>CM077116.1:277819679-280277895 GCA_039619475.1 Icerya purchasi
TTGACGATTGTTGATTGTTTCGATTGTAAAAACATTTCGAAATCGCACATCACTAGCACTGACAGATCACACGCTTATATCTACCATAGTGTTAGCCACCACGAAAGCGAACCATTAGATCCCGTGCACACTCTGCTCTCGATAGTTTCCCTATCATTCATAATAATTTTTCAAAGCCTAAGTATCATAGAATTAGTGCAAGTATATTTATTATTTTTTCTCACTTACGATTATTTTTCCGTCCGTAAGTATTATAAAATTAGTCTAAGTATATTTCTCATTTTCTACGGTTCCAAAAATTTTTCCTTATTCTCCGATCGTTACAAAAGCGCACTGACTAGTGATGGGCAACTTCGAAATGATTCATTCGAATTATTCGATTGTTCGATAACTTCGAATACATTCGATTGTTCCACAGTTACATTCGAAATGTTATTTCATTCGAATAATTCATTTGTATTCACAACAATCATTCGAATTAAAATCATTCGAATCAAAATCATTCGAATCAAAATCATTTGAATTAAAATCATTCAAATTAAAATCATTCGAATCAAATCATTCGAATGAAAATCATTTGATTGTTGTTTTTTTTTGACGATTGTTGATTATTTCGATTGTAAAAACATTTCGACGCACATCACTAGCACTGGCAGATCACATGCTTATATCCACCATAGCGTTAGCCACCGCGAAAGCGAACCATTCGATCCCGTGCACACTCTACTCTCAATAGTTTCCCTATCGTTCATAATAATTTTTCCAAGCCAAGTATTATAGAATTAGTCTAAGTATATTTATTATTTTTTCTCACTTACGATTACTTTTCCATTCGTAAGTATTTATGTATGTTTTCCCCGGTTCTAAAAAATAAATCTATCGATTTCTCGCCCCTCAATGAATGCCCACGCATCATTCTCGCGCATGTGTCATTCATTAGTGTTACCACTTTTTTTTCAAAATTAGTCCAAGTATATTTTATTATTTTTCTCATTACGATTATTTTCAGTCCGTAAGTATTTCTGTATGTTTTCCGAGGTTTTAAAAATTAATCCGAACAGACATTCAGACTGTTGTGAAAGCATACTATCTATCAACCGCACAGATTCTACATTATACGTTACTCTATTACGAGTTCTTCAAAAAATTGATTCGAATGTGTTTTTCATTTTTTTTTTTTTTCAATCCTAAAAATTCATTCTTTCTACCCCGCCCCCTCACATCTAAAATTGCTTATCTTTCGTAATCTTTATTTATTTTATCGATTCTAAAAATTAATCAATGGTTCACTCGAAAGCGTACCGCACATTCCCACACACTTATCTTCTATCACGAATTTCCCTATTGATCATGAACATTTTTTCAACGTTAGACACAATAGCATATCACATTGGTCTCGCATACACACCACATGCAGTTCTATATGTCTAATTTTTATTAACGATCTTTATTTTTTTTTGTACTGGTATTACTTTTTCCTACACAGTCATGTCATCATATACACTTAACATTGTCAAAAATAATTTTAACCTTTCGAGAAAGAAAAATCTCCGATCAATAAAAAATATTTATTAACATCACAATTATTTTTAATATTATTCGCTTCGCTATAAACATAATTTTTTTATTTAATAAACTCATCCGCATCATCAATCGTTTCAAGACATTATTTTTTCGAACGTCAATACCTGTTTTCCAAGAATCGATAACCTCTGCAGGTATATATCTCGTCATCGCAACAACCTTTACCTGCATGACTCGCATACCTTCAAGACCACTTGTACATTGCTCGCACGCTATTTCCCATTATTCGGTACAAGAATATTTTTCACACTCCCTCACATATGCGTATACACTCAAAGTCCTCGATTACTTTGTTTGTATACAAATATATTCAGCTTTCTCCGACGGAACAACATTTTTCTGACGTAACATTTCCACTGCCACAACCGATTCAAAGGTAGCTAATGAGATAGACTATCGAACGGAATCATTCAAGCGGTCAGTATTAGTTTTATGATAAACATGTATATTTTGTCGAATCTGTGTTCACGCATTATTAAAAAATTTACGTCAACGTTAAAGAAAATAATTTCCTATGTTTTTTCTCTTTTTTTCTCTATCATTTATTTTTGTCTTTTATCTTTCCTTTTTCTCTTTCTTTTTCTCTGTATTTTTTTTAGTGAAAAGTTTGAAATACATATTATTCAATCATGAACGCTAATATAGTTAACATAAGCAGCAACTCAAAATCAATTAAGCACGCTGAATTTATTCAGAATTTATTTGCAAGTGATAGCGACTCGTATACGTCTTCGTCACTTCAATTACCGCAATCAGATGATGGTTATTCTTCAACAGAATCAACATCTTTTGCACATAAAATCGTTGGTCCAGTATTATTGTCAGATCAGATGGATATAGCGGAATATTTTGTAGATTTCAGCTTCCATAAGGATTCTGATTATGGTTTTCTAGTAACCGAACTAGCGATGATTGAGATGTCTGGCGGGAGGTATTTACATACGCTATACAAGCCAAGCAGAGCATGGTCTGCATCAAAAATGCCTCATTTACAATGCTCTTCCGTGAGTCATTACTTGAAAAACCCCTCATTATTTCCCTGTCGGGAAGAAATATTCATGGCACGCGATATATTCACAATATTGTCCGAAAAACCGAAGGCTCGCGTATATATTTTAACCACTTATGCAAAACTTATATTATGGGAACTTAACGAAAAGTCTGAATTGTTGCGTGACTTGGACTACGAACTCGTTAATATGGAGAAAGTCTTTCGAGTACCTAGTATCGATGATTTATATCAAGAATACTCTGGTATAAGCAATTTGCTAACTTGTAAACACCATTATGAGAATGATATTTTTCATTGTGCGGTGAAAAATGTTATGGTGATGAGGACATGGCACGATCACGTTATCCGTCCGCTGAAGCTTATGAACAATCTCAATATAAATGATTTAAGCCAGTTATTCATTACAGCCACCAAAGAAATGATAATTACATTATTTCCAAGTTGCATCGGGGACATTTATATATTTTTACCGGACAGATTAAAACAGGATGATACGATAAAATCATTTCTACCATGCTACGATCACGAACATGATAAAGAATATTATATCGACGGTGATACATTACGCAGGAGTACTCGAAATTGTGTCAAAGTAAAAGATTGCGACGACTGTCAACATTCAATTCATACGGATTAAAAATTCAATAAAAGGCGCGGAATTTGAAAGATGGAGTTGTCTAGATCCTACGAAAGTTGAATATGAACATAACAATTACCTTTCAATGTACCAAAGTCAGCTTTCGCGCAGTATGTATAATATGTGAAATAAAACCATATTTTTTTCTTTTACTCGCATTTTTATTTTTATTATTTCAAAATCTTTTACATTGTTTCACATAAATTATAATGTATGTATGTATATATGTATGGAATTTTAATATGTAATAATATACATTTCCTACATTTTATTTTATTTCATGGTCATATAATTACTTTAAAATTATTTAGATACACCGCAGATATTATAGTACCGAACACATCATTTATTATTTCATTCTATTTCAATTAATATGTTGTATGGATGAAATCACATCAATTTATGTAACTGTTTATTTAAATTTAAATAATCTTTTTCTTTTTTTTTTTTTTATCTCTCAGCATATGCATGCGTGTATATGCTTACATATACAAGTATGAAAAAAATTATTTTTTTATTTTTTCCTCGATATGAATGGTAAATCTACGACTTTATTTGAAAAACGGTCAAAACCTAATACATAGATTTCAAACTTTGATGGAAATTTCCGTAAAACGTTCAATTTACACTTATTATCTTAAAAAAAAAAATTTTCATTATTATTATTCATATCATTTAAATAGACTGATACGACAGAGAGAGAAAATAAAAAGCTAAATTTTTACACGTGAGGGAGGGAGCTGATGAAAACGTACGAGTCTTATTATTTGGAATACAGATTATGAAGGAAATTTTTATTCAATGTTTCGTTCTAAGATTTTTCATTTTTTACATTTAAAATTTTTCAATACGAAAATATTTCGAAATCTACAGGAACGTCTATGAATAGTCTTCGTCATTACAGAACACCTACAGATCATGTATCGACACTGCATGCGCGTAAGGGTGAGTAAATATGTGTGAACATGTGTGTGTATGTATGCTTGAAATGTGCGAAATGGCTAATAAGAAACAACCGTTGAATCGCAACGACAGGTAGAGATCTGCTTATAGAATAAGAGAATGAGAGTGAGATAAATTATGTACCTTTATTATTGCAGAACTGCACTGCAGTGGCAGACATGAAATATCCGTTAGCATCCTTTTCGAGGCAGTTTTATAAAAAAGACCGAAAATTAGCTTTAAAACTGGATGAATGAGATAGTTGATAATAAACATACCATTAAGACCGGTATAAATGTATGTGGGCATGTGTGTGAGCACACGGTTAAATGAATGACAAAAGATTATTAACTGCATAGGCATTGTTAAATACAACTATACTGATTTATCCGTAAAACTAACAAATTTTACCGTTGTTTTCTTTCCTTTTTTTATTTCGCGTTTTACAAAAAATTCATGTTAGTTCTAAAAATATTGCTAAATTCAAATTAAATCGATCATGTTATTTTACTTTTTATTTTTGTTTCTTTAAACAATGTGTTACGATCGTATTTATCTTACTCAATCTTTTACCTAATATTCTAACGGTTTTAGACAACAGCAGAAATATGCAAGTTACCTTGGATGTATTATATTTTATTCGTGTATATGTGTATACACGCTTTCTATACAAGCACATGCAAACATCGGATGCCGGAAATGTATGATAATATAATTTTTTAAATCAATGATTAACGTATTATTAATTTTTTTTTTCACCCTATAATATACAAAATAACAACATACTTGCTTTTACAACAATATTTAAATTCTACAAAAAATAAATGTCCCCAGGGTGGGGAGTAAAATATCATGAAGAATCACTGTTTTTTGTTTTTTTTCTTTGATTCACGATCTTCTTTTTCTTTATATTATTTTTTATTTCAGAGATTTTTTAAATTAGTTTTCTTTTCACTGCAATATGGAATCTGTTAATTTATTGTACATGTCATATAATATGATAAATGCTAAAATTCGGAAAGTTTTTTTAAAGAAGTAATTGACAGAAGAGTATACTTTTGAAAACAAGAGAGTGAAGAGGCTATACATAAAAAGCAATATGGTGCATTAAACATAACGAAAAAAACAAAAAAAAAAACAGAAGAAACGTAAACACAAAGACTATTATGTTTTTTCATTAATCTATTCAATTACAACCTTTTTTTTTTTCATTCATCTATATTCTAAGTTCCATCATAAGTTTTAATTTTTTATATGATGCCTACTAATTTCTATGTTTACTTAATTTATTTACTTTTCCACGAATGTTTTTAGAATTAAATTTTGAAAAAATTAAACATATTTTCGCACCTGCGTCAACTATCACATTAAATACATGTAGAAATTTTCATTTCAAACGCCGCCGGAAAATAACATGGGTTTTTTTTTGATATTTTTTAAAAATTTATTCATACTCTCTCTAATTATAGCTATTTTTACTCATTTTTATATTCTACATACAATGCTTGAGGTATTAGATGATGCAAATTCTAAATACACCATATTGCTATCACTCTGTTTATTATTTTTTTATTTGTTACTCGTTTTTTTTTTATTATTTTCTTATGTATATGTATTAGAATTAGTGATGTGCGATTTCGAAATGTTTTCACAATCGAAACAACCGATAATCGTCAAAAAAAAAAAAACAATTGAATGATTTTTGTGAATACGAATGAATTATTCGAATAAAAACCGGAACCATCCGAACACAAACGAATGAAGTATTCGTTAAACATCGCCTAGATTCTTTCGAGAGAAATAACATTTCGAATGATTGTTGCAAATAGGAATGAATTATTCGAATAAAAACCGAAACTATCCGAACACAAACGAATGAAGTATTCGTTAAACATTGACTAGATTCTTCCGAGAGAAATAGCATTTCGAATGATTGTTGTGAATACGAATGAATTATTCGAATGAAATAACATTTCGAATGCAACCACGGAACAATCGAATGCATTCAAAGTCATCGAACAATCAAATAATTCGAATGAATCATTTCGAAGTTGCCCATCACTAATTAGAACCCATATGATTTTACAATAAAAAAAGTGTTTATACTCATTATTGAAGTTGAATATAGATAATATTTACATTTAAAGGAAAAAGAAAAAGTTATTTTTATTATTCCATTCGCACGCGAAAAAAATTATGAAATGTAAAATATATATATAATTCATGTAATATATTTACAAACGATTAACAAGAATAAAAGAAAATTAATTTAAAAAATAAATAAATATCACAAAAAATTTAAAGATGGAAAAATTACAAGATTATGATTCGTACAATGCTCGCAAATTGGCTCCTTTGATCGGGTTATGTTGGAATTCGAACAAACTTGCATGGTTGCATTGCGGACAATCTTTGATTAAGGTGGGATGTACTGCACTGAGTGGAAAAGAATCTGGAATATCATAGCTATGATGTTTAAAACACGGTAAGAAGCGTTTGATACGTCGATCATTCTTCAGTGCTACAGGTAATTTATTGTAAAAATCGCAAATTTTTTGAGGGCATACATTAATTAATATCTCTGCAGTAATATTTTGCATCAAGTCGCACGTAGAATATTTTACTAATGATAATATAGGTCTAACATTTACATCGTACCATTTCATCATCACATATACATTCTGCAATGAACACCTATGTATGTTTTTATCCGTGTGTGCATCACATTTTACAACTCTTGATATTCCTTTATACATATTATTTAATTTCCTTAAATTGGGTATACCGAATTCTTTTTCTAAATTAATAATCTTGAATCTTGAAAGTGATGTTTCAAATAGTTTTATCCATATAGTGGTAATTTTTTCATTTCCTTTAATGTAAATATTCAATGGTTCAAAATCTTCCAACACATTTTCTATATCACCAGCAATAGATTCGTAATTGTAATCTCCTGCATTCCACGGAATTGAATGACAGTTTTGAATTATCCTCATGTTTTCTTGTTTTTTATTATTGGATAATACATCCCATTCGAATGGAGGCTTGTAAATTCTATGAAATTGAATTTCACCATCGATACTTATTATTGAAAGTTCCTTAATGATGTACGTATCATTATCATATTTAAAACATTGAATATCGATAATTACCTCACGTGCTACTATCATTGTTACAGTTGTTATTAAAGAGAAAAGAAAAAAAACTAAAACTTTTAATAGTAACTAAAATTTAAACGTGTGAAGAACACTAATTCGTGAAACTAATAACAAGCGAGCGAATACAGTTATTCAGAGAGTTGACATAATGTCTACCTTTGAATTAGATGCATTCGATGAAATGTTGCATCAGAAAAATGCCCTTCAAACGGAGAAAGTTGATTGCATACATTGATGAATGAAGTTGTTAAGAACTTGTACATACATATACATTTTGTTTGTGGTAGTGTATGCATGTACACATGAGATCTTACATATAAGTAAGGGTCAAGATCCGGTTTTAACAGCTGTATCAGACGATCTTAACGTGCAGCTATGTACATGCAGGGATAGACTTTAATATAATCATTATCGATGGTAAACGAGAACATTAATTCATTTTTAAATTTTAATATATCGTCTTCCATCACTAATAAGATAACATAAAAAACTACTAACTTAACTGAATATATCCTTCTTCAACCAACTTTTCCTCAATCATTCGAATTTCATCATCTACACCAACATTTCACACTTTTTTAGATGTATGCGATAACAATAATCACTCAACCAATTCATTAGGATCGTCTGAATAATCGATCGGTGTATCTTCATGACATACTCCGCCATCAGCACAATGCTTAGTCTTTGCTCCATCATAGTAAATTTTTACACTTGATCCATTAGACTGAAACATCGGACGTATTATTTTTCTGTATTTAGGAAGTGTAGTACCCTTTAATACACCAGTAGCACGTAAATGAGCTCTAGTACACTCAAGTATTTATTTATATAGATCTAAATCATTATTTTGTATATTTATTCTCATCCATATGCGATACCATTAGTAAATGAAAGAGTCCGGGTGTGTAAGGAAATTTTATTTGCTTACTTCCTTTTCCTAAATAAATTTCACCATATTTGCAGTCCCAAGAAATCAATGTCGATCCTATCAGATACTCATCAATGTTTGTATCATAGTGTATTCCATATACTTGATCATTCGGAACAAGTTCATCAAAATCTGTATGAAATGAATCTACTTCACTTATGTTAAACGACTTAGCTTTGAGTTTGTTTTTAATATTTTCATCTTTAATTTCAGACTCAGCGTCACTTCTCTGTTTACTATTAGACAATCATGCGATAGTGATTCATTATTTAGAGGCTGTAGGATACACTCGAAATAATCAAATATAACAAATGATTTCAAATTCTTGCTGTTTATGTTGTTGAAATCTCGATATTTTATTCTCCTTTGTTGGCATAACAACTGTAGCAGGAGTATTGGGTTAGTTTTACTTTCAGTCCAGAAATTTGTCAGGCCAATGTTACGTTTAGAGAAAATCTGCTCTATCTATTTATATTGAATTTTAATAACTTATATATAACATGAAGTATATTTTAAGTATTTAAAATAATATGAAATTCACAGTGATTGATATATATGGTGAAATGTATGTATAAAGGAAGATTTACTCACAAGTTTTGATGAAATTCTAGTTATTTAAAATGTTGTTATCAAAGAGTAAATCATTGGTTAATACTGATAACAACAATAATGGAATGAATAAGGAAGCAAGACTGAAAAAATGAACTAGACAGGATATGTAGCGATATAATGTAAAAATATAACCTATTGAAGTCCGAGTGGAAACCAATTACAAGTACTTCAGCCGCCATATTGGAACCTATTATGAAACCATTATTGGAAATTCATGAAGCATTACAAAAATCTGAAAGATTAAAATGGATTCTTATGGAATAAATGATACATCAATGGTAAAAACGTCAAAAACGGTCTAATAGTAAACAGAGAAGTGACGCTGAGTCTGAAATTAAAGATGAAAATATTAAAAAACAAACTCAAAGCTAAGTCGTTTAACATAAGTGAAGTAGATTCATTTCATACAGATTTTGATGAACTTGTTCCGAATGATCAAGTATATGGAATACACTATGATACAAACATTGATGAGTATCTGATAGGATCGACATTGATTTCTTGGGACTGCAAATATGGTGAAATTTATTTAGGAAAAGGAAGTAAGCAAATAAAATTTCCTTACACACCCGGACTCTTTCATTTACTAATGGTATCGCATATGGATGAGAATAAATATACAAAATAATGATTTAGATCTATATAAATAAATACTTGAGTGTACTAGAGCTCATTTACGTGCTACTGGTGTATTAAAGGGTACTACACTTCCTAAATACAGAAAAATAATACGTCCGATGTTTCAGTCTAATGGATCAAGTGTAAAAATTTACTATGATGGAGCAAAGACTAAGCATTGTGCTGATGGCGGAGTATGTCATGAAGATACACCGATCGATTATTCAGACGATCCTAATGAATTGGTTGAGTGATTATTGTTATCGCATACATCTAAAAAAGTGTGAAATGTTGGTGTAGATGATGAAATTCGAATGATTGAGGAAAAGTTGGTTGAAGAAGGATATATTCAGTTAAGTTAGTAGTTTTTTATGTTATCTTATTAGTGATGGAAGACGATATATTAAAATTTAAAAATGAATTAATGTTCTCGTTTACCATCGATAATGATTATATTAAAGTCTATCCCTGCATGTACATAGCTGCACGTTAAGATCGTCTGATACAGCTGTTAAAACCGGATCTTGACCCTTACTTATATGTAAGATCTCATGTGTACATGCATACACTACCACAAACAAAATGTATATGTATGTACAAGTTCTTAACAACTTCATTCATCAATGTATGCAATCAACTTTCTCCGTTTGAAGGGCATTTTTCTGATGCAACATTTCATCGAATGCATCTAATTCAAAGGTAGACATTATGTCAACTCTCTGAATAACTGTATTCGCTCGCTTGTTATTAGTTTCACGAATTAGTGTTCTTCACACGTTTAAATTTTAGTTACTATTAAAAGTTTTAGTTTTTTTTCTTTTCTCTTTAATAACAACTGTAACAATGATAGTAGCACGTGAGGTAATTATCGATATTCAATGTTTTAAATATGATAATGATACGTACATCATTAAGGAACTTTCAATAATAAGTATCGATGGTGAAATTCAATTTCATAGAATTTACAAGCCTCCATTCGAATGGGATGTATTATCCAATAATAAAAAACAAGAAAACATGAGGATAATTCAAAACTGTCATTCAATTCCGTGGAATGCAGGAGATTACAATTACGAATCTATTGCTGGTGATATAGAAAATGTGTTGGAAGATTTTGAACCATTGAATATTTACATTAAAGGAAATGAAAAAATTACCACTATATGGATAAAACTATTTGAAACATCACTTTCAAGATTCAAGATTATTAATTTAGAAAAAGAATTCGGTATACCCAATTTAAGGAAATTAAATAATATGTATAAAGGAATATCAAGAGTTGTAAAATGTGATGCACACACGGATAAAAACATACATAGGTGTTCATTGCAGAATGTATATGTGATGATGAAATGGTACGATGTAAATGTTAGACCTATATTATCATTAGTAAAATATTCTACGTGCGACTTGATGCAAAATATTACTGCAGAGATATTAATTAATGTATGCCCTCAAAAAATTTGCGATTTTTACAATAAATTACCTGTAGCACTGAAGAATGATCGACGTATCAAACGCTTCTTACCGTGTTTTAAACATCATAGCTATGATATTCCAGATTCTTTTCCACTCAGTGCAGTACATCCCACCTTAATCAAAGATTGTCCGCAATGCAACCATGCAAGTTTGTTCGAATTCCAACATAACCCGATCAAAGGAGCCAATTTGCGAGCATTGTACGAATCATAATCTTGTAATTTTTCCATCTTTAAATTTTTTGTGATATTTATTTATTTTTTAAATTAATTTTCTTTTATTCTTGTTAATCGTTTGTAAATATATTACATGAATTATATATATATTTTACATTTCATAATTTTTTTCGCGTGCGAATGGAATAATAAAAATAACTTTTTCTTTTTCCTTTAAATGTAAATATTATCTTTCAACTTCAATAATGAGTATAAACACTTTTTTTATTGTAAAATCATATGGGTTCTAATTAGTGATGGGCAACTTCGAAATGATTCATTCGAATTATTTGATTGTTCGATGACTTTGAATGCATTCGATTGTTCCGTGGTTGCATTCGAAATGTTATTTCATTCGAATAATTCATTCGTATTCACAACAATCATTCGAAATGCTATTTCTCTCGGAAGAATCTAGTCAATGTTTAACGAATACTTCATTCGTTTGTGTTCGGATGGTTCCGGTTTTTATTCGAATAATTCATTCGTATTCACAAAAATCATTCAATTGTTTTTTTTTTTTTGACGATTATCGGTTGTTTCGATTGTGAAAACATTTCGAAATCGCACATCACTAATTCTAATACATATACATAAGAAAATAATAAAAAAAAAACGAGTAACAAATAAAAAAATAATAAACAGAGTGATAGCAATATGGTGTATTTAGAATTTGCATCATCTAATACCTCAAGCATTGTATGTAGAATATAAAAATGAGTAAAAATAGCTATAATTAGAGAGAGTATGAATAAATTTTTAAAAAATATCAAAAAAAAACCCATGTTATTTTCCGGCGGCGTTTGAAATGAAAATTTCTACATGTATTTAATGTGATAGTTGACGCAGGTGCGAAAATATGTTTAATTTTTTCAAAATTTAATTCTAAAAACATTCGTGGAAAAGTAAATAAATTAAGTAAACATAGAAATTAGTAGGCATCATATAAAAAATTAAAACTTATGATGGAACTTAGAATATAGATGAATGAAAAAAAAAAAGGTTGTAATTGAATAGATTAATGAAAAAACATAATAGTCTTTGTGTTTACGTTTCTTCTGTTTTTTTTTTTGTTTTTTTCGTTATGTTTAATGCACCATATTGCTTTTTATGTATAGCCTCTTCACTCTCTTGTTTTCAAAAGTATACTCTTCTGTCAATTACTTCTTTAAAAAAACTTTCCGAATTTTAGCATTTATCATATTATATGACATGTACAATAAATTAACAGATTCCATATTGCAGTGAAAAGAAAACTAATTTAAAAAATCTCTGAAATAAAAAATAATATAAAGAAAAAGAAGATCGTGAATCAAAGAAAAAAAACAAAAAACAGTGATTCTTCATGATATTTTACTCCCCACCCTGGGGACATTTATTTTTTGTAGAATTTAAATATTGTTGTAAAAGCAAGTATGTTGTTATTTTGTATATTATAGGGTGAAAAAAAAAATTAATAATACGTTAATCATTGATTTAAAAAATTATATTATCATACATTTCCGGCATCCGATGTTTGCATGTGCTTGTATAGAAAGCGTGTATACACATATACACGAATAAAATATAATACATCCAAGGTAACTTGCATATTTCTGCTGTTGTCTAAAACCGTTAGAATATTAGGTAAAAGATTGAGTAAGATAAATACGATCGTAACACATTGTTTAAAGAAACAAAAATAAAAAGTAAAATAACATGATCGATTTAATTTGAATTTAGCAATATTTTTAGAACTAACATGAATTTTTTGTAAAACGCGAAATAAAAAAAGGAAAGAAAACAACGGTAAAATTTGTTAGTTTTACGGATAAATCAGTATAGTTGTATTTAACAATGCCTATGCAGTTAATAATCTTTTGTCATTCATTTAACCGTGTGCTCACACACATGCCCACATACATTTATACCGGTCTTAATGGTATGTTTATTATCAACTATCTCATTCATCCAGTTTTAAAGCTAATTTTCGGTCTTTTTTATAAAACTGCCTCGAAAAGGATGCTAACGGATATTTCATGTCTGCCACTGCAGTGCAGTTCTGCAATAATAAAGGTACATAATTTATCTCACTCTCATTCTCTTATTCTATAAGCAGATCTCTACCTGTCGTTGCGATTCAACGGTTGTTTCTTATTAGCCATTTCGCACATTTCAAGCATACATACACACACATGTTCACACATATTTACTCACCCTTACGCGCATGCAGTGTCGATACATGATCTGTAGGTGTTCTGTAATGACGAAGACTATTCATAGACGTTCCTGTAGATTTCGAAATATTTTCGTATTGAAAAATTTTAAATGTAAAAAATGAAAAATCTTAGAACGAAACATTGAATAAAAATTTCCTTCATAATCTGTATTCCAAATAATAAGACTCGTACGTTTTCATCAGCTCCCTCCCTCACGTGTAAAAATTTAGCTTTTTATTTTCTCTCTCTGTCGTATCAGTCTATTTAAATGATATGAATAATAATAATGAAAATTTTTTTTTTTAAGATAATAAGTGTAAATTGAACGTTTTACGGAAATTTCCATCAAAGTTTGAAATCTATGTATTAGGTTTTGACCGTTTTTCAAATAAAGTCGTAGATTTACCATTCATATCGAGGAAAAAATAAAAAAATAATTTTTTTCATACTTGTATATGTAAGCATATACACGCATGCATATGCTGAGAGATAAAAAAAAAAAAAGAAAAAGATTATTTAAATTTAAATAAACAGTTACATAAATTGATGTGATTTCATCCATACAACATATTAATTGAAATAGAATGAAATAATAAATGATGTGTTCGGTACTATAATATCTGCGGTGTATCTAAATAATTTTAAAGTAATTATATGACCATGAAATAAAATAAAATGTAGGAAATGTATATTATTACATATTAAAATTCCATACATATATACATACATACATTATAATTTATGTGAAACAATGTAAAAGATTTTGAAATAATAAAAATAAAAATGCGAGTAAAAGAAAAAAATATGGTTTTATTTCACATATTATACATACTGCGCGAAAGCTGACTTTGGTACATTGAAAGGTAATTGTTATGTTCATATTCAACTTTCGTAGGATCTAGACAACTCCATCTTTCAAATTCCGCGCCTTTTATTGAATTTTTAATCCGTATGAATTGAATGTTGACAGTCGTCGCAATCTTTTACTTTGACACAATTTCGAGTACTCCTGCGTAATGTATCACCGTCGATATAATATTCTTTATCATGTTCGTGATCGTAGCATGGTAGAAATGATTTTATCGTATCATCCTGTTTTAATCTGTCCGGTAAAAATATATAAATGTCCCCGATGCAACTTGGAAATAATGTAATTATCATTTCTTTGGTGGCTGTAATGAATAACTGGCTTAAATCATTTATATTGAGATTGTTCATAAGCTTCAGCGGACGGATAACGTGATCGTGCCATGTCCTCATCACCATAACATTTTTCACCGCACAATGAAAAATATCATTCTCATAATGGTGTTTACAAGTTAGCAAATTGCTTATACCAGAGTATTCTTGATATAAATCATCGATACTAGGTACTCGAAAGACTTTCTCCATATTAACGAGTTCGTAGTCCAAGTCACGCAACAATTCAGACTTTTCGTTAAGTTCCCATAATATAAGTTTTGCATAAGTGGTTAAAATATATACGCGAGCCTTCGGTTTTTCGGACAATATTGTGAATATATCGCGTGCCATGAATATTTCTTCCCGACAGGGAAATAATGAGGGGTTTTTCAAGTAATGACTCACGGAAGAGCATTGTAAATGAGGCATTTTTGATGCAGACCATGCTCTGCTTGGCTTGTATAGCGTATGTAAATACCTCCCGCCAGACATCTCAATCATCGCTAGTTCGGTTACTAGAAAACCATAATCAGAATCCTTATGGAAGCTGAAATCTACAAAATATTCCGCTATATCCATCTGATCTGACAATAATACTGGACCAACGATTTTATGTGCAAAAGATGTTGATTCTGTTGAAGAATAACCATCATCTGATTGCGGTAATTGAAGTGACGAAGACGTATACGAGTCGCTATCACTTGCAAATAAATTCTGAATAAATTCAGCGTGCTTAATTGATTTTGAGTTGCTGCTTATGTTAACTATATTAGCGTTCATGATTGAATAATATGTATTTCAAACTTTTCACTAAAAAAAATACAGAGAAAAAGAAAGAGAAAAAGGAAAGATAAAAGACAAAAATAAATGATAGAGAAAAAAAGAGAAAAAACATAGGAAATTATTTTCTTTAACGTTGACGTAAATTTTTTAATAATGCGTGAACACAGATTCGACAAAATATACATGTTTATCATAAAACTAATACTGACCGCTTGAATGATTCCGTTCGATAGTCTATCTCATTAGCTACCTTTGAATCGGTTGTGGCAGTGGAAATGTTACGTCAGAAAAATGTTGTTCCGTCGGAGAAAGCTGAATATATTTGTATACAAACAAAGTAATCGAGGACTTTGAGTGTATACGCATATGTGAGGGAGTGTGAAAAATATTCTTGTACCGAATAATGGGAAATAGCGTGCGAGCAATGTACAAGTGGTCTTGAAGGTATGCGAGTCATGCAGGTAAAGGTTGTTGCGATGACGAGATATATACCTGCAGAGGTTATCGATTCTTGGAAAACAGGTATTGACGTTCGAAAAAATAATGTCTTGAAACGATTGATGATGCGGATGAGTTTATTAAATAAAAAAATTATGTTTATAGCGAAGCGAATAATATTAAAAATAATTGTGATGTTAATAAATATTTTTTATTGATCGGAGATTTTTCTTTCTCGAAAGGTTAAAATTATTTTTGACAATGTTAAGTGTATATGATGACATGACTGTGTAGGAAAAAGTAATACCAGTACAAAAAAAAATAAAGATCGTTAATAAAAATTAGACATATAGAACTGCATGTGGTGTGTATGCGAGACCAATGTGATATGCTATTGTGTCTAACGTTGAAAAAATGTTCATGATCAATAGGGAAATTCGTGATAGAAGATAAGTGTGTGGGAATGTGCGGTACGCTTTCGAGTGAACCATTGATTAATTTTTAGAATCGATAAAATAAATAAAGATTACGAAAGATAAGCAATTTTAGATGTGAGGGGGCGGGGTAGAAAGAATGAATTTTTAGGATTGAAAAAAAAAAAAAATGAAAAACACATTCGAATCAATTTTTTGAAGAACTCGTAATAGAGTAACGTATAATGTAGAATCTGTGCGGTTGATAGATAGTATGCTTTCACAACAGTCTGAATGTCTGTTCGGATTAATTTTTAAAACCTCGGAAAACATACAGAAATACTTACGGACTGAAAATAATCGTAATGAGAAAAATAATAAAATATACTTGGACTAATTTTGAAAAAAAAGTGGTAACACTAATGAATGACACATGCGCGAGAATGATGCGTGGGCATTCATTGAGGGGCGAGAAATCGATAGATTTATTTTTTAGAACCGGGGAAAACATACATAAATACTTACGAATGGAAAAGTAATCGTAAGTGAGAAAAAATAATAAATATACTTAGACTAATTCTATAATACTTGGCTTGGAAAAATTATTATGAACGATAGGGAAACTATTGAGAGTAGAGTGTGCACGGGATCGAATGGTTCGCTTTCGCGGTGGCTAACGCTATGGTGGATATAAGCATGTGATCTGCCAGTGCTAGTGATGTGCGTCGAAATGTTTTTACAATCGAAATAATCAACAATCGTCAAAAAAAAACAACAATCAAATGATTTTCATTCGAATGATTTGATTCGAATGATTTTAATTTGAATGATTTTAATTCAAATGATTTTGATTCGAATGATTTTGATTCGAATGATTTTAATTCGAATGATTGTTGTGAATACAAATGAATTATTCGAATGAAATAACATTTCGAATGTAACTGTGGAACAATCGAATGTATTCGAAGTTATCGAACAATCGAATAATTCGAATGAATCATTTCGAAGTTGCCCATCACTAGTCAGTGCGCTTTTGTAACGATCGGAGAATAAGGAAAAATTTTTGGAACCGTAGAAAATGAGAAATATACTTAGACTAATTTTATAATACTTACGGACGGAAAAATAATCGTAAGTGAGAAAAAATAATAAATATACTTGCACTAATTCTATGATACTTAGGCTTTGAAAAATTATTATGAATGATAGGGAAACTATCGAGAGCAGAGTGTGCACGGGATCTAATGGTTCGCTTTCGTGGTGGCTAACACTATGGTAGATATAAGCGTGTGATCTGTCAGTGCTAGTGATGTGCGATTTCGAAATGTTTTTACAATCGAAACAATCAACAATCGTCAAAAAAAAAAAAAAAAAAAACAAAAAAACAATCGAATGATTTTGATTCAAATGATTTTAATTTGAATGATTTTGATTCGAATGATTTTGATTCGAATGATTTTAATTCGAATGATTTTGATTCGAATGATTTTTGATTCGAATGATTTTAATTCGAATGATTTTGATTCGAATGATTTTAATTCGAATGACTGATGTGAATACGAATGAATTATACGAATGAAATAACATTTCGAATGCAACTGTGGAACAATCGAATGCATTCGAAGTTATCGAACAATCGAATAATTCGAATGAAACATTTCGAAGTTTCCCATCACTAGTCAGTACGCTTTTGTAACGATCGGAGAATAAAGAAAAAATTTTTGGAACCGTAGAAAATGAGAAATATACTTAGAGCGTTAGTGTGTACATGTAGGGCGTGGTTCCATAATAATGTATCGACTGGAATAGAAATTATAAGAATATTAAGATCCTGTTTCAACGGTTTTGAAAGTGTTTGCATGCAACGTCACATATAGTGATGGTTGAAGCGAATGTGTTGAAATAAAAAAATAAAAAAAATCTTAGGCTAATTTTATAATAATTACGCCCTGAAAAATAAAAAAATACGTACGAATGGAAAAAGAGGAAGAAGGGGGGTTTAGGTTAGTTTCTGGCTTTAAATATTATACTTTGGTTAAATTCGGAATTTTTATACTTACACGTAGAATTTTGAAAAATCGCGGTATCGCGAACGATCGACAAGTGAGCGGGAACGGCGCGTGCGCCTTCTAAGTATGCTAGGAGGGCGAGCGGGGCTTAGGTTACTTTCCTGCTTTAAATATTATATTGAGGTTAATTTTTAAACGTATCGAATTATCGGAAATGCGGGGGAACGGCGCGTGCGCTTTAGAGATATGCCAGGAGGGCGAGCAGGGGTTTGGTTAGTTTTCAGCTTTAAATATTATATTGAGGTTAATTTTTAAACGTATCGAATTATCGGAAATGCGGAGGAACGGCGCGTGCGCGGGAACGGCGCGTGCGCTTTAGAGATATGCCAGGAGGGCGAGCAGGGGTTTGGTTAGTTTTCAGCTTTAAATATTACACTTGGGTTAATTTCGGAATTTTTATACTTACACGTAGAATTTTGAAAAATCGCGGTATCGCTGTGGGCGGGAGGGAAGAGTGGGGACTTGGGTTAGTTTCGGGCTTTAAACATTATACTTGGGTTAATTTATAATCGGTTCGGTTTATCGGAAACGAGCGGGACCTGTAGGGTGAAATTTGGAGGAAATTTGCAAAAAATTTGGAAAAATTTGAGGAAAATTGGGGAAAATTGGGGGAAATCGGGGGAAACTTGGGTGAATTTTCAGCGTCGGAATAAAAAATTGGGTGAATTTTTGCCTCCCGAATAAAATACTTAGGTGACTTTTCGCCTCCGGGACAGGAATTGGGGTTGTGACGTCAGACTTCCTAGAGTCGCCATTTATTCACTACTGTAAAGTAAAAATGTAAAGGCTTTTGGTACAGTTGAAAAGAACTTGGTATCTCTCTTTGCATTTAATAGTCGTCAAAACTAAAGTAGAATTGAAGGAATTAATTAAAACCTTTTATCGAATTGTTCTTCATTTTTGAGGTACATAGACGAATCAAAAAACCACGATTATTCCAACAGACATGTTCCACCTGTGTGTATATTTGTCGGAGGAATAGAATACATGACTTTGCTGTAATTACTTTAAAAAAAAAAAAAAAAAGACACTTAATCACTGACTTAATTCTATTTTTCATTTCGTTTTTTATATATATATATATATAACGAACATACCTTGATTTTTACATAATATGTTGTTTTTTTTTTTCTTTTTTAATTTACAGCTGAATGACAGTCCATTTTAAACGAAATTGTTGTTTTTCCCGAAATGTGTATATATACGAGTGCGCTGCTTGAATTTCGGGTAGCTGGAGGGAGGAGGATGTAATTACAAAAATACAATTTCATTTGTTTTCATATCGGTTTGCTGCCCGATGAAATAAATAAAGCCGAGTCGTGAGATATTATTAGTTGGCCGAACCTCTTTCACCTTATTATAATATCGCGCGTTAATATTTATTTATTAACGAGATTTTTGATGTAGTGGAAATGCTACCATGCTCGTCGATGGTAAATCTATATTGTAAACTAACTCAACACCAATTCTTCGGTTGAGAAGGCGGTAATGCATTTCTCGTCAAGGTCTTAAATATGTATAATAATTTTCCATTCATTTCTTAATTTTCGTTATCATCACTTATTTTTCATGATCCACTAAGTCTTATACTGTTCTGGATTTTTTTGTTTTGGTGAGTCGTGAAATTTTTTTTCTTCTTCCGAACAATGCTCTCTTAGTTATTAAAAGAACGGCTAATATTTATTTTGAATCGTGAAACAACTTGTAACGATATAACCCCGTTTAAGTTTTACACCGTGGGCGTGAAAGTATTATTTTTTAATTATTAGTAATTTAAAACTAAGATTAAAAAAAAAAAGTATATCAACCCGGAAGAAAATCGATTTGAGTTCCTCAAATTAGTGCGCGAAGACACAGGTAAATGCGAAAAGCGACTATGTAAAATAGGTAATATTCGTTTCAAATTTTAAAATAACAAATAGTCACATTGGGATTTTCTTCTCCACGCGCCGCCATCTCCGCCTCGGAGGTTGGCGATCCACGTTGCCAGCACGAGGAACGGAACAATTCAATTGATGTGCAGCCAAGCCATCGGCGAAAATCGTTCATCCGGGAGTTCTGCCGGCGTCCAATAGATCTTTTGCCCGCTATTTTTCCTTCTAGGATGACTCGCAGGATCTCGTACTTAGGGCCTCTCATTACGTGACCCAGATAATACCGTAGCTTACGTTCTTTAACCGATCTTAGCGGCATGGGTTGTCGTCTTCCAATTCGATCTAGTACTTCCCTGTTTGTGATTTTTTGAATCCATGATACCCGTAGCATACGACGATCGGTGTACATTTCGAAAGCATGTATGCGTTTTTCCAGTGTGGAATCCAACGTCCGGCTTTCGCGCCGATACTGCGAGATAGTAAAAACACGTAGCAGTTGAGAAGTCTCATCCTTAAACCAATGTTCAATTCGCGTCCCGTGAAAAGATTTCTCATGCTAATAAACGCTTCTCGAGCCTTTTCGATTCGAGAACGAACCTCTTTCTTTGAGGTGCAGCTATCATCCAGAGTGGTGCCGAGGTATTTCACTGACCTGACTTGCTCTATTTCTACGCCATTAACTTTCAGGAGGGTGCATTTGGTGGTTGGCTTCTTCGAAAAAACCATAATTTTTGTTTTCCAGATGTTCGTCGGAAGTCCAAATGCTCTACTACGCTCTCCAAGCTTGTCTATCATCTGCTGTAATTCTGCAAACAAATATTTCATAAATACCTCTAATCTCAATGCTATAACTGATATACTATACAGCTTGAGAGAAAGCGTTGTTTGACATATGGGTATTATTTAAACGAAAAAATAGCGAAACTTTTATTATCACCGTACTGTCTGAAAAAATGTTAATAGTTACTTTTCATCTCTGCTTCGTGGGGAACTTACTTGCTGTCATTTTCATCTGCATCTTTGCAACAAAAAACTGACCTGATTTTCATCTATGCTGCAGTCTGTTACAGATTTGTACTAAAATGAGTATTATTTGCACGAATATGTAGGTCCATTTAGCAGAGGCGAATAAATGTGTACGATGTTCCGACGAATTGAATTAAATTTGAAAATTTCAGATTTGTCGATTTGTTTGCGTAGCCATCGTTCGAGCAAGTTCTCGAGGCCGCTAATAACAAAAACATCGATAGTTTCGTTTTTAATAGCGTATCGCAAAGGGTTTTTTTTTTTTTTTTTACACTTTCAGATGCATTGAAAGACATTTTACCCGGAATCGTAATTTAAATAAAATCTTATATTGGATAATTAAATGTATTCCTGGTCGTAGTAAAACTGTGCAGATGGTGCGAGTGGATGAAAGAGGTCGGCCTCTATTCTTAATAGGCTCACAAAGCATTTGATTACGTTAATAACCGAATTCTTGTATGCAGAAGTAACGTGTTTTTAAATTAACGGTGCTCTGTTTTAAAAACTGATTCGTAATTTCTTTGATTTCTCTAACTTTTTACCCGGACAACGACGATTTGCATTATGGCAACGTGTCAATTTTAGAGATTCCTGTTCATAATCGACGGAAATAAGTTAGTTGACACTCATTCGCTCGGTTATCTTCCTCTTCCGGTAGGTTTCTTCCTGTTTTCTCAGCTTCCAATATTATACCCTTCTGTCTGCAGCTGCTCATTCCAGACTATGGTTTAACTCCTATGTCTCCTCATTCTCCAATCTGGACCCTTTTTTCTTGCCTATTCAACTTTCCTTTCTCGCTTCCGCTGGTTTTTTGACTTTTCTTCTATGCGTCGCTCCAACCTCCCTGCGATTTACCGCCTGCGTTTCGGGCACAGCTCGTTTCCTTGCTCGTTTTTCCGTTACTCTCTCGTGCCTTCTTCTTATTGTCCATTGCACCCCTCCAGCAATCAATTTATTTGTGATCCCGATCATATAATGTTCGGTTGTTCGTCACTTTCTTCAACTGAACAAGCTTCTTTTTATTCCTTCCTTTTTCAGTATTCCCACTCCATACTGTACTTCATTCATTCTCTCCCTTCCTTCTCCTTCTGTCGGCTATCTCTGATCGTGTAAGGATTTGAGACTCTCTTGCCTGCCCCTCTGTTCCATATTGTTCTTGGTTCAATGTCCATGTTGACAAACTCATAAAAAAAAAAAAAAGAAAAGAAAAATATCAGCAGAATAAGAGAAAGTAAAAATATATATTATTTCTTAGTTATTTTATCGCTATCCGTAACGTTTTTTTGATTTTAAAAAAACTTTAAATATGCACCAGCCATGAAAAATTTTCGCATTAATAGAAATTCCGTAAAACGATGCGAGCTACATAACATAGTCGTAATACCACGGGATACTCGCCTTAATTAGCAAATTGTTTTACTACGTGTGCGCTGTCTAACTTTGTCAGTAAGAAACTACACGTCATCGCTTAAAAGGTCGCATGCAGATTCTATGACTTTTTTGTGACTAGTGTTTCGTGCATTTTTCAATTTTGAAAATGTCAGTTTTTCGTGAACGATGCGCGGCGTTACCTTAAAATCTAGCTATTGGAGGAAAATGGCAGGACGTTTTTATTACGTTGAAAAGCGCTTACAAAGAGGACATTACGTGGAAAATTCCGGAGTATACTCACTTTAAAAAAATATAGTCCAGTGCTGGGGGGGGGGGCATCTGTCAATGTCTCGAACGGACGGAACTGTCATAGAATTCGGTCGTATACGACGATCGATATCGGATTATCAAAGAACTGATGAAGAAATATCCAGCCCTCGTCGTTAAGTTTAGTTTAGCAAATTTTAGCGGATTAAGATGGCAGCGACCAAATTTAGACCATATGTGTTGACGCCAAATTAAAGAGTGACGCAGAAGCTTGCTATGTATTGAATCTCGACTGAACCCGATCTTTTTAATCAAAATCAACGACTTTTTTTTTGTACGCTCGAATGAAAAGGAGGCTAAATGAAAACATTTTTTCCGCGTTTTAAGATGGAAAGAAAATCGAAAGAGGCACTGAAAGAGATTGGGGAAAATTAATCTAAAAAATATTTTAAATAAACGAATTAAAAAAAAAAAAAAAATGAGACTATTCCTTCAGTGGTGGAGGTGATTAAAATTTATATCAGAAAATAATAAATACAATTATTTTTTTAAAAAAAGTTTCGTCTATTTTTGCTACGCTTTCGATTGTACACGCATAGCGGAATGCACTGTGCAAAATACAATACCAAATGACAGGAAGGAACTCGTAAAAAGACTAAGAACATTTACAAAAAGATGTAATAACCGTTATAAAATCAGTGTTGAGACTGAAACAGTGGATACCATTACCAAATAATTCCTGTAATCATGTCTAAAAATAATTTCAGGTAAAAAGGGAAAAGAGAAAAACACAGAATTACCAAAAATAATATGACCGCAGCGGGAAATATCGAATTAAATCGATATTGAGTAGATGTCAAGTTGAAATTTAAATTATGTTTTTTTGTTGTTTTTTTTTTATATATATATTCAAATATTTTCCCTCGTTTTTAAATTTAACGCTTTTAATATTACTTTATATGCATTTTATCGAGATCTATGATCTATTCGGATTTCAGTTTATTATTCGGTGTTCACGTTTGTTTTCTTTTATATCTGATAAATTTAGACTGTGTGTGTGTGTGTGTGTGATAGTAGTTTAGAAAGAACCGGAAAAAACTAAATTTTTTTCCGACCAAAAATTCAGCCTTACCAAATGATGCTGGTAAAAATGATGTAAAACTGTTTCGAATAAATTATTTCTAGCTGATATTTCGATGATATTTCAAAAAGAAAATTTATTCGAAGTTCTTCCACTACCTCCTGCGACGTATATGTTTTCACGTAACAATCGTTGTTATGTACATTTTGATTGATCGTTATTTTGTGGTACGTTATGTTACGTCCCCGTATTGTGCCGCTTATACATATTGCAAAAAATAAAAAATAAATAAAATCCTGAAGCTAGAAGGTAAATATATCTTATATCTTTCTAAACTTGTTAATAATTTAGTAACAGCTGTCGTTGTTCACTTGTGCATTCTTACGTTTATACTCGTCGTCGGCTGAAAATTGAAAGTCTGCTTATATTTACCTTTTCTTTTTCACTCTCCCTCTTAAAAAACAAAATTTTCCGAACTGCGTACAATAAAAGTGAAGAATAAAAAAATGGAAAAAATTGTTTCTAATTCAAACATTGTAATATTATTGATTATGTAACGAGTTCTGAAAGTTGACTTTCTAGTTCATTTACGTCATTAAATTTTCGCGAGAAGGGAAAACGGAAAAGAATAAAAAGAAGCAATAATATAACTAAGGAATGAAAAAATAAGAATTTCTCTGAAATTTTTTTCTCTGTTATCAAATGTCACATTATTAGTAGACTAAAATAAATTTAATAAAATAAATTCGGTAAAGTTTTTTTAATACTAATTTAGGTTCAATTTTTTCGAATAATTATGTAATGACTGTTCCAAAAATACCAAGAGTTCGTTTCGATGCAGCGGACGAAGTTATTATTTACCAGTCCATCGATAGTGTGAAGGGTTGTAAAACAATCGTGCTACTATAAAAGTAATGTTAATTGCATTTTTCGATCATCGCGGTCGTCATTTACACTGATCCCTTTTTTTTTATTTTTACTTTAAATTGAGTTTTCCAGCAAGGGCATTAGCCCCTGAAAAATGGGAAGCAGGAAATTTATATTCTTAGGCGTTTAAGGACAGAGGATAAAAATACTTCAAAGACAGGAATAACCGAAACAGAAGGAAATGAGGGAATATAAAATCCATTGAATACAAACATTATGTGATCAGGGTTACATACAAAGTGACTGTTGCAGGAATGCTGACAATATGGAGATGGCGCGAGAGAGGACCGGAAAAGCGACGAAGGGAGCAAAGTGTGCCCAAAGCGCAGGCGGCATATATCGTTGAAATACTAGAGCGGCGCATAGAAGGGAAGTCAAGAAACTCGGAATAGAGAGGAAGGGAAGGTTGAATGGACAAGTAAAAAGAATCCGGGTTAGAGAATGAGGAGGAGTTGAAATTGAACCACAATTTGTAATGCGCCGCAGTAAATAAAAAAAAAAAAATAGTATTGATGGATAGAAACGTAGTAAGAAACCTGCCGGAAGAAGAAGATAACCGAGCTAATGACGCCTTGGAATAATTTATCAACGTTTTGTATAAAGCCAGTCGTGAACATCTATTATTATCGTAACGTTCTCCGAATATATTGCAAAAACACATTATGACCAAAAAAAAAATACCCCTGTACACATCACTTCACACGGTGGAAATCGTTCAAAAATTTTTGAAGAAATTCAACATTCCGGCTAGTGCCACATGCTCCTTTCACATCCAATAGCTAGCACCGTATTGACTATTTCGAATACTGAAAAAAAAAAAAAAAAATGCGAATCCGAAAATTCAAGTCGAACGATGTAAACTCTGTGCACAACTTTGTCGTGAGCATGCCACAAGATGAGTGCGAAAAGAGAATAATGGTAAAAAATTTTGGAGAAAAGATGCGTCGATGAATTCAGTACAATGGTGCATATTTCGAAAAAAATCGGGACGGATTTAACGATAGTGATTTTTTCGTAGAATAAAATTGTTTCTTAAAACCTGCAGGGTTCAACGAGGTGGTTATCGGTTTTATTTAAACACACCCATAGCGAAGCGAGAAATTATCGCAACAAACGCACGCGGGGAGTGGTCTAGCGGCGAGGTAGTTGGTAAATTGCTTTACATCCTACTCTGTATCATCGGCAAATTGGTAACTTTGTTCGCCTTCTCGAATTGCACTCGTCTCTATATTTTAGCAGCGACAGCCATTGTAGTTATAAAAAATTTTTATTAAAAAGAGAAAATACCGATACTTGAAGATTTACTGTAAACATTTAATAAAATGTTGTAAAAAGTAATAATTAATCGACAAGAAGATTACTTACACAGTGCAATATTCATAAGGGGGAACATGATGATCATTTTTAGACAAGATTATTAATATACTTATTAGAGTCGGCACGAAATATTACAGCAAAAATTTTAGGACACTCGTTTTCTACCGACCAAATATCGGAAATATCAGAAATATTTTCAATGAGGTGTTTTATTATTGCCGCAATTCGAATTTCGTGCCGATTCTAATCGGCGTTAATGTTGTTTAAGAACAATCATAATATAGCCCCCTTTAAGAAGAGTATATTTTACTGTAAATATCCGTTTATCAAGTAATCGCTTTTTTGCTACTTTTTAGTGCGTTCTTAGGAAATTTGTAGGGTAGCTTTTGAGTATTTCTTTTCTCGAACAATTTTTTACGTAGATATATTTAAGTGATAATACGCATTGACCAGCCTAAAGTACTACTGCTTCCCGGCTCTATTGATTCAGCAGTAATATTCAAACTCTGTTAGTAATGATCTTGTAAATCGCGCGCTCCGGACGTTTCAGTTATCTTTGTTCGAATCTTCAATAATACTTTAAGTCATTCATCGTTTCTTTAATTTTAAAATGTTGGACGTTTGTTATTCTGATGGGATAACTGCTGAGGATCATCGACGTCTATTGTTAAATCACCATTGGTCGCTAGACTTGCAAATGAACAATCATTAAAATTGGTCGACATAGTTAAAAGTTATGCGTGACCGAACGCGCACATACACACACACACAAAAAATACATACAAAAAAACATACGTGACAAGCATATATACATATATACCTTCTTTTGAAGTCAAAAAAACGAGCAGCTACTATGCCATCAATAAATTGCACATGAGAAATATAAAATATCGCTTGGTTTACAAGTTTGCTGCTTTTATTTAAAACCTCATTTTATTCTCTTTGATATGTCTGTACTACAACCCGATCCCACGTTGTCTAGATAATTGTGTAACGCTTAAAATGGAGCGTGATACATATTTTACTTAATTCGCGGTAGTGCGGCTTACAACAGTTGCAGCTGGTATGCCCTGATGAAACTTTCGCACACTAGTGCATACACAATTTTTAACATATTTTTATTGTTAAAAAAAAAAAGGGTATTTTTTCTTTAATTTCACGGTGTCAATACTTCCGTTTTCGTATTATTGAAAGACGAAATGTGTCTCCTGCAATATTGTTGTAAATGTTTAATAATCTTAAATATCACCTGGATTTTTACGTTTTCAATTTTTCACAATGAGTGAACATGATTTCTCACTATCACACGATATCTGCTGGAAAAAAAGAAACCGAAATTTTTTTGAACATGTGAACTTTCAAAATCATATGTTTGGTTCCTGCAAAAGCGGGGGGACCTCTTTGCTTCAGCGGTGGTGCGTTACTCCCATCACTTTGGCCACTTATAGAATGCTTCGTGGAACCAGGCACTTTCTGAAGCAGCGCCACACACTGTTCTGGCAAATTCTTTGTCGAATCTCGTTTACACGTATTTGTCCTTTCGAGATAGTTTTCAGCTTTGAAAACAGGAAAACGTTTATAGCGGCCAAATCTGGACAATACTGAGAATCAGGAAGAATCGGCATTAGTTTAGCGGGCCGACGGCAAGTAAAGGTGAGAATAGCTTTTTACTTGCTGTCGTGGTATAGAATAACCAGTTCTTGTTTTAATCATCGTTCAAACGCATTAAAACTTGTACGTATATATAATAATAATTCGCTGTTGACAGTGCGACCTTGTAGCACATAATGAGCACTACTACTCCCCTTGATGATCAAAGATAACATTGAGCTGGGCAAACGGCTCATGTGGCACTTCTTCAGGATTTTTCTGGAGCATTGATCGAATTTATGTTACGCATTGGTTTTGACATTGCAGCTATAAATCAAAGTTTTATCTCTCTTGTGATGATGATTTTTGAAAGTTTTTGTCGACAGTGGAGAACTCTTTACTGATCGTCACTCTGTTTCCGATCTCGCTTAACATACTAATACAAGTTTTGCGACGACGCAACGCGTATGAACATGTTTTCGATCAAAGTTTAACTTCGTACAAACGACAGTTTGATTTTAAATTACCGATTTTTGGTCATTAATTTGTAGGAAAATTCGTCTTGATTTTGAGTCATTCTCGTATTGCCCGAATAAAAAAAAAAGCAACTATTGGTGACACTCTGCGAGTGAGTGTCTCGTAGAATACACGTGTACGCTCGCTGAAGTAAATATTCCTGACGAAAGTTTTAGCCATTTTAAAACAAAATTCCAAACAAACACGCTGTTTCGTTAGATCGTTAATTTCCCATTCACACGAAGCGCGGTAACTTACGTTTATGATATTCATTCAAAATGGATTCCACTTGTGAATTATTCATAAAACGGATTCATAATGGAAGAATATGAAGGTTTTTTGCGAGATCATTGAATATCAAGAACAAATTTAAAGTAAAAAATTATTCCAAAAAGTATGAGAACAACCCATTCGTTGGTATCAACTGTTGCGATTCTAAATGTGTGAATTTTAGTGCGCCTTGAAACATACTTATCGAAAAGAAAATGTGCTACTAAAATCATTCTTAGTAGCTTTGTTATTCAGCAGACTCTAATATACCTCGGGGGAGCACATTGGGTCCCATTTTGGTTTTAAAATATACATCAACAATTTGTGTAATCTAAGTATAGACGGGAAAATATACTGTTACGCTGATGATGTAGTTTTGGTTTCCGGAAATGTATCGTTATTAAAGAAGAAAATGATGCAAAATAATATATCGCGGCTTTACATTTGGTTTGGGGCAAATAAATTAATTTTAAATTTGAATAAATTAAAATATATGATAAATAAAGTTTTCTCCCTCAGTTTTATTGGAATAATTTGGAAATTAAATGGCAAGCTAGTTTTACATCGAGTGTATGAGATATTACGTTTCTGGGTCTTTTTTTAGACTCCAAACTTTGTTGCTGCAAGCATCTGACCTATATAGCATACAAATTGCGAAAGTTATATCACATGTTTTATTATTTGAGTCAATTTTTCAATGAATATCAGTTATGCAGAATATACTACGGAATAATGGGGGGTAACAGCTGGTTAATTTATAAAAACTACACTTATCATGTAAACACGGATGACTATTTTAAATACTTTGAAAATAAATACGTATTTCACAATACTGAAATATATTAGATAATAGTGTGACTTTGCAAATATGGAAATATATTTTTCCTCGCTATTTATGTAAATGAATAAAATTACAAAACTATAAACGCAATTAATAAATTATAAATGTGCCAATTAGTTTCTGTTAAAAAAACAACTACTATATTCCATTGAAATAAAATTTGGCACCTAAAAATTAGCGGTCATATGTTTATAATTTATTAACTGTGTTTAATAATAACTAATGTTGAAGTAATTGAGACGATTCTTTTGAATTTTGATTAACATATAAATTTTTGTTTTGATGGTTCAGATTTATTATTTAATTATTCATAGTAACAAAAATGGATGTAATTATATCAAATAATAACTGGAAAAGAAAAAAAAAAACCAAACAATGCGCCGTAAAAAATGAAAAACGGCCGGTAAAATGCGCGGCATTTGTTATCGTGTACCGCTGGACTGTGTATACGAATTAATGGATAACGCGCGATTGATGAATTTAATATCGAATAAATTAATCGTTATTTCGTTAATCGAATAAAAATTCCCCAATTCTAGAAGTATAAGAGGAAAAAAATACTCGCGGGGTGACACACTGGCTTTTCTTCACTACGATTCAGTAGGATTAAACTTATATATTAAGTAAATTAAACACACCAATATAAAACGATTATTTAATTTTTGTTATATACCCGACGCATTTCGAAGACCCCATGGTCACGGGAGTTATTATACTTAATGAGCACTTTTACTTATTGATGTTCGTATTAGATTTTAATGGATCCTGTCGAATAGCGCAGGCTTCTAAGCGCTTTATGCAATATTTAACGGATAGCCCCGCGAAATCGAACAGTTATTTATTCATCAGAAGGTCAACTGCGAATATTTCGTATGTTAAAAAGCAGAACCGGTTGTGTAATAGAATAAAGGATGTTATGGACTCAAAAGGATGCGTCCGTTTACAAAGAAATATTTAATAGACCGTAATTTTGTAATTTTTCAGAAAGACTATAAATATACATATATATATATATCGATACAAATATGAAAATGGCACACTGTCGTGCAACAACTGATCTTTTATTTAGATTTATAAATGTGAAAAATGCAAATGACTCAGGTCCTTGGAACATCATCATCCAAAACTATCGAAACATAATCGTATCAGACGATTAACATTACTAGTGCACTGGCACTAGTAATGCTAGCAGAGATCGTCTGATACAATTATGTTTCGATAGTTTTGGAAATGGTTTAATCATCGTATCAGTGAAGAGCTTTGTAATTTCGTAACTATTAATCGGGCGAATATTTAAATTTCAGAAGATCGAGTAAAAACTGGCCACGCCGGTGGGGCCTAAAAGACAAAACTTTTGCCTTTCTTCATTTACGAATAAATCTTTCGCCGTTTACAGGCCTTTTCCGATTCTCCGCGTGGCAAACTTGCGTATTCTTTCCTTGAAAATTCATCGGCGTAATATTTTTTATATTTATTTTCCGCGAATTTTACGGAACTTGAAATTTTAACAAAAACAATCAGACACTTTTATAATCGCTCGTTTTACAGTTACCACATTCCACTATTCAAGTTGCATCGATGTAGAAATAAAACAAACAACAAGGGAGAAAGAGAGAAAAAAGCTAATCTTATTTTCAGCATTTAGCCTTCTAAAGATGGAAGAAGTACTTCAGTTCTCCGGAATTTTTCGTTGTTTCCTAAACAAACCAGAGTTATTTTACATATAGGTAATTTCAAATTAACCGGAATCGTCTAATAAATAAAAATCGAACTACGATAGGCGTTATAATGATTTTTAGAGTAGCCGACTATGCAGCGAGGAGACATTCTTGCAGTGAGGTTGACGCTTAACTCTAGGTAAATGAAAATATTATCTATCTCGATACTATTTAGTGTTAACATCCTATTCGCTTCAACTTTTTTATAATTATTTATTTTGCGATAACAAGAGACAATCTTCTAGGTGTATAGTTAACGCTAGAACGAGTTGAGTAAATCTAGTAATTTACATAATTGCGTGCACAATAGAGAGACGACGCCGCTATCAAGCGCGTACTACCAGCAGCAGGTGGTTTGTTATTGTTTAATATCCGAGGGGAATTGTCGCGCTAAGTTTAACTTGTGGACACAATATTTTTCATTCGCCGGTTTGTTTTTTTAAGCGACAACGAGCGTTCTTTCGTTTTTGTTTGTTTTCCGCTTATTTTTATATGCACGTATTTTTTTATCTTCCACATTATTCGCACTCGAAACGTTCTAATAAAATTAACACATCCCTTGCGACTGCTACGAAAATCGTTTGTTTCCACGTAAGTAGCTCTTGTTAACTTCGGTGTAATTGTAATCGAATACACTATTTCAGTAGTTTACAGCGATCTTTTTTTTTTTTTTTTTTTCCGGTTTTATGTTCGTGCAATGTGTACTTTCTACTAGTATGGAATTTCGATATTTACGCTGTATGAATTATTTTCGAAATTTCATACAAAGCCCTCTTATTGCCGGGGAACAGACTGTTCGAAATACCGACGTACAATTGTTGCTACGGGAAAACTAGGAGGGCCTATTTAAACTTTAAACACGTTTGCACTTTTGACAGAGATTCAGATTGGTAGCTGCAAAGTGCTTTACGGTAGATCCGTAGAAATTATCCCGGTATCCCCGGGCTATTGTTAGGTTTCTCCCCTGCACTAGCTCGGTCGTTGACCGGTGTTAAACATCTGCGAAGTAATTGTAATAATGTAAAGAGATTCTACTTTACAATTTTTTTGGAGCTTTTTCGGTGAAATTCGTGTTCCCCTATTTCAAGTTTAAGATTGTGCGGTTAAAAAATAATAATATCGATATATACAAGAAAATCGCGGAAAATCGATTTTCAATAAATAAAAAAAAAAAAATCATACCTAAATCGAATTTTTATGTAAAAGTAAAATTCTAACTGAGTTGTACAGCTAAATGTACATACTACTAGGGAAAAAATTACGGCGAATGTGCCGTCTTCAAAAAGTACGATTATTATTTTGATTGTGTTGGGTTAGGAAAAATTCGGGAATACTTTTGACTTAATTTTTACTTTATTCAAAAAAAAATTTACAAAAATAAGAAAAAAACTAATTCAACTTGGAAAACTAATGTCAATAAAAGAAATTAGGGAAAATTTTTATTCGCACACTGCGTACAACAACAGTGTTTGTACGGTGCTCATCGCACACGGGCGCCCTTGCCACAGTGTGCAACAAAAACTTCATCTTGAACGTTTTTATTTCGTTCTCGCCTCCAACACGCAATATTTGCAGCTCTTTTCTCGGTAGCGTACTGGAAAAAAAGTACTATCTTTGTCTGGGCGAGAAATAAGCACAAGCTCCGAGTCAACAGACGCTCATTGTATTTCGCTTTTCCGTTACAAAGCTGTGTGTAAACGGAATTTAAATTTAGCGCGACTTCTTTGCGGCTCGCTGTGTTAGATATTCAAATTGATTTTGTATCGATGTTAAAAATTGGTTTTGTATTTTTGTCGAATAAAGGAATCTGAGGAGGCCAACAAATATTCCTTGCCAGAAAAAAAAAAAAAAAAACAAACTACTCAACTTTGCGTTGTACTTACATTTACATATACATGTATATATATATATATATCATCATCATTTGGTCGAAAACCCCAGAGGGGTGTCGTGATCATGGCGACGCCGATTTAATTATTTTTCGCCATTGCTCGCGATTCTCTGCTTTGAGACAGGACATCTGTAAGCTCAGACCCGTTACATCCTGTATCGCATTGGTCCATCGCGCTGGTGGTCGACCTCTGGATCTCTTGCCTTCCACTTTCGCCTGTATCAGCCAGCGCTCCATTCCATTTTCTCTGCGCACAAGGTGTCCAAAAAATTTCATCTTACGGCTGAGTACAATACTGGATAATCGTTGCGCGGTCCCGATTTCTTCTATTACAGATGTATTGGTTCGTTTTGCCGTCCAGGGTATTTTAAGAAACCTTCGCCAACACCACATCTGGAAACTATCTACTCGTCTTATAGTTGCCTTTTTCAGTGTCCAAGTTTCTGCTGCGTACAGTAAGATCGAGAAAATCAGTGTGTTGACCAACTTCACTTTTGTATTTTTCGTTACAGAACCATCTTTCCATATCTTATTCAGTCTGGACATAGCGCTACGGGCAATTTGTATACGACGTTTCACTTCCTCTTCTGAGCTACCATTACTTTCTATCAGAGATCCGAGATATACGAAGCTGTCTACCGTTTCATACCCGCAAACCACTCTCCCATTTAATGGTATTGTGTTCCCTCTGTCTATTACCATAACTTTTGTTTTGGTTTGGTTTATGCTCAAGCCATATGAAATGCTTATATCCACTAACTTCTTCAGTAGTTCTTCCATTTCCTTCATGTCGGCAGCGAGTAGCGTCGTGTCATCTGCATATCGCAGATTTGAGATTTTTCTTCCTCCCATTAATATACCGCCCGTCCATTGCTCAATAACAATCCTCATAACATGTTCGGAATACAGATTAAATAAAATGGGCGATAACATGCATCCTTGTCGGACTCCCTTTTTTGTATTAAATTCCTTCGTTTGTAGATTACGGTCTATCCTAACGATGTTACCGTTATTTTCATATAAATTCCGTATTAGGTTAACCATGTGTTTGGGTGCTCCCATTTGTATGAGCACAGACCATAACTTGCTCCATATAACATTATCGAACGCCTTGTTAAAATCGACAAAACAGAGAATTAATGGTATTTCATATTCGCGAGTCTTTTCTATCATCAATCTTAAATTCAATATTTGTTCTCGCGTACCACGTCCTTTCATGAATCCCGCTTGTTCGTTCGCAATTTGACAGCTCATTAGTCCATATAAACGTCTATTTATTATATGTAACATTACTTTACTTGCATATGGGATAAGGGAAATCGTTCTATAATTTTTACATTGCGTTCTCTTCCCTTTCTTGAACAGTGGTACGTATACGGATCTACACCATTCTTCTGGCCACTTCCCAGTTTTCCATATCATATTACATAATGAATGCATTACATCAATTCCTGACTGCCCTATCAGTTTTATGAACTCCGCCGGAATTCTATCTATACCAACTGCCTTGTTATTCTTTAATAACCGTATGACGTCTTCTACTTCTATCTTTAGGATTTCCGGCTCTAATTCTGCATCTAAATTTATTGCCTCTTCGTTCATGTCTTCATGATCATATAAATCCTTACAATACTCTCTCCAGATTTCAATTATTTCACTGCGGCCTGTTTTCAGTTGTCCTTGTTTGTTCTCCATTGCCCAATTTTTTGGTCTAAATTCTCTACTCAGAAATCTGACTTTCTTGTAGAGATTTCTAGGTTCATTTTCTTCTTCATGTTTTTGTATCTCCTCACATATTGTGGTAATAAATCTGTTCTTGTCTTTCCTGCAGCTCCTTTTTATCTTCTTGTTAATCCTATTGAATTGCTCTTCTATCCTGGGGCCTTCCATTATCATATTTCTCCGTTTTTCGATAAGTTTCAGTGTATCTTCTGACAGCCATGGTTTTCTTGGCGTAATCGGGAATTGTACTTTTCCAGATTTTCGACATGCACGCGTTACACACGCTTTAAACCACTTCCATTGTTCATTTGGGGGCTTCTTTGTAATATCTGTATCTGCGACAATGTTTTGGAATTCTTGTACAAATCCGGTTTTATTTGTGATTGCCATTTTCTGCTGTGCGCATAATCTCGCTGCTGGGACTTTTATTTTTCCACATAATTTCATGACTAGTAATCTATGGTCACTCCCGCATTCTGCGCCTGGATAAACCTTTACATTTTTACAAGACGTCCTCCATCGTTTGTTGATCAGGATATAGTCTATCTGATTCCTGTATCGGTCACCAGGTGTCTTCCATGTGCTGAATCTGCGTGGATGATTTTTAAACATGGTGTTAGTAATTGTTAACTGATTATCAATTGCGAATTGAAGGAAGCGCTCTCCTCTTCCATTGCGTTGTCCCAATTCATATTCCCCTAGAATTCCATCTAGAAATCCTCTCTCTTTCCCAGCTCCAATTTTGGCGTTAAAGTCACCCATTAATATTAAAATTTCTCGTTTAGGAATTTTATCAATCTCCTCTTGTAACTCCATGTAGAACGTCTCGATTGTTTCATCTGAATCATTATACGTGTGAGCATAACCCAATATTATGTTAATAGCAATTGGTTTCGTGTTTAATCTAAGTACTAATATGCGATCGTTCTTTGCATTATATCCCGTAACTAGATGGTTTAGTTTCTTATTTATAATGACCGCTACTCCATTTATACTTTCTTTTTCGTTGCTTGAACAGTACATTACATTATCATCTGTTGCAAAATATCCCGTAGAGCGGTAATGAGTTTCAGTCAAGCCACATATCTGTATATTATAACGTTGTAATTCCATTTCTACAATTTTCAACTTCCCGGGTTGGAGTAGTCCTCTGATATTCCATGTGCCAAACAGGTATTCATTGTTTATAAATCTTCCAGTAGCATTTTTTCCATTCAGTACCTGGAAAGCCTTACTGTTATGGCCGGTCGTACATTTCACATCTTGACCCCGGACGTCAAGACGCCGAGCGCCAATCGGGTCGCATGGCAAACAATTACATCTTTCATCGCTTATCATGATTTTCGAGGGAAAATACTTCAGTGGTTTCCCGTTGCCTGCTGAAGAGTTTATAGTTTTCCTTCTTATTATTACGGCCGCTCCTAACATGGAGAACAGACGCCGACCAGGTAGCCGCCCTATCAGGGTCAGACGCTTCTGGATTTAGTATCTGGGCACGCTTTGTCTGGCTCCTCCGCTTAGACCTGTTTGGCTAGGGTGGCCCTTCAAGTAACTATGTTACCGCCAACATAGCTCTAAGCATCGTAAAAGCGCGCAAGCCCCTCCACCACGTCAAGGTGGTGCCCCCGGAGGGGGTATATATATACATATACATATACATACATATACATACGATAGATATCATTTCGACAGGTTAAAAGTAATTTTAACAGTCGAATAAAAGTATAAATTTAAATTCATCTACCTTCACGAAATACCCTCGCCGTCTGTAGTGGGTCTTTTATGGGACGCTCTTGTCATCCTCTGCTCTTCACATGATCCTGGCGCTCCTGTGCGTACCAGTCTTGCACTACCTAGTTTGTTTGTTTTTTTTTAGGAGAGAGGACCAAGGGACGAAGTTCTGCCTTTTTTTTTTTTCAATTGGACTCGTTAACCGAGGACCTTTACCCGGAAACAATTAGAAAGGGAAATTAATATCAGTTATATTTTGATACGGTCAGAAATTATTGAAGGGAAGGAACAAACAATAGGAACGATGTGTGGAGAAGGAAAAGACGGGATATAGCAGGCACAACACGGAGTAGGAATACCAATTCGCAGCAAATTAGAATAGAAAGCCGAAAGCTCGATTGAAAGTCCGTAGATATTTGACCTGAAAATTTGGCTCGTGCAAAAATGATCCACAGTGCACACGGACGGTTAATATGCGATTTTAAGGCTCGCTATTGGAATAAAAAAATCAATTTTATTTCTCCTCTTCAGATGGAAGTAAACAAAGATCTCTCCGAAGGTCTTCTTAACATGTGTTAAGTTGTCTTATGTACCTGATGCTTCACGGTTCCGCAAAATGACTGTTCGTCCTACTTGCGTCATTTGGATTTTCAGACGTATTCATAGGAGGCTCTGTTAGTTTTTCGTAATAACTAAAACAATTTTTCTTTTTCAACTTCCCTCGACAACGTCGAAGCTTGTCGTACTAATGTACGAGAAAATTTAATTTACTGAATAATCGAGAAACATTGGTGGTTGATGTACTACAGCAACAACTTCGGTGATCCTAAAGAAAAGTGTAAACTGCAGTCGGTAATACCACGAGATGAGCCAGCGATTTCAAATACGTTTTTGGCAGCTGTGGTGCAAAGTTCCGAGGTACAGAATTTATGGATGGAGGTGTGTCCGTAACTGGATAGTGTTTTTATCTATTTTATTTTAGTTCTTGTTTACACGCAGGGATGAATGTTTTATTTTTATCGTAGATGATTGAAAGAATATTTATTATTTATTATCCTCTGTATATTTTTACTTGATTAATCAGCGAGCGACCTATTTATTTATTTATTAATTTTTCGACTACTCAAGATTTTTTTTTTTTTTTTAATTAAGGTGCAACGGTCGCATACTACCGAGAACATTACGACACACATGAAACTGGTAATTATAATCTGTTAGGTTGTTGCTTCTCAGGAAAGACACCGTTAGTTTTATTTTCTCTGAACAATTAGTCTAAGTTTGACAGATATTGGCGAAGAAAAAGGAAATCGGCATTCTTTTATGATGATGACACATTCATTAAACAAAACGAACACATATTTCGTGGAGCAACTCCCTGAAACACGATTGCGTAAAAACGTGGGTTTAAACTAACTATACGTATTACACGATAAAAATAGAATCAAGAAACAGAAACGAATTATTTAAATAATACAATTTTCATCATTATTGAATAGCGGTGGCGAGAGGAAAGAGTGTCTGTAAAATTAAAAAACGTTTTTTTCGAGATGTTCTTTTAATCAGCGCAGCTCCATAGTCAGAATTTTTTTATCTTTTTGCCTGGAGGGAAGTTTTGATAACCATAGAGGAAAGATAAGGAAAGCATAATCTGAACCATTTTTCATGCTTTAGCTTAATAAAGTAAATTCACATTCGCTATTCGGATCATTTTTATCATTTCCGTCTGGCAGAGAAGATTATTGTTTATGTTTCGAAAGATATTGTTGACCGATTTCGAGGAGTTCCCGACTGCCATTTCCTATTTTTTTTTTGTCGAAAACAATATTTCTAATAACCGATATATGTATAGGTGTGTACTTCTGTATATGTGGCATGGAAAATGTGTAGATGTATCGCCAACTATTATATTCTCATCTCCGGTTACTTTATTTTTTAGTATTCTCCATTTAATAATACTGCACGTAATTTGTTCAGCTTGTTAAATTGATTTGTTGTACACGATGTTTTCTGTTTGTTTATTCACTTTTCAAAGTGATCGTTGGTGGTCTAGTCTTATATAATATCGAAAAAAAAAAAAAGAAAAAAAAGTAGAATCATAAATACTTAAGTAACATTAGAAAGAGAAGTATTAATGATTTTTTTTACAGCGACGACGTATTATAGTTATAACCGGTTCATTTTTTTGATTGTTGCGCGCATCCTGCGTGGCACAATGATTAATGTAAATATTTATAAAAATTTTAGATTAAAATTAGTCTCGTAAAACGGAGTGAAAAAAATGATACCGAATTATTCGTTACAAGCTTTCATGGCTGGTTAATTAAATTTTCAAGTTGCTAATGAAGTTGGTTAGGCTAGTAGCTTTTCTTTTGAGTAGCACCTAGAATTCCTCGTATTAAAACTATTGAAAATTATCATCGGTGCCGGTTAACGTCCATAGTAAACAAGCCCGAATAAATAAACAAATAAATTAGCAGTTATAACCGCACTTTAGACTATAATTGTACACAATTTTGCTTTATGCAAGTGCGGTGCGTGTGTCATGATCACAGTGCGTATAGCATGATGGCGGCGCTCTCTTACAAGTTTTGTATTTTTTAAGAATTTTTACTCGCTATAATGCTACGATAACTTGACGGTGCAAACGCTCGAAAGTTATCGCGGTAATATGAATAGCAACTTATACGCAGATAGGTATATAAGTAATTAAAGCGAACCTTGCTGGTTTGTTCATTTTTTTTCTTCTTTTTTTTTGAACTAAACATGAAAAAATTCTTTTTTTTCATAATTAAGGTTGGATGCCGTTTCGTGAAATTCGTACATAATTCACAAGTGTTACTCTTATTATTTGTATTTACACCATAATTGTGTAAACGTTTTATTTAATTTACAACAATAGTTTCAATTCATGTTTTTACGAAAACGAAATAGTCGCTAAAGACGTATCCATTTTACAATGTACTTCAGTGTAGCAGGTGCGACTGACATCATGTTTTTTCTTCCTTTTTTATCTTTTTCTTTGCGTCAATAGTGTTATCAGATTGACCAGTTTTTCTTATTGCAAAAGATGTTAGCGTGTTTTATTGACAGTACTTTTTTATGTCGTTATCAAAATTCCCCATATATGTATTATTTTTTAATCTTTAGTTGTGATTATAAAATGGTTTTATTTCTACAGAATCTGATCGATTTCATAACATAGTTGAATTTATCGAAATGTTAACCTTTCCTAATGAAAACTTTTGATCTTTATTGCGGTTGCTAGTGAATGACAATTGCGCCAATCTCCGTTTAATATTAAACTGGAAAAAAGAGTAATTCGCTCTTTATCGATAAAAGTACGAACATGTTTCAACATTAACACAGAGCTCTGTTAATGTAGATAAAGATGTAATGAAATGCGTCAATATTTTGAAATATATACAGTTGATGCAAAATACGATTTCTTTTCAACTAACAAAGAAATATATAAACGAGTGTTCCATATTGTCTCATCGGTGCAGATTAAAAGTCCGTAGAACAACCCCGAACTGACCAAGTCCTCCTCAGCTACAGTATTTATTAATCCCGAGAATATTAATAGAAAATCGGAACAAAACTAATTAAACTTTTCTCTATCACTAATTTTAAATGAAAAATTTGCTCGTGACTCGGATTTATTAATGATTCATATTTAATTATCCATAAATATTTAATTGCGAATGAATACGTTGATTAAAAAAAGTAAAATTTGGATTAATATATACTAAAATTGTTGACAGAATAATGTATACGAGACAGAAATATTTTAAATTTAATGCTTTTTAAAGCGAAGTATTAACCGCTCTTACTTAAAATTAGCCTTTCGTTTTTTCTAATCCATATTGTTTGTACCTCTCTATTTAACCTTTCTCCCTTTCCGAACCGTGATGCCACAGTTATCTTTATTTCAGTTCTTTCATTTTTCCATTTGTTGTCTTTACATCGTCCAAAATTTGGCCCCGTAAACTCTTTTTCAGCTTTCTCTGACAACCTCTCTTTGCTAATCCTACTCTAATGGCAGAATTTAATTTGCGATACTAATCGTATTTTCTTTGAATTTTCTCTCCGCTGAACATTCGTATTTCTACCTGCAACTCTTAAAACTATCTCTCTTCCTACACCCTATACAACACTTAATTCATTCTAACGTTTCCTACACCGTCCATCGTTCCTATTATGTATTACCTTTCTTTCCTCAGTTTGTAACTGTGTAATGTTTTTTTCCTAAACTGTAGCGCTGAGTTTTAGTGCTCCGAAATGGTGAGCCCGAAGAAAAAATTAGCAAGTAAATAGAACATTTATGTTTCAAAGGTAACACAACTAACATTGGTAATATTTTAAATTCCTTTCCTTTCTTAGAGTAAAACAGGTAATAAACTTATTTACCGTTACCATTACCTGTTTTAAGCATTAAGTTGATTATGGGAAGCATATAGCGATTATTTGCAAGCCCATGATTTTAATGAAACTTTACAATAAACTGTACTAAATATTTTTATGGGTAACGAACAAAGGCGCGGTAAGAGCATAAACCAGGTTATCATTTATACAAATAAAAAGTTAATAAAAAGATTAAATATAATTGTTTATTTTGTATGGTTTTGTGTTTATAATTTACGTATATTAAATCGAAATAAACGCGATAAAATTGTTTGTACGCGGCCAGATATTTCAAAAATTATACCGTATAAAAGGTTTGTAGAAGTCGAAAACCATGAACGTGTACAACTTACTGCAAATGAAATACTTCACATTTAAGCGGAATGGAACGTTTAATCTGAACAGCTCTGAATGCGAAGGCAACAAATGCAGAAAGTGAATGCCCGAACAGACTAGTTATCTAGATTTTTAAAACGCCATCCCGACCTAACGATTAGAGAACCGCAGAATACATCAGCTTGTTGGAGTAGCCGGTTTTAAAATAATTTTTCCAAATTACTAGACAAGTTTATGACGAATATACATTAACGCGCGCTCGTGTGTATAACAGCGATAAAACTGGGGTATCAATTGTTCCCCAAAACAAAATGTGAAATGATACCTAAAGTCGGCTGAAAATAAGTGAGAACATTAACGTGTCTGCTAAATGAGGAGCGACGATTACTGCTGAAATTTGTTTCGGTGCAAGTTAATATTACATGCCTCCGGAGTTTGTGTTTCCTCGAAAACAGATGAAAAGTGAATTAATAAGAAATGGTTCGCCATGCGCGCTTGATCTGGATGGATTGTTGTTCAATTATTTCTATACCATGATTTAGAAAATTTGTAAGTTTCTGCAGAATGTACATAGATCAATCTACTTTATTGTTATTAGACGTTGTACTCGCACAAGAAGTCTGTAATACAAAAAGTGTAGAATTCATTGACGAAACACGAGTTAATCCGCGACATCGTCTTGAACCACTTAATGTCGCATTTATGAAATCTTTAAGACAATATCATCATGGCTTCGCTCAAATCTAGGAAGTGGCACTAAAAATTATTTTCAAAAAAATTTAGTGAAAAAATATAAGAAACATATTAAAAATTTGTTCTGGTATCAAGAAACATTGCTTAAGATGTTTTTCGTTACTTCCGGGAAAGCGTTATTTTCCCTCGGAATCAAATTTTGTCAACTTCAAAAAACGATTTCCTACATTTAACGAGCATTCTCAATAAGCGGATCCGAACGAGTATAGTGACCACATATTAACCTTTAAGGTTTTTTCGGAAAAAGAACGCTACGCATTAAGAATTTTATTTTACGCAACGGATGATCGTTAAATTGAAATATTACACACGCATACGAGACGAGTCACATTAGTTATAGAATTTATAAAAATAATAAAAAACGCCTTTCTAGTTAATTTTTTTTATAAAATTAAAAATTAAACCTTTACGTAAGTGTCGGCTCGGGACAAGCGGTTTATTTGCGAACGGTTGTGCGCAAAATGCGAGGGAGTTTTAATAAAAAAATTAACTGCTCCGGTGCGTATTCGATTCAGGCGGCGCAACTTTTGATAAACTAATTAAAACTAGCGTAATTATAATGCGAGAATTAACAGAGGTAAACCGTTAATTTTAGCGTTTAGAGTTTTGCTTTAAAATGTAAATTTCGAAAGATAAGACCTGTTCGCTGATGAGTCGTAGTTTAATGTTTTCAGGAACGACGAAAATCGGAAATACGCGGAGAAAATCGAATTCTCGGAATTGGAATAGAAAAATTATTAATTATAACGGTAACAAATATGATGATAAAAATGTTACGGTGCGGAATTATATTTCAGCGGGGTGAACAGGTTTACTGATAACGTAACACATCAGATATGTACATAGAGAGAAAAATCTTCCGCAAAGTGCCGAAAGATTAGGCAACAGCGTTTTAAATTTTACCGAGGTACCCATCTTAAACGTAATAAAACCCCTACGAAAAGAACAGGACAAGATTTTACCCGCGAACAGGTGCCTTTACGAATTAGTTTTTTCTATACCGCGACGTTTAACTGCCTTATTCAGGTGCAAAGGATTAATTTACTTACTTTTGACGTGACTTTTATATAACATGCGTTTTTCTTTATGCCCGCGAATATTAATATGGCATTTTAATTTTTGAGTTTTTTTACTTTTTATCATTCTGTTGTTTTTTTTTTTCTAATTGTATATTTAGGAAGGTTTTATAAATTACAAAAGATTTTAATAAATAAAACTTTTTTTTTTTTTTTATCTTTTATATTTTATCGTTTATATTTGCGCCAATTCGTTAACATTATAATGTAACTCATTATATAATACATATTCAAATGAATTCATTTAGAGAGTGGACTTTAACTCTTCATGAAACAGTCATTTGGCTAAAAAATGATAGTTTGTTATATTTAAAAATAGCACATTCTGCAGCCGCCGCTGATTCTAGTATTAGAATGCCCAACAAATGTAAAGTTCAAAAAAATATTTGAAAATTTGAATAAAGAACACGAGAATATGTCAAAAAAGAAAAAATATTTTCTAAATTCAAAAAATTCATATCCACGGTATACTACTGTAAACTATATAGCAGAAAGTTCCGGACTAAGAGGATATCATTATGCGAGCGGGGATCAACGCTCCGGCTTAAACGAAACCGATTTTCATTCCCTATCACCTTGTAAAAGAATGAAACCGGTATCACCTTGTTTGGTTCGTTTACAGTGTCTGTTTGAAATGGAGCGTCTCGTGTGGATAGGCCATCCAAAACATTGAGAGGCGCAGTGCAGTTTTTGTGGCCAAAAAGTGATAATCCCACTGAAATTCATCGACAAATATGTGAAGTGTACGGTAATAAAGAAATTTCCAGATCCACATGATGTCCAAATGGTGCTGTATGTTCGAGGAAGGACCAGATTATGTGGAAGATGAAACGCGCAGCGGTCGGCCGTCAACTTCTGCGCACACAGATTTACATAAGCGTCAAGCGCGTCGAAGCTCTCATTCTTTCGGATGATCGCCCATTTGTGTTCGATCATTTAAAAGCAGTACGGGGAGGAGAGCGTTCGCGAACGACAAAGAAATGAAGAATTTCGTTATGAATTGGTTAGCCAAAGTTAGGGACGGATGTTTTTCAAACGAGGCATCGAAAAATTGGTACCATGTTATGACAAGTGCTTGAATATTTTAGGTGAATACGTCAGAAAGGATTGTAGATTTCAAAAATATATTTACATACTTTTTACGATTTTTTTTTTTTTTTTTTTTTTCTATCGCGAATAGTTAAAAATTACTTATTGAGCGTCCCTCGTACATCGCCTCATCCATAATTAACAGCGATAGATGCCTTAATTGCGATGCAGAAGGCTCATATTGGAATACCTAGTATGTTAGTGCCACAAAATTGAAAAAGAAAAAAGAAATTTTCTGAATAAACTACTGCTCGGAAGTTATTAATATCCGCAGTACAATTCATGAACTTGGACCGAAATCGCTTTGTAAAAAAAACGAAAAGAAACTTTTATAAAAATCGGAAGATGAAATAAATCTAGCTAAAGGACAATAACCGGGTCGTCATATAGAAAGGGGGAAAAAAGCGAGAAGATGTAATAAAGTTTTTCTAATTTAAAACTTGCAGCGCGATGCTTGAAACGTAGACCAGCTGGATTATAATATTTTTTGAGGCGTTCTTAGCGCACGGTCGCCCGCTATTCGGATTTTGTGTCGTTAAAATTTGATACCGTTACCGTAGAAAGAAGAAATCGTCTTTGAATAATTGCGAACGTAGCCGTCGCATTAAAATCATATTCCACTTGACCCTTTACTTTCTTTCGTTCTTTAACAATTTTTTCATTTCTTCCGCTCGGTATTTGTTAAAAGGAAAGAAAAATCATGCTTTTTATTCTAAATATTATGCATTTTAAACGCAAAACAAAGTGGAATGTTTCGAAAAAAACAAAAAAACAACTATTTCATCTTTGTGTGGGGAGCTGCCAAGCAACGCAGAGCTACAAGAGGTGAACTGCGACTAGAAAAGAAGTTTGATAATCACTGATCCAAAAGATGGGTACTCTAGAAAATCATTTCCCAGACACTTTTATTCGTGCATCTTCGAACATCTTGATAACATAGAAAATAATACTTTTGAATTTAGACGGCAAATATGAAAGAGAAATTTAGTAAAAATGGTAAAGTCGCAGGTTCGTTAAAAATTTTTTTTTCGTGATTTGGTTTTATATTTTTTAACAAGATTTAAGTTGGCAGTGGAATCAAATTCTGCAAAGCCTTGTTTGCACGTCCGAGCAGGTTCATTGGCAACGTAAGCCGCAAGGCAACCAATTTTTTTAAAGAACCAATACGTAAGTCGCAAAATTGGTGCACGCAAAGAAATTAATTAATAAACCCCTGATGTTTCTTTATATATCTAATCTTCTCATAGCATCTATAAAATCCATCGCCTGCACGCCCTACACTCATTATTACATACATAGTCGCGCGACCTTGCCGTGATGTCAGCAATGTTGTAGTGATACTTTTAAAAGTTTTCTTTTTAAGTAATCTACTTATATCATTTTAGTTTTTTCTAATTTGACAGTTGGGCCGCGAACTCCTCTTAGGGGGACTGCCAGGCACCCTCAAGTGGGGGAATCGCTGCTCTAGAAAATTATGTTCAAAAACGCGCCCGGAAAGACCGAAGAGACCGTCTTTTACCAGATATGTTTTAGCAGAAAGTATTTGTCAACTGTAGCGAGACCACGTTTGATACCGCTTGTCTACGCGCCATGTTCATTAGTTCTTCCCTTACTCTTTGTTATGATACGCCTACTTTTCCTTGCAGTATTAGTCGGAGTAGTTCATGTTTGTCTCCTCTCATGATGCGGCCCGGATAATTAATCTTTCGCTTTTTAACGATGCTTAGTGGTTCCTGGAGGTTTTTTCAAGCGTCGTAGCAGCACGTCTTCATTACATTTTGAGTCCAGCTGATCTTCTAAAGCCGTCGATAAATCCACCTTTCAAGTGTTTCAGTCTTCTTCGCGATGGTCATTCTCATGTTTTCGGTTGTTATTTTCTGAATAGGGGAAGACGGGCCTTCATCTAAAATTGTTCATACCCAGGCCGTTCAACTTGTTGTACGTAGTGTGTGTCTATATTTAACCGTTTCATTTCCACGGCCGTATTTTTTTAATTTGCCGGCTTCATCTAAGCTTTAAATATTCCATGTGCCAATTTAAATTTTTTTTCTTTTTTCTGCAAGTTCTTCGTTTTTATTGTTAATTTATGACCCTTAGACCCGTCAGTAGTTGGCTAGTAACATACTTCACATTATCGAACCTGGGAATTAACCGGATCACATGACAAAACATTACCATATTTATCTAACACCATTGATTTTCATGAGAAATTGCTACTGTGGTTTCTCTTTGCCTTCCGCGGGATTTCCTATCAGAATTAACATTCCTCTAGCCGAAAGGACCTGGTTTTAAAGCGTCGGGGATACTAGTCGCGCTTACTCGCTCTGGATTAACATCCGATTAAGGCTATTTGCCACGAACGAGTTGCTGATAGCCTGCTGATGTAATTTATTGGTAGATAGGCTTTCGGAAAATGAACCTCTGTCCGTTCTACCGTCACAGTGGTGTGTTGTGCGTTCTGCTTTAGCTTTCCTAATCAGCGTTAAGCCCGCCGAAATAAGAAACCGACTACCTTGCACAACGTGGACGTGCAGCACTCACGTGGTTGTTATTTCGTTGTTCCGTCGCTGGCACTAGTACCATATGACGGTCTCGAGTGACTATTTACTAGAGAAGTGGTTATTCTATGCCCCGCAATGCCATTTCAAATAAGAAGAACATGAATCGTTCGCAAGCGACAGATTTCTTTGTGAAACGAGATATCGAGAAGTTTCCACGCTTTTCAAGTCGTTTTACATATTTTTTCGCCACCTCGATTAATTATTACTTTCGTGTAATGTGTACTTACACTAATTCGAATGTATCAGTTCTGACGAATATGAACTGTTTAGCAGCGGATGTGCAGCATTTTACTCTGGAACTTTTGTATAACGTTAATATTACTTTGCTCAAGCCAGCAGCCTGTTTATGCGAATACTGATTTTATATGTCGGGTTAAATGCTTTACAAAATAAATAGAACGTAATAGTAACAATAAATTTATGATAATACCGCGGGAAAAATTTTCGGAGATGTCGGAAGAGTAACTGCTAATATAGTGTCGGTCAAACAATTTTCAAGTAATAGCGGGAAGTCGTGCGGTAGAAAAAATATATTTGAACTTATTAGAAAATACGTGGCAAACAGTATCATTCTTCAATAATTGTGATTCGGCATATTACCGGTAAACGATTTTTTAACTTAATTATATACATTAGCGCTGTTTCGATTATACTTTCAAATTCATATCTTTATTATCACGTAATGCGAAAACAGCAGAAGCCGGTTTAATTTTTAAAAATCCGTAAATGTGTAGTTCATTTTTTTCGAAACGTGTAGTTGCAATGTGTATAATTTTTTATCCGTAAAGACGTCTAATAGTGGAAGTTTACCCGGTAGTAACACGGACAAATGTTGTGACTTTATCATGATATCGAAACATTTTTCCGCTCATTACTTCGTCTAGTTAGATTGAAATTTAAATGATATCCTCTATCAATTGAACATTCTTATCGATACCGGAAATGTTCAACGGTTTTTGTCGATTCGATAGTTTTTCTCGCGAATTTGCGGGGAAGTCGCGAAAATGAAAACTAGTTAGATCGGCTCTATTGTTTAGGAATTTTATCGTTGAGATGTCTGTATTGTTAAGGTTCGTGTGATCGATATTATTAATTTAAAATAATTCCTTCTCTGTTTTTCTTCATAATACCGAGTTAAACATTATGGTAGTCTTGATGAATTTTTAATTTTTTGTCGTCTACGCACGAATTGACGACGATAAATTCTGAACTCCTTCATTAATTTCCATGCAAATTCGATTCTCGTTGTCCTACCATTTAATAATAGTCTGCACACTCAAAATAGAACGGAGATGTTAAACCGGTGGCCAAATAAGCGCAGTAATTACAACGTATAAATACTTTTCCGTTTATATATTTATTTAATAGAGTCGATATTCGCAGAAAGAACTTTGTTTTACCGATTTTTCTACGTGCTATTTAAGAATTAAACATCTTTTTAATTTTTACAAGAAAAAGTACGAGTAAAACATTACGCTCGTCCTGCTTTAATAGAGCTGCCCCCCCCCCCCGACATCCTCCCATTTCTGTATTTAATATGTTACATCTATTCAAAATATCTATATATCTGTTGTTGTTTTTTTCTGGTTTTCACGCAATCTGTCCTGTCGGTCGGTAAGTAGCAGTGAGAAATAATAACAAAAAAAAAGAAGAAAGAAACACTGACTTTGATTTTCCGTAATTTGAATCATTTTTCTGGAAATGTTAGATGATCTTGGATTTGTTTGGTCGCTATATGTAAATCATGATGAGTTGATAATGTAGCCGTATCGTCAGAAAAAAACGGCTGCAGCGATATTATTATTAACTGGAAAGTTCGATGCGTATACCAGTGCGAGATATTTCGGAGCCTATATAGCATGTATGCGAGAATAGACACCATTTACGTTTACTTGGAAATATCAATTAGGTAGGATTTGGCGGCTTACCTGCGTAGTAAACCAAAATATACTCTGTCGAATGTTTTTTCTGTGCGAAGAATTTAGAAGAACATTTCTTTTCTGGAAGCAACGATCTATGTTAGTTATTATCTGATGTATCTATAGAGTTCCATGGTGATTCTTAAAAGCAAGCTGCCAGTCCGGTGTTTGTTCATTTTCATGTAGAATTTTCTTTATTCTTTTCAATAAAAGTTTTGCAAAGAGTTTTGAAATAACTTAATAAAAGGCATGTTTGTAGGGAACTGTACTGGTTTACCTGGTTTCAGCATCATTACAATAGTAATGAACTTCCATCGAAGTGGATAGTAGCTGGTACGCAAGATTGCGTTAAATGTTTGTATTATTAAGGTTTTTTTTTTTTTTCCAGAAGATTTCTTAATATTTTTCCAGTTAGTAAATCACATGCCTTTTTCTATTTGTAAAAAAACAATTTATTAGGAAAGACAGCTGAAACGATACCCGCAAATAACTGTTTACCTGTGCTTCGTCGCTGTTTATTGAACTGTTCTTATGCTCCTGAAATATTACATTCCTGCTGCCAACATATTGTGTATTATCCGTTCTTACTAGCGGGTATCATTTTTGACATGAATATGTCTTATGGCTGGGGGTCATTCCAAAAATTTGTCCGTTCATAAAATGTTACATTCTACGAAATTTTATCATAAATTGTTCCAATGGAAACGCACAAAAAGTATTATTTATACATATATGTAAGATCCACTGTACACGCTATCTTTCGTATCGGGAATTCGCAAAATATGAAGGGCCTCTAAGTGGAAGCACTGAACGAGTTTCGCATAGCGTTCGCAAATGTTCGTATCGTTTTCGTTGACAAATGCAGTATCTCCTCGGACAGAAATTTTCGACTTGAACACATTATGCACGATCATGGGCGTCCGTTCACGGCTATAGACATGGTGTTTACCGGCTACCTCCGTTATCTACTGCCCGTTTGCCAGACACTGATTTACAAGCGTTTAAGTAAAAAGTTCTGCTGCGAAATTATCTGGCAGCCGTTATATTACTACTCGCTCGTGCAACTGATACGACAAGCTAATGTCGCCATCTCATCTGTACTAATCAAGAGATTGGTGATGGTCAGCCCTTATACTTCCAGAGGAGAAAGCGATGATCGAGGCCCGTTTCATGGATCGCGAATTCGTCGACCGCAAGTTTCCTCAGGCTATACGCTTCTTCTTCCGCCCTACAAACGTCGATCAGTTTAACGTAGATTTCGTACAAGGCTCTGAAATGGTCAAAGTTCTTGGTGGCGATCTTAACTTAGATTTACGAGGGTCACTCGGTACCACATTCATGAAATTTATCGGACTCGAACTGAAGAATGAACCAATAATTTCCACGGCACGCAATTTCACGTGCATTGACGCAGTCTTTTCATGACACGTCGACGACACACTTGAAACGCGTCATTATATCTCCTAGTTTATAACGCATTTTCATTTCCTTTTGATAACAACGCATACCTCCAATGTCAATGTTGTAAATGCTGTAAACAGGTTAAACTATTGTCAATGATACAAATAATGTAAACGATGTTAATAATGTTGTAAATACCGTATCCGTTTCTAAAGGATCACTTGCTGTACAGTAAAAATCACAATCACGTCGGCTTTCATACTCGTTGCTGCCCATAATATGTAAAGCCAGCCCGCCAAAAGTTCAACAAAACAACATAGATAATATTCGAATGTCGAGTGAAAGAATAAAGGAAAGCTGGGGCTGCCTATAAGATATATTTATGTAAACATTCGTTAATTTTTTTTTTTATATATACTTTTCGGAATTTTCTACAAGTCGTTGTTTCAAAAAGTGTTTTAAAGTTTTCAATATAAATTTGAAGCTTTTCATTTTTAATTTCTCAGATTATTATTATACTTTTTAACAGTTTTTTAGTTGTTTTATTTTTGTGTTACCGATGACGTTTCCGGTTTTTGTTGCCACATTTGTTTTAATTTTCGTGAATAATCTTTAGTATTTTTGAGTGGTTTATTATCTGAAAATGTTTATTTCTTTTTACTGTTGCTACGTGTGCGGACTGTTAAAAATCTTTTTCGTAAAATCTGCTGATATTTTAGATGAATGATATAAAATGTACCGTCCAAGGAAGACTCGACGAGCGTATAATATTGTTGTTTATTCCGTCGGCATAAAAGAATCTAATGGATTCCTGGAAGCTTTCTGCTATCGATCCTCCAATACGATATGGTACTCCAACCGACAGAATAGAATATCATTTATCCGTTAAACATACATGTAGTTACTTCCCTCTGGGTGTTATTAACCGTGATCGAAATGATGTATTTGAGTTACGCATACAAATTTGTTTCTAGCAATTATAAAACAGTCGTTGAAATCAATCTGTTTTATATTATATTTTGTTGGTCGGGAGACTAATGTGATATTTTAAGAGCGGACCAAATGATGATTTAACCCCCCCCCCCTCAATGTTGCTTGCAATCTGGAAAATTTATCTATCTCATAATGTTGCACCGATGCATTTTTAATGATGACCGTTCCTCCGTACACTGTATTATGTGTTGCGTGCGATAAAAATTGAATATTGAGGTACATATATTAATATAACTTTGATTAGTAAAATTGTTTCCGGATTTTATTGTTCACCAGAAATAATTTAACTGCGTATTTATTACAAAACTGTTTTGCTGAATTAGTTGGTTAATCAAAATTCAGTTAAAAATTCGCTAAAATATCTGCTAACATCATTATTATCATTATTATTATTATTATTATTATTATTATTATTATTATTATTATTATTATTATTATTAATGCTATTACTGTTATACTTGTATTCGTGAGTTGAATATTTTTTATTATGCCCGCGTAAAATTGCAGCGTAGGTGCTACTAAAAATCCGGTTAATTCATACAGATTGAGGTTAATTAAATATGTTTGTAACATACTTTTATATTAAATGATAGAAATTTTTCCTTGCTTATTTGTTGCGGCGTGTCGTAGGTTTTTAGTTTGTTTTTAATAATTCTTTATATAATACAGTCCTTTAGTCCGTCATGCAATGATTTATTACAAAAATATAAAATAAATAAATTCCTTAATAAACAAAAAAGTAAGTATAAAAAAAGCATGTGAAAACGGCCCAGTGCATTTACTGCAACCGAGTGAGATTGCCCCGTCTTGTGTAATCTGTCAAGCGAAAGAAGTCCTTTCGAATATCGTTGTCGAGTATGAGTGTTGCTCAAAGTAGTGATGTACTACCAACAGGGCGCCTATTGACACTTGACGCATATTTCAATATTGCGGAAAAGAATCATATTACCACCCTCTCCTGTTATTCCTCTCCTTCTCGGTAGCGGTAACCTCATTTTTGTTTCATCGTTGTACGTTCATCCGTTCTTTCTTTCCGACCTGTTCTGATCCAGACGGACCACCACCTGGTGTTAACAGAATGACTGTTACATCTGATACGCGATGGGCTGAAAGCTCAATCTAAGGTCCCCTGATTTCGTGACGTCAGCGCGTTTTGGTTGTTTTACGAACGGACTTCTTTCGCTTGACAGACTCTATACATTATTATCCCTTTTATACGGGGACTCTGATTTTCATATTAAGTAAACAGATATTTTTATTATTATTATCGGGGGTTCTAGATCTAAATGGTGCGTTAGTAATAGGGATTATTTTGTTACCTGTTACCTGTGTTAACCACGTTTCTAACTGCATAACTTGCTGTATATGTATAAGATCTCTGTTATTTCGACGATATCGTGCTATAATATTAGCTGTTTCGTAGGCTCGGTAAATATATTTTTTTCTTTTTTAATGTCGAAGAGTTGAAGGAAGTTTTTTTTTTTTTTACAATTAATTACTTCATATTTTATTAGCGGCAGTTTATACAAGTTTATCGATTCACCGGATTTATTAATTGTTTCTAAAACACATAAGCGCATCTAATCGATATCAGGATGATTTGACAAAAATCTTTTACCTTTTTTCTCGTTATTAAATGCCACTTCGGGCACTAAATCGAGAGTTGTTCTCTGTTTCTCGCGGTATATTATTTCATGTGCGTCGCCAGCCATTGAGCCGGTGGAGGGGGCAAGATGATAGAAAGAAGATAAGAGTTATGGGAAAAATAAAATTTATAATTTGTAAAATATTTTATTAAACACTGGCAAATTTTTCTACTACTTTATTATAATAGTCTTCCGAATATGATTACGCTTCTATGAATATTCATCATGGCCAGTAGGGAGAGGCAACTGCCCCCCCCCCCCACCACTGGCGACGCTCATGTATTATTTGATTTAGAAATGATTATTTTTAGAGATGACATCGTTTTTTACGAAATATTTAGCTTATCACTTTTTCATCGCTGGTGGCATTTTGTGAGGTATTATGATCGAGTCTGCGAAAAAGAAACTCTTAAATATTACCGAATATTAGTTGACTATTTGAAGAAAAAAGTATGTAAAATGTGTACAGTTGAAGAAAAGTTAGGAAAGTTGGCTAATTAAGACCGGTATAATAGTATTCATTTTTACGAACCGTTAACAATATGACGCTTATCGTTTTGCACAGTTACTGCGAATAAGCTGTCGAATTATTGAGTATTGTCGTATGTGTCGGTAATTGTTTATCAGACTATTTGCGCGTGATAAAATTACGTATTTACCGACTCATTCAATTCAACGCTTCGCTATATTAAGGATTATGTTCGTATTATTTTCTTCTGCTTTAGTTATGCTGCATCACGCACGCTCTCAATATCATGCCCCAACACGAAGCCGTTGTTCATTTATTTTCCGTATGTCGCGAGTCCTTTATAACCGCAGATAATTCCTTTCGATCGCATTCATTATTAGCAATGGGTAAAGAATTGCTCGGAAACTTCAAATAGCCGTACGCGAAGAATTTATGCTTTCGCGTTATTTTGTCAATACTGGAAATACGAGAAAATCAAAAAAAGAATTTAAAAAAAAATAAAAAACAGTTTACAAACCGATAAACTTGAAAGGTACAATATACAAAATTCTCGCAATTAGAAGAAAAAAAAAAACAACAACTAAAAAATAGGTTTTATTATTTTTTTATCATCACGTTCTTTATAATGCGTGCACCAAGCGTTATTGTTTTTAAAGAAGGGCGAGTAATTAATTGAACTAAAACATTACAGAAAATATAAACTTAGTTCAGCGCGCTTTTACGGGCACAATTTTATTATTTAGCCTGTTTATTTTTTTAAATTTTAGCCGTTTCGATCAACTTAGAAAATTTTGTATCGCTTTCAAAAGTTACTATTAAATGAACGTCACTGTTTTACCGTTCAAATATTCTCTAGTATTGAAAATCAGGATAAATATGCTTGAGTATCGCACTGCTTGGTGGAATTATCAAGTTTTATTGGTTGCCTAGTCCCCGCGGTATTCTTCTTGATGGTAGTGTTGATACGGTAGCTAAAAGCGCTCTAGTATATCTGGAGATCGGTTCACATATATCAAGGGATAATAGAGCGAACTGGCAAGCTTTTATAGATTTTTGTCTCAATATAGCTGGAACATATAGGGTTATTCAAGCATCTTTGCTCTGGTTTGTCTACATCTCATCTTTAGTTTTGCCTGGTCGTAGATTTGTTACAGTTATTTGCGGGTTACATTCGGGTCATTCTAAAGTGTCGCGAAATTTTTCTGTAGTAGGTCTTATCAGTTTTACAGAGGACATTATTCATTTGTTTTTCAGTTGTGGTTGGTTTGAGCACAATAGAATCACTCTAATTGATGAATTAATGGCAATTGAAATATATCCGCCATACTGTTCATATTCACCGCTATGTACTGATGACCGTACTTAAGTAATTTTGTTCAAATTTGCAAATGTGAACCGCATACTTATTCAGTTGATACATATGTAACTTCCCGAAAATAGATTTATTCTTCCGACTGGACTGGAACAGTTGAATTGATACGCTTGTTTTCTTTTAATTTCTTTCCTTCTTTCTGTTTTACTCACTTTCTTAACTTTTGCTGTTCAATCGCACCACAGTGTCTGGGCTGCACTTGGGCTGCGATATGGTCAATTTTATATATCTTCTCTTCTTCTAACTCACTCGCTGTCGAGTATGAGTGTCATTTCTGTTATCACTTCTTCTCCGTCGAGTAGTATGATGCCTGAATCTCATGTGGGATATCAATCCTATTTTATAACTGGCTACATAGCTACATTGCGCGCATTGAAATTGGCTTATTGTATTTCTCCTTGTCTTTGTTGTATGTTTACTTTTATATATATATATATATATATATATATATATATATATATACTATCCAGCTATCTAATTGTCATAGAATTTTTTCAATGACCAGATAGGCCAAAAAAAAAAAAATATTAAGGTAAGATTTTTTTTTTAGGCTTATATGCCAGATAACCCATCGACCACTATATTAGAGCAAGGTTAAATTAGAATTTTTGATGACATTACAAATGAATATAATATCCAATATAAGGGGCGATATTATTTGTAGCCAAGAGCGAACTTGTTTTATATGGGAGGTCTACTCTAAGATTAATCAGTGAATTATATAATACTGTTTAAGTGTTTTTATATCGGCTGCATGATTCTTATCCGATAGTACCGTTTTAAAAATCGGGGCCTATCTGACAACATTCGCTCGCATTTACTTAATAAATCATTATTAAATTAGCTAGTAGAGAAATCGTGGAAAGTAGGATCTCCGGAGAAAGTCCCCCTCCCAGCATTATCATCATACTCTCTTGAGATAGTACATTATGAAAATATTAATTTCACAATTTAACTCCTCTATACATTCCGTATATCAAGAACTTTACACTTTACCTGCTGCTATTAAAAGTTTATATTTAGCCGTTTTTAATGTTTCACATCAAATAATGGATAGTTCATCCGGTTATTATTTCACGATGACTCGCCTACAATGAAGGAGGTGGGTAGTCGTTTTTACCCATCACAGTTTATCCGGAAATAAAAAATGGAATTTATTCACGTATACCGTGCGATCAGTTTGAATTAGACGAAGAACGCACCGCGCGAAATCAAATCTTATCCATCCAATATACATTCGAATCTGATTTCCTAAAATCAAAAACATTGCACGAAGAATATTACGACGTTTATATTCTGGGCAATTTTTACCCACATTTTAGCGTGATGCCAGGCCCGGATTAAGTGTATGATAGGCCCGAGGCTACGGAAATATTAGGGGACCTTTTCGGAAGTGACGAAATTATCAGTTTTATAGAATAACTAAATTTCCTTTAATTTAATTTAATTATATTATTTCAAATTCACGAATGAACATATAATTATTAATGTAAACAAAACTAAATGTCATATAGACAATGGGTAGAATTTTCAATGCCAAAAAAAAAAAAAAAAATATATATATATATATATATGTATGTATAATTTTAAACAATGAATTTTTTTCTTGTTTTTTTTCCCTGAAAATTTTTGTATAATATCGTTAAAATCTACTGAACGGAGAAAATCTGTTTCGATCATTAATCTTGATAATGCCGATAATCTACCATCTAGCATGGTTGATCTGTACAGCTTTTCTATTCTTTTTAATATCGAAAAAGATCTTTTCCGTCTCACGATTTGTGATCTGTATAATTACAAATATTCTATATGCAATATAAATGTTTAGGAAAACATCTATTATTGCACGGTTACCAGGCCTGCGTGACGCTATTAAAGTGCGAATCAATGTAATTATAAAAAAAATTCGATAATATTACTCTCTGTGTATATTGTAAATTGTCTTTTCTTTTTTCGTTTCTCGCTAAATTAATTACAACCATGGTTGGCGGAACCACCGAAGGCAAATTCGTTCGATTATCACGGCCTTTCACGCGTCTTTAATTTTTTATTTTTCAAACGTAAAATCACGCGATTAAATATGAATTTAATTTAAAAATATCCTACTGCTTTTATAATTTCCATACTAATACTCGTAATAGAAAGGAGTAATTTATTTTCATTTAAATTCGGTTCGTAAAAATTTATTTCTCAAACCGCCAAAGCAACACAAAATATGTGCTCGAAGGGATTATTTCTTGTACGAACTAAAGCTGATTTTAATTTCGTCCGCGTACTTACGCTAAATGAACTACTCCGTTACGGAACTAATAAATTTCTTCCGTAAGTACGCTCGTCTGAAAAACTAGTGCAACTTTAAACAATGCCGCTCCGTCATTTCAATGTTAAAACATCTGCGGCCGCCACCAACACCGACTATTATTACAAATAAATCGGTCACGTAGCGGCTAGAAAGTAAGATTGAACTGTGAAAGTGAAAAACACGATTCTAATTTTATTTACATACATACCCGTTTATGCATTAACGGCGACGTAATTAAAACTATTTACGTATGCAATGGTGGCGGAACCGTACGGTGGAAATTCGAGGAATTTAGCAAAAACAACTGACGCAAACTGAATCTTAATAATAATAATGCTAAACGATTCGTTAAAATAGTGTGTACAATCAATTCTAGGAATGCGGAAAAAAATTGATAGTGAATGTAAATTAAAACGAGCTCGGACTTTGTTTTGTACTCGCTACTTCTGTAAATTGTCTTTTATCAATGAGCAGGCCTGGATTTAGGAGGTATTTAGGGGGAGGAGGTGCAGTCCCGGTCCTAGCCTTATAAAGGGGCCCTCACGAGAATCCCACTTCCGACATGTAATAAAAAATTAATCTATCATTTGTCATGTACATCAACTTTTTTTTAAAAAATAAACGGAATTAAAACTTTACAATAGCAAGTGCATTTTTTGATACATTTATTTGTTAATAATTTTGTATCCATTTTTATTCCGTCCTAGAGGAGGAAACTTCGTAATAGTGAAATTTCGAGTTCCATAAAATGTACCAGAAATTTGTTTTACTTTAGGAAATGTCTGTATGAATGTGTATGCGTGTGTGCACGCGCAACACACGCACACACACTATTCTTTTGTGCAAATCTCTGGTTAAAATTTGCTGAAAAATTCGTTGTTTAAAATTATATATATATATATATTAGCATCTAAAATTCTACCCATTGTCAATATGATATTCAGTTTTGTTTATATTAATAATTATATGTTAATTCATGAATTCAAAATAATATAATTAAATTAAATTAAAGAAAATTCCAACTTTAATAACAAACAAATATAAGGGTAGAAAATAATTTATAACAATGAATTAAATATAAATACCTTAATTAGTAACGTTTTCGGGTATAACCCGTCATCAGCTAAAACTAACTTAATCAAAACACGAAATACACTGGAAAGAATATAAGGAATACAAGTGTATATATAGTAAATTCAAAGGAGGAACAAACATAGAAGGTACAAAAGTCACTAGTGCGAAATTACCAATACTCAATACTCAATGCAAAATATAAAATAAAATAGAACAACCTAAAAATTAAGCTTTTCATATTAAAAAGTGGGTTATTATTATTAGGTAATTGATCGTTTAAAATATTATTTTTATATTTATTTATGTAATAATTTTCTGCGATATTCGTAACATTTCCTTTGCCATAAGTGGCTAAAACGATTACAGTATTTTCTAATGAATTATGTTTTTATTTTTAATCAGATGTTCGGCATATGTTGATTTTTCTATTTCATTATTATTAAATGATTTTATATATGTTCTTTATATCTATTGGTAATTTCACACTACTGATTTTTATACCTCTTATGCTTGTTCCTCCTTTGATATATATATATATATATACGCTTGTATTCCTTATATTCTTTCCAGTGTGTTTTGTGTTTCGATTAAGTTAGTTTTAGCTAATGATGGGTTATACCCAAAAATGTTACTAATTAAGGTATTTATTTAATTTATCGTTATAAATTATTTTTTACCCTTATATTTGTTTGTTATTAAAGTTGGTTTTTATTATCCAGTTTATAACAAACAGGCATGTATTCACCTACATAAAATTTAGTTATTCTATAAAACTGGTAATTTTGTCACTTCCGAAAAGGGCCCACTTAATCCGGGCCTGTCAATCAGTATTATTTGTACCGTATAAGTTTCTGTATGATACATTTTCATTTTTCGCTCAGCGCCATTGGTACATTAAGCTTCAAATTTCAACGAACGTGAACATTTTAATAAACGTATCGTCAACTGGTCGCACTGTTGTCACGCTAATAGAGCCGTGAAATTCCAGTAGGAATAAAGCAAATTATCGGTACACGTTTAAAATATTCATTAATACAAACGTAGATTTTTAATTTACAGTTTACCCGGTAAGAGAAAATATGTTCATCATATTAGTCGGAAGAAGGCGCGTATTAACGAATTTTATTGTCTCGAGTTACCGTTAGTTTCTTTTCGCAACATGGCGCCGACTTATGATTGGGTGGGGGAGTAAAATTTATAAATGCCTTTTAGGAATATTATTATTTTTTTTTTTTTTTTTTTTTTTTTTTGTTAATTGCCGATTCAGTATTAGTACTTATATTACGCTTTTTTTGGAATTTTAGCCGAAAAACGAAATTCTGTAATCCGAATTGATGCAAAACTTTGATCAAAAGCTAAATCCGTGTTTTAATATTCTCTAAAAATGTCAACTCTCATACCTATTTTCGGTACGACATTGTCTCCAGGGCGTTCTGTTCGGTGAAAAATGTCTTACAAGCTTTTATTTAACTTCACGTGTACAAATGTTATTACGTTTAGTCGATATCTTACTAACGCAACTAGAGCTTTGAAATTTTAAACACGTTTCTACAAGTCCGATGGCAATACAATATAGTATAATATCGTTTGTAATGTTACGAATTATTAAAAAGCGACTAGAGACTAGTCGAACATACAAAACCGTATTTGGATGAAAATCAGTTTGCATTCAAGAAACAGAAAGCTGCATGAGATGCGCAATGTTGGAGAGCGAATGATACACTTAAACTGCGAAGTCTACGTGTACGGTTTGTAGATTACCATATAGTTTCGGCAGAGTGCAATGAGATGATTTTTCCAACAAATCAGATCGTTAGAACCTGTATTACGTTTGATTTGTAATCTATGTAAACGGTAAAAAGCTAAAATTAAAATTAATAATGATTTGTCGAAGCCAGACAAGGGAGTAAGGCAAAGATGCTTGCTCTATTTAATATGTATTTAGAATTAATAACGAATAAAGTATTAGGAAATACAAACGATGGTATAAGTGTATCGGAGGTGTAAGATTAAAAGCAATAAAATTTACAGACGACCAGGTCATAATTGATAGCTCTCCAAAAGCGCTAAATAAAATGTTGCAGCAGCTAAATAGAACAGGAAAGAAATTCGGCACAGAAATTAAATACCATGATAACAACAAAAGCTATAATGATTAGCAAGAAATCTCGTCCGACTACCCATGTTGAGATTGATGGGCAAATAATAGAACAAAAGAAAAAATTTAAATATCTAAAGCAAATAATAACTGAAGACCTGCACTGCGATTAAGAAATTAACGCCTGCACTAGATTAGCGAAGTATGCATTTCGAGGGAAGCGAAATATATTAAGACGGACGTCGATAAGCTTACGGAAGCGGTTAATGAAGGTATATGTATGCTGGTACAGAAACTAGGTCTCTAAACAATTGCAATGACGACGCTAAAGTACAAGCGTTCGAAATGTTGTATTGGAGAAGGATGGTAAAAATAAGCTGGATGAATACACTAAAAAATCAGGAAATATTCGAATTTATGAAAAAATTGCGTCAATAGATCGGATATGGAGAACACGCATAACTTGAATTGGTCAATAAGATGTGGCGAATTACGTCGAGACGTATTTGAAGACAAAAGTCGAGGAAAACGAGGACGCGGAAGGCCGAGGAATAATCTATTAAGAGATACCGGGCTCGACAAGTGAACGAAGAAATACTGGAGAAAAAAAACATCGTGGAAAAAGACCAGTTTCCAGACTGAACTATAGAAGCAAACAATATCATTTGAAATGTAGTAAAGATGACACACAATCTGTGCGAAAAGTGCTTGGAGTTTTGTAACAAAAAAGGGCATTGTTTTTTTTTTCTTGGATGTGCTAGCGGCCTTGACCCAACAATATGATAAGCTAAATCGGAAACTAAGTAGCCTGTCGGTCAGAGATGGAAAACATAAAGGACAGTAGCAGGGAAACAACAGAAATCAATGGAAGGGAAAAGATATAGGTTGCGTTTTAAGAAGTAGAAAGACCGAAAGCTAAAAGTTCGGCGTACCAAAGGGAACGTTTGTTGACGAGAGCAAAACATTAAAAAAAAAAATGCGGTTGGAGGAGGGATGAGTGATGTAAAGAGAAAAGAAGCAGGGAATAAAAAATTATTGATCCCGAGTCTAATTAAAGAAACAACAGTAGAAAAAAGAGTAGTATCACATGACCATGACAACAGCTATTTATTTAATAATACAGAACAAATTTAAAAAACGGGAAATTCTGATGTTATTAAAGCGAAACGGAAAGATCAGATGCACCAAAAAAGTGTAAATTCTTCTAAGAAGTAGGAAAACAGAAAAAACAATGAATGATCATTTTTAAAAGAAAAAAAGGGAACAATATTCTGCATGGGATCAAAAAATTAAATATATACAAGTTAAAATGCTCTGACAATTACCAAAAAGAAAATATTAAAATATAATTAGGGAAAAACCTTCAATTTTTGGTGTCCATAGAACTTCTCTTTCTCTTAGCATATGTGCCTTGTCTGGTCTTCCGTCTCTTTCCCTTTACTTACCATATACGCAATCAGTCTCATTTCTATTCCAATTATCCTCCTCCTTTGCGTTTTCCAAGTAGTCCCCATTCCTTGCTTTCTTACACCAAAGAAATATAAAATTCTCTATAATGAACTCAAATAATCTTTTAGCACCATGGGAGCACTTAGAAATTGACACAAATACGAGTATATCCCTGCTTACCTATGCTCAAATAAACAATTCACTAGATATACTCGGGAAAAAAATACAAACTGTAGGGAGGTATACTGATTATGTACCAGTATCTATTGATGGTGCAAAGGCAGATACAGGCAGCAGCGTGTTCTTTCGAAGCGTTTGGCTCGGTCCACTCATTTCAACTAGTTGATTGGTGCACAATACTCGACACTGAGTTATACGGTGTCTTGTATTGGTTACAACATATCTGCTTAGCTAATTCCCACCGGCAGAAAGTCTTTGTAATTACAGACTCAGTTGCATCTCTCTATTACATATCCAGCTTGCAACCCGAAGACCCCCCACTGGTTTGTTAAATTTAACAGGTCATGGTTGACATCATGAAGGAGAACTGCAGAGTGTCATGCTTATGGGTGCTTGGTCGTACCGGCGGGGTGCCTGGTAATGAAAGGATAGACATGGCTGTACAAGCAGCAATTTACTGTCCTGTGGGCCAAAATGTCGCCCAACCATCGTCAATAAAGAGACTATTCCATCATAAGTCTAAACAGGAATGGAGGTTACACTGAGCTTGCTCAACAGACCTTTTTAAGATCCATAAAACCATCAACTGAAGCTTGGTGGCCACTGGGGAGTATGTACCGGCACGACTTTACAATAATTAATCGCTTGAGAAGTGGGTACATTTCTTTATCTCATGACTACGTTTTCCACAGAACTTCGCCTCCCACAACCTGCTCTTTTTGTTCCCAATCATGATATCCTTCAGTTCACCATATACTTTCAACTTGTACCAAATTTGCAACATCCCGCTTGTCCTGTTACCTAAATTTTCCTTTACAAAAGATCCTCGCCAATGCCCCTGTAATGGTCCACCAAACCTTTATGGTAAAATAAAAAAATGACGTCCTTTCATTTTGTAAAAAATGTACTAAAATAGTAAAATATTTAATATTTTTACAGCTCTGAATATGGGAAACCAACCTAGTTGTACAGTTTACATAGGTCAGTCTTAATACAGGTAATATCAAAATTATCGTAATACATATTATAAAGATATACACCTATATATATATATATATTACGATAATTTTGATATTTTGTCTATTAGCTATCCATTTATACTTCTGCATATTCAGAGCTGTCACTGTGAAAGCCTTATGCTTTTTATAAAAATAAAAGCTTGTTTCAAAGAACTTTTTTTTTTTAACGGACCAATTTATGACATTTACAGTCAGTCCTATGATATAACCTTAGCTTCTTCCGAGACTCGCATGTTTTTATTTATCGAAGTTATTTTCGTATTTTTACCGTTTCATTGTGGATCGCTAACCTTCACAGCGGGCAAATGACTAAATTTTATACATCTAAGTGTATCTTTTTTGTTACGTCTATTATCTCGTGAAAAACCTCTCCACTTCAAACCGTTCGTGTAACTTCATGTATGACTTAAACGGATCAATATCAAATTACGACAACTATTTCAAATTATCTATCTATATATATGTTTATATATGTTTATCTATTGTAATTTTAGATTCTTGATATATTAATTTTATCTCCTCTAACGATACCAATTGTAACGTTTAGTTTGGTTTACTTGTCTTCGGGGATTCTACTGAAGTCTCCAAATTTTTAATTATATTTATTTTATCTCAGATTACGGTGATTATTATTATTATTATTATCTCGAAAAATACGATGAGAAAATACATAAACTTAAGAGTTTACACTTCATTATTAGCTAGTATTTAACCCGCTCGGGAGAAGGGGTAGGTACATATATGGCCTGTTTCCACAAAAAGCTGCAATTATAAATTTTTAAAAAGTCAGTCAGAGAACATCAATATAGATTCAAAAGCTGGATTCTTATAAAATTCATCGAAAATAAATTGAAGGCATTAAAGAGGTCTTAGAAAGAATGTTATAAAAAAAGAAATGCTTTTAACCGTACAAAAATGTAAACTAGAATATTTATTTTTTTTTTTATTTTTTTATTTTTTTTTTTTTTTTACCTTACACTATACCAGCACCGAGTGCCATAACCAGCGACGATGATTAGAAAGAAAGTAGAGGAGGAAAACAGGGAAGGGAAGGAAAGGAAGGAGAGAAGAGAGGAATAGAGGGAGATAAAAAGTTAATGCGTCTAAAAACTCCAATGAGTTTAAGTAGCAGCGATGAGGGTGAAAACATCTGGAGCAGTTGCCTTGAAATTGCATAATACCAATGTAGTGCCAACAGGTTGATTACACCCATTTCATCAGGTGATCGGCAGGGCGTCCCGACACCACTTCCGTTTTTTAAATCTCCTGGGAAGATTTCCTGGTAGGCTGCGCGTGTGCATTCGGTTTATATTTGGATTTGAACTGAACTGCAACTTGTCGAAAAACCGTTGGTATTGCTGGACGTACCCTTCTTTGACGTCTGGTATTTGTAAGTCGGTATGAAGCGTTGAATTCGAGATGTATTTTGTAGCAGATGCGATAGAGCGCAGTATCTTGGACTGCTGCTGCTGGATCCTTAGGAGGTTGCTTTTACACGTGCTACCGTATAATTCTATGCCATATTTCCAAATTGGCGCCACAATTGAAAGATAGATGTTCCGCTTAGATTTAAGGTGCAGTGTTGATTTTGCAGACAGCAGAGGGTAAAGTAGTCTAGTGCAAGCTATTATCTTTTTTCTAGTTTGAGCTACATGATAACGCCACGTCAGCCGTCTATCCATATATAAGCCGAGGTACTTGACAACATCTGTCTGCGGAATTTCCGCCTCGTGCAGTTTTAAACTAGGGCACGTAACCTGCTTGGTGGTGAACGTGATATGCTGACTTTTTGACGGGTTAAATACTATACGCCAGTTCTGAGCCATTTCAATATTCTATTTAAATGAATCTGCGCTGCTAAATTGGCATGGAACGGGCTACTGTTAGCCGCGAGAATGGCTATGTCGTCCGCAAATGTCGCCAGGATTGTTTGACTCGATGTGGGTATGTCGGCGGTGAAGATGGAGTAGAGCAACGGACCAACTATACTACCCTGCGGCACGGATGATGCGATACTGAACTCCTCCGACAGCGTCTCGTTTATTCTTACAAAATATGAACGACCGGACAAATACGCTTTAAAGAACGCATAGAGTTTTTCGGGGAGAAACTGACGTAACTTGAAGAGCAGACCTGGGTGCCAGACCCTGTCAAACGCTTGGGAGACGTCTAAGAAGACCGCAGAGCATATTTCTTCTTTTTCGAGTGCAGCAGATATCCCGTCGACCAGCCTGTGACACTGTTGTATTGTTGAGTGCGCATTACGAAACCCGAACTGGTGATTCGGGATTAGATTGATCTCTTGAATAAGCGATTCAACGCGTTTTGACACTAGCCTTTCCAGAGTTTTTGAAAGCGAGGGAAGAAGACTGATCGGACGGTAGGAAGTTGTTGCAGTTTGCGGCTTGCCTGATTTATGTAACATGATGATGACCGACTTTTTCCAATTCTTTGCAAAGTATCCCAGCCTCATTATGCTGTTATAAATATAACACACGAGCACAATTGCCTTCTTTGGCAGGTGTGATAAGATATCTGTAGTTATCCCGTCCAGACCTGGCGCCTTTTTTTGCGGGGCCGATAGAATAGATTGCAGTACTTCTTTCGGCGAGAAGTATTTTATGGTTCCCTGCGACGTTGGTTGTTTACGTAAAGCATCTTCCACAAATTCTGAGTGATCACTGTTTGCATCAGGATTGGGTTTGAATGTGTTGCTCAGACATAAGGCAAATGCATCAGCTTTCTGCTTGTCTGTCTTCGCCCACTGACCAGTGTTTAATTTAATATTGAACGGCTCAGGAGTTGGATGTAGCAACTTCCTCGTTTTGGCCCATAAGGATTTGTTGTTCCCATTCAGCGACTGTAGTTGATGATTGAATAAATGATTTTTATAGTCATTAATTTCTTTTTTTAATCTTCTTTGCAGCTCATTGTATAAGTTCTTGGATGACGGGTAGCGATTGCGCTGCCATTTTTTTCTAGCAGATCGGGTTTCTCTTATCGGTATTCTTAACCGTATGGGAACGTACAGGTCCTCATTTCTTTGGCCGCTGCTTGTGCGAGTGGAACTTTTGCATGCGTTTTGAATTATTTCCGTTAGATTCTGCACCGCTCTATCTATGTCGTCTTCACACTTCAGCCTAATATTCAAGTTTACATCGTTTTCCACTAAGCTGGCGAAAGAGTTCCAATCTGTGTGTCTGCTACTAAGATGCCTCTGTTTGCAAAGTGATTTAGCCTTGGTGTCCAGTATGGCAATCACCGGAATGTGGTCCGAAGGAAGATCAATTACAGTTTTGCACTGTTTATTTTGATATTGGTGTAGTCCCCGCGTTACAAAGAAATCTAGCACATCGGGTACTCTGTTAGCGTGATTTGGCCAATACGTGGGTGACATAGGTGTAAGAACGCCGAGCGAGTTGTTGCAGAGAACTTGAGCTAGTCGACGTCCTGGCGCGTTAGTTGTTCTCGAACCCCACGTAGAGGATTTGGCATTGTAATCTCCACCGCATATGAATGCATTCCCGAGCTCTCTGAACATTGCATTGAAGTCCATTCGCGGTATGTAGAATCCAGGATGACAGTAGGTTGCAGCCACTGTGAGATCCTCGCGACTTGTCTGGATGGTGACTGCTACAATTTGGTACGCATAGTTACTTTTAGAAAATCTTTTATATTGGCAATATGAGCTTTTTACCATGACCATGGTGCCTCCATGAGCCGTACCGTCAGGATGATGCGCCGTATATACGGTATAGCCGTTCATCTTCATACTATGCGCGTGTATTAGGTGAGTTTCAGTGATCAAAGCGACATCAACCACATTCTGATGAAGGAAAATTTCCAAGTTGTTTTTCTTACCAGAGACACCGTTCGCATTCCACAGCATTACCACCAGGGAGTTTTGAGTGACTGTTTTTGCATTGTATATCATTTATGGGAGTAATCTGTCGATGACTTTTGTTAACAGCGATATTAGAGGGTTTATTAGTGTTTTAAATTCGCTTAAGAAAGAACTCAGCATTATGGAGATGTTTTCTATATTATTGTTCCTACCATAGTTGATGCTGAAGTTTTCCTGATCACGAGGTAGAGAGTTACTAACGGTAGGCGCTCCCTTAATACCTGCATTACCTATTGCAGTAGAGTTCGTACCACTATTGTTCGTGGCAGGTATTTCGTAGTTATTCGCGTTGCCCACTGCGGTGATATTTGCGTAGGTCGGACGAGTATTGTTAGCGTGCTGATGGTCGGGGTGTTGCATTTTATGTGGCGCTTCACTACCCACCCGATGCTGGGCAGTGGACATCCAGTTCTTGGGAAATTGCGACTGCTAGAATATTACAGACAGGTAAATAGAAATGAGAAATAAAATGCTCCAACTTGTACTCTGAGCAAAAATCAGCGATAGACGGAACAGAGGCAAACCTGAAACATTACAGCAAATAGATGTGCGAAAATGGTGTAAATGCTCAGTAGAGGATTGAAGTACAACTAACCTCATTGATAGCCAAAGTTCGAAGAGAGACGAATTTTTTTTTTTCTGCCACCTTTTAATTTAAAATATCACCGAAAAAATTATTATACAGGCACAATTTATCGAGAATAAATTACTAATGATAATTTCAACTAATCTCTGACTGTTTATGGGTGTAGATAATTTCAAAATTTAATTGAATTTTATACTCGTAGTTCTATCTGTAAAGTTTAGTCTTTTAACTTTCTTTGCAACAGACAGAAAAACGATTCGAATATCCGGTGAAAATCAATTAAAAAAACGATTTACATCATGAAATTGATAACTTAACATATTTTTTCTTACATTATGCTATTTCGTCACTTGGTGAATCCAGTGTTCATGTCCATATCCATCTATATTTATGAACATTGTGTGATAACATTTTCAAAATCAAAAAAATTAATTATTGATTACATTTATTTCTTGTTAACAGTGTAACAGATTTACCATTGTCGTTGGTTAACAAAGTGCTAGTCAATGAATAACGGTTTAGAATTTGAATCGATATTTGGAATGGGTATTACTCATGAGCCGACACTATCACCGGACATGAAGACATCTTACGTGAAAGACAACAATGGTATTTCACCGCTAATACCAACACCGGCTCATCGGCTAATGTTGAAGTCGACATCTATGATCAAGCAGTCGAGTATTACTAAATTTATTAATACAGCTGTCAATAAACGAGTTCTAAACAATAGTAAGTAGAAAATATTACAATGTTAGAAATATTACGATGGAGAAATGTGCAATTTCTGATGAGAGTAGAAGTAAAGAAAAATGTTATGCAAACTGTTTGTTATCGTGGTAAATCTGTTTTTACCTTTCTGCTAAATCAAAATTTTCGTAAATAGAATCTACTTAAGAAAACAATTTACGATAAACACCATGTTTAAAAAGCTAATCTTAAAACTTAAAGTTTCAAAAAGCTTACACTTACCGTCATCGGAAACTTTAAACATGATGTCTAACGTGAATTGTTTTCCTAATTATATCCACCGTGGAAGTTTTAAATGTTTAATTAGGATCTACTTTTCAAGAAGATAAAATAAAAAAAGTTAATAAAAAATTTAATAGTTTAAAAAAAAAAAATTAAATTTTTTATACTGCGCATTATTATTTAATACGCTTGCCTGTATCATAGGAGATATATCCAGATAGGAAAAAAGTTTAAATTTTCTACCACGTATTAAATTGTAATGTCAAATTGACCTCTTCTGTTGCACTGAATAAGGACGTCGCCATTTCATAAACTGAAACATCGTCTGGGTAAAAATGTAACAAATTTTTTTCTTTTTTATTATTGCTTTAAAAATTTTTTTTTTTTTTTTTTTTACAAGTGGAATTTAATAAAACGGTCGACTAGGAACGGCTATATTACCACAACAACTCCCTGTAAATTTCAGTGTTAAAACACCATTAGACAGCTTAAACCGGAGAGTGTAACTGACTTTATTGTTTTAAAGATGCTTGATAAATAATAAAAAATACTGTAAACAAAACACGAAACAAAGCCGGTTTTGGGCGCTGAAAAGATCAAAGGGCGGATAATAAAAACCAAAATCGTTAAGCATTTTCTTATTTAAAATCAATTCTAAATAAAAAATAACAGTTCAAACGAACAAATGTTAAAAGAAGACCAACAAGTGACGTAAAGGTTAGAAAAAGGTTTCGGGACCACAGTTTAATGTCTATAAAATCAATCAAACTTCCCTTAAACACTTTTTTAAAGAAAAAAATAAAATTTACGCTTCTCGAGGGAAAATAATATACTCGTAATGAATACATTGCCTTATCATTTTACCATGTTTATGCGATATATATCCCCAGTCTTATTGCTCGAGGTTCCGAGTGTCGCGACCACTTATTCGTACATTCTAGCTGTACAGAATAGATATATATATATATATATATTATTTCTTTAGTAATACAAATCGTAATATAAATTACTATTGAATATAAGTTGTTTTTTTTTTTTTTGAAAATATATATATTTATCATCATTTACACATTGTCTCATCAAGCTAAACGCTTGTCGACGAGTTTCCTTATATCTAATAATTCCTATACTATATTACTTACTTATATATTTATACGTATCGCCGCGCAAATATTTGTTACAACTTATCCTATTTTTTACTTCCTTCTAACTTATCTATAACTAATCCATTATTTGTTTAAATTTTATTCTGTCCCTTTTCATTCCCCTTTGTTTTCACTTTTATTAGTTACTGTTTTCCGAACCCTTTACTCTTATTTAATGCTTATTATTATTCCTATATTTCCCTCTTTCCGCAACCAGTCCTTTATTTTCCTTTTTTTTCGCCCCAACTTTTTCCTTCTCTATTATTTATTTAGGCATTTTATTTAACAACTGAGTTATAATGTATTTGTCAGTAGCTAACGGCAGTTTATACAAAAATTTTTCCCTCAGCCCGTATTCTATTTCTCTCCTTTTCACCAGTTCTATTTCCTTTCCTATCATTATGTATTCCCATTTTTTATAAATAAGTACATTCCTATTATTTCACTTTTAGTCACGAATTTATGATCTTTGAATTTAAAATATTCTTTTTTATTGTGGTTATGTACCGGAAGCATCTATACTCCAAATTCAGGGCAACCGTCTGATCAACATCTATTCCCTGTGTTAAGATACAAATGTTTCCAGCCTCAACAACTGACCAAACAGCAACATTTACGTTACACATACTATGATTTCACATCGGTCTTCCAATTTCCGAATAAATTTAATAATCATTTGATATTTTGCGATATTGACGTGATTTTAAACACAAAAATTATATAATTTTTAAAAAATGTTTTTTGATGATTTGAGTGTTTTAATAAACTAAAAGTTAATAAATTGAGCTTTTAAATATAGCAATTGAAATCAATAAAGTTATATATTTGGCAGAGGTAGTTTTCTAAAATAAGTTTATTTCCTATGTTTATTAAAATAACAAAAATAACACATATTGCCTAGACATCAGAATACTTAGATTCCATGTTTCCATACCGAGAAAACGCAAATCAGATTGCATGTAAAACGTATGTACCGCTTACATGAAAAATCTATAGTTTGTTTTTATAAATATATAAGTTAAAACCAGTATTGGCCGGTGGTTCTTGAGTAATAGAATTTCTTAAAACGAAACATCTTTTAGCCTCAGTTGTTGCCATGAGAATTGTGCAAAGTAATTTGAGTAAACGTGTACCTTCATTAAATGTCCTTTTAAGTTTATTTGTTAACAGAAAATTTAATACATTAGCTACACCAGACATTGATCTGAATTTTTGTGCTCCGTAAATAGGTAAAAAATCGTTGTTTAAATTTATTTTATTTAGAAATGAATAAATTGAACACGTGATCCTTACCTTTTCTTCAAAGAATTGGAAATCTGTCAATTAAAAATAATGTAGATGCTATGAATTGGCCTAAGAATGAAAATCTTTCCATCAATATAATATCACACACTTCTTTTGCCTCAATTTTCAAATTTTCATTGTTTAGTTTTCTTTTTTTACCGAGAAAACTTGAACTAATTTCATTATTAGTGCTATTTCTGATATTTTGATATTCGCTTTAAAAAATCCGAAACGTGATTTTTGTGTGACAGGAGAATTAATGTTCCTTTTTTGAAGTAAATATCTGTAAGTGGTATCCTGTTTAAAAAAAAAAAAAGGCGCTAAAAACCAAAAAAAAGCATAACTTTTAAGAATTTTTCTAAAACCAGCACCTGATAAACTGTACTATTATTTTATACATCATTTGATTTTAAAAGTTTTTCAAAGAAATTAACAACATCTTTTTTGTAAATAAAAACTGCATCTGCGATCTTTAAATAGAAATTCCATCTAATTGTAGAAGTTTGTGGCAGCCATTTTTGCATAGTTCTATCTTATATCGCAGTTCATTACGGACTATTTTTAAAAAAATATACAAGGTCCTTGTAGATTTGAAAAAAACTTGCGAACCTAATTTGTTGAGGATCCTTCACTCGTTACTAAGTTAACTTGATGAGCATGACGGTAAATGTATTAGCATAAGCATAAGTTTGTTTTGGAATTGCTTGCACGCCCCGAGAAAAAACAGACATAACAGATCGTCATAAATTTGGGCAATTAGATTGTTAGAATTTTCATTTACTTTACGGATTTTAAGTTGCTCAAGTAAGCTTGTTGAAAATATTTGTCTATCATGTTTTACAGGAGCAGAAGAAATCCCAAAACTTTTTCACCGCCTTACCCTTATAAATATAACGGTAAACAATAGCCATTTGAAACTTTACTAGTTTTGTCCGCAATTGCTGATAAAAAAAATGCTTCCTTCATCTGTTCTTAAATATCTTCTTGGCATGCCTCCAACATGACATCTAATATTTCATTTTGAATTGTTTTTGATGTTCCTTCGGAATACTGTTCCTTTTTTTAAATGAAGTTTACGTGCAGCATCTAATTCTAGATTGAAATTTACTAAACCTTTAAAAATTCCAAGATTAGAGGATGTTTTCGATTTATTATGATTTCGCACGGCCCATTCAAAATCACTACAAAAGCAAACATAATTAAAATATTAAGAATGTACCTATTATGTCTAACTTTTTCTTTATTTTGATCCTTTTTTTTTTCCCTGCACGCACTGATTAATTGTGAGACTTTATGAACTGAACTAAGCAATGTAAATTTTAAAATATTTTTAATATCCATAGCAGATGAGTCACGCTTTTTAATGCAATAAATTAAGCGATTTATATCAATAATGCCAGTTATCGTCCATAATTCTTCACCACCAAATAAATTACAGGGAAAACTGACGCACGCATTTTTTACATCACACCCACACAACTATTCACTATTAGTATAAAATTCTTTCTTAAAAATTCGTTTAAATTGTCTTTTACCTGACGAAACTAATTGTTACATTTAAATATTTGGCAATAGTTTCTTAATTTTTTTGATTCGGAGTTGTTGCTCAACAGCAATATTACAGAATAAATTTGTTTGTTCTTTGTCGAATTAATTTTTGAATAAGATATTAACAAAGTAAATCCGCAACGCACACAAAAGAAAATAAATAAAACGTGCAATATTTAAACAAAAACTATTAGAAATGAATGAACATAAACTAAACCGTATATTTTACTAATATCCGAATAACTTGATTAACGCATCCAATAATGATTCATATTTTTAACATTGATTTGATTTTCTGATTAAAATAATTATTGTTTACTTCGAAAGATGCTATTTTATGCAAGTAAAATGGTATAAGAAACCATTAATTTACCGGTACAAATAATACTTATTGACAGGCCCGGACTAAGTGTATGATAGGCCCTGGGCTATAGAAATATTAAGAGTCCTTTTCGGAAGTGACAAAATTATCAGTCTTATAGAATAACTAAATTTCCTTTAATTTAAATTAATTATATTATTTTTAATTCACAAATTAACATATAATGTAAACAAAACTAAATATCATGTAGACAATGGGTAGAATTTTCGATGCCAAAAAAAATATATACATATATTTTTTTCTTGTTTTTTTCTTTCTGCAAATTCTTGTATAATATCGTTAAAATCTATCTGTTTCGATCATTATTCTTCATAATGTCGATAATCTATGATCTGGCATGGTTGATCTGTACATATTTTTTATTCTTTTTAATATCGAAAAAGATTTTTCCGCCTCACAATTTTTAATCGATATAGTTACAAGTATTCTATACATAATATAAATATTTGGAAAAACATCTATTATTGCACGTTTAACCATTCATGTCGGTGATGGGAGCCTCTTGGAGGCCCCTTTATAAGGCGGGACCCGGGGCTGCAGCCCCCCTAAATCCAGGCCAGCTTTGAAGATTGCTTAATTGGTTTTAATTTATTAGAAGAGAGGACCTCCAACCGTGCATCGTGGAATTTTTTATCTAAACGACTACTGATATGCTTCTCAAAATCAATTATCGGTATTGCGGTATTAGGTACGGGATTGAAGTATGCTTGTTCTTTGACAGCTTGGTCCATTAATTTGCTGCTTGGGATGTCATTATGGCCCGGAGTCCATACGAAGATTATTTGATGAGGCGTATTTTGCGGTGCAGAAATGATTTTCTTTGCCCTGGGGTATTGTGTATGATCGTGAAACTTAAACAAACTTTGTAGTAATCTTAAGGAGTCGCTCCAAACTAAATTTTTGTCCGAAGAAACAATAAGGATGGCTATGAAAACAGCATAAAGTTCGGCAGACAAAGCGGAGTAGAGTGAAGGTAACGAGCACCAACTTGTATCGAACTGATCTGATACTACAGCATTCGCCCCCCCCCCCCTAAATCCAGGCCTAATTAAGTTTTCAATTAATATGTTATTTATATCGATGCATTAATCGATTTTTACATATTTTTACTAATAAATAAAATAATTACTTTCACTCCGCGCAACATAGCTTTATGTTACTTATTTGGTTAATGCGACATCGACTAACGATATATGTATAACGTTCTTGTCGAAACAACAACCCGAAACCGTGCCAATGTTATAATTTCTTAACAATGAACTATTGACAGCTGCAGTAGGAAGCATACATGAAATAATTAGTTAGAGCGTGTTGTTGTTTGTAACTTGCAACAATTTATGTTTACTAATTCCCATTTTCAAGATATTTTCACTGTGAAATTGAATCGGTTTAATTTTTATTGTTCAGTCATATTAATTAATATAATATATGATAAAATATATAAGAATTATTTAAATATACATAAAACAACCATCTTATGTGGGATAAAAGTAATTGGTTGTTATGCTGCAATAACTCCACCGGTCGTCACTGGTTAAAACATGTGAGTTGCCAAGCTCATTGTGAAACTTTAGCTACATACTACGGATATAAAATCAATATTTTGATACTGTTCATATACAAATGACGCGGTCTGTATATTTATTTTATGGGTACACAATTGTAGTGAAATTATTTTAATTAAAAAATAAATAAAAAGCAAAATATTTTATTTTATTAAAAAATATATACACATGTAATGTTTAGATAATAAAACATACAATTAATAAAAAAAAAATTAAATTCTATCATTAAAACTTTATAGCAAAACTAAACCTAATAGCCGTTTCTGTTTATCTTATAGGTACCTACAGAATGTGTAATGTCTATAACAGCTCTCATGCTAAATTGTAAGTAGTGTAAAGGTTATCTATAAATAGTATTCTACCTTCATTTAATAGTCCAATCAAACATTTTCACTGAAAAAGCTCAAAACTAAAAATATTCGTGTTAGTAACAACATGATTCCTTTCTCATTCGGAAAAAGATACGATCCCAGACGTCCTATATAAATATAATGTAATTTTACATTTGATGTACGACTAATACAGGAGTTACATTTGAAGTAAATAAAATTTGTGCCTTTCCAATAATCAATAGCGACATTACAGTATTTGGTTAGTTGTTTTTTTTTTTTGTTTTTATTTTTAGTGATTTTAAATAAAACAATTTCAAATTATTTAAAATTTTAAACTGTTTACAGTTTAATAATTATTCAAGTAGATTATGTTAAAATGTCAAAAAAATCGATTTTTAATGAGGTCATTTTAGTATTTTAAGAAATGCGCTTGTTTATTTTAAAATAAATCTTTAATTATAATTATATTCATGTTAACATTTAACAAAATTTTTGAAATTGCATTTTGTTTAAATATGACATTATGGATTCAACGGGTTTTTCTGTACGTGGAATGAGAAATTAATAACGATAGGTATAATTCTGATGACGTCTCTATGTTGACTTGCTGTTTGATTAGTTAAAGCTGAGACTAGTGATGTAAATAATCGGTATATTTAAATACTCCGTTTTCCGTATTCATTTCGAAATAATACTCAGCTTAATCCTGGCATCACATTCATGTTCCCTATTCAGTAGAGAATTAATTAAACCGAAATATGTGAAATAATTGCATCGATGCATAATAGAAATATTTGAATTTAAATTATTTGAAAAATCGATTTTTTTGATTATTAGCATAATCAATAAGTAAATAATTGTTTTAATTTGATAAAGCAGTTAATTAATTACCCATTAAATTATTCTTCATAAAAGCTGTTGATCACAATTGACAAAATTTTAAAGAAATGTAATACTATATACAATTTTATCCTGCAGATTTATTTAATTTTGTAATAGATTTTTAAGTAACTTTTGATAAGTTATTACAATTTAATATTCGAATCATTAAAAATTATTTATAACAAATAAAATACAATTTTTCTTCTAGTATTTAATACTCCATTAAAACGATAGTTAAATTCTTATAATAATGAACAATTATCTTTCCAAAATGTTAAACGATCTTAAAAATATTGTATATGGAACTTTTTATTTCTGATATAAATTATTTTAAAAGATTCAACTGTTTAATTTTTTAAAAATTACTTTAGTTTTTTTTTTAAGTTCACTGTATACTGAAATATAGGATTTAAGTTTTACGAATAACAAATAATTTATCAACAAATGTATATAATTTTGTGTTGCAATCTATCAAAACCTTGTACATTTTTTTTTGCATAATGACAATTATTTTGAAATAAATGAAACTTTGATCTTAAATAAACATCAAGTTTTATATTTTCTATATACTTTGCTAAAAATTATTATATTTATGCATTAGATTTAACAGTTTTGCCTGTCTTTAATAACTTTAACATAAAACGATTTGCCAACATATTATATTATATATATGCTGTATTCACTAAGCATATAATAAAAAACATAATTACCGCATACAATAATGAAACATTTACTAAATCTACATTTAAGTAATACAGTTACATTTTTCCAATCTAAATTTTGAATGATTCAAACTATTTAAATAATTCTTATGATAATACTAAAAATACAAGTATGATTGCGATTCAAATAATTGCATGAATTGAATTTTAAATACTCGTATCAATTTAATGTGATGCGATTTTTGAAGATTTTAATTCAAATCATTACACTACTGAGATACTACTTGTTAAAATAGGCCGTTTAGTCACGAGCTGCAACCTGTATGGTGGACGTAACTATGGTGCCATCTTGTAATCAAATATGAATGTTGTTTGATGTTCACATTTTTGTGTTCGTGCATAACTAAAATACAGTGATCTAAAAAAGTTGTATTCAAATTTAGCGATTAAAATATTAATCAACAAAATTTTTTTGAAATCAAATGTAATATTTGTAATATACCGTTTAAGTGGAAAGAATATTTACATGAACTATTAAAGAATATTTATAAAGAACAGTTTTTAGAAGAAGAAGAAAAATTAAAGCGTACTTTTTGTGTAGCCGGGTTTAAGTGTTATAATAATTATAAGGAATTTACAGAAAATATAACAAAACAAATATGAAATACCCGTTTTACCTTTCACCAGCCACTCCTTTTTTAAATCTTTTGAAAGTTTCAATACAAAACAACCTACACAGAAATTCAAGATTTGCAAAATCGTTACACCTAAGTATTTCAGATTAATATGATTGTAATCCAAAACTTAATTTTAATTGTTTATACACATGATGAAGATGTATTATAGTATCCAAAACTAGTCGGGGTTTTATATTTTTTAAATTATCTCATTGTGTTGTTAGTGTGTGTTCTATTTCATTTACTTCAATTTCAGATTAAATTTAAATAACTTTGATTTCATCGAACTTAAAAATTCCCTATACAAACAATTCTAAAATACATATAAAAATTTCGTTTACTAAAATTCTTATTATATTTTTCTAAAATGTTTAAAATCATTTCGTACTTATATATTGAAATAGAACTGATTGACAATTTACAAACAGTTTCTCAAGATGTAAAATAAAATTTGCCATCTTATATTTAACGCTTGGAGTACTATACGTATTTTTGTTAATTAGATTATTTAATTTCAGTAATTAAATAAATGTTAAGTTTACTTCAACTAACTATATTTTACACATACTATTCTTAAGAAATGTGTATGTAACAAAAAAAATGTGAAAATTTATAATGCAGAAGAAAAGCATTGAGGAGTAAAATAAATTAAAATATAAAATATATTTTTTATTTACAACAAATTTTTCTCAGGTTATTACTTTCATAAACATTTTTTCTTGCTATTTTTGGCCAAAAAGGGGGTTTTAAATACGTTTTTAACCGTAGTTTTTTGAAATTTATGAAAGAGCTTTTAGTTTTCTTTTTATATTGTGAATTTCACTTCTAAATGGTTATCTGGTGATGAGTTATGAATTTTTAAGTGATTTTTGAGGTCGTTTTAAATTCCATATTATATTATCTTGACGGTTTTTGAGTTTTTTGCCGCCCAGAGTAGTCGGTTAGCTTGAAGTTATAGATTGTTTTAAAAAGAATTTTAATTGTAATTTATTATTCAATTTTTAAGTTTATAAGTCAAACCGTTCGTGAGTTATTGATTTTCATTTGACATTTTTGTCGTTTCTGAACCACCTTATTAAGATTCCTTACATTATATGTGTACAGACTCTTAAGAAACATTATCTTAAATGAAAAACATGTATATCCCTTTATGCAAACAACATGGCATTTGCATTACTAAAAATTCCTATATTGCTATCATTCCATTTTATCAATAGTGCTTGAGAAAATTTTTATAACTAATATTTACTTTAATCATTTAAGTTAATTACAATGGAACTAGTCGATACAAAAAGATTTATAGACAGAATGAGAATTAGATCAATTATCTAAGATTTTTTTTTGTAAAAATAGAGAATTTTGTTGATTTAAAACATTTTATTGGAAATACTTTATAGGCCGGTTATATTTTATAATACTTCAATTCTTTCCTGTATTTTCCGATCTTTTTTCTATAATATACCGTATCTTTTACATACTTATGACCTACGGAACAGTGATGTAAAAATGATTAACACGAAAAAATCCTAAAATGATACAAACATATTGTACGAAAGGGAAAGAGTGGGCTTGAAAAATGTATTTTAATTGCACAGATTAAAAGGCAAACACTCAAAAGACAAGATCGCCAACTTGATGGCTGGATAACATAAAATAGAAGTTGACGAGGAGAAATTGTACGAAACTTATTGTATAGGTTACGATGCCTATAGATCGTTCAACGAAAATGTGCCAATATTTCAGCATCGTTGCCAAATGTTTAATATTATTCAAATTCAAACTGGAATTTTTATTTCTTTATTCAAAATTACATATTTTTTCAATATATTTTACAATCATTATTCCTATAAAAAACAAAAAACAACTCTAACACGCAGTTATTAATTTATTAATGAAATTAATTAGTTAATTTTAACGTTATTTTGTTCATTCATTTTTCCGGTTCCATGTCTAGACTTTTTTGTAATCATTAATAAAACTGCATAATTTTTACTTAAATTATAAATACAAAAATGAAGATTTTGAATAATGAAAATACCAAACAGTTATTTATTTTATTATTATTTCATTTCCACGTTCAATTAAATTAGACATGGTGATAAATTTGTTTGAGTATTGATCGTGTAATGTCAACATTATTTTTATAATTTTTCAGTATTTTCGTTCGTTAATTTGATAATAATTGGAGGTAGACAGTTGATTATACTTGTATTTAAGGTTTATTAAGAAGTAAATAAATTAAGTTTATTTACTATGATAAGAAATAAATAAAAAACAAGTAAAGATAAAATAAATTTACAATTTACATGGGAATTTTAAACATTACACCAATTAAAGTTTACACAGGTTATTATGAAATTTGATCATGATGCTTCATGAATTTTAAATTTAAGTTTTATTTTGTGCAATATAAATATATTTCAATATAGAAAAATAACGCTATGTTTGCAAATGTAACTTTCATATTATATACAAATTACTGTATTTTAAAATGTTTGTGAAATTTATTAATACTTCGACTGATCTGCAAATTTAAGATAAACTGAAATCAATACTCGGTTATCAGATATTAGAATATTTGATTTTTATGTTATTATTTAAAAATTAACTATGTAAATATAAAAACTGAATACTCATTGACTGCTGTGTTCATTAAAATTGTCTAGCCTGGTAATTAATTTTTCTCATTCGTACATTTTTTGCAAACGTTCTAAAAATAGTTTATTTTCAAATCCATCAATATCTTTTTTATCATTACAAATGCTTTTCACTGCTATTCCACATGCAATAACAGCGTTTTTTGTACTTGATTAAAATTAAAGTTATCAACAAAAATTTTGGAAAAATTTATAAACATTTGCAATTATCATTTTATTTTACTTGCTGAAGTCTTTTATACCTGGTTTTGATTCTGAATTTGATAGACCGACCAGTTCTTCATTACCACTGTCAGTCTTTTTTTTTTTTTTTTTTTTCTTTCATTAGATAAAAAAGTAGAACAAGGTAGAATCTATTACTGGTATAGACAAGAGTCCCAAGGAAGACTATTTCTAGAAGAATAAAAGAAAAACGCCCCGCAAGAGAAAAAAAGGATAAAATAAATTAAGACAAAACTGGAAAAATACAAAACTAAGGAAATCAGAACTAGTGAAAATATATTGAAAATAATTAGAAGTACTAACGAACAAGGAAATCGAAACTATAAAAATAAACACAATTTCGCATATATATTAAAAACAAAAAAAACAAAAAAATGGCAATTATTATTATAGAATTGCAAGCGTATTCATTCTATTAATAATTTTACTTTATTAACTAAGCAGAATTTGGTTACGAATAATATATTTTTGAAAAATTAAATTAACAATACACAAACTCTATGAAAATTTATAAATGTGTGGTTCATTTTTCATGTTTTAATTTATTTCATTATTTCAATCATTTATAATTAATCTGAATTTTGTTATTGCTATAAGAATTCCAAGCAAATTCTAATTATATAAAAATAAACGTTAAAGTAACAATTTAATTTTAATTTATTCCGTTATTAAAAATGATACTAATTAAATGAACTAATACCACAAAAAAAAATTTCCTACGATTTAAACGATGTCTTAAAACCATAATTACTATTGGCAACACCTCAGCATTTTTAGTTGTTTTTAGGGTAAGTAGATAATATATATCGATTTATATCGATTTTGTCCATCGGTACATCGTTGAACGGTCTATAGTAATTCAGACTTTGAAGTAGAAAAAAATTATACATTATTTAATAAACCATCTGTAAAATATTGTATAAAAAGTAATTAAATCATTAAAATACATATTTCATTGGAAACAGAAAATAATAATTTTTATAGTGTTTTTTTACACCAGACATTAATTTAAAAAAAAAAAATTAATGTTGCATTAGTTAATTATAATGTGCAATAGTAAGTAATTACAATTTAAAATTACATATATGCAGTTGTAAGACAAACCTTTATGATTTCAATAGAATCTTCTGTGCGCATGCGTAAAAAATTTTCCTACAATTTGTGGTGAATGCTTGTAAATATTAAGTACATCAGAATTTGTTTTATGAGATATATTGTTTAAATAATCAACAGGAATAAGCTTACTTCTCTTTATTTGCGAGTAAATCTTTCGTATTTTTTTTTACTAAGAGTACTTAAATGATATTCAAGAGAAATATTGTAATCGAATCGAACAGGCGAAATGCAAATGATACGAACATTTTAAACAAATTTTCATAGTGTACCATGTTTACATCACTAACATTAAATTTCTTGTACATAATATATAAGTTAAATACAAACAAAATAAATAAGTCACAGCATTGTAAATGTTTTCACAGCAACGATGTTCATTGTGCACGCACTGTTCGTTTGTATATACAAAAATGTTCGTTGGTCATCTCTATTCAAGACTGATCTTTTACTAATTTACTTATTCTCTGTATCAAACTTAAAATGTTAATAAAAAAAAAAAAAAAATCCAAATAATACATTTAAAGATATTTATTATTCTGCTTTATTTAATACATTAAATTTTCTAAATTTAATATATTTATAGCAATACATTTGTTATTCCTATGGTAGTTATTAAAAATCATTTATCTTAATCAAAATCAACAAAAACGGTTTAACCTGAATATTTTATTAAAGTTAAATTTTAGATAGTATAAAATTGTGTTAGTAATAAATTTAATACAAATAAAAAATCTGCGAATACGACGCAATAAAAAATTGGCTAATTTGCGGTAGTATTTTTTGGCGATATTAGTTCCTCGAAGATCGTGTTACTATTTCCATTGATGTATAATATGCTTATTTTGGTAAAAGTTGTTTGAGAATGCCGCCATTGCCCGAATTATTTTTATATTTGTTTTTATTCTTTTTTTCATTTATATATTTTTCGGAAATAATTTAACCGCATGTTGTTGAATCAGTTTTTTTGTATTTGTTTCATCCGCATAAAATTGAAATTTGAATTTACCGAACTCGATATTTTATTATGGCCAGTAAGTCATTATGGTTAAAGGTTAAATAAGAACTGTTTTAATGATTGTATTCACTTTTAAATAATTTATCAACGTTTATATTTATAATTGTGAATAGCGAAAAACTTCCTTTACTTACTTTAAACGAAATGCAGTTAATTTCGACAAATTACAATATACATTAATGTTCTGAATTGTATAATGTGTAATTTAAGTTTCAAGCGTACTTAAAAATTAACACGCTTTTGTGTTTACAGTTACATTGTAGGACGTTTAGTATTTACAGAATTTATTATAATACAAACAGTATAGCAAGTCGAACGATTATGATCTTAAAAAGAATTATCAAGTTTTCATTTAATTTCTCGTTGTATGTAAACAAATTAAAACAATTAATTTTTTTGTTGACGATAAAATTACTAGTTATAGGACGTTATAAAATGATCTAGCAACCGTGTTTGTCGCAGGTAACGCATGAGCTGAGAAAAATAGATTTTTTTTATCTATACTTTTTTGTATATTTCAAGTTTGTTTTTTGTTTTTTTTATAACTAGGCAATTCGGAAATTCAATGGTGTTTTTCTCAGGTAAAGGGAACACTTGAAGACGATGCTACAGAAGGTGGTAAGATGCTTATAGTTATTTTAACTGCGTAACTTAAATTTTATTGTAATATTGTATTATGCACCTTTAAAAAAAGTATTTATAACTTTTGTTAAATATATTTTTAATGTTTACGCAAAGTTTTAAAAGTTTAAATACGTTTTAACGCTCGAGTTATATAATCTTATTTTTTAAACCACGCGTTTATTTCTTTATTTTCACTGTACAACTACTAGAAATTGGATTGTGCACAAAATGAAAAAAAAAAAAAATAATAAATAAAAATATCGAAAACGTGTTTTTAAATAGAACTATATTTAAATGACCAATTTTCTTGGCTTATTGTGATATAAACATTATTTGTGGTCTTCTTTGTATTTTAATATAAAATTCGTTAGCTTATCAAATTTTATGAGTTAGTTCTGATGTTCAAATTTTAACATTTATTATTTACAAGATGCGGAAGATAAACCAAAATTGTGCCACAAGTCCTTAATGTGTTTAAAAAAACGTTTTTGGAATAAACATTTTAGATTGCTGAAACTTTAAGGTTATTAAGACTTACGGTTAAATGCATATTTAAAACCATACATATTGTTTAAATTATATCGGTTTCTTAAAATTAAACAGTCATAATAGTTTTATTACAAAATTTAGAATTAATTTAATTGTCTTAAAACGATATTATTGGAATAATGTACATGTATTGTTTTTTTCCCCTGTCCTCTAAATAAATAGCGGATATTATATCCTGCGTTGAATTCAATCATGATGGCGAATTGCTAGCAACTGGCGATAAAGGTGGAAGAGTAGTTATATTTCAGAGAGATCCGGCGGTAAGTTTGAAATAAAAATGATTTTATTTTATTTAAATTTATTTAAGAACAACAAGTACTTAAAATTTCGAACTACCCGTTAGTATGAAAAGTACGTTTCAATAATGTAATAATGGTTCATCGATATATTAAATTTTGTGTAGTTATTTTTATATTATTTACCTGAAAATTTTCAAAATTACTACTTTAAATAAATATGTAAACAGCATTAAAGTTCACCGTATAAAATATATTAAAATTTGAATACACGCCAGCTGTTCCGTTGCATCATTCATCTTAGTGGCGAAAGCGGTTTGTTTACGGTACATCCTAAAATTAGTTAATGTCAAATTATGTTCGGTTCTTTTATAATTAATCATTTACAATTAAAACTGTTTCTCAAGTTCGAAAGGAATAATCTAGTTATTAGGTGTATAATTATAACGGCGAAAATTGGAATTACTCGCCAATATTATTATTCAATTAGTTTTACTTTTTCTCCGTTTCTCGGGTATTATTTAATTTACTTTTTTATATTCCAGAGTAAAGATAGTTCACCGAAAAGAGGAGAATATAATGTATATAGTACGTTTCAAAGTCACGAACCCGAATTCGATTATTTAAAAAGTTTAGAAATTGAAGAAAAAATCAATAAAATCCGATGGCTGAGGCGGAAAAATCAAGCTCACTTTCTACTTTCGACAAACGATAAAACCATTAAATTATGGAAAGTATCCGAAAGGGATAAAAAAATTGAAGGTTACAATACAAGAGAAGAAGATGGAAATATGAGAGAACCGTCAAGCATAACACATTTAAGAGTTCCTGTGATAAAACCTATGGAATTAATGATAGAGGCTAGTCCTCGTAGAATATTCGCTAATGCGCACACCTACCATATTAACTCGATCAGTGTAAATAGTGATCAAGAAACCTATTTATCTGCTGACGATCTACGAATTAATTTATGGCATTTAGAAATAACCGATCAAAGTTTTAACATAGTTGACATCAAACCGGCCAACATGGAAGAATTGACTGAAGTGATTACGGCTGCCGAGTTTCATCCGCACGAATGCAACGTATTTGTTTATAGCAGTAGTAAGGGTTCAATAAGACTGTGTGATATGAGAGCAGCGGCTCTTTGTGATAGGCACGCGAAGAGTATGTATTATTTGTTAATTAACCGTATTATTTAGAATCGTTTTTTTTTTTTTTTTTTTTTTTTTTTTTAATGTTTGTTTGAAATTTAAGTAGATATCTAGTCAAAAAATTTTAAGATTAAATAATTAGAATGACATTCCTTATTAATAAACGAAAAATTATAGTTTAAAAAAGCCGAGGTGTAATTTAAACTATGTTGTCACTTAATTCGAATAGTTTATTTTATTGTTGGTAATTTTAAATATTTTTGCCTCGTTATTATTTTTTAGTTTAATGTCGAGGTCCTTTGCTTTATTATATACATTTAAAAAATATGTATCTTTCATATACATTTTTCCCCTATTAAAATATAGATTCTTTATTTTAAAATAAACACCTCTGTTAATTTGCTGATAGAATGTTTTTCTTGTAAATTAAATTAAATTAAAATCAGTTCACTTACCTTGGATTTAGATTAATATAATTAATTTATTGCTGCATTAACTTAATTACACTTTTATTTAATATTAAATTTATTGTATCTTTAAAGCTGCTCTGTTAATTGAATCTGTTATTTAAGAAACTACATAAGTCCAAAAAATCAACTTCTCAGGAGAGACAAAAAACGTATTATCTTCGGTTCTTCTAAAGTTATCGAATTGAAACTATAGTATGTTGGATACTATCACATTACACACCTTTTCCACCGCTTAGTCAAATTCGCCGATGAAGGCTGTGGCGGTGAGCGCGCATCAAAGGTTTTGGAGTTATGTTGTTTCATGAATGAATCGACGAAATTTGGCCAAAAAATCGTAGTAGGTGAACGAAATCGTACTTTTCGAATATTTTTCAACCCATTTTAGGGTGTTTTTCAAATTTGGAACATTTGGACTACCATTTTTGAACCATAAGGTGTCCAAAAAAAAAACGCATATCCTGAAAATTGTAACACAAACCTGTTAGATCGGATTTAGGCGACATAGCACTTCACTTTTTTGAAAAATTGATATTTTGTATTGAAAATAATATGAACGTACACGAATATCTCGAATAGAATGCAATAAGAACGCACGCGGAGAAATTAACCTTATCAAACCTTGTTGAACAATTCAGCTTTGTAAACAACGCGATAAAACGCTTGGAGTTATGTTGTTTCATGAAAAACTGGTACCAAAATCTCCATGTTCCGCCGCGAGATGGCGCGTTTTGACATCACCAATCGACGCGGCAGGGTTGACTTAGTAAGAAACGCTAAAAAAGCTAAAATGGCCAAAAATGGAGTTATGCAGTTTCTTAAATAACAGATTCAATTATACTGCAGCTTCAAAATTCAACTTTTTACGTACATTTTTTGAGCATCGAAAATTTTCAATACAGTGTAGATTATATGCAAGGGAATTTTAAAGAAAAAAGAAGCAAACGAAAACTATACAGTAATATCGCGTAATTAAATAACTTGTAAATTTGCAACACTGCCGGTAGTCACGTTAACATTAGATGAAAGAGGCAATCTGAGAGTTAATAATTGAGCTATACAAACTAATTCTTAGGGCCATGAACAGGTTAAGCGCAAGAACTGATACTGTGAAGTTTTTTACTGAAAAAATGAAAAATCACTCACTGAACATTTCATTTCTCATATAAGCAAGACAGCATAATTCAGTTATATCCGTCCTAGGAAAGTACATAGATCCGGCACTGATTACATAAATGGTAAATATCAAACTAAAAGCTATAAATGTTTAAAAGACTGCAGAACTTAGCGAAGATATGGGAAGTAAACTTACGGAGTTTTTGTGTCATTGTGCCGAGAATAAAAAATAAAAAAGAAAGTAAAATGTACTAAGTTTTATGTCATAATAATTTGAGGAAAACTTTGTAATATAAACCGTAACTATTTTACAAAAGAACGTAATGTATTAGAAATTTTCGTTGTATTTTTATTAGTCTATCTGCTTACGTTACAGTTTTTGAAGAACCCGAAGATCCTACAAATAGAAGTTTCTTTTCCGAAATAATTTCTAGCATATCGGACGTTAAAATTTCAAACTCGGGTCGTTATTTAATTTCGAGGGATTATCTATCTGTTAAAGTGTGGGATTTACACATGGAAACGAAACCTGTAGAAACGTATCCGGTACGTGAATCAGTTATATATTTTTCATTTTTTATGTAACTTTTATTGCGACGCTATTTTATTTCCATAAGTCGGCGATGATCGAACTTAAATTTTACGTTTATTCTAAATTTAGGTACATGAACATTTGAGATCGAAATTGTGTTCCTTGTACGAAAATGACTGTATATTTGATAAATTTGAATGCTGTTGGTCCGGCAATGATCAGCATATTATGACTGGTTCGTATAATAATTTTTTTCGAGTATTTGATCGTAGCAGCAAACGAGATTCTACTTTGGAAGCCGCTAAAGATATTGCTAAACCTAAAACATTGCTTAAATGTCGTAAAGTAAGTTCTATCCTTTTTCGTATTAATTTAATTTTAAAAATGTGCACGAACGAAATGATCAGTTTAACAAATTACACATAATGTGTAATATACGTATATATTATAATCGTGTGAAATTTAATTGTATGAATGAATGTAACGCGTTATACATGATTACTTCTAACGACTAGATAATAGAACGATAGTATTTTGAAAGATGAAAAACGATTTACTTTTATATTTCAGTTGTATCAAAAAGAATACCATTGTAGCTTGTGTCGGTTTTGTTGTTTATAATGATATTGTTCATTTATGTGGATGGTAACTAAATTACTTGTAAACGATGGAAACAATTCAAATAATAAGTAGTTTTAACGATCTGATGAATTAATTACACTGCTGTTATAAAAATTATACGTTTTCATATTGTTAACGGTGATTTCTATATCTACTGCACCATTCGAAGTAATACTTTTCAGTAATGTCATAGCATAATCTTTGAGATATGTTTTAATTTACTAAGTCTTACATTATTATAATATTGCATTAATCACTAGCTAAATTTTAAAAAAATTATTATTTTCTTTTTTTTTTCTTATATTAGTTTACTGTAGTAGCAGGCCCGTGCCCAGAATTTTGGAAAGGGAGTGGGTTTGAAAATTTTCTTCGCATATTCATTTTATAAATAACAATACATTTTTCAGTAATATTCGTACTATTAATAATTTCCATCATTTTGGTTTATATATTAATAATTTACATAAATGAATTACCCCGTATATGAACATTAATAAAACTTACGTATGTTATTAATTATAGTCGTAATGAAAAATTTTTCCTTAAGATATTAATGAAGTACCTAAAAATATGGTGCATATTTTTTCTTTTTTCTTTTAGAGGTAGGTAAGAACACCTTAAAAGAAATCATCAACATTTATTTAAAAGTTTTGATTTTTTTCAGATTTTCGTGTATTTATAATAACTATTTCAGTTCTCATGGGCGGTTCACCCCCCTGTGGGCACGGCCGTGTGTAGTAGGTAAAAAATCAATCAATCAAGTCCGTAATCCTACGTTAGAACGTGGTGATATCATGTTCCTTTTACGATTTTTCTCCATTTATCCCGATCCGTTGCTAAGTGAAATGCTTCCCACGTGCCGTATTCAATTAATGCTTTTACTTGATCAGTCTATCGTATTGGACATCTTTTAGAACGTTTTCCTTGTATCTTGCTCTGCATAATGGTTCTTTCCATTAAATTTGTGTTTCTCATTATGTAATTGAAATATCTTATTATGTTTTCATTTATTTTAGTCAGCAATCTGGTATCTATTTTCAGCTCTTTTAGCTGATTCTTGCTTCAAGTTTAAAAAATTGCGAATTAATATTATTAACTTTTACTGCGCTTATGTTATTCTTATAGGTTGCTAATGACTTCCATCAGATGTTCTACTAGTGTTTCTGTTTCTTTTAGTATCTATTAGAGTTCATTCTATATTGTCAAATCGAATGCAGTAGAAAAGTCTATAAAACACAAGTATGTTTCGAGTTGAATTCTCGAATTTTTCCTATAATTTGCCGGATGCTCAAGACTTGCTCCCTGATTTTTTGTCTTAGCATGCATTCCGCATGTTCTTTCGATATTTGTAGTAGTAAGTGTGCTTTAAGCTTTTCATTGCTGATGTTGAGTACAATTTTACTGGCACGCGTTATAAAGGCTACGGTTCTATAATTCTTACAGTTTATTAGTGATTCTTTTTTAATTATAGAGGAATAAAAGTCAATGTGCATCAGTGTGTTGTGGGCCACTTCCTTTTCCTTACTTTACGTGTGCTGGGCATTAAATTTACTCTGTTAACATCTTATTCTTTCGGAGTTTCTGCCAATGTTCCGTCACATCAGCGCTTTTTCCTCTTTTTAGAATCTGCGCTGCAGCTGTTAACTCTGACTTTAAAATTTCCGGTTCATATTTAGTTTTTTTTATTATTTCTTTTTCTATATTTGTTGTTTCTTCGCTCCTGTATAGTTTTTTTGTAGTACTTTATCTATGCTTCGGCTAATAAGTATCTAGAATTTTTTTCAATTACTTGAGTTTCCAGCTTGAATTCTCTCATTAAGTATTTTACAGTATTGAAAAGTTATTTATTTATATATTTTTTTTTTTTTTTTTGGTTCATTGTACTCAGCATGTTTCTGTAGGTCAGCACAAACTATACTTATATAGTTGCTGTTATATTTATTACGCAAAATTTTTATTTTAATTAATTCCTTCCGACTCCATTTTAGTTTTTAGAATTTTTTCTTCTATCAGCTGCAGCGAGTATTAGCTTTTTAACAGCTTGTGGGCAGAACCACATTCTGCTCAGTTTTGTTGCAACATCAATTATACGCGTCCTCCAGCACCTTTTGATTAGTATATAATTGATTTGACTTTTTACTGAACGTCTATTGCACGTTGATAATCTATACTGTTTTACAAACATAGCGTTTACTATGTTGAAATCGTTGCTCCATAGCAGATTGAACTAATCGTTAAATAAACGTATACATCATTTTGTTATCGAATATGTTTGATTTACCACCGTGATTCGAATTTGCTATGTACGATTTAAAAAACGATAAATTCCTTTACGAAATAATTCGATAAAAATTGCGATTTTAGATTAATTTTCGCATGAACTATAATTATATTTTCCCCAAAAAAAATATGTAATTTAATAATCGAATAAAATATAATAACTTTATTAAGACAATCCTTGAACATGTTTCGGTGGTATTAACGAATATTTACCAAATGTATAATTAAGCGGGGTACCGACTTTTTAAACAAACGGTGGTTTTTGTACACGACGGAAATAGTTTATAACTGATTTTTGAGCTAGGAAAAAATTTTAATTTTTAAGAAAAACTAAAATTCGCACCAAATTAATGTTGATATGTAATATTACGAACGCACGAGAATCTGACACATTTCTTCTATAGGTAACACGAAAACTAACACTGATAGGAGATTTTGTAAATTTCAGCGGGGAAGTAGACGAATGAAGGTTAATTTTTCTTGAATAGTTCGCCAAGGTGGGTAAGTGAAGCACCGAGTACCGCGTGTTTGTGTTTAAACTTTTTTTTTTCAAACTAATTCGTATACAACGTGCGTTTCGCGCGAAATTTAAGTTAAAATCAAAAAATGAGGCTTCTTTTCGAAGTAGCGAATTTGCAGATAAAAAAATTCGAAAGTACGGATTCGATTATATAAAAAAAGATGGGGACAGTACCGACTGTGGAGTCCCACTAAACTTACTCGCCGTTCTATTGTTCGGACTGTAAAAGAATGTTTGTCATGTGACCCACACAAGATCATAATAACGCAAAAACTGAAACTTGTGTTGATCATTCGCCACGCGTATCATTCTCGCAGCGGATGACGGAAGTGTTGAAGAACAGAAAATTTAACGAAATCGCTTGATGAGAATCAATGGACACATTTCAGCTTATTAAACGATTTCGTAAAATAATCGGAACTGCCGTTATTACGCCGATTCTAACTTACAGGAGATAGTTGAAAACCACTTTATTCGGAAAGAGTTACAGAGTGGAGTGTTATCGGTCTTTACTTCTTTAAGTCTGTCAACATGACGCGGTTCGGAGGCATGCGACAAATATTTTTTTTTTTTTTAGAATTGAAAATAGTACGTGGTTTTAATAGGTTGGCGTAACCTTACCGTACTTTGAAAGAAACATTGGCTTTGCTGCGTAAAAAATTTCGGCCTGCGCGTCATCTCATAACACCCGTTGTTTCTTCGGCCGTCGAACACGCTCGATTTAGCTTGTTAAGATTTTTATTTTGGGGGGAAGAGGTGAAATCCAGAATATTCATTAACAAACTGCAAACGACGTCGAAAGAAATCGCCACTATATCATCTCCTGAAATGTTATTAAAAGTTTATGAAAATTTCGAAAAAAAAACCAAAAGTTGTATTACAAATAATGACAGTCATTTATAAAATATTCTATATAAAAAATAAATGTTTTTAAACCTTAATTTTTTTGGTTTCTTTTTGTATATTTAAAATTTCAACTCGCGTAAGATAAGTTAGTTAGTCATTTTTTAATTTTAAATGTGTCCGGTTCCCGTGTGCAATCTCTTATATCATCATACATATATCTTGTTGCAAAAGAAAGCAATGGGAAAGAGAGAATATGGACTTAAAATCAGTTTTGAAATGTCTGTTTCGCGTATTTCGATTTATATAATATACTATCAAATATTAACTGAAAGCTTAATGAAAGTTCATCTAACCACTGAATCGATCTGCATCTGATTTTCATTTTATACAGTAGTTAGGTTTTCGTTATTATCTTTCATTCACCAGTTTGTCTCTTTTTATTAGTTATTATTTTTGGTGCAGAATAGTATTCCGACTATCTTAATGCTGTTAATGTTACCCAATTCCGTTTCATATTTATGTAAAACAAAAACTATTTTAGCTAAAACTTCGAATTATCGTAAACTTTTCACATTAAGGACGAAATATTGTAGAAATATGTATATATATATATATGTATATATTCATTTCTGAAATGGTGAATTCATGCTCAGAATGAGAAAACTGTGGAATAAGACTTGGGAAGAAATTCAATTGGGTGTTTTTTATTTTTTCTTATATTATCAATTGTTGGATAATTTGAACAAACTATAAAGTAAAATATTAACCTATCAGTAAAATTAGTCAAAAGAATTGTTATTATTTTTGGTTTTTTCTTTTTTGTTCGATTTAAAAGAAAGTTTATTTTAAAATTGTGCAAGCTTGTTTAAACTAAGTAAATTTCCTGGGCAAATTTTGTTTGTTAATCCTTATCGATCTCTGTGGAATAAAAACGTTTAGGAAAAACTTTAATTCGGTTAAAATAATTTATTTTTTCAAAATTAATGGTTGTTAGTTTTTGTTTTTTTAACGTCTTTTAGTAAACGGTTAAACAGATCATAATGAAAACAGCTTAACGGTGAATGGTGAAAACCAAAAAAAATTATCAATTTTTCTCATTGTTTATATTTCTGCAGTGTCTTGTAACCTTTTAAATACGTGATATTCTATCGGAAGGTTACATTTCTTTATCACACATTTTTCAAGAATATTTCGTAATAGTTTACGGTAAATTATGCAAAAAGTTTTCATTAAAATAATAGGAACGTGGACATAATTCTTTCATCGTTATTAAAGCTTTTCAATAGTATATCATAGATCGTAATCGTCACTTCATTGATTCGTGTAAAGAAGTAAAAAACACTACGTTCCCAACATATCATTCCGGAACAATATTTCCATTGTTAAAATTGAGAAACAAAACAAATATTATAGAATTGGTGAACATTTAGATACCTTGTGTGTTTATTAACCAGATCTGAACAAATGAGAACTGTTGTTCTTAAATTATTTTTATTTTATTTATCTTTTCGGCGACTAATTAGTTTTTCTTTAAATAAACATCTAAAATTGCACTTCTTTAAAAAACGATTATAAAAATAAAGAATAATTTTATATGCCCGCTGCATTCAAAATTAAGAAAATTGACTAATCCTTTTTTTTTTCTTCTCGAACTGTTTTTAATACTTCAAAAATTACATTTTGCTGGGCAGCAAAATGAGGTAAAGATAGATTTTTTTTTTTAATCATTTAAATTGCTGCGCCAATATGGCTTAGTTGCAGACCCAGGACGGCCACCCAACCGGAAATTTTGTCGTAAAAACGAGTAAAAATAGCCAAAAACGATATTTTTAATAAGAAAATTTTTTTTTACTGTACTTCACTGAATATAAATTACGGAATTCTCTATTTTTTCATATAAAATATACTGCGGTGGTTAAATATCAATAGCAACAAAAAAAAATCAATTATTTTTTTTTTTTTTTTGTACAATTTTAGTAATCCGAAAATCGGGAGCATTTTAACTAGGAAAATCGGGAATTAAAAAATGATATTTGAGCGACCACTATGGGACCGTTGTTTTAATACAAATATACGATGATATGGAACCTATGCTCGCGTGTGCATAAATTAATTCATTCAGATTTGAACTTTTATAAAGTGGAAGAATTTTGCTATTTTGATTAAAATTGCTCTTCACAGGAGTGAAATATGACCGTTAATACCACTTTATATTGATGAAATAATTTCTATTTTGCGTGCATTTCATTAACTTATTCATTTAACGGAACAGGTTTGCGCCGGCGGTAAAAGAAAAAAAGATGAAATAAGTGTAGATTGCTTAGATTTCAATAGGAAAATCTTACATACAGCTTGGCATCCGTTGGAGAATATAGTCGCTGTTGCAGCCACCAATAATTTATATCTATTTCAAGAAAAATTATAGCTAACCTTGACAAGTTGTTTGCATATATGCAGCTGTCAACTATAGCCGTAAGTAAATGTAGTTAAATTATAAATTGTTCTCTGTATTGGTAGAATAAAAATTTTACAAGTCATACCGTTATTGTGTGCGATGTAATAATTTTTAAAGAAAACGGCTTAATATTCCTTCTGGGTAGTAGTAAGCCGTTACTAATCAAGTAAATCAAGATCGGAAATTTGTTCGTCCTATTTCGATAAAAAGACAGTTTTAACGTGAATACCGATTATCTTTGTAAAATTGTAGTTCCGAAGGCGTTGAAAAAGTCACCACGAACCCGATTATCGCTGAAGAAGACTTGATGACGAATTTTTTGATTTCCAGTCGAGTTGTTTTTGTCGCGATGCTTGTCGGTGAAACGTTTACTCTTGAACAATTATGATTTGACACGCTCCTGCGTTTCTCTTTTCTTTGCCATCAACGAATAATACTAATTCTTTTTACATTTCATCCCCCCAAAAAAGAAAAAAAAAAAAGAAACCCCCAAAAAACAAAACGGTGTATTTTTATTGCAACTATTGCCGCATCACATATTATTCCAAATAATACGTTCTACATTCAGTTATTTTAGTTAAATATTAAAGTGTTCTGTTTTCCTATTACTACTTTTTCATTATAGAAAATTTCGGGCTTCCTCTGATTAGTAAAATGTTTTAATTGTCTTTTACTCGGACACGACAACAATATATATATATATTTTTTATTTGTTTTTTAACTATTTTTTTTTTTTTCGACCGCTAAATTTTTATTTTTACGCGTACAGACTCTTTTCCATCATCGTTTATTGATGTGTGATAAATATTGTTATACTACCATATAACTAAATATTTATAGTATTCAACGGCTAAAAGTAGAAACACGAAAATACCAATAACGATAGGAAAAAAGCTTTCTTTTGGTTATTCATTTTAAATATTTCAACTGATCACATTACTGTTTTGATGTTTGTAGCAAATATTTCTAATCAGAAACTTCTATTAACTACTATAGCATTTCCCTTCAGATCGATACGATGAAGTCACAGTTCGGAATTTAATTCTTTAACGTAAATAAATTCGTCATAGTGCACGTTTGCTTTATCTCGGCGTTTAAAAGGAAAACACGCGAATATAACCAGTTTACCGAAAGTAAAAAAGTAACTAATTAAAAAAGCGCTGGGATTATCTATAGCGTCTAAAAAAGAGAAGAGAAAATGATATAACGTCGACTTTATTGTACTTATTTATTTTATACCAAGTCTCTGTACATAATGTTTCGGTAGAGTGTAGTCGACTATTATTGTCACAAATAACATTAACGATTAAGAAAAAATATTTGCATAATAAAAAAGTACGTATACATGATGACGCCGTTACCACTTTAGTGATATTCGATAAACAATTTTTTGTACAGTGCTAATTTTTAAGTTTTATTGTAAGTATACGTTTACGAACGCTCAATCTGTTTTCCGATTAGAAGAATAGCAAGTGCAAACATAATTTTATGTACGGTTTTGTACGTGCATATATGTAAAAAATGTATGTACGTTTTTGTATATGCATGCGGTTTACGAATTTTATGATTTATATTAACTAGTAATTGTGTACATGTTATGTTTTTATTTATATAATAAATGAATGAGTCATTTAAGATAGTAAGGTTACAGTTGTGTACATGTAGAAATTATAATTCCCGCTACCTGAAGTTACGATTCCAGTCTTCGTATGTTATTACGTGTAATGTAAAAATGAATGATTGATTTTTGTATTCGTCAAAACTGAATTATTTTTATTGATTTAAATTTCTGATAAACGGTTAAAAGTTCAGTGACAATAATAGTATTGCACGCAGAAAAATTTGCGCTAAATATTTTTTTTGCGGAGTTATCTGAAGAACTTCCTCTTTAATTAAACTCTAAATTGTTAGTAATGTAAATTTAAAGAAGTAAGGAAAAATATTTTTTCCAAAGTTCGAAAAGATATTTTTTTGAACTATTGCAAATATCTCGATAATTTCTTAAGCATTCTGTATAAGTCATCACACATATTCACAAAAGCGAAACTTTAATATCATTGTTACCAGCTGAAATCGTATTAACGAATTATAACTTCTGTTTACATGCATATATATATATATATATATATATATATATATATATAAATAAATGTATGTATATATATACCTATTGCATGGTACGCTAACCTCATTTATGACAGTGGATGCCGCCTCCTTTATGTGCTCCAGTTTGCCTTATTATTTTAATTCTTTTATATTAATCTAATTTATTAATCATTTTTATCAACGAATGTTTAAATTTACACTTTATGTCGAGTAACAACCGCGTAAGAACGATTATCATCATTGCGTTTTTATATGCTATTATTTTAGAATTTAGAATGTAAAATAGGTTAAATTGTGTAAATCAAAAAGAGGCCTACCTATTGGGTTCCTCGGCGATCGATCGTATTCGTTTTTTTTCCTGTTTTGTTTTATATTATATATATATATATACGTGTGTATATGTGTATGTATATATATATATATATATATATATATACATGTATATGTTTGATCAGTATATGAAATTATTTATTAATATAGTTTAAATTTTAAAATATACGTATTAATTGAAACCTCACGTATAATTTTATAATTTTTTAAATGTCGGTTTAATTATTAAATTACGTCGAAATAAAATATACGTTAAAATGCGTAGTTTTAATTTTATAAATTGTAACAATGAATTGGAAGTTGCAGCAATTAACTATATCAGGCTGGCCACCCAACCGAGAATTTTATCGTAATTTCGAGGAAAAAAGTAAAAATAGCCAAAAACGATATTTTTAATAAGGAAAAATCATTTGAAGCGAAAAGTGAATGCACCTTTTACTGTACTTTACTCAAAATAAATTACGAAGTTCTCTGTTTTATTCATATAAAATATACTGCAGCGGTCAAATACTGTCAGTAGTAACAAAAAAATTCCATTCTTTTTTTTTTCTTCTTTTTTTTTTCTTTTTTTGTGTGCAATTCTAGTAATCAGAAAATCGAGAATAAACTGTGAATTTAAAAATTATATTCGAATAGCCAACATGTATATGTATATTGTTAAAGTGATATCTTTTTTTTTATTACATTGTTGTGCGTGTCATTAAACGACCTTGTAATGAAAATTTGGTAGCTACTTTTATGAGCAATTAATGTGAAACCTTTTTTATCCAATTATTTAGCGTAAGAAATATAAAAAATGCAAGAAGAGACGAACCTATAAGCGTGAAATAATCGAAATACGTAAATTCAACAGTGAAAAATCATAAATTTATATAAATTCTGTTTTGATATGATTACATCCTTTACTGGACGTATATTCTTTTATGAGTTAAGAAAAATGACAAATTGGTAATTGTTATACTAGTGAGCAATAGGAACTCTTCACTTATATGCATTTTGCAAATCAAAATCTACATGTAAATATCTTACGATTAATTGCGTGTATTAAGTGTTATTGTAAAGGTTTGCCCTAGTAGAAAGAAATAAATAAACATATAACTAAATTTATTAGAAAAATGGTAAAAATAATAGTACAAACGAAAACGATATTTTCATATAATCATTCACTGAAAAGAGGACGTGTACGTATCGTCTTGTCTGTACTTAACGAATGCATTAAATTTTCCTGGCGATGGAGTTACACCGTCAACTCCTTTCGTACTCGGTGGTTTTTCATTTGGTGGTATGTAAAAATTAAACTTTTGCAGTAACGAGGCGGTGAACAAAAATATATTCGATCGTGCTAACGCTTGCCCCATACAGCGATGTTTACCTATTCATTAACAAATTACGGTTCAAAAAAAAAACTTACAAATTTTACGGTAAATTATGAAAGACTTCAATATTTACTACTCGTACAAAATCTACATAAAAATTGAGGTGGGTAAGGATGGTATAAATATTTTTGAGGGGTTGCATGGATTTTAAAATTTCAAAAAATCCATTTTTTTTTTTTATCGTGGTTATCATGAATATTTTTCGAAAGTTTTAAGTCAATCGAAATAAAATAATCTTTGAAGTTCCTGTGTCATTAGGTTCGGTAGACCAGAAGCGTCGCAGGTACATTGAGGCAGCTGCCTAGCTATTGTTTGCCTGCCTTTCTCACTCGATTCATTCGCTTTCTAAGGGTTATTCTTTTCAGAATTTTAATTTTATGTTGCTTGTTGAGCCACGAGATTTCCGTGCGTTGTGAATTTTTACTCATTTCTTTGCAAAATGCAGTCGCATAAATTTAATAGAGTTGATCAAACAACGGCCGTGCGTAGAAAAGATTGGCCAAGAAACAATCATTCAATACCTAAAACTATAGAGATTATGAAGTTCTGTTTTATTCATATAAAATATACTGCGGCGGTGAAATATTTTCAATCATAATGAAAACATTCCATTCTTTCTCTTTTTTTTTCTGTATAATTCTAGTAATCAGGAAATTAGGAGAATTTGGACCAGAAAAACCGGGAATTTAAAAATTATATTTTAGTGGTCACCATGTGTATCGCGCGATGACGTTTGAATAAAGCGCGGGTATTCATCATTCACGCTAATTAGCTATTATTCTGACAGTGTTTTGGATGTATTTATAAAAAGCTCATATTGTGAATTATGTGAGACTTGGAAAAAACTACTAGATACTGCAAAGTTTAAAGAGTAGCACGAGGATCATTTAGAAAAAAAGCAAATGCAATTCCAATCTTCTTGCCATGAATATCCGGTTTGGCTGTTGAAGTTAATGCTTGACTGGGCTTACCCCACGAGTTCCGCACTTTGGGTTGTCGTAGTAGATCCACTTTTCGTCCCCCGTCAAGATTCGATTCAAAAAACCCTTCCGATTTTGTTTTTGGAACAGTTGCTCGCACATGAAAAAATGCGTTCGACGTCCCTTGGCTTGAATTTATATGGAACCCAATTTCCTTGTTGCACTATATCCATGGCCTTGAGACGGTTTGAAATCAGTTGTTGAGTCACTACAAAAGTTTCAGCGAGCTTCTATTGAGTTTCGCATGAATCGCTTGGTTCAATAACGCTTTCAACTCAGCGTCTTCAAACTTCACTGGCCTCCCTTTGCGTTCTTTGTCACTGGTGTCAAAATCGCCACTTCTAAAACGCCGGAACCAGTACTCACATGTTTCTATTGATAGAGCCTGTTCCCTATATGCTTCACACAGCAATCGACGTTCATGGGCTGCACTTTTCTTCAAATTAAAACAAAAAAGCAGTATAGTTTTTATATATACGTCGTCGCGTTTGACCTAGTGGCTAGAATGCTTGGCTTCCGATACGAAGGTCTCGGGTTCGATACCGAGGGATGACAAAAATACGTAGCGCTAATTTAGTACGCAGCAGTATAGCACTCATTTGGGCTTCATCTGTAGCGCGATAACAAGCGACTATAGTCAGTTCCAATTGTAGTCGTGTATATTAGCGTCGCATAGAAATATTCAGCCGGCGAACAATCGCATCAACGTAAGTAAAGGCCAGTCGTCTTGGTTATCCTACTCTATTGATAAGCTTTCATATTTTGATCGGCAGCACGAAAGCTAGGCTGTGCTCCTGCTTACGTGATTCTCAACTGCGTTACGATCTATCCTCTAATTCTCCTCCGAATTAGAAGATAACTCATACTCGAAATTTCGAGTGAACTAGATGATGATGGCGGTGTATGTATTTATGTACGCATATAAATTTCTATTGATGGGTTAATAGAACGTCAGAAGCAGAAATACTAAATAAGGGAAAAAGTATAATAATGTGTATTGGGTCGTCCAAAAGTGAGGAATTGGTAAACGCTCAAAGAAAAGAGAAAACAAAAAAGAATGCGTATTTGGTATTGCGAATATTGCGAGAAGGATAAACGATATTAAAGAGAACCATTCAAATCCAAAAAAAAAAAAAAAAAAAAAAGGAAAGGAAAAGAAACTAACTGAAACGAATAAGAGACGTAAGATAATAATCACAGAGTAATAATAAAACCAAAAACGACCAACAGGAAGTCTGCGAAAGTATGGATATAACGCGCTATAGCACGAAGTAGAATTCTTCGATATAAGCGAATTTTGAAAGAATCAACTATCGAAGTCCTCTACTAGATAATCGACTATTTGTCTTTAATTCTTAGTACTTTAAAATTTACGGAAAATCTGTACTGCGCGAAATAATAATAGATTAACATTAGACCACACGTGTAAAAAGAGCAATACAATCTGTAGAGAAGATAGAAAAGCATTGATTTGAAGGTCTTTTAAAGGTGAACGGTTTCGAGATTTATGGATGATTTAAGGTCATTATAAATTTTATTGTAAAATAATTAGCACGCTAGTGTTTAAGAAAACGGAGGAATTTTAAAATGCTGAGAAATTCATTAACTTATATTGGGAAAATCATGCTTTTTCTTGTTAATGATGCTACTAAACATTTATTTCTTATTGATTAACTTTCTAACGAAAGCAAAAGGTCATTGTAATTACTCCGAAAATCGATATTTAGCAATATATGCCTCTAGCTGGCTATTTTTTTATTCTCGTTTGAACATCAAATTTATATTGTCAACTTTTACATTAAATATTTTAAACGTACCAAATCCGAATGGCAAATACTGGTCTGGAATATTTAGTTTGCCATTTGTATCGATAAATCGATCTGGTCGGAATACTTCCGGATCACCCCAAAATTCTTTATCCATTAGTACACCGGTAAAATTTGCAATTACCATGGTATCCTAGTTACAACGGAAAAGCAAAATACGTGCATTCTAAATAAAACTTAATTCTTTAAAACTACTTTTGCATTAAGATTTTTCAAAATTAATGAAACCAAATGAAATAATTTTTTAACATTATCAGTAATGTCGGTAACTTCAAGATTAGAAAAAATCATGTACAATGTCGCTAACGACGTCTATATAAATTCCGGTTTCCTGCACTGAAATTTTATCACCAATGCTATTCAACTGTGGCTAGGTATGCTTCTCCTTCGTCGTTAAAAATCAATCATTGATAATTGCATAATTACCAATTTTAATTTTACTTAAAATTAATATATGTGCAACACATTTGTTTCAGTTACAAGGTATCATGCCTTATAATGATTCTTCATAGTTTTTAAAATTATTTTCAAGTAATTATTGTAACTTTTAAATGCGTACATTATCTGCACGTATTACACAATATATATATATATATATATATATATATATATATCAGCTACACAAAAAAATATATTTTATCCTCTCCCCTCATGTTTATTTTAAATCAGGGATTATGGTTCAAGTGAATTATTTTGTTTATTGAATTAATAAATTACTATTTACTTTTTACGTTCATCTTGTTTTTTTGTTATATTTTTCTGTTAGTCGTTCTGCTTCATTTCGAACGCCGTACCTATTCGTACATTCTTATTGTGCAGTCCCAGTTCTGATAGCAATATTTTGCGTGCAACGCGAGCGTATGCAACATTATATTAAAAACATCCGAATCATTTGATATCGCGTTAAATTCCGTCTGAAGCATGTATATGTCTAATATCAACTTTAGCTAAAAATGTTAAACCGTTATTTTATAGGAAACCGTTAACTGTTAGAGTCGGTAACATGTTATTTGGAGCAACTGTTTTTTACGTTTTTTTTTTCCCCTATTCACTATTCACTCGACACATGAGAAAATGGCGAATTGAAAATACGTCTCGGTAAATGAAGCAGTTTAAAACTTTGAAAATTATTTTATAATATGACATATGCAAGAAGGCTTACGAGGCACTAGAACCCCTGCCGCATTACGATTTCAAATGGAATGTAACATCGTTTGAAAAATCATCAATATGTAATATTTTTTCATTAGTGTTTTAATTTGAAATTTATACAATTGCGGATGTCGCCAATATTCGTACCACTGTGTGCTCGCATAAGTGCGCGTACAGGTATAAATATGCTTCATAAACGCATCTTAATGTTTTAAAGCTATGACTAAAAGCCTTCCCATTGATCAATCTTGGCTATGCTATTCTATTTCATTAAAGTAATCTACAAGGACTTGTAATTTGACACTTTGCGGCAGTCGCTATCGATGAAATATCCCAAACCAAATTCCTCAATCCTAAACGCGTCAAGGTCTTTGCAAGTTTTTGACTTCTTTTCAATTTTCCCGCATTACGCATTAAATAAGGAGGATTTTATTACGGAGGAATGTAACTTCGTTGATATATTTTCGAAACTACGGATGAGCATCCTTTCGAATGCACTATAAACAAATTTTGATAAAAGCTTTCCAAAATTTCCAGTCAGCTTTCGAATTCAGCTTTGATTGTAAGGAACCTGCATAGCAAAATTCAAGATACGATCATTTGAAGCATACGATAAAATCGAATTTAACCTTGTTAGACCATAAGGAAATTGGCAACATGAAGCGGTGGAAAAACATTAGCGTTTTATAACCGGAGAAACGAAACACGTTTGTTAAATACGACAGCGAATTTATTAATATTTTTAATTCGCTTTCGTTCCAGTCTGTTCGGGTGGAATTTTACAATCGATTTTAATATAACATCCCGGCGACCCATTGACTTAACATTTCGAACATAGCTCAGCTTTTATTGTTCCCTATTATTAGTCCTAGTATAGTGAATTAAATTTTGATGTCTCTTTTTGTAGTTTATTACACGGCGGTGGGAGTAGCGAGAGGGGTAGAGAAGAGGCGTTAGCGGTTTTTTTTTCTCGCACTAGCCGATACTGTTAATATTAGAATGTCCGTGACACGCGTGATGCGAACCCACAAGGTTTTCCCTTACCAAAAATCGTTAAATACGCCCAAAGAAGTTTTCACTTAAAAAAACTGACCTTTTTAAAAGAACGTGTAGAATATAACAAAAATTTTACTTTATTTTTGCAATATTGTTTAAGTCTACGAAGAAAAAATGATAAGAAAAATAATATAATACCTTCGGAACGTAATATCCTTGAAGCGTAGTATCTTTCAAAGCTCTATGCGGAATACTAAATGTTCTTCCCATAAACATTCTGACGGATTCCAAAACAAGAGCTTCTACATATGGCATACTACAATATAGAATATGAGAATTAATATTACCATGCATCAGGGCAACAACACGTGTTAGTGAATCCTATAATATACAAGTATTTTCGAAATTTCATAATATCGAATTTAATAATTATTACGGGAAAAATAGAACATGATGAAAAAATTACAATTCACGGCAGTATAAACTCGGTTTTATAACTTTTGAAAATATTGCTTAAAAATTTTTCATGTTCAATTTTACTATAGTGGCGCATTTTCTAGTTTAAACATTTCGCATTCTTTTGTAACTTGCTTTTTTACCGATTTCAAAGAGCAGAAATATATGTTTTTTTGTTGTTGTTGTTTTTTTGTTTGTTTTTGTACTTCCTCCAATGAATTCGTCAACATGGACATCGGCTCAAAAACTGAGGAAAGGAGAAGAAAGGAAATCAGATTTTTATGTGACGTGAAATATCCAACAAGAATGTTTCAAGCGCTTGAATGGCAGAAGGAGATGGAAAGGAAAGAATAAACGAAGCATTATAAAGAGTAGGAACACTACTTGACAACAGAAAAAAGTTCCGTTCCAATGAAAGCGAAGAGCATTCGAACATACAAAGTGTGACTGTCGGAGGATTGTAGAGGACACTATGGAGATGGTGCGAGAGAGAACCGGAAAAGCGATGAAGGAAGCAAACTGCGCCAAAGCGCAGGCGGTATATCGTTGGGATACCAGAGCGACTGTTCGTCGCACATGTTTTTTTCATGTTTGTTCGCCCTGAACTTAGACTCGTGTAGACAGATTTAAATGATTCTCTGCTCATTCGAAAGTATTACCGTATATCGACAAATATCGGTAAACACAGGTATTTATTAGTCATGAAAAAACGTAAAAAAAACCGGGTTTTGCCAGAGATGTTTTTAGTTACCTCATAGGAAATCTAAGATTCGAATAAAGATAATGAATTTAAAATACCCATAGCGCGATTATCCGCATTATCACACAAAAATATTTACGCTAAAAATGGTGAAATAAAATAGTTGAAAAAAAGACGACTGTTAGAAATTATTCTTAGACAAGATTAATACTTTAATTAGAATTGAAGCCAAATATTGCAACAATAATTAGTATTATTCCTGAAGTTTTCAATGCTTAGAAAATAAGTGATTTTTTTGTACCGATTAAATTCTTTCTAATTATTGTTGCAATATTTGGTGTACCGAGACTTTAAAAAGCATTAGTGTTGTTCGTGAAAATCGTAATATCCCACTTTAAGGGTTTATTTTACTGTATAAGATGTACAATATTATCTTCTTATCGAGTAAGATTACTTTTTAATCCATTTGGATTAAATTTTTGGGATTAAATCTTCCAGTACTGGTACATTTTTTGACTTCTCTTTTTATTTTTAAACATCCATCCTGCCAATGCGATAGAGATAAATATATACGAGTAAAAAAGTATTTCCAATAAATTTAAAAAGAAATCATCGAACACTTAACTTTTATTACCTTTAAAAAATTCTTATTTTTCAAGAAATATTTTTAGCAGTAAGAATTTTCTGTTAGTGCATATAGGTTCTTTTTTCCTTTTTTTGTTTCATAATGAAATAAACAAAAAAAAAGAAACTACACTACGGTGATTAATAATTTTTTACTTTACTTAAGAAGGACGGAGGATAGTTACTTCGGTCTGTCGTTTAGAGTCGGCTGTCTTTCTTTTCCAACAACTCTGTCAATTTCTTGCTGCGCTTTGTATTGTACTTCCGGATGCAGAAGCATATACAGAAATCCAAATCCAAGTGATTTACTAGTAGTTTCAGAACCGGCCATAAACATATCCATACAAACTGCTAATAACTGAGATTCTGAAAATATTCATCATCGAAATTTTTACAGTTAATCGCAAACAGCTGTCAAAATATCATTGAAAATACAATTTTAAGCTTAGAATAATTTAGTTTTTTGTGAGAAGCAGCAGGCCCAACTGCTACTACCCGCATGATGACTGGATCGCGTTATTTTACCGACTTCAGTTACATTTCTTTTTTAGATAATCACAATACCGTACATATGTACACTTTGCACTGTAATAATTTTCAAAATTATACATGGCGTACTTATGCAATTTACGTATCTATATACAGTACTACAAATGTATAGTATTTGTCTATTAACACAGTGCGTTTATTATTCGCGGTATCTATAATATTGTAATAAGTATTTCCAGGCAACTCATTATGTATATACATATATATATATATATATATATATATATATTCAGGCTTATGTCTATTCTCTAACCATGCGTATTGATGAATAGAAATATTTTATAAACATCCGGTGTCTCACTATTTCAACTGTTGGTACAAAGATCTTAAATTTATCTTGGTTTTTTATGATAGTGTCCGCAGTGGCGGATTTAGGCCTCGGCCCGTGAATTTGAGAGGCGCCAAAATATAAAAGCTTACTAAAATTTAGAAGGTTTTTTTTTTTTTTGTTCGGTCGCTTAAAAGTTGAAATTGATGAAGTTTTCCGTCAACGATAACATCTCTTGTGATTTTGTGTGTCAAAGAATAATGATATTTTTATCGTAATTAAAGGTAATTTATCAAGACACTTTTCAATTCCGCTATACTCGATATTATATATGGGAACAACCTAAACGCGTCAATTGTTTAAGATTTTTTTTTTTCTTTTTATTGGCCGATTTGTGTTTAGGCCTCCTAATCAGTTTCATTTAACAGTACACAGATGCACAGTGTGTAATAGACGGTAAAAAAAGGTGTAGAATGTTCAACGTCATCGCAATGGCCTGATGTGAAAAAACTAGTGACAGAATGTGGTCGATTGGGTTTGAAAAAGAACCCGAAGGGGTATTCAAAAATTAGTAGTTAAAAAAATTAATAAAGCCACGACACCGAAAAACAGTAGGTAACCAGAATTTAGTATACAAAGGGTGGAGTGCACTAAGAATATCATGTTGCTAAAGAAGGGTAATATGGTAATTAAATGCGCGGATGGAATAGTGAATGTAACGTTAATGGAAAGGACGTTCGTGTGTATAACATACGCACCAGAAAAGCTACTTCTTTCTCCGGCACTTAACGTATCCAGGTAAACGTCCATGATATCCCTCGGCGAATTTGGTTGAAACGTGTCCTTGTGGTTGTCTAACTCGGCCTAGATAAAAACAAGAAAGAGCCGTTAAAGTTTAAAATTAAATTAACAAGTAATTAATTGGTCGTTGCCTATTTCGGCCACTTCCGGGAATTTTAAGATTCGTAAAAATTACCATTTTAGAATAAAACCAGGAGACTAGTTCTCCCGTTTCTCACTTCATTCGTTAAATTATTGAAACGTTCAATTCTTATACTGCTGTACGCCATATAAAGCGGGGAGAGTTCTACTGTAAACTGGTACTTTTTATGATAAAAATGTACAGATAATCTCTATCGCAATTATTTATTTATAAAACAAATTCTTTTATTCTTAAATTTTCAATATTTAATTAATTAGATTATACGACAACGTTAATTAATTGCACAATTTCTATCGCGTTATTGTCAGCCGACCTTGCGAAGACATAATGAAACACAGGGATTTTCTAATACTATTCGAGTGTTTTCAATTTTTAGTTATTTTTATCCGATCGACTTTTAAATAAAGTGTAAGAAATGAAAAAAAAAAAAAAAAAGACACTAAATAGTTGAGCAACCGTTTTTTTTTTTTTTATTATTAATGGAGAGGTATTAAAAAGTGGTGAGTTGCGAATCTAAATTATTATATGTGCAGGGGTTCCGAAAAACGTTCTATTCGCGGCTTTATTACTCTTATTGCGCGAAACCTTTATTCTCATGTTAATCAGTATGTAAATCGTCAATCAGCTTGCAATTTTTTTTAGAAAATTGTAACCTTTCTAAAGTGTAAACAATTTTTATCGGTAGAAAATGTTGCCAGATAAATTGCAATATCATTGCCCACCGGCATGAGGTCAATTAAGGCGAGTAATTTGAAGAGCGAGCAAAACTTCAGTCAAAAAGGAAAGAGAAAAGGAAAAATTCTCGGATATTTACAAAACAATTGCTTTATACAATGCAAGACGAAACATTAAAAATGTTCAATGTAGTTGGTTTATCTAAAAAAAAAAAATTAACCCGAATCGGCCGTTTCATTACATTTTCTTTGAATTTTTTTTGTGTTTTCGCGTTAAATTGTTAACCTTTAATCATTAGACGGATAATGTTTGTATTGATTTCACCTCCGTACGTCGCAGTCTGTAGTCAAATAATCTCTTTCCCATACAAAATTTTGCGTTCTACTTTAGCCTTGCCGAATTCCATTTTTATTACGTTCCTCCGATGGAAAAATTCCGTAGACTTATTCAAGAGTAAAGATATTATACGAATATTACAGTGCGTAGGTCGCTGTTAAAGGAGTGACGACGGGGGCATCCGTTCTATCTCGATTTCTTCGGTTGCCTGTAATTTCCCATAAACTATTACAACGGTCGGTATAATAAAACTAACCTTAAGGAATGCCCAAACACGTTGGTGAATCGAAACGAACTGTTTATAGCCGGATTTCTCGGGCGCCACATATCGCAAAAACGGGAATTGACTGAAAAGAGCTCCGACCATGTCAATGTGAGCGAACAGTTCCGTCAACAACGACTGCAACGCTTTTAGTTCTTGGTCGTCCGGACTGTACCTGGTGCCGGCAAGCATAAACCACAGAGTGTTCAAGACGTAGACGCTGAATACGTCTCTCATCTCGACAACTACTCCGCCAGTCCGTCCGCCGGTGGTGGCACTCTTTTTCAGTTCCTCCTCGAAAAATCGCACCAACTGTAACGCTTCGTCTTGAACCAGTTCCGACATGGTCTTCTTGCCGAATCCGAATTCACGTAAATGTCTCATCATGAACCTTCTCTGTTCTTGCCAGAATTCTTCGTCCGTTAGCAGCAGTCCTAATGCGAGCAATAAATTTTTAATTAAACATTAAAACCGTGTTGAACATTTTCATTCTTTTTTGTTTTATGGAATGCGTCGATACGTGAAAAAAAAAAAAAAAAAAGCATCGCTCAGGAAGCTAATTGAAATTTAAACGAAGAAGAGGGGAGAGCGAAAAAGATTCTCAATAAGGAGTAACGACTTTTACTTGAAAAAGCGCGAAATCGAACGCGTTCAAAAGAAACAAAAACAGTAAAGGGGTAAAGAAGGAGACCGCAACGAAGACGAAAAAAAATTTTAAAATACTACAAGTGGAAACTTTAAATAAAACAGCCGGAGCTCGTACTGCGTGACTCCCCTTGTACACGTACGAAGGCGAATCTGCGGAATGCAGACGGAACAGACCAAAAGAACGAGGAATATAGTGGATGGCTTGGAAGACTCGTTTAATTTTCAACTAGTAAGGTGAATCGTGATTTTTTTACAGAAAAATACAAAAACAAATTTAAAAAATTTTTTTTTTTTTGAAATTTCAAAAAGTTAAAAATTTAATTTATCTGAGAAAAATTCATTATCTAAATTTAAATAAAGAAAATTAACAGATCTGTTTTTTTTTTCTTATTTTTATTTTGCGACGCTCGACGTCTTGGTCATTTGCGTCGACTAAAAACAATATCTAGTATAAACATTTTGATAATAATAAAGGTAAATATTTTTCGTAACAAGTGTAGATTAACAATAACAGGCGAAAAAAAAAATCAATAAACAAACAAAAACTATTTTTCAACCTATATAAAGTTATAACATTTCGATAAATAACATAGAAAAAGATTTAACGAGTGTAAATGGCTAGTAATACAGGGAAAAACTACAAACGATCAATAACTATATTAAACTATAAGCTTTGATTTTTTTCATAAATTTGATTAGTTTCTGGATATTTTCTTCATTGTTACCTAGAATCGTATCTTCTTCGACTGGTCGTCCCATGCATTCAAATCTTTCCTTTGCATATCTTCTTGGACATTCTATAATGATATGTGTCTCGTTGTTAACACAGTGTTGCAATTGTTGTGCATTTTGTTACTGTTCCCTCTGTTATCAAAGTGCGTGATCTTGGAGTGACCAATTCTCAGTCTTGATAATACAATTTCCTCTCTTCTATTTTCTCTGGTGAATGTGTTCCATTGGCAATATTCTTTTTTAAAATTTTTCTCAGTTTATTACTTGTTGCCTCGTTCCATTTTGTCTGCATTTTCAAATTTATTTTATCATTTATTTTTTTGAAGATCGATTTGGATGTTTTATCACGTTGGGTTTTTGCGGTTATATCTTCCAGTCTTCTAATTTCTGTGTCTTCAATCTCATATTTGTTCATTACATCACGACGAAGTTTTCCAAAGAGTGCATATAATACTGGTTCTCTAGAGGTGAATGGAAGGTTTTATAATGGTTAGGGTGCACGATATTTGCCGATATTTTCGTGTAATATTTCAAGGCTAGAAGGTCTCTCCTCTGACTCAACGGCTTTACTCCAGTTTCTGCGTGTAGGCTATTTATTGGACTACTCGTGTTTTAAATGCTCCTATGCATTATCGCTTAGTTTTGAATTGGATTAAGTTTGTTTAGTTGTTTCTTGTTGGCACTCATATATACAATTGATCCGTAGTCTATGATTGATCTGATGTGGCTATAGTAAATTCGCTTCATTGACTTTCTGTCTGTGCCCCAATTGGTTGTGGATAGTTTTTTCAGGATGTTTAATGCTTTGTTCGTTTTTCGTTGGTTGCCTCTCCATATTGTCCTCTGCACTCAAACGAGGAGCATGTTTGCGACGTGGACCATGTGTTTATTAATTGTTAATCTCTTTCTGCTGAGACTTGGTCTTCCTACTCCATATTGCGCCTCTTATGTCCTATTTTTTCCCTCTCCACACATTATTTCCATTATATTGATTATATTGATTACTTCCTCTTAACAACATTTGATATCGCATGAAGATATAATTGACTCTTTCCTATGCTAATTGTTTCTGGGTAAAGGTCCCCGGTTAATGAGCCCCCCCCCCCCCCAATGGTACATTAAAAAATATATATATTTTACAGAAGGCATACTATACAGCGGTGTTTCTCAAAAAATCTCTCAGAAAATCTAACAATATTAAAATGCGGAGTAACTGAAAATTAAGGGCTGGACGAAAAAAAACAAGAACAAACAATTAAACAAATAAAAAAACATTTCACACTATCGATTTTTATACCTTCTATGTTTGTTCCGCCTATGCGTTTACTATATATACACATAAACGTTTCTAAATACGGTATTTATTTAATTTATTGTTATAAATTACTTTTACTCTTATATTTTGTTTGTTATGGAAGTTGGTTATTTTATTATACGGTTTATAACAAACAGGTATGTGTATTCACCTCCATTTAAATAAAAAAACTTACGATGATAAGATTAAACGCATGCATGAGAATAATCGTTTGCAGGCTTACTTATGAAATTGTTTTGAACTTTTTCTTGTTTTTTACAATATTTTTGGTGCGATTTTAATCATCAACACCTCTCCCTCGAAAATAAAATCGCGATCTCCCTCCGGGAACGATTTCCTCCCGCAGTAGTATTATAAAGTTACCGCACATCAATGCCTTTTCTGTCTGATAATTTCTGTTTAGATTCCGAGAATTTGTGCTACGGTTCGCAAATTAATCACGAAGGAGACGCGAAGTTTACATGGTTAATGTGGCGGAGAGTATGTTTGCATGTTATAGCATATTCGTACGCTTCAAAAATTTCGGATTTCTATGCGAGTTGTAACAACAGGAGGAGGACGATCGACGTCTTTTGAGAAAAATGAGACAGCTTTGCCAGTTTTACTTTGAAATGCTTTACTTCTTTCTTTTTTTTTTTTCGTAAATAGCGCGACTAATTCCATTACGAATGCTCACAAAAGGTAGAGAATTCTACCTCATCGAACATCCTAATGAACGAAGCTAATCGAAAAATGGAAATGAATAGAAAGGATATTTAATAACTATTAAAATTTGAAGGTATTCCTATTAAAATATACGTTTTTTATTAACAATGTATAAATAAATTATTATTTTATGAAAAGTGTATACGAATGATTTACTTAATAAAGATTAAATAACCATACGAGAAGCGAATAGAAACGAAAGACTTAATTAAAGACGAGACCGACATTCTTCATCGTTATAAAATTAATTTTTGAACTGGCGCTCTTTGCCTTAATTACGAGACGCGTTAAAATACGGAACGAATCGTTACGGCATTTAGTACGAACCGAAAAAAAAACCTACCGCGTTTTCGGTTATACTAATAGGGTTCATCACGAGGGGTTAACACATAAACATAAAAAAGCTATTCTTGAAAATCGGATACAATCGGAATAGGAAAAAAATCGAATACATCTCGAAAGGAAAACAATATAGCGGATAGGTTCAAAAACCCGCTTCTTTTTTAGGCGGAATTTTTGGGCAATTTCGAAATACTGATTTAATTTTCGATCATAATTTCAAAATTGGTTCGTGTGTTATTTAACTTTCGGCGTAATTTCGGTTAAAAAATTAAAAACGTACAATTTCAATTGTAATCGGCTAATACTGAATTCGGAAAATTAAAAAAAAGTCAATATTTACGATTGGCATTGTGGTAGATTTACCGACACACCGTCGCGCCAAACATACCAATACCTCTTAAAACGTTTTTCGTTAGGTAGATTTCTGAAAGAAACGGATAAACATAAACGAATAAAGCCGAGAAGAAAGACACAAGTATCATCTCGATGGAGACACGTGACACAGGAAGAAGTTTTATTGACTTTTATCGTTTAACAAATGCTAAAATACTTTTGTTTTTTTTTTTTTTCAATTAATTTCCCCTTTAAATAGCAAAAACGCATAAAGTTTTTTCATATTCGAAATACCTCGACGTGTGCCCCACGTTCTGGTCTCGTAAAATGGGCCGCGCGGTCGTCCGTCGAATTCGTCTTTGGTCAGCATTTCTTTAATCGCTTCGTAACTGACGCAGATTATCTGCTTATCTTTACCTACGCGAATGCCGACTACCGGACCGTAAATTGCGGCCAATTCTGCGGTCGCCTTGTACAAATAGCCCGTTTTCTCTCGAAGTTTTTTCACTTCCAGCATACTGCCTATTACCGGAAGCCAATTCGGACCTGCAACGAGAAATTTAACGATTACGAATTTTTACATATTTTTTATAACACGCTGTGTGATAATATTATACACGATTGTGTACCCTTTCTGACGGAGGATAATTTAACCGTCACATTCAGAAAATTGAGAAAATTGTGATTCTATCTGATCTTAGTAGTTCGCCAGATTACAAAGTAACGTCGTATTTACCTGGAGGAAAGTTTTTCGGTTTCTTTGTGTCCAGGTAGGCTATAATTAGAAGCGAAGTAAAGAAAATCAGCAATGCCAACCACATCGTGAAAATCTCTAGAACAGAAAGCACATCGCGGTATAAAACGAAATTATGAACGCAGTACACGATGCTTATGTATGGACATTGCTCGAGTAAGAAGTACCTTATACTTACAACGATAATAATAATAATAATAATAATAATATTAATGGTAATAATAATTACAAATAAGAGGTTATTCACATCCAAATATGCTGTAAATGAATTATCCGTGCCACTACTGTCAGAACTTCGTCACTAGTCATGACACTGTTATTATAGCTGTTAAAACTATTATTATTGATGTAGGAATTTTTAGCCTTACTATAACGTTTTACGCTTTGAAAAATAAAACCATATCGTAATCAGTTAGGTTAGGAGCTCCAAATTTGTTAAGTTTACCATCATCGTTTGAAAGGCTAATCCGGGAGCGGTAAAATTCTATGCTAAATCCAATTTGTATATTTTATACCATACACTTTTGACATTTTCAAAAACATCCGCACATAGAAGCGCATCAGTCTTTAGGTACACAATATTCGCCGCCTAGTGTTTGCACATTTGATGTCTTCGACACATCTCATGTATAGATATATCAGTACTCTTCCTCTTCAATCTCTGATTTTATCAGAGAATTATTGCTCCTTCACAGGTAAACTTGTTTCTTCCAATTTTTCCCATGATGATACATAGGAATACGGGGGAAAACACCTTTCCTACGAAATAAAAAAAGGAAATCAGGCGATGCGATGTTCCTGATAGTATGATGAAGTGAACTATCAGGCAAATAATTGGCCAACTTCTCGAGGCTTGACGCCATGAAACGGAATGTGTCAATGAATCTGATTTTCATTTTTTCTGAAACGCGCTTTGAGAACGATATGTGTAGCGTTCTTCATTATTTGGTATCACCTCAGTGTCCTGATTATCATACGCCAAATCCCTGACAAATAAATGATACCCACTCAGATTATGTATGAACACCGGCACCAAATGCGGGAGTTGATACTCTAGATTACACTTTGAATGCGCTACGCCGTGAAATTTTCCAATTAAATGATCATGATCTGCGACTTTATCATCGTGTAGCGCGGTCCTTCACAAATGTGGCATATTGATGCACCCCGTCATATTTTTCCGAATTCTCTACAGTTCACCGCAGTGGAATATTTTTCAGGTCAATTTTTCCTATTTCTCGGACATCTTGTCTGGCTAGCCGTTTTGCCTGTTTATGATAGACCATATTTGACGTTCCACCATCTATTCCCAGTCGTCTTATTCGTAGGTATGTTACGATGGTTTTTAGATTGCGTATGAAGCACTCCTGCGTGACATTGAATTTCACGAACTCCTCATTGCATGTAAAACAGTAACCGCATTAGGTCTACCCGTTATTTAACGACATCAATCAATTACTGTTCAGCTGCGACAGATACGAACACAATAGAAAAAGGTTTTTTACGAAGAATTAATTTCATGCGGATTTTTCAAACAATATACAGTGATCAGCCAAATGGATGACAGGCCGTAAAAAAAAAAAAAAATAAGCAGGAAAAAGAAAAGAAAAACACTGACAACAAAAATTCGTTAGTTTTAATTTCGATATGTCAGTCAAGGGCAACGCAATGTATGGTGTGTGCACAATTGAAATAGAAATTATTATTCTAAAATTTTAATTTGCGCACCAAAAGTTTTGAGAATTTAAATAAGATCGGATTTTTTTTTTTTTTTTTTAATAAGAAAAGCCGACTGGTACGCAAGATATTTCATGTGCAACAGTAGAGTTGTGCATTGTAAGAACTATACAAAAAAAAAGCATTTTAGTCGTCTTGCTGTACTTTGATTATCTACTAACGCACCGGTAAAAAATTCGCTGTCTATGGGGGGTGGGGGGGAACTGTTTCACAATATGTACCGAATATAAAAGATATACATATATATTTCATCTTTAATAACAAAATCAAAACCATCGTTCACCGATGAACCCAACACAGTGGACAAACAGACGATAACAACACTGAAACAACTTCGAAAAATGATGTCCATACGACGTGACGATAACGATGGATTTTTTTCTGCATAAAATTTATGTCTGTCGTCTGTGTGACCATGTCCGGCTTAAATTTAATTAGAATGATAAACCGTTATACTGCTGTCGCGTGAACCTGTCGGGGAAAGTAAACATCTCCGGAGTATTTTGTAACATTGTTTTAATCGTTCCTCGTCGAGAATGGTACTTGCAAAAAGTCAGTTGCATTCTACGTGCTAGCGTTACACTTATTTCTAATCAGTTCATTGTCTCTTTGTTCCGTGTCTTTATGTCAAGAAATGCTTCTGCCGTCACAGATAAATACTCGTAATAATAAAGAAAAAAACAGCAATAACATAAATCTCGTTATTATTCATAGCTCGCGGTGTACATCTGTACACAGAAGTAAATGGAAAGTGGAATCGTATGCAGTTATGCAACTTTAATAATAGTTGCCGGCGAGTTCCTTAAGTTTGCCAGATAACCTACATTGCAGATGAACTGTCTTCGCAATAATAATTACAACCGGACCACCGCCAATTTAATTACTAATTTGTTGTTATTTTTGTTAGTTAACGTTGTCCATAAGGGATGAATGATATTCCAGGCAATTCTTTAACGATCGCGTGTTGCTGCGGCGAAATCATATCGTGGTAATCATATCGTTATAATTATCGTTGTCATCTTATTGTTTCATTTTTGCCCTTTCTCTGTACCTTTCTGGTAGATCGACACGGAACTTTCTTCGTCGGTTGATACCGCTTAACGCAAAAAAGCAGAACTTAACTTATATATTCTGACCTCTTTTTTGAATGGAAAATCAATGAGAGTACTCTCGACGACGAAATTTTTTTGGAAATTAAAAATGCGCTTTTTTTATTTTATTAAACGCTATTTACCAAAAATGATGTCGCATTAAAAAAATCAATTGTATTTTAAGAAAATTTTACAATTTGTATCGATGACATTGAAATTATTATAATGTTTTGTTAGAGAGAATATATCATCGAGCGTCTAGTATGTGAATGCAATCTGAGGTTGCCGAAACATCGTGACCCGTTTAAATTAAAAAAACTAAATATACTGGCGCCATCTAGTATTCTGTTCCGTAACTAATACCGCAGTAATAAAAAATAATTCGCTCGACGGTTTTCATTTTTGAAACAAAGAGCGGAAATACGAGAAAAAAGATAAAAGCTCCTGCGTGGTATTGTGCCGTTTATTATTTTGTATATGAACTTTTGAAATATTCGCCACATGTCGATTTCGACGTGTAGCCTCGAGAACGGTGTGGAAAATGATGCACGCACATGACAACGTCTCAGAACACTTTAAAGAATGACAACTTTCAGCCGTACAATTGCGAATGTAAAAACACATCAGAGAGGAAAAAAAGGAAATTGATAAAGCCACGCGTGGGGTATTATGCAGTCCTTTAAAATAGCAACAGATTGGCAGATTAAACAAAGAATTCTTGGCGTAAAAAATTCGAAAATTTTCTTCTCAATGAAAGGTGCAAAAACCTTACACTTGTTAATCACCTTCACATGAAAGACATTCAACGCTATTCTATAGTGTTCCTTTTTGTGGCGGATATACTACGTGATTTCTTTAGATGATATTATTAGAGGGTATAGTAAAAAATGTGCATGGACCCGGAAATGAATAAAAACGACTTACTGGTAAAACATACACGGTTGAAACATCTTCGCCTCGAATATGTAGTGGTTTTATAGCTCGCTTCCGAATAAATTGCAAATATCACTCGCTGCGAGTGAAAATCTTGTAATCGATTTTTTACCATCAGTCCATTTTAACGTCGCCTTGCGAACTGTGTAAGAAAAATAACTCATCGCTCTTTCTCTTTCGTCTCAGCATGATTCAATTTAGATTGTAGATTTATATTTTCGGTCTTAATGTTTAAACTTTTCATAAATAAATGTGCTAAAAATTGACGCCCTTGCTAAAAAGTCGATGACCCGTACTCCATCAAGTCGCGATAATTGTTTTTTCGGCCCATCCTTCCGGACGGTTCTCCAAAATAATTAATCTACTATCGGAAAAATAAGCCGCATCCCACGTGCCAGTGTTCCGGTTAATGTTGTGTAGATTCAGCTGCGGCGACATGCTTCGAAGGAACGTGAAAAAGTGCTGCCACTTCGGAGATCGAGGATAAGAGATGATGCGATTAAGTTTAGATTTATGTTTAAATTTAATTTATGGTATGCGAGTACTATCGAGCTATGTTTGCATTATACCTAAATGATCATAATTCTCCTATTGGCTTTATTTACTACCCCCTGTTAATTTCATTCGATTCCGCGTCAATTTTGTAGGTGTTTCAGACGGAAATTGACCAAGCGGAAGGAGCAGAGAATTCGTCTACGATGCGCAAGAAAGACAACGAAACGTATTCGCTAAACGTAAGGACGCATATAATTGGAACGATAATCGCTTCGACGCCGACGATTCTAATCTCTCTGCGTTATCCGGCTTTAGCCACGCAGTTTGAGTTGTCCACAATCGGGCAATTGATCGATGTTTACTCCCCTGCACAGCAGTTCGGATATGGAAATATTAATATAGCGAATCAACCGTTACTTCGGAGTAACCGCAATTAACAATAATTATAATACTTAACGGCGTAATCGGGAACTATTCAAAAAAACAAAAAAAAAAAAAAAAACATCATCGAGATTAATCAGTGCGGACGATCAAACGACTTAGACGCCTTTTTAGTATTTAAATATCCGCACAGGTAATAGTTTCGATCTTTCAGCGTTAGACGACGGTACAAAAATATATATATATATATACATATATATATATGTACATATTTGCGCGAAAAAAATAATCAATACGTTATGACACCTGTATCGTTATTACATATGCATTCTGTTTTGGAAAATTAGAGCATTATTGTTTAAATATTATACAGATACTGTCATTTTAATTCTGGATGCAGTTCGACGCATAATTAGGCGTTGCTATAGTTTTAAACACAATTATTCTAGAATCTAAATTGTAGCCTCGAAACTAATTGCGACAACGACTCTGATTGAGAATTACTGATAACAAGCAAAAAACGCTACAACGCGTTAAAAGTTGACTATTACTACTCGCAAAAGCGAAACGAGAAATCTGTCACCGATTTTTCTTTCTTCAAGTCGCTTTATCGTTTACACCGACATCGGCGACAGACTGTAAAAAGTCGATATTCTCTGCCATTACAGAAGCGGATTGGATTAGGGAATTTCAACAACCAAACGTTCGTAGGCGAAGTTAAATTTATTATTTTTTTTTTTTTTTTGACTAAATTTTAATCGATACTTCGGCTTCATGAAATTCATTTTATAAAAAAATTACTTGTCGCTTAGAATTGGTCAGAATTGTTTTTCATTATAATTTAAAATTTGAAGATTTTATTTATCGCGAATTCCGTTGCATTATATATTTTAAAGACAAATGAACACGCAGTAAGTTTACTTACGTGCGGTTTATATAATTTGTCTTTTTTTGTAATATCAAACGGAACATATGAAAATTCCTATTATTAGGGGGGGATAATGGAAAACCTTTATTCATTATAACTATAATCTCTAATATCTGTACTGTTTTTATACGTTAACATTTAAGACATTTGTGAGATATTATTTGAAATAAAAACATATACACTACAAACGTAGAGAAATTATTATTGAAATCAAAAAATTGCTGTCCGAAACTAGTCGGCAATTTTAATTTCAATAATGATTTCTTTATGTTTATAGTGTCCTATATATGTTTTTACTTTTAATAAAGTGTTTTACATATAAAAACGTATATTTCAGTTCCTCATTATGAAACACCGAATTAAATTTGTGAGATATTCGCTTATCCTGCCTACACATCACCGTTCACCGTGTATTAAAATATACGAAAACAATTAGTCTCAACCTCGACCGTGTTCAGTTTTTTAGCTCACAGAGCAATCCGACACCTATAACCGAAACCTCTGGAGCAACATAAAAAAAAGCAGTAACCGCGGAGTGCCGGCTGCACGCACTTTCTAAATATATACGCAACGAGGAATTTTTTGATCGATGCAAATTATCAGGTCATAGAAGGAAAATCTGTGGAAGGAGAGCGCGCGTGTCTAAAAATTTCGCTGTCGCTAAATCTTTGAATCGCTGGGATTTTTGCGTAAAGTTGAAAGATTACGTACGATCGTATTCGGTTTTTTTTTGTTTTTTTTCATCGGTTATTGACGTTGAATGACGATCGCGATACAGTTTAAGAAACCTGTTCTGTACACTTCAAAACGGTTCTCACGTGTTCCGAATTTTCAACGAAAACCGAATTCTAACACAATCGGAGAACCCGTTTTTCCGGATAGACGAATTGGACGCAGCCACTCTTCCGGCATTCAGAGTGCCTCTTTTAGGATGCAACGGTGGAAAGTGTGTCTCGTTATTAGTTTAATTAACGGTCAGCTGACGACGAATCGGATTCCCCCGTCTCACTGAACTCGGCCGAAACTTCCGTCGTTCGTGTCTCGACTTCCACACACGGCTGCTTTCACTTTCGTCGCGTAATAAGTTTGCGTAATGATTCCGCGAACTATACCATCGTTATCCTAGTCGTTTTTTCACCCGGAATATAAACTTTCAAAACGAACTCCAATTCTCTGTCTACAAAGAGAAAAGTCCCGCTACAATTCTAGAAGCCGCACTTTTAATTATCGCGATCGCCGAAATTCAAAGTCGATCGTTTTTGTACATTCCGTCGACCTACAGCAAATGAAATAGACCAACGCAGGTGATACATATCGACCCCGTGTTTCGGAAAAGTTTTTTCTCCTAGCGACGATTAAATCGTTAGCCATTTTTTCGTACCCACACAGTGAAATGCACCGCCGCTGCTACTGGTAAATTCCGAAAAGAATATAAAATAGACCATACTCTCTAACAGGCTATTGCGTGTAATTAAAGATACGGTCATTTAGTTATTTATTTATTTATCGATGCCGGCTACAGATATATATGTAAGACTTGATTATGTATGGAAGTACGTGCCGGAGTCACTACAATTTACCTCTCTGCAGAGTCTTAGTTAATCGTTTTTGTCTGATTTTGTTTTTTTTGTTTATTTTTTTTATTTTCATTTGTAATCACATTTCTTCACAAATGTCACACAGCACCAATTGTTACATCTCTAGTTTTACCGTAATAATTCAAATAATCTTTACGTAATGACCTTAATTATATAATAAACTTAATATTAACGTCTGAAAATATATATATATATATGTTAAAATACAGATTCAATATTCGTACCGCCATCTTACGACGATGTTCATAAATTCATTCTCATATTATATTTATCATTTTTATTTATCGTATCATACTACTACTATTATATCGAAAACTAAAAGACGGACAAATTACAAAGTCAAGAAATATGAAAAACCTCAAAAACAAAATATCCCCTACTTTTGAACTATTAATTAATTAATTTCATTTTCTTCAAGAAAATGTAACATTTCGCGTGAATTAACCGAAGAATCGTTTGAGTCTCGCCACAATCGTGCAGTTTCGACTCCGAGAGCCTCCGTTTATTCATCTAGTAATTACAGCGGCCTTTCTAGTTCTCTGATTCGATTCATACTACACCATGCTTTTCTGTTCAGATCAAACCCGGGCACTCTGATCCCCCCGGGTTTATAATTAATTGTTCGTTTGGTGGCGCGGCGAAGATCTGAATATTCTTTAGCAGTATTTTGTTGCGTAATTGCCAGTGGAAACGATTTCAGTGAGTTATCATTGATTTCGGTTAACTGTAATGCCATAGCCACGCGCCCGATTTATATTCTTCATTTATTTTGTTTTGTCTTTGACACGGTCTTTTGTTCGGAAGCAGAGTTGTTTTAGTGGTCAGAAAAGGGAAAAAAAGTAGATTCATTTCAATATAAACTCGGTCCTTTCCGCTGACCTCGCCTGGGGACATCCGCGGACCTCCAACTCTATTACTTTTATACTTTGTATAAAACGAGGAAAATTGCGACAAAAAAAAAAAAAAAAAAAAAATCTTTATTTACGAATAAACATGTACAAATACTTATATTTCTACATCGTTATACGCTTTAATTTCGAAAACGAGGGACAACATCTCCCCATTCGTGGCTGATCGCTACGCTGCAACTTCAGACCCAATACAGTATCGTTGTTACATTTTGGGACAAGCTTTTGTGACGAAAAAAGTAGTGGTGGCCGGGCTAAGAATGACGTTGTCGTTAATATATCATACGAGTATCATATAACTTCTGTAAAAGACCAATTGCCCTGCGATAAAAAAAAAAAAAAAAGGTTGAATAAAAAAAAAATTAATTAAAAATAATAATTTTTCGAAATGTATTTAGAAGAAATAGATATCGAGCGCCATTCATATTCTACGGCTGGTAAGCTCAGTCAAGCAGAGCTTTAGGCCTTTTCTAAAGGGCAACGAAAATAAAAAGGTCTGCGCAGCGGAGATATCACGAACACGTGTCCAATAACGAAACAAAATTTCTAACCGAGAGAAACCGTTTATTCAAAACAAATTCTTTATGAAAATTGTAGATAAAATGAATTAATTAATTTACAATTAATTATCAAAAAATAACGCGCAAAACGGCTAAAGAGTAGCAGTAAAAGTGCCGTACGGCGTATAACAGTGAATAAAAAAAAAGTTGCCTCCCGGCGCGTGTCACAGCGAGATACTATCGCAACCGCGTGGAAGCGAACACTGAACATCGAATCCACACCGTGAATTCGACGACGATTAAAACAGAGAACGGCCATTTTGCCTAATAATAAAAAATAGTATATAAAAAATTATAACACGCCGTCGATTTTTCTAGAACATTTCAAAATTGGTAAAGCTGCGTCGGTTTTTTCGGGTTCTTAGAAAAAAACTTTTCACGTCTCTGCGTAGCTCGACTCGCATTTCCGACGCACATCACGCCAGATCGAAAAAACCACCCTCATATAATTAACACGCACACTCTTGACGGATCGCCAAATTGGCCCCATGCGCATTGGCAATTCCCACGAAATTTGTCGATCTAGCATTACGGTCGGAGAATGCTCAGTTTGCAAGCTGCCCGAGGAAGCCGGAGAAATAGAAATCGGAGCAGATAAGCCTGAGGAGAAACTGTCAAAACGCGGAGAAATATGGAATTTGGAAAAGGAGTAATCATTATCATTTTTTAATTCGGTGCAGCGTGAGAAATATCGAAAGTCATGGCGGCCAAATCCGTCACAATTCCCACTTTGATAAGGAGCTCGAGATCTATACCGGCCATGAATATTGTACAAGTCCTATCGGCTAAATGGGTTTAAAACACAAAATATTAATCTGTACTATGCTCCTTTTCGCTACTCAGTTACCGGCATTTCTTTTACTCTAGAGACTCAGTCTGGTCATCGTCCTAATTATCCGGCCTTGGTAAATACGTTAAAGGCCATGTTTGTCTGATATTTCTATGTAGTGAAAGATGTGGGACATTCGTTTCGATGGATGGTTTCGATTGATGGTTTGGCAAGCGTGCCGTTGCTGTGTTATTATTTATTATTCTTACATATCATGTTAACAAAAATAAATAAAAAGTAACAATTATTAAAAAAAAAAAAACAAAAAGTAGTGAAGGGGAGAGGAAATACAATGTTACGTTGGTTTATACCTATACCAATTTGAAAGTGGCCCCAAATGGTTTGCTGCCAAGCCAAAAAACAAAAAACAAAATAAAAACAAAAAAAAAAACGACCCTTTGGACTTCTCGATTTCTAGATGTGATATACTTCTTCTATGATACCGATGGACGCGTGAATTTCAGTTGACCACGTCATTCTCAACAAAATAAGAATAACTTGTGTTTCTATTACAATTTCAATATTTCATGACGGTGTTTGTAACGCCTTTTGATATTTCGCCTAGTGGCGCGAGTCATTAATATGCACACATGTACTGCGTGCAATTTTATTAAGCTGGTTTTTACTCATTCGATTAACGGTGATGATGTTTAAAAAAGTGACGTTTCGCTCTTTTCGGAGGGGCTCGATTAGATCAGTAACACCTCCATAGTTGTTCAGGTGGTTTTTTAATTAACAGATGTAGGAATTCTACGAAGTTTGTAGACCTGTTTTTATTATTATTTCTATTTACGTTTCAAAGTCGACGATAATAAAATTGCGTACAGTTCCGTTTTAATATTTTCGCTATTCAGATAACAAAGATTTCGGAATTTTGAGCGATTAATTATGTTTTCAAATTGTACTTTATTTCCAAGATATCATCAAAGTATGAAAAGGCTTAATTTCCCAGTTTCCACTCGGCCAATGTTGTATACTAACAGTTCAAAGGTACCCCCTGGGAGGGGGGGGGGTGCATTATGTTAACTTCCGACTGTATCGCGAAATTCGCCTCTCAAAACACTTCCTCGAAAACATTTCATTTACAAAATGAATAAAACCGACTTTTCTCTTTTTCCCCCTCTGTAAGAGGTTATCGGAATTTTAAACGCAACTACTCAGTAGTTCAGTACAATTCAAAGTTTCGTTAATTCGCGCTTGAGCGAGAAAATCGAAATGATTTCTCTGATATTTAAAACAGTTAAGAGTCGATGAGATCTCTGACTCGAATAGTGCGTCCGTGGTGATACATCATGCGATAAAGTCGGAATTTATGGTCGGACGAGTGGGCCTCCGACCGTATTTTGCGTATTCGACCAAGTCGGAAAGACCCGCTATTTGATTAATTACGTCATATTTCTGAGCGGAAATCGATACCGAATCGGAAATAATGTCGCAGACACTTTCATTCGTGCAGTCGTTTCACGTGACTGTATGTGTGCGCGTGTCCGAAGTTTCGAAAGATTATAAGCTGTTTTCTTTTCCTATTAAAAGGTTCTTCTAGCCGATTTTAATTCGAAACAAGTCGCAGCGCAGACTATTTATTTTTTTATTCCTCACTTCTTCGCTGAAATTGTGTAAATATAATTTATGAGCGAATAATCGGCTGTTTCAAAACACAAACGTAACTTTGGTTGTTCTTTAAATGCAACTATAGTAAATGAAATTACGACCATTACTGTATATCGTTCGACATCAAAATGGCAACTTGTGTTCATAATATAATTACGTCCAGCTAATTAATTTGACGGAAGTCGAATTTATTAGTCAACTTTTACCGGGCATTTTATTTCTTTTCCTTCCCTAAATGTGGACTGTATTTATTGCAAAATTTTTCATTTTTATTCAAAAAAAAAAAAAAAAGAAAAGAAAAAGGTTTTTATTTTCGTAAGATTAATTCGTGAATTCGCAGGAAGTTTAAATTAAGCGAATATGTTACTGACCCTCATTTGAAAAAAACAAATAGAACAAGTCAATCGTCGCTTTCTAAACCGGTTAAACTATATTATAATCTGCTTTTAGTAGTTCCGAAATCAATCAAAATCCCTACTTCTTCACTGAAGTTATCCTTAATCCTTCGTATTTACTCCTGTTTTACTTGAATTCTTGCTAGTCTTTAATTCTAAGAGAGTTCTACAGCTTCTCGTAACTCCTTTTCTTTCTCATACTGACAAATCTTCCTATCATTTCCCATCTCAAATCGCGCTCCACTAAAGTCGATTTTCTTGCGGACATAATGCAGAAATTCCAGGCAGCAATGGCTAAAACACTCATACAGCCAAACGGTCGTTCATGAAATATCATTTTTCCTTCGCTGAATTTCGCTATGAAATGCGGGACTGATAAATTTTTTTTTTTTCCTTTTAAAATTCACAGTTCTATTATCTGTTCAACCTCTCCCACCGCGATTAATCACTGGTTCATATATTCCTTCGATTATTAGATTCGCAATTTCCTCCGTGCATCGCTTACGCTTGGATTATAACCCACTTCTTTCTTTTTGTGAAACGGACCGCACTTTTTTCGAGCAACCTTTCATCTTTTTTATTTTCAATTAAATTTACACCTAAAAACATTCCCATTCCTCGTACAATTTTAAATCTCCCCCTCCCGTATCATTTCAATAACCACCCGATTCAGCTTCTATTACAATATTCTATAGCGGAAAAATTTTAATTTCAATACCTTTTTTATATTTTTTAACCCAAGTTTGCGATTTCCATAGTTGTCTTGAAAAAAAAAAAGAAGAAAAAAAGAATTCCCGGGAATGTGAAAAGAAAGAAACGGAAACAGTAAACTTTCAATAACACGCAACAAAAACAACGCTCATTCCGCTTTATAAGAGATGACAAAAAACTTCAAGCGGGGGTAATAGATACTTCGAAAGATTCAGAGCGGTATTTCAGTCGCCAACAACAATAAATTTTTTACCCCCTTTTTATAGATACATTTGTAGAGTAGTTCAATAAGGGTAAAGATAAAGCTTCTCAAATCCGGATTCCTTCTATCTCTTTATCCAGTCTAATCAACCGTCTTATCTCTGGTTTTCCAATTTTTCCTCCATGCGACGTTCAACTCTCTTTGCAATCTGTCGCCTACGCTTCGGACACAATTTGCTTCCTGCTTCCTTATTTCGCTTCTCTCTAGTCCCCTCTCCTCTCTGCCCCCTTACACCGTTCCTCTCGCAACTTTATAGGTGACGCTAGACACATTTTGTTTGAGTGCACCTGTATCGCTTCTGAACATTCTTCCTTTTACTCTTCTTCCTTCTATCAATTGGCCTTCCAACACCGTACTGTGCATCTTTTGTTCTCTCCTTGCCATCACCCTCGGTCATTCCAGCACTTGAGTCTTTTCTACCCTTCATATCTAATCTATCTGATTCGCTTCTCATCCTTTTCATTGGTCTTTTTCGACGAACCCAACAAAAAAAAAAAAAAAAAAAAAAAAAAAAGCTGGACTTCAGTACTTTTACACAAACTTCAAAAAAAGTGACTATACGGTCATCACGAATGGATTTTTTTTTGTTTTTCGTTTGCATAAGAATAGATTTCCTCTTTTAATAAATGTTTTTTTTTTTGAATTCGAAAGCGTCCCCAATACTCAGTAGTTGTTAATATATATGAAAGTTGAAAGAAGGTGTCTTTAGAGAAATCATTGACAATACAACTAACGTCATCGACACTACAAATATTATTAGTGTTCTCAAAAACATAACAATTTTTTTTTTTTTTCGAGTGCCGTGTGCAGCTGTCGGGGCTATTACAATACTATCACGGTGGGAACGCGCTAAATGACTTGATACAAACCGGTTGTATAAAGAAACCGAATAGAGTTTGAGTATTCTCTCACATTATCGATTAAAGATGTTTCCGCTAAAAATTACGTAATTTTAAAAGAAAAAGAAATAAATACTTCGAGATTTACTGTAAAAAGTTTAATAGCAATGCGTTTAAAATTAATTATTGCTCGCGTCAAAAAATCAATCGTTTTTATTCTTTTTCCGAAAATTCAAATTAAACGAAATGGAATTACAACAACTGTTTATTCGGAAATTTAAATATTTTGTATAAATTTCCGAATAAAAAGTTGTTGTAATTCCGTTTCTTTTAATTTAATTATTTCTCGATAAAAGATATTACGAAAAGTCTGCTTACTTACGATCATGCTTAAAGAACATTGAGACTTATTAGAGTCCCGCTACACCTAATATTAAGATACCACATTAAACGGGTATAATGATCACTCGTTTTCCTTAGGCAAAGTATTGGAGACGTCAAGCATATTAATTACCGTCGTGATACCGACTATTCTAAGAAGTATCAATGATATTCACGAATAATAGTAATGTCCCTCTTCAAGGCTATCCATGCTTTACTGTCCAATAATATACGCATCAGAAAATATACCAAGCCGATGTAACCGTTCTAGGAGAATGCGCTTCTGTTTCTACTAGAACACTCGTTTAACCTTATTCCGTGGAAATAAGGAGAAAAAAGGAGAAGTGGTGTCTAGACACCCCGTAGGAACGAAGTTCCTTTCACCACTTTTTGGTAGATATACAAGTATAAAGTCATTCATAAAGTATGCGATAAAAAATGACACACAATATATGTATATATAAATCCTCGCGTATTAATTAAAACAAAAACAACATATATAAATCTCGTGTGAATTAATTAAAACAAAAATAATAAATAAATCATCAGACTCGTTGAAGTGTGGTAGCGTCGCACAAAAAAAACGCGCCAATTTCCAAATTCAATAAAATTTACGCGTTTGTTCAAAATTGGGCTTACACAGTTGACCGCGTACAATGTTTGCTGCTCGAATCTCAATACTCGCACGCACGCACACACCGGCGTATAATAGAAAGGGACAGAGAGTGAAAGAGAAAGAGAGTGAAGGTCGCCTGGAGGACGCATAACACGCTTTTTCGTGACCTGACGATTTCTGACAGTTTACTCCTACCACCAAGCCGCGTAAAAGAACTGCGTTGCAAAAAGAAAAAACAAAAATAGCGGAAAAATTTGATGAAAATCTAGTTGAAATGAAGCTTAAAATAAACCGCAAAACCATATCTAACCGAACCAGGTAGTGCATCCCCTGCTAGTGTAGATGGGTTAGATTTTTTTTTCGCCTCACATACTTTGTCAAATTTTATCATTTTTTTCCTTTGCTCCTTTTTTTATATCCGTTTAATCAGGACCGGAGATACACGAATAATAATTTCGATAAAATCAGACGTCAAAAGGCTTTTTGTCCTTTAAAAAAAAATAATGAAGTTTCGCCAGTTTTGGAATGTGAACTATAGGATGGAAAACATGTATTTAAGCATTGTTCGTGTTTTGTTTTTTGTTTCTTTTGGGGGGGGGGGGCTTGCTGATAAAAAACATATTGACCCATGTTCGACAAGAAAGAGAAGTAACGCTGAATTAATTATTTAGATTCGTATGCGGTCAGCCTCAATGAAGGAACCACGCCTCTTATGTTCTTTCTCTACCTATTCTCTCTGTTGTTCCGGTCCTAGGGGTGTTCCTTGAGATTCCATTGTCGACAGAATAAAAATATAATTTCTATTCTATTCCCTGTATCTATTCCTTTTTGCTGGGCTAATGCTCTTTGGTAGCAAACCCAAAGGGGGGTTAAAAAAAAGGAACCAAGAAGAGTGACACAACAGATGGCGAAAGAGAAGAGAGAACAGATGCAGCACTATAAGGAGCAGAAATATTAAGTCGCAGAAGTTGAAAGTAGAGAAAGAAACGTTCAGACGACAAAACATTCGAAAAGGATGGGCTTAGAATTACATTAGTTAAATCGTCGATGAGGAAATGATTGAATTTTTGACAATTTTTTCATATTTAAGCCGATCAGATACGAAATTTTCCTAATATTATGCTTTATAATTTTAATGAATTGTAAGAGATTTGATAAAGAGTAGCGTGTATTAAATTTTCCAAGGGCCTTGGTTTTTATGTACTTTCTGAAATTTGGTCTTCACTCGGGTGCTCAATTTACGATCATCTCCTTTTAAGAATTATGAGGTCATATCCGGTTAATTTGACAGTACGTTAAACCTAGAAGGCAGGGCCGTATCTACACCAAAATTTCGGGAGGGGTTTCACTTATATATATATATGTGTGTGTGTGTGTTACCATGAAATATATTTATTTATAAATAGTACACTAAAGCCTTGTAGTCAATTATTGTATATGCAATATTTGAACACTACAATAAAAACAAATTAAAAACAGTCATTTCCATAGAATTTATAAAAATTTCAATTTTCTTTTCTTTTGTCAAAATTGAAAAGAAATAAATTTATTCTGAATTTCGGTTCATTTAATTCGAGCAGTTATTATTTCCCAGACATTTCACGGGGGGGGGGGGGTGAACTCTGAAAATTCCCCCACAGATATGGCCCTGGTAGAGGTATTTAGTTTGTTTCCGATCACACACTTTGTATATTTATTATTAGTTTTTTTTAGCTGATGATGATGGGCTATACCCGAAAATGTTTCTTAATATTTTGTTTATATCGTTTATACATTTTAAATTTGTTACATCTGTTTTTCATTCCAAATTACTATATTCATATTTAGCAAACACGGTAAATGATTTTCTATATTAAATAAAAGACGCTTGAATGTTTTGTTTTTTTTTTTTTGATAGCAGTATTCCATTTTTAGCCAAAAACACGGGTATTAATAACGATAAATTTAGTTTATAATCAGAAGGAGACCTGAAATGACCTGTTTTCATTGAAATCCAATGTTTATATATTTCTGACATCTCCTTCAGAGATTCAAATCAATTAGTTCACGTCCATTTTACCCTAATATTTCTCGGTTTCCCTAATTAAAGGTAGGCTCGGGTTTCCCGTTAAATATAATCGAAAAATATAAAACTAAATTTATTTTTTATTAATCTCGTTTCTCCTTTCCGGTACTAAAGATGGGGGATACTCTATCGCGGAAAAAAACGTACTGCCAGCGTATTCTATTCAATATTCAATCCGAAGATGTTTACATTATTGTAATTTTGTTTTGTTCAATGTCGAAAACTGCGGATTTTTTAACACCTTTCAATGTGAAAAATACCATTTCACCGTTTCGCGAATTCTGTTGTATCATCACCTGTAGTCTTCGAATTCTAGAAAAGAATTAAAAAGACGAATCGAAAGGCCGACAATTAAGTGATCGACTTAAAACGAATTATTTCGAGAACGAAAATTTACGAGAAATCTTAGAAAGAAAAAAAAGAATAATAAAGTTATTTACGTCACCATAAAGTAACAACGAAAAGAATAATCGGATTTAGTTACAATTAGGCCTCGCGAAACGTTCAATTAAAACCCGAGAGTTAAATTTTTTCAGCTGATGGTGGGTCTCGTTGAAAAATTGAAAAATACCTGAATAATTAAATTACACCTTTCTGAGTTACCTGGTTAGTAGACTGCCCTGAATTTCCTTCATTCGGATCTTGATACATTTATACATATAAAAGAAAGTGTGTCAACATGCGAAAGAGTTTATCACAAATCGCGTCTGTAGAATGAATATCAAAACAACGCAGGGGCATAAAAACTAATTTAGCTTAGAGCGCAATCAAGAATTACGGAAAGAAGTTGAAAATCATTTCCGTACTTGCACATTATTAAAAATACGGTGAGATTTTAATGCGACTTTTTTTATCGGCCAATTACAAAAAAGATGCCGCCGCTGCACAATCTGCTCACTGCTTTACTCTGTAAAAGGTCTCGCTCAATGGAGAGTTTGAAAAAAAAAGTTCTACACAACGGCGGAGGCTTTGATTTCAACTCTCTTTTTTCACTTCCAATGACTTCAGTTTCCCTCTCGTGTGAAATTATATACATTACTTACCGTTTACAGAATTTTATTTGATTCGCTAGTTAAAAAAGAACGAAAAAAAAAACACCGTAACGACCGCTGAAACGTATATATATATGTATATATATATATATACGTACCTGTGTATGAAAATGTGACCGGTGAGATAGTCTAAACTTCTCAGACAACCAGTTAGTCCGAACGTTCAGTTTCACCCCTTTTTCAAAGGTTGTCCACTGAATATTAGGCTATAAAAATGTCATACTAGTGTAGTACATGAAACCGGCGGACGACTGAAATCTTAAAAAGAAAAAAAAAAAAAAAGCATTTCCACGTTTCTTAATAAGTAAACACAGTAATCGATAATTGTTTTATCATAATTACCTGAATTTTCTTATTTGACGAATAAAAAAAGGAAGGAAGCGTTTGTAAGCACTACGTAGCGCAATGAGCGACTGTACAGGCCGCTTTCTCAACGAAGCACAACGATACAATTAGTACCGCAGGCACTATAGTGGGGCGAATAAACCCGTTCTTTATTTCCTGATGCGGATAGTCCAGCTTAGAGTTTTGCATGATTCGGCTTATATCACAGCGAAACAATTACGCGCTGATGGACGACATTAGCATAAAAGATACTCTTTATCGATCGTAAAAAAAAGAAAATACAATAAAAACCAAATTTTGGTATCTTTTTTTTTTTTATTATTATCATTTTACATATCTACCTGATAGGATGAGTTATTGTTTTTGTTTTTTTTTACTTTCTTTTCGTCCGATTTTATCACGTTTCATCATTTTATTTTGCATTTTTTTCCATTTCTATATGTCCCGTGTTTGACGATCATTATATCCCTTCTTCGTGGTTGTTCAATTCGAGGACTGGTCCGCCATCGCTCATTCCGTTTTCCACCGTCCACGGTCATTCTCTTGAGTTGGGCATACGACTGTACTGATGAGTTTTACTGTGTCGATTAATGTTAACCTCGGTCTGCCTTTAAGTCCTTTTCCCGCCATTTTGCATTGCATCGGCTAGCATTTTTCGGTGTCTCAGTACGTGTCCAGTGCAACCTTCTTTCTTTTTTTTTTTTTTATGGTTCGTAGGATGGAACGCCGTTCTTGTACTCGATCAAATATACTTTGGTTTATCACTAGTCTGTGGGACTTGAAGCAGGCGACGCCAGCACCGGGGGGTCTTTTTGCTCCGTACAGGATCACCAGACAAACGTACGTTTTTATTATTCGTTTCCCGTATATATTTAGGAACATGCTTCGCTGCGTGATCAGAGATCTCTTTTTTGTGAATGCTGTTTTTTCAATTGCAATTATGGCTGCTATTTCTTTATATGACGCGATACGTCCTCTGTAGTCCATTGCCACAAATATTTGAATTCGCCTGTTCTAGCGCTTTTCCTTCCCAGTCTTATGCTAACCTTCGTTGGTCCTTTACCAAAAGAGCACATCCGTTTAGTCTTTTCTGTATTGAAACTCATTCCATGTTTCTTTACAATGTGTCGTAGCTCCGCTAATACCTGGCCTTCTAGACATCAGTACTTGGTCATCTGCGAAAATTTTATTCTTTATTGACAATCGATTTCCGCATATACGTTAAACAGCAATGGTGAAAGGGGGCAGCCCTGTCAGACTCCCCTTCAGTAATAGTTATTCCTTTTTTCCATCTTACAACAGCTGTTTGATGATTCTTGTACAAACTTTTGATTGTGTTAATTAATTTGTTCGGTACTCCTACCTGTCCCAATAAGGTAAACATTTGACTCCAGGCGACTACCCTGTCGACCGTTTTTTCGTAGTTAGCGAAACACACATACATTGTACGTTTCATAGCAATCATTCTTTCTCCGAAAGTCCTGAGGGTAGCAATTGCGTCTTTCGTAAATATCTGATTTCAGACAGCCACGTTGCGTATCATTCAGGTAAAGTCTTCCCCGTGTATCTCTCAAATCTACGCTTGATAACGCGGAGAAAAATTTTTGATACATGTGACGACACCAGGCTAATTGTTCTCTGTAATTTTTGCATTGTTTCGGCATCATTGTTTTTCAGATTGGTACTAAAACTGATTCGGTACATTTCCATCGGCTATTCTCTTCAGTTTTGTAAATTTCGTTCACGAGTTCCCGTAACCTCTTGTGTAACTCCTCTCCGCCATGTACTACGATCTCAGCTGGTATGTTGTGTCAATTCCCAGTGCTCGGTGCTTCGGTAATGCTTTTACTGCTGCTACAGTATCGGACTATCTTCATTTGTTTCGTTTTGCTTACGGATTCTTTGAATAGGTCCTTCATTGTCATAAAGCCTTTTTTTCATTTGGCGCCGTGTTTCTTTCTGTTCATCTAGCGTACTCGTTTCTGAATTATCTTCATTTTTGGTGCACACACACACACACACACACACACACACACAAACACATCGGTTTATGTTTTGTCTGGTCACTGAGTATTTTAATACGATTATGTAGCAATCCCATTTGGTTTTTCCTACGTAGTTCTTCTAATTCTTCACTCCACCACTTCTCTTTTTCTATTCGGCATTGTTTTGTAATGTAGCTTTTTAAGTTTTCCATACTTCTCTCTATCAGCTTCCTTTGCGGCGTGCCGGAACACTCGCTTATCATTTATTAATTTTAATAGTATTCTGCGTCATCCACGGCTTTTTGGCTTTCCTGTGTTCATATCCCAGCACTTGTGTCGCTGCGTCTTTTACTGCGTTCTTTATGTTTTTTGCCAAAGCAATTCTACATTATTACAGGGATTTTGCTTTGAGCATTTAGCTGTTGCCATGTTTTGAAATTTTTACTTTGTCCCCCAGTTCTCAATAGTTTCCCTACGTTGTATTTTCTGTTTAAAATTGGCTTCTGTTGTCGTCTAAACTTTAAGTTCGCGTGTAGTTTCACCATATTGTGATCCGTATCCGTGTCTGCCCCCGGGGATACCCCGTGCATTTTTTAGCTCGGTTTCTATATCTTTGTTTGGCCATAATATAATCAATCTGTAGCCGCCTCCTGTTTCCTGGAACTTTCCAAGTGTACCTTCTGCGGAGTGGAGTTCTGAATTGCGTGTTCATTATCACGAAGTCTTCCTGTGCTTGCAGAAATCCGCTACTCTCTGGCCCCTCTCGTGAAAAACAAAACATAAACTGAATGTGTTTTTTTTTTACTTTTTTATTGGGCTTGTCAGTAACGGACAATTACCCATCAAGAAGGAAGAACGTAGGACAAAAGGAAACTCAGGACACTAAGAAAGTTATTCGGAGAAGATGGAGACGGCCAGAACTACTATGGAGAGATAGCAAGGGAGTCAAAAAAGATCGGCACTAGAACTCGTGCAATTAGCAGTCCGAAGGGAAATTAATGTGTAGACGCAGGATACCTTAAAGGAAAGGAAAGCTCTCATGTCTTGTTAGTCGTTATACCTGATTATAATATATTATATCTATTTAAACTAAATGCGCGATGTGACCATCATAAAAAGAAAAGTATTTTTATCCATGTCTCCGATTGTTGGGCAGCGCCCACAAAAAGAATGGCCGCAACTGCAATGCAATGCCCACAGTGCCCGATGAGGGAAGAGACAAGACATCGCTATTCGCCTACGGTTGCGACTGCAAAGCAGTGCTTGCAATTGCCGTCCAGGAAAGAAAAATGATTGATTATCCATTATTATTCAAACGGCATCTGCGGACGACGACCTTACGATATATTAAGGATAAGAAGGAAAGTGGCTCCACATCGGAAGAGGCCAGCATGATCGCCAAACAGCGTAGCGTTCATACTAACTCAGGAAGATCCGTACCACCTTGACCCAGTACCACTTTGGCCACCATCCGAGCAAAGAGGCCCACAATGCATCAAGTGAAGGCGTTGGGGGAACCAAAATATTAAGATAAGAAAAGGATCTGGGATTTGCTTAAATGTTTATACGGTCGCGGATTAAAGACAAGAATTTAGCAATAGCAGGGACAACAGACAGTGAGGGAAAGGCGAGGATAAAGGAAACATAGTACGGCGTGGGGATATTAAGGGATAGTAGATCTGAGTATAGTAACAATCTTTCGGAAGACAAAGATGCATACTGAAAGAAAATGTGATCAGCGTCACAATCGAGTGTGTGTTATCTACACATAATGGACAGAGAGGAAGGGAAGTAATAGAAAACTGATAAAGAGAAGCAGGGAGACAGCTGTGACCAGAGCGAAGGCGACAAAGAGAGGATATAGTAGAACGGCGAAGGTGTGGGAAGTCTAAGAACCAAGGGTGTGAGGGTGGAAAGGATTGAATAGACAACTATAAGGACCGCGGATTTGTAAAGGAAGGACCATACAAAGATTTCCAATTTTCAAATTGAATTTTTTTTGCTATAATTACCAATTTGGAGGAGGGAAATCGTCGGACAAGACGCCTGGAAACCAAAGCCGAACGAGCAAGGTAGTCAGCCTTCTCATTACCATGAATCCCAGCATGGCTGGGGACCCATAGGAATCTTATCTGCAATGAACGTGAGCGAGAGAGGACAAAAATTAAGGATCGAATATGTGAGATGACTGGGTCCGAAGAAGGATGAATATAAGAAGAGGAAATACAATCAAGAACGCTTCTGGAGTCAGATATTAAAAGAAAATTTGTTTGGACAGTAAGAGAATTAGTGAATTCAATGGCGGGTAGAATTGCAAACGACTCTGCGTATGATGGTAATTTAAATACATTTGAGTGGTTAAGCGCAGGAATGAAGATCGATGCACCCACCCCGTGAGCCATTTTAGATCCATCAGTATAGACGAGTATGTGGTCGGGGAACGCAGATGTTACTAACTGGTTAAATTCGTTGGGGGGGGGGGGGGCTTTAAACCAGGAGGCAAGGAGAACGGAGTCGGAGGGTGAATAAGGTCAAAAAAATTGAAGTGAAAATATGGGAGTTTATCAAAAGAAATAACAAAAGGAGCAAACTTAAATAGACGAGCGGAAACCCGGGAGAGAATGGGGATTTTACAAAAGGCAAAACGCCAATCCTGTAGCAGGGAATAGTATGAATAAATAAGATTATTTGAGGAGATAGGAAGACGCTTAATGAGGAACCGGTAGGTAAGATAGTATCTACGACGGGAGAGGGGAGGAACACCAGACTGCGCCAGGATCGCCGGAACTAAATGTGTTGATAAATTTTGAAAGCTAACGTTGTCCCGTAAACGCCATGTGCATTTTGGCAGCAATAATGCGTACCACAACAGTAGTCGCTCCAATGGGAGTCTGCAAAAGACAGTTTGTCTTTGGATAAGAATGTTTTGAAAAGAATTATGGAGACGTAGGTTTTTGTTTTTTTGTTCTTTTTCTGTTTTATTTTTTTTTTTTTATTTGCTTTTTTGGGGGATCGCCAAGTTAAGGCCTCGCCCAGAAACAACAGGAAGAGAAGAGTCAACTAATTGAAACTTAATTCGATCGCAAATAGCTGAAATAAAGGAACCAATAATGGTAGAGGAACAACAGGCTGGGACGGAAAGGACAGAATATAGAGAGCACAATAGGGAGGAGTAAGAAGAATTTAGGAGATGTAAATAAAGAAAAGAACGTTCAGCAGAAAAAGTAGAACATTCAGAGGAAAAGTGATTAGTATCACAGGCAACTGCTTCGTTATGATGCAGAGAATAGAAATCAAAGAGAAACGATGGCGTGAAGAGGAAAGTTATTTAAAAATAAAGGAAGATGTTTGCACGGCAATTTCTGTTATAACTTCAGTCACATATTTCACATCGTTTTATTACAATATCTTTTTTATTTTTTATTACTCCTAACGTAAGAATGACGTTATCATTAATATACGTGAGTGTAGCCAGGATTTTAAGATGAGAATAGCAAATTAGATTTTGAAAGTGTATTACAAGAATTAAATAAATAAATAAATAATCGCTAATAGTCACGTGGAAGGCAATGGCAAACCACTACGTACAACATCATATGCGTGCTAGGTCAGTACACAGCAGACCCACACGGGACTGCACTTGTAGCGCGATAACAAGCGGCTACTATCAGTTCCGAATGTAGTCTTGCGTGTATACACCTGCGTTGCATATTACAATTGCCTAGAACACTACCTATGTCTGTACAGCTGAGATGTACGAATAGGTAGTCACCTACGCTCAGAAGCTGAGTACGGCACTATAAAGAAAAGAATAAATACAAATATATTACGAAGTATTTTTTTTTTTTAATTTTAAAGATAAGCTGTGAATTATTTATAGTGTATCATTTTTACACGACTAATACGATTATTCAGAAATTCAATATACTGCGTTTATGTTATACAGCTGTTTCTTCAGCGGTAAATTTGTACTTTCTTTTTGCGGGGATGATTTATTAAAATCAACTCAGCATCATTTCTGAAGGTCCGCAATTATCTCCTTTCTATCTCTTCTTTACCATTCCGTTTTCCTATACCATCCGTTCATTCTGTAACCTGTCTCTACCCTGTATGTCCGCTTCGTTGGGATTTAAATGTAAATAATTTTTATTTCGTTTTGTTTTTTAATTAAAATTTTTGTGTAAACGGAAAAGTTGAACGGTATTAACAAACAGTCCGCTTTTTTTCTTTCTTTTACACATTTCTATTTATACAATATTGGGAACTGCCACAGGGGGGCCGTTTTGCAATAATATATTTTGAAATTAAAAGATACTTAATCTAGAAGTAATATGACTACGACCGTTTTTAGTACTAGCCGAAAAGGTACAAACAGAACTATATAACTGTGAAATAATTAACAATAGTTTTGCTAGTTCGCAAATAATATTCAAGGTGGGAAATATATTTGCAATCTAGAATAGTAATACGAGCAGTATTACACAATCGTGCATATAGTATTTACACAATAATGTAAGAATTTACGTTTGCAATAATGAAGTGCCACAAAGGGAGTGTGTGGGGATTAAACAGAATCTACAGTACCGCGAAATGAACACGTCTATACTACTACAGTAATGCTATCTGCACTCGTAGAATCCTTCAGCTTTGAGTTCGGAGATGGAGTTCCGTGAGTGGTAGGTTTAGAGACATATTGCAGAATTATGGACACCGTGTCTCTGAGTAAATAGTTAGATTTACACCAATTGTTGAAGTCGGCGCATAATAATCTTTTCCCATTTAAACAGCCATTGTGCATAAAATAAAGTATGGCGAAGACAGACGGGCGCCAACAGCGGCAACTTCTTTCTCGCCGATTAGAATCATCTCTTATTTTAAATATATCGAAACTGAAAAAAATCACCCGGAATTAAATGCGCATTTATATCGGACGAGATACTATGATGTACGAAAGATTGCGGTTCGAACTGACTGACTAATATTATTAAACGGAACGTAGATAACATTCCATTTAAATAATTATGAATGAAGGCTGTACTAATGAATAAGATTTTCATTTTCAAGGCTAAAGTAACGATTTTTTAAATTTAATAATACTATGTAATACGAGTATTAATTTAGCTGCAGTATTTCATTATCAAAGATTAAAAATGTGACGACGAAACATTTCCTCGTCAATGTGATAAATACTTCGATTTATTAAAAATACTAATTCCTCTCACATTTAAAACTGTATATCCAGCGTGTCTATTATCCTGACCACCAGTCAGCTCGATGTTTTAAGTATGTAAAACGAGATTTAATTTTTACGTTTTTCCGGGAAGTTTAGTTTTTTCGAAATTTTCAACGTTACATACGGATTTCTGTCCTTTCATAATGACCATCCAGTAACCCACAGAGACAGCTACGCATCGAATTTATTTGCTTTTTCGTGGTTTGTAACATTAGACGGGGGGGGGGGGGGACTCGTGAAAATAATTCCGTCTAATATGTAGCTAAAGAGGACGTCTAACCACAGGTTTGTGTACGTATTACAAGTTCTACAGGGTTTAATGATTTGATTTGCTTTTTATATACAAATTTGGTCTTTCTCATAGGCACTAGATAAACAAAGAAAGTATCTTATAAGTTGACATGAAAACGTTAATATTTCAACATTCTCATATTAACCCCGGTGTAAAAATGGCACGGTCTCATTAGAATATTTATATATTATTACGAATAAACATTATTGATGATTCACTTTTTTTTTTTTTTCCGATAAACTTGTACAAGGCATTAGAATATATACAATAATTATCACTTAAATGTAGGTGAATACATCCTGTTTGTTAAAACGTTTTAGTTTCCTTTAAGTTAGTTTTAGCTGATGATGGGTTATGCCCGAAAACGTTTCTAAATAGGTATTTATCTAATTTATTGTTCTATATTGTTTGTTATTAAAGTTTGTTTTATTATAAATAATTATCACTGTCGGGAAGTCGGAGCTTAATGTTTAATTAATTATTCCAGGTTTTTAAAGGGAATCGGGAGTATAATGAAAGTAATGGAACTGATAAGGTACACCGGGACACGCGAAATCAACACCTGACACTTAATGAAAAAGCATTAGGTATGATTTAGATTCATAATGAAAGTTCTGCGCAAATTGCATTGCGGTGTAAGATGTTTATTTGTTTTGGACGCTATCCGTAGTTGATCGTTTCAAAGTTTTTTCCGTTTCCGCAAGAATGAAGACGATTACATACTCTACTGGGGATGTAGATCATTATTCGGTCCCGTTTCAATTACCATTCGGTGTTAAATTACCGAAGCTAATCGTTCCGGTTGACCCTCATCCCCCCCCCGGTATATTTTATTGTTCGCTTCATTTAAATTTTACTTATATTTACACTTTCGAACTTGGAAATGAAAAATCATCAAAACCGTTTTTTTTTTTTACACAACCATCGGCTAGAAAGTTATTGCTACAATAAAATTATCCACACTGAGTAACAAAATTCGAAAAAAAAAAATGGGAAAAACACGATTTTAATTATATTTACATACATACCCGTTTATGTATTAACGGCGACGTAATTAAAACTATTTACGTATGCAATAGTGGCGAAACCGTACGGTGGAAATTTGAGGAATTTAGCAAAAACAATTGACCCAAACTGAATTTTAATAATAATAATGCTAAACGATTCGTTAAAATAAAGTGTGTATAATCAATTCTAGGAATGCGGAAAAAAATTGATAGTGAACGTAAATTAAAACGAGCTCAGACTTTGTTTTATATTCGCTACTTCTGTAAATTGTCTTTTATCAATTAGATGGTGTTTAAGGGGGGGGCAGCCACGGGTCCCGCCTTATAAAGGGACCCCCAAGAGACACCAACTTCTGACAAGTAATAACAAATTAATCTACCATTTGTCATATACATCAACTTTTTTTTGAAATAAATGGAATTAACTTTATAGGAGCAAGTGCACTTTTTAATACATTTATTTGTTAATAATTATGTCTCCATTTTTGTTTCATTTATGAAGGTACATTTTATTTCCTCCTAGAGGAGGAAACTTCGTAACAGTAAAATTTCGAGTTCCATGAAACGTACCAGAAATTTGTTTTAAGGTATAACGAGTCGGAATCTACGTTTTTAGGAGATGGTCTGTATGAACGTGTATGTACACTCGCACACACATTATCCTTTTATGCAAATCTTTGGTTAAAATTTGCTGAAAAATTCCTTAATTAAAATTACATATATATATATATATTTGGTTTTTTTTTGGCATCGAAAATTCTACCCATTGTCTATGTGATATTTAGTTTTGTTTACGTTAATAATTATATGTTAATTCGTGAATTCAAAATAATATAATTAATTGAAATTAAAGAAAATTTAGTTATTCTATAAAATTGACAATAATTTCGTCACTTCCGAAAATTGCTCCTAATATTTCCGTAGCTCCGGGCCTATGATACACTTAATCCGGGCCTGGCGAAGATCATTTCTTTGCGTCTCCGACATTTTTCCAGATGATGCTATAAATATTCTCGATAATGCGGTCTAGATCAGAGCAATTATGGAAGCGCATCATACAACAACCCCATTCATGTGTCTTGAGGGTAGGTGTGTTTTGAACCACTGTAGGCTCTGTTTTCGAAGTTCAGTATTGGCTACAACTGATATTATACATAGTTACATATCGACCGTCTGCCCTTAACGGTAAACGCCAACTTTTCAACTCTTCGGGCCGCCTTGTAACCTCAAAATTACCGTTGTCGAACATTTAAGTTTCATGTTTACTTTCCGCGCGGTATGCTGCTTAGGAACAATACATTTTGGCAAACTCTGTATCCTCATTTTGCCAGACTCTGCTCCGAGATCGATGGCTTTTTTTTTCACGGCTACCAACCTCGAATTTACTCGTAATGTAATATGTATTCAGATATTTCGAGGATGAACCAGCCGGACTGGTTCTCCGCAACGGGCTGTTTCGCGGATTGCTGCGGCCACAGTTCCTAGTCTGTCGGCTTTCTCGACAGCCGACCGCCACTACTTTCATTTTCTGTGCTATGGTCTGGTATTTTTTTTCACGTCACAATTTATGTCACTGTAAACGAAGCATTCACTTTTTTTAACAGTTTCGCGGTAAAAATCGCCATTTTTACAAAGTACCGCTATTTTCACACGACACTCCGATGCGATTTCCCTTTTTTTCCCGCACATATGTATCAGCGTAGAATCTAGTGCACACTTTAAGTCATTTCGTCGTCGCACCGTTTTGCATTTGTATTCCGACGACTTTTCTTATAATGTTATTGTTTACACATTTTCGTTCCTCGCTGTGTTATATTCTTCGTCTACACTTCGCTGATACATTTGTCCTTTAATTTTCGTATTTCACAAATACCTGTACCTGCTCTATGCGAATAATAATAATAATAATAATAATAATAATAATAATGCTAAAATTGCAGTTAGGTTAATTAAAACCGACGAGCGATTCTTCGATGAGTTAAACCGTGTGTAAATAAATATCATGGATTGTGTAATTAAGCTTTTCATGATCTACACTAAGCTTAACGGATCTAAAGAGAATATTGAGGCCAGTTCCTTTCTCCATTTGGGATCCAGATAATTCTCTGGTATGACTAATATTCAGATTTCAGATTAGACACCATGCGGGGAAGTTACTTGGATTAACCTCGGACGCCTCCGGTTTGGTGGCCGAGCACCTTAACCATAAGCTATCGCATTGCCTGTAAATACGTGTGTACATAAACCGCATTATAGAATTCCGAAAATGATTAGAAAACAATAATTGTAATGACGTAGCTCTTTGCTCGCTTACACAGAATCGCAACATCTAACAGTTAGAATGGGCAACACTATAAACTGATAGCCGTTTTAATAGGGAACGGGAACAGCTTTTTAACCGGTCTTTATTTTAAACTAATTTCGCCATCTCCGATAAACCCTGTCGTGCACTTTTGACTTACACGATGCAGTGAATGCCATTTCGAGCGTACTGAGGTTGATCTTGAATATAACGCTTCAGAGGGGGGCTGTACGTTGCGTTGGTGGATGATAAACTTTCGGGGACAAATTAAATAGTTGTCGAATTTTTAAAAGTCCTTAATCAGTAAAGGGAGAATCGGGAGTGGAATCTCGGTACATGTGAATTTCACCGGCAAGAATGCTTCCTACAACATTGCAGCTTAGTTCAATAATCACACGACTAGCCGATCGACCGAAATTACTCACGGGGCGAACTTACAAAAACAGATGCAAGATGTATGTATTCCGGCGGAATGGAAATGACTTCCTTAAAAACAAGTCGTAATCTTACCCGGGCTTGTCTTCTGATGGTGAAATGTTTCCGGAAAATCATCGAAATACTACGTATAACAATTTTTACACACCGTCCGTTTTTATCGTTTTGGCGTAATGCATCATCGATTAATACCCGTTGCTAACGGTTGCAGCGGCCATTTCATACTTTATTTCGTAACGTTGATTTAAAAAAAAGAAAAAAAAAGTACACGTGTACTTGCGCAATGGTCTTAAAGTAAAATAAGTCCCAAATCCTTAGCAGAGCGTCGGGGATTGTGTAATTAAGTTTTTCATAATGTACTAAGCCCAGCCTGAGAATAACTTTGGCTAGGAATGTTGTAGAATTATATCAAAAACAACGGCGCAGCGAATTAAGCGAATAATGATTATTCAAATAAAACACGCTATAGTTTACTGCGCGTCGGTTGGTAAAATTTATACAAAATCGAAATTTAAATCGCTTAAAAAGGACTCACAAATAAGTACATCGATGCCGCTAACGTGTCCATCGACTATTACAATAGTAGCACACAATGGCGTCGCCAGCCGATGAGCCAGAGGGGGGCAAGAGACAGAAAGAGGATATGAGTTATAGGAGAAATAAAATGTATAAGTTGTAAAGGTGTAATATTTTATTAAACAAGAATAAAATCTTAATTAAAACACATAATTTTCGTAGGTTTCTAGCAAATTGTTCTACTACTATAAAAGTCTTCTTCCAAATTGTCCATGATTACGCGCCTATCAATACTCATAATGGCCAGTTGATTAAAAAGTTTCAAGGCTCCGCAGCTGCCCCCTGCTCCCCGATGGCGACGCCCATGGTAGTACACTTTTTTTTTTTTTTTACCCTTGGACACGCCAACAGTGGAGCTTCCTTAACGCGGAGAAATAGTTACGACAGTAGCTAAAGCCTCGAAAAAAATCCACAAATTTTAATAAAGGTTCCTCTTCATTCTTCCCTACTTTTGAGTATTATCCGTGGATATGTTGTGAACGACCGCCGCTCTTTTTCTCTAAACTCCCTTCCACAACTCTGCGCACACACCGTCACAGCCACTACTACGATGTAGCAGCGTGTTTCATCCATCATCTTTTGTATGCATTTCAGTTTCCCATCTATTAATTAAACAACAGTCACTGTTATTTTAATTCAGCTGTCATTCTATCCATGGTTCTCGGCGTTTTTTGTTTTTTTTTTTTTTGTCACATCTTTACGCGGAAAAGACGACACTTTAATAAAATCAAAATCGTTCGGTTCAGAAGCACTTGTCAATCTCGTAAACGTTAGCAGGCAACTTGATTGTTTCAAATTTTACCGACATTCTCGTCTAAGCTGAAAATGTGCGTCTTTGGAATTTAGATTCAGGTTAATTCGATTTTCTTTTTCAGCTAAAAGTGGGTGCAAATTTCGACAGATATAAACGCCAATTTTATTTATATTAACAATAAAATAATTATCAATTACACAATTAACATATTCTTCCTCTTTTATAGATATTACTGTAATATGTTTTTAATTTCTCAGATTGAAAGTTAAATATTCAGATTCACTTTTAAGAATATTCTTTTTTCCAAACGGAAACAACTTCTTCAGCTATCTAATACGGAAACTGTAACGATACAAAACTAAATTTATCTTCATTTCGAATATATCAGACTCATTAATTTTGCTTTCGAGTTGTTGAAGGTGGAATATTCCTCCGAACAGAGATGTTCTCATATGTTTCATTCAATGCTCGATCTTAAGAAGGTTGCTATTGCGTTTTCTATTAAAATTAAACAAATAGCATACGCATATATGTATGTGTAAATTAACCCGGTCGATTTTTGCATTTCACAATCGCTGCATTCCGCGGTGTTTGTTATAATTCTCGTGTTTTTCATACATACATATATAACTCGGCGGACCAATGAATAATACCGGTGAACTCGCGGATTGAAAATCATTACGTAATATGAAAAAAAAAAAAAAAGGGCTGTTTATTTCACTATTTTTATGGAGATTTTTAATAATATAACACAGACGTGATTGACTGAAAATATTATTAATTAACACGGATAAACATCGATTCGAATAGAAAAAATAAAAGCCTCATAGCGCCATTTCTTATCATTGTCGGAAGTATTATTACGTTTTTTCATTACTGCGTATAACCCTTTTATTCGTATTAGAATATCGATCAGTGGTGGGGTACCATATGAACACTCCTGAGTCTGAGAGTCGATAACGTGAAAAAAAGAAATGTCTCTTCTTGCAGATCAACTTCCTGTAATATAACCAGGTAAAAATTATCACTAAAATAAAGAGAAAATATGAACACGACTAAAGCAAAAAATTGTTCATTAAAACGTAGGGGAAGAGTATGAATATGTAAAATTTTTAAAAGTTAAAAGTCAAAAGCTATTATAAACGTTATTTAACGGAAATACAAACTAGAATAAACGGAATTTTAAACGCTCAAACAAGCTCGTCACCGACGGAATTTGAACGTTATACTCTTAAACCAGTACCGAGCAGGAGGGATCTTTTACGGAATAACGATAATAGCAGCAGTTTAATATTCTCGTATTATCGATTAAAGATGTCGGCGTTAAAAATTGCGCAATTTTAAAAGAAAAAGAAATAAGCACTTCGAGATTTACCATGAAAATTTAATATAACGCGTCAAAAATTAAAAATTAATTATTACTCGATGAAAGGTATTACGAAAAGTCTATGATGATTTTTAAAGAACATTGATATACCACTAATGTGACGATTAAGAAACCATATTAAATGCGTATATTCTGGGTTTTTTTTTTTTTTTTTTTTTTTTTTTTTTCGGTTAATTTTATTTAGCATTGAGGGAGTACTGCTCTGCAGTTTTCCCCGCTTTCCATTCCTTATTTTTCTGTTACTATTAATTTATCATATCTACTCATAGTGTAGCTTGCTGGGCAATAGAAATGTATTTGTTCAGGCCAAAAAATAAAAAAAAAAAAAAACAAAAAAAAAAACAAAAAAAAATGTGTATAACAATACACAATTACTTGTTTTCCTTAAGCATCGGAAATGTCGACAATATCTAGTGTTGTGCGGTCTTTAATTACTGCCGCGATACCGACTGCTCTAAGAAACATTAATGCTGTTTAATTCATGATATGCTTATGTATATTTTACTGCTGTGTAATATATATAACATAATACGTGTATTATTCTCTTTTATCAAATTATTTTTTGCTTTTTAGCAGGATTTTTATTAAATTTTTTCGGGATAAATTTGTAAATCGATATTTTCTTCTCCTTCTGAGAAATTTTGTTTAATTGATTTAAAAAAAAAAAAGTTAATGAATAAAAAAAATTGATAGAAATGAATTTAAAGATTTTAAGAGTGTTACGAATTTCAATAAATACCGCAAGAATTATAAAACCTTCCGTAATATACTGCAAAAATTATAAAACATTCTATAATCTAGAAACAACAGAAAGGAGGAAAAAGTCATGGTCACGTAAGCTGTATCACTGGAAAAAAACATATCTACGACTCAATGTGTTTTCCGGCGTATTAAGAAAAATTAATTGGTCTTATCCCAAATGAGGATCTAAAAAAGAAAAGAAAGAAAAAAAAGTGTGTTTTCTAGCGCAGGTGAGGAATCGAAAAATAGGAAAAAATAACATATACAGGAGATTATTTGTTTCCTTTATTTTACTTTTTTGACCGCAGGTAAAATTGTAATAAAATAGTCGAGAAGGAAAAGTTTACAAAGATATGAGTGAAGATATTTTTTATATTAATGCTTGAAATTAATTTCACTTAGAATTCATTTTGTTCTTTAAAGTTTACATATTCTGCTATAAAAATTATATTTCCAAGGGATTTTCGAACCCCCAATTATCGTTTCCACGGAAGAAAAATTGTGCAGTATCGCTCATTAGTAATGTCCCCCACCCCCACACCCGTTAAAAATGAAGCATTTTTACATGTTAGTTTCGGTGTAATGAGTATTTTTATAGATAAAATTTTCTTATAGCGCTCGTATTAACGTCAAAAAGATACATTCTGAAAATGGATTTTTTAAATTTTGATTTGCGCAAATTTATAGCGTTTATAACATATTTAAAAGAGCGGAGCTATAAGTGTATTCGACTATAATTTCAAAAAAGCAGTCCTAACACAGCCGTAAAAAAGTTACAAAAGTTGCCCCAGTGTCTCCTCGAGTGCTGTATTTCATTCAAGACCAACGGAACACCGGATGTATTTGCTGGTTTGGTAAAAGCATAATGGTGTGACGATACAGTTAAAATTAAAAATATAGTCTTGTAAAGCAGTTGTTTCCAGAAGAATGAACTCAGGGAACAAGGGGTACTACTTCCAGGAGCTTTCGGGATTTAAAACTGAGCTTAACGATATTTATGAACAGTAATTTAGAAGTCAAACCCGGACGACCAGCCAGCGACACCGTTATTTCGAAGAATATACATATATGGATCACGGTGGAATAGTCGCATAAAACACTCGACCAAATATACTAGTTCATTCCTAGACGAACCGATCGGAATAAATAGAAACAAGCTGATTTTATTAGTTTGTACGGAGTTTCGAATTTTTAATACCGAACGTTTCGGTAGAGGTTCGTATTTAATCGTTTGAAAAACTAGTCACTGCAAAAGGAATACGATAGCTATTGATTTAAACTGTTAATGGTAAAAGCTGAAAATTAAGTATGACTGGCAGTCAAGAAAAACAGTCGTAAGTGGGCATATTAGGCTTCGCACCGTCGGTGTAAAGATTATATATTAGCTTTACCCTGTCTGTATCAGTTAAATATTGTTAGAAGGCTCGAAATGTTACGACTTTAAATATAAGTGATGTTTATTTTTAATTGAAACATGCGCAGCATGGGACTTTAATGCGCGCGGTTATTGTTGCCGACTCAATGAGCGAAAATTCTAAATAAGAAATCACTGGCGAATTAAGAATTATACGATCCATCATGAGAGGAGAATCGCGACAAGGTGACTGAAGATGTGTTTAAAATAGTGTTTCCCGGAATAATGCAATGATAAGCGGTGAAAGTCTGTTTACCGTAAGATTAGCAAAAGAGAAAACGAGGGATTTTTTAGGATAAATTTATTGAATCAAATCATATAGCTTAAAAATGTAAAACTGCGTCAATAACCATTATTTTTTTCTTCTCCGGTTTATGACCTATACATCAGAACGGTCTCTTAACAGTATTACGAAAATTCACATAGATTAGCCATCACACACGTACAGTTTATATACATTTATATCTATCTATGTCTATCTTTCTCTCTCTCTCTCTCTATCTATCTATCTATATATATATATATATATATATATATATATATATATATATATATATATTATCAGATCAACTTACGTTAAATTTTAAGATAAGTTTGAGCAGCAGAGAAACAGTGACTGTTATAAACCCAGATGAATGAGTAAACGTCTTCAAATAAGAAATGTTGAAATCTAACTAAAAAATTATTCAGCATCCCAAAAGTGTTAAAATATGAACACTTTAAAAAATCTAAATCAAATGATTATTATTATTATGGTTATTACATTTACATGTAGCGCGGTAGCCTAGTAATTAAGGTGCTCGGCTACCAAACCAGAGGTTTTCCGGATTTCTCTCGTTCCGAATCCAAATCGCCCCTAGGTATATACCTAATCTAAAATCTGAATATTTCTTATACCAGAGAATTATCTAGAGGAAAGTAAAGGCGAATCGAAGGAGAAAGGAACTGGCCGCAGTATTCTCTTCAGATCCATTAGGCTTAGTGTACATCATGAAAAGCTTAATTACACGATTCCCAACGCCCTGCCATGGGTGTGCTATTTTTCTTTTCTTATTACATTTACCTACAAATGCGTGACTTAGAGCGAGCAGTGGGGAAAAAGCATTTTATACGATATATAGTAGCAGATTAAATAAAAAATGCTTTTTTAAGCAAATAAAATACATTAGAAAAAAAGTTTTTGCTGAATTAAGATTTTAATAAAAAATAATATGTTCCATCTTTTCTTTTTTAACTATTAACCAATATTGAAGTAAAATTTATACGTTTTTTGGGAGCGAAAAGTAGTTGCAGGAAACAAGTAATAATTACAATTTGTAATATAAATTAGCTGGTTTGGCGAGTTTTTTATTTCGCTTCTTTGTTTTTTAACGTTTCTTCTCGTATCTTGTATACACATTTGCACGTGATTTTATACAGACCAAAGTTAGCCACGTTCACAAATTCCGTTAGTTGGCACATTCCCAACTGCAAACTTTGAAAAATCGTTTGGAAAAAAATTATTTGCTCACTCCCGTACATAAAAATAGAGCATTATCGTGTTAAAAAAGAAAATTTAGTTCAACCGGGCTGTATTTTTCGGTAAAATCCCCACATCGGAAATATTACGTAATAACGTTTGCAACAGACAAGCATCGTCGTCTAGAACAAAAGTGAGAGTCGATGACGGATTTTTCGTACAATCTTCGTTCTACCCGTCTGACCGATGTCACTTTTTTCTACAAGAGCAGGCATCCGGTAGACAACTGTAGCGAACGTACGCTATCTTTATTTTACTTCTTAAACAAATTTCATTCATTTTTTTACCAACTTTAGCGATCGACCTGATTCGATTTCGTGTAAGTAATAAAGATGGCGTAAATTCCTCGCGCTGATGCGAGCGCATCTGTTTTTTTTTTTCGATCAGACAGGTAGAGTAGTAAGTGTCAAACATGAGCATCGCCAGCGGGGGCAAGGGGGCAGCTGCCCCTCCTGGAGGCTTGAAACTTTTTAATCAACTGGCCATGATGAGTATTAATAGGCGCGTAATCATAGACAATTTGATTTTTATAATAAAATAGTAGAACAATTTGCCAGAAACCCACGAAAATGATGTTTCAATTAAAATCTTACTCTTGTTTAATAAAATATTAAGCCTTTGCAACTTATTAATTTTAGTTTTCCTGTAAGTCATATCATCTTTCTATCACCTTGCCCCACCCCTGGCTTATCGGCTGGCGACGTTCTTGGTGTCAGATTAAAAGAACACATAGATTGTCGATACAAACACGTTGAAAAATCTGCCGTCGCATAACATCAAGGAAACATTAATTACGTAATTAATTTCGACGATACCGTTATTTTAGCAAAATCAAACAAGTTAGCCATATATACATACTTGGTTCTTTTATATTATCTATCCCTGCTCAAACTGCTATTTAATGGTTGATTCTTTCTCCATTGTATTGCTTCTGGGCAAAGGATCGTTGTTATCGAAAAAAAAACAACCAAAAACATACTAATAATAATAATAATAATAATAATAATAATAATAATAATAATAATAGAAATTCGACAGATCCGAGAAGCAATCGAAATTGAAAAATACGAGAAGTCCGAGGCGACAAATTCCTTTTAAAACTATGTACCGGAAGACGAAATTTCTTATTATATTTTATGGTATATACGGTATTGCGTTTTCCCTGAGTTGTTCACGGACAGCGTTTATCTGTTTGCAACCTAACGCGCCATATTTCGGACGTATTATATTTTATTCATGTATGAGTGTATACACGCTTTCTATACAAGCACATGCAAATATCAGATGCCGAAAATGTAAGATGATGATATAATTTTTAAATCAATGATCAACGTATTATTAATTTTTTTTTTCTCCCTGTTTTATACAAATTAGCATCATACTTGCTTTTAGAACAATACTTAACTTCTACGAAAATGAATGTCTCCAAGGCAAGGAGTAAAAATGTCAGGAAGAATCACTGTTTTTTGTTGTTTTTTTCTCTTTGATTCACAGTCTTCTTTCTCTTTTTTATATTATATTTTTATTTCAGAGATTTTTTTAAATAATTTTCTTTACACTCTAATATGGAATCGGTTAATTTATTGTACGTGCTCGTTAATATAATATGATAAATGCTAAAATTTGGAAAGTCTTTTTAGAGAAGTAATTGACAGAAGACTTTTGAAAGCAAGAAGTGAAGAGACTATACATAAAAAAGCTATATGATGCATTAAACATATCGAAAAAAATGTAAACACAAAGACTATTATGTATTTCATTCATCTATATTCTTTCTAAGTTCTATCATAAATTTTAATTTTTATATGATGCCTACTGATTTCTATGTTTACTTAATTTCATTACTTTTCCACAAATGTTTTTGAAACAAATTGTGAAAAAAATTGATTTCAACACAAACACATTTTCGCACATATGGTAACCATCGCATAAAATACATATAGAATTTGAGCTATTAGATGCTGAAAATTCTGAATACGCCACATATTGCTATCATCTCTGATTATTTTTCTACGTATTACATGTTGTACATGTATTAGAATCGATATGAGTTTACAATAAAAAAAAAAGGGTTTATACTCATTATTGAAGCTGAAATAGGTAATATTTATACTTAAATGAAAAAAGTTCTTTTCACTATTCCATTCGCACATGAAAAAATTATGAAATGTAAAATATATACATAGTACAGCCATAAGTTCTGTCAGTAAAATGTGAACGCGTGAAAAAAAAATAAGTTTTGAGTGTAGAGAAATGGTACGAGTAACACTGGCTAAATGTAGTATATACAATTAGTATTCAGTAACTATAGCCTATAGCAAAAAGTCGGCAGACTGCTTGTATGAAGCGAGTGAGTACGTCACAGTGGGGCATTTATGAAAAAAGTGTTGCGATAATCGCATTATTTCAATATGACGGTCAACGAAGATTCATACAACCTCGAAATCACTTGGTATCAATGAAAGGTTTGTGTTTCGTACAAATGCAAGATGGAAATTAAACGAACTCAATGATCGGGTCAAACCGTCCGCGTCCTGTACGAACGAAACAAGCGGTGGAAACTTTTCGTGCAAGGATAATGCGCAATCCTGTGCGGAAGCAAACAGTCCTATCGCGAGAGATGGATCTCGCTCGTCATACCGTCTGACGCATTCTGAACGAAGATTTAGGTCTTTGAGCATATGAACGATACGTTCGGCACCTGTTGACGGCGAAATTGAAAGAAATTAGGCGCGTTCGAGCTCGGAATTTGTTTACGGCAGTGACATATCCTGTTCACAGATGAACAAATATTTTTACTGGGTCAGAGTCGTTTAATAAACAAAACGACCGTATATATGCTAAATCGTCTATCGAAACACGGGATAAAGTACCTTGCGTTCAACGTGGTTATCATCCGGCTCAAGTCGTGGTATGGTTGGATGTCAATTGGAAGGAAGGTTTCACAGACGTTCACTTTTGCGAGGCTGGCGTTAAAACATCCGCGCTTATGTACCGAAAAATGTTGAACGCGGTGGTTAAACCGTTGAATAAGAAGATGTTTAAAGGATGCCGCTGGATTTTTCAGCAAGATACAAAGCGAAGACGACCCAAACCTGGCTTCAGCACAATCTTCCCGATTTTATCAGAGCAGAAGACTGGCCAAGTGGTAGCCTCGACTTAAATCCGTTAGATTACTCTCTCTGGCAAAAGATAGAAGCGGTAGCATGCGCGAAAAGTCATCGAAATGTCGGCGCACTCGAGAAATCTATCGGGAAAACTGTAACGAATTTTCCATTGGACACGATTATTCGTAATTCCATAGACGACGAATGGCCACGACGTCTTCGTAAATGTGTCGCTGCTGCAGGCGGACATTTCGAATAATTTGTATGTAGTTTTGTAGCTTTTTTCATCTACTTTTCGAAAATATAATTTTTATTGGGTCTCCGTTACTCTATTATGTCGTAATTCACGTTTAAAGTACTGACAGAACTTCTGGCTGTACTATGTGTATTTCATGTAATATATTGACAAACAAACAATTCATATTAACAAAAATAAAAGAAAATTAATTTAAAAAAAGAAATAATCGAAAAAATTACAAGATTATTATTAATTCATACAATGCTCACAAATCAGCTCCTTTGATCCGGTTATGTTGGAATTCAAACAACCCTGTATGATTACATTGCGGACAATCTTTGATTAAGGTGGGATGTACCGCGTTGAGTGGAAAAGAATCGGGAATATCATAGCTACGATGTTTAAAACACGGTAAGAAGCATTTGATACATTGACCATTCTTCAGTGCTGTGGGTAATTCATTGTAAAAATTGAAAAAATTTTTTGAGGGCACACGTTAATTAATATCTCTGCAGTAACATTTTGCAACAAGTCGCGCGTAGGATATTTTACTAATGATAATGTAGGTCTAACATTTACATCACACCATTTCATCATCACATGTACTTCTGCAATGAACACCTATGTATGTTTTTATCTGTGTGTGCATTGCATTTTACCTTGATATTCCTTTATACGTATTATTTAATTTCCTTAAATTGGGCATACCGAATTCTTTTTCTAAATAAATATAATCTTGAATCTTGAAAGTGATGTTTCAAATAATTTTATCCATATAGTGGTAATTTTTTCATTTCCTTTAACATAAATATTCACTAGTTCCAAACCTTCCAACACATTTTCTATATTACCGGCAATAGATTCATAATTGCAATCCGGAATTGAATGATAGTTTCGAATTATCCACATGTTTTCTCGTTTTTTATTATTGGATAATATATCCCATTCGGATGGAGGCTTGTAAATTCTTTTGAAATTGAATTTCACAATCGATACTTCTTATTGAAAGTTTCTTAATGATGTACATATCATTATCATATTTAAAACACTGAATACCGATAATTACCTCTGCTATCATTGTTACAGTTGTTATTAAAGAAAAAAAAATTAAAACTTTTAATAGTAACCAAAATTTTAATAACGTGTGAAGTACACCAATTCGCGAAACTAATAACAAGCGAGCGACAACAATTATTCAGAGAGTTGACACGATGTCTGCCTTTGAATTCAGTGTATTTGATGAAATGTTGCATCAGAAAAATACCCTTCGAACAGAGAAAGTTGGTTGCATACACTGATGAATGAAGTTGTTAAGAACTTTTATGCATGTATACATTTTGTTTGTGGTAGTGTATGCATGTACAAACAAGATCTCACATCGGTAGAAAATAAGTAAGGGTCAAGATCCGGTTTTAACAACTCTATCAGACGATTTTAGCGTGCAGCTATGTACACGCAGGGATAGATTTTTAATATAATCATCACTGATAGTAAAAGTAAACAATAATTCACTTTTTCAAATTTTAATATATAGTCTTTCGTCACTAATAAGATATCATAAAAATACTGCAAACTTAAGTAAATATATCCTTCTTCAGCCAACTTTTCCTCTATCATTTGAATTTCATTATCTACACCAGTATTTCCCACTTGTTTAGACATATGCAGTAGCAATAATCGTTCAACCAATTCATTAGGATCGTCTGAATAATCGATTGGTGAATCTTCATGATATATTCCGCCAACCCTCCTACTATGCTTCCTCTTTGCTCAATCTTGTAAATGGCGCTGTAAGGGTTTCAAATTTGTTTCTTTTATTTGAATCTTCTACGGCATTTAACATTGATAACATTTATAAGTTACTCGCGTTCATCGCCCCTACACCCTTTTAATTTCAATATTTTGGCGGTGTTAATGTTTTTCCCGCGTTTTAATGACAAAAAAAATATATATTAAAAATAAATAATTAAATAAACTTTCTGGTTGCTATAGGGCGGACTGTAGACTTTAAAATTTCTTAGTTAATTATTATTCGATTAAAAATCCATGTGCTTTCCAATTTACATTTCCGTGGTAAATAATACTGGTAACATCTGAAGTCAATCGCGTTTGTTATACTAAAAATTTCTCTTAAGAGACTTCTCCTTTCCATAATATTTAATGATGCTAGTCTGGGCTCACTATTAGACATCGATACTCGTATGGGACACCAATAATCGGTACACTTTCGAATAAACAAAAAATCATTAAAATCAGTCCGCGTGGTTAAAAAGTAACTCGTGCAGATAAAAAACAAAAAACAAAGTTTATATACCTCCATTTTTTGAAGTCGGTGAAAATATAGCCGATTCTGTTTTGTGTACTTATTACGAATTTTAAGTTCGAATAATTGATAGTTTTTAAACGATATAATATAGTCAATCAATTTGACTTTATTTTTTTTCCCTCCTTTTTATCTGCATACAATCTGTTCAGTTGAACAATAAGTAGCAATGTTATTTTATGTAAACCATGGTGAAACGCTCCCCCCCCCAGTGGTGGTCGCTATTCCCCTTATTTGTATGTACGTTATTTATTGGATTATGTTGAGCTATACAAATTAATGACTACGGACGAAATTCCAGTTCAACTAATGTGTCCTTATAATCGTCTGAATCGTACGCTATTCTGCGAAAGATTAGCCGCTAGCGGATTGATGTGGTTCCCAAGTCGATGAAAGTATCTTCTAGCAGAGGTCGCAATTACTTCTTTAACCTTAATTTAGAAAAAAGTATATTAATGCCTAATTCAAATATACGGAATTAGTAAATAACGATAAAATTTGAAATAAGTGAAATGTACGCATGAAGTTTTATTTAGTTGGTATATTTTCATTATATTTAGAAAAAATTGCGAGCGATATTAAGAAAAAATAGAATTGAAAAAAGATCAACATTTTCTGTTATTTTCGTTATAAATTAATATAAACAAGCACGAATCGACCGTAGCTTTAATCACGTTTCGCTAACTGTGACGATAATTGTCTTTTTATCTCGAATAACAAAACTCCTAAAGCCACCCCAGAATTTAAACTATCAACATAATTTGATAAGGGAATATTTACGCGAATTCCTCTTGTTTTATGAGCGAACTCCAACGATTCGTTACTAAGACCCTCTGTTTCACCTCCTATCACTAAAACAATTGGCGACAACTTATCATAATGGACGCAATTATACGGTACAACGGGGACGCTGTTGATGGCATCTCGATACAGTTTGTATTTTTTCGTATTGCTAATCGCTTCCTGTTGTGGATCATATTCTGGAGAAGCCCATAAGCAATCAGCTAGAAAAGTGTGACCGGTATAATCTTCAAGGTGAGACCAATCAAGATTGTGTTCAATGGGCAGTTTAAAATGTGATCCACAGCTTGAACGAATAACTTTCGAGTCCCATAAATCGACGCAACCTACGATAAATTGTAAAAAAGGTAAATTAATAAGCCTGATCGTAAACTATTATATCCGTGATTAAAGTAAAAGTAACAGACTACTAGTTACGCATCGAAAAAAAAAATAAAAATACCTGGACCGAAAATCTCTAGAAATGAACAGTTACCGCGTTAAAAATTTAAAATGAATGTACTATTGTATTTAAAAAAATGTATACTCTTCAAAAAAGTACATGTCAATTTTTGTTTTTTTTTTTTGACTTTGAAAAAAAACAATCAGCTCATGACTAAACTAATACAATCAAAATTAAAAACAATTACGAATATATACCAATACCGCAACGTATGATATTAGATATATAAATAAAAGCATATATATCGATGTTAGCTGAACGCAACAACAAACTTAAAATGTACAATATCGGTGATGACGATATCCCATACAAACTAAATTCAAGATCAACTCTTTTAGAAGCGCCGTATATTTTTCCAACTGAAAGATATGTGATATCCGTGTCTTCTGTGACATTGGCGTCAGTAGAATGCGAAAAAGTAGTTAATCCAAAAATATAGCTCTAAACAGATGCGCAAACAGGGAATGATGATTATGGAGTCAAATGATAGATCATTTTGCAGGGTGAACAAAAACCTACGTTGACGTTAAAGAACCGTCCCTCCTCGAGGTATCGAGTTTACAGATAAATAGAATATGATGCCATTGTTATGAAGAAAGGTTCTTCAATTCGAGTACATTCTTTGACCTCACGTAAATCTCTAGATGATATGAACTTATCCTTCCGCTGATTGAAGACCGCATGCTTTCTCACGATCATTACAGTTTATTTTATATATACGTACCACTATTTTCATATATATATATTATTATTTCCTTTATTTATGGTGATTATTTTATTTTTTAGATTATTATTGGTTTTAAATGCACACCTTTATGAATTCAAATAAAAAACTTCAAGCCCTATCCTCTCCTCCTTCACATTCCTCTGATAAGATTATTCTCTCAATTCGTTCTCTTACCTCCACTCTGCAGTCATCCCGTTCTATTCTTATCGATTTTTTATGGGTCCACAGTCATTCCGGAATAGATGGTAATGACGCAGCCGATTCTTTGGCTCGTTCTGCTGGTCACCTTGATTCATTCCTCAACCATTTCCCTTCTTCAGATATCCTTTCCTTATCCACCTCCAATCACGCCAGACTTTGGCAGGATATTTATTCCTCCCTATTTTCTAATCGTCATTCTCATTTCCGTTTCATTCAGCCAATTCCTCGTTCCCTGTCTTGGTTCTATTTTATTCCTTTCAGTCGCCGCTCTTCTATTGTCTCCGGATCAATCATTCTCTCCTCCCCGCCTCTCGCTTTCGATTTGCTCTATCGCCTTCTCCTGATTGTTCTCTTCACGATTGTCATCCTCCTCGTACATGTGATGCTAATCACATTTTCTTTGAGTGTCCTGCTCTTCGTAACGAACGCTCCCTTTTATACAGTCATCTCCTGTCATTAGGTCTCCCTGCTCCCTATAATTCTTTCTTTATCCTTTCCTTTCCTTCATCTTCTGTGGTGTCCTCACTGCTGTCCTTTGTTGCGTCCATTTCGGACCGCTTAGTTATTTAATTTCTTAGCTTAGTTTTCTTGTTGTTGGGTCAATGCCGCACAGAAAAAAAAAAAAAAAAAAAAAAACCAAAATGAAATAAAAATATTAAAAGCAATTGCAATAAATAATGGTTACAATGAGCAAATAATAGAAAAATTAATACAAAAAATAAAATTTAAATTGAAAAATAAAAAGAAAAATAATACTAATAGCAAACATGAATGGATAACATTTACTTTTATAAATAACAATATATACAAATTAAGTAATTTATTTAAAAAACAAGGATTAAAAATAGCATTTAAAATCAATAATAATCTGAAAAATAAAATAATCACCATAAATAAAGGAAATAATAATATACATGAAAATAGTGGTATATATAAAATAAACTGTAATGATTGTGAGAAAGCATACATCGATCAAACAAGTAGAAAAATTAAATGTAGATGCCAGGAACATATTAAATCATTTAAAAATAATGAAATAGAAAAATCTACTTATGCTGAACATTTAATAAGAAATAAACATTTACCAAATTCATTAGAAAAAAGCGGTCACTGTCTTAACTACATATAACAAAGGTAACATCATGAACATAGCTGAAAATTATTATATAAATAAACACATAATTAATATATTAAACGACCAAATACCAAATAATAATAACCCACTTTCTAATATAAAACTTTAAAAAATCTTTTAATATTTATATTTTATATTTATACGCGGAATCCTGAGGTAGCCCTCTACCGGATTTCTCTGCCGTGGGTTAATTTGTTTGAAGAAGGAAATTTGAACATTATCGTAAATCTCGCAAGTGAACTGCACATGAATTCTGCAAAAGGCTTCGGAATATTCAACGAGATTAATCCGAGATACAACAGCGAAAGATGCATGGAGTGGAGGACCCTACGGAGATCTATAATCGCTGAGATTATGTATTTTCCGCAATGAAGGATCGATGAACGTCTTCTGCTGTTAGATGTGCTAAGCCATTTATCGCATTCTCTCCTGGATCTAAATCCAAAACAACGATCGGACAAGGTGTTACTGGATTCAGCCAGCAGATAAACCTATTCTTAATAACCAATTCAAATAGTTTCCTTACGCATGTCGCCAAGGTGATAAGGTGACAGAATTTGGCAGAATTATGACTTGTACTAGATTTCTTCACCGGAACGATAATAAATTTTAACCGTGACAGAGGTGTATCATAAACCGCAAAAAGTTTGTTAAAAATCTTACACAAGACCATAAGGGCGTAAGTTTAAATGATGTTATAGGAATGCATCGTGTTATATAATCGCTTTCAGAGCTAGTGCTTTTTTTATTTTTCAAAGCTGATTTTACTTCGAATAAGAAAAACTAATTAGTAAGAGTACAATTATCTGTCGAAGGATATGAGTCTGGAATTACTGTGACTTCATTATCAGCTGGTGCATATGCAGGAACAGTAATGTCCATAAAGAAATCAGACCAAGTACTATCAGTGTAACACTGAGCTGGGCAATTTTCGTTATTGCGAAAGATCCTGTACATCTTTTACACCCGAGATAAAGGTTTAAACCTGCTAAATGAACGATGTCACTTTTTTTGTTGCTTTCAGCAGTCGTTTTGTTCTATGTCTACCTTTTTAAAATGTAAATAATTTAATACGGACGTGGACCGACGGTATGTATGGAACGCTTATTCCTTCGATTGTAAGCACTGCACTAGGGAAATTTTCACCGGTTAGTTCGTGATTAGCATAATCCATAATTCCATTTCTCAGATGCATATGCCACATAAAAGCTTCGTTGAGATCGGATTTTTGTTAAAGTAAATGCATATTGGTAAATAATCATTGCTAAAAGGGCGAGTTAATGATTGACTAATTCATGAAAAAGTAGAGCACGGAGGAAACTAAAGTGATATCTACTGAAATAGCTTGAAGCAGAGGACTGCTGATGGTAGTACGTGCTCCGTTATTGATACAGACTAGGTTAGTGTTATTCAAAATAACTTCCACGTGTTCACCAGACCTGTTCTCGTGATAGTAACGATAATTAAAGTCATCACCAATAACGAGATTGCTACCGAGGTTTTTAATGGTCGTGATGAAATTTTGACCAAGTAGACGATCAGATGGTGGAGAGTATACACGGACACAATGCTTTTCGCATCATTATACAAATGAACTACGATAGAAACAGCACTGATAGGATGATCTGATGTCGGTAGTTAAAAAAGACATTCAATAATTAATGAGGAATCGACATTTTGATTAAAATAACGTAACCACCATGAGCGCGTCTTCATGGTCAGCTCGATAGCATACGTATCATACTAAATACTGAAATCGCGTGACGAATGCAGCCAAGTTTCTGAAACTAATCACATCAAAATATCGTTATACAATAGGAAGCCCAAAAGGTTCGGCTTTATTCTAGCGATACTTGCTGAATTCCACTGAATAACCCTTAATATTTAAATCAAGGCGAAGGAATAATAGGCAGCAGTATCTTATGTATGTAAACCGAATTTCCCCGAAGAAATAAAGTAGCCGTATTTTTGTGGTACAAAAAAAAAAGTACAATTTTATGTTTTCGTTCGGTAAATCCCCAATATTCCGAAACGATAGACGCACAAGTGTCCACGTGGATGAGTGTTCACCTTCAAGCAGCAGTGTTCAATTTGACCACCAAAAATATGCGGCGGCTTGAATAGCACATCACAAGCTGATGAGCACATTCGATTTCAACAAAATTAATAATTCTTTGCAAAAGGTTGACTACAAATAATATCAATGCTAATGGTTTGATAGTATATCAGTAGTCGTGTTTACTTTTTGATAAGCAATAAAAAGACAGGATATCGTAAAACCTAAATTCTTCAAAAAGTGAATAGTGAGTCTTTAAATTGTTTTTTTTTTTTTTTTTTTTTTCTATTACATAAATACATACATATCTATCTATATATATATATATATATATATATATAAAACTCTGACCTTTGGGACTAGCACGAGAGTAAGCCTCTGTTCACTTAAGAATCTTTATTTTATTTTTTTTTTCTTATGGGTTCGTCAATATGGACATTGGCCCAAGAACAATGGAATAGAGGGGTAAGAGAGACCCAGATTCTCACACGATAAAGATAGCCGACAGAAAGGAATCAAGAGCTAGAATAACCGACGGAGAAGGAAAGGAGAGAATGAATGAAGCACAGTATGGAGCGGGAATACCGGTTTGTAAGAGGAAGGAATAAAAAGAAGCTTGTTCAGTTGAAACCGATGAACAACTGAACATTATATGAACGGGATCACAAATAAATTGATTGTTGGGAGGGTGCAATGGACAATAGGAGTCTCTGTCTAATAACTTTATAATAATGAATTAATAGAAGTAAAAATGTAAAAAAGTATTGTACAATATGTTTTTAAAAATTAAAAATGATTTAAGCCATATACCATTGAACTTAATGGGGAATTATACAAAATATAAAATAGAATATTTAACAGGCACGTGAAATACTAGGACTTTTGGCATGCTATACAATTAAATTAATTTTGAAATTATTTAATTTAAATATCAATGTAACAGTGAAATAAATAATAATAAAATAAAGAACTTACAAACACAAATAAAAATTTTGGAAAAAAAAAATTTGCTAACACATTAATATAATTTTGTTTGTATACAAAAAAATAATAATAACTTAAATTTCAAATTGTTAATGGCTAAGTGGGTAGAGTTTATTGAATAAATAAATAATATGAAACTAATGGAATACTAAAGAGCAAACTAAAAGATGATGGCTATGATCAAAGAAAATGTATCCAAAAAGATGATAAAGGTGCGGGCGAAGCCACGAGTAATACTGGTATATATATATTAATTACAACGTAATTCTTAGGCTACTCCCCATTCGAAAAAAATGTCCCAATTTTATGTAACGTTTGTTATATTTTATAGGATTTTTGTTATTGTTATTTAAAAAATGTCACAATTTTATGTAACGAAATATGCAACGAAAAATGTAATGAAACAATATCTTAATTTTATATAATGAAAGTTAAATGTTAGGGTAGGATTTTTGTGATTATGTTTTGTTTTTCTTTTTGTGTTGATGCCAGTAAGAATTACGTTGTAAATTTTGATCATTTTATACAAAGTATAGAAGAGAAAGAGACATAAATGAAAGCAAGAGGGGTCAAGGGGCATAGCCCCTTGCGAGGCCAAAATGGCCGAGTTATATATATATATATATATATATACGCACGCACGCTATCATCATAACTACAGACTCACTTTAACGCTGGCGAACTATTCTTGTAATTTTTCTTAAGTGTGATTTTTTGCTAACTTTCTCCTGCGAACTTACATATTAAATAAAATAATGTCTCATATGGAATTAATCTTGGAACGACTTTTTATATTTATTTAACTTAACAGTATATTAACAAGATAAATAAATTAATTACCTTTCATTATCAACACTTTAGAAACAGGTATGGCTGCAGCTATCCGTAGTATTGACCCTAAATTTCCAGGTTCTCTAATATTATCGCAAACAACTGTTACCGGTGCCACACCTACGGGATTTTTATTCGACAAAACTTTAGGCATATTGAATATTCCTGATTGAAAAAAGCCAAAACAAAGGTGACAAAATTAAATAATCATAAGAACTAAACGTTTAAAACTTCCACTGGGAGCGTAATTAGAAATAAAACTAACGGTAGACACTATGTTTTCAAAATTCATCGAATAAATAAAGTTAAACTTATCGCAATACCTATTATCCCCGGTGATGTCGTTAAATCTGACCACAATTGAATATACTCATATTTAGCTCTATAAAATATTGTATTTTTTTCATTATAAGCGTACGAAGGCCATTTATAATCGGCAATTGGTGTTTGACGAGTAAATAAAACCATTTTCGGAGTAAGGTCTGAATTCAGTGCATCTTCTATTAATCGTCTTCCTTCCAACATTATCAGTGACTTTGCGTACCTCATTTTTCGGTTTTTTACCGACATAAATGTTTGACTGTAACAAAGATTATTATTTAACTATTAATTATACGATCAATACTTTCAAAATGTAAACGTGAATATCCTTATAAATACACAAGTTTTTTAGTCTGATCTATATTAACGATATTGCAAATTACGATAAAGCGGAAGTTATCTGTATTTTATGTTAGGCCTACCCTATTGTTGAAAATAAGATTTCAAATTAACAATTAATACACCGGCGGTTTGTAGTATTATATTGGCAAAATACGAACAAACAAATTTTCATTTATTATAAATTATAAATATTACTTTTTATCGACGGCTAAGGAAAAATACATATACACCTTTATCAATGTACGATAAAACTGTAAATTCATCCTCTGTTATTGTGAAGTTATCGCGCGTTGTTTTTCGCTGTTGCGCCTTTGAAAACATAACTTCAACAAATTTACTTAACTAAGTAGAAGAATCTAGTTGGACAAAATTTCGAATAACAGAAAATAAGCATTCGTAAAATAGTATTGAAATGTGAAAAGAATAAAACCGGATGGAACAACGTGCACGAAAGTTTTTTTACAGATTACATAGAAGCTCAACAACTGGAAAACTTTACTTCTATACCGCGCCGGTGAGTAGGTGCGGGAGGATACGTATCGGCGGATTCGTGTCCCGTAACTCCGATCTAGCAAAACCAACTGAATCGATAAATCCTATACAGATGGTTCAGGTTCACGCGGTTCCTCTACAGCAACTAAAATACAGTCCTCGAACAGAGAGGAATAGATGGTCTGACCCGTTCTACGTTTTATATGGAATGAATGTCTGAGCAGAAATGTGCCAGATCAGTTAGAAAAGTGTGAAAAATGCTAATACTGAAATTAGAAAGAAACGTTCTCTATCGTTGTTTCTGTAAACATAACTCTCTCTATGATTATATTCCTACATTAGTTATTTTCTAATTTGTTTCTCTCTTTCTACTAACACACGTAATCGAACCTAACCAGCGGGGTTAACATTGCGTCGACAATCAATGCAAACTATTCCCAATTTTTGAGTGTACTGTTTACGTAAACATCGGATGATCGTAATTCCGAAGAAGATTCGAACAGAAGTTGTAAAAGTATTTTTCACTGTATAGTAAAATTAAATCTCTCGCTGGAATCATTATTACCGGAAAAGATACCCTAATATTAAATCGTTAAGTTTTATTAACCATATTCAAAAGGAGAAAAAAAAAAAAAAAAAATGTACTAAGGAGAACATCTAATAAGAATTTTTTAAAGATAGTTGATAGATTGATAACTATTATGTTACAACTATAGTTTTTTTTTTTTTTTTTTTTTGTAGGCGTCGAAAATTCAACCCATCGACAACAACTATAGTTAACTTCGAGTCGGATGATCAGAAATTTGTATTTCACAAAGCGTTCCAACATCCGCACTGACAATAGATATAATCTGTACGAAGTGCTTTTATTTAAAAAAAAAAAAATGTCCAAGAACACGTGTGTCCGATACAATGTTACGATCACCAAAAATATAGAATTTTCACATTTTTACGTAATGCACAACTTCGAGATGGTAGAATAACACGTATAGAATACTGAAAAATAAGGTAATACGCGACAACAAAACGAATCAATGTACAAAAAGCCTATGAAATAACAGCTGGTAAATCAATGTCGGAATATTATCTTCGTAGATAAATATATACGTTATTATGATGCTCTTAAGCCTACAAAAAGTAAATAAATAATAATTTTCATAATCGTTTTAAAATCTAATAAAGTTAGACAATCTCTAAAAAAATTTCGCTAACAATTCCCGGAAACGCGGTAATACAAAAAAACTTAAATACCTACAATTTATGTACCGATTATAAATGACGGATAATCGACTGTGAGCCGCATTATTAAATGGCTAAAATGATTCGAAGTAGACAAAGGGTCTCCGCGAAATCTGTGCCCTTTACACATTTGTTAAACTTGAAGGAAAGTCAGTATGTTCGTTATCGTAATAGGTTAATGAGGTTGTTTTTGTTCATCGCAGCAATAGGAATCACCACTCTTAAACTTAATTCACCTTAACCAATGGCTTCTTAAAAATCGAAATCATCTTCTGCCCAGTAAAAGAGGTTGTTCTCTACTAATTCGACTTTCTGGAAAAATTAAAAGACCCTTGTTTTATTTTAAATATTTCGTTTAATATAAATAATTCTCTTTTACTTGTGTACATATTTTTATTCTTTATGTTATTTTATTAGGAGCGAGAAAACTACATATTATACATTTCTTTTCAGTTTCCGGCTAATGTAAAATACGATATCTATTAAGACCCGGTTCAAAAACTGTAACTCATTAGAAATAGCAGTCTTCAAACTCGGCTAGTTTCCCTATAAGCTAGACACACAAAAAATTGCTCTAACGGGAAACATTTTATACAATTAAGGCTCAAGTTTACGGTAACAATCTGTAATAATTAGATTTTACAAAATTCAACACTTATTCCCGGTGATCGTTCTAATAATTATATTTAACTACACGAAATTTTTTTCGATGCAAATTATCGAGGTAACTCGAAATTATTTCATATGTTAATTATAAAAGTTAACAAAAAAAATCTTCGAATTAAAATAACAATTTTAATTTGCAATTATGTGCGCTTTAAATATCACTGTTAAAAATAAATAAGGAAACGTTAATTATAAGATCCGCGAATGTTTCTCGAATAAGTGAGGTTTTATTAGGGTAGTATTAACATACAGCCAGGCAGCAGGCTTGAAAAAAAACTCGCAAAGCGAGATAGCAGCAAAAGTAAAAAACAAAATAAAAATTAATTTTACCGACAGACAAATTTTTCGGGAAACTTTAGTTGTCTCAGACAGAACGTTATTTTCCAAAAGTCACTTATTGTTGTCCGCGATTAAAAAAAGCTATCTTAATAAAAAAAACTTTGAAAGTTCAATAAAAGAGAAATCTGATAAAAACAGGCATACGACAAAGGGCGGCCCGATAGCGCATTAGCACTGTTTCCGCAGGAATAGCGGACAGTTGGATACATTTACGTAAAATTTTGAATTGTTTGGACAGTTTAATATGTAGCAGTTCCTATTGATGATAATTCTATTTACAGGTTGAAATCCTTTACAAAAAATATCGGTATAACTTGAAAACGCAATAAAAGACTGTATAAAAAAATAAATCTCAGGCGATGACTAATATTAATGATAAATCTGAATACGAGTAATGCTCCAGGCATGCGATTGCATAATATTGTTGCAAACTAGCTAATATGAAACGTCAACATGCAGGTTATTTTTCTTACAAAATTAAAGAAATTCATTTATTACGAATGCGATATGCAAAGACATCTTGTAATGTGACTGAAACTTATGATCGTACGCGCGATTGCGATTTCTACCGGCTGATGACGAACTGATTGACATTAATACAGCTAATTACCAATACGTTATCATCCGAACGACGGCTTAAATTTAACTGCAAAGTTTATTCTTGAACTTGAGATATTTTAAAAGAGAATTTATTTCTCGACAAAATATAAACGGTCGAAGAATGAAATTCTCAAATACCGAACACCATTTATTTAACCGTAAGAATTTGGACAAATTAAATTTACAATATTTTGAACTAACTGTGTAACTATGTTTCTCTATATTAAAAAAAGATAGAAACAAAAACAAATTAAAATGGAAAAATATATATTTAAATTAACCTTCGCCATATTTTATATTAATAACGAATTAGGAACTGCAAATTTGTCGCGATAATGTTAATGTAGATATATAGGAATGGTAACGCCGTGTTAGGTAATTATTCGCAATTTCACACTATTAAAATACAATTAAAACGAAAAAATACAATTATTTTATTGTTATTATGAATTTACTTGTTAAAATTGTAAATTTTGTAAAATAAAATGGCAGTTTGCATAAACCAAAACGAAAAATAGATACTCAAAATTTCGCTATAAATTTACTTCTTTGACGAAGAATAGATTATACTAGAAGTTGGTGGGTATAATTATTCAACTGAAATACCGGTTGATCAATGTTTTACGAAGTACTCAGAAGCAAAAAAGGTATTTAAATGGTGAATAGTAAATAATAGGGTTTATTAATCATTAATCAAATGTAAATTTAAAAGATTACTTTATTTTTGGCTCATAATCTTCAGCATGGTTAAAAGGTGGTAATGGTTTACATGTTGAATTATCTTCTTCCGTATCATCCAAAACTTCTCGAATACCGGCGAAATGTCGTTTGATATTTGCCGTAGGTACTATACATCTATTTAAAATATTATAAAACTTAAACAATTTTTTATCTGTACAATATTTAAATAAACTATTACACAATAACTGTTCGGAATATAAGGTACACATTGCCAATTTTCAAACAGAAATCGCGTCCATAAACTAAATTATACCAACTTTTGACCGGTCTTTAAATTTATAAATTTCAATACAACTTAATTGGCACGAGCGCTCGTCCCACTAGCAACTTACATTGTTCATCGAATGTTTGCGATTTACTACTAAATACATAAAAATTACTGGAATGCTAACTACAAAAAAAAAAAAGGTTTTCATATTCACATATTAGCTCTATTTTAAATTACAACTAACAAGTCAACACTGATAATAAATGAAAATGATGTTAAAAATATCTCGTTTTTTCATACGTTATAACATATATTTATATAAACGTAAAATATAATTATTTATATAAAATAACACGCAATCTGTTATTTATTTTTGTTTAGAAATAAATATTTCTTTATCATTTGTAAATACGTGAAATATTTCATTTCCACTGTTTGTTTACATTTAAAATTATCATATATATACTTCGTTGAAATATTATAACCAACTCTATATGTCTACACTGTTTTTTTAATTAATTTAACAGCTTCGTTTTTTGTTTATCTGTTTACATATCTAACATTTTGAATAATTTTATATCCGCGAAATTGGAGTTAATTGATCATGAATGTTTATCTTTTATTTTTTCGTTTCTTTTATTTTTACTTTGCGTGTTATGTAACAAACAGAAAATGTTGTCGGAAAGAGGAATTTTTAGATACTTATTAATATACATACAACCGGGTAAGCGTATTTTTAAAATTAAATATAATTAATTCAATTATTATATTTTATTTTAACTAAATCTATATAATTTATGAAGTGTACTTTTAAAGCACTTTTCATATTTTATTGTCTTCTTCGGTTTATATTAGCAAGATGTAGTTTAACAGTATTTTTACTTTATTATACGATTGTGTGTAAATAAATAATTTTACGTAGTTTAATTAACTATAGGATATATCCTAATTTGTTTTTCAATGAATAATGAGTCGTAAAGAAGGGTAACTTCACTTTCCGCATTTTCATCGTATCAATATTGGGGCATTAATAAAAAGGATCCTCTTTTTTTTTGCAATTTTTTACATTATTATATCTGTTATATTGTCTCGGTAAATGTAAGGTTTCCAAACCGATAGAATTCACGTATTAAAAATTCTTAAAAATAATGAAACCATTTAAGTTAATATACAACCTTGTCCTTGGTAATTAAAATTATTGTCATTATCGCTTTAATAAGTCTTCCGTAACACTTGAAAAATTGAATATTAAAATTATTGTTCTGATTTTTTGATACTTGTTTAATAGCGATGTTTTTAACAAAACTTGACGAAGTTCTTAACAGCTGTAATCAGTTGAAAACACTGTTCCAACCATGTAAGTATTTAGATCCTAATCATTTAATATTTCGATATCGCCTGATCAGTGAAAGAAATAAAATTAATTAATAATCGATGAACATTCGTATTTTATAGTATAGATTTTAAACTGTACTACTACAAAATGTATCAATAATACAATAACGATAACTGGTGTATCTTTTTTTATGTAATCTATTAAAAAAGTGAAGATTATTCAGACTTTTTTTCCGTAAATTATGTTTTTAAAATGAAATTTAAAAATAACTGAAAACACTATAGTACTGAAATAAAATGTAAAATCGCGTAATCGAACAATTTCAAGTCAGTTGTAATGTTTCAAAATACAGCGAAGTTTTAAATACTAAGGAATTGAGTAATTCTTCAAATCTAATATATAGCAGAATTAGACACTTTATAATTATTTAGTGCACTCGCAAACATTAGTTCTGGTAATTAATTACAAGAACTGTTGCTATAGTTGCGGCCATTTAATAATCGATTATATTTTACTGATTACAATAATAATTATAATTTATAATTACGAAGTAATCGAATTTGTCGAAGGAACCGACGTACGACTTGTGCAATAACTTTAATATTTAAATATCTTGAAAATAATAATTTTAATGGGACTCAAAAAAAAGTATAGTTATTATAAGCATATTATTGAAAGATTAAAATTATTATTTAGATATTTAAATATTTACTTTACTTATGCGATCGTGCGTGCTGATTACTTACATCTCGATGAAGAGTAATTACATTTCTATAACAATCCCGATTATCATTTCGCAATTATGTATTATGATAATCAGTAATTGTCAGCAGTACAGTATAATGGATTATTAAATGTTGCATGATAATTTTTTTTATAATAAATTAACAAAAAAAAAATCGATTTTGCCCGTATGCAATCTTGTAATCATAATTGATTATGCCTAACGCTGATGTATAAATAACTTAAAATTAGAAAAAAATTTACATACGATAATTCTTTATTTAATATGTATTTATATTTTAATTTATTTACAAGTAAAAAAAAATCAGATTTAAAACGAAATTCAATTTTTGAAAAAATAAAATAAAGAATATTGGCAAATTAACAAACTAAAATTAACTCTGACATATATTAATTTATCAGTAGAATTACGCCGAACACGAATAATAAAATGTATTATAAAGTTATGTAAAAACACGAATATTAAAAATATTAACAAACATCGACTAGTTTCAATGAATTACCGCCATTATCAAGATACTAGTGAATTAATTTTTAATATTATTTATGTTTTTTATATAATTTTATAGCACATTTTATTATTCGTGTTCGGTATATTATTGTAAATTAATAACTTTACTGCCAGCGGTATTGCATTTAACATTATATAATAGTTTTCTAACTAAACACTGTAATCATTTTTGAACAGCATTTTTAACTTAATGCCCACAAGAAAAAAAAAAAAAAAGCACCAGAAACAAAACAATTTTTATGAATGTATCACTACGATTTATTTCAATAAATGCAATCTTGAATTTAATTTATAGTTTTCAAATAAAAACAATTATTAATTGAAACTTACCTTAATTTAATTTTGATTGTAAATTCAACACGGTTGCTGTATGAAATTATTAATTGCTCCAACCGATTTGAGTTGATCATTGAAAACCTATGTTAAAAAATAACACAAATAAAATTCAGTAAAATAATAGTGGTTGATAATTTTCTAATTGTTTCGAGCTGAACACCCATTTTCAAAAACAAAGCACCGTAAATTTATAATGCAGCTTATGTAGTTTTTCACATTTTAATATGATGGTGTGTGAGTGCGTGCGTATATACACTAGCTGTGCCTACGCTTTACGTACATATTATTAATCCTGGGTTTAAATTCATTAGCTTTTTCTGTCTTTATATAAGTGTATTTTTATGTGAAATCCCTTTCCTTCGATCATTGCATCCTTTATTTACTCTATTCAGTTTTTCTTTTAACTTTTTTTAGAGATTTAAGATTTGTGTCATTGAAAAGATTTTTTAATTTTTTCTTTGTAATTTAATTTTTTTAAATATTTTAATAAAATCTATTTTTTCATCGTACATTACAAATACACGGCGCAGTGATTAAATAGCTTAGCTAAAAATGAATATATGCTGTTACGAAGAATTATTTATAATGTAACATGGACAGATTGAGTTGCACTCCAGTTGTCTAAAATTATTTTATTCCACTTTTTTAAATTTTGAACGTTTCTGCTAAAATATTCATTAGAGTCAACTGAATGTGCTATTCCTGGAGGTCCAATAACTCTCACATTGTAATTATTTGCTTTTTATTCCTTATTTATTATTTTATCATATCATTTATTTACTCTATAATCGGCCCATTTACTTACCCGTTGTGGCCCGCAGTTTCTTCACAATTGAACTCTATAATTCTACTAAATATTTTTTCCTCTTTCTTTAAGAAATATTACTAATATTATAATTAAAACAATTATTAAGTACTCTCCACGACACCAAAGCTTAAGATATGAATTTAAATAACATTTCTGGTAATAACAATTAAAATTTCTGTTGCAGGATTCTTAATCTTAATATTTGTTTTTATAAAACATTACTAATACACTATGTAGTTACTAACTGTGCATTAAAATATTTACAAAAGACTAAAAGAATTATAATGAAGAATTATTTATAATGTAACGTTTTTGATTAATTAATACCTACGATTATGCAGAAATTCGGTTCTATGTTCACGTTAATATATTTTACCTGTCTTTTTCACACTTCATTGACAGAAACGCTCATAGCTCAGCTAAATCACACCAGAAACTATGAATTATGTACTGAAACTTCCACAGGAATCAGTCTATCCACTGGTGAAAACTGGAATAAAATCGGTTTAGTAGTTCGTGAGATTAGCGTGCATAGACAGACAGACAAATTTAACGAGTTTCATTTATTTATTTATTTATATATATATATAGATAGGTAGGTATAAATAGATATATAGATAGAGATGGGCAGATGGATAGATGGATATATAGATAAATAGGTAGATAGACAGATATATTTACTATGAATAAAAAATTTTGCTTCATACTAAAATGGGTAAATTGAATTTGTTGCAGGCAAAAATATGTAAGAATCATCATTTCTAGTCAATACACTTCTAGTCAGATTATATACTTTACAATGATGTAATAAGGTATTTATTTTAAAAAAGTATTAAATAAGTATTAATTTATAGTCTTACAATTTATATAAAAGCTAGTTTAAAGTGAAAGTTTATACTTGCTATTATTTATTTTTTTTATAAAGTAGTTTATGACATGGCTATGTCACGGTTGGGGTTGTTCCAGAATATTATGCTAAAAACCGTTGTTGTAAAATTACGTAAATACTTTGTCTTCAGCTATATATATATATTTCATTGTTAATTTATAAACTAACTATTATTTCCGGTAAGATTATATAAGAAACATTGATTATTAATTTTGTTAATGATACCGACGCAATGCATGTTATTCTCCAGAGAAAATATTCTTAATTTCTTAATGCTGAGCAAATGTGTATTTTGGTTGAATTTGAGTTTCTTTTATTAGTATGGTAATCTAAGATCGTTCAACATGTGTTGCGAAACTTAAGACATTAAAAAATAATTTATTATTGAAATTTTAAAAAAATATATGTTTTATCATTTTCTTTTTTTATCTAATTGAAACCGCTAATGCTTTCCTGGTTTGTTATATAGCTCGTTTTAATCACTAAATTTTTGTAAAAAAAAAAAAAAAAATGACGCTTATATTTAAGGTAGGTATTAAACGATCTTTGTGAACTAGTCCATAATTAATATCGTATTTTATAAATTTAATTATCATGTTAGATGAAGTAAATTAAATTTTATTCACCCTCTCACCGCAAAAAAAAGAAAAAAAAAAAAGAAAGTAAATAGATCGTTAAAAATTTAATTTTACTAGTTTGGCCAAAGTTACTTTTTCGAAAGATTCCATGGTAGTTGAATTTATATTTTAAGAACATCTTCATTTTACGGATTCTCTTGTTTTAATATTATTTCTTCTCTATCGTACCATCTAACAACACTAAAGTTATACTTGATATGACTGATTCAAAGAAAATTGTTCAAAACGTAACTTTTTAATAAGAGTAGTTGTTTGAAGAAATTTTATTATATATTTGCCTAGAATACTTTTGAAAATATTCTTGACTACGGATTTCTTCTTACTTCGATTAGCGACTAACTAGTTTGAGACGCTTACTCGGGATCCCGTGGACCAAAAAGAAAACAAACGCTGAGGTAATACAGACGATGAGAAAGGAAAAGGAGCTGATCGACACTGTCAAAAGAAGAAAAGTGGAATACTTTGGTTATGTGGTGTGTGGGCTGAAATACACATTACTACAGAATATATTGGTGGGAAAGGTGGAAGGGAAAAGAAGAGTTGGACGAATAAGATTATCTTGATTCAAGAACCTATAGACATGGACAGGTTGCAATGTTGAAGAACTATTCCACACAGCAAAGGATAGGGGTCCCTATAAAGAGAATTAATGAAGTTTGCCATTAGAAGAAGGGCCTAAGATCAAGAACGATCATGGCACTGAAAGAAGAAGAAGTTTCAACAATGGAGGTGTATTTTTTTATATTGATCGGGGGCTCACTGTTTTCAGCGTATTTCAATTTAAATTATATTTTTGGCAATTCTCATTTTATTTCGGTCTTTCGTATATCGGCTTTTGTTCGATTAGAAGTCTGACGAATTACAGAGATGTTGGTTTAGCAGAAACCGAAATTCCCCTGTAACTATCAGATGATCCGTGCGTGCCGAGGTACAGGTTGCACTGGTATTCCTGTGGACATGGGCAGCGATGTAAGTATTTACTTATATCCACAGCATGTGTGTGGTGACTTATTGTTAGTCTTTTATATATCGAGTAGTATTGAGCAGGGAGAAGAAAATGTGAACAAATTCTACGTTTTCGGGGTAGTTTTTACGACTGTATGCGAGCGGAGTTTCCTTGGTTCGTCGAAGTTGATCTAGCGGTCGGTTAACGTTAATTAATCGAATCTCAACTGCATCACACGTTCCGTTTTTGTTTTAAAATAGCGCCACGACATACTTTTAAACTGCTTTTTTTCGCCCGTTTTCGTTATATATGTATAAGTCGTAAGTACTTATTCGGTCGAAATGTAATTAAATTGTTTTTTTTATATTTTTCTAGTCCACGTATAACATCATATCGCTCATTAAATAAAATAATGCCATAACTCAAAAAACGCTATTTCGCAGGAGTCGCAAAGTAATATTTACATTTACTCTAATTTGAACGGTGTACCCGTTCCAAAAGCAATGCTTATTTTGCCGAGTTTCTTATTTACAAATATGGCGTTCTAACCTCTAATTGTACTCATAAAATACATTCCAACTATACACATAACTCAAATTCGCTATTTTTTGAGTTATGACGTTATTGAATTTAATGAGCGATATAATAAAAAATAATACTTTTTTATTAATCTAGTTAATCGTTTCACGAATCTTTTCCGAGAGAATTTGGACACTGTTTCACACGCGGTGAAAACATAGAAAAAAAAAGAAATATTATTTTTCCTTCTTTTTTTTCATTTACTTTGATGTTTTGCACTATTAAGTTGTGTCGGTTCGGAGAAAAACAATTAAAACCATAAAAAAACAACTTCGTAAAAATAGAAACGCAAACCAATAAGATTTGTAACAATATACATATACATATACATGTATAATATATGTATATATATATGTATGTGTGTGTGTGCGTGTGTGTGTATATGCATGCGCGCGTGCGTTGCGTACTTTCAGCATTTCTTAATAAATTTGTATATGTGAATGAAATTTTTATAAATTTATTTTTTACTTTATTTAATAAATTAGTTTAAAATAAAATTCTCATAACAATTATAAATTTAAGTCTTTGTAAAAAAAGCAGAAAGTTTATATATAAATGGGAGAAAAAATTGTTTACGACTATGCAAATATTCAGCTGTTTAAATATTATGCATAATTGATGTCTACTATCTAACTTTTTTGTTCCCATTATAATTAAATATTGTTATTTAAACTGTTTTAGTATTACGTTTACAGTTTATGTCTTTATTCAGTTAAACTGATACTTCGCGCTATCGAATTACACGTGTTTTTTGTTTAATTCAATTTGAAAAGTGATGGTATTTCTATTGTTTAGATTCTGCGTTGGAGATTATTTTACTATTTATAGTAAAAATGTTGATTAAAGAATATCGAATACCTCTACCACTTTCGGTGGATGAATATAAAATTGCTCAGCTTTATATGATTGCGGTAGATTGAAGTTTTAAAATTTTTAATAAATTAATATATACTACTAGGGATATTCCAAACATAGTTTTATAATACGGATTACTATAAAAAAGAAGACTTACAATTGAAATATAAAAATATGAAATTTTGAATAACTTGGAACTAATGTGGAATTTAAAATATGTGTACTTACTCGTAATGTTTAAATTTATTAAGTACGAAATAAAGAAGTTGATATCGTTAAAAAAGAAAATGGCCATGCATATTTTCTTGCCAAGTTGGCTGCATTCCCACCTTAATTATGTTTTATGTTATTATACTTTTGATTTTATCTATTTCTCATCGTCAGTTTTCTTTCCTGGAATAGAACCAAGGAGCTATCCATTGTAATGACAATGATATCCTTATTCAAGTGTATTTTAATGTTCCGATTTAAAATATATAAATTTAATTCAAATTTCGTAAAATAAGTAGTTTTTAGAAACTTTTTTTTTTTTTTTTTATGAGTGGCAATGCAAAATTTTTCTCGAGATACTTTCAAATTATTCGTAAATAAAATAAAAATTGGTGTGACGGAGAACCTCGAAATATTTGCAGTTTAAAAAGGGAAAGAATCCAAAATCGTTTTTAAAGTAACATATTTGTCCGCTTCGTTATGATTTAAAATTTGAAGAATTACGAAAATAATTTATTATTTAATTTATGTATATTAGCGAATCTTAATATTAATTCGTTAAGTAAGCCACATATCTCTTGGACGTCATTCAGGTAGAGGTTTTTGAATTATTGTTAAAAATTAATAAATGTTTTGAACGTCATTAAAATGGCAAGTACGCGGGATTACGGGCAATCAGGGTTTTCTTTATTAATTCATAATTAAAGACTATGATCAAACAGAGGCAGATAAAGGTTATTATAATGAAAAGGGTAGAAAAAAATTCAAGAATACCTTTATAAATGAAAGTGATTTTAGAAATCTATCATTTTCAATCGTACAACTAAAATAGCAATATTTTGACCATAATTATTAGCGCTATTGAGTATTACGTAATAGAACTCGATTTATTGCCAGTTCTATGTTAGTAGCCATCGGAATGTATATTATGATGATATGTGGTAAGAAGGACCATTGATACAATTTAAATTATGATAGTGTACGAAATAATAAAATTTTCTTTCCAGCGCTTTAATTTTTATATCGTTTCAATAGTCTATAGTTTCACAAAATGTTCATAAATTTAAACCAGTATTTTTCGTTTGATTCTATTCTTCTTTTATCTAATACGAGTTTCGTATCGAAGAAATATCCCAAAAATACTCTTTATTTCATTCAAGCGGAAATTGAAATGACGCCGCTAATCATCAACAATTTACTTTGACAAATATTTTTAATTATACCGCAAAATTTAGCGAAATTTTCATAGAATTTTCTGTTACATTAGCAGAATATAAATCGCTTAATACATATATATGTACAATATTAATATTGTACATATATATGTGTACATGTATACGATTAACACCCCCAAAAGTGAGTTTCCTACACTGTCATTTAGAGAAAAATAAGCGGAATACAATGAAATGTGAGGACAGTGAAATATTTGAGTTTCTGGTTACACTGTGAAAATTTCTAGCCGGTTCCGTGAATAGGGCAGGAAATAACGCGTCAATGAACATGGAACTATGAAGTGCGTGCTGTAATTCGGTTTTTGTCTGCTTTAAATGAGGATGAAACTGATATTTACGTGAAATTATGTAAAGTGTACGGAAATTCACGTCAATATAATTGGAAAAGCAATAGCGTAAAACTTACATTAAAGAAGGACGAACATATGTGTATGAAATGCCACTAACGACCGGGTGCCGCCATATTGACGTTTGAAAACATTCAACGACTTTGTGAACTATCAACTCCGAATCGTATTGCGAGGTTCTGAAGGATTTAAAAAACTTCCTGTGTCGAGAGAAACTCGGCATGAAAAACGAAAAAGTTTTCCATATACGATAATGCTGGTCCGTATACTGCCTCAACAATTCCGGTTTACTTAAACGTTTTCAATGGACAGCGCTTAATAATTCTCTGTATTCGCCGAATTTTGCGCCCGAGTGATTTTTGGTTCTTTTTCAAATTAAAGAAACATTTTGCCGGTCAACGTTTCAGTGTAGACGACGAAGTGAAAATGGCATCAGCGATTTTTTCAAGAACATATCTCCGGAGTTCTGCGATGTCCGCTTCGAGTTTACAATAAATACTCAATAAATATATTGAAAAATGAAAAAAACTGAAAATACACTAGTTTTAATTTGTTTATAGCGTTATGCTTATTTGTGTTCAAATGGCAGCGTAGGGAAACTTATTTTTGAGATACCTCAGTAGGTGTCTATGTGCGTGTATGTATATATATATAACTTGGCCATTTTGGCCTCGCAAGGACCTATGCCCCTTGACTCCTGCTGCTTACATTTCTGTCTCTTTCTCTTCTATACTTTGTATAAAATTATCAAAATTTACAACGTAATTCTAAATCGGTCCATATGAATATAATAACATAATCACAAAAATTCTATAAAATATAACAAACATTACATGGAGGGAAGCCTAAGAATTACGTTGTAATTAATATATAAATATATATATATATATATATATATATGCAGGGTGTGGCAGCATAACTTCCTTTTTTAAAATACGCCACTTTTTTTCTATAAAATTTTTTAAAGAAATAATAACAGAAAATCGAAATAAAACTGCAAGGGAAGAAGCATACATATTTCCAATGGGATCTAGAGTATGTTATTCCGTTTTTCTGTAATTATTTCTTTAAAAAATTTAGTAGAAAAAAAGTGGCGCATTTAAAAAAAAAAGAGTTATGCTGCCGCAACCTATATATATGTATATAAAAATAGATGTAGTGAATCCCATACTTCGACAGAAGTTGGGAATCATTATATTGTGCGAGCGAGATCGAAAGCTTCTTTTCCTAGATTTTTCCGGTTCTTAGTTACTAAGGTAATCGAAACACTGAGCATAATATATAGACAGACGTTTAGAACGTGTTTGACAATACTTAGTTTAACTTCGATAGTTTAGCTTTTCCCTCATGTTCTCATTATAGTTTCATTCAAGTAATATGCACATAATATTACTTTGCTGATTTTAAATTCCGTCAAATGTAAAATGCATTCCGCTATGATGCTTGGTAGATATTCACAGAGCAATTTTTTCCGTTTTCTATAAATTTTATGAATAGAAAATGGAAAAGTGTGTAGGTCGTCTGCATTTCGTGATGTCGAGAAATCAATTTGTACGATTCAGCAAAGGTATACGTAATCATTTTAGGAATGTCTTCTTATAAACCAAAATGCCACGTTTGTTGTACACACTGGGCGCTCTCACCTTTGACGTTAAAAAACAAAAAAAAAAAAAAAGGAAATGAGCGCACTTCATGTTTAGTGAAATATCGATTCAGCTTGGTTATTTCAAACAAATATGGCATATTAATAATAAACACTTACGAAGAAAGTCTAAAAATTACCCTTCCGCGACCATGTAAACCGTGAATGTTTTGAATCACTTGGATAGCAAGCGATTTAATAGATACTGAAAGAACCTCTTATTTTCCATAATAAAAGTGCTTATTACACATGAAAGTAGTTACTTTGTATAGTTTTTACTTGCTATTATTATTTTTTTTGTAATATAACTTTTTTTTTTTTAGCATATACAACAAAATGCGTGTATACATTTATTGTATTACTACGTGCTGCTTGCACATGTTATTATGAAATATCCTATATTTTGAAAGAAATCGTGATTTTTTAATCTATATATTAATCTAATTAACGTAATAATTCTTGCCCATATTAAAAAATTTATTAATAACGGAATTATGATAAGACATTTTTCTAATAATAATTGTTATATTTGATATAACAAAGATTTATTTTTAAAATTATTCAGATTGTGTATTATGTCAAGTTGAATATTGTAAATTTACTAAATTTTATATACGAAAAATGAAATTTTCTTAATCATCAGATTTTTCTTATGCAGTTCCAATTAAGTATTGAAATAAAATATGTCCTAAAACGCGAAGGTTTCAGATATGAACTTTAATTCGTGAATTCAGTAATTTCTTATGCAACAAACAGTCAAACAGAACAAAAATCTATATATTAAAATCGATTCGAACGGACAGGAACGAAAGAGAGTTAATAAAAACGTTTTAAACAAGTTCAGTCAAGCATGACGTTAAGTATTCCGTTTGTTAAGTTAACGATAACTATAACTTACATTTACATAATACTAAATCCAAAACGAAGATATGTGATTTTTTGCGTCGCAGAGAGGGAGACACGTAGTCAACTTCAAAAGTTTCGTTAAGAAAATGAAATACAGTTTCGTTCCAGTGATCTTTTTAATTTTTTTTCAAAAATGTCAAACTTTCGGCGCTCCTAGGACCTAATTTTAATGCTGGAAACCCAGACGTCCTAAACTAAAAAAAACGAACGTAAATGCGCATGCACATACTTTTAACCTTGTTCAAATACGGTTTCGTTCCCAACAAATAGCGATCTTTCCAGCGATATTTTGACTCTGACTATTACTTACGTGAACATCCTTTTTTTCACTGTTATTGGTCCATGGGGGGGGGGTAATCTTTTGACCGTAATTTTTTGATTTTATGAAAGGGCTTCTACATTTTGTTTTATATTTTAAATTTCACTTTTAAAGGGTTATCTGGTGATGAGTTATGAATTTTTAAGTGATATTTGAGGTCGTTTTAAACTCCATATTATATATTCTTGATGGTTTTTTGCGATTTGTGCCGCCCAGGGTAATCAGTTAGCTTGACGTTATAGATTGTCTTAAAGAAAATTTTAAACGTAATTTATAATCTAATTTTGTAGTTTATAAGTCAAACCGTTCGTAAGTTATTGATTTTTATTTGATATTTTTGCCGTTTCTAAACCATCTTATTAGGATTCCATACATTTCATGTATACGAAATCTTAAAAATCATATAAAGAGCTATTCTAAGATGTAAGAAAAAAATGGAGTATAATGGACAGACACTTGAATGTTTATTTGATAGTGTAACTTCTTGTCACTTAAAAACTACCGAACCAATTTAAACTTCATTTAATATATAGAAATGATTTTAAAATAACTACATATTGATAGAATTAAGGAGATAAAGAAAAAAATTTAATTTTGTTTGCTTATTACCCATAAATTCGAATATTAATAATGAATTTGTTTTAGTTTAAACTTTTCAGTTGTATTCTGTCATTAAGTGTAACGATTAACAATGTCAATTTTACCGAATTTAAATTGATTACGTATTCAGAGCCACTCTGAAGCCCGGACTAAAAAAGACATTTATGTGTTAAATTCTGTTAAACTATTTGGGTTGCAATACATAAAATTAAAAAAACTTACGCTTCAGAAGAAACGATAGATTGCGGATTAATTTCAACATTAAACAATGGTTTGAAAAATTTTTAATATTTTGATAAATATTAATTTTAAAAAATGAAATCAGTCTTAATAGTTGTAACGTAAAATCGTCTTGTCTTATGGAACCATTCTAGATTTTATTTTCACGAATTCGAAATAATGCCCTGTTAAAATAATTTTCGGAATTTTCTTTAAATAGATAAATAAAAGATCGTGTTTAGCCGAGTTGTGGTAACAGCTAGTATGTTTTTGCAGAAAACCATAACTATTGCAAGAATTATATTTTTTGTAAATTGACAATGACGCTTAAAACTGATATATTCCATGCTGAAGTCATCGACAAATAAAGCTCGTAAAAGTTTTTTTTTTTTTTTTTTTTTTTTTGAAATGATTAAATTCGCGTTCAATGTATGTTTTATAGTCATATTATAAAAAGGATGTCTCAAACAGTTTATTCAACTGGATGAGATGTTTGGATCGTGCTATTGATTTACGAAAATAAATAATGTTTTGCCAAGAACAACTTAAGAATAGTAAGTATGAAGTGATATTTTAGAATTACCGATATGTGTAAGTAACTTTCGGAGCAAAATGTTGATTTTGTAACAAAGATGTCTACTTTTTCGAAAACAATGATATAATTTCTTCCAAACAAATTTGCGTCTTATAAAAGTGGGTTTGAAAAATAATTTTTCTAACAGATGAGGTATTCAGCAGCGTTTTTTTTTCATTTTTCACTTATTAAAACACAGTTGTTATAGCGGCTAATAAATGGAAATGTTCAAAAGTATTTATAGTAAGTGGAGATATTGTGAAATAGCATAGAATTATTAGTAATATTTTAATCGAATCCTGTTCCCTGAATAGCTAAAAATAAAATGATGTAAAACTGATGAATTACAAGAAAAATATTCTACTTTACGGATACTGAAGATGCAAATTATCGAGAAAAAAAAAAAATTTTTCGTTAACATCAAATTTAGTGGAAAATAAAATATTTCATTTTTTTAAAAAATACATTGGCTATTTTAAACATTAGTAAACAGGGATTGGGGTAAGATACCTGAGTAGACAATGACTCTAAAGAGCATTAAAATTAGTTTAGTAAAAAATTGTACGAGGCGTACGTGGGAAAATTTGTGTAACATTGGAAAGCAAAAAGCAGGGGAAAGAGAAAGCTAATATACAAATTTACATTAGCAAAGGAAAGAATAGGTAAAATATTTATTACATGACCTTGAAAAATGATTTTCATTAACTAACCTTCAGAAGAAACCTAACAAATTACATTTGTTCTCAATTCAAATTTTTTATACTGCATTTAATTTCTAAATTGCTTTCGTTTTTTTCTTTCTCGTCTGAAATATTAAATATTAGTAAATCATTATATTTTTAAAAATATTCGCTTATTTACCACGCATGCAGTAGTTAAACAGCTTTGCAGCGACTGCAGTATTGTTTCTAACTGTTCCAAATATAAAAAAGTACACATAAACATATACACGCGCAATTACGAATCATCTTTTAAATTAATAAAAATAATACTTAAAATGACTTAATATTATCATTTCGAGAGTTCTGTCAGTCAGAAACAACCCTTTTTACATGCAGCTGAAAAAGTTATTTCATGTTTTACTCTACAATAATAGGTTAGCAGTAAGTAGTGCAAAATCAAATTTAGAAATTTCATTTGATTTTTTATTGATTTATTTTTTTTTTCCTGATAGCCTGAGAGTTAAAGTGTTTGACTACCAAACAGGTGGTCATGGATTTATGAGAGTTATCTCGTTCCAAATTCAGATATATACTTAATCTGAAACTGAATTAGGTATGAAAAAGTCTGAGAAGGGAAAAAACTGACTCCCGGTATTCATTTCAACTCTAATAGGATTAAAGTACATTATGAAAAATTTCACAGCACTTAACGCCCTGCCAAGGATATCTGTTTTATCGATTACACAATAATTTAAACGAAGAATTAAAATCTAACCGAATAGGAAATCTATTGTAAAATTTCTAAAATTGAACTTTTTTTGGAATTATTTCGTCGAACGGTTTTGAAAGATATGAATAAATGTACGAAAAATGCCTACTAATAATTCCATCCGTGTAGGTATTATGTGATAATCTTGATAAGCAATATAAATTAAGTATGACTTTAATCGTTACTCAAAAAAAAAAATACTTAAATTATACTACAGTATATACAGTTCGCTTAGTGTAGTCTTCCTGTTAAATTGCTTTTGGCTTAATTAAGTTTTTGTCGTACATTATAGAAAAAGAGCAGAGAAGAAACTAAAGACACCGGAAGTGGTATCGAAATATTAGTAAATGAACCATACACAGAAGGCGCCGGTGAAAGTGGACAGTACACGAAAAAAATTTACCATGTTGGCAATCATCTACCGAGTACGTGTTTGAATTTAATTCGATCTAAGTTACCTAATACTAAATCAATAAGCTGCACATAAACTATGAACATCTACCATTGCCCTAAAATGTTTAAAATAACGCGCTATTACGGTATTTAAGAATAATTTACATATGTCCGTTATTAAAAATGGTAATTTCACGTTTACATTTGATTTAATTATAATCGAATTTTTTAAAATATCACTAACATTTATTTAATGAAATAATATTAAAGTTTGGCACAATCGGTTTAAAATTTAAAAAACTTGTTTTTTAAATTTTTATTCCACGAATTGATTCGTTTTCCCCAAAATAAAAGTTAAATTTATTTACCGGGCAAAATAAAAGTCATATTTAACAAAAATATATATTTTCTAATACGAACACTTTATGTCTATTAAAACTTTTACAAAATGTAGTCGCGTGATATTCATACATTTTCTTTTATTTTTAATATTAAATCTTATCGATGGAAGATAGTACTACGTAGCAGATGTCTGTCTGTTTGCGACATATTTTCTATCATCATCTAATACCTTTATCAAGTCTATGGCCACACCGGAGGTGGTGTCACGCTTGTTGTCTGGCTAGTTAGTGATTCGCCTGGATGGCAATGCTTGCAAAAACAAATATCTCACGTACGTGACACGATACAGATTTCAAGATGCGAGCGACTAAGTTGATTGCAGAAACAGTCCCCTGTCGGTTTCTCTTGGCGTGTTACCTAATGATTTCTACTACGCGGTTCACTATTTATTGTGTTTTATTATTTATTTGTATCATGGAGGGTAACTCATTAATCGTTGCAGTTTAAATAAATTTAGAAAACTACTTTTATCCATTATAAAAGTATTTTTAAAATCGGTCGAAGTTTTTCTTTGGATAAACTAATTTTTGACCATTGTGCGTTATCGCAACATGAGACCACGCATTATTGTTATGCAATTTTTACGTTCCAACAAGATATGGACGTTTTTTTTAAGATGTGATTTTTCATCAGCTGCTTCAGGACATTGATGTAATAGACCGCAGTAATTAGCCCTGAGAAACTGTGATTATACACCATATCGTGGTAACCAACGACTTTCACCTCCTTCTAACTCTCAACTGCCATGACCCTCACAATCTAGTCAATGGAAACGTGTCTTTTTACTCGCGGTACACTTGATGTCCGCATATTTCCTTTTTGTTTCTTACATGCTCAAATCATTTATAACCAATTGAAGTATACTATCTATTTTAACTTAAAATTCCGTTATAAAAAAGAATGGAACAAACGATCTAGTTTAGATTAAAAAGAAAAAACAGAAAACAAAAGTTGCCTTAGGTACAAAACATTGATAAAAGTAGCTGTACGAACAGAACGAAAATAAGTGTAGCTTTATAAAGGAGATTCGTGTACACAATTACACATAGTGAGAGAACAGAGCGGAGAAAATAGTGTAACATCCAAAATATAATTACAAATTAATATTTATTCCAGAAATAGATAAAAGTAATAAAATACACGAAGTTCTTTTTATTAGTTGTTAAATGCGACAGTGAGTCACACCGTGGTATGTTCGTACGTTGTTACAGGAATGTAATTGAAAAGACGGAAAACAGTATAGTGAATGAATGAAATTAACCTGCACTACGCAATTCAGTGAATAGAAATAATATCATTTCCTGGTTATTTTGTATTGTAGTGCAATTAGATTCATAGTAATGCATAGATTGAGCTGTATATTTGTCCCATGATTTCACTATCAGTACAAATATCAATATTTTTCAGGTATATCGATCTAATCCAATACAATACTTTTGCAGACTGCAATACACGTATCAATTTTCTACGAAAATCGTTAATGTGTGTGTGTGTATGTATATATATATATATATATATAACTCGGCCATTTGGGCCTCGCAAGGGGCTGTGCCCCTTGACTCCTCTTGATTACATTTCTGTTTCTTTCTCTTCCATACTTTGTATAAAAAACGTTACATAAAATTGGGACATTTTTTTTAATGGGAGATGGCCTAAGAATTACGTTGTAATTAATATAATGGCTGTCCCAAAAATATTGGAAGTTCGTTCTGATATCGCAAACAAAGCTGCGTACCAGGCTGGTGATAATGTAGAATTATAAAGCAATCTCCTAACTACCGATATAGTTTTCACCGTCCTCGATAATTCCTCAATTCGCTACAGGTGTTTAAATAAAGATGTAATCGTTGAACCCTATGGATTTTACGAAAAATCTTGTTTTTCAAAAAAAGTGATTTCCAATTATTATCAATACCACCCTTCTGGATCTTTTTCGAAATGTACATCATTGAGCTGAATATAACGACGTATGTTTTCTTCTTATTTTACCGTTATCGTTTTTTCATATTTATGGTATATTCTTGATAAATTTTCTGCACAGAGTTCACCATATCTGTATTCAACTCGAATTTTTTGCCTGGTAATTCTTTTTTCGGCATTGGAAATAGCTAATAGTCACACGGATTGGACTGTAGGCTGGATGCGACATAACCGGAATGTTGAATTTCTTTAAAAGTTCTCAAACGATTTCCGCCGTACATGGTGATGTGCCCAGTTAGTCTGTAAATCGAGCCTTTTTGTCGCAGTATGTTCCCGCAACGTTTGAAGAACATTGCGGTAATAGAGGGGGCGCTCACGGCCGTTTTTGAGGTTGTATAAAATGTTGATAAATTATCCCGCGATAATCGAAAAATTTAATTAGCATCACTTTTACTACGATAGCAGCTTGTCGAACCATTTTGATTTTCGGAGAATCAAAAGTTTTCCACGCGTGCCTACTTGACGGTTGAGGAGGGGATATGTATATGCCATTACGTATAATAAACATGGAATTTTAACAAAACATAGAGATAGTGATTTTTTCTACGCCTACATTTAAAATGGCAGCATTCGCTATCTTGCACTTTCTCGTTGTTCCGAGAGAAAATTTTAAAATTTAATCTGGTCAAGTGTATATATACTTTTCTGACTAGGTACATAAATTGAAACAAATTATAAAATAAATTCGCTGAATTTATATTGAATCGATTGGGTGTATGGGCGTAGAATTTTCAGAACATGACTTTCATTTTTTGTTAAGCTTTTAATATCATTGTAAATTATATTTTAGCTCATTTTCCTGTTTACCTGATTCAGGGAGAAAATATATATCCATTTTAACAAAAACGAAAACCTTCTAACATAAATGAATCATTATAAAAATATGTAAATCGGCGTATTATTTTTTATTATTTTTTTTCCGTATTGGTTGTTATTGTTGTAAATAATAATAATAATAATTTAAAGAAAATTTCCTACAGATTGGTTCAAAAGTTTATTACCGAAATCTGCATTAAGCGTTGAAGAAGAAGCCTGGAACGCGTATCCATATACAAAAACCCGCTATACGTGCCCGTTCGTGGAGAAATTTTTTATCGAAATCGAAACGGTGTACCGAAGTGATTATGGAAATCAGTCAAATGTTTTCAATTTGAGTGGTAGCGAGTTACGTAATAGAGTCGTAGGTAATTTACAATTTCGACTTACTTTAAACGTTGATCAAACGCAAAATGTAGGCGTAAACATTTCTTAAAATGAATATTTCTATCGTAGATGTTATCGACATAGTAAAAGATCAGACCGGCCCAGAACAGATTAAAGAAGAAGATCCTACTGCATTTATTAGTCGAAAAACTGGCCGTGGACCACTGGATGTCAGTTGGTTAGATAAACATAAACAAGTTCGTACATTATTGGCATATTTTAATAGATACCTCGTGATAATTTGTTGAGCCAGTTGAATTTATTCACTCTTATCTTTTTGCCATGCATTTTTGTCAACTTACGAAAATGGAAATTTTGTTCTAATTAAAATGCACTAAAAAAGTGTACAGGTTGTGATAATAGGGCCGTTTTAAATAGGACGAACTCACCAGGTTGTATAATGAATTTAATATGCATAAAACCGTTAAGAATTACCACAAATTAACATAAAAGCCAGTCATTGTTTTTGATTTAATTCCGCGTACTACATTTCTTTTTTTTTTTTTAGTAAAATTTTTTAATAAAAATAATAACAATTAACAATTCTTTACGTTAATAAAATTAACAATTCCGTAGAACGTATTTATCATATTTAATATGTGTTTACTACGCTAGGCCAACAAGGAGAGATATCATTTTAACGGTCCGTGTATACATTAATATGAATACAAATAATTTCGAGGTGCTCTCTTAAAACCAGATTTTTATTAATGAAACAGAAGTCGATTTATTCTTAATGCTTCAAAAAAAGAAAAAAAAGTAACAATATGGTAATAATAGTCCAAGATAATGGAGCTTAATAAAGAATATAAAGTTCCAGAAATAATCGTTTAAAGTTTTATATGATATAAAAAAAAGGAAATGAATTCGAGGAAAAGAAAATTAACAAAATAAGTTAAGCAATTTTGAAATTATAGCAAGAGCTCTTTACAATGTACCTAACTAAGAGGCATAACTGCTTCCACAAAATTACTCTAGATTCTTAATGTTCTGCGGTTTTCTTAACTGCATTAAATGTCCCCGATTAACTGTTTCAAATTATTCCGATCTGTTGCTGCTCATATGTTAAATCTCTTGTTTCTAAAGCCTTTACTCCAAATCGCTTTATTGTAGATGGAGGCTCACGTAAAAAATGTTTCGTTTTAACGAATTCGCAAATGAAGTAGTTGAGCATTCAGATTCAGCGTAATATTTTATTTTCGAGTTTGAATGTAATAGTGAATCTCACAGTCAGTGCTGTTAGGGACTTTGACGACTGGCAAAATCAAATTCCGATGACTAGACTAACAAATTCTTTGCAATCCAGGAGCGTCCCAGCTTTGCACTCGTTCCGGAGAGAAAAAATTGTAATGGCGCCGCACCGAGCAACACGCTGACTTGATATATAACTGTATCGTACTACAGGAAAAAAGAAATAATATAAAAATAAAGTTATCATTATGCGCTTATTGCAGCGTGACTATACCCCATCGGGCATCGTTTTCCCTTCGCTCTCATAAATTGTATGTCCTATGCTATAGATCCTTTCAAGAAAATCTTTCTAATAATACACTTTGAGTCGAAGCAGTAATGACAATTTTTAAATAAAAAGTTAAAAGCAGCTATAATAAATGTCTTCAACGCAGTTTAATGTTTTGGAAATCCGTGTAAATGTTTTCGACCATTGCAGTAATAACACCTTCTCTACTCCGATAAAAAATTAAAAAAAAAAAAAAAAATCACGAGTTAACCAAAATTAAAATACTAGGCTATATGGATATTTAATTTTAGATAGCAGAGTTTGAGGAAAAATAACAAAAACTGCGAGATAAGCTGCAATTTTACACAATTAAAATAATTATTGTAAAATACACACAGTTTGCTGGATTTACGTAAATTACGCAACATTTAATTAACTTTATTTATTTTAAGAATATAGGGGAGACGATATTTCATAATTATCTTATTTCATTTTGACTATAATTTACCGTCGTATTTTAAATTTGTATTTTTCTTTTTCACTTAGATTATTCTCAGATCCTGAGTTTAACAGCTTACCAGATAACGCAAAAAAAAAAAAAAAAAAATGTATTTCTTTTGTTTATTATTATTTTTAAAAGCTCGGGAAATATAAAAATAATTGATTATATTATTATTTTCCAATCCCGGAACAAATTATTAAATAATTTAATGAAAAGTAACGTTTCTACACTTATCGGGTCAAAAGTAAACTCCACCGTAGGTTTCGAAATGATTATATTCTAATCGATGGTGACACGGATACGATTACCATAGAGTCAAATTGCATTAAATTTAAAATCATTTAATAAAATTATACTGATTTTTCATATTTATTTAATACATTTTTCGGATACGTGGTATACCTCGAAACATTTAATATGAAACGGAACAATTTTGGGGGCAGTATACTTCCTTTCAGAATTGTTTTTCGTATTTACTAATATATTCGAATATCGTCTGTAAAAGCTTACGCTTATAAATAATTACAAATAGTACATGTTAGCTGCTGTAAATTGATTCAGCCCGAAAATCGGTATTTTCGTACTTAACATTCAGGATAAACTGTCGAGTGGTTAATTAAAAATTTCTCTTGTTTTGACAATTAGAATTTTTCGAAATCGAGTGCGTCCGACATAATGTGCGCCTATAAATTGTGCAGAGTCGAATTCAGATATTGGGGAATGCAAACTAAACTGGAGAAATACATACACGACTTCGGTAAAGGCTTCTCTCTTATTCATGTCAAATTAACTAGATTATTACTTTTGATTTTCGTATCGTGGTAGCGTTTTCCGTTTATGCAACTATTCGTTAGTTAACCGACCGGTTACAAATTTAACTTTTCTAAAATAGCATTAATAGCGGTAGAAAAGGAATTAATTTATTACATCAAAACCTTTTCCTTTCGTAAATTCTCGATATTAATGTAAAAATTAATTCTATAAATCTAATGAATCGATCTTTTTGAACTTTTCATCCAGCTTTACGAAAAACTATGTTACGAGCTCACAGACAAGCTTGGGTCTGGCAGGACGAGTGGTACGGCTTAAACATGGACGACATAAGACGAATAGAAAAAGAAACTCAAGAAGCATTACGGCAAAAAATGGCATTCCCAAGCGCTTATAGCGAAAGTGATACAGATATGAGTTCTTCCACGTCGTTATCGAAAACCGCTGATGACAATGGTACCGGGTGTGGCACATCTGGAAACGCTTTGGTTATTACATTGGGAAGCATAGAAAAGTCAGAGCATGAGCTAGACAGTCCTACGCCTGAGAAAAAAATGTCCGGTTCACTTGTTCAACTGCCCGATGTGTAAGTAAATACTTTACCAAAACATTTCAGTTAATATTTACCAATTGTACTCATCAACGTGAACAGTTTACAATAACAGAACATTAGAATGCGCGAGTGTTATATCAAAATTATTTTGCTTTCTTATTCAATGAGGTAAGGTATATCGCTTCAATTCCCGCAAATTGGCGATTTTTCTCTGCTTATTTGAAATCTTAATTCTTTATTTAAAAGTTTTACACCTAACGTCTTCCTTTACTGTTTAATATTGCAAACCGAATATATCGATTTTTTCGATTTTTTTTTGTATTCTTTTAGTAAATTATATTTTACAATAGCATATATTCTAAATGTACCAGATACACCGAGTTATATTTACGAGTTTTCTTGATGTTTTATTCTGTATACGTTTTATTATTTTATTCATTACAATTTTTAGATTACAACGATGGTTTCGAATTTATTTAACGTTATTGTTTTCAATCTAAGTCTTGCACCAATCTGGTAATTACACTTCAATGCTAATAATCGAATTGTGTCGCTATTCTCTCTGTTTGACTATGCGTGTGAACCACCGGGTATGTAGACCTCCGAAAGGTCGTTTTATAGCGTCATATCTAACCGTATTGATCACTACTGCATTCTCTGTCTTTATATTCCTTCTAATTAGTATGCACTTCTAAAAAGCGGAAATGCTAAAAAGACAACATAAATATTTTTATTACTTGCTGTTTTATTGAAATTTACAATGTAAATCCGGATTTATCGTAATTTGCTAAACTAAATAAAAGAGATTTTTTTTTTTTATGTATATATATATATATTTCAAAAGGCTTATTAGTGAGAATAAATTTCACTTTATTTACTTATTTACTTTTTTAAGAAAAATAATAACTTTACCGCGCTATATATATATATATATATATATATATATAAAAAAACACCATTGTCAAAATTTATAAGTTGTATAAAGTAATCGATTTGCGTTTCGTAATAATATTTGTATTACGAATTACATAATCGTTTTTAGTATCACTAATTCGAAGTAAGGACATCATCAAATACCTTTTTTTAGTTGATTTTTCTCATTTCCTATTATAATATTACTTTATTGTATAAATAATGACTTTTTTCGTTTCCAATACGAGTAAATTTTCAAAAACATTTTTTTTTTTTTATCTATATTAAAGATGTTTACTCTCTTTATATAAAATACTCTACTGCGTATCTCGCTGTTTCGATTCATTGTAATTTATTTGAGCGAATAGACCGATTAACTTTGTTATTCTAAACCAATCCTGTCTACAGTTTGTAATGCGTCGTATTGTTTATTGTTATTAAACAATTAAGTTCAAAATAAATGAAAACAACTTTTCGAAATTTGCAACATTCCCACGGTAGCAAATAAATACAATAATAAGCTTCGATAAAATTGTTTAATGAACTTAAAAGCATACTGTTACTTATCGGATTATTTTAGTCATTGCGTTTCTTGTAAATTCTTCCAATTATGTAAACTCAGCAGCAGGCTAAGTAACCTAATTCTTTTTTTTTTTTTTTTTTGCGCTGAAGTTGGGAAAATCCTTTCGGACGATAGAGACACCGTCGTGCCCCTCTGTGTAGTGTCTCCACTAAAAACCCAACTTCGTACAAAGAGGATTCTTTATGTCGCCCTAGAAACCGCTCTCGCATTACTTCAGGGCGATCCTCCTTCGTATTAGTTTACATTGGCTCTGTTATCAGTACCTGCGTCCAGGTCGCGCTTTTTCAGCCGCAGCAGGGATTCTATATGGTGTGCAATCAGTGACCATGTTTCTTCGCTGCTTAGCATTCTCTCTACGATGTTGTATTTAGTGAGAATGCTTACTTTTATTTCGAGCTCTAGTCTCTGGCGTGTCCAATAGATACAGTGGAAGAATGTGTGCTCCGGATCGTCATTATAGAAATCACAGTAGATGCAATTCGGGCGCTCCGTTTTTCCGAATCTCTTCAAATATGCTCTGAAGTAGCCATGCCCTGTGAGAAACTGGGTAAGGTAGAAGTTGACCTCACCCAGCTTCCTATTTATCCACATTTCTATATTTGGGATCAGCTTCGCGGTCCATCTGCCAACGGCTTCTTCATTCCATCGTTGTTGCCAGCTGTAGGTGGTTAGCTGACGGATCGCTGCAAAGCGATTGGTGTCAAGTTGATCTGATTTCTTGGCCTCCCACATACGTTGAGTGCCGAAGTGCATGCTGTCATCATCAGTCGCCGCTTGCTGGAAGTTGGGCCGTCTACATTTGCCATTAAGCGACTCAGCATTACTACTTGTTTGATCGCCCTGTCTGCTGCGTGTTGAATTTGTATTTTATAAGAGAGCTGCGGGTCAATATGTATTCCCAGGTACTTGACCGCTCCCTTCGTCTTGACTGGCGTTTGCCCGATGTTGAAATCGATACCGGTTTGTGTGCACTTGCTCGTAATTAGGAGGAGCTCCGTTTTTTCGACCGCCAGACTGAGTCTGTGGTTTTCCAGCCATTCCTGCGTTTTCAGCATCACTCGCGTTAGTTTCTGCTGAGCTGCAATGGTATCCCTGGCTGTGATGACTGCTGCTATATCGTCTGCGTAGCCTATTACATACGAGTCGTCTGGAGGCTCCAGGCGTAGTATTTCATCGTAGCTTGCGTTCCAAAGGTCTGGTCCTAAGATCGAGCCTTGCGCGGCGACGGCAGTTACGCTTTTGTATCTCAAGCCTGATTGCGTCTGATATATTAGTATACGGTCCTTGAGATAGCTTCGAAGCATGCGTATAAGGTAGCCAGGAGTTTTAAATTTCTGTTCTTAGCCGAAAGTATCTCCTGCCAGTTGACGCTATTGAAAGCATTTCGGATGTCTAATGTCACTAGCAGTACAACGGACCGCGAGCAGTGAGGTCTTTGCTGAGTGAGTATAACCTTGTTTGTGACTTCATGTACAGTGTCTATCGTAGACCTACCTTTCCGAAAGCCATATTGCCTTGGGGATAGGTCACCCGCGTTGTTGACCGCGGATTGAAGTCTCGGTTTAAGAAGGCGTTCAAGCAGTTTCCCAGCAGTGTCCAGCATGCATAGGGGTCTATAAGAGGATGGCGACTCTCGATCGCCTTTCCCCTTACTGATAAGTATAAGATTTTGCCGTTTCCATTGTTTTGGGAAGTATCCTTCAGTTAGGCATTTATTGAACATATTCAGCAGGATATGGGGGCGCATTATACTCGTACCTATTAGTTTTATGGCTTCGGCAAGGATACCGTCAGGCTCTGGGCACTTTTCATTTTTCAGCACGTTAATTGCGTCTCGTACTTCGTCCTCACTGAAAAGAGGCACTTCTTCGTTTGCCGTGTTGGATGTCTCTCTATCCTGCCTTAGTTCATGTGATGGGAATAAAGTGTTGACAACGTTTATTGTGGTTTTATCATCCATTGTTGGAGCAAGCATTTTACTGCCAAGTTTTTTAGAGACGATCTTGTAACCCAGACCCCACGGATTATTGTTCAGGTCGTCTCTTAGTTCTTCCCACTTGGTTTTCTTGCTCTTTTTTATAGCTGCTGTTAGGTCACCTTTGGCTTGTTGGAAATTGTTAGACTCAATTACTGCTCTTCCTCTTTTGTTGGCACGTGTTCATTTCCTTCTACATTTTATGCATTTTTCACGCAACTCGGCGATTTCTTTGGTCCACCAGTAAACAACCTTTTTTCGTCTTTTTCGGCCCAGTTTTGGCATTAAACTGTTACATGCTTCTTCAAATGCAGCTATGGTATATGTAACGAGCGCCTCTGCGTTTGAGGACTCCGTGGCGGTTGGTTGTTTCCATCTGTCTAATTCGGTTAATAGCATGGCCATATCTAGTTTACTAACATTCCACCTGCGGCAAGACATAATGTCTCGCCGAGATTTTTGTCGGGTTATGCTTTGTATTTGGAAAGATATGTATTGGTGGTCACTGGAAATGAAGTCCTCTAGCACTCTACAGTGTCGTACCTTCCGTGCCATACTCTGTGAAGCCAATGTCATATCGGGAATAGTGCCTCGGCATCTTGCTCTTCGAAACGTGGGAACGCTTCCGGAGTTCATGACTACTAGATCCATTCTTGTGATCATATTTAGTACTTCTCTCCCTCAGCGATTTGGCCGTGGCATGCCCCATTCGATCGCGTGCGCGTTGAAATCACCCGCAACGATGTGAAATGAGCCATTTTCTCGGATAAAGTCTTCTATGTTAGTTAATCTGGCCTCTAGTTCAGTTATAGCTTCATTCGGAGGCAAGTAACAGCTCGTGTATATGACACCTTCGAGCTGGATCCAAACAAAACCGTCTCCTTTTCCGCTTTTTGCAACATGCGCTGAACCTAAATTAGTTCCGTTCGTATTTAACTATGTTTTCTTTTTTTCCTTTTTTGCGTTGCCTTCAATTTTATTCACACAATAAGAGGCTTCCTTAGTAATGCGCATTTGATTAACCGAGCCTTATCTTTAATTTTATTAGCTTGTTAGTAGTATACACCGTGATATTTATTACCAGTGATCTAGTAACTTTTTTACGCGTATTTAATTACTTTATTTTTTTTTTATATAGAGAAAGTAGCGAATGGAACATTCATTCACGTAATTACTTCCCCGAGGTCGCATCGACTACTTCATCGTCCCAGGGTGAAGGAGATACCCAGACGGTGGAATCGGACTCGGAATGCAGCGATAGTGAATTTTTTGATTGTGAAGGTAAAAAAACCATATATTTTAAACTATAAAAATTGTGGTTAGTTTTTTGCGAAACATTAAGATAATCTTAATATGTCGAGTTACCGATTGTTTCGTGCAATTATTTACAAAACATATACCACGTATAATCAAAACATGTGCAGATAAAATAGGAAACTATAATTCAAACGTCGTACACACTTAGTGAAAGATTTAGTTTTATGAGAAACAGGGAGCTTGCAGTCTTATACTTTGTCCCGGGATTATTTTAACTATTACAAAAAAAAAAAAAAAAAAAAAAATGGCATTTGAAATAAGTTTTTAATTAGTACGAAGGTCACCCGGGAAATAAAGTTCCCATGGAAACTGTTTGTTGTACAATAGCAGTAGCGGAGTCAGCGTGTGAAGTCCTTGTGTAGCTTCTGATTTAATCTTCAAACAGAGATGGTGGTTCTTCACGCACGTTTAAAATTAGCGCTCATATGGAAAATCCTTCCAATGTCGAAGTGTGCGTAACGTTATTCATTTTTTAAACGCACATAGTATTTCTTTGATCGAAATTCACCCTCAGCTTATTAACGTTTATGCTCGGCATATTCAAAAGTGGTGCCGTAATTTCAATATGGACCGTTTCTTATTTTGAGGATAAATTACGTAGTAGAAACTTTCAGTTGTAACCGAAGAATCGATGAGTTCAAAGTTCTATTCTTTCCGACAACCATGTCACATGTCACGAATGAGGAAAGAAAGGAATACATTTTTTTTCCCGTCAAAAATAAAAACATAAACATTTAACTCGTACCACTGAACTCGATATTTGTGTTAAACGACATATCGTCAAACTTAAAGTATGCGTATTTTAAATTCTAAAATGTAATTTTAATGATTAGTACGCAGTTATTTTTCCATTATTTTTAGAAACTAATTTAGAAAAAGGATTACTAGTAAAGTGGAGTTCACTCGATTTGATTAATAATGAAGATTTAGAATATTCTCCTGCCGCATTCGATAAAGGTAGAGATTACTTTAATTTATCAGTAAGTTTACGTTTTTTTTTCCTACGGTTTTATCTAACCTGCATTAAAAAAAAATGAATTGCATAATTTCACAGAAAATCTAGCTCATCAACTTGATTCTAATAACCTTCATAAGAGCAGTATACAACCGAGAAATGTTCGTCCATCTCTTTGCAAAACAGCTGCTTTACTGTTAGTTTTTCACGCGGGAAATATATTGGGTTAGTAAAAATTACATATAGTTTTATAGTTTTTTTGTTTGTTTTTTTTTGTTAATTAGGTTTTTTTAATGTGTACATATTTTTTGTAGTTTTACGCGTGTATAAAGAGGAAATGAACGCTGAACGGGCACAAGATAAGTTTTCGGCATGTCCCGTACAATTTTTATTTAGTGGTTTGAAGGAGGGAACCTATAATCAGTCCACAAATCTGCTCGGCAGTATTTTTATAAATGACGATCAATTTATTTTAAAGATTTCTAAGACGTAACGGACTTTTTTTAACGACTGCAATAGCTGGAGCATTAAAAAAGAAATGAATCAAAGATATTTATTTTCTGTAAATGTGAATTGCATTTACAATTAATGGTTGAAAGGGGGAAAATCTATGAATGTTTTAGAATGTCATTTACCTTTTGACATACTTCGCTAAATGAGTTTTATATCCCCGCGAACATATAATTATAAGATCCAAAAGAGAGATCGAGAAAAATAGCGATCTCCTAAAATAATTTAAATCAAGTCGCTCCATGGATCTAATTTTAAAGTAAGAAAGCCCGGGTGCGTTAAATATTCTCGATTTCCAACTATTGAAAAAGAGATTCCAAAAATTTATAATAATCTGACATGTTCCAGACTACATAAAAAACACCGAGTCTGTGCTCTGCGTGCAACTTTATCCGATTTTGATATTATACACATATAGAAAAGGTATTAAATTACAATAGGTGCGTTAATTCATTAATTGATATCGGGTCACGTTCCAAACAGAAAATAGATTAACGGGCTTAAGAAATAGAAAACTATTAAAAACAAACCGATTAATATGTGCAATTTTACAACATCGTAGATTCTATTTTAAATGATACAATTGTTGTTGGATTAGCTGAAATTAAAAGTATTAAGTTCGATTCACTTTTAGCAAAGAATAGAATCTTGAGTTTCATTTATGTTATATTTGATTTATACGTTCTGTTTGATTTTTTGTCTACTGGAAGAGTTTCAGTGCTTTTAAGATATACAAAAAAAAAAAAAAACTAATCAGGGTAAAAGTAATGCATTTTAGGTGTTTTTCATATAAAAAAAAATAACGTTGGTTTAAATTGAAAATTACGTCTTTATTAAGTAATGATGAATTTCGTTATATTATTTATTTTAAAAAAATGTAATAAGATTAGCGTGTTCAATCGCTGATAATGAGAACTCATTTGTTTTCTTTTTTTTTTTTTTTTTATCTCTGTTTGCTTATAATGGAGATTTAAAAAGTAGATGGACACTGCTTTAAAGTTAGAGAGGCATTATACTATAATACGTTCAAACCAAAGACGTTAGTTAATAAAAGAAACCTGTATATTTTATTCATTTATTTATTTGTTTTATTGGAAAGGGAAATTAGGAAATTTTGAAAAATCTATCATTGAAAGCCAGAGAAATTAATTTGCTTATTTTTGAAAATACCCTAGAATATGCAAAATCGGTTCCGCTTTATTCGCGACGTTTCTGTTAATATTCACTTAAACCATAAAGATAGGAAGCATATGATGAGATTTAAGTTACCAAAGAGTAGTACGCTAACTGTTCTCTAAAAAGGAAATCAATAAAAAAAATCAGTTTTTAAATAACTATAGTATCTTACTGGAGAAATCCACATACTTAACTATTACTGCAAAGTACTGTAACAAAATCAGACTTTAGAACAATTCGTATGCCACTAAAAACTTTATAAAACTTTATACTATCAGTTCATCTTAAAATAGTTCGCATAACTTTGGTTTTTAAAGAGTGAATTTATATTACTTTAGGCGCATATTTTAATCTAATGTTCGAGTTCTTTCTCTCCTTCATTCGTGCACTCATCTTTTTTCTTTACTATAATGTGTAAATGTGTGCGTGTTGTGTGTGTGGGTGTGGGTGTGTGGGGGGGGGGTCTTTTAAGGTAGATAACAATAGGTAATCTATTTCAATTGAGGTCAAGTAAGAAAACAAAACAAGAACAACAACTAATGAAGAAGAATTGTGGTGCTATGCGTTGCACCTTACGTTTATACCACATTCTTTGATTTTATATAAATACCAATATTCTTTTGAAGTGAAATTAACATAGCTACGAATCGTGACTATATATTTGTTTGCACCGTACCGTTGAATAGGTATAGATAGTACTCACAGTAATGTTCTGCGTTAATTTAGATATATGCGAACTATATTTGAGACTAATGATTTGATTTACCGTTAGAAAATTTAGTTTTGATTCTATATATCATCTACAACTAGTCGTCGCGATAGCCTAGTTGCTAGAGCGCTTGACTTCGGTTACGGAGGTCACGGGTTCGATCCCGGGCGCCGACAGAACTTATTACAAAGAATTAAACTAAAATATTCGCTAATAATCAATCACGTGGAAAGCAATGGCAAAACCACCACGTTCAACATCATATGCGCGCTAGGTCAGTACACGGCAGACACACACGGGACTGCACTGGTATATCGATAAATCAAACGATTACTATCAGTTCCGAATGTAGAGTCTTGCGTGTGTACACCTGCGTTGCACATAATAATTGTCTGATACACAACCTATATTGGTACAGCTAAAAGTGTACGAATAGGTTGCGCCAACGCGCTATGTAGCGCACGGAACCTAAAGAAGAAGATCTACAACTAACCAGCGCATATATGATAGAATATGTGGTGATCTTTCAAGAGCCTATTAAGATTATTTTTATTTTTTTAATAATTGTTACTTGTTCCGTCGACTCTTAAACCCCGGATAGTTTAATCGTTTCATCCAACTACTATTTACTAATTCTAAGCAAACGGCAAAACTTGTTGGAAACTTATGTTGTGCTTATTGTGGTGCTGGTTAACTATTATAGAAGAATAAGAAAAAAAAAAAATTCTAATAATTAAACATTTTTAAGGGAGTGGGATTATATTAATATAAAATTTTTTGTCTTCGTAATTGTTAAATTTATACCCCCCCCCCCCCCCCCCATTTGTAAATATAATAATTTTTAATATAGATAAAACTGATTCTGATACTTTCATCAGTTTATCCTAAATTCAAGTTAAAGAGATAATAAATATAGTTATTAAATGTTTTATGCGAGACACAATTTAAAGCAATTTTTATGCATAAAATGCTTTTACACTACTACCCAGCCATATTAAATTTTTGGTTGACCTATTTGCACATTTATTTACATGAAGTAAAAACCGTCGCTTAGACACCTTGTATATGTAATCGATCTCTTTTGCACAGGTTGTATTTACCTTAGTTATAATTTTATGTATTTTTATAATTTAAATAATAATAACCGAAAATTTTACTTAATTTGATATAAAATTAATACCGCTGTTAGTGAAACATTTTTATATTGTAATATTTACTGGTATCTTTGAAATTTATAGATTGTCACTATTGCTAGAAATAATCTGCTTAATTAAACTGATTAGAATATTACTATTTAAAAGATTATTCTTACATAAACGATCAAAAAATTAGGTGTTTTCATGTTTATTTATTTCATTTTGCTTTTATATATTAACTTACGAATGTACTTTGTATAAAGTTCCATTTAAAAATATTCAAAATTTATGGGATGATAAATATTTTACCGGTGCCGGACAGAACAAGAAGATTATAATCAGAATGGTAGTTACTTAAAAAAAAAAAAAAGTCGTAAGTAAAAAGATCATATGAAATTTTAAAGAAACAATAATTAATTTTGAACATATTTTTTTAAATACGGTCGTTTGAAACAAAAAGAAAAAATTATCAAATTATTCTGATGGGGATTCTAGTAGAAATCAATTAATGGCTAATTCAGTAAAGTTGGTACTTCGCTTCTGGAGCATTACATCCAATATGGAAAAAATAATTTTATAAAGAACGTGGTATTAAATTTCGGAAGATGTGAAAGATTAAAACAATTCTTTGGTCAGCTACATATTTTTGTGTGATTTCTTTACTTATATTTAGCCACCATTCCTGAATCGTGAAAGATTCCTTGTTAACTAAAATTTTTCTTCGTTTGAAATATTAAAAAATTCAAAATTTAAAAATTTAAACATATATAAAGATAATTTATTTTTTTTTGTTAGGGAGAAGAGCAAACACTATACAATAAAAATCATGATAAAATTTTAATTTTTTTTCAAGCAATTGAACTTAAATGTTTGTTTTTAAATAATTATTTAAATATTAATTTATGCATGTATATATATATATATATATATTTGGCCGTTTTTATCGTATTTTTTTTATAAGTAGTTATTAAAAGTTTTGACCTGATCGACAAGAATTTGGCTTCACGTAATTATTCTAAAGTTGCTAGTCTTGCTTTAAAGAATTATAATCCAAATTTTTCATCTCATTCATATAATATTTCGTAATAACCATAGAAGCGTAAAAAGACCGAAACATATTGTTTTTTTTCCCCGCTGTATGAGAATAGCCTTTTAATTTTAAATACGGAATCCTGAATATGTCAATAAAAACAAATTTCCATATTAAATGCGTTTACCGCAGTGAAATATTTTCCTTAAATTTAAATTTAATTTTTATGAAAATAAGTAATTTTAAAATTATTTTCCCTAATACAAGTTAACAGTAATTTATTTTTTTTTTCCGTAAACTTACATGTCTGTGGCATTATACGTGCTAGAATGTACGATGAAAAATTGAATTTTAGCATGCGTAATACTAATTAAAGGAAGATATGGTCTTCTCCAGTTATCGTATATGGACAAATCTAACGATTATACGAATATAAAATATAAAGTTTAAAATATTCTAATATGTTATATTTTTTAAAAATGAAAAAAACAATGATTAATAGATTCTGGTACAGATTTTACATCTAAGAGATCTGATATAATGACTCTACGTGGCTGTTTCGAAAGTGTAATGAGACAACACTACCCCGGGTTAGTTGGTCGGCTTGCTATTAAATTAGTTCCTTGCCCGCTTATTAATACAACTAGCTTAAACATTCTTTCTAGGTAAGTACACGCTTATTACTATTTTTATTTTAAGTAAAGGTAATTCTACACTTGGATATCTAATAAGATTTTTCACGTAATTTATTGTTTTGATATTAATCACATTTCATTGTACCTTTTCAATTTAATTTGTTAACGAAAGAAAAAATAAAGCTGTACTTGACATACAATTACCTATCTTTAAATATCATTTTTTTCTGCTGCAGTCTGTAGCGGAAAAATAATTTGGGATGATTTCTGCGACCCGTTTAGTTTTATGGTATATAAAATTCTAAAAACGACACAATTTATAGTTTATAATTATGTATGACTAAAATTTAGACAAAAATAGTCTGCTTTTATTTTCCAGAAAAAAAGTGAGATGTTCCTTTTCATTTCACAATTATACAAATAATTTTTTATTCTTCTTTTTATCGATTAACGCTCTATCTAAGAAATTGCTTGTAATGCTAACACAGATGTGTATTTAGATTAATGAAATCAAAATCAATAATAAAAATGTGTTTTATTCGATTATTACAGTCTAAGCCCATACAGCTTTGACGTGTCGCCATCATCAACTGACGTTCCGCACATTACACATGATTCAGTACCAATCGGTGTAATACCTGTATTTTCTACCATGTCAGTGCAGTACAAGAGTGCAGTTGATAAAGCTATAACTACGGCAAACACTGTCTACCATGACTTCCTCAAGAGTACAGACGGCGTTGGTTTTAACGGAATCATTTGCATTCTAGGTATATTAAACAAATTATAAACTACTCAATTTTTGTGAAGTATTCGGATATTAATATTAAAATATCCTGGCCAGTAAATTTTGCCTAATAAAAATATCCATTAATTTCGCTTACTATTTTAAAGTAAATTTATAAGTATCTACATGTCTAATTTTAGTAGAAACCATATAATTCGTATCTGACTCTAACGTTTCGAAACAGATTGCACTGTTTATTATTAGAAAGTGAATATCAAAGTTATCTCTCTGCCGTTTCAAAATGTTAAAATCAGATATGAGTTGTTTTGATTTGATTTCTACAAAAAAAAAAAAAAAAAAAAAAAAAAAAAAAAAAAAAGCACGTGGATAACTTTAACAACTACGAAAACTATTCTTCGTATAAATCAATAATAAACTTTATCGTTTTACCGACGGAATTTCATTAAAATATATCATCAGTTATTTATATGAAAATAAATTTTTGAAAAGTGTATTTGAGAATATTTTCGAGTTTCAAAAAGATAAAAAATCCAAGAAAAATAATATTTAAACGACAGTTTTTAATCTGATAAACCCCAATATATTATCATTTGTGAATGAAATTTCGCGGCATGCGGTAGTCAGTATCATAAATGAGAAAAAAAGAAAAAAAAACTAATATCGTACACTTAACAGGCAGTTAAGGTTTGCAATGTACTAAACCAAATGTTACTAACAGTTAAATGCTGCAGGCACTGTTTACAACACAAATGTACTATAGATTAACTTCGAGGGTTGAATTTTAGCCTCTTAATGTAAAAAAGTTGTAATAACTTCATCAAATATACATTTTTATATACGGTACATTTAACATCTTTAATTAAATATTACCATCTGTTCTATAGAATTTTTCTGTTCGAATAAATAATCTTATAATTTCTGAGTATCCCGAAAGAAGGAGGCATCACATCGATTCTCTTTATTTTTTACCCAATAACCTTCTTCAAAATTTAAGCCATCCTTAATAAACACGTTTGGTATAATTCTTTCAATTATAATAATTTTATTTATTATTCTTAATATAGGCGACTCCCTAGGATCAATTTTAGCTTATGATGCACTTTTCAGTAATAAAGTTTCCGGTAGCAGTGAAAATTTAAGTTCATCAGAAAAATCCCCGGTTACTAAACAAGGTTAGTTTTAATATGAAATTTCTTTATTATAATTTTATTATTATTTAGTAATAATCTAGAACAATTATTTTATAACAATTAAAAATACCGGTAAATGGTATACCGTCAAGTTTTTTTATTTAAAAAATTGTCTCTTACTGAACATTTCATTAAATTTTAAAAGCTTGATAATTTATTGTTCATCATTTTGAGCTATAAAGTAGATCATATATTTTAAATATAACGGCCTGGTGTTATTTTTCTCATAGACAACCGTAACATTACACAAGATAAGAATTTATCCAGTTCTGGAAATAATTTTCGGTAAGTATTAATTTTAAAAATATCCGTTTATTTTCACTAAACCATTAACAAAAAAGATCGAAACTGAATTCCGCGATTAATGTTTATTTTAATGGTTGGCGAAAAAGTTTATGCATTTTATTTTAATGTGAATATAAATTGCTAATATTTTATTTCCTTTCAGTTTGTTAAATAAATAAATTTTATACTTTTGAATGTGAAATCTTTTCCTCTCTCTCTCTCTCTCTCTCTCTCTCTCTTTGTTGCTTTCTATTATCATTTTGTCCCATTAAAAGTAGTTTGAAATTTATTAAAATTAATCATATAAAAAATTCAAGTATTTCGATTTTACAGAATGAATACGTTTCTGCAAAAATTTCGAGATTACTCTTAGTAATAAATTCGTCCGAAGTATAGAAACTCGGTTCAAAAACATTTTATGAAAAAGCTTTTTAGAAAAAAGTAACTAGAAAAGTTTAATATTTCCTTTTTACGACTAATGATTGACGATCTTTTACTTATTTTAGTTCAAATGTTTATATTTTGATGTGTTAATGCATCGACGCATTACAAAAAATGATTCATTTGGTTCCGTTCACTTTTTTTGTGATATCTAAATTTCTTTGTTTTACATTAAAAAATTAAGCAAATAACTGTTATTGATACGTGTCATATTTAATGGAAAAAAAAAACCTCTGTTATTATTTCGGATAATATCTAATTCTGTTGCAGTTTTACCATTACTATACATTATTATTTTTGTTTTTCCGTTACCGTACTAGTAGTATTCGTAACATATTTAACTTGCATTTTTGATATTTTTAAAAATGTTTATAGTACAAAAAAATTAGAATTCGAAGTGCAAGATTTGTTCATGTTCGGTTCGCCCCTTTCATTAGTATTAGTATACAGATGCATCAGTGGCAGTGACGAACATAATTTTGGTACTTGGTTTATTTCATTACATTTTAGAATAAATACATCTAATTATAATATAGAATATATTACTTTTATTTTTTTCTATATAAATTCCCTCACATTGCCTTGTGCCGTGTTCAACTGTAATGGCTATTCCAGCATCAGGCGAAGGAACCTGATTTTTGCGGTAGCACTAAAATATTCATGAAATAACCTATAAGAACTTCAGCTGCAGGCTGTGAATTTGGTAATGCTGCAAGTAATGTCTCTTTGGTTACACGGATGGTCGAGCCGGCGCATGTTGAACACAGTCTTTAATTTTAATTTCATGTTAAACAGAAGAAGTGAGAGAACGTGGACAAGTATTAATTTCTTTATGCCTATTCGTAGGCAACCAAATCATTAAATTATTTTCGTGCAACATTATTTGGCAACCGCCAACGAGCCGTTGTAATCTCGATCAGTGAAGGAAGGTTTCACAGGAGAAATCGCTCCATTCCTGCTCACAATCATTCTATAAAACCTGAGGTAGTGTCGACGGAAGTGGAAGTAACGATATTGGGGTATATATATGGCTGACCAAGAAGTTTGGGCAGCTCATTCGTTCCCAGGGACCTCAGCGCGCCAGGAGACCCAGGTAAATGTCACCCGACAATTCCTCTCCTGAATGTCAAGCAGACTATTGAGTATTTGGTTGGATATCGTTTTTTTTCGTTCGGGGATTAGCGAGAGAATGTAGGATAAATTTTTAAAATAAAAAAATATTATCTTTATTAAAGAAATAATCGAAGTACCTTGGAACGAACGTTATTTAACTAAAATGTTGAAACATCATCATTTCGTAGCTGTATCATCTGATAAAAATTATGATAAATCTTTCATTACTATTAAAGAGAAAGCTGAATCGGCATCCATAAATTTCCGCTACCATTTCAATAGCTTCTACTACAACCACCCTATATCCAGCCGAGAAGTTGACTACGTTATCCGAAAATTAAAAAATTCCGCACTAAGCCCAGTCCAAATACAATCTACTATACTAAAAAACCTTCATCAGAAAGCTCTATCCTAACTCACCTAGATATTTAATGAGATAGTTACGACAGGTCAGTGCCCATCTCAATGGAAAACAACTACTATTATCCCAATTCTAAAACCTAATTTAAACCCATCTAATTCGCAATTATATCGTCCCAAATTCGTAACCAGCCTTATTTGGAAAACTGGAGAAACTTATCAGTAAACACTTAGTATGCTTGAATTTAATGATATTACTATCAATATGGCTTCAGGAAAACACAATCTCCAACTCAAGCGCTGTGATCTTGAAATTCAAATACAAAAGGCATTCGCTACTAAATTCTGCTTATATGGTTTACTTTTTGATACTGAAAAAGCATATGATTGAATATCACATATGTCAATTACTACGCCACGATGAGACCTTCATGGTCACCTTCCTTCACCTCATCAAAGTTTCTTAAATAGCCATTTCATTACTGTTAGAGTAAATCACATTTTATCGGTGCCCTATGAAAATGGAGTCCCCCAGGGCTCAATGCTAAATGTAACCCTTTTTTTTTTCTCGTAATAGATAACATTGTTATAAATGTGCATTTTTTACTTACACAATGGTTATTTGCTAACTACTATAATATTAGTATTATAAGTTCAAAGCCACTAAGGGCGCATAGACTACCACAAAAAACCTTAAACCGCTTATCTCATTGGGCACAGTATGTTTTGTTATTTTATATCGTTAAGCTGAAGATGGGTCAGCCTGAAAACGTTCTTTTCAAATTTGTTTGTTATAAGGTTTACTTTATTATAATTTATTTTTACCATAATGATAGTAGCTTATATACGAAATTCCAGTTCCAAATGTCGCACCAGCTGATCAAATAATACATTTTGCATGTTTTTTAAAAGAAATTTTTCAGCACCCATTTTCAGTTTTTAAAGTTTAAATTTTTTAAAAATTCTTTATTTCACGGTGTTCTTAAATTTTTTTAAATTATCTGACTCTTCTAATTGTTTCTCTGCATTTATTTTGAATTAAGTATAAGCGATAAATTGGATTGTTATTCTCTTTCATTTTGTTAAAAATTTCGGGAGTTAAAATAAAATTCCTTATTAACTGAAAATAAATCATAAATTTAATTTACATGTAAAATTTCAAACTTATAAATGTAATAGTTCTGATTACCAGAAATGTTCCGGTAATGAAGAAAATTATAAATTTTTTTACTTACAAGTAAACGTGTTCGTTTGTAATGCTATTTTTATTAAATAATATATATTATTTCGTTTTATATAGTGCTTTTTTTTTTTTTCTAACTTAGGGAATGAAATTCATAAACCTAATGTACAGCAGGTATATAATTTATTTCATCCGACTGATCCAATGGCATCGCGTCTTGAGCCTCTCATTTCATTAAAATTTTCAATGCTGCCACCCGTGAACATTCCACGTTATCAAAAATATCCTTTAGGAAATAGTTATCCGTATCATCTATGTTAGTAACTGAACTTTTTATTTGATATTTATATATATATATATATATATAGTAATATATGTATTTGTGTGTGTGTGTGCATACGCGAATTTGTTATAATACAAAATAATAATGGAGTATTATACATACCTTTTTGATTTTAAAAAGACATTAAAAAGACAAAGCTTTCAGATAATAACTACATCAGTGGAACGATATAAAGATTGACTGACCATTTTGATATATAGAGTGGGGCGCGGAAACCGAACGTACTTCAAATTGCTGCTGTAGCTAAACGAATTTTATGTCATGTTATTTTTAAGACGAACTAATTTTGTAATAATGATTAATTTCGAATAAAAATTGATAAAATTCTGCGTCATTTGGTAAAAAAAAAATTTCTCTACAATTATTTGGTCCCGAGTTATAGCGATTTGAAATACAAGTACGTTCGGTTCCTGCGCTCCACCCTATAGTATATACAACATATAAAATTAACATTTTGACTGATATTTAGAATTGATTGCCATATAATAAGGTTATTTAGAAGATCTGCCATGATAAAAATGTACTAGGCTAAACTAAAGAGAGTGAAAAAAATTACAAAACTTGCCTACTTGATGTTTCTGTGTGTGCAAATATTAAAAAATAGAATACTTCAAATAGTTTTATGAAGTGAAATGCTTATAAAAGCTTTAGAATTTACTTAATCGATTATTGTATAAAACTGACAGCCATCTTTTAAGTATTTACTTACAAAATGCAGGAAATTGTTTCACTTATAGAACTAGTAGGTTGAGAGGAAATTTGCTGGTTGCAACCGTAAGAAAAGCAATGTGGAAAAAGCCGAGTCTTGAAACCAAGCAACAACTAAATGATCGCATGAAGTACAAAATGACACATTCTTCTTTTACATCATGCGTTAACTAAAAATAAATAAATAAATAAATAGAATTCTGCTTTCGAAGTGTCTAATTGAAAATATATTAAGAATCGTAATAATAATAAATAAATAATTTATTTCTAAGGATAAAATGTGAAAAATTATATTATACCGTGAATTTTCGGTATTTTGTCAGCTTTTAAAGAGAATCATTAAATATTTTAATGACAACAGAATAAATGATAAAACTCGGTTACGTATTTTTTATTGTAGTATAACTATAATTTTAAATAAATAATTTCATAATTGTTGTTTTAGTGGAGGTTATTCATGCAAATATTCAACTGTTTATGGAGGAAGATTCTTCGAGCAACAATATGGCGCTAACGTCTTCGACTTTGAACAATATTTGTAACCTTCGACGAATATCTGAAGGAAGTGTACTAAGCAGCTCCTCCGGATTATTGGAACATGTTCCAGATCAAGTGATAAAGTCGCGTAAGTAAATGTAGATAAATAAAAATATGTACTTTATTAAAATTCATTTATTTTCATTAATACACGTTGTATTCGATTCATTTTCAGTAACTCAGAAGTGGTGGGGTGATAAACGTTTAGACTATGCTTTGTATTGTCCAGAAGGGTTAACGAATTTTCCAGTAAATGCTCTTCCTCATTTATTCCATGCCAGTTACTGGGAATCATTTGATGTAATAGCGTTTATACTAAGACAGGTAATTCTTTTGTACAAGTTTAAACAAAATAATGATACCGACTTTGAAGATAGCACTAATATTCGCTAATACATTTTGTCGATAGCTAAATATTGGAAGAAAATACAGTAAAACTCCAGTTATCTAGTTCGATATCAGTTATTAAAAAAAGGAAAACAACTTTGTCGAAATTTGTTCGCAGTATAGAAGTTTTTATAGAAGTTTAATATGTTTTATTTTCTTACCTACTTTTTTTTTTATTAAGATGTTATTTAAAGTATACCATATTCTCATAATAAAAATAAGCAAACGTGACTTTAAAAACATTTTTCAGTATATGTGTATTTACAAAATAACTTTTTTTTTTTTTTTTGAGGTTATTGTAATTATCCGTATTGCTCTGACTTTCCGAATAATTGCTGTTTTACTGTAATGCATTAATATGTTATAATTAACGATTTTGAGCTAAATTCCATCGAGAAATGTTTTATTAAGTTGTTTCTTTTTTGGATTAAGTATATGTAAGCCAAATAATGCAGCATAAATTTTGTGTTAATATTAATCAATGGTTATACAGATTATAGGAGGTGATATCATTCCAGCTGAAAGTAGTTTAATTCAGGACGTTAGCTTCTTTAAATTATCAGAACCTTGTGAGAAATGGATTAGAAAGCGAACATCAGTAAAGTTAAACAAATTGAAGGTTATTAATTTTACTTTAATTTTAAATATATTAATAAGTATAAGTATTAAGGTTACTATTTCTTTTTTTTTCTACATTTTAATTCCCTTTAAATCCGATATCTACTCATTTTTTATACATTCTAGATTTGACGTCTTCAATTTAAATGCATTCAATGATTAAAAATCGAATCTGATCACTTGGTAGGCTTCATTGTACTATAATATGAAAAACAAATCACCTCCCATCTCCAACCAGATACTAGTTCTTCTGTAATAATTATGGATTAGATTTTAATTGACTATGCCATTCCTAAATGTGTATCTATACTAATATTATAAAGAGGAAAGATTTGATTGTTTGTTTGTTTGTTTGTTTGTTTACATTGAATAGGCTCCGAAACTACTGGACCGATTTGAAAAATTCTTTCACCGTTGGGAAGCTAAACTATCTCTGGGTGACATAGGCTATATTATATTTTCAAAAAAATTGGGGATCCTTACTAAAACTCCAATAATGTAACTCAAGGTGTAAAAAAATGACCTAAACAATTCCTTACATCGCGTGCGCTGCAAAAATTTTTTTTATAAAACATTAAAATATCAATGTCAATTACCATGGAAATGGAAATTCGGATAAAGAAAACGAATTTAACTTTTTTTTATAAAACATTAAAATATCAATGTTAATTACCATGGAAATGTAAATTCGGATAAAGATCGCCTTAGCATCGTTTACAAGCTCATCACTAATGGAAATAGTGTGTTAACGTAAGGAATGAAAATTTTCGAGCGTTACCGTTATCTTTTGTAAAAGGTACAAAATGCCCAAAAGATTAAGATCTCAACTTTCTAGAAATAGTTCCCAGGCGAGGGCATCAAAAATACGTCGTAATGGAGAATCTTCATCAGAAACTGAAAATCGTCTTACAAGTCAGAGAGAATACGCGTCACAATCGCGTGCCAGAGAGTCGAGTATCGAGCGTTCGCAGCGGATTGAAGAGCAAAATATTAGAAATATACAAGCTCGCACTAGGGAATCGAGCTCTGAGCGTTCCCAACGCCTTCGAGATCAGAGAGAAAGACAACAGACGTCAACGACTAGAGTTCGTAATCGAGTTTTAGCTCACAGTAACAGATCGGCTTTCAGATACGATCCACAGATTGATTATGCTCAACAGTCTTCCGTCTAAATCGGAGCCATGAATAAGATCTGCTCCAAGTGTTCTGCCAAAAAATGGGCCAATGAACCTAATGGTATGTGCTGTGCTTCTGGAAAAGTTAGTCTCCCCAATATTCACGAGCCGCCACGGTCAATAAAAAATCTTTTAACAAATAATCATTTACTGATACTCTTATACTGTCATGAACTGAATTCCACGCGGGTGTAATTTAACAAATAAAGTAATTTTTTAGAATCATAATTCACGCGAGCAACGCCGCGGGCACAGCTAGTATATATATATATATATTAATAACAACGTCATTTTTAGCCTGACCCCATCACTTTCTTTGCCCCAAAACGTTACATATATTGTATATACAAGAAGACAAATTATCGACAAAATGGATTGCTAGGAAATGACAATGTTTCTATCGTACAATTTGTCATAAACATTTTTTTTTAAATGTGACATTAAATAAAGATTCTTTTTTTTTGTCACGCATTCGAAAAGAATGACGTTGCCAATTTTCCTCGTTCTATACGAAGTACAGAAGTGATGACATTTCTATCTTAAATTAATTGACCGCACGCTGCTAAAGAAATAATTAAAAATTTTGAACGAGGTTAAAAATATGCGCATTCTCGTATATTTCTTTAGGTTGAAACATCCAGCTTTCCAGTATTAAAATTAGACCCTTGGGGTGCCGAAAGCTCGAGATTTTTGATTTTTTTTTTTTTTACGGGGATGTGATATATTGTTCATTACTTTAACGAAACTTTTGAAGTTGCTGGGAAGTTCAAAATAGCGCAAAAAATGACGTGTTCAACGCCGTCAGTATTATAGTTAAAAATTTTAAACAAGATAAAAAATGTGCGCTTCCCCGTATATTTCTCTAGTTTGTGGTATCTAGAGTTTCAACTTTAAATTTGGACCCTCAAGGCGCCAAAAGCTAGAAATTTTTGAAAATTTTTTTTTTTTCCGGGCATGTGTTATGTTGCTGGAAAGATCGATTTTTGTCGGGAACAAAATTGTATTTCATTTCCTTAACGAAACTTTCAAAGTTGGCGAAAAGTTCAAAAAAAAACATGAAAAATGACATGCCTTTTCCGTTTTGTAATGCGAAAAATCTGATTTCGTTATTTTGACTTTAGTATTATGTAAATGTAAATTATAGTTATGGTTAACTTGACATACGGAATCCTCAGCGCATGAAACATCATGCTTGACTGAACTTGTTTTATATTAGCATTAAACGACCACAGAAATAGGCATCGAGGGTTTTGCGCAGTTAACAATAGCTCAATTAAAAATTTCGATTGTATAAATATTTCGACTGTTGAATAAATTACGATCTCTTAATTTTTATAAACTAACGGTTTGCAAACGCCTTTCTACGTATCGTGGTGAAAAAATTTAAACAAAATAACACGATTATGCTACTAATGTAATTTGTTTAATGTTAACTTCGACGGTCATTTCGATGTATGCATTATGTTATTTTTTAAATATTCTATTGATAGTTTCTTTTTTAACAGAATATTACCGCTAATCATCGCGCTAATGATGTTATCGTAAAAGAGGGATTGAAACAAATTTTAGTTGCTCGTTTCATGTATGGTTTATACGATGTAATCGCATTAACAGGTACTGTTTACTTTTTTTTTTCTTTTTTCGTGTGTATTTATTACACATAGCATGGGAAAAACTATTTAATAATTAATCATAAATTTAATTGCATTATCGAAACATTTATAACATATATATAAAAATAATAATAATAGAGTAATAACAGTACAAAGTAATTTTGCGAGTTTACTATAATAATATTATTCTGAGGGCTGTAGAAACAACGATTAAATCTTTCCCACCATTTATTTTAACCATCGATCAAATGCTCGTTATACTTGATATCGAATAAAAAAGTATAGTTGTAATAATTGTGAAAACTCGAAGAAAATAATATTAATCTGTAAAAAAATAAAAAGTAATTGTAAATTAATTTTTTAATTTTCTAACGATAATGTAAAAGGATTTATCGTATATTTTATTTCGAATACATTGAGAGCTGCCTGTTATTAATTCTTTAACGTGTAAAATTACCTTAGGATCTTTTGCCTCTGAAGCTAATTTAAAATTAGAAAGACTGATGTATATATATATATATGCGTGTGTGTGTGTGTGTGTGTGTGCGTGTGTGTGTATGTATGTGTTTTTAATAATACTAATCTTTCTTCATTGGTATGCACCAGTTGCTTTTAAAATTATCAGTTAAATTTCACCTAAACAAATAGAAAAACTTTGTGTTTTATAAATTAAAAATAAAGTTGATTTTCAAAAATGTGAACTTGTCATTTAATTTTCTTAATTTTTACCACATTTTAACTTTAAAAGTCGTATTTTTTTATTAATTTTATTTACCGTCCTTGTAGGTGAAAAAGTCGATATATATGCTATGAATAATTTTTCGGCTGGCGAATGGGTTCATTTGAGTACTCAAGTAACTGATAAAACGGGGCGCGTGTTTTACACAATACCGGAAGATAAAGCATTAAGTTACGGTATACACAATGTGAAAATGATAGTAAGGTAACGTAGAAATTTGCAGATATATACTCGTATTATAAATCGTTCGTTAAAAAAAAGTTACATTACATTTTATTTTACGAATGTTTGCATCATGTTAACTTCAATAAAGATCAGCGATATTCAAGAAAGGTATATTTTATTATTTTTAAAAGATTTACTAAAGAGTTGATAAAACCTTAAATGGAAATATGGATGCAGGCTAAATAAAGTAGAAAAAAAAATGGGTTAATATTTCCGTTAGCGCATGTACCAGACAAGTGATTGATTTTAACTTAATCTTTCAGGGGCGACCATACGTCAGTCGATTTTAGATTAGCAGTAATTCCACCAAAAACCGAATGCGTAGTTTTCAGTATTGACGGATCGTTTACGGCTAGTGTGTCGGTTACTGGAAGAGATCCTAAAGTTCGAGCAGGTGCTGTCGATGTCGTCAGGTGTGAATCAATATATAATATCATCAATAAAATTTTCCGTTCACTTTCGGTTTTTCTACGGTGAACGTCACAAACAAGTTTATAGATATTGCACGGTGATTATTATTTATCTTTTTTTATTTTTTACTTTTTGAAGACATTGGATGGAACTAGGATATCTGATAATATATATATCAGCAAGGCCGGATATGCAACAACAGATTGTTCTGTCATGGTTGACGCAACATAATTTCCCTCACGGATTGGTAATATTTGCCGATAGATTTTCTACCGATCCTTTAGGTTATAAAACTTCGTACTTGAAGAATTTAATACAGGTAAAAAAAAATTTATAATTCATTTCGTTTTTAAACCTGTTTACTAATTGGTAATGGAACGTTGTTGTTGAATTTTCTAAAACAATCGACTTTTCTCGGATTCAAGTGAAACTTAAGTACGACAATGTTATATCCGAAGAAAGCCGAATCTTTCCCAAACGGAGAAGTATAAGGTAAAATGAATGAGGCTACGGTTTTGCGCGATTTTACAAGCGAATGTTTATTTACATTGAAAGCAAGTGTGCCGGTTACGGTTACGCGAATTTTACGTGAGCGAGTTGCAAATGAATAAAATCACTTTGATTCATTCGAGCGAACAGCAGCCGATTTTCACTGCGTTTGTGCACGTACGCGTTCGCAGTAAACATACAAGTAAGTAGCCGAGTCAGCTCCCCTAATGTAATATATTTTTTCAAAATGCAAATTTTTTTACATCGCTTGATTAGGAATGCGCGCAAATTGTCATAGTCCGTACCAGAGGCGGATCCACGGCGAGGCATTCCCCCTCCCCAAAGAACCAAAGCCGCTATGAAAAAATTCGTTATAACAGAGAAACTTAATTTATGATATAAAAGATTTGTATGAATTTTACCTAGGGATTTTAATAATTAATATTTAATACTATTTTCAAAGAAAACTATTAATGTTCCCCTTATAATTCTATTTTAAACACAACTGTCGTCAATCTTTTGCCATTTTTATTTATTTTTAATTTTTATTTTGTAATTTTAATTCAAAATAGAGTTCAATGAGAAATATATATATATTTAAACTTGCTCACGGACAAAGAATTCGGATCGGATTACTAACAAACATAAAAAAGAAGTAAAGTCTAATAAAAATACTAGCTTACTATTTCTAAACTACTATTTTAGCTAGGATTTTATAATTTCGTTTTATTTTTCACCTAAAAATACAATTAAATTTAAATTAAATTGTAATAATTATGTATTTTTAAAACATTTTTTTAAATTTATATAAAGGTCGCTATTTGATTTTCTTTATGAAACAAGGGCTATTTCTCAAATCTACTGCTTACCGTAGAAGATTTTACGTAATTATATAATTTCCCCTCCCAAAATGTCCTTCTGGATTCTCCCCTGGTCTGTACACATCCCTATGCTGTGATATAAAAAATAAAAAAACATGCTAGGCGCGGGATGTGCATAAAGTTAGCTCCCGAAATTTTAAAAATTAAAAAAAAAAAATTTCTATCTTGTGCCGCACTTTGTTTTTTTTTTTTTTTAACTTCAGTAATGTCGAAATAACAGACAAATAAAAAAAAAAAAACAAGTTCCATTAACCAAGTTTAACAATTCTCGATATAAATTATAAGATCGACTTCTAAAAATCGCGTATTATTGAAATCTTTTTTTTTCTTCAATTTCTTTTGAAAACCTTTTTTTTTTGTATTTTATCAGACCTAATTTGTACGTTACGATTTAAGATAACACGCAAAACAAAATTGGTCGTAAACGTTGAGCAATCCAACCGATATTCGCTGCTCGCTACTTTTTAATTCGCGGTAGCTGATAACTACAGTACTTGCTCAATTACTACACGCTTGAACTTGTAATCGTTGATCCGCTATTCGCGTCCACTCGCTTAAGCTGTAACCAGTCTGGAACTATACATTTGGGAGATCATAGATAGAAACTCTACTGACCTATTATACGCCAATAATATTAAATATAACTAGAGTTTCTTTCTCTTCCATTGTTTGCTGTAGAATAGTTTGCAGTTGTACAAACTTTCTGTGCAAATACGAGTATGCGGCACTAATATCAGTCTCTCTGATATATATGTCTGTTATTTTGTCTTGTAACGTGAGTCGTAGATCTGATGAATATTAAAAAAGCTAATTTACGCCTTCGGTGCTAGTTTGTTTAATTTACGTGAACTTTTCGAGAAAAAAGAAATTCGTTTCTATAACACTTTTTGTTGCATATTTTACGCGTACAATTCTTATCGGTTTATTGGAAAATTCTCGTTCAGAATAAAATAATGTCTACGAAAGCGGACTCATCCGGATCGTATGAAAAAAATTGTTTAGTCATTTAAACTTGAGAAATTTTTACGTATAGGAACTGTGTTAAATGTCGATAACACGTGTATTTTTAGTATTTGTAATATTGTAAAATTTATTCATTCGCCTAAATGATTATGCTTCTAAAGCCTGTGTTATCTTCCGATTAATGAGTAGTTTGTCGTGGATTTTAAAGTTCACAATCGGCCACGCTGTTCGTTCGCTTATGACACGGATGTTAACATAACAGGTTTCAGTATAGCGCAGCATTCATAAGAGTATTCAAAGAAATGTAAATCTAATACGTCGTTTTAACATTTTATAACTTGCGCGTAAAAATCTATCTAAAATAAACATGTTCTTTACGCGAATACCACCGAAGAAGAAGATAAACAACAAACGGTTTTTTTAAAATTCCGACCACCACCTAGCAATCTAAATTGTAGAGGTTCGTTCGGCTCGGCTATTGTTAAACAACAATAAATGAAATGCAACAAATGCTGAAATTTTAATTAACTGAAAAATATCTTGGTATCGCCATCGTACTCGTTTAAAATAAGACGCAAATACCGTTCACTTTCTGTTGATAATATACATATATACACCTATATATATATATATATATATATATACATATATCTTTGTCAATTATTCTACTCGTTAGACTTTTGTTTCATATTACTTCACTGTAAACAAAAGTTACAAGCCGTCGGCAAATTAAAACTCTCCGCCACGCATGAAGGAAATCTAATTTGACAATGTTATCAATAGTTGACTGACGATTTTATGAGATAGCTGTAATTAGAACAAATATTTATCTAGATAATGAAATTAAAGCACCATTAAATTTGGACAACAAAGTTATGGAATGAAAGGCAAGCGCCTTTCAGTAGCTTACCAATTAAAAGTAATAATTAGAACAAACATTTGCATAGTAAATGAAATTAAAGTGCCATTAAATTTTGACAACAATAAATAAGTTTACATACGGGAAAGTTAAGGAATGAAAGACAAGCGACTTTCAGCAGCTTACCGAGTACGTAATAGTAATTTAATGTCAATTATATAATAAAAACCAATTTCAATAACAAACAAAATATAAGGGTAAAAATAATTTATAACAATAAATTAAATAAATACCTTATTTAGGAACGTTTTCAGGTATAACCCATCATCAGCTAAAACTAACTTAATTAAAACTCAAAACACACTGGAAAGAATATAAGGAATAAATGTGTATATCTAGTAAATGCATAGGTGGAACAAACATAGAAGCTATAAAAATCAATAGTGTGAAATTACCAATATTCAATACAAAATATAAAATAAAATAGAACAACATATTAAAAAGCGGGTTGTTATTATTAGGTAATCGATCGTTTAAAATATTATTTTTATATTTATTTATATAATAATTTTCTGAAATATTCATAAAATTTCCTTTGCCATAAGTGGCGAAAACGGTTACAGTATTTTCTAATAAATTAGGTTTATGTTTATTTTTAATCAAATATTCAGCATGAAATGCATTTACTATATATACACATGTATTCCTTATATTCTTTCCAGTGTGTTTTGAGTTTTGATTAAGTTAGTTTTAGCTGATGATGGGTTATACCCGAAAACGATCCTAAATAAGGTATTTATTTAATTTATTGTTATAAATTATTTTTACCCTTACATTTTGTTTGTTATTGAAGTTGGTTTTTATTATAGAGTTTATAACAAACAGGCATGTATTCGCCTACATTTAATGCCAATTATTGCGGTATTTTAGTCTCTGCATTATTAATAAATGGTTAATGTCGGTAACTAATCTTTGAAAGGTATTTTTTCCGTGAAGTTTCTTATTAAAGGATAACGAAATAATGAAACTTTTCCGTCTATCTTTTCAAGATACTATTTCAAATAAAAGAAGTAAAATGAAATATTATTTTGAGGTAAAAAAAAAAAAATATAGATATATATATAAAAAGTAGATCTTAGAGATCCTTCGATGATGATAGTTCTTCTATAGCCGCGGTAGCCAATCGGGGTCGATCGTGGCAAGGCAAAAAATATAAATAAATCAGTATTTCCCTACTTAAAACAAACAGAAAATAAACACCGTTCTTGCTTGACAGATGCTCATACATTGGATTCTTTAAGAGGAGAAATAGGTGTAAGACGGCGTTTTTGCAGTGATTTTCACGAATTGTTTTAATACATAAAGAATTTATATAATTTATCGATATTGTGAGGTCACTTTATGCATATATTTAAAAATATATTCTGAAATTTCCAAAAATTTTCCTTGAAAATTAACGGAGATATCAGCTGCCGCACATTGTGGGTCGCCATCCGACTGAACAATTTGTGTATATTTTAGAGGTCGCAATTTTCATCCGAAATCAATTGCACAAAGAATATACTTTTTTTATATGTATCTATTTTATGTGAACCTCACTCTCCTCAAAAAAATTGAAAATTAATAGATTTTAGAAGGGTGTGAACATAAAGTATGATTTTTTACCAGTTTTTCATACTTTTTTTTTTACAACAAAAAAATATTTTAAATAAAGGTATTGTTTAGGATTTAGGTTCAAATAGAGCGTATTTATATAAAGAAACTATATGCCAAATTTCAAAATGATTGATTAAAAATGTTTTAAGCTGGAGTGTACACTAATTCGAAAAAAGTCGTTTCAAGAAAAACGCGTTTGGAAACAAAAGTGGTAGAAAAGGTTAATTTAAGGCAGTAATCACTTAATCGGTTATAACTTTTGAACGAATTGGAATTTTGTTTTGAAATTTTAAGAGTGTATTTTTGAACAGTTTTACTAGCGATTTATGGGGGGGGGTGAATTTTTGAAGCCTCTACGCCTATTTCCTCCCTTAATGTTGGCAATTTCCAACTACAAACCTGATTTTGCTAATCTAGCAGAAGATGCTCGGATGTCAATGCTCACACTAATATAAATAAGTAGTTACTAAGAATAATTTTCACTTTTATGTTTTCCCTCTTAATAAAATAAAAAATACTATATAATTGTGTAGTGAACTATACTGTTTCATTTAAAATTTCAAGAAGTATGTAATTGGTAGATCGCACAGGGTTCCGTCAGTAAACAGTAGATCTTGGCTCTAATCAAGTTGGCCACCCCTGTTTTATAGGTGTTATAAAAGAATAAATTTTAATTGACTACGTCGTTCTTTTAAAAAATAATAATTTACGGTTTATTTAGCAAAATTTCTGCTAAAAAATCGTTACGTATTTTGTAACATTTTTTCATAACGTTTTTTTATATGATTCCCGCCGCACAAGAACGAAGTTTTCATTAAAACTCGATCTCGGGAACCTTGCTATGAAGTCCGTCCTCGAACTTTCAGATAATATAATTATTATAGAAAAATTAGTTTTAATTGACTATTCTTTTTTCATCATCAAAATCAAATGAACGTCATATAAGCATGATAAAAAATGGTTACTTGTTAAACGTGTTACAGATTTTGTTTCAGAATATCGTTACAAAAAAACGTTACATGATTTTTCATATTATCCCTATGACTATTTTATTTTCACGCCGGGAGTAATATGAAAAACTAAAAAAAAAAAATAAAAAACTATGTAATATGTTTGTATAACGGTTCTATATGGATTATATGGACAACGTTTAAAAATGACATGGTCAGTTAAAATCGTCCAAGACAATTGACTCTCACCTTGAGATCCGAAGAGGTCCTCATGGCGAGGTCTAAGGGATCGATTTTTTATATATGTGCGAAGAAGCTGGAATTATTACAGAATTAATGGATTGAAGAATAAATTCGCAGCATTTTTTTCCAAAGAGTTTTATTTAAACAAAAAACAATAAACTAATCAATTATGTAAAATAGTAAGTTAATAATAACAAATATAATAAACAATTATAACAAACTAATAAGATAAATTTTCTTACTTAGTAACGTTTTCGGGCATAACCCATCATCAGCTAAACCAATATGTAAACAGATACAAAATCTAAATAAAAGATTCTTCATTAATCAATTATGTATTCGCCGTTGTTGTTTACGATGTCCTCCCACCTCTCGACCAATTCGTTGATACCATTCCGCCAAAAATCGCCCGATCTGGTGTCGAAGAAGTTGTTAAGCCAGTTGTTAAGGTCCTCTTTGTTGTCGAAGGTAACGCCCCGCATAGGGTTCGACAGAGAGCGGAAAAGATGGTAGTTGGTCGGTGCAAGGTCCGGAGAGTACGATGGATGCTGAAGAACCTCCCATTCGAGCTCTTGCAATGCGGCTTTGACGACTTGTGCACCATGCGGCCTGGCATTGTCGCGAAGCAGGATGACTTGGCCTTGTAGATCGGGTCTTTTCAGTCGAATAGCCTCGTTTACGCGGTGTAGTTCGGTAATATAGAGCTCCTCGTTGAACGTGGCGTTCCTTTCGAGTATTTCCCAGTGCACCATGCCCTCCCAGTCCCACTAAACGCAGATCATGGCCTTCTTTGGGTAGAGATCCTGCTTGACTCTCGGCTTTGGCGTATTTCCAGGAGCCATCCACTCCTTTTTTTTTCTTCATATTGACGTATAAGCACCATTTCTCATCTCCCGTGACGATTCGGTACAAAACACGCTGTTTATGGCCGCGTGTTGCTCGATGCCGGGCAAGATATTGAGCAGCAATTTGAAGACGTTTTTCTTTGTTTTTTTCCGTAATTTCGTGAGGCACCCACGCTTCCAATTTTTCGGCAAATCCCATCGAGTGGAGATGATTGCGAATCGTCTTTTGATCGCAGTTCCACGACTTGCTTGGCGACCGTCCTCTTTCAAAAGTTCCTTGAAACGCTCTTCATCGAATTCGGAAGACGTGTCGTCGAGGTCAAAGTCGTCGTTTTTGAACTTCGCAAACCATTTCCGTGCTGTAGACTCGCCTATGACACGTTTTCCGTACACCTCGCAAATGTCCCGGGCTGTTTCGGCTGCTTTTTGACCCCGATGAAATGCGAAGATGAGCAGGGGTCGAAAATGCTGGTTTTTGCCTCCTGGGAATTAAAATTTCTAAGCCTGAAAAATGATGAAAAATTAAATTATTCAAAAAAAACAAATATCACAGTTTTGTAGAGCAGAAAAAACACTTTTTAATAAATACAAACAATTTGCCAAACAAAAAAAAAATCGTTTAAATAAAACTCTTCGAAAAAACCGCTACGAACTTATTCCTCAACCTGCATACTAGAGCAAAAATTTTTTTTAAAATATTTCTAATTTTTTGAAAGTTCAATAGCGGTAGTCTCTGGACGATATGCTGTGTAAGCTACCGAAAGATTTTATTCGGGTGGTTTCAATTAAAGTATCACTTTATAAATAAAAATACTTTTTTTTTTTTTTTTTTTTTTTGTTTATGCTACAACTTTACGATGCTAAAAAATGGGGAAAAAAATGTAAATTCAGTAAATAAACGTGACGGAATTTAATATTTTGGGTCATTATTCGAATTAATAGGAACACGATGCCGTAATATGTTCGGCATATGGAAGTAATAAAGATATAAGTGTATATAGCGCGATCGGCTTAAAATCATCGCAGATATTTATCGTTGGTCGAGTTAGCAAAAAGTATCAGTTACAAGCGACTGCGCTGAGTGACGGATACGCTGCTCACTTGCTAAATTTAACTTCATGCAACGGTCCCAGACCGGCTCAAGGCAACGCCAGGATGGTGTTAATTCCACGAGGTTGTTTCGGTCAAAACGCTTCCATTAAAAAAAGGAGGTAATCTTTTAATATGATTTTTGTCTTATTTATTTTTCTGTGTGTGTGTGTGTGTGTGTGTGTGTGTGTCACGAAAGAATTTTGCGCGCATTTTTTTGTTTTATCTTCATTCGCCTTAATAAACCTGTTGCATTTTTCCGGAATGCGCATAAACTGTACAAAACGCTGAATTCTGGGCGTTAACTTTTCGAAACAGTATTAACATTTTGTTCTTCATTTCGATTAATAAAATCTCGAAATTCCTGTGAGCCACTTAACGTTTTTTACTTTTACACGTACTAATATTTATTTTATCGCACCTGTTCACCTCCAAATTAATTTTATTACAAATGACAAAACAATTTATTGTCACTTGTTTCAGCTGTAAAACAAAAACCCATAAAATTAAAAACACTTATCTTAATTGGGGAACATAGCGTACAATTTACAAATTAGTTTATTATATATATATATATATTTAGTTTAGAGACAGATTAAATTATTTTCGCTGTACTACATTTTAAAGGTGTCCACGCCTTCGTTGAATAAAATCAAGATTTTACCAGTCTCTCACTTGTAAGATTTTCAAAATTTTGCCGACGAGCCCTTTAAGTTGAATTTTTGCCTCAGATTGATTGTCGTCTTTGTAATGTTTGAATTCCTTCTATTCTATTTGCGGAGACACTTTTTCTCATTTCTAATATGTCTTAATTATCCTTTCTACAAATATATACATATACATGTATATAGTCCGCACTCTTGACGACTTTCATCATCGTATTTTACCGGAAAAGGTATAAGAATTGTTCCTCCTCATTAAGTGTCTTAACAAAACCATGACAATGCAGTAGTAATGTTCTTTCATTAACTCAACTTGTCTTAAAGAAAACGTATAGAAATAAAATACTTCACTATTGGTAATTGATGGTAAATTAAAATCTTAATAAGGTGGAGTGCGGGCCAGTAAAACGTACGGAAATCGAGTTAAGTTTTTAACGGGTGAGATGCTTCCATTTCGAAAAATTCACATTTTGTTTTGGCTAATTATCGGGAAGAACTTATTTTAGACGATTATATATAGTAGTATTCCAGTACAGTTACTGATATCGCCTTACGGCCGCCTAATGTTTTATATTTATTTTAGATACTTTAAATGCCTCGACTACAGTCTTCCGAAATCTTATTATGTTAGAGAACAATAATAATATAACGTGAACAAAAAATTTACTTAAAACTTTTACTACCTTTCGAAAATTCTATGCAGCCCTCTATGTGTTCTGGATTAACGTGACTTAAATTTTTAATCAGTTTATGTTATTAAAATTAAGGTTTCCGATAGAAACCACATCGCCATTAAAACACTACTTAACGTTTCGAACGCGCATACGTGGTCGTCCATGATCGGAAACTCCGATGACGGACCGTGCAAACGCGTTCGAAACATTAAACAGTAGTATTTTTAACGGTGCGTTGTTTCTATTGATAATTTTAATTCTATCTATTTTTTTTATTTTTATTTTTTGTTTATTTTTTATGTTCGGCGGACTCTTTTTTAATAATCGGTCCAGTGTGGAAAACCAAGGAGTTAAAAGAATCCAGAATATGAAATTATTTTAATTTTTTCATTATGATGAATTTGTTTCCCGTACGTAAAAAACAAGTGTCCTCTGACCGCTAAAAGCCCAGTACTAATAATTTGTCAATTATGTAAAATACTTGTCACAAAATTCTGTGTATGCCGAAGAGTGCATCAAGCACTTGAAAAGACACATAACCCATAAACAATTTTTTTCGTAGTTTATTTTTATTTTATTTAAAATCTTTTTTTTTTTTTTTTTTTTTTCTTTAAAACATTATTTATAATTTTACCATGCGTAATGTCAAGACACATGTTCATTGACATCTTGCTTAATCCGCATCAGGATTACGAACGCTGATCTTCACCGTTTTCCTAAATTACTTAAAACCCTCTGGATTAAATTTTTTTTTAATTTAATAATTTCAATTACCAAATTGTATGAACTAGAAGCAGATATAGCACCATTTGTTCTAGCGTACTCATACCGTCAAATTTTATCTACGGCCTAATAGCCTACATACATGGGCATCTCAGTCATTTGCTTCAATTTTTTTTTTTTGCATTCTATAAAATTTCAAATTTCTGTAAAATAGAACGTATGCCGCGAAAGTAAAAGGAGAAACATTATTCGGTCTCCGTAAGTAATATTCAGAAAATGTTGATAGTTTTTATTTGAAGTTTGTCCTATTTAGTAAATAATGGGTCGAAACCACCTCTCAATTTGTATAGAATAGGTTCACATTATGGACTGCACTATGTAATATTAAATAGTAAAATACTATTCATAATTCATTTCACATATTTATGATGTGTAGCGTTAAAGAACCGGTTCAAATAGCAATTTGAAATCACCTTTGCCCCCGTTTACATTAATCGCATTTCGATGAACCCTAATTTTTGCTCATAATTTTAACTCTGAGTCAATTCTTCAAATGTTTTTTTCTTTTTATTTTATTTTTTTAGATTTTTTGATATTTTTTTTTTTTTCTTTTTAAAATGAGCACATGTTTTATATTTTAAGATTTTAAGGTTTTTTATTTATTTCTTATTTCGGAATGTTATGTAGAATAGAAGAATAGAGGTGATTTTTATGAATTTTACACTAGCCCGCTAAATTCAGCTTTGCGCAGTCCGAATGATTTTTTCGGTTTTATTACAAAGCTGTTCGCTTATAGCGCCGTACGCAGATATATTGCTAATACTATTATTTTCGTCACACCACTATTATTTTTACTTTACTAATTTTATTTCGTACGAACATGATCCATTAGTATTACTAGTAAAACTACATTGTTTTGTATACATGGCGATACTACACCGTCAGCAGCTTCTTCCAGTTTTATACATATATCATCGGGATGGAAACTGTAAATTTCGAGCTGTGTAATTAGTTTTATTTTCATTCGAATAGACGTAATCCTGGTAATCTTTTCATATAATTTTAAAGAGGGAAGTAAAACAATTAAAAAAAATAATAAAATTTTAAGTCATATAGAAAAAAAAATTCAAGTACGTCAAATCTCGTTCCTGATTGAAACACCTGCGCAGATCTGTGATGTAAAGTTAGTACCGTACAAAGCGAAAAGAGGAGAAAGCGTATTATGTAATTGGTTTTTTATGATGATATTATTCTTTTGAATAGAATTGCAGATTTATAATGCATTGTTATTATGATAAGAGCCAATCTGTTCTATCGACAAATTTCGATTGAATTAAATTCGGTTGTAATTTTATTAATATCTATTTCATGCTTATAATTTAAAGATTTTCAAAACAAAATAAATGAAAATAAAAAAAAAAAAAAAAAAAAAAAACAGTCAAAAACTGTCTGGATTATTAGTCTACGCATCTACCACTGAAGAAAAAGTCTTCTGCTGAATAATATCAAATTCGCGTTATCGGCATTGTACTAATTATGAATGCGTTTTTTTCAACCGTAGCATATTTTCGTTTTAATTAAAATTCGATCTTGAAAAAATTATTTTTTACTCTACGGTCTTTCTATCACCAATTAAGCTACACAACAATATCGTAGATATTCATGAAAGACGCTTTTCGAACCACGTGCATCTCTGTGATGAAGTAAGCATTAAAACAGGTGAAAATTTTTAAAATAAAGTACGCTTCAGAAATTCCGGTAAATTATGTAATTTTTACTTTCAACGAGCTCCGGCTGATTTCAGTCAACGCTAAAAATTCAAAGAAGACACAAAAACGAAATAAAAACTACCTACTAAATCGCAAAAGCTCAACTCGGCAAAGATGTGCAACTACTATTATTTTATTTTTTTTTTCTTGGCTCCGGTAGTACCCACACTTAACTAGTTTTCTAAATCGAAAAAGTATTTCCAGCAAATGAACCAGTCTATTTCAAAAAATTAAATTAAATTAACAATGCATTTACTGTAATATTATACAATAACTAAATAATAAGTTTGTGTAATTCACGGAGAAGTCCGACTTTTTGAAAAATTCAAAGGCAAAATCAGTACTCATGAACAAAGTTCATATTTTTTTTTTCAAATCCATTAGCCCGAAAAAGTATGTAAGATAAGTAATGCGTAACTTAAGAAGAATGCGATGATAATGTCACAAAAAATAAACAAAAGAACGACAAACATAACATTAAAAAATATTATATTTTTTTCGGACGGGTTAATCTTTTGCATTGAATTAATTATCAGTAAATAATTTGTGATAGCAGATTTTTTTCTACCAACGCTTGCAAAGTATCGAACATTAAACAATTTAAATTGAAAAGAGTGTATTAAATTATTCGCACATAGTCGGTTATGATCTGTTGCTAAGTAGTTACAATTTTGCTACGAAATAGCTAAATATTTGAATGAGAAAATTGCAAAATAAAAACTAATGTGATTTTTAATGTTTAACTTGTTTTTGAATTATTTAATAATCTATTGATATTAAGAAAGCCGACATTTTTTTTTGGATTTTAATAATAATTAAATTAAGTACATAGTAGGTAAAACCTCGAAAAAAATAGTGTATAAAATTAGAAAATAATAAAAATATTTAATAATGATCTGTATAAATAAAAATAAAATGCGAAATATGTATGAATAATTTCTGTTTTATATAGTTGTTTAATTCAGTTTATTATAACATACTGCAGTGAACTTTGAGAACAACAGTCAAATTCCACTTTTTAATTAAACTGTGCAACTCTCGGGAAAACCAGATCGCGCCAATATTATTGTCCTAGCAATTCATTAGTAATTTCTTCAAGCAGATTCTAAAGCAAACTGCATTTTGCCGCTTTACTAGGCCGGAATTTAAAATACGTCGAGTGGCGAGTACAGAAAAAACATATTTAAAAAATTTTAAGAATTATTCAAGAGAAAATTTAAATTGTGGCTGATGATTCCGCCACATATTATAAAGCCGCTGGTTCTATTATAATTCGGCAGATCTAAAAAACTTACACCCTGCCGCCGGAAATTTTCAGTTGTGACTTCCCTCATATATACTAATACACATAATGGAAATACAACATCAAATGTTTAAAGCTGAAAAAAAGAAAACTTAGAAAAATGATATTGATCTGCCATATTTAAATAAACAAAAAGAAGAGCCATCTACTTCTTATTTTTCTTTTATCCGATCAGAAGGCTATTTTTTATTCATGTGTGTGTATATATATTAATTACAACGTAATTCTTAGGCTACCCCAATTCGAAATAATGTTCCAAAAAAATGTCCCAATTTTATGTAATGTTTGTTATATTTTATAGGATTTTTGTGATTGTTATTTAAAAAATGTCACAATTTTATGTAACGAAATATGTAACGAAACAATGTCTTAATTTTATATAATGAAAGTTAAATGTTAGAATAGGACTTTTGTGGTTATGTTATTTGTTTTTTGTGTTAATGCCAGTAAGAATTACGTTGTAAATTTTGATCATTTTATACGAAGTATAGAAGAGAAAGAGACAGAAATGAAAGCAAGAGGGATCAAGGGGCACAGTCCCTTACGAGGTCGAAATGGCCGAGTTTATATACATATATATATATAAAAAATTGGCCATTTTGGCCTCTTAAGGGGGGGGGGTTAAGTTTTTAAACTTTTTTTTTGCATTTTTTTTTTTAATTTACTTATATGAATGTACAACATTTCAAGATTATTGTGTCAAAATTTGAAATCGATCGCAACAAAATTAACGGACCTATAGAGTTTTGAGTGAGCGGTGCTCCGCTCCGGTTTTGAACACCTACTGGGCAGCTACGTAGCGCGGCTACCTGGAAGCTGTTTCGTGCTCTTTTGAACTTCGTATTTTCTAGTTTCGCTGTGATTGTGTATTTATTATTAGTAAAATGCCGAAGAAAATTAGCAGAGAAGATCGCAAGAGTACCAGTTCCAGATTAGATCAATCAAAAAAAAGCAATATCTCCACAGAAACGCAAGACAGACGATGTCGAAGCAAAAGGTACATCGTCCAAAAAAAAAAAAAAAAACCTGAATACTTTTGTGCTATTTGGGCTACTTACTACCATTACTGTTCGGTGGACGAGAAACCGCAGCACGACAAATGCCCGAGAGGCCAAGACTCGTGGTATGAATGGCTGAAAGCTCAGCTGCAAATGCCCTGAAGTAATTCAAACACAGTTACACTGCACTTCCAAGTGACGTTTCTGAAGAAATTAAACCGATATATGAAGACTTGAGTAAGGGATCACTTCTGCAGCGATATCTTGGAGGATTCACTCAAAACAACAGTGAAAGTTTGAATCAACTTATTTGGAAAATTACCCCAAAATCACTGAGTGGTACCTCAACTGTTGTTGAAATCACAGCTCATGTGGCTTCATGTATGTTCAATGAGGGCTGTTTTGCTTTTCTCTCATTTATGCAAGAGATAAACATCAGTACAGGGTCAAGTTCTCATGAATGGACAGGCATGGTAGATTGAACGAGCATAAACAGAGTGGAGCAACAAGCTGCACTTGAAAGTAAAGAAGGCAGAATTCTACGTCGACAGGAGCAAAAAGCTGCCTTAGATTTTACAGCTGAAAGCTGTGAGCTTTATGGGCTTAGCATCGATGACTCTGAATAAGTATATTAGAAGAAACACTCGCGTACTGATGTTTAAGTCAAATTGTTTTGTACACAAAACTTTAAAGCCTTTTTCTCGCACTTGACATTTTTAAAGTCCGTGGACACTGTAACTCGAAAACTAATGCACCGATTCTTTTGAAATTTTGTACAGTGTTTCTGCACATCAATTACGAGGTAACGCTGGGAGGGTTTTTTTTTTTTTTAATTATTACTTATTTTACAATACTTGTTAACAAAAATTAAAAAATCAAAAAAAAAAAAAAATCCTCCCAGCGTTACCTCAAGAAAATGATTAACTATCAGTAGTATTTTGATTTTTTTGATTTCAGATAACCAGTGGTGAGATATAGTGTCCACCGCAAAACAACTTTTTTTTGAGGCTTCTTCGAAGATTTGCTGCTAACGGCGCTTATTTTTTAATATTTCTTATTTAAAATTTCTGAAAATATTGTTCAAATGTTACTTTATTGCATTACAAAGTATAAAATATATTTGCATTCACTGGAGCATAAAGAAAAATTATTGAAAATGAGCCTTTTTTACCGAAATTAACTTTACCCCCCCCCCTTAAAGGACTGTGCCCCTTGATCCCTCTTGCTTTCATTTCTGTCTCTTTCTCTTCTATACTTTGTATAAAATTATCAAAATTTACAACGCAATTCTAAATCGGTCTGTATGAATATAAGTTATGCGCGAACAAATGTAAAAAAAAAACAAAAAAAAACGGGATGTACGTGTAACCTTCTTTATTTTGGAAGTCGGTAAGAAAGCTACATTTCCATGGTAATTTTTCAAATTGATAGCATTTTAAGCCAAACGCCTCTGTTATGCTAATAAAAAATAATAAAAAAAAATTATCCAAGGAGACCACATTTTTTCACGTTTTTGACGAATACTCAATTTATGTTCACCAATTTTCATAATTACCCACGTGGGGTACCTAAGTTGAATGGTACTCTTTCTAATGATCAGGGAATTAGTAAAATTGGTCTATATAAATATGAGTTAGGCGCAAACAAACATAAAAAAAAAAGAAACCTTCTTTTTGAAAGTCGGTAAAAATTAAAATATTACAAACGTTACATAAAATTGGAACATTTTCTGTAATGGGGGCCGGCCTAAGAATTACGTTCTAATTAATATATATAATAATTTTGAATAGGGGAAATTGAAATTTTTATTTCGATTAATATTTTTCGTATTATAATCACCGCGAAATGTGCGCGCGTTTAAAACGATTACGTTAGGTGTTTCGCCGTTATTTACTCTGTATTACTGCATGTTTTTTTAGGATTTAATATATATATATGTATAATATATAAATATAAACATACGGGATAAACGGATAATTATTCTTGGAAATACGGGAAAATGTGTCTTTCGGTCACATCAAATTGTTAACAGCGGTAAGTACTTATTTCCGAAGCCCTCGTCGATTACATATTTTTATTATTTTTTATTTATAACGGTATATAATTGTTAAATTAAAACTTTCTTCTCAGACTAACATAAAACATATTGAAAATTATCGGCAGAAGAGAAATTTCTTATCGACCCTTCAACAGAAATCACCTGGGTGGGTGCGAAGACGATGCGATATTTATGCAGCTATTTTACAGTTTCTACTAATTTCGTATAGTCTTTTATATAACAAACGCTTTCAATGTTTACATTTTTTTCTTTTCTTAAAAAGCTTAAATTCAACGCCTGTTGTTGGCTTTTTTTTTGTTTTTGTTTTTCTATAATTTTCATTTTACATACGAAATATTTTATATTTTTTACTTTATAACGATATTACACATACGCTTTTACTCACACTCTGACTAATATTGGTTTATAATTCGAACAAGTTATTGAAATGAAAATCATACAGTCTACCATTATGTGTGCGTGCGTAAAACTGCATTTCAGATATTCCTTTAAAACTTATAAATTTTTCTTAGTTTAACGCTTCCACAAAAATTTTAAAATATTACCTAGTTCTAGAAACTTTAATGTAGTAGATCTGCTTATTTTGAGAGAATACATATACATATAATACATGCGTGCCGGGTGTTGCACATTAGCCAGATTGTATTTTAAACTGTTATTATAAGATAGACCATCATCTGATAAATTTTCAGAACTGAGAAAATAAGGGAAATTATTCTGATCATTTTTTTCAGTTTTCCACCTGCCAGACGTATTACCTATACTCACAGATTAAACAGGCTATTTTTTTTACTTACCTTCAGTGTATCTCTTACTATTAAAACAATTTTTATCACTGAAAAAAAAAAGTGCAGTGGATTTGTATACTGTAACGCATTTTCCGTCTCAACCCATCTGAATCCCCTTCCCCCATATATATATATATATATATATATATATATATATATGAATTTTGCTTAGAATTACTAACTGAATAATTCTATCGATGTTTGTTGACTACGAAAGTTAGTACCGAAAAAATTCACTACCTCCTGGACTAGTACATTCTACGTGCGGTGGAAACTATTTTGAATTATACTACGCCCGACTACCGTACAGGCAACGACTATTGCAGTCCGCTAATGATATAGATTGCTGCCTCTCTTGCATACCTAATAATATTCTATTTATGAAATTTCCAAACTCTTTTTTTTTCTTTTTCTTTTTTTTTTCTTGTAGCAGAAAACTGAATTTGCTCCTAGTGTGGTGTCGCGGTGCTTCTCCTCCTCTTTTTGAGGATATATTTCGTAATGATATTTCTTCGCAGTATGATTTCAGTGTTCCGTTCTTGCGCAGCAGATTAATAGAGTTAAAAAAAATAAATAGACCAGATATAGAAGGAAAATGCGAATAAAATATAATACCTACTTATCAGAAATATATGCAACATTACCGGCATGTTTCGGGAGTGTAGTAATCACGGCATATTTTTGTTTTTTGTAATCTGCAAAATGCAACGGCGTGTAGCGAAAAGGAGAAAGAAAAAAAGATCACGTTACGCACGTTTATATTTCGTTTGTTTCGATTGGTTATGTACTTTTTGAAAATAATTCTTCTTATACGTTTATATTTTAGGCCTACGGCGAAACGTTCCACCTCTTTTCCACTGCGAGGAACCAATCTGTCGTCAGTAGTATCGTCGAAGAGCTCGCTAACATTTACGAAACAACACGTAGAAAGAAAGTAGAGTATTGTGTACATCAATTAATTATAGTTACCTACTGTTTTTCCGCGACTTGATTGTGTACCTATTTTTCGTCTTGTCATTCTTTTGTTATTTTATTTTACGTTTATTTCGATTTATTGCTTATGAAATTTTTAAATGTCCGCTTATATTTTCATTTGAAATAAAATGTGAAAAACCAGTACCGTGTACGTATGTGTGCTATCATTTAATTCAAGGTGGCCGTCCAATCGGGAAAAAAGGAAAAATAGCCAAAAACGATTGTTTCAATAAGAAAAAATCATTTGAAGCGAAAAATTGAATGTATTTTTGGTAATGTACTTTACTCGATAATAAATGAGCAAGTTCTGTTTTATTCATATGAAATATGCTTCGGCGGTAAAATATTACCAATGGTAACAAAAAAAAAAGTTCCATTCTTATTTTTGTACAATTCTAGTAATCAGAAAATCTCGAAAATTTGAACCGAGAAAACCGGGAATTTAAAAATTATATTTCAGTTGCTACCGCGTAAATGTTTCGGGGAAATTGCCTGGAATTTCTTTATCAAGAACGACGACCGATGCTGGAAAGGGGAGCTTGTATTAGCGCTGTTGCGTTTTTTTAAAATCTTTTGATTGAAATCTCGCAAGACCGGCGCGAGCCGAATGCAAAGTTGTATAAAAAAATAAATCCGAATTTTTTTTCTTACTACTTGTCTACGCATTTGCCGTAAATGCTGACTTTCTATTTTAAGCGTTTTCGTGTCGTGTTTTACTAATTTCTAAAAATAAAAACCAGGCAATGTTCGTTGTTATTCCGCGTTTAAAAATCTGTTTCGAAAAATTTTTAAACACATTACGAAAACTCGAATAGTAGTATGTAGAAACAAAAGTGGTACATTGACGATGATGATGATGATGGTGCACGAACTGTGTATGTTACCGCTACATTGGTCCATATTAGTAACTGCTCCAGTTCGACAGATAGTCGAAGACAAATATTAATTGAGAATGTTTGCGTTCGAGACAACAAATTATTACGATCGTCTCGTATACAATATTTAAGTACAGTAGATGAGTTTGTGATTCTAATACAACGGCCAAACGACTATTACGCGAAATTCGTTATCTGCGTGATTCCCCTCGTAGACTATAATGTACAGTTAGTTTTACATTTATGCCAAAAAATAAGTGCTTCTTATTTCCGTACCATGACAAGAAAGTTTATGCACAGTACAAGACTCATCCGGAAACGTCGTTATTTAAGAGATTATACAAAACAGTGTATGAGGTGTTCTTTATTAATCTTAGAGTGCACAAGGCGTTTAAGTACCGACAGCGGTTTAAGACCTAAAATGGGAGAAATAATATTACACCGATTAATTTAGTCTAAATTGGTCACCTATTATCAGAACTGTACAACCACGCGGTTGTAATTATTAAATTTTAAAATTAAAGCGTAAATTAAAAATTAATTGTAGCAAATAGGGAAGGAACGGGGAAAAAGACTATCACCGCCTGTGCGAATGAAAATAACGTTACTCCAAAGAAAAATTTCCCAACAGTCCATCATTAAGAAAAGACGTTTTACGAATCCGATGTTATAGAATTTACTACTCTACTGTTTTTATTCGGCAGATCTCATTTTGCAAATGTTTATTTAATGTTACCTTTTGTTTTTTCTCTCCGCCATTTGTTGATTGCGTGAAACACAAAAAATCGGTAGATATATTAAAATCGGTTCCCATTGACAAAAACGACTTGCGAATCATAAGCAATTTGTACTGGAACCAAACAGTCAAGCTAAGAATTAGAAATGCAACGTCGCGAAGTACGGATATTGAAATAGGAGTTCGACAGAGTTTCGTACTGTCTCCTCTTCTACTGTTTTTTTTTTTTTTTTTTTTACGCCGAAGAAATTTTTAGTGAAACACTTGACGAAAACGATGGCAGGATCAAGGTGAATGGAGTTACAATTAACAAATATATGATACACGGATGATCGCTTAATTATCGCTAATAGTCAGGAAGAACGGCAAAGAATTGTAAACAAACTCGCGGTCTGCAGTAAAGCTTTTGGCCTCAAAATTAACGGCGATAAAATAAATTTCGCAAAAAACCGGCACAGTGCCAAATAATAGTATATATATATGGAAAGGAACCGGAACAGGCGCACTCCTTGAAATACTACTTCTCGATGGTAACTAACTACGCGAATAGAACAATCGAGAGCAATGCTTATGAGAATGTAGAAGAAGAACTAACCCTTGATTTGCACGCAAGATTTTGCACTGTTACGTCTTTTCTATCTCCTTTTATGGCAGCGAACGATGGGCGTTGGACGCAGCCGTGGAGAAATATATTGATGCCTTCGAGTTATTGCGGAAAATTTCCTGAACGAAACAGGTGACCAACGAAGAAGTTCTAAGAAAACACCGGAACAATTGAATTTGCTAAAAGAATGTAAATTGAAATACCTGGGTCACATTATGAGAGCACCAAAACATAAGATTCTACACATTATTCTGCAAGTAAAGCTGGCGGGCAAAAGAACGAAACCGTCCTCAAACATCGTGGACAAAGCACTTTCGGAGATAGTTTGACTGCTCACACATTGCCATTTTCCGGGTCGTCATGTCAAGAGATGACATAGCCATGATCGCCAACTTCCGTGATGGAGATGGCGGATGAAGAAAAAAATTAATACGAGATACATTTTATTTCTAGGATACGGGAGAAAATTTAAAATTAACAGCACTCCCTACGAGAAATAAATGTTAAATTTTGACGTAATTATCGGTTATTTAAGAGAAAGGTCGAAATATCGAAAACAATTACAAATTACACACATTTTCTATACCAGCAATTCTGGTTCTTTTTTTACTTGCTCGCAATCCCTTCTGCCCTGTCCCATCATATCGATTGTGTTTTTTATCCTCTATCCTTAAACGTTTAAGAATATAACTTTATTTTCTCCTTCTTCCCATATCTTGGGCTAGTGTACTCGTTGACAAACCTATAATAAAAACACACACACACACACGTAGACGAAACTATAGTTTTTTGTGATTAAAAAATTCCATTTTATTTTTTGTTTTCTCGAAACACACGTTTTTTAACATACAACATTAAAGTACTATTGTTCTTTGCTTGTTTTACTTCATAAGGATATTGCGAACTAAATGTTTTTTTAGAAATGCAACTTAAAGTCCGTTAATTTTAAAGAGCGGAAGAAATGAAAATATGAATTTAGTGCAAATGAAAGATAATATAAGGTCAAGTGTAACACGATGTTCACGCGACACTCGCATTACCCAAAAACACGACTTCTTTCTTTGGAAAAAGTAAAAAAAAATTGAACAAAAATACATAAAATCGAATCCGTATGAGAATCGGCTTCTACAAAACATCATGGTTCGGCCATAACAGGTATTCTCGTCAATAACAACTATGCTCTCCTTCCGGCAACTGGTTCTATCCATTTCAACTCCACGGCGAAGACATTCTCAACAATTGATCTAATTTTGCACCACCGCACTTTACCCAATAATTTCTTCCTGCGTCTTGGATGACTCCACTCCAGTGACCACTTCTCCATTATCATTTCAGGCGGCATTGGTAGCTGTCGGCCCGCTCCTCGAAATCACCCGACAGTGCAAAAGTACATATTCCACAAAGCGGACTGGAAGGGCTTCAGGAAAACCTGAAATTCTGAGCCAGGTCCATCTATGGAAGAGAACTTAAAGACATTTACACAGCCAATATACAGAGCAGTAGATGCAACAATGTCGAAGTCATCCACGGCTGTGCATCCACACGGTGTCCCCTGGTGGTGTATCGAAGTGAGAGAAGCAATTACCGAACAGAAAGCGAGTCCTGAGAATGTATAAATTGACAAAAGTTCAAAACGTGTAGATCTTTAGCCCGTCGCATTATCAGGGCGAAAAAACACGAAGCTTGGTTCTCATTTATGTCATCAATTAATGACGCGTCGACCAGCCCATCTACTCGGCGGAAAATAAAATCTCTTAATAGAAGACAGCGACCACCAACCTCGATTTACGTCAAGACCAATAATAATATATCAGATGTGGCATCAGTTGCGTCCATACTAGCAAAGAATTTCTCCGAAGCTTCCTCAACGAATTCTTATCGATCATCCTTTTTGTCGCATAAAGACAAGAAAGATAGCGTTTCTTTCTCACCTTCCAACAGCATGGATCAGTACGATCGACCGTTCTCCTTGTCTGAGTTGAAATTTGCTTTGAACAATAAGCTGAAGGCAAGTGTTCCTAGTGCAGATCCGACCTAATGGAAAGAGGCAACTATTATTCCGATCTTGAAACAGAATGAGGATCCTTCACTACCCGGTAGCTACCGTTCTATCACACTGTTGAGTGCATTATCTGAAATAATTGATAAAATGGTCAACAGCCGTCTCTTCTCCTTTTATGAACCCAAGAACATCCTCTTCACAATACAAGCCGAAGTCCGAAAGGCTAAATCAACACTGTGTCGTCTGGTCAGCCTTCAAAGGTAGATCTTATCAACGTTCCAACAGCACCCGATAACCATGGTATTCTTCGCTATTGAAAAAGCCTATAACCGCCTCTGGCGACAAGGTCTTATAAACAGACTGCGAAGAATGGAAGTGGCAGGCAGAATGATGGGATTCATTCAAAACTATTTAACAAACCGAACTATACGGGTCAGAATCGATTTACAAGTCTCTAATGCTGTAAGGATCGGAAATGGCTTACCTCAAGGTTCCTTAGCGTAACCATGTTTATATTATACATCAATGACACTGCTGATTGCGTTCAGCTACCAGCAACTGCCCGGCTCTTCATTGACGACCTTAGTATGATCCACGAATATCTCACCCAATCCTTTCGAAAACTATTTCCAAACTTCAAAAATGGTCAGAAGTTAATGGTCTAAACTTTTCCTCCGCAAAGACAGCGTGCCGATTTCAATAGAGGACAGTCTGTGGCCAATAGAACTTTCCAAATAAACAACTCCATCATTCCGGACCGCCCCTAGCCCCATTTTCCTAGGCTTGGAGTTTTATAGCAAATTAACTTGGCGCTTAAATATTGCTAAACTAATATCTGAATGGATAAAGTCACCGTCAATAATCCGATCACCCCAAATTACTCTCCAATGTTTACAAATTCATGATTCTAAGTAAAATAAATGATAGGTGCCCGGCGTTCTCTTTAGCTTCTCTATGTAACCTGCAAAAACGGGATTCCATCCACCACTTTGCATTACAAATCATTTCAGGAGTCCATCACACAACACCGTGTAGAAGTATTTGTGCACTGACAGGCACTCCTCCACTGAAATTCTATCGATCCCTGCATACCTTGCGATGCAATATCCCATTCCTAAAACTACCTCATACCCATCCCGAAACCCTCTTACCCCTGCAGCGTTCATTAATGACCCGCTACCGGGTCTCTCTGAGCAACTCCCGAATGTCAATGATTCCACAGAATGCTGGGCAGCAGCCATCAATTTTTTACTTTATGGCAACTTGAGCCTTTAACCTACGGGTTCTGCAAAAGTATAAATCCAACGGCATGTCGAAGCAACTAATTCAAGACGCGTGTGAAACAATAACACAGTACGGCGGCACCATCCAATGTTACACAGATGGAACAAAAGCAACACCCGTCAAAGGGATGTCATCAACCACTTGCGCCTTGAAAGTGAAGGGAGTAATGACAACCATCCGTCTAAGCCATTACTGTTCAATTTTAGATGCAGAATTATACGTAATACACTTTAGTCTGGAAATTATCCTGGCACCAACAGAGCCAATCCGTGATAACAGACTCATTAGTAGCAGCTAAGATGATAGAAAGTGGAGCCCCGGGGAGGGGGTTAACAAACCAATTCTGATACTCATCATGGAGCTGCAGTCAAAGGATCATAATTTAATTGTGCTGTGAGTCCGAAGTTACGCCGGAATCGCAGGGAATGAAAGGGCGGACACAGCAGCTCTCTCAATTATTACAACCTCCCAGTTCACAGAACACTTGGGTCCCCTCAAATATCAGATGTAATGCGAAGTCAAGTAATGGAACAATGGAACCAAGAATACATTTTCACCCCGTCCCACCTCCAAAGTATTAGAAAGTCCGTGGAACTATGCCCCCTCCCTCTTACATTACCGGGCGTTCAACCGTTTACGCCTCGGCCACACGCGACTATCCCATGACTATTTGTTAGAGGGTGGTCTCCCCCCAACCACTTGTAAGTTTTTTCTTTTGCCGCGCACATTCTCATAAACTGACCTACATTAAGACCTTCCAAAATGAGATACGGATTTGCTGATCTCAGCCATGCCGTTTCGAATTTAGAAGGGAACCAGAGCGCAGTATTTTAATTTGTTAGGGACAATGACTTAAGGGCAGTCCTGTAACCGGACACTCTTGGACCGTAATAATCTAGATATTGTACACGACCCGGAGTTTACTTGGAGTTGAGATATATATAAAAAAAAAAAAAAAAAAAAAGAATCCGTCTAATACTGGGAAGGCACTGCAAAAAATAAAATTGCCCAACTTGTTCAGAAAGTTTAAAATATCAGACTGCGAATTTAAAATTAAATGAAAAAAAACAACAACCGAACTATTATTTCTTTCTGTTATTTTTAAACGCAATAGGCTCCCTCTAAAAAATACTGAACCGATATATGTAACAAACATTTGACAAATGTACTCATATTGTAGAACAAAAGTTGTACAAAAATGCTGATGAACGCTGCTTCATGGGAACGGTGTGCAAAAAACGTAATTTCAAGCATGGTTAGTTAACATACAAAATAAAAAATAAATAAATAAAATAATTAGTAAAGGATTATAGCTGTAGTTTATAAAACACTATGGTTGTCTCACCTTACCCTTGGTCTACTTATTTAAACACTTTTGAGGACTTTTTATGAATTAATTAATCCATTGATGCCAAATTATATCTTGGTCTCTGATTAACGCTGACACGTTCCTCCCTACAAAAAATATTATAGGCGGTTAACTATTATTCAGACCGTGATGAAAATCACTGCACTTGATATTTCATTAACTTTATTATCATAATAAATAACTACAATTAACGTCGGATGAATAATAATTCAAAATTTTTACGTGCTTTTCCTTTTATATATTGTGAGAGATACAAAAAGTTTTTAAAAATCTAACAAAACAACTATTAATAATGATACGAATACCTGTTACAACATACTATTTTTTGGCATGATGTCAAATTGTCTTCTTTTTCGTTAAAAAAAAAATGCTGAGTAGGCAAAGTCTTACAAAACTGATTTAAAATTTTTTAAAGAGTTAAATGCAATTTATAAAACCTATTTCTCCTTTCTTCAATCCGCGAATCCTCAACCAAATTTCTGAACTATCAAATATTGTAAATATTTCGCAAAACCGTAATTAAAACGTTTGCATTCGACATTTTTTTTTTTTTATCGTCACATCAATGTTTTAAGCTAATTAAAATGGAAACTTTGGCTTTCTCGTGGTTGCTTTCAAAATCAATTTTTTTAATTGTTATTTGTACAATAAAGCGAATAAACATTTTTTTTTTTTTTTTTTGTCAGCTATTAACCAGCCTATGTCATTAATTCTAATAGGATATCTTTAAAAAAAGTTCACTTTTTAAACTTTTAAAATCGCTTGGCTGGTTTTAAAATGTCACTAAGATATTATACGGTATATTACCTTCCTCCTTTTGATTAGCTCATTCAGCTTTTTTTATGGAATCATGTTTCAAATATGTGTCGAATGTAAAATGAACTCCCGAAGGTGATAGTAATTTTTCATAAAATCAATTCAGATATTTTTTGGAAAGTTTATGATATAGAAAGCCTTATTAGATGATGTAAAAATATGAAAACCATTAATTGCATAGACGCAGTAACGTAACTAGCATTTTATGCGCCCGGTGCGAGCTTCAATAACTGAGCCCTTTTTTCTAATCTTACCCGGTTCTGACAATAAAATGGATTGTTAAAAATAAATCTATCATGCAAAAACTACGTTTTTGTGTACTTAATTATGAATACTTGGTAGAGTTTTGAGTTTTTTATTTGTTTATTTATTTATTAGCCTTATGATATAACGTTACACAATATACATTGAAGTAAATAAACTATTGTATAATTTAATTTAGCCCTGAAAACGAGCAAAGGCCTCCCTCAACCGAGCCCACTCTAGTCTGTCATAAGCCACCTGATGGTATTGTTTGTGTTTTAACATTTTAGCGAAACTATCTTCCCACCTGTTTTCCGGTCTTCCTCTTTTTCTCTTTGCGTATATCGTCCAATCTGTTATTTTTTTAGTCCATCTTGTGGAATCCATTCTTGCAATATGTCCTGCCCAGTCCCATATTTTCCTTCTTATTGCCCATGTAAAATTGTCTTTAACTTTTAATTTGTTTTTGATTTTTTTTTGAGTTTATTTTGTCTCTTAATTTAACACCAATCATAGATCTCTCTAATGCGTTCTGACATATTTCAATTTTATTCGTGATAATATTTGTTATTGTCCATGTCTGACCTCCATATGTTAAGGTAGGCAGGACGCAAGCGTTTAGAATTTCTCTTTTTAGTTCATTTCTGTAAGGTCCCTTAAAAATATGTTTCAGCGACCAGTATTTTTCCCAGTGAGTGCGATTTTACGCTCTACTTTTTTTGTTTTATTTTTTAGAGATATTAGTTGTCCTAAATAAATAATACTCTCTGCCTTTTCGATTTCTGTGTTGTCTATTGTAACTCTTGTTTTATTTTCGTCTGTAGATAGTATTTTTGTTTTATCTAAATTTATAATTAAGCCAGCCTTCTTTTCCGCCTTGTTTAAATCATTTAGCATGTTCTGTAGTTCGTTTATATCGTCGGACATAATCACTACGTCGTCTGCGAATCTAAGATTATTTAACTTTATCCCATTTATGCTTATACCTTTCTCCTCCCAGTCCAACTCTCGAAAAACTTCCTCTAAAGCAGTGTTAAATAATAAAGGAGATAATGGGTCTCCCTTTGAATAAGGAATTATATATAAATTGCGTTTATACGTGTATTATATTATCAGAAACCGTATTACGCTATAAATAATAGGTATTGTTTGTGGTCCTGGTCTGGTCATTTCTGCGCCCTGTGTCTGGGCACCGCTGGCACCGCCCTGGTTACGGCACTGCATAGGCGTCTTTTTTTTCGGGATACCCAATGAATTTATTTTAACTTACAATTTTTTAGTTTGTTCTATTCATCATCCCGCTTCGATCACAAAGTGATGGTGACGCTTGTGATAAGAATAGTAAACATTTTGCAAGTTTATATTTAGTCTGAAACGACCGCTAATAATCAACGGAACTATCTTGATCTAGTTTTTTAAAATATTTCATTCCGATGCGAAAATTATATATATATTTTTTGACGTGTTTTTAAATCGTTCGCAATTCACTGCACGTTTTTCTAAAAATTAAAGTTTTTGAAAATCGCCTAAAATATTTGAATATATACTAGAATATCCGATATTTGTTTAGACGTCGCCCTTCCTGTGCTAATGTTAAATAAATGATTCTTCCTTAAAGACAAGTTAAATGGATTCATATTTTTATTGTTGTTCAAATATAATTCACGTTACGTTCATCATTACACTTATGCAGTGGCTTAGCGAAGTGGGGGCGGGAGGGGCGGCAAAATTTCACAATACATTATAACAATATCTTGTAAAAATTTGAATCATTTCATTTCATATTTTTGTCGCACCTATAATTCGGACCGATTAAAATGAGCATAGCGAACTTTTTATTTATTCTGTGACGAAACCGGGGAATCCTCTTTTTTTTAATTTTAAATGAATGTAACCATCTTGATCGTTGTAGTGACTGGCAACACCGTCTGTACTGACTTCCAGTGATCCCCCTGTTTTATTTCGTGTTCGGATTGTTTACGACTAATATTCAGCGAGAATGACTTCTTTCACATAAAGAATAGTGTTCAATATTGCCTAAAAACACCTGCAAATTAGGTTACAGTATGGGTAAGCCCCTTCAAGGAAGTCCGTGAGTGATGCTTTAACAAATCAAAGAAAATTTGAAAACTTTGAGAAATTCAAGTTGATTCAGTTCGACGGCAAGCTGCAATATCGGCGAATAAAAATTTGTTTTGTAAAACCAATAATTAGAGAAATATAGAATTCATATGCACCGATTTGAAAAAAAAAAAAAAACAATTCATTTATCTGCATCAGCTGCATACAACAGTATAGAATAGTCAGTAGAAAGGTGATGCTTGGCAGCTCTAAAATTTCAATCACGTATATGTCATCAGAAATTCAAAACGAATTTATTGCAATTTTGAGAAATAAAGTTCGCCAACATATCATCAGACAAGTAAAAAAGGCCAAGTATTATTCGATTATATTCGACAGTAGTTCAGATGTTTCTCATAAAGATCAAGCAAGCCAGGTATTAAGATACGTAGTAATTGAAAATCAGGAAGTAAAAGTAGTGGAATGTTTTATAGATTTCATTGAAACAAAAGATAAATCTGCTGAAGGAATTTCAAAGATGATTTTAAGCAAGCTTGAAGTTGATGGTCTTGATATAAACAACTGTTGAGGACGAGCAAGCATATGATAATGCTGCTGTTATGGCTGGGAGACATTCAGGAGTTCAGCAATGAATTAAAGAAATAAATCCTAAAATTGAATTCGTACCTTGCTCGAATCATTCATTAAACCCGGTTTGTTTACATGCTGCCTCAGTTGAGGCGAGTTCAGTAACTTTTTTTAGCACATTAGAACGTCGCTATTCATTTTTTTCCGTGTCCACACATCGTTGGGAAGTTCTGATAGCAGCTACAGATAAAAGTTTAAAACGTGTTCAAGATACGTGATGGAGTGCAAGAGGGGATACCGTAAATATGACATGGCATCATTACAAAGACATTGTCGTTACTTTGGAAGAACTGTCAAAGCCGGTTCAAAGCTTAATCACGAGAACAGATGCAGGAACTTTGCTAATTGCGATGCAGTAATTTTCCATTCTTTATTTCTTGGACCTCTGGCAACCAGTGCTACATGAAGTAAATGATGCACAAAAACATTTACAAACAAAGGGACTTGATGTAAGCCTGTAAGCTCCGAAAGTAAATGCTTTGCAGATGGTACTGATAGAGAAACGAAAGGAATGGACAGACGACGCTGTAAGTTAGGCAAAAAATACGTGTGAAGAACTTAGCATTTCCATGGAACCTCAGAGACGCATAACAAAAAGGCACATTTTTTATGACGGAACCAGAGATGCCAACTTGTCTTATAGAAATGAGTTGAGACGGAAGTTTATTTCTTCGTTAGACAGAGTAATTGTAAAAATTCGTGAGCTGCAGAATTTGCCGGATAAATTTGCATATTTAACGCCGGATATATTATTAGATTCGGGCGACATTAAATGTAATCTAGACTATGCATCTGCCGAAATTGACGAGCAGGTCTTCAAGCTCGAACGACTTAGACTGCTGACTTTCATTGCTGCCACAGGCAATGAAAATAAAATAATTAATGCGGATCGCTTGAATTATTAAAATTTATTGTGAAATCCAAGCTGGAAGATACGCTGCCCAATATTATAATAATGCTCCGATTATTCCTCATAATTGCCATAAGCAATATCAGTTGTGAGAGAAGTTTTTCAAAATTGGAATTGTTCAAAAATTATTTAAGATCAACAATGAGTACTTGAAGGCTAACTAAACCGGTTATCTTGTCTATTGAGCAAGAGCTATGCCATATAGACATTGATAGTGCAATAAAATACTTTTCTCTTTAAAAAAGTAGACGAATAGAGTTTTAATTAAAGACAAAAGTTTTACTTCTCATCCTATCAATTATATTATATTTTAATAAAAATATAACTACTAACAGAGTATCGTTCTAGTTCTAATTGTAAGTTCATTTGTGTTTTATATTCAATTCGCTAATAACTTAATCTTGTCAACCGTTAACACATAATCATAAGTGTTCTATACCTGTTATATCAATGTAAGTGACATGCGTGTAAGAATTTTTGTAATAAATGTGATTATTATATTGTAAAACATATATATGTATGACTTTTTTATTTTTATCCTGTATAACACCCAGTACTGATGATTTTTCTTGCCGAAAAGTTAGAGTATTTTGAATTTAAATACCTAAATAAGGGGTTGGCGAAATTTGCCTGCGCCCCGGGCTGCGGAAACCTACGCTACGCCACTGCACTTATGATATAAAGTTTTGTAACGAGAACATGATAATTTTCGTACGCGTACTGACAACGCCTAATCTAACCACAAGCGAATCAGTGAAGTAATTTATTTCAGCCTTTTGATTACATTGCCGTCAACAATTTGTTCAACAATCGACTGATATTCTTCGGTGAAATATCGTAAAGTACACTCCACGCCAAAATCATGTTTAAAATCATTCAAAAGCATTATTTTTTCAAAGTTTCTAAATTATCATAATGTATATGTATAAACATATCTGTCTAACGTAGTTGAGCTGGTAAAAATAAAGAATTAAATGCAAGTCACATCGCTATCCCAAATATAATAATCGGAAGTATAAATTAACAAATTGCATGTGATATTGAACTGTTTTGTTGAGTTGAATAGTTAAAGTCGAATCTCTCAATTCTTGGTAGTCCTTTAGTAGATTTTTTAAAGTTGGAGTTGAACTAAATGGTTCATTAATATCAGCGCGATTATCCTTAATTAAATCCTCGTAGAGTAAGTTTTCTTTTTTCTGCCAGAAATTATTCATCCTTATTAAAGGTGAATTTTTCCTGGTAAAAACTAGTCCTTGTGTTTTCGTTAGGTTCAACTCAAGTTGTAATTCACTTATTATTTATTTTTGTGTATTTAATGCTGCTTTTTGAGACTGTTTAATAGCATGATTTAATGATGCTGGAAAGACATACACCACTAGATCATTAGCATATTGTAGCAGATTTACTGTGTATCCGTCCCAACTCGTGAGTATATACTATGAACAATAGCAAACTTTTTAAAATATTTCCCTACGGTAGTCCTTTACCGGACAACACCGAATCATATGTTTTATAATTATATCAAGCAATTAATTAGTAATTATATATCCGTCGTGACACTACATAAGAAATTGCTAATTTCTGTAATTGTTTCGTAGAAACTAGTAAATCCACGCACACTATTGTAAACTGATATAATATACATTAAAATAGTCATTGTATACCAATTTTTTGATAACTTTTGAGAAATATCTATTACGCATTTGGTCAGCGCCTAAATTCGTACTGTATTTTTCCATCTTTATTTCTTTTAAAACAGTCTCACATAAATTCTTTTATTATCGTTTCCAGTGTCTTCCCGACATATAAAAGTAACGATATTTTCCTATCAGTGATAATTATCGGGTTGTTTGTTTGCTTTTATTATGGGGCATACGAAGTGCTGTTTTCAAGAAGGTAGGAAAACACTCTCTTGTAACGACCCCAATTAAAAATTTCTAACCGTACCTCCCTGCCTACTCTAGGCAGAAGTCTTAAAGCCTCATACGAAATACCATCTAATCCACTTTTCTTGTATTGTATGGAATTTGTTAATTCTTGTATTGTGAATTTTATTAAAGAATTGTTCATTGTTATTGCGTTATATATTTAACGATACGTCAGAAGAACCCACCGAGGTTTCAAACTGTTCAATAAAATCGTTATCCAGTTCAGATTTAAAGAGTATTTAGAGACTACTTCTGGTTTCAAACCAATTAGTCCTCTGCCACATCTCTCTTATGCTTATCGGGGCCCGATATTGTCACCACAGTATCTTTGCCATTCTATCTTTTTAACATTCTTAATGCCTTTTTTCGTAATAGCTAGTTGTTTTTTCTGCATTAAAGACTCTCTTTTAAATCTTCGCAAAGCAGCCCTTCTCAATGCGGTAAACCTTTTATTAATATTACCTACGTTCCACCATGTTCGATGATATTTTTTTTATTGTTATCTTTCTTTTTTTTTTTTTTTTTTTTTATATTGTTAATGGCGCTGTAATTAATAACATTTTGTAACGTCTCCGTAGAGCTATTGATTTCGTCTCTACAGAAACTTCTTAATTTGTCGTTTATTAACATTTTATATTTCCCCTAGTCTATTCTATTCATGTGTAAATCCCAGTGGCTATGCTTATATCTGTTTCAAACATTTCAATTTTAATGATTATTGGATAGTGGTCACTTCGGTAAGGTCTGTTAATACTTCATAATCCAACATAGTGGCCAAATTTGCAGATGATATCACTAGATCTAAATTGTTACTTTCCTTACCATAACCCCCTATATGTGTGTCGGTTGTTCTGTACTCGTATTAACAACTGAAGTTATGTTTTTATTTATAAATTCATCTAGGTAACCCTTCCAAATTTATTCTGCTACACCTCCATGCATTATGTAAGGCATTAAAGTCCCCCATTATTATAAATGGCTTTTCCACGTTGTAGGTAATCGTCTCTCAATCCGACACAGGCATTTTACGTTCAAGAGGGGGGGAATTCCCTCTGCATTATATTAACGAGTTCCAACATTCTTAAGTACTACACTCTATTTTGTAATTGCCTTATACTAATTGAATCTTGAAGATAACACGGTTTATGTATTAATAAAATTAACCCTTCACCTCTACCATTCTTTCTGTCAAATAGGATTACATTGCAGCCTTGCATTTTAAAACTTTGATCTTCTTGAAGCTACGATTTATAGAGTTCGTATATTCGTGTCGTATTTTTTGAACGCTCTACTTATTGTTAGTTCTACATGATTAGGCTGCCCATCCATTTCCTTTTTACTCTTTAGAAGGTGTGGTGATATTATGAAATTGAAGCGTTAACAGTAGTTCTCCAGGTCACTCTGTCTTGGACCGTTAGTAGCGCTTCATGCAAATTCATCCCGGTCATTGACCTTAGTTGGTCGACCCATCGTGTCCACGGTCTGCCTCTTGGTCTTTTCCCATTAATTTTTGCAAGTATTATTTAGCGCTCAAGCGAATTTTTGTCTCCTGCTATATGATCAAAAAATCTGAAAAACCTTTCCTTTATATTTCCTGATAGATACAATTTCATAACATTGGATTACTTCTTCTGTTTCTTCTAGTTTGAGTGTTAATGAAATTCTATGATTCGCTCTAAACTTCCTCATACGGAAAATATATATCCCGGTTGACTATTTTATCATCCTGCACTTTAGAGGAATATAATACACCCCTTTGCCTATTCTCGGTACTTCATTAGCCGCTTTTGCATGCGATACATTTTTCAAAGCCATGCCTTTTTTAATTTCTATCTATCGTTGTCTTTCCGGACACTTTTGATAAGTTTGAGTATGCTTGTTACTGCTTAATTTCCTTATCATAATTACCACTTACGCCCACTCTATTTAACTTATCTGATATTACCGGATTCAGTAATCTGTTTGTTCCTCCTCCCCGCTCACGAACTCCAACTACATGTGTTCCTCGCCGTCGTTCACTCCTCGTACACCCTTACCGATATCCGTATAAACGTAAAAAAAGACACCTCGTACGTTCACTTTTATCATAAAACTGTAATATTAAATATATTTTTTTGCATCGATTAAAATGTTTATTACCGTCAGCAAATACGTTTAGTAAACTTTCAGCTAAAACTTCAATTTTTAGACATAAATTTAATAATAACAGATTTGATTTGATAATGATTTTCATTATTTTTATTATCATTATTACTATTACTATAATAATAACAATAATAATGATTAATAATTAATGAAGCAAATGATACACAACTGTAAGTAAAAAAATACTGATACCTAGTATATGCAAGCAGTGAATTTTATCACGGTCTGAATCAAGTTGTCAATGGGTTAAGTAGGTTTAAAAGGAAAAAAGATTCCTAAAAAATGTCTGAATAAGGTATACTGCGGATAAAGTGGGACAATTAAACTGTTTTAAAACTCTAACTGAGCATACTAGTTTTTTTTTTGTTTTTTTTTTTTTTGACATATATAGGTCAACTATACAAATGGTTTGAAAATTACATAAATATATGCATCTTTCCATCACTCGCATTAGGCAACTATCACCACTTTGGCACAACTTTTATTCTACGATAAGAGTACATTCGCTAAATATTTGACATGTGAGTTAAGTATTTTTGCGGTTGGCCTTTTTAGTAGGCTAGAACTATCATCAACTACAGCAGGACGCAACATCAAAGCTGGTAATAGCCAAGATGATCGCCAAACTTCGAACGACGATGGCGTAAAAAAGAAGAAGAAGAACTATCATCACTTTGTAACGAAGTGCAATTATCGACGATAGACTCGGAGTAGAACATTACAGAAACCGAATTTTCATCTCCTTATTATATGTTATTTCAATCGAATGGTAGAAACTATAAATATTAATACACGTATCTATTTTTCCCAAAAAAAGTACAGTCGACTCGCGATTATCCAGATTAATCGGGCGACCAGCCGGTCCGAATAACAAAAAATTCGGATACGCCAGAATTCAAGGTTAAATACAGCAAATTAAATGAAAAAATGTAAATTAACTTATCCTATAAAAAAGTAAACGTGAAAATTAACTTACGGTATATTAACTAGTTTTTAAAGTAGTCTGTGATTAAGGTCTCTCTGTCTTTCGTTGCATTCTTTTCCTTGCCGATATATCTCGCCACTTGCGTAAACAAATGATATCAGCCAGCGACACTTCTTCCTATTGAGTAATGTACTCCAGCGTTACTTCAATCGCCTTCAGTCCTCCATCGTGTGGCATAACACTCCGAAGGGGCTAGTTATCTATATTTTCTTCAACTGGATCCTCGTTGAGTACCATGATATCCTCATCTGCCGTTTCTTCGATCTCACCGCTGCCCATCCATTCTGTAACGTCATCCGTATTACCCGTTTCACATCCTGGAATATTTTGTTGTTAAAGAAACAAGCTTCTCGCTGTCTTTTGAACTGTCCAAATCACATTGTCAGTTTCATCCCATTTATCACTAACCTTATGATCTAATAATATTTTCCACAACTGCACTAATCCTATAGAATTAATCTCTTCCCATCCCTCAGATAACTAAGTGATAACATATCAAACATATCAACTGATTTTAAAGCAAACTGACAGTCCTCATCATTTCCAACGCTTGATATTAGTCCGGGGCCTCTAAGATTCCTTGATCTATAGGTTGACAAACCGATGTAACGTTTGCTGAAAGAAGAATTACCTTTCCAACTTAGTTGCCAGATGGGAAGGTGCATTGTCGAGAATAAGGATTACTTTTCTCGGTAACTGTTTGTCGGATAAATGTTTCGCAACTCCGAGCACAAACTTTTTGTGAAACAAACTTTTAAAAATTTCACAGCATCTTCATTTGCAGCGAATGTAAACAAATATTCAGATACGTACTGCGTAGAGCTGTAGATTTTAAAAAAGCGTTTTGGCTTTTTCTTTTTTTTATATTTATTTACTTTTTTTTTTTTTGAAAAATCGATGCGAATAATACGGAGTCCGGATAAACGTGATCCGGATATTCGCGAGTCGACTGTATTTAGTTTATTCGAATACTCCCTTTTATTAATACGTGGTTTCTTTCTTTGAAATTGTTACATTTATTTGATGATCATTTTTATTTTGAAAATTATCCTCTTTAACGGCAGAAAATTACACTACCTCAATGACTATCAGGACATTGGGAGGAGAGGGGACGCCAGCTGAGGGCATTACCCAGAATAACAGAACATCTGAAACAATTACTTTTTGTTATTGTCTTAGATACGTAATTTTTTTAATTTTTCTAATTTTTTTAAATTCAATTTCTGAAATCTACCGTTTCGAAAAGCATTTTTAATTTAGTTTTGTTAATTTTTTTCAAAATGAGATAAAAGGATATGTAGTTTAATCTGCGCGTTCTAAATTGTTTGTAGTCAATAAATATTCTGTGTGAAAAAATATTTGTAACTTTTTTTTTTTTTTTTGTACTAAAACTATGGAGCATTATCATCAAAAAATAATTTATTCATCTGCGACACTTTTTTCCGTACTATTTCCGCAGCCTGCATATTTTTCATGGCTCCGATAAAACATGGTGTAGCCCTCCTTAGTATAACCGTATGATCTCACGGAAATCCTACACTATCGTGCTATACGATACAGTAATTCTAAAAAAAACAAATTACTCAATAGCTCCTTATTCTGCTGCTACCTTAGACGACTCGATTAGAAGTTGCAAGCTCTTAAATTTCCACCCTACATGTGCTTAAGGTTTCATAAAGTCCCGACTTCTCGAGGACAATGGACAACTACACACTGAAGGTGATAGGCACTGAAATACAGTCCTCTAAAGTTGGGACTAAATGGTGAGCAGCAGTAGTATCCTGCGCACCGTCCAACTTCGCTTTAGGTACCACGCGTTCAGCTCAGTTGTCGCGGCACCAAAAATAATTTCACGCGGTACCTAAGTTCTCAAACGTACACAGAGTCGCCGCATCACCTGCAGGGATTTTTTCACTTTTGAATATGCTCTTAAATTCAGACGATCACTGTCCAGGAAAGGCGTCCCTAACAAATCGCCGCTGGCCATCAGTTTTGGCCACTAGTTGTCAGCCTTACAAAACCGATGTCCACCCCGGACGAAGTGAACGTGCCGATGCCACAACACTGGAATTCGGGATGCTACACCATCCGGAAGCCACCGGTAGCTCTACTGATCAGCGCAGCAAACAGCAGCGTTGCCAGGAGTTTGGGATTGCGCGTAAAACCATTCGTCCTAACACTGCTGCCATGCCAGCCGACGATAGTGCTCCCAACTAAGACCATCTTAGACAAATATAAAAAGTAAAATGGCGTGCTTTCAAAATGTAAAAAAATTGCAGAAATTTAATAATTTCATCTGACAGAAATTTGCCGCATTTTATAAAAATGAATACACGTTTATAGATTTTTTACAAGAAAAAAAGAAAAAAAACTTTTTTTTGTTGTACACAACATTAAAAATGTACAGAATATTTTGTTGCGATAAATAAATCTCTTATATAAAACGTCCTTTTATATGTTAGACAATTGGTTTTAGACCACACCCCTTATCAGTTGTAAATTTGAAACTTATCTAATTCATGGCAGCCCCTCAAATATAATCGGTCCAAATCCTCCCGATTCCCTGGTTACTAGAATTGTACAAACGCTTACACGAACGTTCTTCCGCTTGTATAATAACAAACCCAACAAAATGAAGCAACGGCAAATAAATTATCAGTAGAAACCAAAAAATTGCAAATTAAATTTTTTAGTTCGTTGAAGAAGTTGTTTTATTGACATTTTAAATATTTTACCGTTACAATGGCTACTAACTAACTCGAACAATATATATGTTTACTTTTTCGTTACAAAAGTTATTAATGAAGTTTATAATAGATTGCTTGCAGTAATACCCCTTCCCCATTTAAACAGTTCTCACTTATACAACTTATCTGACGTCTAATATTTACATTTATAATCATACCCAGGGGTTTATGGAACTCAAGCCCCTCCGAAAATTTTATTAAAAAGGTTCAACCCTCTCGATAAGCTTACATGCTTAACAAAGAAATTTTTTTATGCGGTTCGTTAAAATATTAAGCAAAATGTTTTGGCAATAAATATAAATAACATTCATCATGAAAATAGACTTACCATTACAGAAAAAGTATTTTATTCAAAAAATTAGTCAAATTGTTGTACTATGCGTGGAATTTTGTTACTATCGATAATGTTAGACCACTGCGGCACATTTTATACAAATAAAAAAGAATTTCGTAATTTATTATTTAGTAAAGTGCATTAAAAAATACATTCATTTTTCGCTTTAAGTGACTGTTTTTTTTTTGTTTTTGTTTTTTTTATCGTAACTGTCGTTTTTCCCGGTTGGGTGGCTACCGGGTGTAACTTTATTATTTCTGATAAAGTTAATTCTCTTAGATTATTTTGTAATTTGTGTGTTAACCCGAAATTATCTAACCAAAAATAATCTGTAAATTCTCGATATATTTTGAATTTTAATATTTCTACTTATAATTCTTCGAACCTGTAACGGTAGAATAAGGAATAAAATTCATTAAACCGAAGAATTTCTACAGTTATGCAAGTAATAATAAATTTGTCCCAAAACAAGACCGATATATAAATAATTTTGGAGTATTGAACATATGTAAATTTAAATACGTAAATTCAAAGAAAGCAAACTAACCGCATTACAGTACGGCATAAAAGCGCTTAAGGAAAAAATGCAACTTTTTACTTTACCTGGCAAACAAGATCACCAATTTAGCAGTTTTCGCGAGTTTTTGCAACTATTGTTATTCATTTTGACAGGAAGGGTGAAGAATATGTTGGAGGAGTACTGGCCAACTTTATCCTCTAGTAAAACGATATGGGTTAGATCAAAAAACGTTTATTGCTTCAATACGTATTTCTTCTTGTAATCGATCGTGGGGCAATTTTTCTTTAATTACAAATCTTAAGAGTACGTTAAGTACCAGTTTTACTTGGCTTTGCAAAAATTTTGGTTCGAAAATATCTATATACTATATAATTTATTTTAACGTTATTTGGTAATTTTTAATTCTCATGGCGGTTCCGAAAAAATTTTCTACTTTATTTAATGTAATAATGAAACATATCTCAATAAGCTGGAAAATGAACGTAATCAATTTAATACACGTCGATAATATAACAAACCGAATAAACAGGTACACTACTTGTTCATCGTTATACATAAATCGAAAACATAATCTGCGAGAAAAATTTAACAAGCCCACATCTTGGATAATTTCAGCCAACGTATCGTAAAACAAGTATTCCAAAAACGATTATTTCCCGTATAAAATTTCAAATACCAATATCTACAAACGGAATACAATATTTCTTTTTTATCAGCTGCATTGAGTTTCTAGAGCGACCTTTTAAGACATTAAATTCCTCTATACTACGTGGGGAGGAGAATATTTCATTTTAATATAATAATAAATTTCACGGAATGTTTGATTAATACCGATTCAATTCCGAAATGAATCATTCGTTCAAATTTTCATTATGACGGGTTGACTGATATTTTTAATTCGCAATCAAAAATAAGCGTATTCGAAAATTATTCATTAGCACGAAGACGAATATGCACCGCAATAACGTCGAATTTCGTAACATTTTTGTGATTTTAGATCATAAACATTTGTTCACTTTTATTGAACGTGAACGAACTGCAATACACTGCAGAACCGATAAATAATAACGCTAAATTTGAAAATATTATTTTTAATGTAAAAAGAATAACTTACATTTTTTACACATTAATACTAAGAAGTTTTCGACAAATACATCTATATTAAAAATGTAAATAAAACACGTTGCGAATATTACGGCTAAGACTAAACTAGTTATTGTTATTATACAATAATATATGAATGTGATGTAAATCTACACAAATATTATTTTTAAACGATATTATGTAATAATGTGATGTAAGCTTAATAAATAAAACCAGAATGTAACATTCGCTTCTACATAAAGACAATTTCTTTCGGCATTTTGATAAAATTAGGGTTAAATCTACAAGACTATGATTGCATGGAATGTTATTAACCGATAAAAAATAAATTGCGAACATTTGCGTAAATTTATGAAGATATTTGTATACAACAAATTTATTATGCAGAACGTAAATTATTCAATACTGTTGAACACATTATAAATATTTAAATAAAAGAATAATATAATCATTCCATACACACAAGCTTTGCTTGCAGTATAAAATTTCAACATTAAAATAACTTATATACACAATCATCTTAATAAAAATAATACAAATAAAAACTTAAAAACGATTAATTTATTATACACAACTTATAAAAAGTAAGAAAATAGTCGAACGTATAAATTTAAAGATATGTCCTCACACAAAACACTTGCACACACACGCACAATACACAAAAATTTATCGACTTTCTTTCGCGAAATAGTTATGAAAAATTATTCACACGACATAAAATTGTACATTGACGAATTTTAAAATTTAGTTTTACTTATTTAATTATTGTACCATTAGTTTTGAAACCACATGTACTACCTACGATTTAAAATTTCAGAAATTCGAGTTCATAACGTTCTACTTTTATTTAATCAATTACAACGTGTTAAATTTTCGATACTTAAATGGAAAAACAAATAAAGCACAAACACACAAACGAAACCATTAATTCCACTTTTCATTCCCATTTTTATTGGTTTTCTTCATAATTTGATGAATATTAAATTTTTAGCTTTAGAACCGCTCTTATTAAGAATAAAGTTTACAATTCAGCTCAAAGTGTTATAAAATCTTAGCAAAACCAACAAAAGTTCATCAAGAAAAAAAGAATGTAACTGCTATGCTTTAAATCAGACAATCATTGCAATGGGAATAAAAATTATTTGTATCGTTTAAAAACATGCTATGTGATCAGATTACCATTAGGAATCATAAAATAATTTTAATTGCAAAAAAAAAAAAAAAAATAAAAAATAAAATTGCGAACTACAGAAATTAAATACGAAATAGAAACAATAGAAAATACAGCTGCTGATGATGGTAGTCACATTATTATAGTATTTAGCACCACAACGACAATATTGACTTCCACTTCATACCACAACAACTTTTTAACTCGATCTTAGTTTTTTACTTCCACTTAAGTTTAATTTTTTTGGTTCTTTCATTATTATTGGATATATTATTAATCAAAAATATGGCTAGACGAATACAAATAAGAAACAGAATTTACAGCCTAGATTCATAGAAATGTATTTAAAAGTTTTGAAAGTTTAATATCTTGATGGTAAATGTTTCATAAATGATAAAATTCGTTACCAACCATGGAACATCAAACAGCGATCATAAAAACTTGACAAATAAATATAATAAAAACATAGCGTAATGCATTTGAAAAAAAATAAAACTATTAATTTATTGCGCAAAATTACTTTTGATTTCTATCCAACTTACTACGTTTTTTGAAGAAAACAGTTGATTAAACGAGATGCAGTTATTTCTAAATTATGTGTACATTAAAAATAGTTTAACATACAGATTATATATATATATATATATATATATATGTTTTTTTAAATTTAAAAATTATAAAATACAACTGTTTTTGTATTGCACGAAGATTTTCAAATCGCTATGATCATTTAAATCGCCAAAAAATTTAAAAATATGAGAAATGTAATTAAAAATCAATAATAATTTAAAAGTTTTCTTTCGAAAGTAGGAACAATATAAGTTTGCAAGTAATGAAAAAAAGCATTTTTTTTCTTCTTTGCTTAAAATTGCATAATATAATACTGCAAATTCAAATTATTAGAAAAATAGTTAATTTTTGATATGCAACATTAATTAATTTATATATCAAAACGAAGAGAGCAATATATAACGAATATTAAAGCGTAAAAATATAAAAATATTTAAATCTTTCCGTAAATCAATACTTGTAAAAATAGTTTTATTTAAATATATATATATATATATATATATATATATATATATTTGAATTAAAAAAATGTTTAAAGCAAATGCAGAAAATTATTTTTACCAAATTAGAAAAAATAATTACAACATATTGATTACCTTAACTAAAAATAATTATATTTACAAATGCAATAATGTCTACAGTATACATGTAAGGGTAATAATGGTCACACTTTATATATGAATAACTGTAGAAAACTTAACATAACGTCAAATAAATAAGTTTACAAATTTACATAATTAATGCGTCAAAAACAATGAATCCAATGAAATTTACTTTTACATTAATTTAGAAAATAAAATCAACATTAAAACAACAATCTTTTAATATGCGAACTGGCCGAAATTATTTTAATGGTATTCAGTGTTGTAGAAACTTAAAACATTGTACTCAATTATAAAAGAGAACAAAAAAATAAAGATGCATTGGACATGAAGTATACGATATTGACAAAATTTAATTGGCAGAATAAAAGATACTGAAAAAATTTAACTATTCCTGACTAATTTTGACGCACTAAAAGAATCGTTACAGTCAATTCAATATAAATGTGATCAGTAAAAAAGTCAGTATTCAAAGTTTCTACAGCAGATCAATAAATCCATTATTAGGAGTGATTTATCCTACTATCTATCGGAAGTAGAAGTCACTTAATAAATGCAAACGATATAAATCTAATTACCTTCACAAATATTTAGAAAAAAAAAAAAAAAGAAACAAAAGAGAGATTACACCTATCTATTTTATCACTAATTGTACAGAACTCAACGATTCCGTAATTTTCGACGCTTTCACGAATAAACGTAATTTTCATAATTATATGAAAATGCTGGTCTCTTTATTAATGATATACACGCAGTAATTCGTTATAAAATTATCGATTAGTAAATACGACTAGATTCACGAAAAAAATGAATGTTAAAACGTACTTACAATAATGCAAACGATGCGAATTGCTATGACTAAGTTCTTCATTTTTAATAATTTCATTCGGATGATAACGAAATTCGTTAACTTTCTTCGTGACCGGTTTGTTAAACTGTACAATTGGTTCAACAGTGGTAGTAGTATGAGTATTCACAGTAGGCATTTTTACTACAGATGTGTATGAATACAAAGGCGGTTCTGTTGTAGGACTACCGTCCGTATTCAGTGAAACATTTTTATGACGAGAAGAAGATCTGTAATTGTCAGTGGAATGACAACAGACTTTAAATATAACCTTCATATTATTCGACGCGCATCTGCCACCGATTCTTCGATGTAAATCGTCTTTAGATGATGTCGATATAAAATAATAATCTTGTCCGGGAGGAAATTCTAAACCACCCGGCTGCGGAGTGTAAGGTCGAAACGTTATCGTGTAAAACAATAATTTATGCGGTTTATCACAAACTGCGATAATTCTCGGACTCGCATTTGTGATTCTGCACGATTCATACTCATCTTTTGACACATTATAGATAATGTACTTTTCCGCATCGTCTTCATGGGTTCCAGGTGTATAAACCGGACATATAATATTTACCTGATCATACTCGAAAGGAGTATTACCTTGATTCACGGATATTATGTGATCTGAGTTTTCCGGCCGAAATATCGGATTTGTAGTATTCCAGTGTATGTAGAACGCTTTAGTGCAATCGCTTACAGTGGGCAGCAGAACAGTTTCAAAATATATAATAAGACTTAATGTTAAAACTGAACTAAACTTTGCACATGACACATTGCCTACAAAATTTAATTTACCAAAAATATTTTGAAAAGTATCAATCAATGTGAAAAGTATGAATCCATTGTCAAAAATCATGGCTACATGAATTTACCGTGTTTAAGTAAAATACTTCCGTTAAATATTCAGTTCCACCGAATTAGTAAAAACTTCTAAATTTAAAAGCAAATTCAAAAAATTAAAAATTGTCATAAATTCATGATACCCGAACATATATTCTATGTGCTGCCGTAAGGAATGCAGTCAAAACTGATATGAAAATAACTTTAATTAAAAACATTCTAACAGATGGCATATATAAAATTCATATTACGTAAACTGATAATACGTAAATTAGTATAAAATATTTTTTATATTTCATCTTAATAACTGCACAAATTATAACAAAATTTAAAAAAATGAAACTCACAAATACAACCTAGTATTACACACAGAATGTTGATATTTGATACTGGATTACGATCCTCTAATAATAAGAAACAAATTACTAATCAGTAGAAATATATACGACATTGGCTCAAGTGACAATGGAATATACATTATTTTTTTATAGGTATATTATATTTATAAGCAAATAATTTCGTATGATTTAAAATAAATTTTTATTTTTATTTCGTAATAGTTAAATATAGTATTATTACCAAAATTATATATCTATTTTTTTCATATATGTAATTAATTAAATTATTAAAATATAGTTAATCTTTTAAATTTTTTAAACAGGTGATAAAAAATTTAACTTCAAATTTTTCAAATTTAAATAACTACAATTTATCTAAAAATTTAGCTTATTTATTAATGTACTTATTCAGGCAGGGCGTTAGATTTATAATATAAAGATGTTACTATCTCAGAGATATATAACTTAATACTAATTCAAATGATCTACAATATTAAAATAAAAATTCAAGCGTTTAGGTAATAAAATGTACAAATGTAATATCTTTGAAGTACGCATGTATCATATTATTTTTGAAATAAGTAATTTATAACTTCAGTAAAAACCATACATTTATATAAATTAGAAGTGAGAAAAATGATTCGTTACGAGTGACTTTTGAAATTGAAAAACATTAAACTGATTCTGATTAGTTAATAACTCATTCAAATCATTTAAATCGCTGAAATCCATTTGTAAGTATAAGTTGAAGCTCTTAAATCTGAAAAATCGACCACATTTTTTTTAATACATTTATCTGCTATTACATACGTAGTTATACATTTCGCTGATATTTACCATAATAATTGTTGCATCAATGAATTATAATGTACAATGCTAATATTTCACTAATTATAACAAAATAGCTAATATAAACACTATGTATAATAAATTCGTGTGAGTATGTGGATTTAAGTAAGCAGATGTAAGTGAATGTGTAAATCTTTTTTCACAGTCTGGACCTTTAAAAATAGTTTAGAAATATAACGTTTTGTGGTTACAAACAATGAAATCTTTTTGATTATTTCAAATTTTTCTCAAATATATTAAACATTTATGTTTATATTTAAATGAATGTTGCGGATGGTAAATAGCAAAGTTCGTCATACGAAGAAATGATAATTATTATACAATTAAATGTATAAAAATATTTATAACTAATATTTTTCAAATTTTAATACATTTTTTTTTAAAAACCTTAATTTAGTTTTTTTTTATATATATATATATATCGATAACGGAAGATCGATGTTTGATATATCCGAAGAAAAGTTAAACTAATTAAAAGCGTTAACTGCCTGAACTGCTTGTGAACTTAGCGGCTGCTTTTTGTTTTGAGTGTAGTTTTTTCGAGGTTTGTGGATTTAGTTTTGAGGACGTAATTTTCTTTTTTATTTCATTAACCGTTATATTATAAACTATGTTAAATACAGATAATAATAAGGCTATACTAGCTACCGGAGGTTATGATCGCACTGTCAAATTATGGCAGGCACATACAGGTATATGTTATTGGACCGGTCAGTTTGTGGAATCTGTATCCTTTAAGATTACGTTATAACTCGCAGATAATTATAATGTGAGTTATTAAAATCATTTTTTTTATGTATTAATGCTAGTGATACATAATGATTTTGTTAGAGTTTCGACATTTTTTTTAACGTGTTTATATCAGCAAGTTAACTGCTTGGCGATTTCAAAAGACAAAACAAAATTAGCTGCTGCTGGTAAGCTACCAGTTATTATAATTTATTTATTTTTACTTTTTTTTTTGTTATAATTAATAAAATGAGTAACTATTTTAATTTCTGTTTTGTTATATTCTTTATACAATTTACAGGTTTTCAACATATTCGGATTTACGATTTAAATTCGGAAAATTCAAATCCAGTAGTATGTTACGAAGGTATATCAAAAAATTTAACGGCAATAGGTTTTTCGGAGGATGATAAATGGTTGTTTAGTGCTAGCGAAGATTGCATGATACGTATTTGCGATTTACGGTGAATATGAAAGTGCGGTTATTTAAATTGTGTTTAATACAATGATTATTCTGATCAGTAGTTTGGAAATTACAGAAATTAAGTTTTCTTGTAAGCTTATTAATCTACAATATGGTGCCCGATAATGGTCTGCCAATTAGTAGTAAGGGAAAACCACTTGGAAAGACTTTGGACATGTTGATGCTTTCCTTTTTGTTAGAGGGTCTTCTCTTAATTTTATCTTGTTTACCCTGACTTTTCTATAATGTTATACGGTATAAACTATTTCCTTTGTTCGATGATACTTATCGCTCTCGATCTTTATTCTTCACATTTGTGTAAAACTTCTTTATTAGTTTTAGAATCTGTGTAATAAGTGTGTTCAAGTTCGAATACGAGTTTATCGTCTATTATAAATGTTTTTCCTTTTTTGATTTTTTTTTTCTTAAAAGGGATTCCGTAAATAATAAGAAAAGTAATAACTGTAATTTGTATATTAATAACTGAAATTTTATTTTAGATGTAAAATACACAGAGGTTTTCACACGGGTGCATTAATAAATTATGCTGTTTTACATCCAAACCAGTGTGAAATAATATTTTGCGATGAAAACGGGATGATTTGGATTTGGAACTTAAAAAATGGCGCGAAAGAATTTGTAATATATAGATATTTTTTATTGTTAAATTATTTACCAGTTAATATAAGAGTAGAAAAGTATTTCAATATTTTCTAATTATTTTAAAAAGTTCTTCTGTTATTATATTCCATGTTAGTGCAGGGTAAATTTGATATCGAAAACATGTCTACAAAATACGGGATAGAAATAGAAATATATTATCGGGGTGACTACGTCCTGGAAATCCGGAAAAAGTCAGGGAATTTTATTAATTAATGAAAAGTTAAGGAATTTGAAGAAGATTCAGGTATACGTACGAGATGTATGATGTACAGAACTTGAAAGTACTAAAAGTAATTACGAGTACAAGCCGGCCACTTTCCAGCGAAGTCAGGGGATTTTAGTAATCTGGGAAAAACCAAGGAATAGAAGATACAGAAATACATTCGTTTTATGTAATATGCAGAACTTGAATGGAGTATTAAAAATGGTTGAAAAATTTTGGTGTATATATATTTACTCTAGGTAGTTTAAACTACTCGTTGGATTTTATTGGTATTCAAAAAGATGAAACAGATTAAGGAGGTAACGAATTTTATGCCTTGTTGAGAAGTAAAAATTATATTTTGTGGTTTAAGATATTTTATCAAAGTTGTTTGCACAGAAAGTATGGTAAAAAAAAAAAAGCTATTACGAAAAAGTTAGGGAAATTCGGTATTTTAATTAAGTATAATAATTAAGTAATTATTAAAATAGTAATTTTTTACGTCAATTTAGTATTTCATTAAGTAATATTTTAATTGTTTTTAAAACGTCAAAAATTGCTCAAAGTGTTACACAAGCTTTAAAGGAAAAAAACGTTTACCGGAATTTAGAAATTAAAAAAGTAAGAACGCGGAGGAAGGAAAGTTGTATACAGTATATAGGACTTGCTTCGCTCGCTATAATTAATGTAGTAATGAAACTTTTATTTTCCACTATTATTATTAATGTTTCGTTTTCAAATTGCTACACCTTCATGTGAAATAGTAACAATGAAAGTAAAGTTGCGTCAGACGAAATGTAAAGTCAATCTTCTGCTTTGTTCAATTTGTAAATTTTGTGATGAAATGATTTTTAAAAGTTCCTTTATTTAGCTTTTTGCTTCATGGTTACATAACTGCTTGCGTTGACGGCGTTATTATTTGCTCAATATAAGTTTCCTCCCGTTTTGTATATTTTTAGCCTTCTGTTAATTTGCGAAGCCTATCGTTGCGTCTGTAAAATTAACTAAACCATTTTTTTTTTGCCTTCTTCTACGTCGTAATTAAATTTCTACTTTTGTTATTAAAAACTTGTCTTTGTTCGCTTTATTTTTCCTCATTCTTACGCCTGCATTAGTTTAAAAGTTTTCAGTTCTTTTTTACATTTGTTTTCTTTTCCTTATATAAAGTCCATTTGTAAGATTTAGCTAAATTTTTTTGAAAAAGAAGTATACTCGTACTATCTATAAAATGAAATTTATGTATTCTTTTTAATGAAAAATGAAGTTAGTGCTATTGCTAATTTAAATTTGAGGCAAATGTACGTGCTTGAATATATATTATTTGTGTTCTTCTTCCCACGTTCTAGAACAATTTGAGTGTCAGACTTTTGGTTTCATAACTGTTTTAAATGGGAAATAAAATAAAATTTAGCGATAGAAAATATAAGTAATGTTACACCAAAATTTCACATTTTTCCCCATTTTATTTGTTGAAATTTGGAAATGTGTTGACTGTGTTACACTTTCAGTTTACCACATTGTCTTAATTCCTGGATTTATAATGAAAATAGTATCATATTCAAAAATGGATATTGTTAATTTTAATAAATTTTGTTTTTTTTTTAAATTTGTGTTGTGTATGCGCGCGCGTTTGTGTTTTCTCGAACGTATGGATTTGGTTGAATATTTTAATTTGGATTCGTCATTGAAATCGTTAAATATTGTCAAAAGTTTTTCGACTTTATCTGACATTTACAGGTTGCACAGTTAGATGGAAATGCGTTGTGCGTAGAAATAGACAGTAGCAGATCTTTACTAGCTGCTGTCACGAATACTGGATCCTGCACAGTATGGGATGTAGTGAATGAAAATTCATTTTTTTCTAAGGCTACTTCAGAGCGAACCATACCAGCGCATAATAAGCAAGCACTAAAATGTAGGTTTAGCCCGGATTCAAGGTTAGTATTTATTTATTTTCTATTTATAATTTTTATATAATATTCCGCGATGTTTGAACTCTTTATCATTCATTTACTGTTTCTTGCTTATAATGATGTACAAGTTGAAAATTTTATCAAAGCTACCTTTTTTTTTTCTTCTCAGACATTTTAAAATTAACCAAACACAATATTTGCGCTAGTCTTCTAATTTTCAAATAAATTAAATAAACATGAAGATTATATAATTTAAAAAAAATGTTTTTTGATGATTTGCCTTTTGCAATGAACTAGAAGTTGGTATATTAAGTTTTTAATTTATAGTAATTTAAATTGTTAAAGTTATACATTGGCAAAGAGCAGTTTTATAAAATAATTGATTTCGTATGTTGATTAAAATAACAAAAATTTCACATGTTGCATAAACATTTTTTGAAATGCTTAGATTTTATACAATGCCATATAGAGAAAAAGCATATTAGATTATATGTAAAACGTATTTACCATTTACATGAAAAATCTAGAGTTGTTTTTAATAAATATGTAAGTTAAAATACGTGGGTTATACTAAGCTGATTTATAAACTTTACCCACAGGCACGGAAATAAGTTCAATATTTTGGTGTCATTCATATATTTTTTTTTTTTTTTTTTTTTTTTTTTATTAGCCTTATGATATAACGTTACACAATATACATTGAAGTAAATAAACTATTGTATAATTTAATTTAGCCCTGAAAACGAGCAAAGGCCTCCCTCAACCGAGCCCACTCTAGTCTGTTATAAGCCACCTGATGGTATTGTTTGTGTTTTAACATTTTAGCGAAACTATCTTCCCACCTGTTTTCCGGTCTTCCTCTTTTTCTCTTTGCGTATATCGTCCAATCTGTTATTTTTTTAGTCCGTCTTGTGGAATCCATTCTTGCAATATGTCCTGCCCAGTCCCATATTTTCCTTCTTATTGCCCATGTAAAATTGTCTTTAACTTTTAATTTGTTTTTGATTTTTTTTGAGTTTATTTTGTCTCTTAATTTAACTTCAATCATAGATCTCTCCAAAGCGTTTTGACATATTTCAATTTTATTCATGATATTATTTGTTATTGTCCATTCTCCATATGTTAAGGTAGGCAGGACGCACGCGTTTAGAATTTCCCTTTTTAGTTCATTTCTGTAAGGTCCCTTAAAAATATGTTTCAGCGACCAGTATTTTTCCCAGTGAGTGCGATTTTACGCTCTACTTCTTTTTTTGTTTTATTTTTTAGAGATATTAGTTGTCCTAAATAAATAATACTCTCTGCCTTTTCGATTTCTGTGTTGTCTATTGTAACTCTTGTTTTATTTTCGTCTGTAGATAGTATTTTTGTTTTATCTAAATTTATAATTAAGCCAGCCTTCTTTTCCGCCTTGTTTAAATCATTTAGCATGTTCTGTAGTTCGTTTATATCGTCGGACATAATCACTACGTCATCTGCGAATCTAAGATTATTTAACTTTATCCCATTTATGCTTATACCTTTCTCCTCCCAGTCCAACTCTCGAAAAACTTCCTCTAAAGCAGTGTTAAATAATAAAGGAGATAATGGGTCTCCCTGTTTTACCCCTTTTCCTATATTAAAATATTCACCTTTTATGTCTGTTACTATTCTTGCCTTCATATCCGTGTACATATCCCTTATAAGTTCCCTGTAATTTCCGAACACTCCTTGATTTTTTAATGCTCTGTCTAAATATTTGTGCTCTAACGAGTCGAACGCTTTTTTATAGTCTATGAATGCTAAATTTATCCCTATTTTATATTCCTTACATTTTTCTAAAAGTTGATTTATCACATGTAAGCGGTCGATGGTTGAGAATCCATTTCGAAACCCAGCCTGTTCTATAGATTGTTCAAAATTTAGTATTTGTTTCAACCTATTAGCTACAACCTTAGAAAATATTTTAGACACCGTGGCGCTTAAACTTATTGGGCGATAGTTTTCTACTTTATCTTTTTTTCCTTTCTTGTATATTAAGATAATCTCTGCTTGTTTCCGTGATTTAGGGATTTTTCTATTCTTTAAAACTAAATTAAACAGAACATTAAGTAATTCTATCATTCTTTTACCCGCTAATTTAATATGTTCGTTCGTTATTCCATCCGGACCAGGTGTTTTGTTCATTTTTAAGCCCTTGATCACTTCCTCTATTTCTATTTCTAAAAAAGTAGGTTCCTCTAATACACTTTGTTTTGCATAGTCATTAATATTAACGACTGTTTCGCTTTTGTACAGTTGAGACAAATAATCCGTGGCTATATTTATAATGTCTATCCTGCTATTCTTTTTTATTCCATTTCCGTCAATGAGGCAAGTTTGCCATTTTTGTCCTAGGCATAAATTTTTCTTTATAGCTTTCATATTTCTTGTTGACTCGATTATTTCTTTTACCATTTTTTCTTCCTTCTGTTTATTAAATACCCTTAATTCATATTTTATTAATTTGCATACTACATTTAGTTCTATTTTTTCTAAACCTGATTTATGCCTCTTATTTAATAAACGCTGTCTTTCCTTAATTTTTTCTCTTATATGAATCGGTATTCTATATTCCCTAGTTTTATCTACTTTTAAGCTGTTTAGGTGTAGTGCCGATTTTTTAATTAATTTAGTAATAATCAGGTCCAAATCGTCTATGTCATTTAGGTAAGCTTTTAAATTCTCTGCCATTAATAAATCGTTAAACGTATTACCGTAATTTACTTTGTTGTTTTCTGTAATCTTAGGTTCTACTGTTTTATTGCTTATTATTCGTTTTGGTGGTTTTAAATCGATTTTACAACTTATTGGTCTATGATCCGAGTGAAATAGAAAATTATATAGTACTTTGCAGTTGCTTTTAATATTTGATTATTGCTAATCCTAATTTTAACAGTTGCTAACCTATCTGTGTGTCCTATAAATTCTATTAGGTTACACCTCCACTTTTTGTTTATTAAAAAACCAACACCGCTTAGTCCTTTTTCGTTTCCTTTCCAGCACAGTAACTTTCCTGACTTTAGTTGTAGAATATGCTCTCCCGGTCTTCTAATCTCCGCTAAACCTAATATATCTAACTTACTTTTATCAAATGCATCTTCTAATTCTATTAATTTATCATTACTCATTAATGTTCTTACATTTAGGCTGCCTATATCTAAACTTCTTCTAATTTTATTTCTATTATAATTAATATAACCAATACGCTTACTTAAATTAACTGTTTTAGGTTGGTTTGAGGGGACGGGTCTTATACGCCCTTGCTGACCAGGCATTGCTGGGCGCTCGGTTGAGTTCGGCCTTGCTTTTCACTTATTTTTATAGACTCTTGTGTTTTTCTTTTCCGGCAAGTTAGTGTTCTTATTAACGCTAGTGAAACTGCTGATTGACGTTTGTCTTGTTTGTTTCCGTTGCGTGCGCGGTTGCTGTTGCTGTGGTGATAACGCGTCGTTATCGTCATTCGAGTTGCGATCTGTTTCTGGTCCGCTCCTGCCTTCTTCGTCTATCAGCTGATCGAGCTGGTCTCTACTGGTTATGCTGATTTCTCTGATACCCTGACGAATATCTTCTGTTCTCTGTTCCACACGTACGCTAGCTTACCCAAATCGCGCGCCTGTTTCGCTACCGCCAGTAAATCACGTGTGTGGCGCGTAGTGTCTTCGTTTACAAAAATTTTTGTTGTTGCTACTAAACCAGCATCTTTTGCCGTTATCTTCTCCTTTCTTGCATTTGCGATTAATTGACTCTTCTTCTCTCTGTTGTTTAACTTTAATATCACTGCCGCCTTGTTGTTTTGCATCCCTAATCTGTGTAGAGCTTTTATATCGTATTCTTCTAGCTTGACATTTAATTTACTCGCTATGTTGCTGATCTTTACTTTTAGGTTTTCTTCTTCCTCGAATGGAATACCGTGAATTATCACATTATCTTTCCGCGAGTACTGATTAATTTTCTCTATTTCCGTCTTTAAATATTTGTTTTCTTCTTCCAACTGCCTCACTTCATCGTTAATTAATTCATTTTCCTTTTTTAAACCTGCGATCTCCGACATTATGCTATCCAACGTTTTATTTGTCCTATCGCACGTCGACTTTATCGATTCGACACTATCACATAGCTCGTTAAACTTTTCTAAAAATTTATCATTCATCATCGGTAGATTAAATAACTACGAAATTAGAATGTTTAACGCGATAACGTACACCCGTAACCGTTGCTACTCGTAACCGAACTCTCATATATTAATGATGCGACTTATATAGAGTATATTTTGCGGATATACAATTGCGCTGGATTTATTTCGGTTAAAAAATAAAAGAACACCAAAATATTCCCGTGTATTAAAAAATATGGACACAAGTAATGTTTAAATAATAAAACATGAAATTATTTTAAAAAATTAAATTTTATCATTAAAACCATTTAGCAAAACTGGATAGTCTTTTCTATATATCATTTAAGTATCTGCAAGGTGTTTTTATTTTTGTAATAGTTCTCATATTTGAATTGTAAGTGGTGTAAAAGTTGTCTATAAATAATGTTCCGCTCTCATTTAATAGTTCACCACATAATGATAAGCACACATTTCTAGTCAAAAAGTTCAAACAGAGAGAGTATAATATCAATTGAGTATTTAAAACTTCCATAGCGGTTAGTATAAGAACTAAAATTATTTATATCTGTAGTTTCATCGGTTAAAAAAGAATTTCTTGAACTACCGATGACGAACGATTTGATGATGCCAGACTGATTTAGCTATCACGATTTTTGATGCTTTCGGCTTTTTGTTTTGTAGGCATTTTATTTTTTCGATCGTAATTTATGTCGGCTGAATTTTGTTTTCATTTTGTTACTTTTTAGGACCACGTTTACATAGTTTCGTGAGTTTAGTTTTATATTCTAATGCTAGCTAGTGTAAGCTATCCGAAACGTCAATATAGTAATTATATTAACATGGTTTTCACTATAAATAATTTTGTTTCTTAAGTATAATGTCCCTATCGGTGTTAGTAACGACCTGCATGATTTTGTTAACGTTTCTGTGTTCGAATTGGTGTTTGATTACTTGTGCTAGAGGCACCCTCTAAAATACGGATGTCGTATATGGATTAAACAAATAAATTCTCGCAAAAAATGTACAAAAAGCTGAATTATCTTTTATAGTGATATAAATTCTTTGAGTAGATTCTGGAAAAATGGATATATTTTGTTGTTATCTTCCGTATGGAATATTAAATAAACCATTGGGAAATTAGTTAATATATTATGTATATGAATAATTTTTTTGTGAATTTTGGCACAAATAAATATTTATAACAAAATATTAGCTGAATTTGGGATGATATAAGCAATTAAGCTTAATGCGGAAGAGTGTATCATAATAAGCAGATGAAACAGCTTGATAAATAGGATGTACGAAAAAAAAAATATTTATTATTCTATTAAAAATTAAATAAAGTAGTAACCGTAGTTTATTGAAATTGGTCTGAACTGGGATTTTGTTGTAATAACCAATAATCTTTTACCAAGTCTTTACAGAATGCTGTATTGTTCATTTAATGGGGGCAATACATGTAAAATTTTAAAAAAAAACGATTTTTTTTTGTTTTTTGCGTAAATAGTATAACATCTCAAAAATATGCCTGTAAATTTTCAAAATTAAATTCTCATTAGATTTATAACTCGTTAAAGTGCCCCGTCTCAACTCAGCGCTCGAGTGCTATTAGGTCTGTATTAGAGCGGTCGGCTCTTACTACTTGCTTCTCGGATTCTTAACCTTAGGACCTTTTATATTGAAGACCTGGATAAGCAGATGTTTAGAAACTATTTTGTTTCTTGATTCCGTGAAAAGAACAGCTGTATAGTGATACGGATTCGGTACGCATAGCGCTAACCCTTGACGACATTTGAGTTAGAAATTAATCTTTGATTGTCCATTAATTCACGATTTTTCAAACGCCGTTCTAGGTAGCACCGCTGCTTTGTCGTATCAAGGATGCTTACTCAGCCAAAACCAAAAATCGCCATGTTCGGTAGTAAGTCCGGTCGTTCGCACGGTCGCATCGGGGGTAGAGACGCGTTAGTGTCTGAATGATAGCGATCGAGGGCTGAGACCGTGACTTGTGCTTGCGGCGAAAGCGTGGGATACTGTGTGTCGAGTAACGTTGAGCTGCAGGCAGGCTGAAAAATCCCGCTAAAAATCAGGCAGGGTAGTATGTGCTGTGATCTAAGCACAGTGTTTGATCTGTTGCTTCTTTGCTCTAGTCTTCGTCATCGATGCAACGTGTGTCTAGTCGTTTGGTACCGTTTTTTGCATCGTAATAGAGCCATGCCGCGAATTTAACCATTTTTTTCTTTTGTTTGTGAATTTACTACGAAATCTGTTCGTATTTATTATTATTGGCGGAATGATTTAGAAAGTGAATAAATATCAGTATGTAGTCTTATCCAAAGAAAAAAATAAAAGTGAATCAGCTCGTGCCTCAAAACTTCGGAAAAGAAAATATGGAAATTAACATAGTCATGAAAAAGATGAAACTGAACCGCAGAGTACAAGCGCGAGAAAATTCTCTAATGCCAGCAATGGGGATATTCATTACAATGTGTTCCACGGGTATCGTCTTATTGAGTTTCTTACGGTCTTCACAGCATTGTTAGAAATGGCCATATGTTGTATTTATAAATGACCAGTAACATTTGAAGAGAGTGGAAATAGAGGGTTAAGTTTTAAAATCGTAGTGCTATGCCGGTGTGGTCGCAGAGACATTCACTCAGGACCATTAGTTAATGGATTTGAAGTGAATCGTAGGATCGTATTTGTTATGCGTCTTTTAAGTGTTGCTAGAGAGGGGATACATTTATTTTGCAATTTGATGGATATATGCAACGGTTTAATTGAAAGTTCCCACAACAGTATTGTCTCGGTTTTATACAACTTTACGCAATCAGCATTTCAATCTTCCTGTGTAAAAGCTGTGAACAAAGAAAAAGCTTAGAATGAAAAACATGAACGGCCAGTCTTAAATTTGAAAGTGTCGGGGGACGGTACGTGGAAAAAACGGGGATTTAAGGCGTTGTATGAGGTCACAACCCTTATTGGATATTACTCTGGAAAAGTAATTGATTTAGTGGTAAATTGTGCATCGTGTGCTCACTGGAACAATAAAACGGATACTGAAGAATATCGTGAATGGTATGAAGAACATGAACGAAACTGCCAAAAAAACCATAAAGGCTCTTCAGGAGCAATAGAAGTCTAAGCTGTAAAAGAGATGTTTTCACTATCCGAAGATTTATTTGGCGTAAAATACGGGAGCTATATAGGAGATGGAGATTCGAAAACCTTTGTAGGAATTCTTAATTTGAATCCGTAGGGCGTCGACTTTCAAGTCATTAAAAGCGAATGCATTGGTCACGTGCAGAAGAGGATGGGTACTCGTCTCTGAAAAACTAGAACAGACAACCAACTGGGAGGAAGAGGCAAACTCACCGAAGCTTTAATCAAAAAATTGTCTTTGTACTACGGAGTAGCTATTCGGAGGAACGGTAACTGTGTCAAGGACACGAAAGAAGCAATTATGGCCACGTACTGTCATATGTGCTCCACAGATGACAACCCAAGACATGAGTATTGTCCGTCAAGTCCCGATAGCTGGTGCAAGTGGCGCAAAGCTGAAGCTTACGGCGAAAGTCCTAAGCTTATTAAACATCCTGCTCCATTACATTCTGGCGTCCGAACTCATATAAATCCGATATTTGAAAATTTATCCTGAGATTATTTACTAGAAAGATGTTTGGGGGTGGTCACACGCAGAATGCAAATGAGGGTTTCAACTCTACCATCTGGCGTCTCTGTCCAGAGCACTTGAATTCAGGACTAAAAATTGTTGAAATTAGTGCGTATATCTCAGCTGGACTGTTCAATGATGGATATACATATCTTTTACAAGTAATGAACTCCTTACAAATAGTAATTGGTCGCCAATGCATGTCACATCAAGAAAAAATCGATGAACAAAGAATGAGTCGAGAAAATCGGTGCAGCTCTTTGACGACTAAAAAAGTTCGTGAAGTATGTCAAGAAGAGCTCAACGAGAAAAACGAGTTCTACAAACGCACCGAAGGACTGTTATATGGCCCTGGAATCGCTGAGTAGGTGACTAATAGTTAGTAAGTCGCTGCAGTCGTGGAGTTTCTGTGTGTCAAAACTTTAAACGCGTTTTTCTGGAAACTACTGTTTTGAAATTGGCGGACGTGATTGCTCAAAAAGTTCTCAAACGATTTCAATGAAATTTGGTACACATCTTCTCTATAGTGTTAGTTTCTAGTTGAACCTGTAAAATTCCAAAAAAAAATTTTAAAGCTACTATTTTTGACCCAAAAATCATCAAAAAAATGGGTAAAAAATCAAACTTTTTTTTCTGAGACGTGCCAATTTGCGATTTTTTCACTTTTTTGATTTTTTATAGGTTCAACTAGAAAATACATGTTTTCTGAACACTCTGCAACTTGAATTTTTGATTCCGGATCACTATAACAGGCGCTAGAACCCCCGCCGATTTTAGTTATCCAGTTTACGGTTTCAATCATTTTTCATAGGTGTTAAATTTATTGATATAACAAATCCAGAATTACTGCGTGTTTACTATCTTTGATAAAAAGTTTTTTTTTGTAACTGTTGTCCTCAAAATTTATGGCGTGTTTTTTTTGTAACATATATTTGTAAGTTTTTTTCTTGTATTTATTTAAGTAGATAATTTAGTTAACGTAATTGGTGTACCGTTTAGCAGTTAAACATTAATGTATAATTTACGTTGATTTTTCTGTTATGAATTTTGGGCACTAGATATATCGGTTGAATTGCAAGGCGAATTATTATTTTTTCATTTTATTTAACATTTTGCTTGTAATAATCAACGTGTTAATTTTAAGTTAGAAAATTTACCCTTGAGTTAGCTTTGTGCACTGGTGGATTACCGTTGGCGAATAGTTTCACTGTGTCTGTTTCCTCTTATAGCGAACAGTACTCGAGTTACCGGTGTTCTTCGTGGTTGAAAAAAACAACTTATCTTGTTGTACAGGGTAAACGTCGGAGAGCTAAACCTAATAAATACATTGATTTCGATGTTATCTTCCTCTGACCTTTCGCCCTATCACCCACTGAACTCTCGTACATCTCTCCCAATCAAAACCGTAAGTGCCCGGGATTTCCGTTTGTTTCCATCAAGCAACTAGAGTCGTATTTGTTTGTGTAAATGTTTTCCGTACAGTAAATATTTATGTTCCTTTTTTTTTTTATTTTCTTTCGGCTTAGCGCGAGATATATCGTTATGAGCAATGGACACTAAAAATATCAGAATAGATTTTTCTTCTAAAAGTTTAAAAAATACTCTAAACTTCGCTTGTCGAGAAGTAAGAAAAGAAAGGAAAACTTGACTTCATTTTTTTTCTTCTCGGAAGCTTGCCGTTTAGATGGATTTTCTGATTTGCAGCGTTAGACGCGGCTGATCTGCAATATTTTAGTAAACGTTAAAACAGAAAAAATTCGTGCAATCAATAATTTGTCTAAAAGTATTATTACGTATTGTAAGGTCGAAACTTTTGTTAATAATTTTTTTTGTCAATTATCAGTTTATTAGTTACCACGTCCGGAGATCAAACTGCTCGTTTATGGAATGTTAATGATTTAACTTTAAACAAAGAATTAAAATGTAGTAACGGAATGCGTTGGGTTTGGGACGCTGCATTTTCAAACGATTCTGAATATTTAATTACAGGTAAATATGCGCTACGAATTTAAAAAATACGATTGTTTTAATCGATGGGAATATTTTGGTTCGCAACTTTTTGATTCGTCTCGGTCGAACTTTAAAATATATATAGGTTATTGTTATTTTATATCTTTTCCAACGAGTTTGTTTTCACTCTGCTTTATATTTTATTTTGCTTCGTTTTCTAGTTTTTAATTTTTCTTAATAGGCATTAGTAATCACCATTTAAATATTCATTAGACACCGCACCAGTACACGTGTAGTAAGTGAATGTTTTGAAAAACATCGATTTTTTAAAGTATTCTTATCTCAAAGCATCCGATTGTGAGACTACTGTAATAACTCTGATTATTCCGGACATAGGGCTGGCAAATTGGATTATTTATATCTTAAAGCAGTTCTAAGAAATGTATATATTTATAGCAACAGAAATTTTTCAAATTTTTGTTATTTCGGTATTATTTATAGAGATCTTTTGCTTACATTGCATCGTGTATTTTTGTACGATTGTTGATTCATTTTTTGATCCATTTATTTTCGGTTAATAATAAAACAGTCTTTATGAGCTTATTCCGCATAATTATATATGCTGTGTATTTATTTATAAATATTTTTCTAATTAATTCGATATTTTACCGTTCACACAAGTTTGTTCACTTTTTAATTACAGTAGCCTCCCGATTAACTCGGTTAATCGGGACGAGGGAAACTCGGTACCAGGAAAAGTCAATTAAACCGAAGTCATATTTTTTTAAAGAAAAAATGTACCCTTGATAGAGAACTACTTATAAAACGTTTATTCTTCAAAAAAAAACAAAAAAAACGAACAATAAGAACATAAAAACTTACATTTTCTTTAGAAAATCAATCAAAACGGTTTGTTTTTTCGATGAAAATCGTTGAAGAACGGCAGCGTCTCTCCACTTCTGCACAGTTAAAATTTCATGCGCTGTTACGTCTGGTTGCCTTTCGATGAAGTCCAACGATGTTTATAAAGCCGAATACGCTTGATCAGGTGAAATTTTCAACTCATTTTCTTCTTGAAGATCTTCCAACGAGCTGTTATCTTGAGATATCACGAATGCCACGATTTCTTGGTCACTCGTCATTAATTCAGGCTCATCTTCGGCGACCCATTTCTCAATGTCATCAAAACCGGGTATTTTTTTCAAAAAATTCTCCAATATTGGATGGTCTTTTTCGATCGGTTCATCTTCGTAACCAATATCTAGAAGAGGACACCACGCTTTTCGAAGGCAAGATGCAGTAACTGCATTCCACGCATCAGCTAACCGGAAAACGACATCCTTCATATTGATTTTTTTTCAAGCAGTTTGTCAAATTAACGTGATTTTCGTCGGAATTCAATAAAATTTCTTGAATAAGGTTTGTTCGATAATGTCTTTTGAACGAAACAATAATTCCCTGGTCTATTGGCTGAATAATACTCGTTGTGTTTGGCGGTAAAAACATAACGGTAATTCCTTGGCTTTCTAACGAGTGAATTGAGGGATTGACGGCGCATTATCGATCAATAAAACAGCCTTTTGAGGAAGGTCATTCCGTTTCAAAAATTTCTTGACGAGTGGTACAAATTGTTGAAAAAACCATGTCTCAAAAAGTTGAACATCCATTCATAATGTAGACTTTTGATTTTTGTAGAGTATCGGTAATGAGCTGAAATCTATATGTTTTAACGCTCGAGGTCTGGAAAATTTACCAATTATCATTAGAGGTAGGCGAAAAGAGTCGGATGCGTTAGCGCACGTCATTACACGTCTCGTCGGCATTAAAAATCTGGTTCAGAGAATATCCACCATCGTAAATTAAATCTCCTGATTTATCGTAAAACAGTGTCGCCGATATTTCGTCAGCAGATAACTTTTTGTCACAAACATTCAACTGTTGAATTCCATAAAAAGCTTTCCATCTGTTTAACCAACTTTCACTAGCTGTAAAATTCTCACTTTCTTCTGGAAAATTCTCGGAAAAGATTTGAGCTTTCTCTTTAATGGTAGGTTTTGATGTAGGGAGTCATCGACTTTACTGGGAGTAAAACGACAAATAAACAGTTTCATTCGTTTTTGGAAAAGAAGAGATTTCATGTTTTTTTTTTTGTCAGTGCCAATTACTGCACTTTTAGCGTCGAATCTTTCAATTTTTTTACGATCTCGGCGCCAATTCCCGACCGTGTTGCTAGAAACATTGTACGAGGCAGCAATTACACGTAGTGCTTCTTCTCAATCAAGTCTTTTGATGGCTTCGAGCTTTTTTATTGATAAAAACGACGATTCGTTTACGTTTTGATTTTGTCAAGGTTTTGATTTTTTTTTTTTTTTTTTTTTTGGCAACGATTTACTTTTTGATTTGGCATTCATTTTTTAAAGACAGCAAAAAAATCGAAAACGAAATTAAGAACACACAACTTTTTAACCGATGGACTAGAAAAAATAACGGGTGGACCATAAATTCGTTAACACTTGAAAAAATCTCATTAAAAAAACTATTTGACATATATTAGAAATTATATATTCACGAGATAGCCAATTCATAGGAATTTATCTTTTAAAAATAATATCATCTAAATGATCACCGTTTCGACTTTTACGCTCTAGCTAAGCTATTACCAAAATTTTCGAGTACTCGTCGGAAAAGATACCATGAGATCGCAGACATTTCTTCACTGATTTTTTCTTTTAGTTCACGCAGTGTCTTTGGTTTATGGATGTAGACACGGTTCTTTAAATAATCCCACCAAAAGAAGTCTTCTGGGGATAAATCTGGACTCCTGGGTGGCTATAGGATATCGCCTCTTCTGAAAATCCGCTTTTCTAGAACCATTTCTTTGGCTACCGGCAGGGATCGTTGGATGTGTGACAAGTGGCTCCATTTTGCTGAAACTATGTGTTACGATTGTAGCCAGCAAATTCCAGTAGCTTCAGAGCCAAGAACTCCCGTAGCATTTTCACATACTCAGCAGAATTAGCAGTGACCGCACGGCCGCGAGAATTTTCGAAAAAATAAGGGCTAATGATTTCTTTTGCTCAAATTGCAGCCTGTACTTTAGGAGAATGAGGTGGCCTCTTATGTTTAGCTTCGGGATTTTCACTGCACCAATGTCATCTGCAATACTGTTTGTTAACAAGTCCGTTGAGGTGGAAATGAGCTTCGTCGGAAAACAAGACGTTGTCAAAATTACTGAATCGATCCAACATTGTTTCGGTATATGATTGGCGTAAATTTAAATCAGGTGTTATATGGATGTAATTTCAAATCTAATTTTAAAATACGGCATACAGATGTGCGGGATAATTCTAATTTAGCCGAACGTTTGCGCGTCGATAAATCTGGATCACGTCAAACTGAAACGGAAACTTTTGCCGCGTTCTCTAAGTCCGTGGGCGGCCGGTTTGTTTCACATTTAGTGTCGAACTTGTCTCTTCGAACGTCCTAACCCGTTTCTTTATCAAAGGACCCCACTCGGGGACACTGATTCAAATCGTGTAAATTGTATTCAACGTGAAATAAGCGTCTCACAATAATGAGCCAACTATTGCTTAAATAAAACTGTTTAACGCAAAAAACATGCTGCGGTCCTGTGAAGCGACTCGTTGCGATTAACTTTCTGAGAAACGAACTAGCGGTAAGACTACTGCCCGTGCTCCGCGTGGCTTGTGTTTGCGCGGGAAGTTAGATTTAAATGTTAACGAATTTACGGTCTACCCTGTACATTATAGGAATAGAAATACGTTTCTCAGCGGCGCGTATCGATTTCGCCCACGCAACAACTCAACAAAAAACAACATACACGTCTCCTATTCGAAAATTGCGGTTAATACGTATAATTGGAGAAAGTGACAGTTCTATTTCTCACGTACACTCGTTGTCGCGTTTCGATATTAACACAATCAGCGGCGCCGTATAAAGATAAGCCTTTTCTTCTAATCGTTCACAATTGATTTTCCGTAGTCAAGTACGAAAATAATGATTAAATTGGATAACAAAAAAATTAACCGCCTTTTTTGCATCGGTTAAACCGAAAATCGGATAGTCGGTAGGCTACTGTAATTGCAGTATGATGCATGTCAAATTTGCGTTTCATGTTAATAGATATTTTATTTTAGCGGAGGACTGTAAATAATTTAATTTTTACTTAACCTTGAAATGTAAATAAATTTAAAATTGATCAGTAAGGAAGGTAAATATTTTTTTATTCGAAAAAAGGAAGAAAAAAAAACACCTTAAATTTTCGATTTTCGCATGAATAGCATTATTTTTTTAATACGGAGATTTTATTTTTAACTGTGAATCTGTTTATTTTTGAAAGGTTACATGAAAAACTGGTTTTGAGGTAGTTAATTTTACATTATGCGTACATATTTTTTTACGTAAGTAAACGGTTATGAAAAGAGTACTAACCTATTAAAACACATATTAAAGTCTATTTTTAAAAAAACTAGTTTGGTAAAATATCGTATATTCTATTATTTTCTTTTTTTTTCTTTTTTCATTTATAATAAAAAAATAGTTCATTGTAAATGATGACTATTGATAGATAACGGTTATTTTACTTTTGCATTCCTCTCTATTTTAATATTTGCATATGTAACCTCTTCAATTTTTCAGTTTAACGCGCATAATCTAGAATATACGAAATAAATTAAATTGTGAATTGTGTGTACTATATTCTTAAAATGTAAATTTTATTAACTTTAATTCCGTTTTTACGCTACTATCTTCATTATTAGTTTGGTAGGTTTTTTTTTTTTTTGTTACATCTCTTTTTTCACCATATAAGCCTCGAGTTTTTCAAGATGTGAAATTATTTTTGCGACAAAACACATCCGTGTATTTTATTTCTTAACTTATTTATACGTCTTTTAATGTATTTTCCTGTTTCCAGTATAAATGGAAAAAATACTGCCATCTTTTTAGATTTATTTTAAAAATAAGAACACGAATAAAACTGCTTCGTGTTTCATTCTTCACGTGTATATAATACATGTATACATGATGCGTGTGTAATATTAAGATATACTGTAAAATTATATTGCGATGAAAAACTCGTGGATTTTCTGTATATTCAATAGATTTTATTGATTGTGTTTTATTTTTCAATGAATTCTTGTTGAATAAATAGGAGAAAAATTATTTCTTACTCCATCACTTAATTCAGTTCTAATAGTAATTTCTGCGCCTAACTTTTCAAGACATCCGTTCATTTTGTTGTACATTAATTTTTGATTACCAATGTTAGGTTTTATTTATAATATTAAAAAATGGTGTCCATTGAATGTTCTTCTTCTTCTAGGGTCCTACGTCATTGACGTGTCGGCTATCTTTAATGAATGATCTTCAAAATTCTTTATTCCTGTTCAGTCTCTTTGATGTTCATTATCCATCCAAACTTTTTCTTGCCTCTTGGCTGCTTGCCTTCTATTCTACCTTGTAGTATGTTTTGTAAAATGCGGTATCCTTCTCCACCGATTATGTGGCCAAAATATGTAATTTTCATTTTCTTTATGATATTCCACATTTCCCTGCTAACTGCTGCTCTTTGTAGGACTTCTACATTTGTTACTTTTTTTGTCCAAGGTATCTTCAGCATCACATCTCCACCGCCACGAGCCGCTTTTCAGATATTTTCTTTATAGACCACGCCTTTACACCGTATAGCAATATCGGCCATATATAGCATTTAATTACCTTTAATTTTGTAGGTAGAGGGAATTTTGGTTATATTAATACATTACTGAGTTTTCTGAACACGTCTTTGGCTATTCCAAATTTAATTTTGATTTCTTCGTCACAATCTAATTTGCAGTTGATCACTGAGCCCGAGTATTTTAATTTCTCAACCTTTTCAACTGGTTCTCTATTAATGTATAGCGCCTTTTCTGCAATTTGTGAGCGGGTAACTACCATAAATTTTGTTTTAGGCACATCAATTTTGAATCCAAATTCTTGTCCTATATTGCGGATTCTATTTATCGCTCACCGTAGGTCCTCCAAACTTCCAGCTAAGATGGCCGAACCATCTACATATCTTATGTTTGAAATTCTTTCTCCGTTTATCTTAATTCCAGTTTTTTCATCCTCCAATACTGTTTTAAAGATCTTTTCCAGATAGAGATTAAATAAAAGCGGATATGTCATCCTTGCCTTATCCCTTTGAGAATTTGAATATTCTGCGTTTCTAATCTTCCATTAATACGAACTTTGGCTTTTTGCTTCCAATATAGGCGTTTTATTATTCATATATCCTTCTCATCAATACCAATATCCTGAAGGATTTCCATTAGTGGCTGGTGTCTGATGGTATCAAACGCCTTTTTATATTCTATGAAACATATATATATATATACATTCTGATCGTGGTCATAGCGTTTCTGTAACAGGATATTCATGGAAAATATCGCTTCTCTTGTTCCAAAATTCTTATGAAAACATGTGTTCCTCCACTTTACTCTTCACATTTTCTATATATCTTGCAGTGTATTACCTTTAAAAACATTTTTAGCATGTGGCTCATTATTAAAATCAATCTAAATTCCGTACAATCTTTCGCATACGGTTTCTTTGTTATTGGAATAAACATTGATTTCAACCAATCTTCTGAGATTTCCCCAGTTTCATATATTTTATTAAAAAGTGCGGTCAACATTGTGGTATCTAGCCACTTAATTATTTCAGCTGGTCCGAAGGTTGCCGATTAAAATTAAAAGTTAAAAAATATATATATCACTTATCTCAAAACGTGTTGCGGTTAAAAAAATACAAATAATGATTTTACAATGAGCAAAATAAAAAATATAAATCTCTTCGCACGTTATAGACTTTAAAAGTAATAATGGGCGAATGAAATTCAGAAAATTAAATCTTTATTTTTATATGTTATAAAAAAAATCGATCGTGCAAAAAAAAAAAAATCAATTTTTCCCCCTCTGCATATAAAAAAAAAAACGATCAACAATAGTATATTAGCATTAAATGGTAACAAAATGAGCAAATATTATATATTTCAATATGTTTTTCCTCATTTAAAATTTAGTTTTTTATTTTGTGTTAAATAGATGTTTTTACATTTCATATGGGACTCCTTTGCCTGGGATATCCTACTTGATACATTGCTGAGCATTGTCATAAGTTCGACTACTAATCAAATTTATTATTTTAATCACTTTTTTCGGTTTTTTGTCGCGTATAAAATTATTTTTGTGTATTGAATAATTTCCGTGTACTTTTTCTATAGTATAGTTTTGATTTTTATACGACAATATTGTTGAGATGTTTTCGCAACCTTTATTTTTTGAATCGATCGATTCTTCCAAATTTTTTTCGAATAGATACTGAAATTGGTGGTTTATTAATGCTAATCGTTCAATTTACGATTTTCTATGTCTATTCTTTTAATATCAATTCGTAAAAGTGTTATTTTTATTTTGACTTTTTTTTTTTTTCGGACTGGCAATAAGTTATTTGGCCACTATCAAGTATATTTTAATATTGTTTTTATTAATGTGTATTAAGAGTAATAAAAACTTTTTTTTCCCCCTTTATTGCCTTTCAGTATCTTCAGATGGTATTGGTCGGTTATGGAACGTGAAAAACGGAACATGTGAAAGAGAATATAATGGCCATCAAAAAGCGATTGTTGCTTTGGCGTTTAGAGATAACGCGTAAGGTAATATTCGAATTTTTTTAAGCGTTTTTGACTTTTTTTAAAAAAAGAAAAGAATCGATAACTTTTATTTGGATCGACCAAAAATAAATATTTTGTATTTTAAATTTTTTTAATGGCTGTATTTATTTATTCCTTCAGCAGTAAGAGATGAAAAAAGCATAAACCGCAGTATATTCTCTAACGTACGAGTTAACACCATTATTAAACAAATATTACCTAATGGGAGTAATCGAATATCGAGTTGTATTTGGAGACGTAATAAAAAACGAAATTTTGCGAAATATCCGACATAGCCTATTGATCACACACACACACACACATTGGAAAAGAGTAGCTTAAGAAAATATAAATGTCGTCAGAATAATAGATATTGTTAAAAGGGTGCGTAACTAATAATTCAAGTCTCAGGGCTGGTACCCAACCGGGAATAAGCTGGGAATTTTGTCGTAAAACCAGGAAAAAAGTAAAAATAGCCAGAAACGTTATTTTTAATAAGAAAAAATCATTTGAAACGAAAAATAAATGCATTTTTAAATGTACTTTATTCAAAATAAATTACGAAGTTCTATTTCATACATATATAATATGGTGCGGCGATCAAATATTTCGATAGTAACAAAAAAATTCCATTCTTTTTTTGTACAATTCTAGTAATCGGGAAATCAGGTGGACCAGGAAACCCGAGAATTTAAAAATGATATTCAAGTGACTACTATGAGTCTGTGGCAAATTTATACAGATAACAAAGAACGATTGTTCTGCAACATGTGGACAAATGAAATTTCTCGCTATTGACTATTGAGTGTAAGATTAATAGAAAAAAGAAGGAAAAATATCAGCTTTTTATTATCTGATATAATACATGTAAAACGTATTATACGACGCCAGAAAAGCAGCATATTGCGTCGCAATTTTATGAGTTTCTTTAATTATGTGCCACTTTTACCAATAAATTAATGAAAATTGTTAAAATTTGATTGTTTGCTATTATCATAAATTTAAGTTTTTTTTATTATTTAGCCTGTTGCGTACTTTGCCAGTATGCTTTAGAATTTATAATAGCGGAAAATACCTTGCGCAAAGTTTCAAGTTATTACTGTTCACTGAGGTCCTGGTTCTCTCTCTTTCTATTAAGGTAAGTGCCTTGTCGCTGCAACAATACCTGCTGCTTTTCAAAGCAGTTGGAATATGCAGCGCAAGTGCAAACGCAAGACTACACTTGAAACTGATATCATGATTGTTTGATTCATATCGTTATACAAAAGTGCAGTCCCGTATATGTCTGCCTACTACACATCAATTAGCGCGCGCGTATGGTGGTGTGCATGTTTGATATTGCCTTCCATATGATTCTGTTAGCGGCTATTTACTTATTTATTTTGTAATAATTTCTGTGATAATTTCTATCGCCACCTGGGATCGAACTCAAGACTTCTGTAATAGAAGTCAAGCGCTCTAGCAACTGGGCTTTCACGACATTGAGGTGTATATTATATTACGGTAAATTCAAAAGATGAAGGTCATACAATAAGGAAGAGTAGAGCTGAGAACTACCTTGAAAGGAGCTGGAAATAAATAATTTAACTAGTTGTTCAAGTGTACAAGAATTTACGCACTAAAACGCGTTATAAACTTAAATCTTGTCCATTTTCGCTCCTTACTCAAACTTCCGTACTGCTACCTACATTCAGTAAAATTTACTATCCTTTCTTTTTGAAAATACCACTAGGGAATTTTCAACTTAAAATGGCTTAAAAAATTACACTGCAATTGCACTAAAATGAATAAAGTTGTTGAATTCTCGATGTTATGGCATCAATGGACGGAGACAAGTCTCCAAAAATGAGATTTTTAATTCATTAACTTAGAAATTAGTAACCCGATTAATTTTCTTTCATTTTTAATCTGCTCCCGAACGAAACCATTTCAATATTTTTGATCTCCCTGAATTTTTCAATTTTTTCAACAAGCGTTATATAATTTTCTTTCTTTTTCTGGTTTCCATACTATTATCCTTTTCCGTTTTGCCACCGACATCGACATTGCACGACGGTACATTCTCGTATTATTTCGCCATCTGTCATCTATTTATTTTTTAAGATAGCGACGAAAATTTTCCAGTTCATCTGTAGCACGTTTTAGTCGTTTGTCCTTTTGATTTCTTAATAACTAGCGATTTTTTTTCTTTTTGCTTTTTCTTAAATCCTTTGAAGGGTTTAATATCACCTAATTTTTCGAATAGTTATTAAAAATTGAACAGTTTTACTATTACATTTGTCGTAATGAATATTAACGATACTTATATATAACGAACAGAGTGGAGACGTTCATTTTAAACATTTATTTGTTTATAAAATAATATCTGATTGTCATCTCTTGCTACTTACAGTGCTTGTTACCGAGCAAGCACGGTTAAAAATTTAACGTAGGATTGTAGCACACGCGGAATTTTAGGAACAAAATAAGTCGATAATGGTAACAATTAGTAACTAGGCTTTTTGGTTTTTCTCCATTGATAATATTTTCGTTGCTGCACTTTTAATTTCGTCCCACGAAAAACGAATGTCCGGCGATTGAGTGTAACGGGAACAGATAGCGAAACGTAGGAAATACAGGTCTCCGATTTTCGATGGAACTAAATATATTTGACCGTTTCCGTTGATGCGTTTCAGTAATTTTTCGTTCAGTTCATTGGATCCCTGAAAAAAATGAACCAGTATTGAAAAACCTAACAGCGGGTTTTGTAAAAAGAAATAATCAAATATATCGACATTATTTTCTCAGTTAAAAGTAACCTCCCTTAAACGTTGTAAATTATTTAAGCTTGCTTTTAAAATACCGATTTTGAAAATGTGACTGATCGGTAATTGTAATTTTTGAAGTAAGTCTTTTTCCATTCAACAAACAAAATAACCGTCGAAAAGATTCAATAATAGAATTTCGTTCATTCCCATTAAGCTACCGTCCGGCGTTATTGCTAAATCGAATTGTCGGAAAATTATGATTTACAGAATTTCAAACTTTTACGAATAATAGACATGCTCGTATATTTACACGAGCAGTGCGAGTTAAAAGCTGCATAATTTACTTTATGTAGTTGAAAGCCCTAATGGTAATTTAAACAAAAGTCAGCGGATTTTAACATTTTCCAAATTTCTGGACCGCTTTGTCATTAAGTGAATTACACCAGCAATAGTTACTCGAGATTTTATTTAAATCGCTATGATAGTTTTCGAAAATTAAAAGTAGAATAGTTTTTGAAGAAACGCATTATCGCATTCTCAGTTTCACTTGAAATACCAGATACATGTCAGTGGTGTATTTTTCAGCTTAAGAATTTGAACAAATAATTTTTCCATAACATTAGTCCCGAATTTACCATTGAAATATTTTACTTTATATAATGAAATATTCCGTTTTTTCGTTTCTTGTGCATTCTTTATTAGTAGTAATATTTATCCCCCCCTCCCCTTATTTACTTATTCTATACGCTGTGTACTTCTTTGACGTTTTCGGGTTTTCTCTAATAATTGTGGACTGCATATTTTTTTAAAACATTTGCATACCTTGTAATTTTTCTTTTTATCGTATTGGTTTGTGTTTACAATGAGTGTTTTTTCCAATACCGGAGGAACTGGAAAATAATACGTATAAACATTTAGAAGGGCAATATGTCGTGTATTCTGTAAGAAAAAATAAAAAAGAAAAAGATTTATGTTACGAAACTATTTTATGAGATGGATGCTAACTTTATTGGCTTTTTCTCGGTGCAGTATGTGATAAAATTCTGTTTAGCTCCATTATGGAAAAAAATGATCCATGAATTCGTAACATTGTTTGGAAAAAAAGGTGTGTTTTTTGTCTTTTGAGATTTCTATGATACTATTTTGTAATTATAGGTTTCACACTTTTAATGGAAACTTTTACAAAAGTTAAATAAACGTGGATCAGTTTATTGCGAGTTTCTTTTATTTCCTCTACTAGTCATGTCTGGCAAAAATAAGGGTCAAAATGAACTGGTAAAATTCAAATTTAATTTGGCAATTTCTCATAATCATCTTGTGTTTTACAGCTCATAATAGTATATTTAATCAGATACAAAAGCATTAATCGATTGGAGTTAAAAAATACCTCTTTTGTTCAATTTGAGCATTATATAAATATTTATGTAAAACTCGCACCGAGTAAAAAATAAGACGACGTTATTATAGTTTACGTTATGAAGGTTATATATTTATCTTCGTAAAGCATACAAGATTGTATCACATAAGAGACCATGAAATTCAATTTACTTTCAATCGGTTTTTTATGGTTGATTTTTTTTTTTTTTTTTTGCTGTTAGCACGATAGAAATTATAACTATTTCGTTCTCGTATTCGATTCAATATAAAATCCAAAAAGATTAGTTGTTGTCAATATTAGTGTATGATTATTTTTCTGAAACATTTTTTTGAGAAATACCTGTAACACCACGAATTTTTAAACACGTTTTTGAAAATGCGCGTGCTGTGAAATAAGCATTTAATTATTTTTTGCATTTTAATAGGGACCGCATATTAACTATATTTTATATGTAGCGATATTTAAAAATGTCGATACCAACAAATAAAGAGAATTTTAATATGGGGAAGTTCGGAAAAAAATTAGGGATGTTCTCAAATAACGGAATAAGAGTCAGACTTCAAACACGTATAACTAAACACAAACAATAACGAGAAAATGAACAATGAAAAATATTAGAATGAACTAGAGGAAAAAACAAGAGGTCCGATTGAAAGCACTTAAAATGGTCATTAACAGCTAGATATTATTAACAATTACGTAAAAGGCCGAAATAAAGGCTTAGAACATCTACCGAAAATGTCTATAAAGAACAAAAGCTGTATGGACGAGGCGTCGCTTTTAAAATTGAATGAACGAAAGAATGTTTCTGTTACATTTGAAATGAAAGTGTTTTGATATCAAATATTAATTACTATTGAATATATTTTCGGTTTATACGAATTGATTCACGTTATGTACGTATAATGTTATATTTACCTTTAATCTGAAGCATACCAATCCCATGATCACTTCACCGACTATTTCAAATCTGTTATCACTGCGGACTAAATTAGAAAATTCGTGAGCTTGGGATACTTGTTTTCGAATATGTACTTGAATATTTTCGATACCATAAATACGCATAACAAACCATAGTTTTAGCGATCTAAATCTTCTACCCAGTGGTATTTGCCAGTGCTTAAATAAAAAACGTATATGTATTTAATTTTAATTGATGTTTAGATATTCAAATTATATGCACGCATGTATATATGAATAAGTGAGCCTATCGAGCATTTTACAAAAGTTTTTTAACTCTTTTTTTTTTTTTTTTTTTTTTTTGGGACTTAATTTTGAAGTTATGCATCATCGGTTAAAATGGATAAAGATATGTAATATTATTTGCGAAATAATTTGATTATAACGAGTATAACACAAAATTGTTATTTTAAATATATTGTTATGAAATGCAGTATTATCAAACATAAATCTGCTTCGATAGAGAACATTGTGAATGTTCTGGCTGTTTATGATAGGGGAAAAAATACGGAAGCAGCTGGGGGGAACTGTTAAGTAATTAGGAAATACACAGATCTAGTGGACAGTCAGTTATTGTGTGATCTGATAACTGTTTAAACGACACTCGTTCTTATACTTTGTACATTTATCTTCTTTTGAAAACGTACTTGTTAACCACATTTATTTCTTCAACATGCTGTTACTCACTTTCTATTATTTTCACGGATTAACACAATTTTTATAATTTCTACTCTCGTTGGTTTTTAAACAAAAACAACCCGTTGCTTTGGCAACGAATTTTCTCAGTTTGTTTCAGGCCTTCGTTAGATTAATACTCCCTTCGGCTGACGACGGGATAGTTTTAAAAATGGGGTTATTAAATTTATTCATGTGTGTATGAATATTTAAATTTAAATTTAGTTGTACAATTATTGTTTTAATTTAATTTTACTTTGACGAACAATTAAGAATTTTTGTATTTTCCTTCATTACTTTTTTTCCCCCTTTTTTTTTGTCTAGTACTTCGACTTTTGAAAACTCATTGTTTACGATCGTCTAAAAATTTTTTAAAAATTTCAAAATTGTTTTAAAAAATTTTGTTTTATCATTTCGAATAAGGAGCACTCAGTTTATCATTGTTAATAATTAAGTAAAGAACCCTACAATTTTTCTTTAATATTTAGTACATCAGTGAAGTAATTTTAAGTTATTGCGGTGAAACAATGAGTGAAGTGTAATATTAAAAAAATGACGGTAGCGGAATTTAAACTATTAAAAATATTTAAACTGATTAAAATAATAGTATGGATTATATCTAATATTAACGCGTGTTGTCTTTAGTACTTACTCTGTAATCGGGCGCGGCACCTTGTTGGTCATGTTTCAAATACAGTGGATCGACATTGAAAGCATTTACTACGTCCGATGAATCTTTTAACCTAGAAACGTATGAGATTGCAATGTCACTTGAAAATATTTATATTTTTAAATACGAATTTATGCCCCGTAACTAATTTGAATTTGATGCAAACTGATAACATGTTTCGAATGTAGTGAATGTAATACGTAATTTTAAAAATGTAAACGCGTTAATCATAATCGAATATTTCTTTTCGCATAATACATTGCATTAAAAAATAGTCTCTTTTTTAAATTTCATAAACACACACTTTTTAAGATTTTTGCATTTTATTGTTGACGAAAGAAAGAAAAAAAAAAAAATGCTTTTTAGGTTAGTTTACTTAATCTTTGGGTAAATGAGAATTTTGTTTTTTGAACCTATATCCGTTAGATTTTTTTTTTTACATTTTCTAAACTCGCTCTCTTTTTTTTTATGTTTTTAACTTTATTTTTAGTTAAATTATAATAAGGGTTATAGCGTGGTAATATCGTTTAAATAATGTTTAATTTATATTAAATAGACTATTTACCACATAGCCGAACAGTCAAAAGTTACCAACAACCATTTATGGGGATTGAAGTTGAAAGAATCCGTATATTCAATTCCGGCCATGAGATGTCGAAATTCAGGGCATACGAAAGCGGAACCTGCGTATAAAAAAGAATAGCAATTACGCCGATTCGGAATTACACATTCGTTGCGGTAACCGAATGTTTAAATCGATTTCTAGTGTGGAAATGAGTTTTGTTCACCTGCGTACGCTGCATCTACATGCAACCAGATATCTTCTTCTCTGCATATTGGGCCAATTTCGTTCAGTCTGTCAAAGGAACAGATACTCGTAGTTCCGAGCGTTACTACAATCTACCGAGAAAAATAAAACGATCGTTTCAATTAAACGAAGGATTTTCTTTCTCTGATTTAATGATTTAGAAGAAACGAAAGAAATGCAAAAAAATCTTTATTTGCATTATACAAAATCGCGTTTATTAATGTAGTATGTTTTTTTGTGTAATTAAATTAGTTTTTTTTTATAGAATCCGTAAAATAAATTCTTCAAAAATTAAGTTGCGTTTCAACATGAAGCCGATTTATTTACATAAACGTAAAGGTTTTAGTGTTACTCGTATATTTAGATTTGAAAAATCGGCACAAAACATTCGGAACGGTCTTATCATTTAATTTTTAAATGAAAGTGAAGATGAGATTGAACTCGATTTTGTTCTTATCGAAGTATGTTGGTGTTTTTGCGATTTTTTAAAAATTGTCAAATATTTTTTTGACGCGGTATTTTTGTTCTTTACATAAATTTGAAAGAAAAAAAAAACATTATCCATTTAAAACCTCGCTACTCCATTTCATCACCCCCCCATTTTCCGTTGCTGTGTATAATTTTATTCTGAACTCCATTATATAAGTCACCGGTACAAAAAGCTGAATTATTAAAATTTCTTGGAATTTTGCAAAATTCGTGTAAGTAAAGGAAAAACGAGAAATGGCGATTTATTTTCCGCGATGTTAGAGCTTTATCGATTGCAATATTCTATATTTCTTCCAGGTCAAAGTGTATGTCCCCGCAATATCATGATCGTAGAAATATAGAGTATGCCATTTACTTATTCGGTTTTTTTGAAATGTGAATGTAGGTATTAAATATATGCAACGCTTAATTTTACTTGTTTTTATTTTCGTGAATTTACGCTTACTGCGAATATATAAATTTGTGCAACATAAAAATTTTTCTCGAACTATTTTCAGGGTAAATGTATGAAAGTATTAAGATGATGCGAAACGAATTTTGTACAATATTTTTGTTTAGTTTCGTGTTATTAAAAAGTTAAATTGATACATTTTTACGTATCGTGTCATATTGAATACTTACGAAAAATGGTATCAAGCCATTTTGCTTATCTTCTTCTATAGCATCTTGAACTGTACTGCCGCTAAGTCTCCATTCGTCGTCTGGAGGCAGCAGTCGAAATTTAATTCCGCCCAGTAATCCTGCTCTTTCAACTGATGAGTGTGCTTGTTCTATATTCAGTGTGTAAAAAAATATTCAAAACTTAAAAAGAAAAGTAATGTGCCGCTCAATCGATTATATGTAGTATGTGTGATTTTTCTGGAATTTTGAAATGTTTATGTTTACGAATAAAAAAGCGTTTTAAATTTATCATTTCAACGAAATTTTCTTATGAATCCCCTTTATCATTTAGACTTTCGGCGCTTAAATTAAGTCGGTCAAAAAAGTCGTAATAATGCCAAACGGCAACGTTACTTATAAAAATAATTAATTGCAGTAGTAAAAAAAAAGTTAAATTAAGAATTACTAGATTTAACAGGAAGGACTAACGTTTTCAGGCTAACATTTAGTTTGTTCCAATTCGTGTCGGATTCAGTTGAAAGATTAGAATTATTGTAAAATAAAAGTGCACTATCGAAGTTTCTTTACGAGTAAAAGTAATATTAGAAGAGGAGATAGGATCAGTAAAAAAAACGATTTTTTTTATAAAAATAATGAATTTTAAAAAAAATGAAAAAAGAGCAAAACGGGCAGTTCTTAAAATTTTATAATTTTTGAATTTACAATTGCACCGTGCGTTTTTAAATTATAATTGTAATAAATCGGTCTTTGTAAATTTATAAAAAAAAAATAGACGCGTCATTGTTTTTAAATATTTACAAAAGTTCGCAGTGTATTTGCGCTATATCCTTAAATGCGTTTTACACGCGTACCTGAAGCGTAAGCCACCAATTTTGGTGTAATATCCATGTCTTCGATTTCCGGATTGTTTTCTTTGATTTTTCTTATTATACGAGCCTTGGCACCTAATAAAGCGACCAGAGTTGCTTCACTCGCTGTTCCCTAAGTAAAACGAATATGTAAATTAATCGGAAAAGCGACAAGTTAAATCTATGATTTTTGTAAACTTTAAAAACGCGACATGCACTAATTAAACGGTACTTGTGAACACACTTGTGCATTTTTAGCTATCATGCAATTTGCAGTAGTTTTTATGCGTTGATTAAAAGTGCTATATGTACATCTGTCAAATCACTATTCAAAAATCAAAAGTTACACAAAACTCGTATTATAAATATCTACATTTTTTTTTTTTTTTTACATCTGTGTTATTCGGAGAAAATTTATTAACAGATCAACGTATTTTAGAATCTGTGCATTTTGAAAGAAAAAGAAAGCGATCCTTTGAATATTTCCCCTAATGACCAATCCTGCAGGTATTTGTCATAATGCCTAATAGAAATTAGGAGTTTTTCAGTCAAAACCAAAGCCCAAATTCATTTTATGTTTTCTTGTTTTTCTTCAAAAATGTAATAATTATAAACGATATGTGATCATCCATTAAGATAAAGTTTTTAATGATATTAAATTATTATTTTAAAATCTAGAACTTGGAAATGTTTAATATTATTAAACTAATTGAAAAAGTAATCAGTGAAGCGGTAAATGGAGTAGAAAGAAATGTAAAGTATCTACAGCTAAAACTAAACTACCGTTCAAACCGGGAAATTAGAAAAGAATTACTTAGAACGCATTGTGCTGCCTTCGTATTCTATAAACATTTGACAATTTCAGTACCTTCTAATCCTGTTTTGTCTGAAAGAAAAATGTTATCACGTGTACGCAAGTCAATGATCACATATGCACTCGAAGGATTGGTGTAATTTTCATTTTATATATATATATATATATATGTGTGTGTGTGTGTATGTGTGCTTGCTCGCGCGCGTGTATGTAGTCAGAGGAAACTTTATAAAACATTACAACAAATATTTCAAATCATTGATTTCCAGTTTTAGATGGGAATAAATATCTAGTGATAATTTTGTTTCTTTCTCTAAATTCATGGTGCATATCGAATAATTTTCTAAACACTTATATGCTGAAGTCTGGTTAGTAGGCGCGCAGTTGAATTTTTTGAAGCATCCGTAAATCTAGAATTTACTACAAAAGATTCGCATTTTTGGTAAATTAAAGAATTTTTAACTGAACACTGTTATTATTTTTAAAAGTTTGTAAATGATCAAGTATTCATTCCGAAAATAATACTACCTACGCTAGTTGGCTCATTGTGTTGTTATATGCAAGAGTAAAAGTAAAGTAAGTACTATACTATACCCTTGATAGGGTGTTTGGAAATTATGCTATTAAGCTTTTCATAAAGTACTGAGCCTAGTTGGTTCAAAGAGAATACAGGTTCCAGTTCCTTTCTCCTTGGGTTACGCGTTTAATTTCCCATATTTGGTATATGCCCGGGAGCGACTTGAATTCGGAACGAGACAGCTCCCGAAAACCCATGATACCTCGGGTTTGGTAGTAAAGGACCTTACTAGGCTACCACGCTACCTTGTATGCAAGTATACTGATTAAGTATTGAATTCGTCGATCGTGACTGACAAATCGATCGCTGTTTTTGAAAACTTCGAATTTGTAATTACTGATTTATGTCTGTACTGCCTCATATTTTCGTTTTAAGGATACGATTTCGGCCTCTGCTTATTATCGCTGTCATTTTCTTTCTTAAAATTTTGATCCATATTTCTTTGAATAACACTAAACGATACAGATTAGCGTCAATAATCTCGTGCAGTGTCAGTCTCTGTTGGGTAAGACACAATATTTGATAACGTTGACAGTAATTGTGCGAAGAGATCAATTGTGTTTGTTAAACCGAAAATGTTGTTTCTCGAAGTGTACTAAAAGTAATTAATAAATATTCTTATAAATTCTAAGAGTTCCTGTTCCACAAAAAGTTCTAGTTGAGTCAAGTTAAATTCTCGCAGAAAATGCTTGAAAAGCTAAATTTTAATATGCGACTTTAAACGTTTTAAACGCTATTTCGTAGGTCTTCAACGATGCGCTAGTCTTTTTCAATCAGTTTATAAACATTTGAACTGGCCTGTTTTTATTGTTGATTTTGAAATTTCTATTAAAAGAGAGATTGCGTGTCGCTTTTTTATTAAATTCCCGAAGTTGAAGTCATAATCACGACAAAAATCGAAAAATGTTGAGAATATTCTGAAGCACGTTTGCGCATAAATGAGTGAGCTTTACTTGCGGTTTTTTTTAAAAATCGTAGCTGTTAAATTTTAAGCAAATTTGATCGCATTTTTTATTAACCTGAGAAGCAGTAATAATCTTGTAAAAACTAATCATGCAATGTAGAATTGAGAGGGAGATATTAATCGATGCGTTTTGATATTTCAGTGTTGAAAGGAGTACGCTTTTTAAAATTTCCCATAGATTGCGGGCAGATATTCTAGGCGTATGGGAATTTTATGAAAAATGCGGATATACATAATATGGCTTTTTCCCGAGATTGTAACGTGAGTTGTTTTTGTCTTGTCCTTTTCCGCTACAATTAATTAATCTACAAAGAGAAACATATTATTTACGATTGTTTTATAAATACGAAATTAATAATATGAAATTTTAATAATTTCCTCTAAAGTACGGTATAAGTACTCAATCGAATGCAGATGTTTCACACACTTTGAAAGTGTGATGAATAATTTTCAAATTTTTTCGATACGGCTCTATACGTTTTTAATTTATTCGTGGCCTTTCAATCAGGTGTTATTGTTCTAAATTTCGAAACTAAGCTTTAAGGTAACTCTGATGATTTGGTTTTTCTCCTACTTGTTCCGTTGAAGATAATTACTGGTTTCTCGAGCTCTTTTCGGTTTATCTTGCTCGTTGTGTTCACATCTTAGCGGATTCGTGTGTGGTGTGTGTTAGTCAGCGTGTCTAATTGGTCCAGCCTGCGGGCAGTGGTCGCTGTTTTACGTTACTATTAAGTAAATAAACAGCTTGTAAACCTTGTAATATTTCGATTTTATAATTGTAGTTTGTCTCCGTTAATTTTGACAAAAATGTCGGAGATATTTATACTTGACGCGTTATAACACCTTGCTAATACTTACTTGAATAACGCCTCCCCCTGTTCCGGTTGCAGAATATAAATACATGTCGGGCAGGTTTAACATTTTCGCTAGCCAATCCATCATGATTACTTCCAGTTCTGTGCAGGCTGGACTAGCTATCTAAAATAATTAAGATAACCAATTTCCTAGAGATTAGCACGTAATACTTAAGCGGTTTTATCTTAAAAATGTAAAATTCCTAATAAAAAAAAAAGTAAAAATCTATAAAAAAACGTTTGCTTAAAATAAGATACTTTTCACTGATGGTTGAAATATAATTCGCATACACTTCCGCGTAAGCCGTATTAAAAAAAATAATAAAAACAAAGGAAGCTTTTTTAACATTATTATGCTTTTTCGTAATTCTACGTATTTATATTTTCGAAATACTCCAAAAGGATGAGATATGGAACATTTTACTTTAGGTAATTTTTCGTATACTTACTATAAACTGTATTATAAAAAAGAAGAGAAGGTACCGGTTTTTTTTTTCTCTTAATATTAATATATTTTTTTTTGTAATTATACAGCAGTTCCGCTGATAGACTTATGTAAGCGCAGGCACAGTTACGAATAAATTTGATAAAAATTCTTAAATGAGACCGCTAAGATATTCAATTTTTATAAACAGCATTATTCTCTAATGGTAATTATAGCTGATTTTCTGCAATCTTTAAAAAATAAAGTAATCAATAAATTAACTAAGATTTCATGCATTTTCTTTCTAACTTCCGTTAGACCCGCTCAAAAAGGAAACCATTTAATTATTTTTCCCGGGTTATTTGTATGAATTTTGATCTTTCAATGTATATATATATATATATATATATATATATATATATATATATATATATATTTGTATATTCTAGCGTGAATGAGTATCTCTCATTTAAAAATTTACTTTTAATTTATGCTGGTCATTTTTTACATTCGGTATCGTTGAACAGCGGAAAAGAATATTGAATGATTTTCGGACGAGAAAAACTACTTCATTTGTCGGTTGCTGTATCAGAATTAATAAATCCTTTCAATGTACGCATTTTAACAAATAACAATTCGAGATTCTCTTGTTTACGTACTGCAATATTACAGCAAAGCGCGGAAATTATTTACACGTACTGCCAAAAAGAAGTGAAGTTTCAAAAATGGTACCGGGGTACTTATCTTCCAAATGAACTGTAATATATGAGTCCTATAAAATCGAAATAGATGGCAAACCTCGATTGCGCTCATTGGTTCAAGTACGTTTTTCCACTCCGAAACATTATGTAAGTCGGTTAACATGTACAGGGTAATGAATTCGTCAGTAATCATATTTTTTATCTTTAGCCACGGCATATACACGTCAATAAAGATCTCTGAGGAAAAAGTTCATATGTAACAAGTACAGTAGTGTCCGTTCGGAGCCATATCGCCGATAATAGGGAACATGGAGCTTAATACGTTAACATAGACACTATACATACAGACATTTACAGTACTGTAAAGATATACTTAAATTGCATAAGTGCACCATATATAATGTTAAAAATTGTTACAGTAAATGGTACATATTTACATTATTATGATTATGCGCATACCATTTTATCCGCTACTCTATTCTTTTTGTTCATGTTGTCCAACTTGATACATATTATGATGAAATATTTTTATGATTTTTTAAAAATTTAATTTTCAAGTTCTTTAATTTTTTGTATGTATGTACCTGTACAATACGCTACAGTTTACACCTCAGAAAATGAATAGTGCGTATAATGAAAAGTGTGAAAAGTTGAAAGTTAAACTTAAAACAAGAAAACTTTAGTCAGAGACATCATCTGAAAGTGGAATAGGCGCAATGTTTGGAAAAAATCAGTCTATTACCGCTTGGCGATGTAGACGACATTGATGGATAAGACCTTCAATGGTTGGCAATTTTTGTTTTACTCGAAAAAATATTATGATAAGTTTTTTTGTTTTTTTTTAGTCGCGCCCCTGACAAACCGCGGATACGGGGGTATAACTGTATTTGCTACAAAAAGCTTCAAAAACTGTAAGAAAATATTTAAAAATGATGAGAGATCTTTACTACCCGAATATGAACGCCGCTCTTAGCCAGCGTCTCAGTTGGCCCTTCTCAAGAGCCGGCACTGAGCATCTTTAATAAAAAAAAGATAACAATCTACAAATTACATTTGGTAATATTCCTTTTTAGGTTGCAGAAGGCAATAAGTACGTTTGGTTTTTAATGTAAGTTTTGTAATTCATTTTCCGATCTAATATATATTTAAATCGTTCATTAGAGTTTGGCAGCGAGGGAGTGGTTGTTACGTACCTCCAAGGGGAAGACTTGATCGGGCGTTAGGAATTAATTAAGCTTATCACAATGAACTAAGCCTAACAGCACTGATGAGCCTTATAGGCGGTTAGTTCCTTTTTCCTTTTATCCGCTTTCACTTTCATTCAAATATCACCACTTCTCTACTACAATCTTAACTTTCAAGCGACTCAAGTTACGGGCACTCCCAAAAGCCTGTGACATCTCTAGTTGCCGAGTACTTTAACTATACTAAAACCGCGCTACCTTTTAGCGATACGAAGAACTCTATAGTAAAGTTCTATATATACTTCGACACTTGTCGCTTTGAGGTCATTTATACAAATTACCCCGTAATCAGGAAAGTCTTGAATTTAGCTAACTTAGAATAATTGCAAAATTTACAAAATAAAAAAAGTACTTTATTTAATAATGAAATAAAGTGAACAATAAAATCCACGTTGATGCTCCCTGAGAAGAGACTAAGTTATGAGAGACTGTATAGTAAAAGAATACAATTATTTAAAAGAAATTTATAAAATTTTGTAATGCTTTTTTCTTTTTATTTTTTAATCGTATTTGTTAAAAGTAGAATAAGAAATTTAAGGTGTAATATTTGACCGCGTCTTTGGCAGATGCGTTATGTTATTAATGAAAAACCAGCTTTAAAAATGCCTCAGTATCCACTACCGTATGGAAATCTTTTGCAAGCGGTTTACATTTACAACGGACATAGTGAATATGTCAAAGGTTACCCTAAGCATTATTTGTTTTTTATTGCGCTGTTTTATAACCGATCGGAAAGTAAAGAGTTGGCGATGGATATTACCAGCGACTGTAGTTATAAACTGAACAAGTTAAATTTTTGTAAGATACGCGGTATTAATGAATACGTGGATCACTGAAGTGCGAGCAGTCCGAATATTTTAATTTAATCTTATCAGTATTTTTTCCATTAGGATAATTTCTTATTGTAAAAATATTTATTAATTAAATGCTTTTTACTAACCCACGAAAATCCGATACACGCAATTGCATCGCTTAACATATCGGCTACTAAAGCTGGATACGAATTAGCTGTTGGAAAGTATGCATGGAAACGAGGTGAATGCCAGTGAGTGATCTAGAAAATTAATAGTTCTCGTAATTTAACAAAAATAAATTTTATTATACTGTGAGCAACACCGATTAATAATGGTTATATTAACCGCTGACGGATCATATTTCTTTATTTATTTTTATTCGTGTTATCGTTACTGATAGTAAATGTAAAATGTAATGATAAATTCAAATATATATATATATATATATATACATATATATATATATATATATATATATATATATATATATATATATATATATATATACGGATTCGGTACACGTAGCGCTATCTCTTGCTTGACGACGTTTGAGTTAGAAATTAATCCCTGACTGTTTCATTAATTCACGATCACGCAAACGTCGTTCTAGGTTACATCGCCGGTTAGCATAAAATAGTTTAATTATTGTAAGAAATTGAAGTGTGATGTTGCCGAAAGCTTCTGAAATACCAGCACCGCGCATTGTTACCCTACAAGAAAAAGGTGAAAGTTACCGAGAAATAGCAAAGAAATTTGGCTTTACGTTTTCCGCGGTACGGTATGTAATAAAACGGTTTCAAGTCGGAAAAACAATCGAAAATGACGCTCGTAAAGGTCGACCGAAAAAATTAAAACCCCGAGAGATGAAAGATCCGTTATACAAAAATCGCGGAAAAATCCATTTTTGAGCGCTCCAGCGCTGGCCGATGACTTGCGTTAACATCAGGAGTAGAAGTTCACCCTCAAACTGTTAGGAACGTGCTTTATTCGGCCGGCTTTCATGGCAGATGTCCTCTTCAAAAACCGTTCATTTCAGAATCAAATCGCATCAAACGTTTGTAATTCGCACGTCAAATACGGGGGAAGGTAAGGTGCTTGTATGGGGGTGCATGGCGGCCAGTGGTGTGGGGAATCTAGTTTTCATTCAAGGAAAAATGTCAGCCGATATGTGTATATCAACATATTGCGTGATAATTTAAAGAGCAGCGCTCACAAAGTAGGCTTGGGGGAGTCGTTCATTTTTCAACAAGACAATGATCCGAAGCGTACTGCGCTAAAAACCCGTGAATGGTTGCTCTATAACGTGCCCCGTCGGCTGTCTACCCCGCCACAATCTCCGGATTTGAATGTAATCGAAAACTTATGGAATTGCCTAAAAGTGGAAGTACGTAAGAGGAGAATATCAAACAGCGGAGATCTAAGAGCGGCCGTCCAAGCTGCGTGAGAAAATATTTGCCCCCGGGTAACGGAAAATTTAGTCGAATCGATGCCGCGGCGTCTTCAAGCTGTTACACAGATGCAAAAGGAATGCATACCAAATATTAATATCCTTTTTTTTTTTTGTAACGGTAAAGTATTATTTGCATGTTTTCCTGTATATTTTGTCGGTGTGCAAATACTTTTTTGAGGTTGATTTTTTCCTTTTTTCTTAATTCCAGGCGGCTGTAATTCGTTTTTTTCGAAATAAATGTTCATTTTCTTTTACTTTATTTTTTTTGTCTATTTATGTCTAATAAATTTTTCCGGGTCCTATATCGTTAACCCTGTAGCCAATTTTCGAGGTGTGCAAATACTTTTTTGACCCGCTGTATCTATATCAAGGGCGGATCCTGAGAGACATTTCGGCGGAGGGAAATTATATAATTACGTAATATCTCATACGGTAGACAGTAGATTTGAGAAATACTCCTCGTGTTTCGTAAAAAAAATCAAATAGCGACCACCTCTTTAGAAGTTCAAAAATGTTTCAAGAATACATAATTATTATAACTTAAATTTTGTTTTATTTTTAGGTGAAAAATGAAAAAATTATAAAATTGTAGCTGAAATAGTAATTTAGAATTTGAATAGTAAATTATTTATTAGACTTCACTTTTTTTTTATTGTTGTTAGTAATCCGATCCGAATTTTTTGTTCGTGAGCAAGTAAAAAAAATACCGGGTGCGGTATAAGTCAGTTGTCACTATTGAAGGTATGTGCGCTAGTTTCTTGCCTTTTGGACAGGTGTACACCGCTTGAAATAACTGTGGCGAATTTTGTTTTCCGACTAGTTTATCGTTGTTTAGTACTGTAGAGGAGTTGTGTTGTTCTAGTTTTGTTATTTTATTTGCCATGGCAGCCGAAAACGTGAGGGTTTCATGAATAACCATTTTGGAGAATGGATTGGTCACCGAGGTGCTATCGAGTGGCCTCCTTGTTCTCCTGAGTTAACACCATGTGATTTTGCATTATGGAGTGTTTTTAAAGATCGAGTTTTTCATATTAAACCCCGCGATATTAAGTATTTAAAAGAAATAATCCAAGAAGAGTTTGATAATCTTCGTAAAACTCCCGAATTTTTTTTCGAAAACGTGTTTTTCTGTTTATGAAAGGTGTGTAATATGTTTCAAAAACGGTGGTGAGCAATTGGAACATAAGATGGAATTAGATTTAGTATTTTTGAAGTGTTACTTTTATAATAAACCGAACAAGTACGATGTAGAAAACAAATTGTGCTTCGATGAGTTTTATTTTTTTTAAAATTGCACATTGGACAACTGACTTATGCCGTACTTGAAATATATACATATTTCTCATTGAACTAACAGGAAGACTAGGTTGAAAAGACAGATAAGAACAGTTGTTAGAGAAAGAGGAAACATACATATCCGACAAAAACCTAAAATGAAAACCTTTGCACAGCGGAAGGAGATTGGACGATGGGACTTTTTTAAAGAAGAAATGAGACTGAGCCAAGGAGTGCGCCGCTTCATTACCGAAAATGCCCGAATGACTAGGAACCCGCAGTAAATATCAATATAAATACAAAGGAGGAAAGAAAGAACGTGGATAAGTGAGCATATGCGGAGTATGATAAAATCGCAGGAATGATCAGGTAGGGAAGAATAAATTAAAAGGCGGTCACGGAGTCTGATATAATAAAGAATTTAGAGGAAAGCTGATTGGAGAAAATGGAAATAATGGAACATAGGATAGTCATTAATACGTTTATGAATGTAGAACAGAAAGAAGGCAGGCGAAAAGATTCTGAAAAGCCAAAATCTGGGAGCATAAAAGAGGCACCGATACCATCCGGCCTCTTCGAACCATCTATAAACACGGTTGCATGCGAAGGAAATTGAGAATTGATAAAACTGTGGAATTTCTGTTTGATTAGGGCCTGCGGAAGAAAGTTAGAGAGTGTAGGAACAGTAAACATATTTGGAGGATAGCAGAGATCGGCGAAATTAAAAGTGAAATAAGGGGGATTGTTAAAGGACATTATACTATTTCTAAACTACCATTTTAGTTAGAATTTTTTAATTTCGTTTTATTTTTCACCCCTAAATATAAGACAAAAGTTACATTAAAAACTGTAATAGTTATGTATTTTTAAAACATTTTTAAGTTTCTACAATTTTATTTTCTTTATGAAGCAAGGGGTATTTCTCAAATCTACGGCCTACCGTAGAAGATTTTACGTAATTATATAATCCCTCCCTCAACGTCCTTCTGGATCCGCCCCTGATATATATATTTATATATATATATATATATATATATATATATATATATATATGTATATATACGAGTATTTATCTATAAATAAATAGACGAAGGCAAAACAGTTCAGTACCATTTTCTCCTTTGTTTATTAACCGATTTTCTTTTTTTATTTGTTTAGTAACTATTGACGATCTTTAGTGTTACCAGTAAAAAAATTCTGGAAACAGTTTTTTTTCTTTTTCTTATTTAAATAAAAAAATAATACAAAAAATGAAAAAAGAAATCGCTATAGCCGTATTAAAATGTTTTAATTTATCTTAATGATCATTATTATTGGTAAAATAGTAATATGCGAAAGGACACCAACGCCACAAAAGAAAAATATATTATTAAATGATGAAATAATTGAACGAGCTAAAGAAGCGGTATACTTGGGCAGTATGGTATCAGAAGATGGGAAAACTGAAAAAGAAATTAGACGCAGAATAAGTCTAGCCAAATACGTATTTTTGCAAAAATGCGCATTACTCACCAATAAAATTGTGGACACAGAACTAAGGAAGCGGCTAATAAAGATTTATGTATCGAGCACACTACTATATGGGTGCGAATCTTGGATAATAAACGAAGCCGATAAAAAGAGGCTGATGGCAGCAGAGATGTGGCTGTGGAGAACGATGTTAAAGATAAAATGGACAGATAAGAAGAGCAATGAAAAAGTCATGAACATGATTAGTGAAAAACGGGAATTAATAAACATAATAAAAAGACGCAGATCAAAGATGATGGGATATCTATTAAGACACGATGAAAGACTACAACTGTTTATAGAAGGAATAGCCGAGAAGAAGACGAGACCAAGGAATAATTACTTAAAACAGATTATTAAAAATACGGGATGCCAAATATACTCGGACTTAAAAAGGATGGCCGAAAACAGAACGAAATGGAGGAAACGAACCTTTGGGTTCAGTGATTCATTGATTGATTGCCCTTTTTTTACAGTGTACTAAATCTTAAGGTGTCACTTAATATTAATAAATGAGGGTTTTTAAATTGTGATTTCGTGTTATTTTATTGAATTTATTTTTTATTCAATTATAATGGGGTACTGAACTGTTTTCTATTGTAAGTACGTATAAAAGTATATGTTCTCAGGTATACAATGAACGAATGTATAAGAGTAGAAAAGAAAAAATTTGAAAATATGCAAACGGTATCTCGGGAATATACGTCATCAGTAATAAACTGGTAATCCACAGGGCTTTTAGCAGAAAGAGCAAAGCGACTATTTAAATTGAATGGTCAGATGTATGGTAGAGTGTTTTAACGAAACAATGAAGTGAAGTCCAATATCGAATTTGAGAAAATTCTGTGATGAGGAAAGAGGTTAGAAGTCCAGAAATTTTTCGAAGTTTTCTTAATTGATATCAGTAAACAACCGTACACGCTGTTCAAATTTAAACATTCAATTTTAATAATGTTGACGATGTTTCAGATTGTCATTATTTTAAATTTTCCTTCTCTTCTCTCTCTCCCCCCCCCCCTCCCCCCTCACCTCTCTCTTTCTCTATATATATTTATATACATATCGCTCATTAAATACAATAACGTCATAACTCAAAAAACGCTGCTATTTCCCAGAAAACGCAAATTAACATTTACATTTACTATAATTTGAACGGTGTACCCTTTCCAAGAGCAATGCTTATTTTGGCGAGTTTTTTATTTACATTTGTGGCGTTCTAACCTGTAATTGTGCTTATAAAATGCATTCCTATTATACACACAACTCAAATTCGTTATTTTTTGAGTTATGACGTTATTGTATTTAATGAGCCATATGTATATAAATGTTTGTTTTTTTTTATTTCGAGTTCGGATTTTACAATAGATTTCTCATTTGAATATTTTTTGGATACTTTATTAGTGTATAAAAAAAAAAAAAAAGGAAAAGAGGAATATGACATTCCGAAAATTGCTAGAGTATTGTTTTTAACAAATTCATTGAAGAAGTAAGAACAACAATATATACTTTAATTCGAATTTAGTTGTCGGAGCTGCTTAATTAGAATCGGAACCGTTAGTTAAACTCAAATAATTTCATTTTAGACGGTTAATTTTTTTTAGGATTCCTAATGTAAAAGCGTATTAATGATCACACTCCAGCATAGCTGATTAATTATTGCGAAGATACACTAACTAGCGATTGTGTCGAGTCTCACTTTTGAATAAGATTATTAATTATAAATGTGAATAGAATTGGGGTGTAATTTAAATTATCGTTCGTTGGTGCGTTTCAAAATTAATTTTCCCGCCTTTCTTTTTTCCTTGATTTCCCTCGCAAATGCTGTCTACTATTTTCTTTGTCGGCGAGGAAAAACGAACAAAAAGCTAAAAAAAAAGAAAATTACGATTGCTTTTTTCCCCAGAGAACTATGGGTATAGGCGAAACGGTAACTTCGTTAAGAAATTTATAATTAAAAATTCGCTAGTTTAGCTATTTTGAAGTCGCGAATTACACGATGGAAATTAAAGTTTCGTCTGAAATGGTTACATGCGAATGCACAGCTTTGCATCGTTCGTGTCCCATTGTTCACTTATTAAACACTTCGTTAGTACCACGCGGATCTGATTGAAAAATAAAGGTGGAAAATGAAGAACGTAATTTCGCTGTTAAAAAATTTTGTATTAAGCTTAAAAGAACGACACTTGGGGAATATGTTCGCTTTTTTATTTTTTATACGTTTTTTTTTTAAAAAAATCAAAATGCTCGGATTTTTTATGTATTTTTATCGTTTATTTTCATCTAAAAAACGCTTAAATAAAGGCGACTTTTCGAATTCCTTTAGCGGTATTTATGTACATACACTTTTTTGATATGTTGTTTTTGTTGGTTCTTTTTTATTTCTTTAACGATGTTTAAATTTCATTTATTCGTGTATACTTACACCGGGCATTATGACGCGTTCAATATCGTTTATTATGTCTTGCCACTTTTCTGACTTTTTGGGTGCTTCGTCTGGAATCAGCGATCGCAGGTAACCTGGTTCAACATCCGGTAAAACTTTTCTAAGGAAACAACGATATTTTTATCAATTAAAATTATGTTTTTTTTTTACAATTTTATATAGAGCTATTAATAATTTTTATATTTTTTTTAGGCGCTTTCACACTGGACTTCCTTCCAGAAGTGATAGAAGGGGAAGAGTCATAGAGAATGGATATGATGTAAGAGGCGTAGTAATGATTAGGAAGTTGAAGAAGGACAACAAATTAAAATATAAAGTGTCATATTCGGTGGAAAAAGAAAATGTGGTTAGGATCACAAACAGCTTCGTAATTAGGATGAAATGACACTTTGAGGAGGATGACAAAAGAAAACGAAAACGTGAAGTAGGTAGCAAAGTGTGATTAAGTCGTAAACGAATGATAGTGATGACAGCGGGTAATGAAGGAAAATCATTAAACCGGGGGTTGGAGCAGGAAGACTCGGTTGGATGGATGGGTAAAAGGAAAATTAATTGGAAAAAAGGGAACTGACCAGATTCAAGTGTGGAATTTTTTGCAAATAAGAGAAGCAAGTTAAGAGAAATAAAGGTAGAGAAGGATGCAACAATTCGAGTCAAAAAATTCGCTATTTCATTACTACATCCGGTATGGCTAAAGATCCAGAGGAAATCGACGTACTATGAAAAGATTGTAGATGCGGGAGCGTGTGTGAAGGCTGATAAAAAGTTTAGCAGTAGAGCAGTACAGAAAGAAGGAAAACGGAATGATTAAAAAAAATTGATGTCAGAGAAAATGAAGGAAGCTCTAACTTCATTCGGCTCCCTTAAACCATCTGTAAAAATGGTTCAATGAGAAGGAAATAGGGACCTAATAGTATTGTGGAAATCCTGCATGAGTACTGTCAAGGGAAGCGATTTAGAAGAAGCAGAGAAGTAGGAAATTACAGGAGCATGGGGAAGCTCGGCAAAGTTAAAGGAAAATTAAGGAAGATTATAAGAAGAAATAATATAAGGTGAAAAATAATCCAGATGCAAATCTGAATCCCTTAAATTTGCCTTCTGCTCAGTTTTTTATGCAGAAAATCTGTTGTTATTCTACGCGCTCTTCTCTTTGATACTTCATCACTGGTTTTTCATGATGTCCCTATAATCTCAGATTTCAAAAGTGTTCTGCCAGCTATCACATCTTTTCCTTCTTCCTATTCCGACTATGAAATACTAAGCTCTTTTATTCAAGATCTTTTCCTCTTTCACTCGATCGAGATCGGGTTGCTGCGGATTCCAGACTATTTAGGTATTAGGGGCAGCATTCATTAGCCCATTCTTCCGTTTCCATTGCTAAATTTTTAGATACATTTTCAATTCACGGCACAATTCCTATTCTTCATTTTCCAATCCTGGCTCTTTTTACTTTTATTCAACTATCTCGTTTTCCGCACCCATGGCTTCTCGACTTTAAACGCTTGAGACTTTTTTTCCCCCCTTCTGCATACTTTCATTGTGATGGTGATTATATTTTGTTTCAATGTTCGACCTTTCCGCCGAACAGTCATCATTCTATTCTCTTTTAAAAGTTGGTATCCCTCTTTTTTATAGCGATACTTATATTTTCTTATTTCCTTTTGCTTTTGTCATTCTTGCTCCGAAATAGTTTTATCCTTTATGCCTTGAACGTTGAAGAACATAACTTTAATTTTTCCTTCTCACCTTCTCTTGCACTATTTCGTTGACAAACTATAAAAAAAATAAAAAAAATAAAACATATGTGAAAGAATAAGAATTTCTTCAGAAGTAGGCGCTAGTTTTGTAGAATAAAGAGGTAAGTATGGATGAGCTTTAAAGGTTATTAATTGCAAACTTTTAGAAAATATTAATAAATAAATGAGATAATAAAGTCTCCGTACGATATTTCCGATCTTCAAGATAAGAAATCAGTCTTATAATTAGCCCGAAGGGGCCTAATGGAGTTGCAGCTTCTTTTATCCTTCCGAGCATTAATTTTTCTGAATATTTTTGTCTCCCTTCTTTTTGTACTATCTTTACGGCTGTGCTAATATTCTACGTTCCATAATTTATATTTCCTCCCATCGTTCTTCATCTAAATATTTAATTATCTCCGACTCCATGTGTGCTCTTAAAGCTATTTCCTCACATTTCCCCTCCTGACTTTTTTATCCTCCGTATTCGCTCTCTCATTCACGTTCTTTTCTCACTTCATGCTATCCGCATTGATATGCTTTGGGTCCGTAGCCATGTTGCGATAAAGGGTAACGAAACGGCAGATTCCTTGGCTCAGATTATCCTCACGCTTTTATTTCACTGAAAATTCCCGCTTCTAATTTACTCTCATTGTGTAAAAAGTTTTGTGTTAGATTTTGGTCAGATTTTTACGTTTCTTCTTTTTCAAATCAACCTTCCTTTTAAATTTTTCCATCCAACCTAATCTTCCTACCCGGCCTTGGTTTTACGATTCTTCGCCGCTCCGTTATTGTCTCTATTATCCGTTTACGTCTCAAGCATACTCTTCTTCCTTCCTCACGTTTTTGTTTTCGTCTCGCTCTATCCCCTAGTTGCCCTCAACATCTTGACGACGAAGCTGTCTGTGATCCTGACCACATCTTCTTTGAATGTCCATCCCTTGTAAACGAACGCATTTCTTTGTACTCCGATCTGTTATCACCCAAACTCCCTAATCCTTATTGCGCTTCGTATATCTTATCGTTTCCGTCGATCTCCGTTGTCCCTATCCTTAATTCTTTTATCTTATCAATAGCTGACCGAATCTACATCTAACTAATATTTTTCCCTCGTGTCGTTTCTGGGTGAAGATCCGTTGCTGACGTGCCCCCCCCCGGGGGGGGGGTAAAAACAAAATTAGCCAGATTCGTAGACATCGTTGGGGTAGTTGCAGCGCGAGATTTTAAGAGTAAGATGCTGAACTATTGGGCAAAGGTGCGGTGATAAGGCGGTTTTGAAATTTATCGGTAAGTAGTGAAATCTTGTTGTTGAGGTTTCGGTCACTTCCCGATGAGGTTTAGGTTGTGCGTGTTTGGGAGAAAGAGGATATAAGTTATAGGAAAAATACAATTTATAAGTTGTAAAATATTTTATTAAACAAGAATAAAATCTTAATTAAAACATAATTTTTGTAGGTTTTTGGCAAATTGTTCTACTTTATTATAAAAGTCTTCCAAATTGTCCATGATTACGCGCCTATGATCATCACGGTCAGTTAATTAAAAAGTTTCAAGGCTCCAGGGGAGGCCCTCCTTGCCACCATCTGGCGACGCCCATGTCTGCTGCAATAATACAATAATTTGCGGTTATCCAGTTTTAATAATGAATAAATATGTTGTTCTTTTTTTTCCATTTTTTATAATACTGATTTTGTTTGTCTGATAACAGTTTACACCGATAGATAGCGCTCGATAAATGCGACTACATATTACATTTTTAAATTATCGAGGATAAAACTCCGCCATGGTTATTGTTTTGTTTTTGTAGCTCAACTTTATATATTAATTTTTAAAAGTATTTATTATAACTATAAAAGTGTAGGTCAACCGAACGTACACTTAGCGAAACACAAAATAGCCGACACGTAGAGATGATAAACAGAAATATTATTATTTACATATGCCTGTTTGTGCGTTATTTTAATGTCAAATTATAAAATTAATAAACATGTAAAATGCAGAAAGACTCGTTATTGTAGCGACGTTTATAACAGCAAGTGTTTACCGAAACATAATAATAGTCGCTGTTTACAATTTACGAAAAGAAATTTCGGTACAGCAAATTTGGTAAAACGTAGAGAAATTTTACGCGAAGGCAATAAAATTTCTAAATAAGTTTGAAATATTTTTCAATAATTGTTAGCCTTAGCTGAATTTACGTGAAGTTTAAATAGTTGTTTAATAATATTAGTAGTCGAAGTAACACCGTTGATTGGTATTGTGATATTTGATAACGCAAAATATATCATATCCAGTATTTATTCAGCCAGCTACTGTGTGGTGCAGTTGGTTAGGCAGCGGTGTTTTGTTCCAATAGAGCTGGGTTCGAATTTTGCTGCCGTCCATTGAAACTTTTAAAAATTTTACTCGCGTTGGGTTAATGTTTTTAGCTGACACCCCCCCCACCAAAAATGAAATTTTCATTGTCCTAATTAAATTGTTTGTCATTTCCAATTGCTTATCTTTCATTGTGGAAAAACCTGTTAAACTACAATAAAATTGCGGTGTTGTTGGATTTGTAAACACTACTATGTATTAACGTATTCTACGACTTTCGTGTTAAAGTCATTATCATTTTCTTCTTTTTTTTTTTAATCGAATTATACCGTTCAAGGCTGACCGTGATTCTTACTATTTCTTTTGATTCATCAGTTCAATATCCTACATCTAAAAAGAGAAATATAAGCGGAAAAGATTAACCTTTTTTCTCTCTGTTACTAAAAAAAAGTTTGGTTAACTATTTGACGTGTTCGTTTTTTCTATGTTTTATTTATTTAATTTTAATGAGTTCGTCAACGGGAGGTCTTTAGTCCAAAAAATGGGAAGAAGGAGAAAATAAAGTTACATTCTTGAATGTTTAATGGTAGAGGATAAAAATAATTCGAAGCCAGGATTAACATAAGTAGAAGGAAATGAGAGAATATAAGCAGCACCGATAAAACTGAAGTAGGGATACCGAGTTTTAGTAGAGAAGGGTATAAAAAGACAATATTGTTCAGAAGAAAAGGTCGAATGTTTAAATAATACATGATTTCCACAAGGAATGTATGCGGAAGGTGGATAAAAAGGACAAAATGGAGGAGAAGCAGATGAAAACCAAGGAAATGACGCTGGAAGGAGACTACAATTACAAGCAAAGACGAATAATCGTGATCGTGAAGCGTTCAAGAGGAAGCAAGTACCTAGAAACCTACGAATGAGTACAAAGAGATGGCTGCATGGAGAGATTAAATGTAGCCGGAATTGGAAAATGAAGAAAAATAGGAGTTGAACCATAGTTTGCAATGAGGTCATTTAAGGAAAGAAGAGCAACATTACGAACTGAGAATGTGCCCCAAAATCGGCCATATCTCCACTAACTTATTACGCCTAATATCTAATATTTAAAAGTTTGAAAATTATTTCAGTATCAATTAGACGATAGTCGGAAATAACCTAAAAATTAAAAGCACCCGAATAGTATTTGAAAATCCTTGTTGGTTTCTTTCGCGCCGTACCGCAATCGAAATGAGCAAGGAGCCTTTTCGGGAGTTGGTGAACGAAGTGAGCAGGGAGAGATATCTTTTTTAGTTTTTTTAATGGCATAAAAAATTAAAAATAACTAAAAAACTAGATTTTTAAAAAAACGCTTCTATTTAAAACATTTACCACCCCGTTGTCATTTATTTACGGAAAAACGGCTGTTTACAATTCTTAATAACTGATAAGCTATAACTAAATATTAAAAAATGAAAAAACAAAAAAAGAGAGAGTGTATCTTTTATACTCTTACAAGAATAAACGGCATAAAATATCTGTAGAATGATAATTTAAAAAGAAGTTGTTGAATTATAAATACAGAAGCGAGAGGTGCTTTAGATATTTATGTGGAACACCTACACTTTTATGTTGTAATTTAACGATTTTTTTTGAAATTATCGTTATTGTAAAAATGTAATTTTTCATTTCTTAACGCGTTTAAAAGGTGCTACATAAAAAAAAAAAAAAAAAAAAATCGTTTAGTGTAATTCAAATTTATTTTTAAAAATCGCGAGTTGTTTTTCCGTTAGTAAGTGAAAGTATCGTTTAAATTTTAAATATTTTTTAAGCTTTATTTGTTACTCGAATCGCTTAATTTTTTATAAATTTAGTTTTATATGTTGCTTGACTTGCGGTAGCTGTTGTTATAGCGAGAAACTGTATACCGAACGAAATTTATATAACTAAGATTCGTCACGTGCGGGTGAAAAACAAACGGCGACCATTGAATCGTTGTGCAAACGTACGTCAATGGACCACTCTTCTAATATTGCTATAGCGTGTACATATTTCAGTCTTATATTACGCGTAGTAGACCGCTTCGGGATCGTTTAAAGCGCTCCGTTCTTTGATAGGTGAAAAAACTTGCAGAGAATTATTGTCGCCATTATGAATTAATTAAATAGACTATTAGTGTTAGAAATTTTCCGTGCAATTGTCAATTTAGTGCGACGATCGGTATTGAACGAGAAGTTTCCAATCCTGTTCCTGAAACAACATCACGGCCTCTGTAGCTATTAGGCCGCGGCTAATGCTCCAGACAGCGCCGAGATCAGTTCAGTGCGTTCTAAGGTCCACATTCCATCGTGAAACATAGAACAGGTTCAAAAGCGCGCAACTAGGTGAATGTTCTAGGACGCGGAGGAGACCGTTTTGAAAAATAATAAAAAAGTCACCTATACACCGGATATGTCACCGCAGTCAGTTCGAGTTACGACGAATAATAGATATTATCGAGATTTCGACGAAGTAGGTGTGTTCGCGAATAATATAGCAGAATAAAATTTTACGAGAGCTCGCCGTACTGGCCAATTCCGTTCGGCTGAAGGCAGTGTTTTTTTAAAACATTCCTCTTGCTAGATTCCCCCCCCCTGCGCGCATAGGTAATCTGACGCCACTGTAGAGCAATCTGTATGGCATAAGGTCAATAGGTGAGTGCCGTTCGACCATCGATGCTAAAGAAGTTGATTCTGATGCACGATCTCAACATGCATTCTAAATTGATCAAAGAAATTATCAATTGTAGATAAGTGTCCGTAATTTGTTTGTTAATAATCATACATGTAAAATAAATAATTACCTCGATAATAAACAAAAACGAGTATAAATTTAATTTTAATAAATTAAAATAAATACTTCAGTTTAAAGAAACCTTTTTTGGGTATAGCCTGTCATCAGCTAACGATACAGAGTACATTTTGCAGAGTACATTTTGAGTTTTAATTGCCTATACTCTGTACATTGTTAGCTGATCATTAGGCTATTACGCTTGAAAACGTGTTTCTAAAGTAAATTTAATTTATTAAAGTAAATTTATAATTATTTATTGTTTATTAATAAGGGCGGGATTTATTTCATATTTATAAATTATCATTAATATACTCCGGCGCACGTTTTTTCACGATTATTTTTAATTGAGATGCATAATTCCGCGACCGAGCGAACATTTCGCACATTATTATGTTCAGCTGAAAAGTCGGCAATTGAAAATGAAAATGCAGTGACGTGTTTGAAATGTGCGCGCGCGCGAGAATATATTAACGATAATTTATAAATATGAAATAAATTCCGCCCTTATTAGCAAACAATAAATAAATATAAATTTACTTTAATAAATTAAATTTACTTTAGAAACACGTTTTCAGTCATAATAGTCCATAATCAGCTAACAATGTACAGAGTAGTATAAAGACGTCAGCGTAAAACAATGTTTGCACCATAAAGCTGATACGTGTATTAATTTTTCACGGAATAGCTGCTATTTTTAAGTGATCTTCGATTTTTAAAATCGCCGACAGACGTAACAGGTTACCATGGAAAAATTGTGTAAATACGCGTATTTTGCTGTAAAAATTAAAATTATGGTAGAGATTAATAGAGTTCTTAACTTTTTTTTGCGAATCCCTATTGCGTTATTTTCACGCGTTCCCGCGAGTATTTTAAGGAGTGCAAAAATTCATTTTCTCGAAAATAAACTATAAAAGGTACGTACACTGAGAGAGGCGTTCTAGGTTATTAATCAAAAACCGGTCAAATTTGATGAGTAGACGACAAAAATAAGTAAATAATATATACATTTGTAATAATATTTAATAATAAAGCTGTGTTTTTCCGCTATTTCTTCAAACTTCTGCGGACCTGCTGTGAGCACACCGCGGAACCCTTCCAACGAGGCCCGTGAATCATAGGTTAAGGCAGATTTTTTTTCCTTATTACTAAAGTCAACGCTGTTTTTTTTTGTTTTTTTTTAAAAATTATATAGATTAATATAAACACGTTGAAATAGGTTTCCAAAACTAATGGTTATTTAAACGAGCTTTGCTGTGAATAATTCGAATTTAGGCTTATGAATTTTTGCTGTAATCTTCGTACACGCGTGTAGAGTGATTTTAATAGCATGTCGAAATGGTTACGTTCAAATGCGATATTACCTAAGCCGCCGCTAATACATATAAGGTAATTAGGACGGACAAATATAGAATACGTAGTGCAGAGATTTTATATGCCTTTACCGCGGCAGCAGAATTTTCGGTTCCGGTGTGTAAATCTTTCGTTTAGTACCATTTGTAAATTATATTCTCAATCGTTGATAGTTTTCATTAGATTTCGGACATCATACTATCGATTTATCCGTGCATAAGATAAATTTTGGCCTTTTCTTCCCCCTCAGTTCGTTAATAACTTTATAAATTTACATTTTTCACATTTTAGCATGGTTCATTTAAGTTTACATTTCTATATCAGCTAACTTAAATATTATTTTCCCAATTACTACTTCACAAATACGAAATATATTAAATCCGTAAAAACATGTCAGCTGTTTCTTGAAATACTCTATGTATAGATGTATTATTGTTGTCGTTGGAGTGAATTTTTCTAGATAGTAGTCACTCGCTAATCCTTATTCCACTGATTTACGAACGATAACGACCGGTGGAAGGACCGGGAGCTGATGAAAGGGTAAAAAACACAGAAGAATTTTCCTTTTTAGATGACGGGGTGCCGGGCGCAGCATTCTAATAACTACCGTAATCAAACAGAAACAGCAGTTAAGATGGTGCAGACCACCGACAACCTAGTCCAGGTAAGAAAAGAGCACCGAATAAATAGTTCGGTGAAATTTTCTTGCAGTGAATAGGCGAGTGTTCGGCTTCTTATTAAAACCAGGGATCTTTCGGTTGACGGAGTAAACCCTATCAGAAAATCAAGGGACTACCACCGTCATTACTGATCTCCCGAAACCAACATGAACACAGAAGTACAAATCGTACGTCTTCAATTCTCCGAGTCTCCGTCAGATTGATCTATTTGCACACCAGGGAACTCGATTGGAATTTTGAAACCCGGTTACAGGGTATTAAAATAGCCACTTGGGTTGTGAGGGCATTTTTCCACTTCCGCGAACAGCAAGAAAGCGTTAATAACATCGGAGACAAAATGGTTTAGTTGTTCTCTGTCTGCAGGTAATTCCGAAAAATATGTGTAGCCGCAAAATCCGGATGAATACGAGCGGAGAATTTTTTTCGTATCGGATTGAGAGTTACAGGAGAACTGAAAAATGAAAAAAAAATATCTACACGTTAACTAACTGAGGTGAACGTATAGAAGAAGAGAAACAAGAAGAGGTCTAAGGAACGACGGAACGATCGATAATAAAATTTAGACATCAATCGTTCGATGAATGTTACCGATTGCGCCAATTTTCGGTTTCGCTGCGATTGCTGATGATTGCTTCGATAATCACTGTTACGAAGAGTATGAATATATTAATAAAATAGCAATTAATAAAATAGAATTAAAGATTAGAAATGCGTTTTTTTCCTCTTTTTTGCGTCTTTTTTTTTTTTCTTTAAATTCTGCAAAACCGGTCATTCCTAAATCTTCTACCACAGCTACGCCGCTGTTGAACGGATTTTCATTTCATTATCGTTCTGTAATTACCATTCGCTCCTCTCATTATGTGCCGATTAATGTTGCAATCGTATGAGCAGTCTGGGCGTTAATAATTCCAGCAGTTCTGCATGTTAGTAGAAAAGTAGAATGTGGTGCTTTTTTCGATGAAAGTTATATAATTCCGCCCGGCACACTTTGCAGTAATTTTCATTTGTTTATAAAAAATTTACAATTTTCAAAAATGTAAAGAAAAAAAAGCAAACGCTCCAACAGTCTAGACATTTTCGAACGCCTCTCTTCGGCTTCTATTCAGATTTTTGGGTTTTTTTTTTTATCTTTACTTTCCGCGGGTTTCCTTCTTTTCGCCGTATTTTCCTATAGTATCACTAAATGCTCTCGTTCTTCTACGTTACTCTTACAGTCGTCATCCGAGTATTCAGCAACTATTCTCTTTTCGTTCTTCTTCTTTATAGTGCCATACTTAATTCCTGAGCGTTGGCGACTACCTATTCGTACATCTCAGCTGTACGGACATAGGCATAGTATACTAGGCAATTATTATATGCAACGCAGGTGTACACACGCAAGACTACATTCGGAACTGATCAGTAATCGTTTGACTTATCGATATACAAGTGCAGTTTCCCGTGTGGCTCTGCTGTGTACTGACCTAGTGCGCATATGATGTTGTACGTTAATCATTATATAATCTCCGCTGACGGCTTTAAATGTTCTAGAGGAGTAAGACATACTTCGCTTTTAATCAGTGATGGATTTACATAATAGATAAAGCGTAAGATTTAGAGCCGACAATGGGATATTTTTGACGGGGATTATTTTAAAAAATCGCTGCAGCAAAATCATTTTTTTTTTTTAACGGTCAAATTTCAATAATTTATTTCTTGGTTTACAATTTAAAAAAAAAATATTGAAACCAATTTAAGAATCTTTAGAACAATAGTTATAACTAATTCCTGCCTTTTTGGGGTGGGGAGATTCGTCATAAAAACATTGACCCAAGAAGAGGGGGACGGATGAGAAGCGGAATCAGATGTTTATGCGATCAGACATGGAAGCTAGAAAAGACTTGCTTGGAGGACGATCGTTAAAAGTAATTTAAGGGGTCTATTACGTTCGAGTAAATATTGAACAATTTAGTTGTCAGTCGAATCCGATTAGAAACTCTATTTACCTTTCGAATGATTTATAAAAGAATTTGTAGATAAAAAATCAACTAATCTAGTTAAAGTTAGCGAGCAATACCGAAGCAGCGTAAATAATAAAAACGGCGATGTAACGCCAATGTAAACATGAAAATGGTGCAAAATGATACGTAAACAATCGGACAAAATGAATAAAATGAAGAATAGACAAGACAAAAACTTTCCCGCGCTATGTACAGCAGCTAGGCTAGGAGCGCGGCCAGCAAGGTTATTATATTTTATAAAATAGGTTTACTGATTTGAAAAGATCGAGAAAGGATGCGACGGATGGCGAATCGTGGGACAGGAGTTACGAAGGAGGATATTGCGGAAGGAAACTGGAGCATAAGGATTTTTGGATATTCAGTTAGAAGGTGGGGGATGGTGATAAGAACTTTACATCTGTCACAGATTGCTGGAGCAAGATTCCGAAATATATATGCGTGTGTGAGGATGGAATTGATCCTTTCGACCTTCTGCTTGAAATTTCCGTTCGCGAACTGATAGTTTGATTGCATGTAGATGTGATGGATTCTGTTGCTCCGCCCATTTTTTCTGCCATAATTTCCAAAAAAAAAAAGGTTTTTACTAGCTTCCCTGATATATCACCGGGTGGAATCTGAATTCGTGGAACCGGAAGCATTTTGGATGTCTCTTTTGCGGCATGATCGTATCTTTTGGGTGACCAGGAACCCACAAGAAGGTTACCCTCGGTGGTGAATTATGAAGGATTATATTTATGGAGTCAGAAATAGGGTAGTTTGATTTTTGTTGGAAAACTTAAGAACAGTAAATTTTATTAAATTATTTCGGAACATCCACAACCGATTCCAACTGAATCAAAAAATAGAAAATAAAACCAAAACACACTACCACAAACTTCAATTACCATCTAGCAATAAGAAATTCATAAACTTAAAAAAAAAAACCCGTACTTAATGTTTTGTTTGGCACTATATTCGGCTGCATATATCAGGAATAAGTAAAAATAATGAAATTCAGAATTTATCAAACGTTAATAGCAAACTACTATCACCCAAGGGAGGGTTATACACGCAAGCAATATGTAAAAGTTCAAAAGGGAAATGTGAACCATGTTAGGGAGATTAGGATAGGGAGGAGGAAAACACGAATTTTGTACAAACAAAAGCGCCGGGACAAATATCTACACAAACGTGGTTGTCGACCAGTTCGTAGGTTTTCACACCCAAAGAGACAATTATGTTTCCACATGAACACACAAATTAAAGGACATGAGCGCAGAGGAAAGTCTAGTGTTCTTGAATTAAGTAACGCGTTATCCTTGGCTAACAGAAGATAAAAAGGGGAAGAAGAGAAAGGCGAGGCGAAGGAATAAGATGCATTAAGAGAAATGGACGAGGTTGGATTGGAAGAATGGAAGATTGTCAAACGAAAAGCAGAGAAAATGGCAAAAGATGCCTTAAGAAAAATAGACGTGATTGGATAAGAAGGAAAAAAGATTGTCAAGGTACGAGAAGGAGGAGGCTATGTTATAAGAAGCGAGGAGTTCCATGATTGCAGCGGAAAGATTTAAGAGAGGAGTCATCGGGAGAGGAATTAGGAAGCAGACCGCGAGGAACCAGCAAGGAGCTGGAAGTTCTTTGAAATGAAAAGAAATCTCCGAAACTGATAAAATAGTAGAGAATATAGCCGATAATAATATAGTGTGCTCAAGATAAAAAAAAAAAAAAAAATAGTATCTGCAAGGATAATTTATAATAATCACAATAAAAGGAAATGAATTCGTTGACAAAATAACAAGGGAAGTCACCGAAATTTAAAAAATGTAAGTTGGATACCACTGGACAGATTATTTACATACTATTAAAAATAATATGGAAATAAATAAAAAATGAATTTCGAACGAAATAGTCTAAACATCGGAGGAGAATATTATTTCAATATACAAGAAGAGCATCATATCAAGATTTTCAAATTGAGGAAAATCTTCCGAGCCACTATATAAAACAAATCCAACGACTTACAACGGGAAACACGCGGTAGAACAGCAGATCAACTAAAGAAACTGAACATCATCGAATCAAATATCAATACTGTAATGTATGAGGAATAACAGAGAACTTATAAATAAATTAACTCAGAAGTATCGCAAGTTATCGAGATAAATACAATATTCGTTTTTACAAGTCCACTAGACATGCAAACAACTTTATCAATATATATTTTTTTTTTTTTTTTTTTTTTTGGGGGGGGGGGGGGTTTGTCGACAAGCACATTGGTCCAAGAACAGACGAAAGAGACTCAGATCTTTACACGATCAGAGATAGCCGATAAAAAAAAGAATCAAGAGTTTGGACAACAGAATCTTAAAAAATACAATGTTGAAGTTTGATGCCTGAATATTATACCTTTAATACGAAAACTGGCTAAAAGGTTAAAAGGAAACCAGGTCAAAAACTGCAAAATGATAAATCGAGAGGTAAAAAACAAAAATAATACGATTGCTTAAACAAAAACAAAAAAACATACATTGTTTCCCGCCGCGCTGCTTAATTACTTTTTTTTTGTTATCTTCCGGCATGTACGAAAAATTCGTGTAAATTTCATATCGTCGACCTTAAAAATATGGCTTTTGACCAGAGCAGCAATTTTAACGGCTCCTCTGGACGAACACACATTTAGAGAAAACTCGCTTTTACGAAGTGCTTTTTTTTTGCAATAATTCGATAAACGTTTAGACACCGGCTGGTTCACGATGACTGGCTGAGAATGTTCATTATCGCTCTGCGGTTTTACGATAAAATTCTAGGTAGATGACGGAGAATCGTAACAAATTCCCGTTTCTTTAAATCGGCTGCGAACGGTTTAAAAATCCGGTCTATTAATTGTTTCGTCTGAACAGCGATTTTCTCGGAATATTGTAAAGTGGTCATTGTTACAATTTTTCCCCATTACGAATGAGAACGATCACTTTGAAATTCTTGTTTACGGCAGTATTGCGTGACTGCTAACGGACAGTCTAGACGTAATAGAGTTTTTCCGGCACTCAGAGATGATTTTTTTACCGTTAAATATACGACGACGGTAGCTTTGTTGTTTGCGGTATTTAGGATGATTTTGTGATGCGTCGATCAGTCTACCGCCCCTGCGGACTCATAGAGCGTTGACACTGAAATGGCCACAAAGTCGATCACTTAGAAATCATCGTCTAATAATAATAATAATAATAATAATAATAATAATAATAATTCGTGTGTTATTTTATATCGTTATTAATTCTTTTTTGACATCGTTTTCATTATTAATCGTACGAAACGTGATATTTTACTGCGAATCAATTAAACGTCAAACTACACCTATTCATTTATTCTGCCTTTTTGTCTGTGCCCTCCGACTTGAACTTTTTCCAATTTCTAGCGGTTATTTCTCGTAATATCCTCTTCTTTTTCCTCGTTACACTTTATTGTTTTAGCGATTTCTGTCTTTTTGCTAATAGCGGTCGGTTAACTTTTGCGGAAAAAAGTCCTAACTCTTTATTACTAGTTTATATGTTATTAATGATGTTGCCCAGAACACTAAAGTTGCTATATTACGTTTTGAATTAGAATTGTGTTAAATGCTGCTATTGTTATTATTATTCATTATTATTGTTATTCATTATTATTGTCATTTATTATTATACAAATCTGTCTTGACGTATGGTTTGATACATTGGGGTAATACCGCTAAATACAACTCTTCACAGATTCATTTTTTAAATAACAGAATAGTCAAGTTAATCACTAGAAACAAGAGAACTACAGTTGATTATAAATTATTTAATGTAAGTACATTATATAAAACTGAATTGCCGTTATTTATGCTAAATAGAAAGAAAGAATTTAATTTTCAAATTAAGGATGGTATTAGAAGAAGTTGTGGAAATGAATTAGCTGCTGTATCTAAACTGATGAAATTTCACTCAAGAATCCAATCCCTATATATGGTGCCTTTCATATGCAACCATTTACCACAATTTTTAAAAGACGATTTAAGGAACTTTAAAAAAAGACGTAAATGTTTATTGAATTATTTCCACTGCAATAATTATTTTGAGAAAAGTTGTAAATAATTGGTTCAGGATTATAGATGGGGATGTGATGTATATACAGATTATGGTTGTAAGCAAATATATAATTTTTTCTTTTATTTTATTCGTATAAGTTTATGTATTAAATAAATTTATACTACATATTCGATTTAAGTTCAACTTATATAAACTCTGTACGGTTTTTTTTTATTGCTTTATTTCCATGTTGTATTTGTAATTTTAAGGGTTTCTGTATTTTTCGAAGAAATTTTTGTTTTAATACCCATCGCTCGCGTAAATATGCGCATAGATGGATTATGTTTGTAATAATAATAATAAACGTTGATTTGATATTGTTATTTATTATTATTATTATTTATTATTATTATTTATTATTATTATTTATTATTATTATTATTTATTATTAGTATTATTACTGATATTATTTCATCGGAAAATCATCGGCGTAATATTTATGTAATTAATCCGGGATTTTAAGAATAAAATAACATGCAAATTGTCAGGGATGTTGAAATTCCGCCAATCAAAGATGGTATACACTTTGATGGATAAAATCCGCACTAGTATAACAAAATTTAACGTAAAAGAAAAATATTACAGTGTTAGAGTGAAGATTAGAAACAATATTAAAGGTGTTCCGTCCGTGTATGAGTACGAAATATTTCGTAATAATGGACGTTCGAGCGATATAAGACGTTTTTCAGTTTTGAGTTGTTTTTTTTTTTTTTTTATAATTTAGCAAAAGCGAAAACGACATGTTGTCAGAGGATTGACCGTTTTAACCTTATTTCTTCGTGCCGTGACCCTCGCCGATTTTCATTTCCTATTTATATTATTACGATTTTATTGATTATGTATTCCAAATTCTAAACAGAAAATCACCAGTTTCTACTCAATTCGTAATATCATCGTCGCCCAGAAGGAACTTTCACTTCCTTAAAAAAAAATTAAACTTTTCATTCGTATTCGCAGCAAGGCGACTGGTTTATCCAGGTTCGGAAAAAGTGCTCAGGCTGCTAAGTTACTCTCTTCTGCGTTTCCGATCTTCCCGAGAGCGCTGAATTCTGTCTTTTCTTCCGCCACCCTGGTTTCACTTTTTCTCTCATCTCAATACATATGTTTTGGGTATTATTTATCTTAATCGTAATTTCTGTCTTTCGTTTCTTAATTATTCTATTTCCTTGTAGCCATTTTCAACTAACAGGAAGTAATTACGTTCGCGATTGTAATCTATATTCGATAGAGTATCATTTACTCTTAGCTCCTAGGTTGCGATTATTGTTTCCCGTGTGATTTATACCTTTCACGTTCGTGTTGTTCCCGATTTTTATTTTCTCAATTTCTATTTACATTGGTATATGATGCTCTTTTCCCTTGTTATTATTATCCTTTAATTATTTTTGGGTACCGCTAAAAAGGAAATTCATCTAGTTATCGATAAAGAGTACAGAGATAAATAAATAAATTAAGAAAGGGAAAAAAAAAACAGTTCCTGTTAGTGCGATAATATTCGGCCAAGTAGAAGGAAACCGATGGATTATAAGAAAGTGAACGTCGCTAGTGTGCTACCTTCGAAATTGGACTAATTTGTCACTTGCGCAGTACCGTCATCCGCTAGAAACGGAGGAAAATGGGAAAATATCGTCTATCCGAAAAGGAGTGCTTCAAAATTTCTCATCGTTATTATTTTCCTCGGTTGTTTGGTCTTCATATCCGGCGGGGTTATTTTCTCAGAAACGCAAACTAGACACCTCTGTCATGGCCGTACTGCTCGAATTTCAACCATCCTGACTACTTTACCTTTCTGTTCCTGTATTCTTCTATTAGATATCTACATATTCTTTTCCATCGGTTATAGAAAAGGGAATCGAATGTGCAACGTATGCTGACTTAGGCCGAATTGCCTAGAATCGAGTCGAACATTATGTGTATACATGCATGCGATTCTCCTACGCGATAATAAAAAATCCTTTCGCGGGTCAGTCGCAACCCATACATTTAGGCCAGACATGTTCGCGATTTGGATTCGTAGTTGCAGAATCGTTGAAAATCGAATTTTCATTGTTTTAAATGGGTTGTCGCAAGTTCTGTTCATGTAGAAGATTACAAAGCCGCAACAGAGGACATGTTTCGTTTACATCTCTTGTATGCAATGTTTTTTTTTGCCCCTCTCGAATATGAATCGTTGTGTAATTGTGAATAGACGCGAATTATTCAGATTTTCATTTGTACCTATTGAAATTTTAAAATATTTCATGTCTAAATTTCGTATGATTTGGGGCAATCGTGACCGAAATTCGGAAATTACTTTGCCGAAAGCGAAGAAATCGTATAAAGCTTTAAATTATTAGAGCTTGTAATTTTCGTTTTGACAAAAATTTGTGTAGAACACGTGAAATGTTTCCATCATACAACTGCACTTTTCATCGATTGGGTGAACACATCATGTTTCCGCTGCTTTTTTTTTTTTTTTTTCTTTTGGGAAACTCCTTATAACTAACAGAAATAAATATATATATATATATATATATATATATGTATATATACACACGGGAGGTATTTGTAGAATCCATTTTGACTATAAATTATATAACAAACCGGTTACATTCAAACGTAGTTACTATAAAAGTAACAACACATCAATAACGATTGACGTGAAAGACAAAAAGATGAAGTCGCGCCGCGAGCACTAATCAAAATCCGCGGCACTGTCACGTGACAGTCACTTGCGTGGATATAGTCGACTTTATGCCGACTTCAGAGCTAATTTTCAGTTTTCTGCTAGCTATTACATTTTCAGAATAATAATAAAACTGGGGTAACTCTCTAGCACAGAGTCGGAAATTTAATGTTTGCGACTGATTCTACGAAAAACACGTTAGTCGCTCTTTTAGTGAACGACATACATCCGCATACAGACGCACTCTTACAAAATAGCAAAAGGAAAACAACCGAGGAATGCACAAAAAAAAACAAAAAAAAAAACGGAATAGTTAGAAACGGAATGGTTAAAAACGGAATATAGTTTCGTTATGATATTCAGCGTGATATTAGTGCAACTTAAAATATGACAGTTGTAGGGTTGAATGGTAAGAGGGGATGAAATAAAAAATAGCAGCTACTTAAGCAGTAGAACCGGTTGATTAAATGACGGAAATAGACAGTTCGAATATGTATTACCCGCCTCTAGATAAAGTGTACGGGATGGTGATCTTTCGGTTTATTATGGGGTACCTTCGATCGTGACGGAAACAGGCGGTGTAAATTGAAAAAATTATTACGTTTCACAATTTTTCCTTATACCGCAACAAAAGATCTTAACAAAAAATACCGCCATTACCTTTTCTTCAGAATTCAAAGTAAACTGATTTATTTTTTCGGTGTTTGTCCTACTCTGCAAGTCGGAATCGAATTCTCTGTCTGGTTGACAGAGTCGATTCAAATGAATCGTTCTCACGTAAATCGACTCTGAAAAGCGCAAGTCTCAGAATAGTCGAAGTCATCGCAAGAAGTCCCGTTATTTCGTGGCAGTTAGCGGCCGTACATATTTCTCTTAGTTGCACTGCACCCGACTTCTTGCGGTATCGTGATTATAGCAGTGCTCAGTGTATATGTATTTTCTGTATTATAAATGTGCATATAAATACCTTAGTTAGAACTCACATTATTTCATCGATATATATATATATATATATATATATATATGTATATATATATATATAGTTTTGCTTGTATTGCTCGACTTCGGGTATCATGATTTCAGATAACATCGGTGCTTAATGTGTATTTTCTGTAGTACAAATATGCATGTAAAATTCTATACTTTAGTTATAATTCCCATTATTCAGCCACAGGTCAAGTATTTTTTCAGTTTTCTAATGTTCAACTTTGAGTATCGTAATTTCGGATAACAGTACTCGTGACAGTATTTTATATATATATATATATATATATATATATATATATAGTACGACTGCGCATGTTAGAACTTAAGACCTTAGCGGCTGATAGTTTTAGTTTTTTAGTACAAGCGCAGTTCGCACACGTTTGCACATCGATATATCTGCCTATGTATCATGCATGTTATACGATTATTATTTACTAATTTTTACTTGCCGTCGCTAAACTTAGTACCATTAATTTGGGGTTTCGCAACGAATGAAGAACTCTCTTTATTCGATGCGGGATAATTGACGACTTTAATTACTGTCCGAAAATCCGAAGGAGCTGCTTCGAATTTTGAACATAAGCGTACTGTGAAAGTTCCGGCATTTCGGTCGGTAAAAATTTAGGTTAGCAGAAGAATTAATAAGTCAAACACGCGAATAAAGAACAAAAGAGGCTAGAAACAAAAAGAAACATCGAAGAAGTCGGTTTTGCACATACATGTTGCTGAATAATATGTGTAACAACGCTAGTAGCGAGAATTATTTTTGCGAGAGATAAGATTGAAGAGATTAATAATCGGGCATCGGGCCTTACATGAAGTACACATCTTGACCTGATTACATCAATTGCGAAAATTACAACGACCGCATCATCGGTGTGCTTCAAATCGGAAAAACAATTTCCGACCTCGGCTTACAGGCGCCTTTCTTAGTTCGACTTCGTGTATCGAGTTCTCTAACAACAACCGATACATACGTTGTCCATTAGGCTCGATCGCCCGGCTCTTTCCGAAATAGTCATCCATCCAGCTGACATGTTATAAATCGTCCGCCATTTTTCTTTCACGAATTGTTTAGTCCCACTCGAGATTCTTTGCCTTTCCTTTTACATTTTAAATCTCCCGATTGAAAATATTAACAAACCATACCGCTTCGTCGGTCATATATATTAACAATCGAAAAAATATACGCACCTCTTCTTTTTTGGCGTAGCAGGCTGATATCTTTAACCGTTCCAAACGAGTGGACAACGTCGAGATACCATTTTTAAATTATAAGAAAGAATTTAATATCGGTTTTTAATAATCTGTATCTTTCAGAATGACCTGTATACTTAATTATTGTAGGTACTTTGGACGCCAATCTGTTCTGGTGTAACTGGTTTATCTCTTTGTTAATTGTTATAAATTGTAGATAATGGTGCGCGCCCAAAGAAACGAAAAAAAATAGATAATCGCGTTTTTTTTTGTTTTTTTTTTTTTATGACGATGAAGTTAAAATGCAGGTTGTTTAGCTCTATTAAATAATCGTCTCTTTATTTAACCCTTTCCCTAATTTCTGTTGTTGTTGGGTCAATGCCGCTGGCGCGCCCAAACAAAAAAAAAAAAAAAAAATTAGCCGAAAGAATGAAACTTATCGAGTTTGTTTCAGAGGAAAATCCGAATCATCACAGGTATTTACATTGTGTATCGTATTTTGCGAAATAGCAAGAAGCGAATACTCGTGCTATTACTTTTTTGATTATTACGCGGATTGGGGTGGAACCATACGTAAATCGTCTTATTTAAAAGTATTTTTGGTAATCTGGCCGTAGTGACTATAGTTTTGCTAATGTTGTTCTCATTTTTAGATGAAGGTTTGCTCTAGTGTTTCCAATCTTAGTGCGGTGGTGCAAATTACCATCTTTACAAGGGTAATATAGTAATGAAATTCTTCTCTATTTGTTTGTAGATCCTTTTTTTCCCTCCCCTGCGGAATATATGCGAGCCGGATAAACGAGAATAACTTCTTTTAAATAGACGCATCGGATAGAAAATATTTACGAGCTGTTGTTAAGGTCCTAGCCGACGAAAAGCTTTCCGTTTCACGGCAATATTTTCGGCTGAGTTATGCTCGACACGGACGATAATCCGATCGCAGGATAATCAGATAGTGTAAGTCAATTAATCTTGGTGCTGCAAAAAATTGATGCAAAACTAAAGAAACTTCGGTCCGTTCGAAAACAGTGTTATCTCGTAGCAGAACGTCGCCAACATCCGTGACTGAGGATTGCGAATTTTCAACACAGGCACACGTAGTGCAGATTTACAACGAAGCACGTGATCAAACGTAATCATTTTGGATCGCTTGCAAACGAGATTACTTATCTGCACTGCAATCTATCTGGGTACAAAAATGAATTAAAGAGTATTTTTCTCCTTCTTCATTGACGAAGGAATATATTCTGTTTAGATTAAAATTGCGCAGCTCGCTTATTCCGTTTATTTAATGAATTTATTTTACCACCACCCCTCCCACCCACCCCTCGGCGTTATTTTGTTTTTATTATTTCGGTAGTTTTTCTTCGTCGTTTTAATTTTTATTATTTTTGAAATTTAAATTAAGGCGCTTTAAGCCGCTACTATTGTGTTTGCGCTATGGGTTTTCATTCCGTTATGCGCTAACGTTATTTCTATTAAACATCATTTACACCTTTCATTTTTTCGCGAGTTTGCGAACGTTAATTACTTTTGTACGATTTTTCGTAATTTTCAGCGTTTTTCTTCAGAGTACAAATTCGCTTATGCTTCTGTCCTTTTCTGTTTGTCGTTACCGACTTATTTCTGTTTGTTTTTTTTTTACACATTTTTTGAAACAGCCGTTTATCAGAGCGGCTTCCATTTATTTTTCATTCGTTTGTTAGTTCAATCGGATTGCGTTTTTTGCGAGCACATTGACTGACAGTAATCCGGTAATTTATAGATAAATTCTTCTCTATGCAGCAACCAGAATTTTTTTTTTTTCCAGTAATTTTACATGGTACGCGTAGTATTTGGAGAGTATCATTTGTTCCTCCATCCGCCATTTTTTTTTTTTTTTGTATTATACATTTTGAGTAAGTTTAGAAGCTGCTCCAATTTAATTTTTTGTTTTTTTTTTTAGTTCTTTGTAATGAAACGTTGTGTGGAAAAAGGTTGATTATATTCTTCATTATCTGCTCTCTGTCGGTATATCTAAATTTTTTTTATTTATTTTTTTACGATAAAAAGGTGTTTTTTCTGATGGTCTCTTGTCCCGCTCATGTTCGCCTCTCGGAAGTTCTAAAAACACAACATATTCGTACGATAATTTGTGGTTTGAGGATTTTATAAATATTATTGCTTCCCCTTTTGTTTTTACCCTTCATGAATCCCTACCAAATCGCAGTATAAATCTCATTTCTTATATTTCATACCTTTAAAAAATAGAAATGATTTTCTGTCCGCGGATTGAATGGTATATCGATACTTTAGGAGTAGAAGACGCTAGCGTTAATCTCATTTTCAATGGATTTTTTGCTAGAAAGATCCTTTCCAACGGTCACATTTTCTCTTTGATTGCTATTATTTGCAAACCATCCTTTAATGCTCCGTCTTATCGCATTAACCTCTCTCTTGGTTAAGGAAAAACTTTAGGATGGTAATACTGTCTTCTTCGACAAATCAAAATCGAAAAGTTTTTTTTTTTTTTTTTTTTTTTTTTTTTTAAATGGGCACGTCAGCACAAGACATTTACCCAACACAAAAGATTAAAAGAATAGAAGGACATATGGAGCGACAAGTTATATTAAGAAACGATTAGAGACAGAGGAAATGAAGGCGGCTAACAAGGGAACAACAGAAGTAGATGGAAAAGTGAGAATATAGAGGGCACTGTAAGGAGTAGGGAGGCCAAGGCTAAGCAAATTGGAATAAAGGATCGCGCGTTTTGTAGAAATAAAGGAACATTCAAATAGTACGTGGTTTGCATCACACGTGCCATTTAAGGTAGGAGGATGAAAGGGACACAAAGGAGATTGAACCAGAGCAAAGCGGAAACGAGAAGCCGGGAGCAGACTGTGATTGAAACGAAGGCGAACAACTATGGAAGAAATGACAGAACGGCTGATACTGGGAAAATTATTAAACCAGGGAGAAACGGATGGAGAAGGCTGTAAATCAAAGTAAAAGGGTTATTGACATGAGGCATATTTTTGGTTTCAGACCACACGTGATAGTATATTGCATATCTGCTTGATGATACTTGTTCTTTATTAACGTAGAATTTCTTTTAAGTTCCTTTTCGGATGTGAAAGGCGCCTTTTGAATAACAGTCTTCCGCTTCTTCTTGATAGTTAATCGACACATCTACAAGAATTATTTGCACCCTATTTTCTAGTAAGACCGTGTTCTTTCTCTTAAACCCCAGTCTAATAAATCTGCAGTTAGACACACAACAATAATAAGGATATTGTAAAAGGTGTCCAAGAAAACGAGTCTACAATTACGCTATCTAATGAAATCGTTCATAGTTACCCGCAACAAAATCTATCATTTGTATATTCACGTATAGAAAGTCTTTTCCACTCAACTTTGTAGATTTACAATTGGGTAGCAAAGAAATCGGGGAAAGTAAAGGCGGGTACCGAGAGAAAGGAGCTAGTTACAACATTCTCTGCAGATCCATCAGGTTTAGTACATTATGAAAAGCTTAATTACATACCCAACGCCCTGTCAAAGGTATAGGACTTTTTATTTATTTATTTTTTTATTTTTATTTTTGTAAATCTATTAATATTTCCACCCGGGAATTGAATTGACTGATTCTTAATCTATTTTATAGATCCTTAATTCTTTCTAGAACTGATTATAGTCCTTTAGACACTATAACCTTAATAAACTAGATGTTATTCAAAATACTGCTAGGAGATGTGTATTGGAACTTCAAGTCCTCTCCCATTAGGATCTAAAACTGCCCTTCCATTTATCGGAAGAAATATTCCGGCAGATAGATTCGTCGTTAAGTTATCGCAATTCCTATTTTTTTTCCCCTATCACAAAAATGGTTAGAAATTAATATCAATTAGAGCATTGCTTCTACTTTCCCGAGTTCCTTGTACAATTCCGCTGTTACGCCGTGGTTTTATTCTTTTATTCAATAAAAACTGTACACAAAATTAACTTTTTACATTTAGATATTAGTAGACGCACTCACTTTTTCGGACTCGGGTTTGAATGCCTTCGAATGTTCTTTACGGTTAATTCGCTGGTATTATTAAAATAAATATTTCGATCATGTTGAATACTGATGCCTCTTAAATTTTCCCAATTTCTTTGTATTGCGGGTTCAACTTTTATAATCGGGAATTTAGTTGAAGCAAAATTTAAAGTTCCACCAGAATCATCCTTATTTACCGCGGAATTGTTTGTTAAAGAAGCCGGTGAATTTGTTTTAAATATTTTTGCAACATGGCAAAGGCATATATATGGTTTTAATTTTAGTAATTTCAATTGAAAAATAAAAAGCAAGTGTATAGAAGTAAGTGTATAGAAATAATTAGTAAAGATCGATCCATTAAGTTCTGTCGGATATCCGGGCATTGTAGAATCGGTCTATATGACAATGGTTCGGCTAAAGAAGCTGCTTCGAATGGTAGTTTGTTTCCAGCTATCCTTCTAACCAATTTAAATCGAAAAACAGTTAATGCAAATAATAAATACAACGGCAGCGTTGTAATGATAAAATTGTTCCATAGTTTCGAGGGAAAAATTCGGAAAAAAAAAACCAAGTACATGTGCGTGTAACCCGTACTTTTTTATATTAGTAACGAAAATTTCACCTCTGTAAATACAATAAAACGCCTGTACGAGCCATTTCTGATTGCTCTAAGGCCTTTTACCCACAAAAGAATCGTAAGCTTTTTCTACAAGTTTTATTGTCATATTTATTACCAGATCATTCAAAATCGACTTTTTATTTTTCAAAGTAGCCGCCATCATGTGCGATGCATAGTGACGACCTTTCTACCCACTTTATGAAGATGGTCTTCTGGAACTCCTCCAGAGATGTCTCCGGGTCTGTTTTGCAGGCGGTCATAATTTCTATACCTGTTGTGGAGAACCGACCTCGAAGCGACCGTTTCCCGATCAGGAACAGCCAATATTACGCAGGGTACCTTACAACGCATCGTTGCTTCTGCCGCACCGATGTCTGATATTCCATTTCTTTATCTATACTGTTCACACGTGCACGACTTCGGAGAATATTCGTACACGTTTATAACTCGCGAAACAGACACAATGGCGACTTGAAATTCTTATCACTTACTGATAATATACAGCGATGCGGTAGATCGCCTAAGAAACATACTTGGTCAAACGATCCGTATGGCAAGGGTAATATTGTTTTACAGAATGGCTCGTACAGGCGTTCTATCGAGCCTGCAGAGGTGATATTTTAGTTACTAATGTAAAAAAGTACGGATTACACGCATATAATAACTTGACTTTTTTTTCGAAATTTTTCCATCGAAAATCTATAGGAAAAGTAACGATCATTACAACTCGGCCATTGTATATGTATATATACGAAATCAGTATACCACCGCGAATTCATTCGCCCTACCTCTCCGCTCCCATGATGAAAGCGATGGAGTCCTATTATTTCGAAATATTCATAAGTATTTGAAGATTATTAATAAATGACGTAATGGTCTGCACTTTATAGCGCCGTCAGTTTGTAATATTAATCGTGTTAGAACCATCTTTGAAAGGAAATTGTAGGCCCGAAACAAATTTTTTTTCATTTTTTTTTTTTTTTTTTAGCTCATCTTATTTAGCATACATTTTCACGCATTTTGATGTACTACGAGTAGGTATTTTAAAAATAAATGGTTGTAAAAATCTCAGAAAAGTAATAGAAAGTCTAAATTACTAACGTCATCTGTGAGTTAATCCCGGGACTTATTGAACGATGTGTTATATTATGGGTAATTATGTGTAAACTGATATATTTTCATTAATGAATAATTGTTGTTCTAACTTTGAACTTGTCTCCTGAAAAATTTGTGTTTTTTATCTTATGGTACAGTCATCTCAAGATCTATTATAGCTAGAGTACTCGTTTTTTTTTTGTTTTTTTTTTAAATACTCAAAATAATGAGATTATTAATTTTAACTAACTTAAAATACCAGAAAACGAAATATTTTTCTTATGGAATGGAAACCCATGCAAAATATTAGCAAATTTTGAACAAATACTTCAATAATTTTTAATTTCCTCAAATTTTATCCTTTTTGGTTAAAAGTTCCTCAGAACAATTTCAAAGACTTAAAATTTTCAGAGAAAATGGTACCCAAAGTTGAGTAGTTTTAACATTGTTAGCGTAACATCATTTATTTTTTCGTTTGCAAGAAGTTATTATAAAGCCAATAGGAAATTACTGTATTTATAGAATTAATGCCTAATGGTTTTTATTCACCGTATAATATGCGCTACCTTCTCGCATTCGCCTTGGAATGGTTCCTCTTTTTGCCACATGGGAAGTAGAGATTTTTTTAGGTTAAATATTCTCATTTAGTTTTTGCCAGTGGCTAATTAGATGTTTTTAACCGAAGAAAAAAAGCAGCAACAAAACGTAAAAACCTTTTTATTACAACCTAATTTTTTAAAGGGCATTATAATATCGTCTCGATATTTTTCCTATCTGCTGCAATTGACAAAACCGAATGCTATTTATGCGCATACCATCATTGTAACACAAAGTACGTCCCATACCCTTGATACGGTGCGTCAGGAATTGCGAAGTTACTAAATTTTACGTCACTAGTAATGAGAGTAGGGACGCTAGTTCCTTTCTTACGGTCGCTTTTACTTTTCCAGATTTCTCTGGTACCCGATGATATACGAATATTTAAAAAATAACTCTCGTTGTCTTCATCCAATAACAATCGGCCCAGTTTAACATTGCTCTCAGACATTAGTCCATCCGATATTACAAGGTCTAACAATTAACGAAACTGATTTTTTCTCGCCCCTGTGATGATAACACTGCCAATCGGAAACTCCGGGAGGTTAATCTTCTATTTCCTCTTCATCGGTAAGAAATTTTTCCAACCTCGTACCGTCATTAGTCCTTCAGTTGTGCTGTGCTGTTCAAGTGTCTCCGCGTTCCTTGTCACGATTATGGAGTGGTGTAATTCAGAGCAGCGCTGCGCAATAAAGTTTTGCGTGAAACTCGCGACGAATTCGTGAAGAAAACATTTTTGATAAAATGGTTAAAGTGTGTGTTTGGTGATGAAATTTTGAGTCGTGCTGAGGTATTGCAGGGTGGCATAAAAAGTTTAGAAATGACGGTCGAGAAAGTGTCAAGGATGAGCCTCTCAATTAAAAAAGTGAACGAATTAGCAGGAATTTTAAAAATAATTGATTACATCTTTAATAAAATATATAGAACTAATTGTCGGTAAATTCTAAAATACCGGACAATACGCTGCTACAACTTTACTTCTGTAAAAGATTAATGATGTACACAGTGGTATTGAAACGAAATTGTAACCTTTTTCTTTGGTGATTTATATCTTGCATTTATTTGGACGAGTTTCGAAAGTTTTTAGCGGACTCCCTTTTTTCTATATATTTATATCTAAATTTTATTTTTCTCTTGCATTTTAGTTTTTTTAACTATTGTAATTTTAATGTAGTGTTTTTTTGTTTTTTTTTGTAGTAGTTTAGGAAATAATTCGAACCGACTGTAAATAAGGAAAACTTCTATGTAGTTTTTTTTTTTTTTTTTAACAAGGAACGCATGGATTATGGGAGGTTAAGTTTATCAAATTTTAAGTTTAAATTGTCTAAATTTGATTCATTTCATTAGTATAACAGAAAGTGACTCTTGAACCCACAGAGTTAGAGAAACGTGAGCAATACAGTAATGCTTGAAATGCTGGCCTATAATTTTTGCGCGAATTTTTACATCAAAGCTGCTTGATCGATTTCGATTATTACTTTTTCCCACCTACTGTTTTTCCTCTTTTTAAATTTTTTTTTGTTTTAATTATATTTATTTATTACTTCTTACTCCGTTTTGTGCTTCCTTTATCCCTTCCCAAATTAATTATTCCTGCTATTTGTTCCTTTTTATCAACGATTTCCGATCGGATTAAAATATTACCGACTCCTTTCCTTTCTGCTTGTTTCTCGGTGAAAGTTCTTGGTTGATGAGCTCAAGAAAAAGAAAAAAAAAATCTTCTGGGAAACGTTATACCCTAAAAAAGGTCAACTGACAGGCGACTGCATGAAATGGAACTTCCGCGCGTAAAGAGACCTATATTAAAATCGGAATTTTTTCTTTTCAGTTTTTTCGATAAATACGAAGATTTAGAAAAAAAAGTAAAAAGCCTTTATTGTAGTGTTCAAATATTGCATATACAATAATCGACTACAAGGCTTTTATAAATAAATATATTTCATGATAGCACACACGTACATATATATATATATATTTTATTATTAACTTTTTTTTCATATCCTCCCGAAATTTTGATCTAGATACGGCCCTGAATACAATAAGATTTCAACGGGAAGACAAGATAATTTTTTATTTAAAACTTTTTGATAAAATTTAAACAGATTTACATAGGAAACATTAGCATTGTTTTTATGTATACTATTTTGTTTGCACAATTTCTAAACTAGATTTACATTTCATTTAATTATTTTTGAAAATAAATCGTACGTATCGGTATCGTCGAAAAATAAAAAGGTGAAGATTATTTTTTATACGAGTCGTCGAATGAAAAAGTTTGTATCATTAATAATATTACCTCTCTCGAATGTTTTCCAAATAATTTCCGATGTAATTGATCATTGCAGAGGCGAATTCTTTAAATTCGTTTACATCCATTTTCGTTCTATAAAAGAAACAACAGAAAAAATTATTATTTTACAAATTTCATAATTCTCCCAAATCGTTTATAAAATGTCATCGTGTTACGTTGAAATACCGTTTTCGATGGAAATCATTTTACAATTTTTATTATCTGAGCAAGCAATTTCACGCGTTTCGGAGGATGCGAATATTAAAAAATATTCAAATTAAGAAAAATCGGAGAAGACTGCTGAACATTTAAAAGAAAAAAGGAATAATTAATTGACGTAATTAACGAGATCAGAGAATTTAAGTTTTCTGTAGCTTTTTTTTTTTTTTTTTTTTTTGACTCGCTATCAAGAAGTATACGAAGAGAGTTATTCAATATTTCGTTTAGAAATAAAAGTAATAAAGTGATCATCAAGAATAGTAATAGATATCAGGAACAAGGGAGAAAATTAAATCACCGTTGTAGGTGGTGGGAGTTTTAGTTTGACTAAGTTAAAATACAGCAGGCAGCATTCAAAAGATAAGGTAGAGTATTGAAAAGAAAGATGGTCGGGACTGCACTCTTGAATTTATATCATTAGGAGAATGTGAAGAGTAGTGATCGCGATAAAGGGAAGCTATGACCAACGCAAAGAAGAAATCGAAAAACGGTGTAAGGAGGGGAAATCACAAAACCGAGAGAGTGACATGGAAAAACAAGTTAAATAATAGAGGAAGCGTCAATTGGAAAAGTGCAAGGGATTGAAGAATTTGAGATGAGATTTTTTAAATAAAAGTATTATATGTTGTCAGCAATATGGAGCCTCATTGCAGCATCACGCGAGGAATAATTGTAAATTTCCGTTAATACTAACACGTGGGGATGCCTGGGGAATCGATGTGGGACGAAAAAAATTGTACATAATCGAGCGAGTACGAAAGACGATAAAATCGCAGGAGGCATATAAGACATATTTTTAACGCCAGAGATAATTAGGAATTTATTATTATCGCGAAATGAGAAAATGGGATAGCATGCTATATCGCGATAGATTCCGGAAAGAAAATCGAAGAAAATGAAGAAAGTTTAAAACTTCCTTTAATTAACCCGGTCGGAGTTCGATTTCGTTTTTAATGAAATTCGAAATAGAGAACTCCCGTAAAAGCTTTTAAACATCGAGGACACTTTCGGAACGAAGCTTTTTAAGTTTAGAAAACGTTTATCTATGGTAATAATCTCAAAAGTTCCGGTATTTTTTCAATTCTGATTTAAAGAAAAATATACTACGGTAATTTAAATCATTACTCTTTTTCAATTTTCCCGAAACCGGTGTATTATCTTGTAAACAATCGGAAAATTTTTGTATTTTTTTCTTTAAAGCTTCCTCTCTACGTTAAATCATTTTTCCTCTCAAAAAGGGCAGACACTTTCGAATACTCAATTTGCTCCAGCGTCCGTTTAAAGGTCGTATTCGGACGTATCTTTACATGTTAAATGAAATCTTTCACATCGTATTTTAAAAGCGTACAATAAGCACAATGTTATTCTTATCATTGTGCTTTTTCGTTATCAAACAGTCATGTGAGCTTTACCAACTTAAACATTTTGTTTCAATAAAGAAAAGAAAAGAAATTGAAACACTTAAAGTGTTATGTGCAAATTTCTATTTTCAGAGTGCTTGATCTTCGAACTACGTACTCAATTTTCTATCTTCGTCGTACGCGGTAAAATTTTTTTGGATAACGCTATATTAAAAAAAAAAAAAAAATAAACAAATAAAAAAATATATGTATTTTCGATTGCCCCTACAGCAGACAGTAGGCATTTGTGCCTCTTATGTTTTTTAGCGAGTTTACCGGAGTAAATCAATGATTAATTATTCCTGTTACTATATATTTTTTTTTTTGATGATGTACACAGAATTACTGGCGTTAAGAACTTAATTTGTTTATTATTATATTACATGTTTTAAATGATTTTCATTATATTTGGCTCGAAACTAAATAAAATTCGTAAAATGTTCTAACGATGATTTAAAAAATTTGTAAATATTAAAATCAGTACGTTTCTTCGTGAGTTATTGAATATTGCACTTTTTTCGTTTTTCTGAGCTGCCATATTTGAAAATAATCGCTAAATTACTTTTCAACTATTTGAATCAATTTCTACCGTCGTTGCCACACTGGGACGTTATGATGACCATTCTGTTAACAAACACACGTTAAAACAACTCATCTGTAAGAAACACCGTGCATCAGTCTGGGGAAGTGTCTGAACTAGGTAAAGATAGAAGGTATCGTACTTTTTAAAAAAATTCAAATAATCGCTAGAAGTTTAGCGTCTTAATACGGTCTGAATAAAATACAGTTTTTGAAATAGTTGTTGTCATTATCGATTTTATTTATTTTAGTTTAGTTTAGTTTAGTTGGTTTTTTCTTTTCCTTTCAGTTATTGAAAACTATTGGAACACAGTGTAATCGAGACGTTAAAATAAATTGAATATGTTAAAACGAAGTAAGGGAAACGTGGTTTGTCTTGATGCTGGATTCGGAATAGAAGGAGGTACAATTAACCTTCGAGAAAGGGATACCCAAAATTACGGATAGTAAGGTTTGTGTTTGTTTGTTTTTTTTTTTAAAGGAAAAATTACAATTCCTGCAAGAATAGCACAGTCGCGAGCCTGAGGGCAGATTGTTTTCCGTTCAGTTGTTCGCCGTATAATTTAAATTGTAAAAATGAACGTTCATTTTTTGCAGTTGCAGTCTAACTGATGATAAAAATTTGTTAAGAAAACTTATTAGAAGACTTGTATGTATGAAACGCGCCAATAGCAGAACAGCGATCCCCGGAAAAAATATTAAAGAAGCAAAAGAAAAAGAGGCGCAAGCCTGGATCAGCAGAATTCATGTAAGATGCAAGTTAAAACGGTTCGATCCTCAATGCCGTGACACGACCCCTAAGCTAATTTCGGTGAGCTAAAGAATGTACAGAAACTAACCTCCGCTCCCTAGAAAAAGACGCTAGCAAGCGGACATAATTAACTACCGACGGTTAAGTGCTAAAGCGAAATTGACCCTAAAGCCAGGACCCGAAAAAAAATCCCTTCAGTCGGATTTGTTTTCACAATTGCCGATAACGAATTCGGAAAAAAGTGAAAGAAATAGGACTGTCATCGCCATTTTGTTTTCCATCTAACCGGTAAAAATTAAGTATTAGTAACAGAGACTCGGCACAAATTTTTGTAGAATTCTAATTTCGAATAGATAAACATTTCTGTTTTAAATTTGCGAAATTTAACGGAAAAAATCGAAAACGTAACTATCAGATTTTTCTTCAAACAATCTAATACCAGAAAGCGCATTTCTTGCTATTGTTATAGAGCAATGGTGTCAGCGCCGGCTATCACGTGCACACATATCTCTATGTTGCAGGACCATCGGATTGAACGTTTGAAATGCTTAACGCATTAAACACAATGCGGGGAAGTTGTCGCAGTTGAAAACTGGCACAAATTGTCTCGATTTGAACAAAATAAAAATCTGTATTGGTTATGTACCAATTTAACATCAGTTCTCGGCAACATTTTAGACAGGTAAACCGAAGGCTAAAGCAAGATGAACTGAAAACCTGAACCTCCCCGGTGTGATTTTCTCAAAAATTGACCAAAACGAGAGCCGAAAAGCGATCTTCTTTTTGAAACATGAACGCGAAAATCGTGCAGTATGAATTTCGCGATCGACTAGCTCGCTTTGTCGAAGATTTTCTATGAAATCGTTTCTTCAAAATTAAGATCAGGCCGGATTGTCGGAAACGAATGTCCGGCAACATTTAGTTTCCGATGTTTTTCCGATAGAGTTATGTGTCACTGAGGAAGTTTCAGTAAAAACTGTGTACTCTCTGCTGATGATCCGAAGTAGTAGTATATTTCTAACATGCTCTAACCAAGAGATGGCAAATATCAGCAGAAGCGATTGGTAAAATTACAAGAGTTGAAAATTATAGAATGAAGCCGAATTTTTTTAACGGTTTTTTGGTCTTTTTGACAAGAAAAAAAAATCGATTATTTTCAGCTCTCGTTGCAATTTAATTAATTGCTTCTTCTGGCCTCCATCATTTCGATTATTTCTCACGGTTAATTTTTTTTAACGCGCGCAGTGTCAAATCCGCACGTTTACGTGGCAAAATGTATGTTTGCAATCAATGGACGATTATTCGTGACGATCGTTTTTTGGGACCTCGAATTACATCTTCGTTAATATGACGTTTCAACCTTTCATTTTCCCGTTTCGTCTCAAATCATCTCGCCTTTTTAACACGGATAGCGGATCACCAAAAACTTTTTCTCCCTAGTCAGAAATATTGACTCTGTTTTCACAGACTCGAAATTTGTCATTAAGTTCCCGCTGTCGTTAATAAACGTTACTTTTTACAGATTAATCAGCTGCATGTATGTTATATGTATGTTTGGGTCCGACACGATCGTCGGACAGTTTTCGTTAGATCGCTCATTGCGCTATCAACAGGATTTTACAATATTCTGATCGCTTTGAAGTACATGGTAAAATTCGAACGACGCCGGCCGTTACCTATTTCCTCGTAGTCTAACGCAGTATCTTAAAAAGTCTTTCCAGTCACCATCTCTCACATACTGCCTGACTGTCTCGTGTTCCTTCAGACTTGTCAATTTTGCCCTAACTTCGTAACTTTTATAGGACGAGAATCTCCCCTTTCGCATCTTGCTGTCTTGAGAACTATCGAATTTCCGTAAAATAAAACATTGGATACGCAGACGACGCGAAGGAGGAAAAAAGAAATCGTTAAATTAACAATCAAAATTTAACCAGGCCGGTCGTTGATTATTGAAGATTCTGGAGTAATCGAATATGTGCCAGCGCGTATCTTTGAGAAGCGGCAATTTTAATTATCATTTTGCTGAATTTTAAGTTGCCGTTCGGGACACGGTAGTAGATAAATAACATCCGTCAACGCGTAGAAGTTCGCCGTTTCCACGCGCGGCGACTAAAGATAGATGATGAAAAATAGGCTGCTACTAAACGTTATCTTCCCCCTGGTTTGAGTTCATTTGTGAGAGGTAGTGTTGTGCGGAATGTCGAAACGTCACTGAGAATTGTGTCCACGTATATGTGCGGTTTGCAGGAATGTATCGTTTTCTTGGATTCCACCTAGAAATCGAAATTTGCAGCACAGACTCTGTAAAAGACGAAAATATCCTGTTCAAATTCGCTGCGTTTTGAATAAGAATGGCAATATTAAAAAGGGTTTTCATGTTGTCGGGTCTTTTTTTTTTGAACTGGGTACTTTTCTGATTTTTCTAACGCCGTAGCAGAGACGACGGCCCCCGATGCATTATAATTAACGCGAACTAGAAGAATGATTCATTTAATTTTCGGAGCTTGAAGTGGAAATCTGACATGAACCGGCGGAGTGTCCAATCTGTTGGAGTCGGTTCATCATAATAAATCATTCGGCTCTTGCTGGGGGGATACTTTTTTTCAGGCGGAAAATAATGATGAAAGTGGAGTGACACACTAGCCGGTGCAATTTTTTGTTTACATGAAATCTGTTGCAGCGAAATTTGTGTTACTCGCGGCGCTAAAACAATTCCCAATTCGATTTTATTTATTTATATTTGTTTGTTTTTGATTTTTGTCTTCGTCTTTATGGTTTATTAATAATGCCCCGTTATTTCGCTTCCCGGTAAATAGTTATACTTGCATGTCAAAAACAGAATAATCCGATTTAACTTCTGAATTCTAATATTATTTCATGTGTGTTTTAAAATGAAACTAGAAATTTTAGCTGATTCTACCAATATATAGGTGTATATATATACATACATACATTCTTTTTTTTTTTTTTTTTTTGAGATATTTAACTAAATGGTAAACAAACAAAAGAAATAAATAGAAACATATTTATTTTCAAAAACGTTTCCGCACAAAGCCCCCATCTCTTCGGCTGGAAAAACAAAACATTACAACAGAACACGGAATGTATGTCGCGAACAAATTATAAAAATGTTAAAACACCAACATAGAACCGAAATATGCGTCGCGAGTAAGAAGCAAAATCGCACCGGACAAAAAGCTTTCTATTCATCACTTTTGCTATTTCTTAAATATATTCTTTCGAATGATTCTTTTAAAACGGTTTCAACGAAGCATTTGAAACGTGAAAAATTTCTATTTTGAATTTTAATGATTATGTAAACATAAAATTCGCCGACGATTTCACTGAACCGTAACTACGGCTTTAAGTTCAAAAGCCGACCACGATTATGGTTCAGTGAAATCGAAGCTGGTCGGTGAATTTTGCATTTATACAATTATTAAAATACCGTTTTCGTTTTAACGATTACAGTTGTTCTGAATGTTAACGCAATCTGACGGAGTTTGACGGAGTTTAAGAGCGTTTAGCGGAGTTTAACGGAGTTTAACAGAGTTTAGCGGGGTTTAGCGGAGTTTAACGGGGATTAGCGGAGTAATGTATACAAATTTTACCGAAATGGCGATTAAACGCTAGTTAAATAGACGACGCAAAGGATCAGATGGCCAGAATGAAATGGAGTTGGGCTGGTCATGTAGCTAGAAGAAGCGGTATAATAGATGGTCGATGCGTGTCTTGCAATGATGGCCAATAGGCAAAAAAAGAAACCAAAGAAGACCAATGACGCGTTGGCAGGATGATATCAGAAGTGGATAGAAGATGTTGAGGAAAGCCTTCATCCAGGAGTAGACTGACAAAGGAGCATATCATGATATCGTGCGTGAATCAACACTAAAACAGAGTCTAAAAATAGACGTCTCGAAGTTATGCAGCTTCAGATTTTAATTCCACCTTCGGTATATTATTCAACAAACTGGATAACTCAAACTTACACATTACCGAACAAGAGCCTTAGTAAAATGAACGCCCCCGATCTACGACAGCGTTACTATAACCTTACACACTGAGTTCGTACGCTGTGTATTCCGTATTCGAATTTTATCGCGCAGTTGTAATCGCGATAAGCGGTTAACCGTTATCTTCAATACATTCGTTAGATAACATTGCACTTTTATTGAGCAATCACTTACGCTCGCATAACATATCCGTATTTTACACTTCGGCGCTTGGTATACGCCATCCTTTTTTTCAATTATTTCGCTTTCGTAATCGCTACCTAACTATTATCGGTAATTGTTTCCGAACGTTTGACCCCGGAGGGGTAGCGGGAGGTTCCCCGGCCCGATAACTAACACTTTTTCCCACTACTTCGTGTTGGCTGTATCCTATTCGAAATGGACAACGGTAATAATCCTATACGCCGGTTAATTTTAATTTAGACACGATGAAGTATATATATATATATATATATATTAGTAGGAATAATAGTGATATTAGTGATAAAGATAGTAGCGGTTATAATTTCATAATTAGTTATTTCGTATTCAGAAGTAGACGGTTGTGTATTGTGTTATATTATCGCTTATTCTTCCGCTGATTCAATTAACACTGATAACGTGAACGAGTAAGACTTCTTAAATGGTTACATTTATACGTTATATTTAGTACTGATATGTATAGTTCTAACGGCAAAAGGTAAAACATTAACTAAAAGACAGCTAAGTAATTCAAGATCACCGAGTACCTAGTTATCAAAAAACTCAACATCGAGAAGATCACCGGTAATGAAGTAACATCAGTTCCGGAAGGAATAAAAGGTTTACAAGCCAACATGAAAGAATTTAAAAATTTTTTTTCTTTCCTATCCGATAAGTAGTACGATGATATAGTTAAAATTAATACGTCACTAACTGAGGAAGTGAAAGCTTTACGCGAGCAAGTTGCTACTCCGATAGGACAGGTGCAGAAAAAATACATAGAAATCAAACTAAAAAACGTAATAAACGAGATTGACCACAATATTCACGTTGTGACAATATCGCAATTCATGGAATATTACAGAAAATAATAATGAAAATCTTACGGACATTGGTATCAAAGTTGCAAACAAATTAAATGTTGAAAGAAATGGATATCACGGCAATACATTGACTTCCAGCACAGACCGATAATAACTAAAATGGAGAGGCGGTTAGCTGATCAAATGCTGGAAAACAGAAGGAAAATTATAATACTGGACAGTGACCTAACGTACTGCAGGAGTTCTTTGCTGAAAGTATACATTAATAAGAACCTATCAAGGTACTACAAATATCTGTTCTGGCAAAAACAAAACAAAAAAACTAGAACGATGAATTACAATTTTATATGGACAAAAAGGGAGAAAATTTTCGTCAGGAAAAGCGAATAAGATCGTGTAGTTGTAGTAAAGGATGAAGATGACTCAAATAAATTAAGTTAGAATATTTCTGCTATTTGTTTCTTTTTAGAAAAGATTTCTGATCGGATTGAAATATAACCGAATTCTTTCCTCACTTTTTGTTTCTGGGTGAAGGTCCTTGGTTGACGAGCCCAAGAAAAAAAAAAAAAAAGTTAGAATATAAGTCAACAATGATTACCAGATTACGCATATCTATGTCGTTACCAGTAGTTTATTGACGGAATAAGGGTATGTGTGTGTTTTTGTATGAGTGCGTGCCCGTTTTGAACTAGAGTAGTGAAGAAAGATGGTGGTGAAGAGGATACAGTGGCAGAACGAACAAAATTGAGTGCACGGGAGAGTGCGGAAGGAAGCGAAGAGGTTGTGAGCGTGTGGGTATGCAGGTAATAAGTTTGATACTAGTGCAGTGGTGAGCGAAAGAGCGTGATGGCTTTTCGACCATGTACTTGCAATGCCACCCGCGTACACCAACTACATGGTGTGGTAAGGTTGGGAGAGTGATGTGCTGTGACGTAGGTAATATATGTGTAAAAGTATTTTTTTCTTAATTTTGTTTTCAGGGTGCAGATAGCGGTTGTGTTGAAAAGAATGGGCGCATTAATGTATTACAGTGTTCACATGTAGATTTATGCACATACACACATATATATATATATATATATATATATATATATATATATATATATATATGGGTATCATTATCAATTTTATAATATATGTGTGTAATAATAGAAGTTATTTATGATAACTACGATAAGATTACGATACTGGTGAAATATAAAAGTATATTGCTATAGTCTTAAAGTTATTAATCAAATAAATTAATTTGCTTTACTCGAGGGACTACTACGAATTCTATGTGTTGGTTATGTATGTGCAATTGTCTTTCCTCTTCATCTCGAACTTTCCATTCTCACCTGAGCATAAAAATTAATAAGCTTACCTCTCAAATATGACTCTATTAATAAACATAACCGTACGAACTGTAGTGATAGTAAAAAATGGACTGATAATATAAACAGCGTACTAAATCTAAACAATATATTGGAAATTAACACCGAAATATTTTATTTGTTGCACCTAAACATAAGAATTGTTAGGCGTAATTGGGATGGATTTATAAGTTACATTTACAAGACAACTTTAATCGTCATTGTATTAATAAAAATAAATATTTATTTATTTATTTATTTAAATATTGGTATGCTCCATACAGGTGTTAGCCTAATTATACGGAGCATATAAAAGAGAGAATGAATTAGATTTATATAATATAGCAGGTTTCACGAGAATTGGACCACAAAGACCAATGGGATATAACGAGAGAATACTTGTGTTTGTAAATAATAAATTTAGATGCAATATTCAGGAAGTTAATAATAGGCCAAGTATGGATCTGGTGATGGTAGATATAGATATGTGTAAAAATAATTCTTTTAATTGCTATACATATATTGAACACCTAAAAGTAACTGCAACACTTGTAAAGAAATTAAATAATTTAGATAATTTCCTGATTTGCGGTAATTTCAATATTAATTTATTGCTTCATAATGCACAGGCGGAGAACTTTTTAAATGTAATTTATGGGGTAGGAAGAGTATAGTTAATAAGAGGAATTACAAGAGAAGAAGACCCCGGATAGGTAGAAGTATTTAGTGTCCTGTATAGGTAATATATTTACGAAGTATAAAACAAATGAAATTACTTCGAGAATAATTAATACGAAAATATCTGACCATTATTACATGATATGTTGTGCATTGAATATCCCGAATCGGAAAATTCGGAATTTAAAAAATTCCCTGAAATATGTTTTTGATGAAAAAAGGTTTCGCAATAAAATTAATAAGTATAACTGGAGCGAAGTAAGTAGCATTACAACGGCAGGAGACATAGACGATCGTACACATTCAGCTTTTAAACATATATATATATATATATATATTAAAAAAATGTAAATTGGAAGTAAGCGAGAGTAAAAAGGTAACTCTAAATATAATCCTAAAAATGAATGGATGAGTCGAAAAAGAATCAATCTTTCCAAGAACTAAGTAGTCTTAATTCACGAGATAATCAACTTGCATTTTTAAAACACTATGGAAATTTACTATCTTCACTACCATTAGATCTTCGATGACGGTGTCAAATTTTCTGGATCCAATAAAGATATGCTAATATTTTTACACAAAGATTTAAGCTGCCTCCCGAAACCTCGATGCTTATAACGCAACTCGTAGCGATTGAAAAGGCCTGAGAATATATTTTAAATGTTCTTCGTTTCAATCGAAAATTTCTCACATGCTCTGATAGCCTCAGCTCACTTCTAGGCTAATGAAGGTTGTCATTTTCATCACATGGAATTATCAAGCATTGCTAGCTGCTTAGACACCACGGTATTCTTCTTAAAGATAGAGCAGATACGGTAGCTAAAATCGCTATTATATCTGGAGATCGGTTCCCGTGTATTCTGTCAACTAATTCATTTGAGAAAAATAAAAAGGACAATAGGGCGAACTGGTTGGCTTTTATACATACAGCTGTCTAAATAAAGGTGAAACATATTATGGTGCTATAGAAGCATCGTTACGTAATTAACCGCGATTTAGTCATATCTTGTCTTTGGTCCTGTCCAGAATGGTTCGCAGATTTGTTACGGTTATTTGCAGGTTGCGCACTGGCCATCCTAGAGCGTTGCAGAATTGCTCTGTAACAGGTCTTTCCAACCGCAATTGTGATAAACACATTCTAGTATTAGTTTTAGAGAGGACATTAATCATTTGTTTTGCAGTTATATTTCGCTTTGCTGATGAGTTAATCTCTAATAGAACATGTCTGCCATACCGCATATACAGTGAGTCACATAAATATTCGTACTCCGACGAGAAAAACGAAAAAGCGTTCATAAAACAACGAAAAACAATTTCAATGACGAAAGAATGAATATGCATACTGGTAGGTACGACTTTCAGTGTAACATAATGAAAGACAAAAAGTAAAAAAAAAAAACCTACATCATACCTGTATATGGAACAGAAAGGAAACAGTTGAATAGAACACGTTACAAAAATAGTCGTGCAACATCAAAAAAATATCCTTAATATTTCGTATAAAGACCTCGAGCCTTAACCACTGCTGCCAATTAACGTGGCATGGACGACACCAATTTTTGGCAATATTCCGCGGCAATTTTCCTCTATTCGGCTAAGAGATGTTCTTTCAATTGACTGATGTTCTGAACTGGTGATTCACGAAGTTTCTGGTTGAGGTAATCCTACACATGTTCGATGCGGTTGCAGTCTGAGGACTGAGCAGGGGTAGGCATCACATGGAGACAATTATAGAGCATCCATTCACGTGCCGTATGCTTCCGATCGTTATCTTGCTAATAATATCACGAGTCCACAATTCTAAATTTTTCGGCACTTGGGAGTAAATTATTACGTAAAATGTCAACATACATTTCCTTATTCATCCGGACATCGATAAAGACGAGTGAACCTAGCCCATATGGTGAGAAACAGCCATAATTCTGCCCTTCGTTCGATACTAGGAGCTCATCGAACCACTCTTGCATCCGATATACACCCTGTCAAGAAAGTATCGGGAATTGTTAAATAAAACGAACAATTTTTAATTTTCATCCAAATTTATTTTGTCACCTTCAAAATAACATCCATTCGAAGCGATGCACATATGCCAACGCTTTTTCCACTCGGAAAAGCACTTCTGATAGGCGGTTTCCGGGATGGCCTTTAGCTCTCGCGTCGCATTCGTCTTGATGTCATCAATCGATTCGAAGCGCATTCCCCGTAGCGGAAATTTGAGTTTTGAGAATAGGAAGAAGTCGCAGGGTGCTAAATCTGGTGAATACGGCGGTTGTTCGATGATATTTACCGAGTGTTTGGCCAAAAACTCATTCACAATTATGGCTTTGTGAGACGGCGCATTATCGTGATGGAGAATCCAAGAATTGTCGACCCACAAATCGTTACGTTTACGACGGATAGCCTCTCTCAAACGTCTCAAAACACTTAAGTAAAACTCTTTGGTGACTGTCTGTCCGGCTGGCACATATTCATAGTGTACCACGCCTCGAATATCGAAGAAAACAATCAACATGATCTTCACTTTCGATCGGCTTTGGCGAGGTTTTTTCGGCTTTGGCGCGCCAATTGGCCGCCATTCGGACGATTGCTGGTTCGTAAGCGTGTCGTACTCGTACACCCATGTCTCGTCACCAGTAATTATCTTTTCCAAGAAGGTAGGATCCAAATTGGCTCGATCCAGCATGTCTGCAGCTACCTGTTCTCGGTACTTTTTTTGAAAGAAATTCAGGTCTTTCGGAACAAGCCGAGCCGCAACGCGTTGCATACCCAATTTTTCGTGCACAATCGTACGTACGCTCTCGTGTGACATGCCCAATCCATGAGCCATCTCTCTCAAGCTCACATGACAATTTTCAGCAACGATTTCCTTGATTTTATCGACGTTATCATCGGTCACACTCGTTGAAGGCCGTCCAGAGCGAGGCATGTCTTCGACCGTCTCCCGACCATCCTTGAACGCTCTGTACCACTCGTAAACCCGCGTTTTTGATAAAGCAGATTCACCAAAAGCCTTCTGTAACATTTTCAGTGTATCGGCACAAGAAATTTCGTTCGAAACACAGAATTTAACACAAGTACGTTGTTCAATATTTTCACTCATTGTAAAACTTCGACAAAACACTTCAAGGTCGACTGATTTTAACAGCTGCTGTAAACACACTGGTTGACAGATCGCGCTAAAAATAGGCATCATAATACAAAACAGTTGTACCAACCTGGAAAAAAAAAATTATCTGCCTAGCTATTACCCGGGAGATTTAAATTGACAATTCCCGATACTTTCTTGACAGGGTGTATGTAATTTGTTGGGGTGCCCGCCGTTTTCATACTATAGAAACTACCAGCGACGATGCAATACTCTTCTGTCCTTAACACATACTCCTTTGGCTATTATTAATTTCTCACGCATACCTAGTTTCTCAAATGATCCTGTTCCCGAAGTCCTCGACTTATTAAAAATAACATTAACCGAATAAACCCTATATACCAAAACTTCACATTAATCCCTCCCCCATAATAAAAACAGACGTATCGCTTGAAAAAAAAAATATATTCAGACAGCTACCAACTGACGTTATTGAAATAGCTAAAAATACAATAAATAAATACACCGACCGCGTTATAGTCTATACAGATGGTGCTAGAAATAGCCCCATCACAATCACATCGCTGACAGCATGCACTCGTTCATAGTATCAGATAATGCGTATTCTTTCCGACTCCAATCTCGCACGACCATCTTCTAAGTGGGTCATTTTCTCCAACGCAATGTCTTTTCAGTATGGGAAGTTTCATCCCAATCGCTCAGAACATATTAATAGAATGTATAGTATTCATATCAACACGGACGCTCCTACCGTATAAAACACTCCCCGATATGCTGTCAAACTCCCAAACAGCAATAAACTCAATCATTCATTTTTTTTTAAATAAACAGAATAGCTAAAGAAATGTAGACGCAAACCCCGCTCGGTATGTCGCGATAGCCACAGCTGTTTTTATTATTATTATTATTATTATTATTTTATGGGCACGTCAGCACAGGGCATTCACCCAATACAAAATATTAGAAGAGTAGAATGACACGTATTTAATCACCCTACAGCGAGAAAGCCACGTCCCAACTTTAATCGATTTTTGGTATTCGCATTTGACACGCCACTTCATCGTTCACACCGAAATCGTTAATTTTTTATAGTCGCTAACAAGCTCTAACGGACACCCCGAGGTATATAACAAAAACCGTACTTTGTTAAAAAAAATTAATTAATTAAAAATGAAACGGAAATAGAGAATTCAGTTGAAGGAAGAAAAACACGTGACGGAAAGAAATCCATAAAAATTAACTTGAAATACGGAAGAACACGGTGCCGAAAATAAAATTAAATAATTTCTTCTGTGGTAATTTCAATTAATCGGTAAAATTACATCGCTCGCGGCACAGTTTAATTTCGTCAGGCCTAGTTTGAAATAAAGGAGAAAAAAAACAAACGATAAAAGAGGAGAGGAACCGCTGCCGCGCGGGTTATACTGGTACTGTGATACAAATTAGCTGACGATGGTTACAAGTGGTCAGAAGATCACGCTGTTATCGGTGGCGTGAAATAGATGTAACGAACTTGCACACTGTTTTAAAATTTTTAATTAAGCTTAAATTAAATTAACACTTTTGTCTTTAAAATACCAACTTCGAATTTTCAAAGTAAAAAAATAAATTTGTCGCTCGATGTAAAATAATTTGATCGCTAATTCATAATGACAAGTTTTTCGAAAACTGACACAGTAAATAATTACATTAACCTAAAATTTCACCTTAAATTTTTATGAAAAATACACATATATATCGCGAATAGAGTAAAATTTTTTTGAATTGTATACTCCTTTATTTATATTTTCATTTAATTTTCAGTAAGCTATAGAACGAATTTATCGATAGTTATTCGTACAACGATTGAATGAGAAATGAACCAAAAGATGACAACATGGTACTTATTAATAAAAGAAGGTAGCTTGAACTCGAAGGACTGATGCGCTCTATTACCGATGAGTTCAAGTGTATAATTTTGACAGCTTGAATAAAGCTCGAATTTGACAATTAGACGCCGGTTCTTCAGAGTACATTTGTAACGAAAATAATATCGGGCGCGATATTAGAGTACTCTCAATTATTTGTGAGCGGGAAGAAATGTTTACGTTCCGGACTGGGTTGTTGTTATTCGTTTTTTGCTCTTTTTTCCCGAATTGCAGGGACATTTACTGTTCTGTTTGATGCTATTCTAGAAGTCTTCTGCTTCGGAGAGAGATTTTCAAAATCGGCAATTAATTTATAGCAATATATAGAGATGTCGCTTAACGCTGTAGGATACCTAGCTAAAACCAGTACGCGTTAAAGTGATTTTGAAATCATACCAAGCTCGTTGGGCTGCGTAAACTGTAATTCAAAAACTGGGTAATCGCTATTGATTTTCTAGGTCTTTACAGTAGCTGAAAATAAGACGGAGAAGAAAAATAGGCGAGGTGATTTCTCTTCTCAAAGGTGGATGCTAGAAAAACGATTCTCCTAAAGTGCTTAAATATTTGCAGATACACTCTACTCGCTTTTACTATGAAAGCCTGCAGGTCACGAATTCTCTAGCCACGATACACTTCTATATAGTGCGGTTTTTTTCTTCCGACACTCAAGTATTGTCTTTGTTTATTAATAATTTCACTGATTCAACCGTACTGAATATATCTTTTATGTAGTCTCCGCGTAATAATGTAAATTTATTCTCGCGTTCTCTCAGTGTAAGATTTAAAATTACGCCATCCACGTTAAAGCCGTCGAAATGAAAATTTAAGATAGCAGTTGATGATAAACATCGACTTAGACTGGGAATTTGTGCGTTTTCAGTTACTTTTACTGGTGAGCTTCGCGCATCATTGCAAACAATTAGTCGTGAATGTGTTGTCGCGATTTCAGTAGTTCGATATATACAGATATATATATATATATATATATATATATATGTATATGTAGATAGATATATAGATATCTCGATTATTATATCGAACTGATCTGAGAGTATCACGGTTATTTTCCTGATTATATCGCCGTATGACATTCATTCTCCGAGTTGCCGGATAATTTATTTTCATTCTCGATTGCTGTAAGACTAAAACAGAGCACATTCCAAGAACTGTAAAAAAGAAGGATTGAGGAAATGTTTTATCGTTTCAATATCGGTCTCTACAGGAATATACGTGGATAATGTTTGCGTTTTTTTTAGTTGTATTTCATTATTTAATCAACGATGTAGGCGTAAATAAAGACTGTGCCATGTCAAGTCTATTAATACATTTTTAAAATTTCGGAAATAGGCGATTGATTATTTCAATGTTGTCATTTCTCCTTCATCCATTGGTTGCGCGTATTTAAAACCGCAGATATTTTTAATTTTCCATTTTTTTTACATTTACTTAAAAATTTAAATTTAAAATGCAGACAGTGCTATTATTAGAAATTAATGGAAACGTTAGCAGTTTAATTGTTTAATATTTCGCATTATTCCTTCGGGCGAAATTGGTTGTTGTTTGCTTCGTAAAGAACAGCGCATATTAATCACGCGGTAAATGCGCTCAATTACAATATTAAGGATAATTTAGTTTCTTTATATTTTTTGCAGACTAGTTTGTTAAGTGAACTATTATCTCATCAGTTTTAATTGCGGCTAAATTTATAAAACAACGATAATGCTTATCCCGTTGTTCACCGAAGCCATTAGTAATTTTTTGTTCCAGACGTGTCAGCCAGGCATTTCAACCGGAAACATGGGGAGGGGATGAGAGTTGTTGGCGTTAAATTTCGATTTTGTCAGATATTGACAGGATAAAGAAACCGGCAGTTGGGATAATGAAAGGAAAAAGCAAAGATAAGATGATAATAAGGGGAAGAAAATGGCCGCTGGTTTTAACAAATATAGAACAAAAAAATATCGAGTAGAAAAAAAAAGGTATTCAAAGAAGACCTGATCCGGGTTACGGATGACTACTTTGTTCGGGGACATATGACGCAGAATTTACGGATAGAAGAAAGCGAGAAGAAGACAATGGAGCATTAAAGGACCGGTAGGCGAATAAATGCAGGAAACTCCGAGGGAGAACGGAATATTAGAAGAAAAATCAGATTAATCAGACGGATGAAATGAATGATTTTATTAGAAAAAATACGAATCGTAAATATCGAACGTCAAAATTGAACGTGGAATCTTCTGTGTACAGGCAGGAGATTACAGGACGGGAGTTTTTCAACAAAGAATGCCAGCAGAACTCGAAGAATCGGCCGCGTCATTGCTTCCGAGCCGCCTGTATGGCTGGAAAGCAACGGAAAATCGACACGGACAGAGTGGTGAGAAAGTGGAATGCGGATGAGAGAGTATGTGCGGAGAATAATAAAGAGGAATAACCCCAGAAAAAGCGAGAAACAATAACTGAAGTTCTCTATAGGTAACTAGAGAAAATGAAAATAACCGGGAAGCTGCCAGGATGATCATTTTCGAAGAAATCGTTAAGATTATGAAAGATAAAAGAGACTATCGTCGAGTTTCTCGCGAAAATGAGGGTTATATGAAAAGGAAATAGAAAACTTGAATAGTATAGTTTCATTCTGGCTATAGAAAAAGAAATAAGAAAAGGAAAATAGAAAAATAAGTATTTTGGGGGAGACGGAAAAAATAGGTAAGTTGAAGGAAAAATAGGAGATATTATTGACAGTAACAATCCGAAATGAACTAAAATAAAGAGAAATAAAAACAAGGATTTTTTCGTCAGTCCCTAGAAATGAAAGAATTAAGATATATGTAAGTGTAAAAAACGTTTATATTGAAAAAACAATAAATAAAATCTGCGAAATAGTTAGAGTTTTATTTAACCGACTTCAAAAAAGGACGTCATTAGAGTAAATTAATTTAGCGGTTGTTCATTCGCGTTGTTTATTAGATAACAATTGTTCTCCGGTAACGTCGTCTTCGATTTCTTCGGCATTGTTCGATATCATCGTAGCTGATAAAACCGGTGAGATTGTTCCGATTTAACTATTCTAGTGTATTTCTCTTATCTGTGCTGTAAATTAACTTTGTCGCTTCGCTAATTTAAGTTAACTTGTAGCGTTGTTTTTATTTCATTTATTTTTCGTCATTTTTGTTTCTAATTTTTATTTATTTACTTTTTAGTTGGTTAGATGAGCGCAGCCAAGGGGGGCCGCTCTGCGGCCTCCTCCCCAAGTCCTGCTAAAGCTATTAAACCGCCGACCAATTTGTCTATTAATATGGACGTGGACAGTAATTCAAAACGTAAATCTGTTGATCCTCTTTCGCCCATTTCCTCTGTTCTACCGAAAGAGATTAAACTCTCTGAGGCTGAACCTAGTACATCCTCTGTTTCCCATGTTGTCGATCATCTCAGCCACAACATTGTTAATAATAACACTAAGATCAATTCAAATAATTCATCTACTAACAACATTATTAATAATAATAGTAATAACATTAATAGCAACAATAACGACAACAACAACAATAATAGTAACATTAACAATAGTGATAATAATAATAATAATAATAATAATAATAATAATAGTGCTAGTAATAATAGTTGCATTACCGCCGTTTCCAATACTTGTTTCGTAAATGATCATCCGGGACCTTTCATTGTTTTTGTCGAAAATTTAGATGACGATAAGAACATAGGCAATAATCACCCTTTGGCTCTTGCAAGATTATTAAATTCTGTTTCTTCGTCATTTCTTAGTGTTTCTCCTCAAGGAAAGGACCGCATTTCAGTCACCTTCCCTTCTGCTTCCACTGCAAATTCCTTTTTATCTAATTCTGACTTCTTTCTCAGTAAAAATATTAAAGCTTACATTCCCAATAGCGCCTTATTCAGAATGGGAATTATTTCAGGGGTTCATCCTTCGTTTTCTGAAGACGATATTACGGAGGGGATTGAATCGTCTATTCCCATAGCGTCCATTCGTCGTATCTATCGTTCCTCCGAGGGTACTAAAATTCCGACTAGATCCGTAGAAATTAAATTCCACAAATCCGTTCTTCCAGATTTTGTTTCCATTTACAGACTCCGTTTTCCTGTTTCGCCTAGCGTACGACTACCTACACAGTGTTCGAAATGTTTCCTTTTTGGGCATATTTCCAAACACTGTCGTAGCTCTTCGAATATATGCCCTCACTGTGCCTCCAAACATCCTTTATCAGACTGCAGTAATCTTCAAGAGCCCCCTCTTTGCCGGAATTGTAAAGGCTCTCATTGTGCTTATAATCGTACGTGCCCGGAATGGGTGAAACAAAAGGAAATTAAGCGCATTATGGCATTCGAAAACATCTCTTTCCATGAGGCTTCTAATTTTAAAAATAGTAATTTAGTTTCCCAGGCTTTCTCATATGCCGACCGTGCTTCGTTGCCTGCTTCCTGTCCTAATGTATCTTCTAAGTCCTCTCATACAGTTCCTAAATCTATTCCGCGGCCCAAATCCCCAACTTTTCATAAACGTCCTAATTTTAAATCTTATACTAAACCTTCCCCACAGTTTCCTGCCCTTCCTTCTAACCGCCTTCCGTCGCCCTCTAATGGTTGGGCTTTTAATAGTTCTTCTTCTACTAGTAATTCCACCTCCATTAATAGTAATTCCTTAGTTCATGACGCTTCCAGTTCTAGTTCCGCTTCTACTTCCAAAGTTCCTTCATCTACTGTTCTTCCTACAGCAAATTTTATAGCTGAAGCGATTTTAGATCTTCTTGCGTCCAATAACATTGATTCTTCTCCTTCCCTTGTTGACTCCCTACCTCTCTTTTTATCTAACTACATTCACCTTAATTAGTCTTTCTTCTCACTTTTGTTATAAAGTGAAAGTGAATGCAACCGGGGCTAGCCTTTTCTTTCCCATTTCGTTTTTTCTCTGCTTTTTCTGTCTTTATTTCTTTCCATTTTCTGTTTTCTCCCTATTCTCTTTTTAAGATCACTATTATTATTACTATCAATATTTCCTTTCATATTAATTTCCTCCTTTTCCAGATTTTAAGACTCCTGAATGTATAGCCCAGAGGCGGACAAGCAGCAGTTGCTTTTTTCACATTTCAATGTACTGACGCTGCTGTGACTAAAATCACTGCCGGGCTCAGATATATTGGTTTTATTCGTATCATGATGCATTGTACTCTTGTCTTTTGCCGGATTTTAAGATACTTGGGTGTAATGCCCAGAGGCAGACATGTAGTAATTTATTTTTTCACATTTCAATGTACTGACGCTGCTGTGACTAAAATCACTGCCGGGCTCAGATATATTGGTTTTATTTGTGTCGTTCTGCATTGTACTCTTGTCTTAATATTTTTGAGACCGCAGCACTTTGACACTGTTTTACGCTATTGTAATTTACATTATATTCTCGAAAAGTTGAGACAATTATCGAGAATCATAGCGACTACGAATTTCGCTCTGTTATGCAACTTAGCTGCAATGGGCTCCGAATCATTTTGTCCGTTGCCTCTAAAATCCTGTTCCTTACTTTTCATTTTCTCTTTTATTTATTCCAGTCTAGCATCCATCGCCGTCCTTTTTTCATCAACAGTCTATTTTTGTTTAATTGTTTTTATTTGTTCCTTCCCTTTTCTTATTAACTTTCCTCTCATCTTGCTAGCCCCAATTTTCCTCCACCCATTAAAGTTTCTTTCCTTCTGTCTTTCTTTTTTATATTGTAATTATTATTTTTTTTTCTACTCTACCTTGCTGTTTTTCTTCTGGCACTCTCTTCGCCTCTCTTCCTTTTCCTCCCCCTCTATCTTTTTGTTTTTTTTTATTTCTTTTTCCTTTCCCTACTCAAGTCTTTTCCTTTTATAATTTACTATGCCGGGTACTTTTAATATTTTACAGTGGAACTGTCGCAGCCTTAGAGCCAACAAAAATGCATTAGAGGGTCTGTTAGACATTCATAGTATTAACGTTGCTCTCATTTCGGAAACGTGGCTACGGTCGGATATGAATATTAATTTTCGTGGGTATAAGATAATCAGATGCGATCGTGACGATGGTTATGGTGGATCTGCTATTCTTATTAGGAACGGCATTCTATTTAAATCTCATGATGTTTCCTTTAATTCCCCTTCTAGTCCTAATCAGCCTAATATTGTACACATTTCCATTCCTTCCAATGCAGCTCGTCCGCTTAATATTATTTCTATTTATGTTCCCCCTAGTTGCGACCTTCGTCACTTCCCTCTCGTTTCTTTCCTCAGGTCTATCCCGCATCCGTTCATCATTGGGTGTGACTGGAATGCTCGGTCGCCCTCATGGGGCTGCTCAAACCATAACAACAACGGTACTGCTCTTGAAAATCTTGTTCTTTCTAATGATTTAGTCCTTCTTAATGATCTCTCTCCTACCTATTACAAGAGCGCATCTAGTTATAGTACTCTCGATTTAACTTTCTCATCTCCTTCTATTGATTTTGATTACAATTGGTCAACTCTCATGGGCTCCTATGGTAGTGATCATATTCCTATTCTAATTACTCCCCAGAATCCTCCTTCTTCTCCTTGCTTTAAACCTCTCAATTACCTTCGATGGAACCTATCGAAAACTAATTGGGCTCTGTTCCACTCCTTAGTTGATTCTATGCCTAAACTTCTAGATGGCTCTGATCCTGTACTCCATTACCATCTATTCCTAAATTCGATTACAAATGCTCTATCGCTGTCTTCTCCTTCCCGTAAACCGTCATCGTCAGGCCATCGTGGATCAGCATCGTCCCTCTGGTGGAACGAAGAATGCAATGCCGCTTTCGATCATAGTCGCGCTACATTTAGAATTTTCCGATCAAATCCTACACGCGAAAACTTTCTTGCCCACAAAAAGGCCAATGCAAGGGCTAGGTTTATTCTAAAATCGTCTAAGAAATCCTCTTGGAAAAATTTCTGTTCATCTTTTTCGAGAACTACTCCTCTCAAGCATATCTGGAAAATGGCCAGAGCTTTCAAATTCCCTTCTTCTGAACGTCCTTCTATCCATACTATTTCCTCCGACAGTTTGTCTTCTTTTCTTGATGCTGTTGCTCCTGCTTATGTTCCTAACGTTGATGAATCCTGCCCGTTTCCTGTTATGGAAAACCCTAATTCTCATTCTCTTTCCTCTGCGTTTAATATTAATGAATTGAAATCCATTCTCAAAAAATCTTCCAGCACCACTCCAGGTCGTGATGGTATTCCCTTCTTTGTCCTAAAAAAGTTATCCGATCTTGCTCTCCGAACCCTTCTTTGTATATTCAACTCCTTTTTGTCCAGAGGAGTCACACCTCCTGACTGGAACACCTTTATTATCATTCCTATCCCTAAGAAAAACTCCTCTCTTCGTCCGATCTCCCTAGCATCGTGTCTCAGAAAACTGTTTGAGGGCATGCTTAACAAGCGCCTGGTCTGGTGGCTCGAACACAATAATGTTTTTCCTTCTAATATGTTTGGTTTCCGTCCAGGCTTAGGTCCTGCTGACTGCGTCAGTCTGTTTGTTTCCTATATCTATAAATCTTTCATCGATAAACAGTACACTCTAGCTACTTTTATCGATGTTTCCAGTGCTTTTGATAATGTCCATCTCCCTACTCTTCGAGATAGAATGATAGCAATTAACATCCCGACGCATTTTTGTTCCCTCATTGTTAACTTGATGTTAAATCGTACTATTCTCCTGTCTTCTTCTTCGTTCGAGGTTACAAGAGTTGTTTCACGTGGTCTTCCACAAGGATCCTGCCTTAGTCCTACTCTTTTTAATATTTATACTATTTCTGTTGCTTCTCTTTCTATGAACTCCTCTTCCTTATTTTTTGCCGATGACATTCTTCTCTTTTCCTCATCCCGTGATATCGTAGATGCTAACGAAAGTGTTAATTCGTCTCTAGCTACTTTGGAACAATCTCTTTCCTCTTTGAACCTTTCTATTTCCCCTTTAAAATCCTCTTGTATTGTCTTTTCTCTTCGTCCTTTTAATCCCGCTTTAGTCTCTGTATCCTTAAACTCCAATCTTATCCCTCGTAGGGAATGCTTCTGCTATCTCGGTGTATTTCTCAATAGTCGTCTCTCCTTTTATGAACATATTAATTTCCTTTCCTCTTCTGCCCTTAAAAGACTAAACTTACTGAAAGCTCTTTCTCCAACAAAATGGGGAGGCGATCCCTTTCTCCTTATTTCCTTGTACAATTCGATTATCCGTTCCAAATTCGACTACTGTTCCTTTATCTATGGCTCTGCCTCAAAATCACTTCTTTCCAAGCTGGATATAATTCAAAATTCTTGTATTCGTCTTTGCCTTGGTGTTCTTAGATCTTCTCGAGTACCAGCAGTTCTCGCTGAGTCTAACTCGCCTCCCCTTTTCATTCGCAGATCCTATTTAGGTTATCGTTTCTTGTGTAAACGCCTACCGTTATCATCCTCCAAACTTATTCCTTCATATCTTTCTATTCTGCAAAACTGGCGTTTTACTCCCAAGAAAATTCCTATTCTAGCCCACATTGCTTTGCGGCTAAATTCCTTTTTATCCTGCACAATTTCTTATAACAATCTCCCTTACTTTTCTTTCAATTTTGCAGATCTCTCCAATCCTCCCAATGTATTCTACTTTCCTTTTTCCTCCAAATCCCTTTCCTATCCAACGGTTATACAGGAATTCCATAGTTATATCGAATCCCGTTTTCCTTCCCATATTGCTATTTTTACGGATGGTTCGAAGGGGCCTAATGGAGTTGGAGCTTCTTTCATCATTCCGAGCATTAATTTCTCTGAATCTTTTCGTCTCCCTTCCTTTTGTACTATCTTTACGGCCGAGTTAACGGCCATTTTACGTGCCATAATCCATATTTCCTCACATCGTTCTTCTTCTAAATTTTTAATTATCTCCGACTCCATGTGTGCTCTTAAAGCTATTTCCTCTCATTTCCCCTCTCACTCCTCTGACCTTTTCATCCTCCGTATTCGCTCTCTCATTCACACTCTCTTCTCACTTCACGCTATCCGCATTGAAATGCTCTGGGTCCCCAGTCATATGGGGATAGAGGGTAACGAAATGGCTGATTCTTTGGCTCAGATTGCTGTATCCTCCCGCTTTTTTTTCTCTAGAATTCCCGTTTCGAATTTACTCCCATTGTGCAAAAAGTTTCATGTTAGATTTTGGTCAGATTTTTACGTTTCCTCCTTTTCTAATCATTCTTCCTTTTATTTTTCCATCCAACCTAATCTTCCCACGCGGCCTTGGTTTTACGATTTTCCTTCGCTTCACCGCTCCGTTATTGTTCCTATTATCCGTTTACGTCTGAATCATACTCTTCTTCCTTCCTCACGCTTTCGTTTTCATCTCGCTCTTTCCCCTTATTGCCCTCTTCATCCTGACGACGTAGCCGTCTGTGATCCTGACCATATCCTCTTTGAATGTCCATCCCTCGTGAACGAACGTACCTCTTTGTATTCCAATCTGCTGTCACTCAAACTCCCTACTCCTTATTGTGCCTCGTATATCTTATCGTTTCCGTCGATCTCAGTTGTTCCTATCCTCAGTTCCTTTATCTTATCAATAGCTGACCGAATCTACATTTAACTGATCCTTCTCCTTCCTTTCGTTTCTGGGCGAAGATCCTTTGTTGATATGCCCAAAGGGGGGTTAAAAAAAAAAAAAATAAAAAAATAGTTAGAGTTGGCATATTCAGCAAGAACTTCTAGTTTGGGAAGGGATTTAAGAACGTTATGAATCAAAGACGAGAGAGTTTTCGATTTAGAGAGATCCGACTTGGTGATAAAGCCGTATAAATAATCAAAAAAAAAAAAAGGAAAAAAAAGAACACTAATGAACGATTAAGCGGGCAAAATTATAAGAAATCAGATCGACTAAATATTTGTGAAGAAGAGCTCAAGAAATTTGTCACATCAACCCCAAAGCATGTCGTGCCGTTGATGTGGATTCAGATCGCAATCAGTGATGAAGTGGAAAATATTTCGGTCATCGAGAACGAAGTATCAAAAAATAAATAAACATAGGGTGATTCAAAATTAGATTAAAAAGACAATGTTGAGAAAGAGCGAAAAATAAAAGAAGCGGTTAGCAACGTAGAATCGAATTTTTCTAAAAACAGCTGCAACATCTTGAGGAGAAGGTTGGCTGAAGCCAAAATACTGCAAAGCACAAATAGATGATTGAAGAAATTCTGGAAAATATGAATGAACAGCGGGTGATTAGAGAAAATGTCGGGGAATGCAAAATAATCAATAAGATCATTAGACACACTTAGGCCGTGAAGCAAACCGGTGGTATAACAAAAGACAAAGAATTATAGGGATGCCGGAAGAAACTTGACTCGTTTAATCTACTCGTGGTAGGCAACGGAAGTAGCCAAAAAATCTCGGAAGCGTTTTGCATAGTAAACAGAATAACATCATCGCTGTAAAGAAGAATAAACTCGAATAATAGGCGGAATATATATTCGGAAATTATTCTTCGGCGTTTGCGAGAAATCGACAATAAAAACGGAAGAAATCTCTCAGATACAGCCGATTAAAATGGAAGTAACCGCATTCTGTCAAGGGATCAAAGAATGGGAAGGCTCTCCAGGTGCCGATCAGATTTTTATAGAAATTTTCGAAAACAATAGTGAACAATGATTCCGATCGCTTGATCTCACTGTGGTGTCGCATTTGCTAAGCAAAAAAATATACTTCTATCGAGAGGCATATGATATATACATACATATATATATATATATATGGTGAATATGAGGCATAGATAATACTCAATTCGGTTTCAGAAACGGAATGGGTACCCGGATGTAGAGATATTAAAGTGAATGTATGTGCGTGCTTTATTGACTACAAAAAAGGCCTTCGACAGAGTAGAACACGAACTAATCGGAATCCTATGTACGACTGGTGGCATCGACGAAAAGGTCAAGAGAACTATCATGGAGCGCTATATTGGAATCAAATAGCGGAGATCAAGGTTGAAAATCCGCTGTCCGAGTCTGCTGAAATTCAGCAAGGCGTCAGTCAAGGAATTATCATAGCCGCTCATGTTTAATTTGTTCGCGAAGTCTCATTTTTAACGAGGTCTTAAATAAATTATTTGGCTGCATCAAAGTAAACGGACAATTAGCAATGTGCGGTGTGCGGACGGCACTGTTATTTTAACGAGTAGTCAGGAGGAACTGCAGCAGATGATAGATTTTTTGTAGTTCAGTACGGCGAAGAGACTGTTTTTGAATACAGCCAAAAAACAAAAACTATGGTTTTTTCGAAACACTAGTGTAGCCGTTGAGATTAAAACGATAGAAACGAGGACCTATCATCTAATATCATCACGCTCAAAAAATGGGGAATTCGGGATATAACACAGCAAACGAGGCATCCCTCAACATGAAGAATCTCTTCACAAAGTCAGAGTTAAACGTAGAACTCTATGTTTTTTCAACTTTACTATATGGATGCGAGAGCTGGACGCTTGTTGATCTAACACCGAAAAAAAAAATGAATCTTTTTAATTATTTACTTATAATTATTATTATTTTTTTTTTGGAAGGGGCTCGTCAACCATTAGGAAGGCAAGGGGAATCAATTATATCTTTATACGATATCAAATGTTATTAGTAGAAAGGAACAAATAGCGGAAACAGTACGTGGAGAAGGAAAAGGCAAGATGTAAGAGGCGCAATACGGAGTAGGAAGACTAAGTCGCAGCAAAGTGGAGTACAAGGTAGAGAGCACTCAACAGAAAGAGATTTTGAGATGTATCTATATGGAAGAATTTTACGCCGTCCACGGATACACAAAGTTACTGACGTCGAAGTCCTGCCCTGAATGAAGAATGATAAAGAATTATTGCTTATTCGGGGATGAAGGAGATTACAATTTTTGAGGCGCGGTGAAAAATACAAGATTCTACGATTAATTATAGAATACGAAATTTTGTCGTAAAATATCTATTGAAAGAAGGCAAAATCTCCGGTTGGAAGAGTCGCGGCTCGTTTGTGAACTTGTTTCGAAAAGTCACTTTCAGTGTACACATCGTATTTTGGCTTACCGAATTCCTTCAAAAGAAAACGGTGTTTAGAAGAAGACAAAGTTTGGAAAGAATGATGGATTTATATGCGGACAGATTAGAATGCAAGCGGACTAGACCCCACTTAATTGCTGAAAAGTTTTAGTCCATTAATAGCAGAAGAGATTAACACAAACTACCATTCGAGGTGGTAACGAAAAAAGCAGTGAGCGGAGTAAGAGTGATGAGAACAAAAGGTAAATTGAGGTTTTCTATACAGAACTTGGTCAATATCGAACGCCAACAAAGAACATCTACAGAAACGCTCGCCATTTTGAACAGGTTTATTTTGTCGAAATGACGAGACACTCTTTTATCTAAGCATATCGTGTTTGTTTGCAAAATTTCGACTTAATCGATTAAGATTACTTTTCACAGAAAAAAGAAACAAATTTGCCGACATACGGATTTCTTCGATCCTTATTAATTATTGTAGTTTTAATAATTTTATTATTACTATTTAGGTTAAGTCTAGGTGCAAAAAAAGTGATGGCCAAACGATGCAACAGTCGGTACATGAAAATAAAAGGGAAAACACCATACCGCGGTATATTAGGAAGTTAAAATTATCGGCTAAGGACGTTTTTCGGTACTCTTTTTTTCTTTTTTTTTTTTTTTTTTTTTTTAACAAAAACAATATATTTCATCGAACTCTTTATTCCAAAACTACGATGCAATCACGATTACCGATCTAAGTGCGATTCAGCGCTTCCTATCTCACACGGAAGTCTATATTCACAGTACTAATGGAACGATACAAGCCTTTTGCTCTATTAAATTATTCCATTTTTCTAAGCCTCTATAATATGTACCAATTTTTTTTTTATTTATTTTTTTTTAAATCTAATTAAATGCGAAAGATTCGATTAACAAGAAACCAATGTAATATGTATATATATTACATCTATCCTCGGGGCGTAAATCTACGAATAGATAACACTGATGATTCAGTTTTAATTAAAATAATTAGTAAAATACCCCAATCATATATTAAAGGGAAAAAAACTTAGTGCGTAGAAAAAGAAAGCAGGGAAATGGCTGAAAGAATGGTGTTAAAACCCAAGATACGTTTCTAATCATTCTATTTTATAATTTTCTTTTATTGTTCTCTTTTTATTATTTGTTCTCGTCCTTTCTTGTTTCCTTTCCCTGTCGTTTATCTTTAAAATAAGATCAGGTTTTTTGATTTGAAGATATTTAGCTGCCCTCATGTATATACACATATGAGTATTTACGATATATGTACGTATTTGTATATGTGTTCTATGTTAGAATTTATATAGTCTTATGTTGACTAATATTAAAATGTATAGGATAAGCAAGAATAGTTGTAATTTTGTATACTTAGAATAAACGTTAATAAGAGTGTCGGGCACTCACATGACGGGCATACTGTGAGACCCACAACTTATTTTTAATATAAAAAAGAAAACAGAAAATCGTCAACTTTATTTCTTGTTCTCAGGAATTTCTTCACAAAAATACGATTAGTTTTATTGACCATTAACTTTATGACATGTAGATTATGTTTGGAGGTCAGTCAAAAATTTGCGACATTCTTTTTTGCATTGAGATTTTTCGGTTATCACGTTGGTTTTTTGTTTTCTTTTTGTTTTTTTATAAAAAAATATGAAACGATAAGGGTTGTCTGTTTTTATATTAAAAAAGTTTTGCAGTTCTTCAGTATTAGAAATTAATTTGCGATTGGTTTAAAAACTTTAAAAAATCATTTCGATATTAATCAAACAGCCAGAAATAATTAAAAATTGAGAGCGAATTCCGCTGATAATTATAGAACGGAAAAGCGTGCAGTAATTTCCATTGCCATCGGCAAATAATTAAAAATAATACAGATTTGTGGAAACACCGAAAGTCAGGAAAAAATTGTCCCGAACAAAGGTATTTGTGTAATTTTTATTATAAATTACAATTTATACGAGTATTTCTTTACAGCGTATAGAAATATAATGCTTTGATAGTTTAATAATTAACAATGGTGCACGGGTGCGATAAAAGCGTGGAGATGGAGGAGTTCCCTTAGGGGTTTGTCGTGCGAAGCGGACAGGGGGAAAAGCACATAGATGATTTAATACATTGGTTCATTTAGAGAATGATTACTTTAAATGAAAAAGCATAGTATGATGTAGTAAATTCATTTGCGTAACGCAAAACGTTTTAGTAACGTTGATTATATCATTATTGACAATCGAAATGAATGAAACTATCTTTAATCGTGCTTGTTACATCAGGTATCTCGAGTGTGCAATATTAATAATGAAACGATTAACCTCAATATTTTGTTGCATCAGGATAGTATAAGAAAATCTTCGCTATAAAACAGGAATAGTTTGGGATTTTGATAATTATTGAGCTAAAAGCACAAAAGCGTGAAACCAGTTCTTTAAAGGAATTTCAAATGTCCAATAAAAATTGTGAGTGCAAGATAGATTTGTACGAAATATATCCAATCTTTCAGGCGCATGATCCAGTTATTTCCTTATTACGGGAGCATATTTAACAATTTTTCTGCTTGACCAGCTATTGTTTTGCTTATTTAATGGTGTTTGGCTCAATCAAAGTTGAGCTTTTTAGATCCTGAACCCGATTTTCAAAATAGATTGAAATTCGTGCCGCTTACAGAGGTCTCTTGCTCGGGGATCTGTTTTGGGCCGATTACTTTTTAATACTTACGTCTTATCTACTTTCAACATCCAATTTCCAATTTCTACCCGAATTTCATTATACGCGGATGATTTTTTTGATCTATACGTAATTATTTTCAAAAATGTCTTTTCGACAAGAATCAAGCTTCTATTAATATATGTATGTTGCGGTTTTTTTAAGAATTATCTCGTACTGAATTTGCTCTTTATCTGTGTTCTCTCTGTGCGCTCATTCGACCATCAACAAATCCACGTTCTGATTGAAAACCATGTTAGTTTTTACTAAGAATGTCAAGTATTTAGGGATTTATTCTTGGACCCTAAACTGATACCGATTTTCTGACTACGAATACACTATCACAATTCATAATTAAGTCGTATAGTCCTTTAAAAGTCGCCGGTAATTTTTCTTGAGGTGGAAATTCAGTCATCTTAAGTGTACTATATAAAAGTTTTATCCGACATCATTTTTTTAATGGGTTAACTGCCAAAACTCAGCTAAAAAAAATCGATTTTTTAAGAATCTTCAAAATTAATTACATGCGATCGTACTCAAAATTACTCCTACACATTACAGAAGGAATTACCCGACAGATTTTTATTTTGAGTATTGCAATTGCTACTATCCGCGAGTTATAATCAAAACAGTAAAGTTAAGTAATACTTGTGTAGATTTGACTAACGTAAAAGCATCTTCTGGTTAACAGAATAAGTAAGTATTACGACGTCAAATTATTTCAGTTTAACATTTGACGTTAATTTGATTGAATTAGACACATTAATATCGACATTATTTTAATAACTAAAATGTCCAACATTTGCCTGAAAATATTGTAAATATTTTTTTCTTTTTAATTACTGTATTTAGCGGATCCAATGAAAAAATTGTTGGAGCAATCTAATGATGGCCAGTGTAAGCTGGTCGAAATGTTAAGCGAATAAATATCTTTTAAAACACAGTTGTTTCCGAAAATTATTTATTACGTTGAAGCAAGATTTATTATGCAGAGTAATTCAGATCAGAGATTTAGGTTCCTCCAGGCAGCCGAGCTTCCTGTTCTGGAGGAGATATTAGAATTTGTGAACAATAGTTTGTAAAAAAGGAATTCGTATTATTCTGGAATAGTTTGAGCTGTTTCTTTTGATACTTCAAAATAGTAACTGGCAGTATTTTTATTTTTTTGTTTTTTCGCGAACGCTAACGAAGAGCAACAGCCCAATCAACCAAGGAATCTAAATAATAGCTCAAAAGGAACATAACATTTTTAATCTGGTGCGAGATAGAATGAATGAAAGAAGCCAGAATATAAGGAAGGAAACGAGAAAACGTAAGAGTCATTGTACGGAGTAAGGAAGACCAAGATCCAAATAGAAGAGGGAACGTTCCGAAGAAAGTAGGGCATATTCGAAGAAAACATGACTGACATCACACAGAAAAAAGGAATTTCTGGGTGAAGAAGTCAACGCGGGGAAGAGACGAGGGAAAAACGAAAAAGCGACGAAGGGAGAAAGTTATGATCCAAACGAAGGCGACATATGGCAGAGTGATCAGGGGACGACAAAGAGAAGGAAACTTGTCAAACCAACTGGTCATAGAAGGTAAAGAGACTGGACGGAAAAATGAAAGGAATTCTCGGATTGGAGAAAAGCGAAAAATAAATATCATTCTGTAATGTAATATGGAATTGTCTGGATATATGATTAATATCGTGAGCAGGAAGTTTTTTGAAGAGGATGTCCATTAAAAGCCCTCCGTTGCCATCCCCAACAATTTATGAAACAAAAAAAAAAATCTTATTTTAATGTATCAAAGCAAAGAGCAGTCATTAAGTTTTGCCTCGTATTTTTGGTCACTGTGGAATTTTGCTATATGAAAAGGTCGAGTTTACTTTAAAATTTAAGCGTCGTGCAAGTCAGGAAATTTCTACTCAACCTTCTAGGTAAAATTAAAAGGGCGGTAAAGCAGATTGACTAGATTATATACATAGCAAATTTTTGCCCATCTTTTCCACTGATACCCTGCTTTTATTACGTCAGTATTTCATTTAATTTGACCCGTAGATCTGTGACGGTTTGGGCTGCGCGCTTATAATTCCAACATGGTTTTTCACTTTTCTAGTACAGTGCAACACTTGTTATATGCTGAATTTTACAGAAGATATTAATCATTTATTATTCAACTATAATCGATTATATATCGTCCCCTATATTAACGTCTGTTCTATTTTTTTCCAGTGTTAAGATACCATTTTTGCGTTTTGGAGATTATTACATAGTTTATTATTATTTTTTTTTTTTTTTGGTGGAAGAATTTTACTTTATGTTTTTTTCCACTAATCATTAAAGTAGGTAAGGTGCGCTAGGCTACCAAACTATGGATTTTCGGGAATTGTCTCGTTCCGGATCCAAGTTGCTCCCAAGTACATATACCTAATCTGAAACTGAATTGGATACCAAAGAAATGAAACTAGCACTCTAATCTCATCAGGACCGTTGAGCTTAGTACATTGTGAACTTTAACTTCACAATCCTGAACACCCTGTCAAAGGTACCTTTTTTTACATTATTTCAATTATTAAAGTAGAATATTTTGTTAATACAAGAAGTTAATTTCTTTGCAATTGCTTATCTGCTTAATTTTGGCTTCAGACCAGGTTATTTTATTCCGCGTTAGATCGCCAAGTGTTGTGGACTGATCATGTTTCTCATAACTTTAATATAAATAAACATACTGGGTTAATCCTATTTGACATTGCAAAAGCATTTGACACAAATTGGCATCATCATGATGGACTAATTTTCAAAATGTTAAAATGTAATTTTCCAAAATATTTAATTAAATTAATTAGGAGCTATCTGCGCAACAGAACACGGTCCAATTATTGCAAGATACTAAGTAAGTCGGTGTTCAGAACGGCGTCGTGAGGGTTCCACACAAGGTAATGTACTAGAGGACCGTTTCTTTTTACAGTCTACTTTTCCGATTAAGTTGCAGTAGACGAATATATGTATATTAATTACAACGTAATTCTTAGGCTACTCCCTATTTGAAAAAATGTCCCAAAAAAATGTCCCAATTTTATGTAACGCAAAATGTCCCAAAAAAATGTCCCAATTTTATGTAACGCAAAATGTCCCAAAAAAATGTCCCAATTTTATGTAACGCAAAATGTCCCAAAATAATGTCCCAATTTTATGTAACGCAAAATGTCCCAAAATAATGTCCCAATTTTATGTAGCGTTTGTTATATTTTATAGGATTTTTGTTATTGTTATTTAAAAAATGTTACAATTTTATGTAACGAAATATCTAACGAAAAATGTAATGAAACAATACCTTAATTTTATGTAATGAAAGTTAAATGTTAGGATAGGATTTTTGTGATTATGTTTTGTTTTTCTTTTTGTGTTGATGCCAGTAAGAATTACGTTGTAAATTTCGATCATTTTTACAAAGTATAGAAAGGGACATAAATAAAAGCAAGAGGGGTCAAGGGGCACAGCCCCTTGCGAGGCCAAAATGGTCGAGTTTTATATGTATATATACATATATGCGGATGATACCGTTTTATATTGCAGCTCATACAAAACGTCTACTATTTATAAACGTCTCTGCAGCTGCGCAATTCTCAGGTCCTAAAATTTTCGGAAAAATGAAAATTTGAAATTAACTAAAACAAAAGCTATCTCTTTTATTCGTATATTTCTCCTAGGCAACCGTGTATTAACGGCACTAGGATTAGGTGGGCCGATTATGTTCGATACCTAGGTTTAATTCTAGATATAAGACTAACTTTTAAAGAACACACTTAATACGTGCCGAAGTAAAGACGTAGTTATCGCGTATCCAATTATTAATCGAAGTTCTTATTCATTACTGAAGTTTTTAGTGCTCGATTTCAAACTTCAAATTTTACAAACTTCAGTTACTACAAAATAGATGTTGCCGCTGTATTTTAAACGTTCTCCGTTCGACTAAAATTGATAATATGCGTAATTAGTTATATTTAAAAAATTTCAATTAGTGCAGCAAAAAAAAAAAAAAAAAACGTATAATGAAAAACCGAAACTATATATTTTCGAAAAATAGGTCACGGTCATACCGTTATTATAACAAATATAGTTTCGAAATTTATTTTAAATATTAAAATATTTCCGTTGTTCTTATTATTATTTTAGATTACTCTCATAAATGTTCTTTACATGTTACACGTGTTCATATTTATAAAATTGCGGAACTGTTCTGACTACGAACTGGTTTTATAATCGTGCGGTGTTTTTTTTTTTTTTGTGTTTTTGCATTGAATTTAGAGTTTTATTGCTTGTGAATCTATAAGATAAAGATCTATTCTTCGTTTCTATAATTTTATCACGCGTGCGTCCGTAAAATTGAAATCGTTTCATTTCTAGACTTCGTTCAATGCACCGAAGCCGTATTTCTTTTACCGCTTCGCAATAAAAAACGGAATCTGTGCAAACCCCGAGTATACATTCTCGGTATCATTCTAAAAAGCTCGCGCTGAATATTTTTTTCTCCAATCGAAACATTGTCATCGACATAAATCCGCTTACGATGGTAACTATTTTTATTCTACTTCCCGTTGCTATTATCGTAATACCTTGAGATAAATCGGCCGCCAAGTTTCCCTGTTGTTGATCATATCACCGATCGTCAGACTTGTTAATACGTACTCAGTTTCGCGCTAAATTTTCTCATTTTTTCATTAACTACTCCACTCTGAATGATAATTATGCGGTAGAAATATTCGAGAGAACTTTCGACGGTAGAAGTAAAAAGTAGAAAGTAGAAAGAAAAATTTTATTTGTGCAAATTATGACATAACGTTAGCAATGCCAGCTGAACTACTAGCGTATCGACGAATCGTCCTACCGTACGACGCATGAAATACGATTATAAATTATTACTAAAATTTAGCTAAAGAATTTTAAAAAACACCTACCAGTAAATACGATGAATGATTAAAAATTAAATCTGTTTGAGGAATAAGGATACAGATATTATAAATGAGAAATGCGAGCAAACGAAGAAGGAGATAGTATAATATATAAAGATTACGGGAGATTATGTTTTAACCGCCTACGCTTATATTTTGAGTACATAAATTGTAACTGCCTGAATATTCCCGATATGATTGATAAGAGGATTGCTGTGAGCCCAGCAAATTTTCAAAAAATTTCTTTGCCGAAGAAAGTACATAGTTACGAAGATATGGCAACTTGAGGACATTATGCATCACTGGAATCCTGGTATAGCGGGATGCGTTTAATACGTACCTAAGACATCTGTTTTACATATATAAGCTGTGGTTGTTTGTAATGGGCGTTAGAAATTGAGGACTACACACGCGATGCGTAGGTTAAGAATAAGTGCTTTATATAGAATTAATTACGAATATTTTTAAAAACGATCTACCATGAAACATTGGGTAAATGGCGCAGAAAGCGCGATTGGTTTTAACGGTAGCGTGATCGATATGTTTTGTTTAAGTTTAGCCTTTTTTCGAAAATCACCCCGAGGTAGTTGATCAGACCAGGGAATCAATGGATACCTACGGGAGAAAATAGAATCGCTTTAGATTTAGCCGGATTAATAGAAATTTTAGAAAAAACGAAGGACGTGGTCAACCACAAGTTGGAGCTTGTTGGCGATCGCGTTCGGCTTGTATGAGCTGCAATACAGCATCATCGGTAAAGAATTACATATCCTTTTCAAATATTGCTTCAAAAAAAAAAAAACAAAAAAAACAACAAACCCGATCTCGTCGTTGTAGGTAGAAAGAGAATCTCAGATTTACCCAATGATTTTTGTAATAAGTGAAAAGTCAAAAATTTCTTTTTTGTTAAAAATTTCGATCTCTTACGAGTTCATATAAAACAAAATTTTGCAAAAAAGTTTTCGTTCCTTTCTTCCGTCTCTTCTTTACGCTGCTTATACTTGCTAAAAATTTAGTGTTTTACAGTGGCACTATTTTCTCTACGCTCCTAGGAATTTCTTATTTATTCCGATGATTCCTGAATATTGTGTATCACATTTTCGTCGGCTTTAGTCTCATTTCGCCTTACCGTAAAATACCTCAGCTGTTCATGTAACGGTTTAATTTTAAACGAAATCACTCTCAACAGACCTTCTCCGATTAATTATTTTCTCCGAAAATTTCACAGTTCACAGCATCGTAAAATTCGTGAGCCTTAGAATTATATCTGCATTATCCGTGAGAAAAGAGAAACATTTGGAACAATCGCTTGAATAAGTACAGTTTACGATCATCTGCATTAGCGATTTTTGTACTTGCGCGATCAGTTCAATTTTTTTTTTTTTTTTTCCGGATTTTCTTGTATCGTTTTTGTTTCTTTCTATTTTTTATTATTCGTACTTCTATTTTTCTTTTTAAATGGGCATTTCCTATTAACCGTTAAAGGTCGCAATATTCTATTTGCTATGTATTTCCGGGTTACGACATATATTTCGAAAGCATTGTGCCGTTACCTGTCAATCCCAGTTGGGGGCATATGATACCTTCCATCTTTTATGCAAAATTTGATCCGGATTTTACATACTTCCGACCACTCAGTTTATAACTATTAGCTCTAACAAACTTAGCCTTTTTAGTGGAAACTATTATGTTTTTCAATGATGAAATACATAAACGCTGTTCGAGCTGAAATCGGATAAATATGTCCGCCAATAGGAATTCAAAGGTGTCATTAAAAATAGATAAGCGGGCTTCACTACCTCCACGTTCCCCTTGCACACTAAATCTCACTAATTGTTCACGGAAGTTGGCTTGTTTCTTTGTTTTTTTTTTTAACTACGTTTCGTTAGATTTAAAATTTTCTCTTTTGCTAAATCGCGTAGTATTTACGATATTGCTAACATCATGTCTTCGCAAACGTTTTTTGTTGCAATAATTTTGAACGTTTAGTTCCATATTTATTAACCGACTTCCAAAAAAAAGGAGGTTCTCAATTCGACTGTATTTTTTTTTCTTTATTTTTTATAATTTTTTACGTGTGTTATCTTAGAACTATCTTCTAGGTGAACCGATTTTGATGATTCTTCATTTATTTGAAAGCTAGTGCTTCTCATGTGGTTCCATTTAAATTTGATCAAGATCTGACCGGTAGTTTTTGAGTTATCCTTAATAGTAATGCGGGAGATTGAAGCTTTTTGGATGCTTTTCATTCATGATTGGTTTCACTGTCGGTTAGATTTATTCATTTAAAATGCTATAAATTTGCCAAATTACCATGGAAATGTAGCTTTTGATGTTTCTATACCGTGGAAATGTAGTTCAAAGTAAAGATATCGATTTTTTTAAAGTATAAAGTACGGAGAATAATGTGAAAAAAATTGATTTTTAATAAGACAAAAATTCAAGTATAACGCTAAAAATTGTAAAATAAAATGCTTTTTTACAAAAAATAATAAATACCGATACTTGAAGGTTTATTATAAAAATTTAAAAATGCACTAAAAAGTAAAAAATAACTACTCCCGATTAGAAAATATACATATATCAGAGTGATATACCCTTAAAGGTGACATTATCGTAATTTTTTACCGACTTCAAAAAGAGATCGTTGTTATGTTTTCTTTTGTTTTCCTTTTTTACGACTGTTCACAACTTACGCCCTTTCGGACCGATTTCAATGATTCTTTTTTTATTCGAAAGTGTGGTACTAGTCAGTGGCGGTACCATATGAATACCAATAAAAATCGGTGAATTACCGGATGTAGTCGTTAAACATTAAAAAAAGGAGAGTCCTCCTAAAGTATATACTTCCTTTTCTTAAGACGGCAGACCAAAATTAGCTGAAATATTTTCATTAGACAATTATGACACCGACAATTTGACGTTTAGAGTATTGTCGATGTTAGTTTCCTACTGAAATGTAGATTCGAATAAAGATAATGAAACTCCCAATGCGCGAATTAAGCGAGCTCATTAGCTCATTACCGAAAAAATTTGAACGTTATACTATTAAACCGATACTCTTAGACGGAGAATCGAAATTAGCACCATTTTAGGTTATCCGTATTGTCGCTCAAAAATATTTACACTAAAAACGGTGAAAAAAATAGTTTCTGTCCAAATAAATATACCAACTTTAAGATTTTTACTCCAAAAGTGTAATAAAAATGCCTTAAAAAATGACAAATAATTATTCGATTACAGATATTTTACGGTAAAAAATACGGGTAAGGATATTATTATGATTATCCTTAATCAACATTAATACCTGTTAGAGTCGGTACCAAAGTGTAACAATAATTAGAAATAATTAAAGAAGTATGAGAACACAATCACAAAACAGAATAGAACATTTAGCTAAGCACAGAGTTGCACGGTGTATATGTAAACGTAAAATGCGTACCAGTTCGAAAGAGACTTAATCGGAATTACATTAATGATAAAAAGAAAGTAGAATGCTTACATATATTTTAAATGAAAATATAAATACTATACAAAAAACAAAGGGCAAAAAGTATAACAAAAAAACCCCAAAAATAATCAAAATTATAGCCAATAGTTTAGCGGTATCGCTGACTAAATTGTGTTTAATCCGACGATGCTTAGATGTACATCCGAGTTAGCTGCTCGGAATTGTAATCGCCAATATTCCTGATTGTTATGGTGGGAACAGCGATGGAAACGTTTTTTTGCTGCGTTAATTATGAAGTCTTTTATACATAGGGCAACTATAACTAATTATGCATATTATCGAATTTGGTCCAGCGAGGAACGTTTAAGATACACCGACAACACCTATTTCGTAGTAATTTAAATGAATTCAAATAGGAGTTCGAGTACCGAACTGTAGCTGAACAAGCCAATATTGTCCTAATAATGCTTTCATAGATAATTAGCTAAGTTGTAATGTTTAGGTAAGATCTTTAATTAATAATTACGCATAAGGCTGCGCAATAGCTCTATTTGTTTTCGCTTCAGCATGTTTTAAGTGTTCCGTAAAAGATAATCTCTTATCTAGAATAATACATCATCTTCTATATATAAGCCGAGTATTGAAAATATCAGGAATATTTAGTGCGGTTTTTAATTATCGCTACAATTTGAATTTTTAACAAGTGTCTATGACGTTTAAGAAAAAACATTATTCATTATTTTTATCATAAAATCTTATCGAGTAATTTTATTTTTACATTTTTTAGTGAATTTTTATTAAATTTTTAATGTAAATCTTGCAGTCGATATATTTTTTTGAACTGTTTTTTAATGCATAGAAGAATGTAAAACGGAATTTTTCGAGGCAAAAACGAACATAGGATTTCTGTTGCATCGTGATGCAACGTGTCTAACTCATGTGTGTACCACACCGCTCACGAAAGAATCGAATCGGCTGTGATGTGCACGATCCACTGATAAAAAGGAGAAAATGTCACACTTTTTTACATTTCAGTATTTGATGTATAATTTATCTTGGATTTTGTAAAACGAATTCCATGTCGCTCGGAGTACGATATAAGATGTGTTTACCCTGCGAGCGTGATGCTAACGTAAAAAGAAAAGAAAAATTAAGCCGCTGGACTTAAATGTGTTGCGTACCAAAAACTGCGTTTATATTCCGATCATTTTAACTTGCTTCTTTTCTTTTTTACATATATAATTCCCTTGAAACACAAACGTATATATAGAAGTGATTAAAAAAGAAAAAGAAAAAAAACACTGCCCGAACTATCGGTCGATGGACAGATGGGTCAAACCGAGTTAAAAAAAAGTTTAAAAAACCTGACCGATTTCCCATTTTCTTACAGTGCGCGAACGAAAAAAAGTAAATAATCTATTCCGTATTATTACAAGTTACATTTTCCATAATAGTCAAAGCAAATTACGGAAAATATATGGTATTTTTGCCATAACGACAAGAAATTTAAGTTTTTAAAAAAAACGTATGTTTAAATAGTTAATTTTTGTCGATGTTTTTGTACGAGACAGTAAAAGTTGGTCAAAAACCGTTTTTTTCGTCTAAAAAAAAACTAAGCTTCGTATGAAAAAATGTTTTAGACAAAAGTTATATCTTTTTTTTTTTTTTTTTTTTGATACAAATGCAATAAACCCAACCTAATGTTGATAAATAAACAAATGCAAAGGTTATTGCAAAAAAACCGCTAAAATTGTGTTTTTTTTTTTTATTTGCTTATATCTTTTTCAAAAAAAAAAAAAAATCTTTTAATGAAACTTGGTGAAAGTATAGCCACTTAGTGAGTAGAATAAGACGACCCTTTTTTTCAAAATTGCAAAATATTAAACAGTTTTTGCAAAAATATAGTTTTTCGAAAAAGAAGCGTTTTTGTAAAATTGGATTTAATCAGGTTCTAGAGCACTTATTGACGTCTTTTTTAGCTTAAAATTTTCTTAAAAAGAAAGTTGTGCTAACGTTTGAAATTATTGCTCGCATCATGAAATAATCGCAAAGATGTAAAAAACGGCTAAAAATGATGAAAAATTTTTCACTTGAAAAATTTTGATTATTTTTCCCACTCAAAATTCTAACGAAATGGCAAATCAACCATAGCTGCTATTTTTTACGAATTAAACAAAAAAAAGAAAAAAAGAATGTCTTACGACCTCCCGGAGCCGAGATAATAATCACCACGCCTTTGTTTATCAATATTTAAGGTTCAAATTTTGCAAACAAACGGTACAGTTGAATACTTATATTTTCATTTGAAAAATATTTTGTAATGATTGGCCGCGCATGACACCTAACTTAAGCAACATAACATTAGACGTTCTGATATAGGTGTATTGTAAAGAATCCGACTCGGCGTTCTTGGTGACTAGTAGTTTCGGGATGGGAATTAAAATATGAACTATTTTTTTAAATTGTACAATTATTTAGCCATATAGGTAATTAATTAGGTAAATAAAAAAATAACAAATATTCCAAAAAATTATTGATGTATTATTACATAGTGTCAAAAAGGCGGGAATTTAAATACTGAGATTTTATTACGACAAAGATTGAATTTCAATAAAAAATGTATATGTATATATGCTCTAAGTAAAGGTAGTGTTTTTGAAAATATAAGTATTTTTTATTAAGTATTTTTTCTTTGCAGTAATAATTTCAGTGCAGATCTACATTAAATGATTGTTCAGTTCAAAAAAACCAACTCATATTTTAATTCTTATCCCGAAACTATTAGTCGTCGATAACGTCGAGTCGGGAGTCTTTTCGTCATTTTTAGCCGTTTTTTTTTGCATCTTAGCGATTATTTCATGATGCGCGTAATAATTGCAAACTTTAGTACAGCTTTCTTTTTAAGAAAATTCTGAGCTAAAAGAGATGTCTGTAAGTGCTCTAGAACCTGATTAAATCCATTTTACAAAAACACTTTTTTTTCGGTTTTTGCAAAAACTATTTAATATTTTGCAATTTTGAAAAAATGGTCTTATTCTACTCATTAAGAAGCTATACTTTCATCGAGTTTCATTAAAACTTCTTCTTTTTTCTTTTTTTTTGAAAAAGATATAAGCAAATAAAAAAAAACGTAATTTTAGCGGTTTTTTTGCAATAACCTTTGCATTTGTTTATTTATCGACATCGGGTTGGGTTTATTGCATTTGTATCAAAAAAAAAAAAAAAAAAGATAACTTTTGTCTAAAACATTTTTTCATACGAAGTTTAGTTTTTTTTTTTTAGACGAAAAAAACGGTGTTTGACCAACTTTTACAAAAATGAACTATTTAAACATACGTTTTATTAAAATTAACTTATACTTCTTATTTTTCCGTAGGGTCGCGCTACCTTCTTGTCGTTATTGCACCCAAAAACTTACTTTGCTTGGACTATTAAAAATTATTCCTGAAAACTATTTTATTATTTTTATTAGAATAATAAAATAAAAATTGCCCGAGTTTGTTTGCGTTGCTCTTTTCAATAGAAATTCGAAAATCTATCTCGAGAAGAAAAAATGAAATACCTATTTCATCTTAAATGTCAAAAAAATACGTGTAAAATTTTCGATATTACGGTATACGATAAGACCGAATTTGCGAAAAAATTAATAATGTGTCGAGTACTTACCCGGTGTGTTTTTTTTTATTTTAATTATTTTTTCCAAATTCGAAAGGTAGCAAAAAATCAGTTAAAAAAAAACAACTAAACAAACCGAATGTGTAATTAATTTTAATTTTTGTCGGAATTTAATATTTCGTAATTCCAGCTGATGACAAAACTAGATTTTCCTTTTAATCACATCGGCGAGAGTTGCTCTGTACGTCGGTCGTGATAATACTGAACCGCTTGTCCGACATGTGCACGCTAGAACAATGCGCTCTGATAACGAGTGCCCTGTGCTGATGCTGAATGAAGTAACCAACGAGCAGGTCCTTCAAACTTGAATACTCCGGTACATAATCGTATATACTCGCCTATTAGTAATACGTATATGTGTGTTCATGTGTTTGTCTATGTCCATAATATATATATATATATATATATATATATATATATATATATATATATATATATATATATACATGCACACACACGTTTATATATATATATATATATATATGTATGTATACATATATACATCGTCGCGACGTCTTTCAAAGATATTCCCCATTAAAGAAGTACGCGATATATACTGGTTCTGTCGTAAATCTGCAAAAAAGATACAGACTAGATAAAGAGGACCGCTAGTGCAGCGGCAGCGGATGATAAGAGCTTCTCATACATATTTACAATGCAAGCTTTCGGTTCGGACTGGGAAGCAGGGTTCAGGAAAATGCTTTTTACTTCGTTGCGTACACACACACACACACACACACACACACATGTGCGCACGTTCGCACATACCTACGTACACTTTTCCTGTTGCATTGCCGAACAGTTTTCTGAGTGGCGGAGTAAACCTGTTGTTGGAAAGAGGGATGGGAGAAATCGAATTTACCCGCAGAATTTTTAGGAAGATGAAATATGTAACTGGGCTGCTTTCCGAAAATCGGTTCAGAAATCCCCACCTGTGCGTTACTAATGTTAATGCGAAATTCTCGTCAGTGAGACTTCTTGCATTATTATTACAGGAAGTACTGCGTAAGTTGGATTATAGCGTACGTTTCCTCGACAATAGAAAGCGACGTTTCATACGTGAGATTTCCTGAGATGACGTCAGGGTTATTTCTGGAATGGTCTGAAACATTGTTTATTCTAAACATCGGTCGTTTGTTTAAAAATACAAAAAATAAAAAACATTTACCTTTATTCTTTGTAAATTGAAATGTACGATATTCCGACTTTAGAAAGGCTGATGTAAAAATGAGCAAGAAAAAGCTTAGATGTTGTTTTCGTTATAAGTTTCTATTCGTAAAATTAATAATAGTTGTCACCTGCAGCCAGATTAAAAATACATATTTGCAGGTAAATTTGAAGAACTCAATCAGAGATGATCTGGCTAGTTCGCTTTAGGTTCTCACACACGTGTACCTTTAACTTTCTCAAGACGTGGTGGTCCTGAAAACAGTTCGCCCGTTTTATAAGTGTAATAAATTTAGTGTTTTACCGATGTTTTGAAACTTTTCATTAATGACGGTATCGCTTTCGTTTAACGTGTTATTTAAAATTTCCAATTTTTCATTATTATTGTTGTCTAATTTCTTATGGACACATTTTCATTTATCCCCGTCTTTCACATTTTTCCGCTGTAATCTTCGTAAACTGCATTTTTCGTCGTAGTCTGTCGCACTTTGCATCTTTTCGCACAGGCTTTACGACTTCTTACGTACATTTTATGTTTCTCTACATCATCTCTTTTCACTTATGTATCCGGTTTATCATCGTTTCTAATCCGCCTGTATGGCGGATTTTTTCTTACTTGTCTCTTTGAATTGTATTGCCAGTTTCTTTTAAGTAACTTCATTCGTCTCCCCGTTGCTCGATTCGCCCGCTCCGAACAGTTTTCTGTGCCCCCCCCCCCCCCTATAATAAGGCGAACGTTTTGTGATCCGAGCGGCATTTTTCTTTGCGTTATATTTTTAAAATTATTTTACGAATATTTTATATCTATTTATTGGCAATTTTCATTTCAAAATAAATTTAAACAGTTTGCACAAATCAGAAAATATTACATAATACAAAACTTTGCAAATACCCGTTTGGAAATAAAAACAATAATACACGCAATACAGATTAATTAGGGTACGAGAAATTAATTTCAAATTGAATTAAGCCACCACACAAAATGTATTATGCCCCTTATATTTTTAAGGTAATTTATCAGAACTAGTGTTAGTTTAATTTGCCAATTAGCATTATACTATCATTTATATTAATATATATATATATATATATATATTGTTGTTCTCCAGTTGGTCAGTTGTTGTTGGTTTGTTACCATAAACCAGCGACTTAAAGTAGCCCTAGAGAAAAAACTGTAAAGGCGTTATATTTCTTCCTCTTCTGGAAATAACGCGTTCCAAAAACTTTTCTTGCAACAACTCCAATGTAACGCCCCCGCTGTGTTGCACGTTGCGCTGTCTTGTTGGAACCACATGTCATCCAGGTCTATGTCACCTAATTGAGGTCATAAAAAGTCAGGTATCATGGCGCGATACCGTGTTCGCTATTGACAGTCACCGTCTGGTAATTCTCGTTTCGGAAGATGTACGGCCCAACGACGCCGTCTGACCAAAATCCACACCAAACGGTAAGTTTCTCCGGATGAAATGAAGACGCTTGATACCGTTGTAGATTACTCTCTCCAAAAATGCGACAATTTTGCTTGTTCACTAAGCCGTTCAACCAAAAATGTGCTTCATCGCTGAAGATGATTTTTTCGCCAAAATTTGGATCCGTTTCCAACTGCTCCAGAGCCCAATCAGCGAATGTACGACGAGCTGGTAGTCTTGGGGCTTTAATTCTTGTGTCATTTGGATCTTATACGGATGCATTCCCAAGTCGTCCCGTAAAATTCGCCAAGTTGAGGTTTCAGAAAAGGTCAATGGCTTGTGCATGACACGAGGAATCGAGAGGTTTGGGTCTTCAGTCACACTTTCAGCAACAACAACAATATTCTCGTTTGACCGCGCATTTCTGCGTCGTACAGGGATCTCTCGATTAGCCACCGAACCGTTCCATTGAATTGATCGCTCAGTTGGACGATCATTTCGGCCGTAAATATTTCGTAGCTCGCGAAAAGTTTTGCGAACAGAACATGCACATTTATAATAAATTTTAACAATTTCGACGCGTTGTTAAATGGTGTAGTGTTCCATAGTAAAATGGTAACTATAGCAGAATACAAGCGGCGAACATTGAAAGCGCTGCCACTTGAAACGTCACAACAATATACTGTCTAAGTTCGGACATACAAAAATAGATAGACATATTTTTTGACATTTTTATGTCTTTGCTCTCGAAAAGCATTACGAAATGGAACGTTACGGAAAAGCGTTATGAAAATTTCATGTATTCACTTTGATATGACTGATTACTAATATTTTCATGTCTTTGCTTTGTCACATAAACTCGAAAAGCGCTACGAAATGGAGCGTCACAGAAAAGCGTTACGAAAATTTCATGTATTCACTTTGATATGACTGATTACTAATATTTTCATGTCTTTGTTTTGTCACATAAACTCGAAAAGCGTTACGAAATGGAACGTTACGGAAAAGCGTTACGAAAATTTCATGTATTCACTTTGATATGACTGATTACTAATATTTTCATGTCTTTGCTTTGTCACATAAATTCGAAAAACGTCACAAAATAGAGAAGTTTTCTTGTAACGACTTGTAAAGACCTGTGAAGATCGTAGGGTTGCGTATTCCACACGTCATTTCCTCGTTTACATTTGCTGAGCGCACAAAGCAATTACCGTAGTACTTGTAAATTAAATGTAACTTTAGTCTCGTGTAAATCGTTGCTTTCCCACGAAAAGTGTTATGGATTCCGAAGAGTTTCGTAATTTCGTAAGATTTCCGGCCAGCGCCTGTTCGCGCCGCACTTTCAATGACGAACGAATTTCCGAACGAAAACGTATCCGCTTTCCGAATGTGCGACAACTGCTACCGATAGCTATGTCGAAACAAAATTCCGTATTAGTCGCGGTCGAACGGATTTCATTATCCACCGATTCCATCGCACTTACCGCCGTTGGATTCCATGACGGAGCGACTCATCTCGCCGATTGCGGTTCGATAAAGGGTCGAAAGCGATCATCGGTCAAGTCATCAACGATTTGGTCGAGGTAAACAATATGGTGCAGGCTTTACCGCGAAAACTCGACGACGACTACGCGTTCAACGTACATATCAAGAAGCATCAAATTCACAAATCGTCGGCGTACAGCGGTTTCGTCAAGAAAAGCGCGGTGAAAGCGTGGTTACGTTACCTCGTCAATATACCGCTTTACCGCGAACATGACGTGACAGTGGACGAATCGTTTCTACGCGAAATTTCGGACACGGACGATATCCGAACGAGAGCGGCCATCGATAATGATCAGGATGAGGATGAACCGATGATCGAGCTGATAGAAGACGACCCATCTAGCGTCAAATCGCTACTTATGGCGAAGCAACACACAATCCTTTGGGACGAAGAAAAGTACCTCTCGCTCGCACTCGGTTATGACGAACAGGCCGAGGAATTGTCTTTCCCCGGCATCTACCTCGGTGAATCTCGCCGCTTCAGTCAGCGCGTATACGATCAGGCCGCCGACAATGGCAGCGACGACAATATGCGACAAGAAGTATCCAATACCGTGTACGCGATGACGACGAGCGAAATTCGTCGAGGCGTCAAACCGGAGCACATTCTGTACATGGCGATGACGGTTATGCGACTGCGATTGACGGACGGAATGCGACACATCTTCAAAACGACCGGCGATACCAAGACTTTGACGCGCGAAAATATGCAATATAAAGAATTGATGGCGTCGATGGTCGAACAGAATTTCGCTTTCCTCAAGTCAATACCCAATTCCGTTCATTACTGGTCGCACGTAAAAAATACGTATTCGCGCTGATCTGACAGCTTGGTAAGCCAACCGTCTTTCTTACAATGAGAGCATCCGAATACGAATGGAACGACTTACTCCGTGGCTCTACCGTCTCGAGAATAACGGTCGCGAATGGACCAGCGAAGACGATCCCGAAACGTCAATGAGCGGCGATTTACGTATTACACTCATCAACGAAGATCCGGTAACTTGTTGTTTATACATACTTTAACAGGCACGTTGATACGATTATGTACATTCTTTCGAAACCCCTTTCCGGAGATATCGCATCGTCGATTGGTTCAAGCTAATCGAGTTTCAGCAGCGCGGAAGTCCGCACGCTCATATTCTCCTCTGGTTGCCGGATGATCCGAAAGAAAATGTAGACGAACATATGCCTCGCTCGGTAGCGTTGGTAGACGCGCTGTGCTGCGTGGACAACAATCGACTCTTCTCGAGTCGATTGTCGTCCAAGCAGCTCACATACTTCGTTCTCTTCGTCTTTGCATTTCTTGTAGCACTTAAACGTGTGCTTGTGCGTCTGTCGGTAAGTATGTCGAATCGGAGCTCCATTTTGGCCGATATGCGAGACGATCCGAAGGATTGCGATTCCGTCAATTTATGAGTGAAACGTTCGGTTGTGAGCTGAATAATTCGGTGGACCCCTCGACAACGCGAAATATGACGTACATCGACGGAATCTTTACTCGAAACGTATCGAACGTACAAACGTTAGCTTACTTGTGTCGTACTTTTCTCACCATCGGCCATTGCTCAGTATTACCACCCCTAACGATAATGATATATAAATAAGGGACCTTGTACTATCGGTAGTTAGTTGTTAAATGTATCTTTTTACGCATACGTTGCGATATAATATGTACAAGGCATTTACAGGTTACACGGCAACATTCTTATGTCGACGGAGGCCGCGAAGTGAATGACATTCTAAAGTCGGTGGATGCCTGAATGGCTGTACAAAGCCCACTTCTTTAAGGGAAAACATGAAAATGTCTCACTGTGTTGCGGACTTGTACGCAAGCTGATTTCAAAGATTCTGGACAAGTAGAGGGTAGACTTTATGAGCTTTAATGAATTCTAAACATTTTTTTATATGCGGATTTCGGAAAAAAATTAAACAGAAAAAAAATCAGAAAATAACGAATCGCTCTCAAAACGTTCAGCTTCCCTTATTGTTGGCACAATGAGATGCATATCGTAAATTTTCTAGCAACAACTTCAATGGTTACGTGTGTATACTTATTTATTCCTTGCCAAAAATGAAATTACCATCGGCGTGATTGCCATCTGTAATGAATTAACCTAGAATAAGCCTATACGCGATGCTGCGACGTTTTAACGCCAGATCGTGCAAACCCGATCTTCAATCAGTGTCGGATATATAATTTTAAATATAATCGTCCTACAACGTGGTCGATGTAAAAATTCTGCGTCTACTTCCTGCATATAATTTTCTTTTCTCCAAAAAATATAAAATAAATTCCCCTTATTAACAAACAAAAGTAAGTATAAAATAATTTCCTTTAATAAATTAAAATGAATACCTCAATTTGAAGAAACGTTTTCTGGCATAGACCGCCGATGAGATGGACTATTATGCATGAAAATGTTTCCTTAAATTGAGGCATTTATTTTGATTTATTAAAGGAAATTATTTTATACTTATTTTTGTCTGTTATTTAGGAATTCATTTATTGCATATTTATAAATGTTAACAAACGGGGTATGGATTTATCTGGATTTCTTTTCTCTTCCTTTTAAACAATGATGTGGACATCGGCGACTTTTAAAGAAATTCTTGATTACGAATAATAATTGCCGCAATACCGACATTAACGATTAAATCAACTTACGCAGCGCATACAGTAACCCAGAGTGTTTCTTGAATTAAAATTTATACGCGAGGACGTTAAACAGACATATATTATTATCGGCCCGATAGACATGCCTGATTTTCCGGCTTGCGACCATGTAAATAAAATAAGAGCACGGCATTATCCGATGGTGGCTCTTGGCGAAACATCGTCGGGCAAGTACAGTACTTATATTTCGGTCGCTATCGAGATGGATTTGTAAAAAAAAAACAATCCGTTACCAAAACGCGCGGCAAATGATCGGATGCGGATTTAAAAAATGGACATCACAAAATGATGGTAACATAAACGCGCATATTAGCAGCGAAGCCGATATCGTGTGCGCGACTCAATCTGACTGCTAGTATTTCACGTTGCGGTTACCGCACGTCCAGAAATCGGATTTCTACACCGAGGCTTTACTGGCGAGATAATGAAGTTATACAAATAAAACGCGTTACGCTTAGTGTGCATATCTTCTAGTCATTTAACAATGCCGTAAAATGAGGAAACCCCCAGTCGGAAACAATATATTCGCTTTACTTACATAGATCTATATATAAAAACGCTAACTTTCAGCAAGCCGATCCTCAGGTTCTTCTGCAATGCTTGTAGAAAAGTTGTTTCAGTTGACCAGGCGCCAAAATTTTCAATTTTATGTTGAATTTTATGTAACAGGAAAACGTTACATATTTTTCATATTATCCTCAGCGTGAGAATAACGTCATTAAAATGGGATACCTCCGGGACCAGCAGGTAATAATAGTCATTTGTAATTCTTGTAGAACCGTCGATGTTACAGATTTTTTTATTCCCAACGTAAGAATAACGAACAGTCATTAATATATGGAGTAAACCTCTGAAAATATTTGAGTAGTCCAACAATTAGTAGCATACCGCTGAAACTATTTGGTCTGTGACGCTGAAAATTAACATTTAGCATAACAACATAACATACACACTATGCAAAAATACATAAGGAAGTTAAAATATTCTGGTAGTGAAGAAAGGAGTAAAAGGCAGAAAATTGCTTTTAACAAAACCTAATAATCACGCTACGCAATAGAATTTTTAAAAAAAATAATAACTTTTTCTTTGTTTGTTAGTCATTAAATGAAATCAAATAAACAGAAAATACAAAACGATTATTATTATTTTGATTTGGACATATTTAGTTTTTTAAATTAAGTATATGCCCTCGTATATTAATGATAAATATCGTTTCAAATATTTACGGCTAATCATGATTATCACGTATTTATAAAAATGTACATACAGTGTATTGTGACGTTTCGAGTTCGAAACGTTAGTATGATCTTTAACATGTCTCTTATAAATTTTACAATCATTGTGATTACAATTTTTTTTGTGCCATTTGAATATCCGTGAAAAAGCATTAAATTTTCAACGTTAAAATAGAATTAGCGATTTTTTAAATAAATCGATACCAGAATTTCATACTTTTATACTGCTATAAAAATAAGCGAGTTTATTTTTTATTTATTCTGAAGATTAAAAATGCATGAAAAGCCGTCTATTTTAATTTTAATGTAGACTACACCCTGTCTGATTTAAAAAACAAAAAAATAAACGGCGCCGTAGGTAATTTAATTTTAATCAGCAACTGAACCAGGAATGGTTAGTATAAAAATTCTACCGCTGCTTCCGTTAAAATTAGTCGATACATTACTGTTCAGCCTGTATCTACTATTAATGAATCACATGTCTTATGTTGCGTGAAGTTCATGAATTCTCTCACCCAGCGCAATCAAAAATAATTCAGTCGTCAAACTCGAACAATAATAACATGAATTTAAAAAAAAAAAAAAACGATTTTAAATAATCAAACAGGCTAATTACGAGTAGAATAGGAAAAATTAAAGGAAAAAAATAAAACGAATAGTAATAGTGGTAGACGCTTAGAAAGACTCAAATACATTACAGAAGTATAAATACACAGGTATATAATAGGAATAGTTTATAAAAAGAACCTACGAATAAAGTATGTAATTAGAAAATTATATGAAATACAAAAAAAGAATTAAGGAATCTTGCAATAATAATAATAATAATAATAATAATAATAATAATAATAATAATAATAATAATAATAATAATAATAATAATAATAATAATAATAATGAGGTTGAAGGGCTAATGCGAATATATAGACACAAATATTTCTACCAGCTTTTTAGATCTAAGACCTATCCTCATCTGCTCGTGGTGATTCATTGACATTTATTTTCAGCGAATGGGTACCCAACTTCAATGTGATAACTGAAGGGATTTCTGCCAACGAAGAAAGTAAAAACGAGTTAACAACCCGTGCTTTTTTAAATTTCTTGGTTATAATCAGTCTAAACTCCATCCGAAAATGCGATAGCTATCCGTCACAAAATCTCGAGTAAATGGTTGAAAGTGTTTCTTCCCAAATTCTGCAAAAGACCATTGAAATCGGTATAAAAAAAAAAAACAAAAAAAATTATAAAAATAAACAACGTTGCTATGCGTACATTAAGAGGATGAACATGAGATATACGCAGAAATTATTTACGGATTTACAGAAAAAATGTCTGCAAGAGTTAAAATTTTTAGAATAGCAATTGTCAGATCAAATTAGATCCTTAAAATAAAACAAAGCAAAAGAAATAACTGATTAATTATTACACGAGTATAAATCCAAACATGCAACAAAAGACTGAAAATAAAGATATCAACAAAATCGTTTTCTTTCTTCGTATTCGTCGTGGTAATTAATTACGGAGGCGTAGTTGTCATATCCCGCTGTCATACATTGCACGTCACAAATTTAACTTGCGATGAGTTAGTTGACGCGCTAAAAAAAAAAAAAAAAAAAAAAAAGACTAAGGAGATACAAAATAAGGTGGTAACTGATCAAAAAAAGTTTTCAACTGGAAATATGGAAAAGCTAATGGGGGAAAAACAAATGGCTCAGTGAATTAAAATGGAAAGCTTTCATAGAAAGAAAATTCACTGTTGCTACATTTGTTGACGTCTCCTCTGCGTTTGATAATGTCCACCTTCCTACTCTATGCGCCAAGCTTCTTGGGCTTAACGTTCCATCTAATTTCATCTTTCTGATCCTAAATTTGTTCCAAAATAGATCCCTCTTCCTCTCTACTCCCTCCCGTGTCATTTCCAGATGCATCCACCGGGGACTTCCTCAGGGATCATGTCTTAGCCCCACTCTTTTCAATATCTATCTCCTTAATATTGCTTCCCTCCCTACAATTTCCTCCTCTCTCCTTTTCGCAGACGATATCCTCATCTACTCCAGTTGTAATGATGTGGCCGCCGCCAACGAAGAGATCAATAACTCTTTATCTATCCTTAGTATCTCCCTCGCCTCAATTCACCTCTCTCTCTCTCCTTCTAAGTCCTCTTCTATGGTGTTCTCCCTCCGCCCCTACAATCAAGCTTTGGTAAATATTATTTCATCTAACATTCCGATTCCGCTCGTCAGCTCCTTCTGCTATCTTGGTGTTATTCTCAACAGCCGACTCACTTTCTATGAACACATCAACCATCTCTACAATTCTTCCCTCAAAAGACTCAATCTCCTGAAAGCCCTTTCGCCATCCAAATGGGGTGGTGACCCTTCCATTCTCCTAATCCTTTACAAGGCTATAATTCGTTCTAGAATCGATTACTGCTCCTTCATCTATGGAAACTCCTCTAAATCTCTCCTCACCAAACTGGACAAAGTTCAAAACTGCTGCCTTCGGTTGTGCATTGGAGCGCTAAAATCTTCTCCCATTCCTGCTATCCTCTCTGAATCTGCTATGCAACCACTGTTTATCCGCAGATCGCAGCTTGGTTATAATTTTCTAATTAAACGGCTTTCTGTGTCCTCATCTAATCTTATCTCTTCCTATCTTAGTATTAAAAACCAATGGCGATTTGCTCCTCACAAAATCCCAATCCTTTCTCTCGTAGCAGCTCGAGTCTCCAATTTTTCGCCTTATGTCTTTTCTTATTCCAAGCTTTCTTACTTTTCCCATGACTTTTCCAGCATTTGGCAGACTATTAATCTCTTCTCTCTCCCTCTCCAAACCAGCTCCACCGCACATTCTTCAATCCAAGCCGAATTCCTCCACATGCTGGACACATCTTTCCCTTCTCATCTAACATTCTTCACTGACGGTTCTAAAAACGAAAATGGGGTGGGCGGCGCGTTTACCTCCCTCTCACTTAATCACTCTGAGTCCTTCAAGCTCCCTTCCTTCTGTTCTATCTTCACAGCGGAGTCTATCGCCATCTTACGCACAGTCTCGTTCATTCCATCCATAAGAGAGATCAGTAAATGTCTGATTGTCTCCGATTCCAAAAGTGTTCTTCAAGCCATCTCTTCTCCTCCTTCTCATTCCTCCAATTCTATCATTCTTTTAATTCGTTTTCTTATATCCAATTTACTTTCATCCCGTTCCATTACTATTGACCTTTTGTGGGTTCCTAGTCACTCTGGCATCGAGGGCAACGAGTTAGCTGACTTTTTAGCCCGTTCGGCCGCCCGCGATGGTCCGTTATTCTGCAAAATTCCTACCTCGGACATCCTCCTTCTTTCCTCAGCTAATCATTCCCGACTATGGTCGGACATCTATCCTTCCCTATTTTCTATTCCCGCCTCTCATTATCTTCAAATTCAACCGGTTCCCTCTTCCCAGCCGTGGTTTCAATCCTATTCTTATCATCGCTCCGCGATCATTTCCTTAATCAGACTGCGTATTAATCACTCACTTCTACCCTCTTCACGTTTTCGTTTTTCCCTGTCCCCTTCTCCCGATTGTCCCCTTCATAATTCCATCTCTCCTCTCATATGTGATGCAAACCACATCTTCTTTGAATGCCCTGCCCTTGATTCCGAGCGCTCTGTTTTGTACTCGAAAATCTTGGCACTGGGTCTTCCTGCTCCGTATAATTCTTCTTTTGTCCTTTCCTTTCCATCCCCAGATATAATCCCGGTACTCCAATCTTTCCTAAGCTCTATTTCTAATCGTCTTTTTATTTAACCCCTTCCTTAACTTCTATTGTTGTTGGGTCAATGCCGCTAGCGCGCCCAAAAAAAAAAAACAATAAAAAAAAAAAAAAAAAAAAAAAAGAATTAAAATGGAGCAGTATTATAAAATAATGTGAAGAAGTAATACCGAAGCAACTTGGATTAAAGTAACAAAACAGGAAGAAGAGAAAGTGATGGATACGAAAGCACCAATAATCATTGACAATGATATAAAAAATTCTATAAACCGGATCTTTAACCAGAGAGCACCGGGAACGGACGGCATATAGAATTTTCCGTTAAAAAAAATCATGCTCAACAGATAAGGGTAAAATCAGTAATTCATTGAAAATAACGGAAATTTTTTTTTGCTAGATATAAAAACGAAATAAGGAATTTGATAAATAAAAGCGAAAGCGTTCAAGAGAAGAAGAAATATAAAACCGTAGAAGGCAAGCAGATAAAGATGATGGGAAGAGATGAACTATACGACAATCTGAAAACTGAGCAGAGTAAAAGATTAATTGTTACGAATATCGGGTTAAAAATAGATTAAAAAAAAAAAAATTAAAGCTGGAAATATGACAAAGGCAATTGAATACGCTCACTGCTGCTCCAATATTAACATATTCTTTATGTATAATAAAATGCATACCGAAAGGCATCAGTAATACAAATATTACAACTTTTAAAAATCTGGTGAATGCAAACATGCATCAGCCGAAATTTCAATTAAACGTTTATTGATAAAGAGAAATGGAGGAGAAAAAAAATTGTTACATTTAGAGGACTTAATGCTAAACCAGTTGGAGAAAACAAGAAACCGTTTCTATAATAGAATCATAAAAACGGATAAAAGTATATGCCTTGAAAATACTCTGAAAGAAGTAGTAAATTAAAATTTAATGGAAGATACCTTCGTAATATTTACAACAGAAGTTTGTAGGCCAATGTGCTACACAAACAGTTGGTCAGTAAATGATGCAAAACAGAAGGTTTTCTTATAGCCTCATATAAGATCAGCGATAAGAAGCAGAAACTGTAAAAAATATATGGCAAAAGATAAAAATGTTTAAGATAAATGTAGAGAGAACAGTGAGCAATATATAATTAAAAATAACCGATTTATCAGGTGAAATGAAGACTTTCGAAATATTAGCCAACAGAAAGAGAACGCATATTACTCATTAACAAAAACTGTTAGTCATAGCACTCGGTTTGTATTGAAATGTCTAGAAATTTCATAATGGTAATGTGCAGATGACGAATGGATCATTATTGCGCGCGCCTGCTCACTTAGCTAGAATGGGTATAATAGTGAATAATGTCCGAAATGCGGCATGAAGCAAATTACGGAATGGCAATGCGACGGCTACAAGAAAGAAAGAAAAACATTTTTATTAGTAGTATCTTACCTAAAATCATTCGGTGTCAATCTAATAAATAGTAATAAACCCACGTTCCGCTGAAGCTAAATATATTCGTATGATTATTTAAGATCTTGTAAAATTGAGATATAGGATAAAGAAGAGAGATGCAAGAAGCATTAGTTGATAAACGAGTAAACTGGCTACATGGCGAGAGCTGAGATCAGAAAAAAAAAAAAAAAGGATTAAAAAAACTTATGAACAGCAGTAGGATATATTTTAGAAGGGTGTCAAGAATTAGCAGTTGAATTTTATAAAAAAAGACATAATAGCCAGAATAATATATCGGGTATTAGCAATTGAAGCGGGCTTAATTAGCGAACAAGTCCCATACTATAAATATGACCCAGAAAAATTCTAAAAACCCAATGATACCAGATATATTGGAATAAAACAGTTTTAACTGATGACACAACAGAACACAGTAGACCGAAGGTTTAATCATAGACGTTGCGGTATCATACAAGAGCAATATATATATATAGAAGAAAAGACGAAGAGAAGATGTGAATAAATGTAAAATGCTAAAAGAAAAAATGAAAACCGTTCGGGAACTAAATAGTGTAAAGATAATTCCGGTAGCAGCTGAAAATCTAGCAATGATTCCAAAAAAAAAAAATTTTAATTTTCGTGTTTTTTTATCGATTTACCATTCGTTTATTATTTTCAGTAAAAACCAGGCACAATTTTTTTTCATTGACGTTTCGAAAAATATTATTTTATATATCATCGGAACACAGCACACTGAGCTGGACTAAGATAACTATCCATTCAGTCAGACATTATTGTGTGACAAAGTCTTTAAATAACAGAGAAAATTTTTTATACTTGGCACTTTCTTCCAATCTTATCTTTAGTTCGTGAATTATTTTGTCCGCTATAACTTTTATAAAATGGAAAAATCTTTTTTCAAAAAAAAAAAAGCAACAAAAAAATCCGACTACGACAGTTTTTTCAGGTATTTTGTTTCTTTTTAAATACTCTGCGTGACTTCTTTTGGTTCGGAAACAACAGAGATGTAGAAAAGTTTGAAGTGTTTGTTAGCATTTTAAATCAACCGTCTCTGTTATACTAATAAAAAATAATAAAAAAAAAAAAAAATTATCAAAAGAGACCACCACATCGCGTTTTTTGACGAATACTCAATTTATGTTCACCGACTTTCATCATTACTCACATGATATACCTAAGTTTCAATGGTACTCTTTCTAATGGATAACGAATCAATAAAATCGGTCTATATATGAATATGAGTTTATGCGTAAACAAACATGAAAAAAAAACAAAACATACGCGACGAACGTATAACCTGCTTCTTTTTGGAAGTCGGTAAATATCACAAACGTTACATAAAATTGGGACATTTTTTCTAATGGGGGCCGGCCTAAGAATTACGTTGTAATTAATATATATATTTAAAATTTAAATTGTGCGTCTTGCCTACCTCAACATACGGATGCCAGACATGGACAATTTCAAATAATATCATGAGCAAAATTAATACATGCCAGAATGCAATGCAAAGATCTCGTATGATGGGAGTTAAATTAAGAGACAAAATAAACTTGAAAAGTATTAAAAATAAATTAGAAATCAATAACAACTTCACTTGGGCAATAAGAAGAAAAATATGGGATTGTGCAAGAATGGATTCTACGAGATGGACTAAGAAAATAACAGAATGGACTATTTATGGGAAAAGGAAAAGTGAAATCAGGTGCGAGGACAGTTTCGTTAAAATGCTAAAACATAAACAGTATCATCAGCGAGAGTAGCTTACGACAGACTAAAGTGGGCTCGGTTGAGGCCTTTGCCCGTTTTAAGGGCTAGATTATAAGTTGTTTTGCTTCAATAATATTTTGTTTCAATATATATATTGTATAACTTTATCGTTACGGCTAATAATAATAATAATAATATATATATATGTATATATATATTAATTTTGAATAGGGGAAATTAAGATTTTTATTTCGATTGCTTCGACCAACTGGAACCCCGTTGGGAGCAACTAGATTTCATAAAATAAAGGAGCCTTTTCGGGCAAAGTTCATCTTCAGCTCAACAAATGTAAAATAACAAAATACACTACGGATTAGTAAGAATGATTTGATTCAAAACTAAAGAGAGACTCTATAAATGTATGTGCCATTTTGTGTTTCTTTCAGTTATTAAACCGAATTATTTGTCTGCTTTTGAAATATTTGTCAAGACCTAAACATTTTATTTTGGCAAATATGAACTATTTGTGATATTTTATTAATTTATTCTATATTAAGCAAACGGTATGGATTTTTGCGCTAGTGTTCCTCTCAAGAATCACATTTTTAAAGGTGTACATTTTCGGAGGAAATCTGTAAAAGCTGGTATATTGTGGTTTGTGGAGTGCACGGCCGTTTTATATTTTCGATTTTAAAATTATTATAGTAGCTATAGAGGCATTATCCATTAATTGTTTACCGTTTAAGTTCGAGTTGCGAATAATACTGATAGACACTGCTTTACATAATTACTCGACGTCTTTGACCGATGATTGAATATCATTCGATATTTTCGAATCAAATAACGATGATCTTACATCGTGTCATTGGGGTGATTTTATTTTTTGCACAAATTAAATTACTCGCATCTGTTCTAATCTTTTATTTAAATAATGAAACTGGTTTCATTATCACGTTTATCATCCGTAAAATCCGAGTCGGAAATGTCGTGATAGGAATCGCAATGTTGACGATCTGCTCTGTTGGTCGGTGAGCCGGAGGAGATAGCGATACCGCAGTTGCTGGCACACGTATACCATGCTGTCCGTCGAGCTCAGTATTGCGAGTAGAGTTGGAAAATAATTCAGTCTTCCAAGTCCGGAGCATGTCGAAATCGCCCTCGATTATATAAAGGCGACCGGATTAGAACCTTTCCCTTTTCTAGGTCATATTTTAGTTTTCAAAGAGAGACTCTGCTATTTTTGCTTGCATATCAGCATGTTCAACTAGAAGCAGCAACGTGGTGGCGGCGGTGGCGCTACAGAACATGAAGTTCTTAAAATTTGTATATGTAGTTTCATTAATAAATAAAAACAATTTGACGGTGAAAATGTATCTTTACGTCAGCATTCGATAGTAATTTTTCTTATTCATTAAAAGAATATTTTATTACTAATGTTTTATATTTTATAATTACCGAATTAGTTGAAAAATAGTAAGTTTTATAAAATTTTACAACGTTGTAAATTTAAAAAATGCAAAATGCCGGTTGTATATATCTTATATATGTATATATATATATAATTCTTCTGTGCGTGTGTTTGTGACTGAACTCCTAAACGGCTGGACCGATTTTGATGAAATTTTTTGTGTGTGTTCTTCAGGTGTATTCAAGAATGGTTTAGATTCACAATTCGGTCCACTATACGAAATATGGGGGTTTTAAATAGTTGAGATGAGACCAGGGGCGGCACAGAAATGTATATGGGACGAATAAAAAGTAATTAACAAAAAATTTATTTTTAAATAAAATGATTACCACGGTAAAAATAAACTAAACCTAAAAATTTAAATAAAATGATTACTATGGTTATTTTATTAGTTTCTGGTGTAAGTAAATACGCCGCTTCTATTACTTCACTTTTTGCGTTATTGAAATCATTAAACATATAAGTCGCGCGCACCTAGCTCTAGCTGCTGTACTCATTACGGAGAGTTACAAAAAAAAGTGGCGTTTTCTAAAATATCCTGCAACGGAATTTACTAGCGGGAACGTTATTTATATTCAAATTTGAAATCTTTACTCAACTACGTATAGTTTGCTGTTGTGGTAATCAATTAATTTTAATAAAATGCTGAAGACAGGCAGGTCGGAAGAAAAGTTGTTGTTGATGTTGGAATGACAGAGAGGATCGCGGTGTCCGATATTCAAAAATATTTCATTTTACTTTCAGTTTGTGCAAATTCTGTGCGTTATTGAAGTGATGTAATTACGAATGTAGAATTAATATGTGTTAAGGATACAATAGTTGCCCATTATGTTAAATACATAGATAGGAATGGTACATGTTTGTTTTCATCTCTATCTTATTTATTGTATAATAACGAATGATCAGGAGTCGATGTATTGTACAATATGTTTATAAAAACTGGAAGAGGTTTAAGCCATATACCTATTGGACTTAATGGATAACATATAAAAATAAATAGAGAGTAACTGATATGTCAAATATTCGAACTTTTGGGCCAAAACCGCTGTATAAATTTTTTAAATTAACCGTTTAACTTTCTTTTTAATAATTTGCTACCAGGAGTATTAAAATTCTTACTCAACTACTGCAGTTTGTTGTTGCGGTAATAAATTAATTTTAATAAAATGCTCGATACGGACAATTCGGAAGATATGAGTGAAGAAGATGTTCTCTTAAATGTGTAATTATGGGAGATCACCGTGTGAGTAAAAACCGATGGCTGTGTTTGCTGTTTAGTTGAGCAAAACTTTTTGTTAGATCAAGACCGACAGGTTAAAGAAAGATCGACAATCTTTAGCTAAACGTGGAACGTGAAGACTGTTTTCTGTTGGACGGTAATAAATATGTTTCACCCAAAAGAGAGAGAAAAAATCTTAACATAAATACAATTTCAGATAAAACAAAAATTATTTTATGAATTTCCAAGTACTGATTTAAACGGACATTAATACTACACAGGCAAAGCCGTGGGACACAGCTAGTATATATATATATATATATATATTTTTTTTTTTTTTTTTTTTTTGGTCTGGAACAGAACCATTTGGCCACCAAAATTAATCATTAGGTTTCGAACAAATTGTGTCCGATAAGGATTTTGTCAGAAGATTTTCCAGTATCTCTATCCGAACAGCCATGGCCATCAATGATTCACATAACCCACGAAATTCGGACCAGGATAAGAGATAAGATGAGCTGACGATATTTCGGCCGAAGTGTCATGGGCATCACGAGCGCGGCTGAGTAATTGTACTTTTTAAATAGTTATTCCAAAACAACCATAGTCATCAGAGTAATCTGTATGACCCGCGGGAGCGACAATAGAATAGCTAAGAAGTTAAACCGATTATATCGCGAGCTACGGGCACTCCGGGCAGGACTGCACATCAAAGATCAGCAACGAAATTAGGGGAAACGTGATGCGACACAATTATACCTTAGCTAGGATCCGATATAAGACTAGTTTTTTTTTCATCTTTCGCTGTAAAGTGAAAATCAGATTTTACCGCTAACTAATATTCAAGTCATAAATCCACTTTGTCTCTTAATCATAACTGCATATTGCGTATAGTATAGTTGCACTGGCAAACAATTTAAGAGAAATAGTCTGCTTTTCGCTCTCTGAAATGTGAAAATGCAGCTAAAGGATGGATTTTTTGTAAATATAGCTCACCTACGTAATACATTTTTATTACAAGACGTGTTCTTCAGAGTTGGTTTATTATTTTAAAAATACTGTAGCGCATAAACGGACGAAATAAATCGTTTCATTTTATAGACGTTCTAACACAATGTTGAAGTGTATACAAATTTAAAAAGTCATCGCTAGTTCTAATCTTTACAAGAAGTCGTACCTTATGAACAAAAAAAGACGGAAACAAAAAAACAGCATTCAAGAACGTTTCGCGGCGAAATGAAGTCGAGACCAAGAAGAATATCGCGGTACATTTGAATTTCGCCGAAATCGCTTAATTTTCCGCAACTATGACGTCACCAAAAATCTCCTCTCATCGTTAAACACGTTATTTTTATTCGAATGTTTGTGTTGTGAAATTTTTACCGCATTCGTTAATATGCGTGCATTAACCGCACAGCTCGATATAATGACGTCTGTATAAAGTTTTTGTTGTCTTCGGAAAGCGAAATTACATTTTTCATCCTCTTTAAAAGTACAAAAAGTAACAAACGATGAAATACCGAAAAAACGAACAACGCGCTACGTTAAACGAAAACCAATTATTACTACGGACGTGGAAGTAGCGTCTTTTAACGATACGCGCCGATATCCAGTGATGTCACAATTGTTGAAATTGACTGTGACGCAAGTTCCTAGCGAAATTATCCTCGGCGAACGTAAGCGAAATAGAGGTTACCATCGATAATATTTGTATTTTAGGACAACCGGAAATTAACGGATCGAATGCCTACATCGGAAGAAAGGACAATCTGTCTAATATTCCTAGACTAATAACGAGAAAACATTTAAACATGGAACATTTTTAAATTTTTGTATTTCGCGGAAAAATGTTGTAAAACACAGATTTAACGCATGAATTACGAATAACTATTTTTTTTTCTTCTTCTCTTTTTTTCTTTCCTTGTACAGCTATCGAGCTAACAAGAAAAGTTCCATTTCCAGAATAAAGGATCAGAACTGACAAGGAAAGCATCCCCCAACCCGATCTCACCGATTTTAATGAAATTGATATATGTTGCAGAACGCAAAAAAATAAAGCACTCGTGCTTTCTTATGTCTGATAATAAACATATTAAGGGGATGAAAACTACTCCTAAAGTGAACTAGAAAAAAAAAAACCAGTTTTCTCTAAATATCTCGACTAACACTTAATATTTTTTCGGTAAAACAAAATCGAGATTACTCCTTTCGGAAAATCAAGTAATTCATGATGATTCGAACAATAAGGGTTGCATCTCCTATTTCATAAGGATGGAAAACATATATTTATTTTATTATTTTTGTGATGAAAAAAAATGGTAAAAAATCTGAAAAACATTTTTAACTAATAAAATGATAAAATGAAGTTGGACCGGTTGCGGTATTTTCGTTAATTTCACACGTAAAAGGGAGAATAAACCACCCCTAACGTAGAAAAATTAAAAACAGGAATTTCAAAAAACGGTCTGATTTTGAATTCAATTCGTATACGCGGGTTTTCGAGGTCGCTGACTGCGATATCGAATTTTCAAAATTCAAAATGATGGATCCAATGTGGTGGAAGAAAATGTTAAAGATAATTTGAAAACATGTAAAAAATATGGGTTTTTGGGTACGCCGATTACGAATACGTTATTAGATTTTCGAAATTTAAAATAATAAAGTCAATACGTATAATTGGAGTTTAGGTACAATTGTTCAACCCCAAGCGAGACTCAGGTAACTCAGCAGGGCGTCTGCTTTCCTTACTATTTATTTAAAATGTGATAAAGTAGGTATTTAAAAAGTTTGCGCTTAAGAAATATTAAAATATCTTTCGAAATTTTTTTTTTAGCAAAACATATATAATATTCATTCGCGTCATCTTTAATTCAATATATTTAAATCGAATTTGTAGTATTTCTTTTTTTTTTTTTTTCTTAGTATAAAAAGATTTTTGATAGGTAATCTTCATATATGTAGAAGTGTTTAAAAAACACGATGATTTTTTGTACCAACCGGAACGTATTATACAATAGCGACATTTTTGTGTATCCTTCTATTTCATAAAAATCTCCAAAACTAAAATCTACAGGATTTTCAACTTTATCCGATCTTTCATCTGCATAGCCATTTTTGTACCGGGAATATTATTTAAAACGATCTTCTGATATGTTGGTGAAGACAATTGGTTGCGAACGAATCATTGAAGTTTTGTTTATATTATTTCTAATATGTAAATTTAAATCACAATTCATTAATATTACATAAAATTTGCCAACACAGTTTTTCCAAATTCGGAATCCAAAAATGTCAACTGGTTGAATTTTTTCCGTCGTTGCAGTAAGAATTTTCTCCGCGTTAACAATTTTATTGTCTGGCATTGTTTCTTCTATAACTTTATCACAATGTCCGAGAGTCGAGTAATAGTAAGGAGTTATGATCCATTTTGAATTCAGGATTTGGAAAAATTATGTTTGCAAATTTTCTGACGATGTAATTTTAATAAATTGTGATTTAAATTTACATATTAGAGAAAGCACATAAGCAATGCGAAGAAATGGAAAATAAATAGAAAACGACGTTGACTTCAGCAACGATTTATATAAACCACGACACCTAATCGGCTACGTTCGAAAACTTTTTGCAACCGCTAGGTTAGCACGTAAGAAAACCAGTGTAGCCAAGCATAGTGCAGGGATGGTAATGTACATACACGAAAAACAAACTGAAACCGAGAGATAATAGTAACCAGCAAATCAGATCTCGAACAGCTGATAGATAATTTCAATCAGGAGTATGCTGGAAGCACCAGCCACGCAACAAATCAAATTAAGAGACTAGCGCTATAAGTTCGGCAACGGATCAGGCTATCAACTAGCGCTAATGATGACAGGGTTATACAATTGCAAGCAAAAGATGGCGAAAATAGAGGTAGCCAAAAGCAGAGTTCAATAGCGTCTACGTCGTACAGGCAATCGTCATCACTAGCAACAACGTACACATCATCACACACACACACACACACACACAAGCGCTAACATAATCAACTCACGCGAAATGTAAATAAAATATTCGAAATAAGTGAAACGTTTCTCGGCTTATTACGAGCGTGAACTGTCCACGCCCAGAAAGGCTGGTAAGCGAGGGTACATCACATTCTTCAACGGTCACTTGAAAATATTGCGAACAGTTTAAATAATCGTAACCTAAATCGAACGAATAATGCGGAAATAAATAAAAGTCAAATAAAACATCACGTTCGTACACTCCAACTGTAAGATGGCCGCAAAGTTCAGAAAGCTTCAAGGTCTGAAAGTGAATGTTAAAATTTTAGGATTGTCCGATGTAAGCAGATGTAGAGAAAAAATCATAGGCACTGAGAAATCTGTTTTACCTATGTAAGTAATAAAGCGGGGAACAATAAAGAGCCGGGTTTCTTGTTAAAAATAAAAATAGATAAATAATGTAGTGTACAAATAGGACAGATAAGCGACAGAATAGCAGTTTTAAAAACAAAAGTCGATATAATTCTAATAACGTGAATTCAAGTATCCTACTACAGCTGCGGGGGAATCGAAAGTAGAAAAGTTTTACGAAAATTTAAAAAATAATTTTAATTCGATTAAAATTAAAAACCACGACCTAATAATTATGGAGTTTTGGAATAGCCAGAGATAGAGCAAAGCAAAAAAAATTCAAAAACAGCCAATGAGTTTGTACGATGAAAGGGGTTGAATGCTTACCAGATTCTGCCAAGAACTTAAAAATAGCAAATAATTTGTTAAAAAAAAAAAAAAGTAGAAATAGGATGGATATGCCCAAAACCGACAATATAGAACACCAATAGATTACATACTTAAAATACCTGTAAAAATTCGATCAATTATAAATGTCGAAACAAAACGTATAAATAAGTTCATCAGGGTCATAAAAAGTACAAATACAATATTAAACTGCGAAAAGTATGGAAATGAAATTAAGGAAAAGTTAGGTAAACTCAAGTAGCGGATAACTAATGAATTATAGAAGACCGTATTACAAGCATAAACGCCAACGTTTACAAACAATCCAGGGGAAAAAGTGGAAATATTCCACAAACAAGCGAAGTAAACGACTTTAATCAGCTACGTGAAAGAAGAGCGGAAATCTTACAGATCGTTAACAGGTCTCCGAACGAAAAGAGATCGAATTTAGTGTCGGGGGTTATAAGAGAACGTGACCGAACTATGAAGAATTTAGTGTAATATTTTAAAAGGAAATAAAAATATAACACTACTGCGCAACTCAACACATAAGTACACGATGAGCAATTTATTTTGCAAAATCGGAGCGGAGAAAATATGCGATAAATAAGAAATGAACTTATAACTAAATATTACTTAAGTATTACGAAGATGTCGGACAATAGTCACGGAAACAAATATTTCTGAAGAATCTAGCTTTCGGATAGAACCAGAAGCAACGAAAGTCCAGGTAACGCGAAAATAACAAATGAACAGGCTAAATTTGACTGTTCCTAAAATATTTTCAAAACTAATAGATAGAAAAATGCAATCTATTACCAGCTGGATAAACCGCTGCAAACGAGTTTACCTATAACACCGGTTGCCCCTGGTGAGATACAGCAACTCTTCAAAAATATGAAACGGAAAAATTGCCCCGGATTTGACTTAATCATAGCAGAGCTTTTAAATGAGTTACCGCGTAAAATTATTGCATTTATAACACGAATACATATATAACGCTGTTCTTCGTAATCAATATTTTCCACGGGCTTGGAAGTTCTCACAGATAATTGTTATACCGAAGCCTAGCAAACCGTCTGAGGTGGTCTCATCATATAGACCCATCTCGTTACTTCCTGTCCTCTCAAAGATACTGGAAACATTAATTTTAAAACGGTCGTTTCCAATATTATCTACCAATACAATTATTCCCGATTTTCAATTTGGTTTTTTCGTAAGCACCACAACACTATAGAACAGGTTCACAGACTAACGAAGATTATTGAAAATAGCTTGGAAAACAAGAATATTTGTACGGCCGCGTTTTTGGATGTCCAGTAGGCGCTTTCGATAGGGTTTGGGCATCAACGATCGAGTAAAAATGAATACTCAGATATTTTTCCGGTAAGGGCCGGGGTCATGCAGGGGACCGTTCTGAGTCCAATATTGTACCTAATCTACACGACCGACTTCCCGATGCTAGATAATACACAAGTAGCTTTGTGCGCGGATGACGCAGCCATCTTGGCCGTTGATAAGTGTGAAAACGCAGCCACGGAAAAACTGCAGGAGTCACTTCAGCATGTGGATACTTGGCTAAAACGATGTCGCATAGTAGTCTCAATGAAAGTTAGTCGAAGCATATTTCATTCATAAATCGAAAAACTGAACGCCTGTGAATCAAAATAAATAACGTCTTAATACCAAATGCCGATAACGTAAAATATTTAGGCATGCACTAGTGCTCACATTCACAAAAAAAATGGAGCATTTGAGGTTTAAAATTAGAACCGTGTCGTGGCTGTTAGCTAAGAGATCGGGCTTATCGTTAGACAATAAAACTCTATTATATAAAATAGCTCTAAAACCAATGGGCTGTACGGTATACAGCTGTGGGGCTGCGCAAAAACATCAAACTTACCGAAAATAGAACGATATCAAAATAGGATACTGAGAACCATTACTGAAGCCCCCTGGTACGTCTCAAATTATACCCTCCATAATGACTTGAATGTCATGTCTGTGGAGGATGAAATCGAAAAACAAGAAAATAAACATGTCGCCCGACTTTTAGCATATGAACCCACTTGCTAACAATTTGCTGGATAACTCCGGTGAAATACGCAGACTGTGGCGAAATAAGCCTTTAGATCTTGCCCAACCATTATACAGTTCAGAGGGAGTACTACTGAGTACTACCCCTCCACAAAACATTCTTTATCGCAATAAATTAATCGCTAAATGACCACTAAAGTTGGTCAGTTGTGATGGGGGGGGGGGAAGTATTCCCAATGTTGAGCAACCTGTAGAACAAGTTGATTTTAAAAGAAAATCATTCAAATCGCCTACATATAATGAATGAAAAATAGAACAGCAAGTCAAGATTTCTCTAATTGACTGCAATAAAGTTTTCGACTCTTTAAAACAACATTAATTGTATTATAGCTTCTCTTAAAAGTCAAGGAATTCCGAAAAACTACATAATATTAATAAAAAATACGTATAAAGATCACAGAGCTGGAATACTAACAGGTCTAGACGGACAAAGTGCTTTGAAAGTTTAAACTCAAAAATAAGACATACAATTCCAGCTTTACATAAAATAAAGTAGGTACCATCGAACACTACGTATATATTATAATTCAATAATAGTGTCTAGAATGTTATACGGAATTCAAATATACTATTTGAGGCTAAGAGAAATAAATAAAATAAGCAAAATGCAGAAAAGGTGTTTGAAACTTATACTCCCCTATTAGAAATAAATCGACTCTAGATCAATTATGTGCGGAAAGAAAACAATGAAATGTCTCCCAAGATGTGTACTATTATCTCTATTATAGATTACTAGAATTTAATGTCAATAATATCGAATTAACCTTCGAGGGAAAAAATTCAATTAACAAGAAACCAAAGTAATACATATTACATCTATCCCCGCGCGGTGTAAATCTACGAATTGTGATAATCAATGTTATCTCAGTTTCAATTAATTTAAATAAGTACAATCCCTAATCATACACTACAGGAGAAAAAAATTGGTGTGTTGAAAAGGAGGTGCAAAATGGCTAAAGGAGTGGTGCAAAGATTGAAAATCAAGTTACGTCCTATATCTCGCTACTCTTTAATGGTTTTTTATTTACAGATTTTGGTTTTGACACTTTGTCGTGTTCTTCCTGGATATAAAATTCTCATGGTTTTCGATATTGAAATATTAAGCTGTTGACATGTACCGGTGTACATGATGCGTATTACGCGGCATGTTATGTATTGCCATATGTGCATATATACTCTTAAACATAATGCTAGGTTTATTAATATTGTGATTTATGGAATAAGTTAAGATAGTTGTAATTTTTGTATCTTGTTTCTTTTTTAATTAACGTTAATAAGAGTATCAGACACTCACACAACGGGCATACCTGTGATACCTGTGACTTATTTTTAAAAATTAAAAAAAAAAAAAAAAAAAATTCGTCAAAAATCGTATTAAAAATGAAGTAAATATCAAGATATATCGTGAAAGGTATTTTTAATAGTTATCACAAGAGTCTAATTTTCAACGTAGCTATTTTTTTGCGTTCAAAAATTATTTAATAAAAATTAGAGGTTAAAACGTAGTCGAACGTTCCTATGATAAAACAAAAAGTTAAAAAACCATACGAACGCAATAAAAAAGACAAAAGCGAGCCTGATTTAGTTACGTAGCGAGAACGAAAGATGATCAATGGACCTAAGTAGTTACTTTGTGGATTCTCTCACATTATAAAAAAGGACAGGGGCGTCAGCTGACAAGGTGGAAAGATTATTTTAACAATTTATCGTCTAATAAAAATTTTCAAACAATAGTTATAGATAAAATCGAATGGGAGAGGTCGCAGGAAACATTTGCTTAATTTAATAATTAGTTTTTTTGAAGTAGTTTAACTAATTCGGTTTATAGTTAATAAATTTCCCCGATAGAGGATTATTATATTACAGTTACGTCATCTAGGCGTCGCCTTAATTAGTCGCGTTCTTTTGTTTCGTCGATGATTTCCATAAAAAATGCTTATAACTTCGGATTCTAAAGGTGCAAGCTATCACATCTCCTTTTCACGCTCACACTTCCGATTATGTAATACTTTTCATATACGCCTCCCTGTCCATAATTTGTCCCTACGTCACTCGATTGAGATTGATCTTGTGCGAATTTCTGGTGTTATCTAGGCATTGCGCATAATAAATTAGCGGATATTCATTAGCCCCCGTTTTTCCGCTTCTAATGGCAGATTTCGGGGCACATTTTCAGCTCGTAAGATTGCTCTTCTTTCCTTAAATTATCTCATATTCTTCTTCATCTTCCAATTCCGGCTACATTTAATCCAGCCATCTCTTTGTCCTCATTCATAATTTTCTAGATACTTGCCACCTCTTAAACGCTTCACAATCACGATTATTCGTCTTCGCTTGTAATTGTAGTCTCCTTCCTGCATCATTTTCCCGGTTTTCATCTGCTTCTACTCCATTGCGACCGATATCATGTTTTATTTGAATGTTCGATGCTGAACAATGGTCACTCTTCTCCTTCTAAAATTCAGCATTCCTGCTTACTTTTTATTGGCACTTCTTATATTCTCTCATTTCCTTCTGCTTATGTTATTTCTGCCCTCGAATTATTTTTATTCTCTGTTCTCAAACGTTTAAGAACTTTATTTTCTTCTTCACCCCAGTTTTTAATGTTCTTGTTAACAAACCAATTAAAAATAAAAGAAAAAAAAAAAAAGGCTCCGGTTGAGATTTTTTAAGTGTGCAAGAACTTTTTTTGACGCAGAATTAGATAATATTTCTTTTTATTTTTGTTTGGAGGAAGGTTAGCTTTAAGAATTTTCATTAATTTCCACGTGGCTCGACCGTTGTAAATCATTTTTTAAGCGATATATCAAGAAAATCAATTTGCAAAAGAAATTAGTGAATAACTCTTTTTTTTTTTGTTTTTTTTTTTTTTGTTTTTTTTATCTTCCCCTTTGGGCATGCCAACAACGGATCTTCTCGCCCAGAAACGATACGAGGGAAAATAATCAGATGTAGATTTGGTCAGATATCGATAGAATAAAAGAACTGAGGGTCGAAACGACGGAGATCGACGGATCGAGTTTAGAACGGATAATCGATTTGAACAAAGAAATGAAGAGAAAAGGATCAGATCATCATTCTGTTAGGGAAAGAACTTTCAGTAGGTTCAGTCTTTTAAAAACAGAAGAGGAAAGGAAATTAATATGTTCATAAAAGGACAAAAGACTGTTAAGGAGTACACCGAGATAGCAAGAGCAATCCTTACGAAGGATAAGTATGGAGTTTGAGGATACAAAGACTAAAGCGGGATTGAAAGGACAAAAAGAAAAGACAATACAAGACGATTTTGTAGAAAGGTTCAAAGAGGAAAAAGATTGTTCCAATGCAGCTAGAGATTAATTGACTTTTTCGTTTGCGTCTATAACATCGCGGAATAAGGAAAAGAGAAGAATGTCATCGGCAAAAAATAATGAAGAGCAGTTCGTAGAAAGAGAAGCAACGGAAATAGTATAGATATTAAAAAGGACTAAGGCAGGATCCTTGTGTCACGTGAAACAACTCTTGTAACCTCGAACGAAGATGAAGACAGGAGAATAGTGCGGTTTAACATCAGATTAATAATGAGGGAAGAGAAATGCGTTGAGATGTTAATTGCTGTCATTCTATCTCGAAGAGTAGGGAGATGGGCATAATCAAAAACACTGGAAACATCAATAAAAGTAGCTAATGTATACTGTTTATCGATGAAAGATTTACGAATATGAAAAACAAAAATACTGACGCAGTCAGCAGGACCTAAGTCTGGACGGAAACCAAACATATTGGAAGGGAAAACGTTATTGTGTTCAGGCCACCAGACCAGGCGCTTGTTAAGCATGTCCTCAAATAGTTTTCTGAGACACACGATGCTAGGGAGATCGAATGAAGGAAGAAGTTTTTCTTAGGGATAAGGAAGATAATAAAAGTGTTCAAGAGGCGTGACTCCTCCGGACGAAAAGGAGTTAAATATACTGAGAAGAGTTTGGAGAGCTTGATCGGATAGCTTTTTAAGGACAGTGAAGGGAATACCATCACGGCTCGGGGTGGGGCTAGAAGATTTCTTAAAAATGGATTTTAATTCATTAATATTAAGCGCAGAGGTAAGGAAATGAGAGTTAGAGTTTTCCGCAAATGGAAACGGACGGGATTCATCAACGTTCGGATCATAAGCAGGAGCAACAGTATCAACAAAAGAAGACAAATTTGGATAGAAGGACGTTCAAAAGAAGGGAATTTGAAAGCTCTAGCCATTTTCCGGATTAAAGGGAAAATAGTACTCGAAAAAGAAGAACAGAAGATTTTCCCAAGAGAGGATTTCTTAGAAGATTTTAGTATAAGCCTAGCGCTTGCAATAGCCCTGTTGTGGGCAAGAAAGTTTTCGCGTGTAGGATTCGACCCCGAAAAATTCTAAATGTAGCGCGACTATGATCGAAAGCGTCATTGTATTCTTCGTTCCACTAGTGGGACGATGCTGTTCCACGACGGTTTGACGATGACGATTGACGAGGAGGAGAAAACAAGAACATATGTATCAGAATTTAGGAATAGATGGTAGTGGGATACAGGATCAGAGCCATCTACAAAGTTAGGAAGTGTAGACTCAACTAAGGAATGGAACAGGGCTCAATTAGTTTTGAATAAGTTCCATCGAGGATAATGGAGAGGTTTAGAAGAAGGATTCTGGGGAGTAATTAGAACAGGATTATGATCACTACCATAGGAGCCCGACTGTTTTTGTATTGATCACCTTTTCACTGTAAAAAGAGATTTAAAAAATAAGAAAACATTTTGACGTTGTAATTCAAATCATATCGGAAAATATTATTTAAATATTTTCATTCGCGCGATTGCTATTGCTATTAATTTCTTTTTTTTTTTTTTTTTTTAGCGCGTCAACTGCGAACATTAATCTAGCGCGAGGGAATTTTTTTTTTTTTTTTTGAAGTTACAATGTGCGGCAGCGAGATTCGAACCCGGTTCTATGCGAACCAACCACCATTGCCTAACCAACTAGGCCACGGTAGCTGGTTGTCGCTGTTAAAACTAAACGGCGAACAAGCGCTTACGTTATATTTTTCATTCAATTCTGTAGAGTAAATAGGCGAGCTCATTTCATTCTGTTATCACGTGCATAAGGAGATAATGAGGAAAAACGACAATTGGACATCATTTGGGTCATGGCATCGAGTGAAAAATGTTTTTTAGCGGATTTTACGACATTCGCTGGAAAAGAAAAAAAAAAAATAATCTTAACTGTCGCAGTGCACGCGAATAATATTCATTTTATTGTCGCTAATTGCGCAGCAGTTATAAACATTTTCTGAAAGAAATCCTTCGCAGTGACGTAACGCAGCAATTAATATCTAATTACTGGCGATACTTACGCTATTTAGTTTTACTAGAACTGTTCCGTTTTACGAGTCATTCTCCTGAAACCTTTAGAGGTCCTAACCCATTAATCCGCAAATGAATATTTCTTTTCACTTTTGCTATGATATTCAATTATAAGAACATACGTGGACGCTTAAGAAGCCGAATACTACCATTACGACTGACCCGTTTGCCCCCACCTTAAAGTGTGTGTTACCGTTTGAAGCGTTCAGCGCTATGCTCCGAGTCCCATAGTGATCGTGTTTATTTGCCGAATGAGTCCGAAATTAATGTTTATAGTAAATTAAAATATCAGACGAATGCTGTAATGCTGCATTCGCGCCGTCAACATGTGTATTTATCAAAAGATGATATAGAATGATAATGTTTAAGCTGTAATGAAATTCGGAGGAAAAATTAAAAGCGGGTGAAGAGTGATCAGTTAGTAGAACATGGAAAAATGAACATCAAAAAGACGAATATCCCCTTTATATCAACATTGACAGTTGTTGTATCAGGATGGCCTTGGTTCTTGTCGCATACGGTAGGGGCGGATCCAGAGAGACATTTTGGGGAGAGAAATTATATAATTACGTAATATCTTATACGGTAGACGGAATATTTGAGAAATACCTCGTTTCATAAAGAAAGTCAAATAGAGCGACCTCTAAGAATTTAAAAATGTTTTTAAAATACGTAATTATTACAGTTTAATTTAAATTTTATTTTGTAAAAAATTATAAAATTGTAGCTAAAATAGTAATTTAGAATTTGAATAGTACGTATAAATTACTAGAAAGAGTAAAACGATAGTATTTTTATTATTAGACTTTACTTCTTTTTTATTTTTGTTAGTAATCCGATCCGAATTCTTTGCCCGTGAGCAAGTTTAAATGTACTATATATTTCCGATTGAACTCTTTTTAATGAAAATTACAAAATAAAAATTAAAAATAAACAAAATAGGCACGAAAGATCGACGACAGTAACGTTTAAAATAGAATAAAATCGTAACATATTAATACTTTAACTAGAAAACAATATTAAATATTACTTATAATTAAATCGACAAGTATGATATTTATACAAATCTTTTGTAGTATAAATTTGTTCCCTCCCGTGGATCCGCCACTGCATGCGGTGTACGTTTTTAAAGTAATTCGATCAAATAAATTGTTTCTAAAGAAAGAAACGGACGTTCCATTTCGGACATTTTAGTTGTCGACCGCGTAGTTTTATATCTTCAGTTTTTCACTAATAAACAGAGAAACCCGTTTACATTACATTCAGGCTTATTAAAATACGTCTAATTTACGGGCATTCAGAAGAAATCAAGCTTTTATCTAATTACCGCATTCCGAAATGATTATGCGACAGTATCGAATATAAGTACGATTAAATTAGATTCCGAAATTGGTTAAATAACAAAGATGACAAGAGCGCCGAATAAGAAATGAACAGCCGATAAAAAGTTTCACACACGCGCATACACACGCACCTGTTCCTAGAGGGTTACATTAATTCAGGAACAACCATTAATTTATAAATAAACCTGTTCGGAAAAATAATAATATTATGAACGGAAATTTTTTATAAAAATATTTAATGATTTTACAAATCACGAGCTAGAATCGAAGATATAAGCGTTTTTAAGTGTTTTTTTTTTTTTTTTTTTAATGTTTATTACTTTTTTATTATTATCATTATTGTTACACAAAGTCCACACAGATGCGCTATAAAACGCGAGTAGTGTAAATTAGTACAATTAAAGAAATATGTAAGTGCACATAAACAGGTACGTAGTAAAATAAGTAAAATTAATTAACAAAATAAATGAGCGGAAAATAAAACGCAGCCTGAAATTTTAAAGGTATATGTATAAACATGAACAGGTATATACTAAAAAACAGTAAAATTAATTAACAATAGAAATGAGCGGAAAACGGGAAACGTAACTTATGATTTTAAAAAAAAAAGAAGAAATCGAAAAGGGAGAAAAAAAAATAAAATAAAATAAATGAATAAATAAATACGCAGAAATGTACCCACGTTTTTTGTAATTACTTATTGTAGTAGCAGAGATATGTTTGTTAGTTTTATTTGCTATCCGCTCTTTCCACTTTGTTTAAATTTAAAGAGAAAAACTTTTTAAGGAAGAAAAAATAGTCCAAGGTATCGTTCAGTGAGAGTGCAGATAATAATGAAATTAGCACGGTGTAGTCTTCACGATTTAGACGACACCGACGAATTTTCCCGAATGACTGTTATTAAGTTATTAAAAATATTTAAGAACTATTGTTCGCTGGTTATTTGAACGACGAAAATCTACTTTTTATTTTATTTTTTGTTTTAGGTGTGAGAAATAAACATCGTAGTAGTCCTGATATATTCTCGTTAAATTCAAAGGAAGTGTATTTTTATGGCGATTTCCTATTCGTCTAGTCCCTATTTCTCCAAAAAATAAAAGCTCCTAAGAAAAAAACATGGTAATTAACATTTTCCGCGACTGTAAAACATAATGCGTCACATTTAGAATACAACGCTCGCTACCACCACCTTGTAATGTTAGAACATCTACGAAAACCATAAAAACTTCAGACACTATAAACATTCTGGATATAGGAAATTAAATTGATCAACTCATATTCAGTTAGCATTCAACATATTAAACATGGTGGCCTACACAAGATGGAGCGCAGATAGAAAATCATTGTTAATGTTATATAAAAGTGTCTACTGGTATCAAAAATAGACTATGGATCTATTCTTTACAACAGCGGAAGAAACGAAGAATTAAAAAAGCTGAATATAATCCAAAACACAGCAATCCGGCTCATCTTAGAAAAAAACCATAGATCCAGCCCTGTACCTAGCTTACTCGCGGAAACCGACCTACTCAAACTCTCAGATCATCAGAATCTCCTAACGTTAAAATACTTCTTTAAACTATCACTCTTTCGGCGCGAGACAACGTACAAAAAAAAAAAAAAGACCCTGCTTTCCTGGAATCATATAAGTTAAAACCCGTGATACCATGACTGGTAGGCATAAGGAACAAAATCCGATGCGCCGAATTAAACATCATGTTACAAATATACCCTCAACTAATTCTAACAATACCGTCTTAAAACACATCAACGCCGCCCTATACAGAAAAGTAAAGGATCGTTGGAAAGCAGAATGGAAACAGCGTTTTTGTGGAATTAAACTCTATGTTGTTAAACCGCTAAAACTGGGGAACGTCGTTCTGTCAAAACCGCACAGAGGAAGTCGTAATAGCTCGCTTATAAATTGGACACGCCTGATTGACGCATAACTATCTTCTTCAAAACACCGAACCGCCTCACCGTTCAGAATGCCAGTTATCACTACACCACCTATTAATTGATTGTCGGAAATACCATAAAGAATGACGAACCTATTATAATTGCAATAATTTAAGCATTAATTATATATTAGCCGATAATGCGAATAATATTAACCACCTTACTAAACTCCCTCGGATTATGTAATATTTATAATAACCTATAGGTATGTCCGCACTTGTTCAACTTCACGTGGGTCAAAGGCATGCGCCATAGCGCAAGACGAGAGGTACGTGAGGCATGCGTCAGCGCATTTATTTGAGTTGAACGGGAGTGTTGAACGTGTTGAACCTTGGAGCGGCCGACGAAGCGCAAGTGATGGGTCGACGTGCGCCATTCCCTTCACTCGAAGAAAACCGCCGATTCAAAACTTCTTATTCCAAATTGGAAATGCAAGAAATGGGCCCGCCACTTCAACAACAACCAGTACGACTGCTGATGCCGCCACGTCCAACCCAGCTTCCGGAGCAGCCAGCAACAACCACTTTTCTAACTCCACCCTCATTTGATGCTGGGCTGTTGCCCGTGCCCCAACCTCCGACATATCCTGCCGCACCGTCTTCGTCAGATTCTGTCACATCATCTCCGACATATTCCGTCATTCCATCCCCGTCATACTCGACTGCCAGTACTGGAAGTCGTACACCGGTAATAATCGAGCTACATCTCCATCTCAATGCTGCTGATCACTGAAAAAGATGGCTTTGATATGAACCGTTTTTTAACGTTCAGCAACAACTGATGTACTTTCTGTGAATGAAGTACTTTCTGAATTACATTACGCTTACTAAAGTTACTAATTAATGTACTTTTCAGACACTCTGATTCCTCTATTTTACTTTACTTATTTGATTTTTCTCAAAAAATATTCGTAGGTATATTTGTATGCAGATTTTTTCTTACATATCGCCTCTCGCTGTGATAATTATTTTGAGCAAATCCTTATTAGTGCCGTACTCAGCTTTTGAACGTCGGCGACTACCTATTTGTACATCTCAGCAGTACAGATATAGGTAGTGTACTAGGCAATTGTTATATGCAACGCAGGTGTACACACGCAAGACTCATTGCCGATTGGGTTTAAATTTTTCAAACACCGGGCACTGCACGGGTTGTAATATCTATTGTCGACAAAATTTTAGAGAAGACACTAACCACTTGTTATTTAATTGCACCCAGTTCGATAACACGAGACTTGCGTTTTCTAAAGACCTCATGTCCTGCGCTGTTTATCCTCCATTGTGTATTTTTTATCTTCTCTGTTCCAGTGATAAAATTTTATTTGTTCTTTTTAGGTTTATTGAAAGAAACAGGATTGTTGTTTGATTTTTTGTTTTCCCCATTATTTTTACTTATTTTTTTTTACATTGTAGTCTTTGTCCAGTGTGGCTGTGACTACTTCCTTTTTCTCATAATGCATTGTGAGCATTGCCGGGCAACTGTGGTCATAATGTGAGATAGAAATATTTATCTATTTATCTATTTTTTCTTTTGCTCCTTTTTCCAGAATGAAAAAATCTTGTTTGTGTTTGTTCTGTTTCATTGAGCATTGTGGGCACTGCTAGCAGTTGCCGACATACTATAGAATGAAATTTCTCTTTCTGAATTTTCTATTATTAGTCATTTTTAATATCTAGTCAGCATCTTTCCTTTTTATCCTTACTATATCGTAAGCTCGTCGTCCGCAGATGCCGTTTGAATAATGGATAATCAATCATTTTGCTTTTCTGGACGGGAATTGCGAGCACTGCTTTTCAGTCGAAACCGTAGGCGAATAGCGATGCCTTGTCTCTTGCCTCATCGGGCACTGTGGGCACTGCATTGCAGTTGCGGCCATACTGTTGATGAGGATCTTTTTGTGGGCGCTGCCTAACAATCGCAAACATGGATAAAAATACTTTTCTTTTTATGCTGGTCAACCACGCATTTAGTTTAAATATATATAATATATTATAATCAGGTATAACGGCTAACAAGACATGAGAGCTTTCCTTTCCTTTAAGGTGTCCTGTATATTTTTTCATCTACAAATTTATTTCCCTTCGGACTGCTAATTGCATGAGTTCTAGTACTGATCTTTTTTGACTCCCTTGCTGTCTCTCCATAGTAGTTCTGGCCGTCTCCACCTTCCCCGAATAACTTTCCTAGTGTCTTCAGTTTCCTTTTGTCCTACGTTCTTCCTTCTTGATGGGTAATCGTCCGCAGCTGACAAGCCCAATAAAAAAGTAAAAAAAATATCTAGTCGTGGCGTAGTTTGCCGGCCAAATGAACTGTTCTGTTCGGGCCAAAGAGAGAGAGAGAAAAAAAAAAAAAAAGACTACATTCGGAACTGATAGTAGCCGCTTGTTATCGCGCTACCAGTGCAGTCCCGTGTGGATCTGTTGTGTACTGACCTTTTAAAAAAATTCCATCCGTTAACCTGCTATCAGTTTGTAAAAGCTTTCATATCCGATTTTGGTCGGATACCTATGTTTCTTCTTTTTCCAACAGTTGTTCCTTTTACCTGTCAGTCCAGCCTACTCTTCCTTCATATTCATGGTTTCTTTTGCATCCCTCCCTTCGTCGTTCTGAAGTTGTTTCCATTGTTCGTATGCACTTTGGCCATTCTTTGCTGCCTTCCTCCAGATTTCGTTTCTCCTTGATTTCTTCTCCACACTGTCCTCTCCATCCGGATGATGCAATTATTTGCGACGCCGATCATGTGTTCTTCCAGTGTTCATCCCTCTCGGTGGAGCGTTCTGCCTTATATTCTTATTTGCTTAAGCTTGGACTTCCTACCCCTTATTGTGCATCCTATATCCTGTCCTTTCCTTCCCCAATAATTATTCCTGCTATTTGTTCCTTTTTAGTTAAAATTTCTGATCGAATCAAAATATAACCGACTTCTTTCCTTACCTTTTGTTTCTGGGTAAAGGTCCTTGGTTGACGAGCCCAAAAAACAAAAAAAAAAAAAAAAAAAAAAAGACCTAGCGCGCGTATGATGTTGAACGTGGTGGTTTGCCATTGCCTTCCACGTGACTATTAGCGATTATTTTATTTATTTATTTAATTCTTGTAATAAGTTGGTCGTCGCTCGGGATCGAACCCGTAATCTCCACAACGGAAGTCAAACGCTCTAGCAACTAGGCTATCGCGACAATTACGAAATGCAAACGAATAAACACACATTACCAAAAAATGACTTCTACTTACCTTGACGTAATCCTGCAGTGCTTCAGTTATGACTTTCAAAACGATAGGTATAATTTCTGATATAGTTTGTTTGGAAACTTTGAATAGATGAAAAATAGATTTAATTGAGTCGCCTGTAGCCAAAAATCTTACGAGTGATAGCAAGCCTATACTGTGGAGGTATAGCTTCACGGAAACGTGTATCCTTTTTCTCTATTTTTCCCCTGAATCAGATTTAGCAAGCAGTCAAAGTTGTCCTTCGTCACTTGTTTCAGAATTTTGTAATTTCGCGTTTTCAAAAAGCCCGAAACCCACAGCACTTTCTTCTTCCTTTCACGTTTCAAAACTAAAAATGCAGAACTGGCAAAAGTAGGGACAGCGCGTTTGACTCCACCTCGAGATGGTTGCACAGACAGAACCTACTGACGAGACGCACAAACAAGTTGAACAAGTGCTGACAGAAATTACTTGCCTTTCGGGCATGCGTCTAGACGCAAGTTGAAAGTTGAAAGCGGAAGCGTAAAAGTGCGGACATAGCATGTAGCTTACAATGATGACGCAAATTACTAAGTTGTCGAGCGTCGTTAAATAATAATAAATAAAAAATATATAATAATAATAATAATAATTCCAGAAAAAAATCGACCCGACAACACCAGATGCACGTTTTGCAGGGAAAAAGAACAGCTAAGAAAAGCTCAGAGAAATCAAATTTCCGGGATTGCAATATAATGTCGAATAAAAAAAATCGAGGTAAATAAATACAAAAGGAAGTCTTTCCTCAGCTAATCATTCCCGACTGTGGTCGGACATTTATCTTTATTTATTTTCTAATCCTGCCGTCCATTATCTGCAAATAGAACCGGTTCCGTGTCCACAGCCGTGGTTTCAGTCCACTTCTTACCAGCGCTCTACGATCGTTTCTTTAATCAGACTGCGAATGTATCATTCCCTTCTCCCCTCTTCACGCTATCGTTTTTCTTTGTCCTCTACTCCCGATTGTTCCCTTCACAGTTCTATCCTTACTCCCATATGCGATGCAAACCACTTTCCCCGCCCTTGTTTCTAAACGCTCTGCTTTGTACTCCAAAATCGTAGCACTGGGTCTTCCTGCTGCTCCGTATAATTCTTCCTTTAACTGTACTTCAATCTTTCCTATGCTCTATCTCTAATCGTCTCTCGATTAAACCCGTTATTTTAACTTTTCTAGTTGTTGGATCCACCCCCCCCCCCCCCCCCCGTACAAATGGAAAAGAACCAACAATGTAGTGCGGGGTTTTTCATTTGTAATATTTTTCCTTTATAATTATTAATACTATCATACCGTTGAATTGAGTAACGTCCTTAGCTGACATGCTCAAAAAAAAAAAAAAAAATAGTGCGGGGTTAAAACAAAAAAAAAGAAGCATATGAGCTATTGTAGCTTTATAGTCAACCAAAAAATTACAGATTGCAAATAAGTTTAATATATCGTCGAATTATTAAGTTTACTTAATAAATCGAACTTTACGTTCATTTATTATTTAAATACACGTTCTTATTCTTTTTCAGATTAAAAACTAGAATGTTAAAATTAAAATTCCTAAGCTTGGAAAAAAATTAAAAAAAAGAGAAAAAAAAGTTAATTTCTGTTACTCAATTATAACTTGATGTCTCTTTAACACAAAATTATACGATGTATACAATAATTACATTAAAATTAAATAGATCAGCGTCAACAATTTATAACTGAGAAAAGTGCATTGTAAAATATTACTTCGGTCTCGAAATTTTTGATTAATGCTATAAATTTTTAAGTACATTATTTTTTAAAAAATACCATCTTTCATCAAATAGTTATTTCTTATTAATGAAAATCGTTTCAAAGCCGGTATGCTTGTTTTTTAAGTATCCATTTTTTATATTTTTTCTAGTTGCTTGTTTGTATTTCATTAATTTATTATAATATATAAAAAAGAATAATTTTGTACTCAGCTGAGCACTTTTACATATTTAGAATAATTTACATGTTTTCAGTCCCTAACATTATGTTAAATATAAATTTGGTAATTTTAGAAGAATATTATAGCGGCATATCTTGTAGAAAATATTTAAAAAATTTTATTTTTCAGAGTCAATTTAATGTTACCGAAGCTTGCTGAAATACTGTGTTCACAGCTTTTACGAATAATAATATAATGTAAAGCAATTATAAAAAATAATATTGTACATAGAATACGGTCAGATTAAATCTGTAGAAAATATTTGAATTCTAAAATGAACCTACACAATAGAGGTGAATTTTTTATCGATTACCTGTATTGTAAAAGCAACTGGTGAGACTGCTGATTCGAGTAAAATAACTGATAAAAATAGTCGTTAGTCAGGTTTATAAAACGGACAAGATTTACCGAAGCAATTTCAGAAGAAATAATTTGGTATTTAAATTTAAATGAAATACATTTTCCTTCATATTTTACCGAGGGACCCAGCATTGGCAATAAATTGAAGTGTTTCGTACATGACATTCATTGAATTTAGAAATAACTAGCTGACCCGGCGAACTTCGTACCGCCTTCGAATCCAATGAATGTTGCGTTAACTTATTAGCTGAATTAAATTCAGTTTTTTATTAAGATAAAATTAATACTCAAAATGAATTAAGTTCAGTAAATGTACAAAAATCAAAATGAAAAGTATTTTAATTACATTAAAATGAATGTAATTCAAGTGGGATATTCCCCTTAATAACAAAAATCAGTATAAATTCACTTTAAAAAATTAAAGTAAATTTCTTTTGAAACATGTTTTTTCGGGCTATACCATCAGCTAATAACACAGAGTACACACTCAATTTATATCCTTTTTAATAAAGTGTGTACTCTGTGCAGTTAGCTGATGATGGGCTACATATGAAAAAATGTGTTTCTAACGTAATTTAATTTCTTAAAGTAAATTTATATCGATTTTTAGGATTCCTCGTACACATATAATGTACGGAATCCTAATCAGATGGTTTAGAAACGACAGAAATATTATAATTATACAATAGAGCTCGAAAACGGTTTGACTTATCAGAATTAGATCATAAATTACAATTAAACTTCTATCTATGACGATTTACAATTTTATGCTGAGTAATTTAACCCTGGGCGGTAAGAAACCGTCTAGAATATATAATATGGAATTTAGAACGACCTGAAAAATTACCCTTAAAAAATTCATAACTCGTCACCAGATAACCGTTTAAAAGCGAAATTCAAAATATAAAACAAAACACAGAAACCCTTTCATAAAATCTAAAAATTACAGTTAAAAAATGATTTAAACCCCCCTTTTGGGCCAAAAACAGCAAAAAAAAAGAATATTCTTCATAAATTTTGTTTTAAATTTCGTATTCTGCTATTCGGAAAGGAGACAAATCCAACAAATCAAAGATCATAAAAATCGGTCCAAGCCGTTCTTGAGTTATAAATGGTGTAACTAACCCGACTTTGTTTTATATTAATTACGAAAAAATGTCCCAATTTCATGTAATGCAGAATGTCCCAAAAAAATGCCCCAATTTTATGTAACGTTTGTTATATTTTATAGGATTTTTGTTATTGTTATTTAAAAAATGTCACAATTTTATGTAACGAAATATCTAACGAAAAATGTAATGAAACAATACCTTAATTTTATGTAATGAAAGTTAAATGTTAGGATAGGATTTTTGTGATTATGTTTTGTTTTTCTTTTTGTGTTGATGCCAGTAAGAATTACGTTGTAAATTTCGATCATTTTTACAAAGTATAGAAAGGGACATAAATAAAAGCAAGAGGGGTCAAGGGCACAGCCCCTTGCGAGACCAAAATGACCGAGTTTGTATATATATATATATATATATATATATATATATAGGTTGTGTAAAATAATTTTTCATTTTGTATTTAATTTTCTTTATTAAACCCGTGTAAAAAATATTTAAATCGTACAATTTTTAATTTCTAAATGCATACCTATTACGAATATTTACTCGTACGATATTCTTACCAGAAGGAATTCAGATGACACGTATATAAATATATATATATATATATATATATATATATATGTCTTGTGCTCAATTTATAAAAGCATTTGTTTAAAATCGCTCTTTAAACTCTGTGTTTCAATGAATGCATCGCCCTAGATATCAACAAGGTTTTCTGTATATTGAAAGCGGGCTAAGATTTAAGGAACACACCACTGAATTTTGAATAAAGTTACTTGCAAATAATTGGTTATTCGTTTTTGTACGTTTACCGCAAATGCTTTTTATAGTCTTTTTTTCGCTTCTGCTTTTCATATTATTGGAAAGATACCAAAAAAAAAGAAAAAGAAAACTTAAATAATAAAAGAAAATAAAATGAAAGTAGTGGGGTTAGTCTTTTATACCTATATATTTAATATCTGCGGAACCTAGCTCGGAATTACCTTTTTCGATTTCAGTCTGAATTTCGACATTTATGATTGTCAATACGAAATTATTCTCATACGTTTGCCTGCTTTTTTTTTCTTTGTAAAAACTTTAAATTTAGTTGAAGCGGGACCAACCCGTTTTTATTAGAAATAATACATGAACGCTAACTTTTAATCCATTTTAAAGACAATTCGCAAAACTTTTGACAATACGGGGCAAGCTGTTGCAAATATCTGCTAGCCAGCTACATTTATATTGCGCTTTGTCGGGTATGTTTTATTTCATTTTCTTTTCTAACACTCCATCAGAGTTACCTAACGAGCTGCTATTAAAATTTTTTTAATATTATTTATGAATAATAAACGTGTCGCGAACGACCGACATTATGTCGACGCGCCGAAACACATTATCCGGGAAGGTTGCTAAATTAATTTAGGTAATCGAAAACGTTGAGTGCACGAAGAAGACGGGAAAAATTAAACACTTTTGTCCAAAGCTTGATTAGCTCGGCTAAAAATAAGCGACTGTTTGTTGAACAAATAAAAACCGGATGATTAAAACGTCGACGACGCGTATGCATCTAAATCTAACAAGTCCCCCAGCGTCAATTCTTCACCTGTTATGCCGCTGAACTCCGTACTTATATATAACTAGAGCTCTATATCAGCTTGTCCGTTACAAACAAAGATCAAACTACTAATATAGTCTGACCCGCGCAGCTATACTGTGACACGTCTGTATACAGGAAACAATGCTGTAATATTTCAAATAAAAACCCATTACGTACTGGATTTTTGATTATAACGAATAAGTAACTCCGTCATGAAATGAAACTAGCCAGGATTTTTATAACTTTATTCGAATTAAACACTCAACGCACGATGCCTTTTTATTTATTTATACTCGCGTTACATTATGCTTATCGCTGAAAACATTGGTATTCCCGAGCGGTTCTGTTGTGAAAAGCGGATTATGCGCCGGGTTCTTTCCTAAAAGCCTTGGTGAACAAGGCCGCTGTAGAGCCCTCAACCTTCTAACGGGTGCCTCAAATCGTATTTTTGTATATTAACTTAATTAGTAGCATCGATATAAAACATTCGATAATGCAAATTCCTATTACACAAATCGTCTGCGGACAATCTGAGAACCCTACGCACGCAAGTAAACGAAGAACCGATTCACCTCAAAATTGACCACACTAAACTCACACGCGGTTACAGACTATAAAAATCACAGATTCATCCTGCTTTAACTGAACGCCACTAACACTCTTCATTGCGTATTATATAACTTCACAATCCCCGATACTCTGGAAATTTGCCTCGTGTGTCTCTGAATTCCAGCATACGATGTACTTTCAATATAGAACTGGTTTCTATATAAAAGGAAAACATTATTTACATATGCCTCTGGATATTACAGCAGCTGAAGCGCAAAAAAAAAGAAAAAAAGAACCTATTGAAAATATAAAAATTTAGGTTTTCATATTTATATGCGCCTTTTTAGTTCCCAAAGAAAAAAGGTGAAAAATCTACGTAGTGAAAGTTTTAATAAAAATTTTGACCTAAATCCGAAGGTTACAATTTCGCGAGTGAAATTGATTCTTTTAAAACGGTTCGAGTGTTTAACTGCTAAGTTGCAGCGTATATTTGGATTAGTTTTTATTTCATTTATTTTAAAAATATTCTATTTAAAATAAAAAAAGAAAATCGTTACACAGTTTAGACCTCGATGGTTCCGTACATGTTTGTTTTTATTTTTTCTTTCGATGGCAGGTTAAAAATGCCTAAAATAAACGGGCTAGAAAAAAAAAAGTTGGAACGAGCAAATCGCGTTAGATCTGGGTGAACTAGCCATCGTTTCAACCATAATTGTCTTATTCCAACTCTTTTTCGTTTTTTTCTATTGTTTCTTCTCCACTTTGTGTTTTTTTCATTCCTTGAATCAGGACTGCGTTTACGATGCGGATCATATTCTTTTTGAATGTTCTTTTTTGGTGCAGGAGCGTTCCCTTCTGTACACTAAGCTCTTACATCTTGAACTGCCTATTCCTTTTTGTGCCATACTTTTCTTCACCAGATGTTGTTCCAGCTTTAGCAGAATTTATTTCTTCTATTTCTCTATATATTAAAATCTAATCCTTTTATTCGTAATTCTTGGATAATGAGTCACAGTGTCCTTGGTTGGCGTTCCAAAAAAAAAAAAAAAAAAAAAAAAAAAAGCCAAGATGCGAGAGCTGGGAAAAAAAAGTGACCCCACAAAGACTAAATCTCGTAGGATTATTAACGGCGCGAAACGGAAAATAACCGTTTTTTTTTTTTTTTTTTGATTTGTCGTTCTTTCGCTGTGTACGTAAAACGTTCAATTAAACTGTAAATAGCCGTGTCATCCTAACGGGTTTATTTTTTTATTTATTATATTTTTATTTATGGTCGCTATATGACATCTTGGCCTTCGTAGAACAATTTTTCATATAAATGCTATCAATATGATCAGTCTTAAATCTATAAAGTTCATTTTATTATTCATTATTAGTTTGATGAGCCGATTAACTTCCTACACAGAATTGGTCTTTGATAAATCTCTTATCGCTTTACGAAAATCAGTATCCTCCTGAACGCGATGGAAAATCCATTGTATTATTATTATTTTTGTCCTCTATCCTTACTTATTTATTTATTTAAATTTACGTGCCATGCGCAGCAACTATCGACTAGAGGCACCGATAAATGTAGATGTATATATGTTAAATAAACGAATTACGGAATTTATGTTGTATAGTTTTGCATGGTGCAAGAAATTTATTAGGTTCGAAAAGATAGTAGGGTCATCAGAGAAGATATTAGACAAGGAGGAGGGATGGTTATATGTTAATCTGAGAAAATTGAACTGACGACATTCTGTGATGATATATGGAGAATAGAAAGATCAGAGTCGCATATGCTGCAAATTGGAGCCGGTGTTTTTTGCAGTAGGTAACCATGTGTGATCAGCCATGGAGCCTTGAAACTTTTTAATCAACTGGCCATAATGAATATTCATAGGCGCGTAATCACGGACAATTTGGAAGACTTTTATAATAAAGTAGTAGAACAATTTGCCAGAATTCCACGAAAATTATGTTTTAATTAAGATTTTATTCTTGTTTAATAAAATATTGAGCCTTTATAACTTATAAATTTTATTTTACCTATAACTCATATTTCCTTTCTATCATCTTGCCCTCTCGCCGGTAGTTGGCAACTCATCTTATCCCCATCCCCTGGCTCATCGGCTGGCGACGCCCTCGATGAATGATTCATTTAATAAGAAATTGAAATTACATGTCCTTCAAATTTTAATAGTAATATATATATATATACATTTTCAACGAGTATTACTGACTTGGTAATTCTCATTTCTGCGACACGGTCTTCTGTTTAAGTTTGTTTTTCCAATTCTACCTACACTTCCACTTCTCACTTTATATGTTCAATCTTACATCTACACTGTTTCCCTTTCTACTCTTCTCTTTTATTAACTGATTACACTGCATTGTTTATAGTCCATCTTTCATCTTCATTTTTCCGCCTCCTTCGATTATTCCTATCCTTGGATAGTCCTTTCTTCCTGCAATCCAATCTGACGGCCCCCCTAAAAAAAAAAAAAAAAAGGCTTACAGTCACCAATTTTTTCAAAAATCCTTTCCCTTTTTCTAATTCTCCGCTGAGAATGATGACACATCTCAGGTTTAAAATTTATTTTTGACTATGCTAAAGAAACTCGGAAAGTGCTGCTTCGTTATTATTATTATTAAATATTTGGTTGATTCGATTTTTCGTTTTAAAAATTTCAATAAAGAGTGTTCACGAGCAATATTTTCCAAAAAAAAAAAAAAAGGAAAAAAAGAAACATAAATAAAACCGGAGGCGATTTTCAAATACGGAAATGTCACGTATATTAATAACGATTTTTCTTTTTTTTATTACTTTTTTCTCTGCTCTATTTCGTAATTAAACATTTTTCAAAGCGACCGTTTAAATGGTTGTAATTTCGTTCGGAGTATGTTGACATTCTAAATTAAGAGGTATTAAAGATGAAGAAGCAGGCGACGATGCGGTATTAAGAGCGGTGATTGAATTTTTAATTAGCTGCGGCGCTAATAACAAGGTATTGCTGCTAGCTGTGACGTCAGTTCGGGAGACAAGTAGTATGACGTACGCGGTGAAAAAACCTGCCGACGAGTTCCAAGTATAAGAGTGTGGATTCTTGCACGAGAGGTTTATTGATTTCGTGGATGTGCTCGTTCGAGCATGAAATAACAACGAACGGACGATATAGAGATGACGCATTTTTAGCCTCCAATTTACCGCTGCGTTCGGAAAGATGACGTCTCCGCGCTGGAGGGAGACGGATTAAAAAGAAAGCGAAAAAAAATCGTACTCCGCCAGCAGCTCGAAAACAGTAAATGTATTTAAGCCGTTCTTACGCAGTCGGAAGGAAATTCGAATTTGACTCGGCTGCGCCGGCAGAAGGGTCGCTTTTTCGAAATCTGTTCCGCGCCATTGTCGAAGAGACCCCCCGCCCCGTGTGGCCCCGTAAAATCTACAGCAGCCAGCTCGCCGTCTTTATGCTTTCGACTTTTGAAAATCAAATAGCTCCATTAAGAAAATTGGATGCGTTCGAGCGTTACTACCGCTGATGAAACGTAGCCCCGTCTGTCTGGTTTTCATCGCAAAGCTCTTTATATCGTCTCGCGTGCTCTGTGCACCCGAACGAAATTATCCGCCCCATTGTACCAGCGCTGCTGACTAATTTGATTCTCTTCAACGGCCTGATTATTCCCGGAAACTGAATTTTTCTTGCCGACGACCTATTCTTTAACAGCCCGAAGACGTTAGCGGCGTTTTTATTTTATTAAAGGCTGTTGCACCGTCGATTCGCCCGTTGCGTTTTTACTCTGCTCCAGATTAAAATTTCGAATGAACGACGAATCTGACAACTTGCAATCGACCACGTTGTTTCCGATAAAAATGAAATGGGCCGTTGTTGATTAATTAATTAACGAATTAATTATGTAGCTGTGTACATCCACGAAAAGTTACTTTTATAAAAAACCAACTCTCACGTAGTGTTGTGCGAACGTGGCTTTTTATAGTGAAGGCTGCGCGCAGTACCTCATTAAATTTTCCGCTCTAAGTCGATTAATTCGTTTTTGTATTGTTATTGACAATGTGAAACTGTTTGATGTTCTAATTCGGTTCTTCCGTACAAGTGCACAAGTCAAACTTTTGAAAAGAAGAAACCAAGTTGTGTTTTTCTTCTTTTCAAATTCCGGCTTTTATTACGTACCTCTTCTGTGTTAGCGCATAAAAAATAAAGTTACAAAGAATTTAATAAATACACTGCCGATCTTGACAATTCAACCGGGGAATTGTTCTTTGATGTTTATATTGTATATTTTTATGCGGCACTCGTTCGATAAATTTCTCTCCGTTTCCTATTACTTATAATGGACAACTATTGAGCCAGAGTTTTTATTTTCGATATTTTCGACGAGCGATGTCCCACCGGAAACCGCTTACGGTAGCTGGTTGTCGTTTATTTAATTTAATTTTAATTTATAATCGAGGAAAAAAGAATCTTACGATATTACAACGGTTATGGTTGTGACCAGACCTGAACTTTGTTTAAATGAATTTTCGGAATCGGCAGTATTTTTATTTATTAGTGGTTTTTGTTTTTTTTTTTTAAGAGCATATCCGTTAATTATCTACCAGTACGATATATAATACGAAAGTTCGCATACATTATGCTGTTTGTTTTTGTATCGAACTGCTGTTGCTTTGCATGAAATCTAAATTCAATAGAAGGAGTTATTCAAATTGTCACGCGTGAAACTTTACACGAGAAGAGTGCGTTTCAATTGGCCTAAACATTTAAAACAGTACCCCATATAAATATCGTAATTGAATATATTTCACCCCCAAACAAATACGTTATATAGCTTCTGTGTCTGTTTTCAGCTCTATATACATCGTGGTAAATAAACGTATTCTCCTTTTACTTACTGTTTAATAATCCCTGAAGATAACTGATTATTGGAATTATAAATGTTTGTATCAATTTTCTGTTTTGGCACTTTATTAAATATATATATATATATATATATATATATATATATATATATAAACGCACGTATTACAGAAAATTATAGTTGCTATGTTTTATATTTTTTATAACTATAATTTTCTGTAATACGTGCGTTTATATATATTTAATAAACGGATTATTACCATTGTGAACATTGTTCTTTTCCTTTGTCCTTTTAATGAAATACTCAATTTCTAGACAACATAGACCCTAATCCGTGAATTTCATAAAAATCATTAGATAGCAGCTTCCGGAAAATTGCATAGCCACCCGCGTGCTTACCCTAGATGATAGGCTTCTACAGTTTTTATAGAAAAGTTGGTTGCAATTAACCAGTACGTGAAATTCTCTCTTAATTAAGCGGCATATATATATATATATATTAGAGGATTGGTGTCTGTTCCTTCGGACTTTAAATTGTATTATTTTGTAAATTTTCATAAAAATGCAGCCTTCACATGTATTTATTTTCTTTTAAAAAAAGAAGTACATTAATACGTCAATTAAAAAGTGAAATTTAAATTAAAATATCTGAAAAACTGAAACCGCTGGCAGAGTAATATATGTGAGAGGAATATATTTCATTTAATTCTTCTTGACGTTAGTATGCAGGTTAAAAAGAAAAACAATACCGTAATTCACATAGAACCGGCTGTAGTAGTTTTTAAAAAATTTTTGCTTAAACCTTGATTTTCACATTTTTCAAAAATTTGGGCCCTTTGATTTTCAAATTTTAGGAGTCCCGTATTTTTCCTATATTCTAGCGATTGAAAAATAGATCATTTAAAAAAAAAAAGTGACCCTCCAGCTACCACGGAAAGGGCTGTGGACTTTTTTTTAGTTTCCAGTCTTACCGATTTAAGCGTGTATTTTCTCAAATTTTATATTTTTCCTGTATTTTGAAGAAAAAAGTATGCAGGTTAAAAAGAAAAACAATACCGTATAGAACCAGTTATGGATGTTTTAAAAAAATTTTTCGTAAAACTTGATTTTCACATTTTTCGATAAAATTTTGAGAGTTTTATAATTTATGTTTGATCTCACGAAGAAAATACAACGATTAAAAAAAATATATATAAAAAAATCTCTAGCTACTAAAGAACTGGCAGTACGATTTTTTTTCTTGCAGCTTTATAAGATCTATTTATACGAGGGTGGTTTGAAAAGTTCCGGGCCTCGTCCAGAAACAGCGCTGCTAGGGTTAATTCACCGAGCGCGTTGTGCAGTTCGATCCTTCACAGCGTCACTGAACAGGTTTCAACTTGTTTGAAAACGTATTACCAGTTTTATGGCAGTTTCAAGTAGAGATGTCGTGTGTTACATAAAAAACGGAAAAAAATCGAAATACGAGCAATGATTAAATATTTTTTTTAAAAGGTTTAAATGCAACACAAATACAATCTGAGCTCGATGTTAAAGGAGTCTTCTCCATCGAAAAGCACCGTTAAACACTGGGTTGCAGAATTTATGATGGGTCGTACGAGCACAGAAGATAAACCACGCAGTGGACGCCCGATAGCAGCAACTACGCCAGAAATCGTCGAAAAAATACACAAAATGGTGCTGGTAGATCAGCGCATCAAAATTAAAGAGTTAGCTGAAGGTGTAGGCATATTGTCTGAATGAGTGTACCATATTTTACACGTAGTTTTGGGCATGAACAAGCTCTGCGCAAGATGGGTGCCGCGTTTGCTCATACCTGAACAAAAACAGCGTCGAAAAGACATCTCAGCTCGAAACCTTCAGTACTTTAATCGCAATACAGCCGAATTTTTGCGTTGATTCATCAATGTTGATGAAACTTGGGTTCACCACTATACTCCAGAGTCCAAAGAACAGTCTAGGCAATGGATTGAGAAAGGTCAAGCAGCTCTGAAGAAATCAAAGGTGTTTTTGTCCTTCAGTAAACTCATGGTGACGGTTTTTTGGGATGCACGCGGAATAATCTTCATCGACTACCTTGAAAAAGGTAAAACAATAAACGGAGCATATTGCGCGGCTCTGCTTCAACGTTTAAGCGAAGAAATAAAAAAAAACGTCCACATTTAGCGAAGAAAAAAGTTCTTTTCCATCAAGACAATGCGCCTGATCACACCTCTGTGGTCGCGATGGCAAAAATCAACGAATTAAGGTTCGAATTACTTCCGCATTCACTCTATTCGCCAGATTTGGCACCGTGCGACTATCATCTATTCCTCAATTCGAAGAAATGGATCGGAGAGAAAAGATTTGCAAATGATAGTGTAGTGATCGTCGGTGTTGATGAATATTTTCGAGACCTGCCTAAAAAAACCTACAAGCTCGGTATTAATAAACTTTCTGAGCGATGGAGCAAATGTGTGAGCCTAAATGGAGACTATGTTGAGAAATAAAGCACTGTTTTCATAAAAAATATGTTTTTTTCATTGAGAGGCTCGGAACTTTTCAAACCACCCTCGTATATACACATATATATGTATATATTGAGACGGATTCGGCAGTTGTAGTGGTTTAATTACGTTTTATACGATTTCTGATAATGCTGTCCGAGGTAGAAATTATTATTTCGATGTTAATTCATTTTACATTTCGGGTTTTTCTCGGGCAGCAGAGATGACGGTGAATTGCGATCGGAGAAGATATTTCGACCGAGAAGCCTGGTTATCCCGAACGCAGCCGTTCTGTCGGCTGTGTTGCGGGGGTGAACTGGTTTCGCGGGGGAAATCGCGGTCGCGTTTACCGTCGAAACGTATAAGTACGGAGCGTGTAGCTACGAGAGTCGCGAGAGAATTGGTGAAATCCCGAAGAGACAGGGTAGCAGCCGATTTAAAATACGTATAAATATAAGAATGTTTAAGAATGTTCTAGAAAATCGGCGTGCGTATTAATTGATAAGGTACGGGGTAATTTTCAGCGATTCGACTATATCGTTTGGAATAGCCCATCGTGTACCGAAAAATCTTCGTTCGTGCTAGAGAAACGGTAAATCGATAGTCAGTTTCAATTCAGTTGTTAACGCGAGTTAGATTAATTCGGTTAGACACGCGAGTCGGTTCTTTCGCGAGTCGGTTCTTTCGCGAGTCGGTAATGATTTGCTTTCGTTTTTAATTTGTTGTCGGAAGATCACGCCGTCGCGTGTATCGATCTTTTAACCCTAGTCATCGTTAATGTCCGCTTATAGTCATCCGTAATTTTGACCAGAATCTCGTTTTTTTTTTTTGTAATTGTTATGTTCGAAATTTGTTTCATTTGTGGTTTTTTTTTGTAAACTTTGTTTGAATACAAGCGTTTCATAAAAAAAAGGCTTCGTTATTGGACACGTGGTTACCCCGTGATATCTCCACCGGGAGAGATACCGCCATCGAACGGCGGGTTTCGCGAGTCTTATTTTTTTTATTTATATTTTTTTTGTTCTCTCAAAAGCCTAAAACTCTGCTAGGCAGAGCTTTCCGGTAGTAGCAAGCCGTATATTGCTACTGGCGCCCGCAAAAAAATAGTTTTTTTAATTAGTTTTTTTATATTTTGTTCCCGTACCTGCGAAGATTTCGATTTATAATAAGTGGTTTCCGAAATCAGGGACCTCAGAAGTGAAGTCATATCAACTGGCGTCCGAAATCAGGGACCTCAGATGTGAAGTCATATCAATATGATACGTGTAATACATGTGTTGTACTGGTGGAGTTGCTGGAACATATAAATTTTCAGCGTTATAACTGGAAGGCACCGGAACTATTTCTCTCTTAGAAAAGATACTATATCTATTTAAAAGAAAAATGGAAAGGAAAAGATACAGAGGAAGAGAACATGCACTGAACAAATAGTAAAAAATGCAGCTGCAACTAGCTATGCAAACGTAAAAAAATGGCCCAACAAAGGGAATTTGGTTTTAATTATTAAAGAACGTAAATCATATAGGTTATTTACCAATCTACGGGCTGGGGAAAGGTTATCTTCGTTGAAGCACATGTGAATGGATGAAGCAAAGAGAAAGTCACTGGCATGCTCGGAGGACTAATATGGGTAGTCAACAAATAGAAAGAGTATAAGTGAATTTCGTAAAAATCATTAGATAGCAGTTTCTGGAAAACTAAACATCCCGCGGCCTATACGAAATGCGTTGTAACAGGTTGAACAAAGACTTTCCCGCTATCGATATCCAACATGAAGGGGACCACGGTCTTTATATGGCTTTGAAACCTCCGGTACACAGGTACCCCAAGAATCGTGGTAAGTACGATTCACATTAGCTGCTCAACGTGAATTCTGCGTTTTCCGAAACTTACATTGTAACAGTTTGCACCTATGTAACAACTTCGAGTTGCTCGTCAACTACCAACCTAGACAGTAAAGATATTTCTGGCTGTTCTACCGCTGATGAATAGACCCCGGAATAAGCTCAGGACACACTGCCTAATCACAAACTCGGACCTATCGCCAGTCTCAGCTTCAACCTATTGCTATGTAGCGTTTCCAGAGCACAATCGGCAAGTCGCTGAAAATACTTTACGTGTAAGGGCATGCGACCGGCGCAGGGTTATTTTATATACCGAAACTAAGATATCCGACACAATTTAACTAACCAGTTTTTTCAAGGTAGTCGAAAAAATGAAATTGCTAAAGAAATGTTTTCAAACTCATTTTTACACCTTATTTTAATGGTTTAAATATTTACAATATTTAGCGTTTCGTAACGATAAATTACCGACTCGGATAAAAAAATTATTCAGACACGATTACTGTTATCGTTTAGACACAATTCAACATATCCGGGAAAACTGAAATTTAGCGAAAGCTTTTCTCTCGTGGACACATTTTGATACGCTATTCTTTATATGTTTCTGAACACGTGTCAAGAAAAATCAGCGGCCGGGAAATTTTTCCGAAGTGAAAATCTCTACATTACGATTTCGGTATAGGTCGGATGACTGACGCCTACATTTAAATATACGAAAAGGAGACGAATCGATTGAATTAAACATTTTAAAAGAGATTTACTAGCTAATTTCAAATGTGTCATTCGAGAACTTTTATATAATAAGTTTTGAAAAAGAGGGTTGTCAAATTCGGAAAATTAATAATACGAAGAAAATTACCTTCTCCCTCCTCTCATTCCGCTGTTCCACCGGTATTTTTTTGAAAAATAAACGTATTTACCGTCTGCATTTGCTCAGCGGCTAGAAATTTTAAACAATTTTTGTAGGAATGCTTATTTCGTGATAAAATCTATTCTTCTTTCTTTTTTTTTTTTTTTTGGACTCGCGTTGTCAGAAAATCTTTTTCTAGAAACAATACGGAGAACCCATTAAATAACAATTCGGCCAGAGATTAGTAAAATAAAGTAGCCAAGAGAAGGAATCACGTACAGAGAAAAAAACGACAAATAATGAAATACGGGGTGGGACGCCCGAGAGTTTTATATGAGAATGAAAAACAGAACGTTCAGTTGAGAGAAAAAGACATTCAAAGAAGATGTGGTTGAAGTCACAGAGAACTTCGTTGTTCAGATGAAAAGAAGCACAGAGAGAGGATGTCAAGGGAAAATCGAAAGCGAGAATACAGTGTACGCGGTTAATAAATACGACAGTGAAAATGAAGAAAAATCACAGAAATGAAAATGAAGATTAAGTTGGACAGGCAGGTAGAAAGATGGTTTATTCGAAAAGGACGAAACAAAGATATCGGACAATTGAAATTTTTTGCAAAAAACAGGGTGGTTCGAATGTAGAGAAAAAAGTCAGCACGCGAGAAAGCAACAACTGGAGCCAGAGAATCCGCAGTTTCATTACTTGACTAAGAGCCCATAACGAGTCGATATGCAAAGAAGAGAAATTACGAATGGCTGAGCATATGTGAAAAATGGTAAAGTCGCAGGGCTGAATGGGAGAAGGAGAATAATTGGAGTCAGAAATAGTCAAATAATCAGAAAAAAAACGGTGGAAAAAAGAAATATAAATAATCGACCGTAGTAGGATAATTAATAGTTCGACCGTGAAATTGAGTAAAAGGAAGTGCCGAATGATTCGAAGAAATGAACATCCGGGAGAATGAAAGAGGCTCAACTACAGTAGTGATAAAATCGTGTATTTACACCGTTTGAATGCTATATATCATTATGTCACGTGGATTGCACTGTATTCCGCTAGATATAGCTTTACGTAATAAATTATTCATTTCATTTCAAGTTTTCGTTTTAAAATCATGCTTGAAATATGTTTACGTTAATGCGAAGTTAATTACAGAAAAATAATCATGCGATTTATAATCATTTTATTTATAATTTTCCAAAATATTGCATGACAAAAAAAAAACACGGATGCTTCCGCTATTCATTCTTTAAAAATTTCAAAAAAAAGTTTTCACATATTTTTCCTTCTGCGTCCATTTTTTTTTTTTTGGTTCTTCTTAGAACAAGTTTATTTAAGTTAAACAACTTTTTTAGTGATACTTTCCGAATAAGACGATATTGAGAATTTTTGAAAGAACCTCGAATCTCTGAAGTGTATTCGTAAAATGATCGGTATGCGGGTTTTATCGTATTTTAAAATACGTAATTGTTTTTCGTTCCTTTTTGATCTGATAGAACAGAAAAAATTTATACTCCGATAACGCAAAACTTCTTTGACGTAAAAATGTCTATTTAAATAGAGTGACAAAGAAAAAGGTTATCAAGTAGAGAATGAATGAGAATTATATATAACCAGTAGAGTTGTAGCGCACTTGGGAATCTGATGTAATAAGAACGTTTTGAAAAATTCGATAATAGAAGTTAAAGAGAACGGTTCTTAAAATAGCAATAGACTCGACGTAGAAAACTGAGCAGAAGGAAAGGAGTTTAAAGAAATCAAAATAGTTTAGCGAAGAACAGAAAAAGTCGAGCAAACTTTATGGAAAATCCCTTAGAGAGTCGTCAGTGAGTATCGTAAAGAGAGGTACAGGAAGAAAATAAAGTTTAAGGTATTTAGGAATTCCGATCTAACAGCAAGCTAAGAAGTAGGTTATAGTTGTAAAAAAGCAAATAATAGTGTGAAAAAATGAAGAAAAGTTGAAGAAAAAGTGTATGATGGAGTATCGTGAGTGAAAGTATATTGAAAAAATTGAAGTTAGAGATAAGAGATGCTGTTAGAGTTTTATTGGCGGTAAAACGACAATTACGACGGATAAAAGAGTAAGAAGGTTGACGACGAGGATACACAGGTAAATGCTTCATAAGAAAGCGGTAGCCAGAACTTTCGAATAAAAAACACGGAGGAATGCGAGATTTAGCATATGGTACGGGGATTGGAGTAGATTTTCAGGCTCCAAGACAGAGAAACGGAGACATGTATTTTGGACAAAATCTAGCTTGGATAGAAGGGATTTAAAAGAATTTCCATAAATAAAATAATAGCAATTAGTGTAGGTAAAAGAGACTTAATGAGGTTGAGCCATTTGAAGGATAACACATAGATGGCTGATGTAGTTACGGAATGAAAGACGACTACCCCGAAAGGCACTTAAATAACGAAATGAAGGAGTAAGAGGAATTGTGCCATTAAGTTAATTAAAGAGGGATTAAAAAGGCGCAGTCAAAAGAACTTTAGAAGATTTAGTAGGGGAGTTGAATAAAGATGGATATTGAAGAAAGCGTTTTTAATGATATTAAGAAGTTTTAAAGTTGAAAGTTAACCAGTGAGGTATTATGATGTAAAAAATAAAAGAGGATGTCGTCGATAAAAAAAAAAAAAAAAAAAAAAAAAAAGAGAACAGGAATTTGGAAGACTCGCCGACATTTTTATGAAAAATATTTATCGTAGATCCGAACAAATATTTTTGTTTTAAGCCCTCACAAGCCCGAAGAATTCTAGAAAAAAACACGAAATAAATATAAAAACTCGAGATTCAAAAGGTTTTAATATGGCTAATAACAATATTTTTTAAAAATAAACTTAACCCTTTGTCTTTTTTTGTATTAATCGTTTGTCTATTTTCGTCGTAAACCGCGTCCAAATTGTTAACCGATATTTCGAATATCTTCAAAGCAAAACGAACACTCGACTAAGTCTATATGGAAAACCTCAAGCTAAAAACAAGTTAAAACGCAACAGATAATTATTTACGAGCTTCTAGTTGGTTACTCAATCCATATTTCATTGTAGACAGTATAGACTGGCCAAAAGGCGAAAGCTGGGCCAAAAAAAAATAAGAAAAATAAAAATTCTAGATAGATGAACTGATATTAACACTGGGCTGTATTTATAGGATAATTCTTGCCGATAACGATGGTAATTTGGACGGTATAATCATCAATTTATATTGACATTATAAATATCGCTGCTTAATTCTGTATAATCACATTTTAATAAAAAACGATCGGCTAGAAAATTTTTTCTAATACAGAGAGGAGGTATATTAGTTTAAATGAAAGGCAAGGAATGGGTGCAGACCTAATGTTCCCAGTTATAAGGCTTAAATTTATGCTTTGAAAACTACTTGGTTTCTTAAGATTAAACATAGAACCACATAGTCTATAACGAATTATATGACCTTGTATAATAATTTCAGAACTACCGCATGTAAACTCCAAGAGGGGGCCCAAAGCCGTTAACGGATTAAACATATTTATAATTTAACCTTCCACGTTAGTTGACGATGCAAATATAGTCTTAAATATCTCACCTTTAATAATACGGAAATTACTCTATATTTTTTATTTTAGCACAGTTTTCTTTTTGTATTTTTTTATGTTAAAGTTGAAAATTGTATACTCGTTGGGTGAGATATCCAACTGATGTTATTATAACTTTTACTGCTTCGTTTAATTGCATATCGATGTGAAAACTTCATGTTTTCACTGTAAACTAAAAAATCATCATCCACGTAGAACAGTATGCGCGACTTACCTTGTAATTGAACACTAAGTAAATCACATTATTAAAAACGTTGCCATCGTGTGTACGTAACTGTCGTGTCAAGTTGCTTTTCATCGCGTTCGTGTTTTTGCACAATTAGCAGATGAGATAGATCGTATACTGGTCTAGTTCGTCGGGTAATAAAACTGTCTGGCTACATTTATAACCGTCTTATATTGCAAATATATGTACTACCAGTAGTCGGTGAGACCGTTTTTTTCTTTTCTCCTTTTCCTTTTCTTTCGTATCTTTTTTCCCCCCGTAAATGTAGAAATATTTCGTTTAACCTTATTGGTGACGGGTTAATTCTCTACTCAGTCGGTGTTACCACTTTACAAAACTTAATTTATTGTTTCAATTGATTCAGTTTTATATTTTACAGTCAAAATTGCCAGTAAATGTCATTTGGGTATATTGTATAATTTTAAATAGGCCGATCATAATTTGCACCTATTATTAAGTATAATCCGCAAACGCTAAGATATATGTTAGTTTAATTAGTTGAAATTTATTTTTTAAAGTGTGATCACAACTCGCCGTAATTTTAAGTGAAATTAAAAATAAGCTAGACTCTATCGAACGGGTTAGCAACTATTTCTCATAATAAAAAGGAAATAAAAGAAGATATTCAAGATATTTATACCGCCATTGAACGACAACTTCAGGTCGTATCTACTATAGATCAAGCCCCGCTAAATGAATACTCTTCCTTGTCAAACGAAATTGCTAAACTAAAACAAGAAAGAACAATTCTAAAATATAAAACAACTACTAGTGTCAATTATGTTGAAATAAATTCTCCGACACAAAAAACACTATATCTGTAAAAATCTGTAAATATCGTTAATGAAAAACCAAAGGGGTGTGTATGTTAATGCAGTTAAGAAATACATATACCTCCAATATATGTCCGTGATATTGCACATGTTAGAGTTCTGATAAAAACATTCGACAATAATACTAATAACAAAGTGGCGGCCTTTCACAACCTTGCTAATGGAGATGTTAAAATAAACTTTAAAAAAACCATGACTCTTACGGAAATTCTGTTGAGATATTAAAAAATGCAATCGTAAATTTCTGAATGGAGCAAAATTTCACGCTTCCCGAGCAAAGCTGTTAAACCATACAAAGTAGTTATTCGCGGTTTACATCATACCCCTGAAATTGGGGATATTAAAGCTGAACAAAGCCGAACATAGAGCTAGCCAGTGTAATCATAACGTAAAAAGTCACGGTGCAAAAGGATCGTTGTCTACTATAGAATCTGACGATAGGTTAAAGAGCACAATACAATCTGATACCAAGCTAATGCCTTTCCTTGCTACCAAGACGAAATGCAGGCGTGGTCATAATATAATAGGGAATGACCCGAACATCCTGATATTTGAAAGTGACTTCAGTCAGTGAATATAAAAATTTCTTGCTTGGAAAATAAAATTAACCAGAAGGAACAACGTCAACGTGGAAAATCTCAATGACCGAAACATCTTTAAGAATAATGACTTGGAATGCTAACGGACTTCTCAGGCGTAAAAATGAACTTAAAATTTATCTAAATCACAATAATATCGACACTGCACGGATATCCAGAACGCATCTTAAACATGATGACAAAGTCAAGATCCGTAATTATATATTGTATCGTACGCTATATCCCGATGGCGGCGACTGGCGCAGTTCCCCAATAACCGAAATAATGTTAAGCACTACCAAGATGCTTCGGATTCAGCAGCACAATCTGCAGGTCACCACCATAACTGTGTTTCGCAACAGTTGCGAGCCGAAAACTTGGCTGTCGCCTACTTTTCATCAAGTAAAGCTGCCTTAAGATCACAATAGAAGAATGTACTTAGTTGTTTCAGCAACTTGATAATCGATTTACCATTGGCGGAAACTGTCCTGGGGGTTAAGAGGACACTCAGCACGAGGAAGAAACCTGATAACGGCGATTAATACTACTGTATCGGCCTTTCTGGAGGAGGTCCTATTTATCGGTCTACTAATTCTGATTGTATCCCTGATTTACTTGACTTTTACATTTGCAAAGGTATTACATTAAATTAACTAGAAGTGTTGAACCATACTGATTTATCTTCAGATCACATCCCAGAATCTCTGAATAATACTGTAATTCGGAAGCAATCAAGACTTACCAATAAGAAAACAGATTGGATTGTTTCCGCAACAGTCTTGATAAAAATAATGATCTTACAGTAACTCTCAAAACAATTTTGGAATTGGATAACAGTGTCAACAGTTCATCAAGGCAATTCGTGAAGCGGCTGCTGATGCTAGTCCCTCGATTAAAACCTATACATTCCAAGGAATATGCCATCTTGATATAATTAGATGATCAAAAATGGACGTACCGCGACGCAAATTTGGCGCCACTACCGCGATGCAGCTGACAAAAATTTATTTAATCGGCTTAGTAATAAACTTAATAGAACAATCGAAGGTAGTAAGCGCAAGAGTATGGAAGACTAATTGAAAAATCTCAGTGTAAAGCTAACAAAGATTACTCTTTATAGAATGTATTCCTTCACTTAAGGATGAGTCTGAAAACTAGTTAAGAAAAGAATATGAGAAAGCTGAGCTCTTTGTCAGACACCACCTCTCGGAAATGAATTCCAGTCTAAAATTATGCCGAGAATAGCATTGCTACAGCAGGGACAGTTTAAGTTATTCTCGAGTAGAAACTGATAAAAAAATAAATCATAAGAAATCACCCGGAATTGATGACATCTCTCCGAATATACTATGTGAACTGTTACATAAAGGAACAGTACTGTTGAAGTATTTGTTCAGTGCCTGCCTTCGTCTTAAGCACATGCCGGAAAGAGAGAAAGTGAAGTCATATAGCCCAGCTCTCAGTAGTTAACAATTTCAAAACTGCTTAAAAAATTATTCTTGAAGAGACTTCATACATTCGCAGAAGCCGTAATATCAGACGAACAATTTGATTTCCGACGTAAGCATTCTACAATTCAACAAATGCATCGAGCACGGTCAGTAATTAGTAACATAGTAGAAGAAAAGAAACACTTTTCGTTAGTATAGTTGGACGGGGCCCAAGCTTTTGATTGGGAGTGACATGAGGGGCTGGTGTCCAAACTTAGCATTTAGTCATCACCCGCGAATCAGTATACATAATAATGAATGCTTACATGAACGCTACGGAAATATCTAGGAATATATATATATATATATATATATATATATATATATATATCGATAAATCATTGAACTAGAAAAATCACATACAACACTTAAATTCGAAAGTAAGACAGTCAATTCCAGCGTTACATAAACTGAAGACGGTTCTTTCATATGGAACATTACGGATATACTATAATGCATTAATAATGTCTAGAATTTTATATGGGATCCAAATATGGGGTGAGGCTAAAAAAACGGAAATCAATAAAATAGGTAAAATTCAGCAAAGGTGTTTGAAACTCATAACACCCCATTGGAAGCGAAGTAACAATACATCAACCTGGTGGAAGGAAATAAATGAAATGTCTCCCAAGATGCACTATTATTATTACAGACTACTTGAATTTAAATGCAATAACAGTTTCCTTCCAGTTCAGAAACTCGACTAATAAGGAATCAAGGTAAAACCTATTACATTCATCCTAGAGAGGTAAATCTACGAATCAACAATATAGATGATTCGGTTCTAATCAAATTAATAAGTACTATGCCCAGTCACATAATAAACGAAAAGAAAAATTGGTGCATGAAAGAGGGAAGCGAGGAAATGGTTGAAAGAATGGTGGAAAGATTAAGGAGACTTGCTGCGTCCCTTTTTCCCTTTATTATTATTGTTGCATTTTTTAGGGCTCTCTTAGACTATTTATTTACCGGTTTCCTTCATTTTCTTTCATGTATATTAATGTATGCGACGTGTAATATGTAAGCAGCCCCTATGTACGGGTGTATTATTGTGCTATTTATATATATAATTGCGCTGATTGATATATATTTTCTTTTTTTTTTTTGGTTTAATACGTTCGATTTAAGTAGTAAGAATGTTTAATTATAATTTTGTTTACTAGAATAAACGATAATAAGAGTGTTGGGCGTTCACGCAACGGGCATACTGCCCAGTGAGACCCACAACTTATTTATTTATAAAAAAAAAAAACAACTTAACAGGTGATTACGTCCAGCTGCTGCGGTCATACTTATATCAGGTAGATAGTTCCACGTTACTCACGGGAAAGCAAAATCAAACTTCTACGGGATACAGGCAAACATGTCTTAGGGTAACGTACTCGAAGGCCCTACCTTCTGTTCACATCCGATATATCAAAAATTGAAGGTTCGCCATATACACGGATGATACGGCAATGATTACGGGCCATAACACGCAAGTTGAAGTAAATCTTATCTTACAACGTGCACTAAACAAAACAGCCATGTGGATGAAGAACTGGAAACTCAAACTTAACGAAATGAAATCAGTTCATGTTACATATGATTTACGTCCAATGGGCATGCATCTTATTAGTGTCTACATCAGCAGTAAGCAAGTGTCAATATCTGCATCAGCTAAATATTTAAGTACGCACCTAGATGCAAGATTTACATATTAAAGCTAAGCGTGACTAGATTAACGCTAGAATTTGTCAGCTGAACTGGTTACTAGAACGGAATTCAAAGCTGAGTGTATACCATAAGAGACTCATTTTTTTGTCAATCATTAAGACTATCTGGAAACATGGTTTATAGTTATGAGTATGTTCTGCAACGTCCAACCACGTCATTATTCGAAAGTCGCAGAACAAGATTATACGGTTGATAACTGGAGCGAGATGGTTTTAGCAACTAAAGAAGGTGGACAATGTCATTTGTGAATCTGCATCTGTGCATTAAGAGCGTCTTTGAGTTCATGGAAATTCAGAAATGCAGCAGTTGTTGAATACTACGCATTAAAACGTAGGCATAAGCATCTAAAGCCACGTGATTTATAAATTTTATAATTATTTAACTGAAATAGTTTAATAGATCATACCAGTGGGCTATGTCTCTTCGACGAGTAATTTGTTTTAAAAACATTTATTTTTATTACTTGTTTAAGATTATTCTTAAGATTGTAATATAATTTAAATTAAAAAAAAAATGTATACATATATAAATGTTGTGACTTAGAACAGATTCTTGAGTCAATCCGTTAAAATCAGGATAGAATTTTATTGAATAGGAATTCCAGTGCTAACCAAATATTGACATTGATTGTTGGACTATGAAAACCTATCTAAACAGCTGGCCGTAAGGAACTCCTTATTTAAAAAGAAATTGTAGATGTGCAGTTACCTAATCTCGCCCTAAAACTAAATGTGGAGTTTGAAAAAATTAAAAACAAATTTATTTCTAGTCGTCATTTTTGAAGCCTTCTTACAAATGAGATCAGCGAAATAGACCTTAAAGTGCAGTATTACACGGCCGCTTACCAGGTGTCATATAACACCTGTAAAATCATGAATTATATTACGTAATGTTACATAATTTTAATGAACTACAAATAAATCACTTTCTTCATTACTATGCTCCGTTCAACAGCGTTGTAGAAGTACTGATGGTTAATAAGAATTATAAAATCGCATTGCTTAAGTATAAATGAAATCGCTTTATAAATTAAAAATTAAAATAAGAAACTTTTTCATGGACCCTTTTATACAAATGTACAATGTACTTAGGCAGGCTCTCAATTAAAAATACAAGAAGTCTAACATTTATTTCAATACCTAGCAAAAATAACATCAAAAACACTAATCCTGTCGCTGTCTTCTTCGATCATCACCTCAGACTTATATCATTCCTCGAAAAATGAGGAAAAAGCCGTTACATCCTTTGAAAGTACCCTTTGTCTTTCTTGAAAATTTATTACAGCACTTCGTTTCATTTCGTCTGGAGCTCACGATTGAAAATAAAAATTATACGAAGCAAGGAAATAATAACCTAGAATCCTAGATTTTTGGGATGACCGAAAAGTAAAATTTTCTTTTCTTTCAGAGGCTTTCTTAATAAATAAAATCTAAACGGATGAGAAAAAAACAAGTTCAGTCAAGCAAAGTTAAAGATGACTATAATTTATATGTACGTAATATTCAAAACAAAGAAATGAGGGATAAATCATTTTACGCGATTTTTTAAACTTTTCGTCAACTTAGAAAGTTTCGTTAAGGAAATGTGAAATACGGCTTTGTTCCCAACAAATAGCAAAATTTTCAACAATACATCACAAGCTGGGGAAAAAGAAAATTTCAAAAATTTCGAGCTCTCACGCCCCGAGGACTAAAATTTATAAGGTGGCTATATTTTTCCTATAACGCGGTCTTTTATGCATATGTTTGATATACGTTCTGGTTTCCCCAACTTTTTTACTCAGTCTACTAGTTACGTAAACTTCCTTTTTTTTTGTTGTTTTTGGACCAGGGTGGGAGTAAATCATTTTTTAACCGCAATTTTTTTAAATTAATGAAAGTGCGTTTGCTTTCTGTTTTATATTTTAAATTTCACTATTAAAGGGTTATCTGGTGATAGCTATGAATTTTATAAGGGTGATTTTTAAGGTCGTTTTAAATTCCATATTATATATTCTTGACGGATTTTTGGGTCTTTTGCCGCTCAGAGTAGTCGGTTAGTTCGATGTTATAGATATGGTTTTAAAGCGAATTTTAATTGTAATTTATGTTCTAATTTCGGAATTAATAAGTGAAACCGTTCGTGAGTTATTGCATATTTTAATTGAATCGGATTCAGAAGAAGATTCTTCTGAAAGTATTGTTTATGAACGTGATAACGAACAAGAAACTTTGGAATCTGCGAAAGATTGAAATAAATGGAAAGTTATATAAACCCATCGAACGTACCGCGTAGGTGTTCCACATATAATATGTTACGAACTGCTCCTGGGCCGTATGCCTTACATAACATTCTTGAAGGTTCTGCATTTAGTTCATTTCATTTGCTAATAACAGATGAATTTTTGAATATTATTGTAACGTGTACAAACCAAAAAAGCGTAGGCCGAAAATCCAGGTTGGGTCGCAAGCAAAAAAAAAATCTTGGTTTTTGTTGCACTAATGTACACGCTAGAGGTGTTCTCGGTCTTCGTGATATGCTACTGAAAAGTTGCTGGTCGAATAAACGGGGCGTTAAAATTTTTCAGCGGTCTATGTCACGTGATCGCATGCTGCAAATAACGAAATATTGCGCCGTTTTGATATTCGGTCAGAGAGGAGCATAAAAATAGGTGAAAATAAATTTATCCATGCATCTCAGATACGGAACATATTTATGGCTAACTCACAGAAATGTTATCATTCAAATGAAAATGTGTGACGTGCAATGAGCAGCTATTTTATACGAAGTATAGATGTAAATTTTTGCAATACGAGTATATGGCAAGATAAATTTGGCATAAAGTATCGGATAGTTAGTAGATACAAAAAGTAAATATTGTTTGAATTGTTCTCTATGTCTTGGAAAAGATGAAAGGAAACCAATAAGCCAATCAGTATCAGAGCATGCAGTTTTGCGCCTTACGGAACTTTATTACAACAAGGGACTCAGTGTTACGTGCAATAAATTTTTTCTTCAGTTTCTTTAGTAGGAAAACTAAAGATGAAGGGAACAAGTTTCATCCTGCAGAATAAATAAAAAAACGGCAATTGTATTCAACAGAAGTAATGGCGAATGAACACGGATACCCCCTCACCGATTATCAGTGTAAGAAAAATAAAAACGTGCTAATTTTGAGTACAATGCACAACGGTGTTCTTATTGAGAACGGTGAACAGAAAAAACCTGAAACAGTATAACGTTTTATAATAAGTCGAAATTTGGCGTTGATATCCTAGATAGAATGCTACGTAAATATTCCGTTCGTGCCATTGGCCGATGCATGTTTTCTATAACATATAAGACATAGCAGCATTAAATGCATGGGTCTCCCCTAGAAATAAATAATTGGAATAAATATAAGTAGAAGAAATTTCATTGTACAACTAATAGGCGAAATAACTACTGATAACACTGCCATAGTAAACAATGATAAAGAGGCATGTCGGGAATCAAACAAAAGAGAGAAACATAGTCAAGTTTTAGCAGAATGCAAAAATATGTGTCATCGAATATCTGATTTGTCTGTAAAAAGTGTACTTGCCGAAAATGTGCCGAGAAATAGTACATTTATGGTAAATGTCGAGGTCGGGGTAATGAATAGATCATAATTATTATAATCTATAAATATATATGTACGTTCGAGTGTATGTCATATAAAAGGTATATTTACTAATCAAAAATTTATTAGAAAAATAATTTATAAGAATATATAATATTTGAAATAGATGTAAAATAGTTCAACAATTTAAAGTTTCTCGCTCTCGCATTGTGTGTGTGTGTGTGTGTGTTAGCTGTTTGTAAAAAGGTGCTAAGGATTGTTTTTTTATTTGAAATTTTCAGTTTTTGAAATATTTATGTTACATTGCAATGAAGCATTAATTATCCAATATTTTGTTATATATATATATATAAATCATTTGTAAATATTAGCTTAACAAATATTTATATGAATAAACATACAATTTCAATAACAACTAATGATTTTTTCTTGTCGTTTCATAATTTCTGATTTAAATTACAGAAGTAACTGAACATAAATACGGCTCGAGTCATTTTGACTCATTCCGCCCTTATAGGTAGTAAAAAGTTCCCGTCCTTCTAGTGTTAAATTGGCTAAGAACAAAAAAAAAAAAAGCTATCAAAAAAATAATAGCTTAAATGTAAATTAGGGGTCATTGCTCGCAGTTAAGGTAAAAAAAATTTAATTGATCTTTGTAAGCGAAAAAATTGGTAATAGTAAAAAATAACTTGATTAACAAAAAACTGCAGACAGCGCAGAATATGAAATACATTCAATCATTTTATTTGCAGCTTGTTTGCTGGAATTCGGAAGGAATCCTAAAACTGTATATTTCAGTTTGGACTATTAAGTTGATTCTCCGGACACATAACAGCCTAGTTTTACAGTTCCGGGGTTTAACAAAATCCTTTTTTTGAAGGGGAAATTTTATGTAACTGCAAACTGGAAAAAGAAAAATTTTAAATCTGAAAAACAGTTTCAATTTTATTCTATATAATTAATTAGTCAAGCGGTGATTTAATGAAGTTGTACATATTTTGGAGTTCGCGAATAGTGAAACATAATATAAATATGATTCGACAACATTTGTTCTGAAACAGTTTAATTTTATTAATATTACATCGCAGCAATAGAGAATTACACGGGGCAAGCATAATAACCGGCCTGTCTAGTATTATTCTTGGTAGATCATCCCTTTCATTCGGAGACCCTACTACACCTTTCATTCTGATGACTGTTTACTAATCCGAATGCCACCAGATGATGTTTAATTTCTTAATCATATAATTTTCCATACTATCCTATGTAAATATTAATAAAAAATTAAATATAAAACACAACACGTAAGAATTTATTATAATTTAATTTTAATTTTCAATAAATAAATACCTATGCGTTACGTTTTATATTTCATACGGTTTAATTTCTTGTTCAGAATATACAAAGTATCATTGCCTAAATCAAGTAGTTTTTAAATGAGACGGATGACTTTGAGAAAACAATTAATTCCGCTTCATTAAAACTTACACGTTAATTTCCTAATTAGCGTGTCGCCATCATATAAAGCAAGTTCAATGGGACGAAATTTGAGAAAATCATTCGCGCATAATATTGAAAAGGTCCAATGATATTCTCTCAGAAGACTCTGACGGGGTAATTGTCGAAACGCTTGAATTATTAACTTTAACAAGTTCTGTCACCATTAATATTTTCATTTAGAAGAAATGAAAGTGAAATTTGTTAATATCTTCAGATTATTAATTCCACGATGGCCGTTGTGATATCGAAATGTTTTTTTTCCTATTTTCGAAAAATTAATATTATATTTACATTGGAAACCGTTTAACACGAAACTGAAGGGACCGAAATATTTCTTCGTGTTAAAAGGATTTCGTGTTAACCGAAACATGCAAAAAAAAAAATTAAAAACGAAAATAAAAAATTAAAAACTCGCCAATATTTTTAATGTCGGTAAAATGTATCAATTCGATTTTCCGCTAACATTAGCACTTGTAGGTAGTACGTATATATATACTTCAAATAATTACATTATAAAAAAACAAAAAAATTATTGTCGTTTTTTTGGAAACTTGTCGACCGAAATTAAGTAGTATTGCATTCCCAGGGGGTAAATAATAGTAACCATTGTTAATTTTATTTATCTGTTAAGGGATGCGACTGGAAAAGCAGGTATATTTGTCCTTCTGAGAAGCAAAATCTTTTCGTGTAAAGCGATTTTTGTTTTTCGTGATAAAAGAAAAAAAAATGTATGTAATTATATGGCATTTTGTCGGGACCGTAGTGTTGTTTCGTATTAAGCGATTTTTCAGGTTAACCGGTTTCGTGTTAAACAATTTCCCACTGTATTTTGTGAATTTGCGTTACGATAGAATACGTATAGAGCTAAATTAGAAATGAAGAACTGAAATTTTATCATTAACCTCAGAAATATTTTGGTGCCTGCGAAAGAATATTTTTTTTTTTTTGCGGATCATCGTTTTTTATGGTAATACAATACCATTTTAGTGGTTTTATTTTCTTCGATAAAAGGGTCGCAGATGAGAATTCACGAAATAACTTATATTTAGAAACAACCCGCCAACCATCCTTATTGTCTATTTTTCAATGTCCCCGCATCGCAGTTGCGATGAATTTGCTTTTCGCGTCTCAAAAAACTCAAAAATATCTTTCGTGATTTACCGAAAAATTGTCGACTTCTATGAAACGGAAAAATCGTGATGCATTACTTTCGACTTTTCACTCAAACCGAGATTGCGCACTGTGTAATATCTCTCGCATGTTTCCAATTATAGATAAAACTGAATTTTACACGAATTCAGCCGTCTTCGATGCTGTAAGTTCGAATCGGCTTTATGTTTAAATTCGAACCATTCACAGCGAAAATATAATCATAATCAGCGAGTATTTATTTTAGATAATAAGTTAATTTGCGAGGAATACATATATTCAAACCGCTAACAATTTTTGGAAAAGGATTGAAAAAGGAGCTACAATATTTAAACGAAAAATCGATTTTCATCTTCATTCACGACTTGCATTATTATTAATGCTAGTCTGAAATCATAAATGATGTTTGAAGAGAGATATTGGGCAGCTGGGGCAATAGGAACAAACCATACGGTCTCGATGAATCGACAGAATTAATAGGTACAGTCAGAAGAAATTATTTGGCGAAGAAATTAAATCAACAAATGACATAATTTCTCCGCACTTAACTAATATCGTCTACCCCCAAGAACCGAACAGCAGTAGTCAGCCGGTAACCTTCTTCCAATAGAAACTAAATGACCGTGATCCATCATTTATGTTTCCAGTTCGTTGATATGACGCAACGTTTTCGAGATACAAATAAATAAACAATTGCAACAACCTGCATCGTACGATGATCAACCTAGGTGCGATAACGCAAGCATTCGTATCTGCTACGTTCATTGTTTTGACGGCGGCCTGGTGATGCGTCGGATTATCATCGCGTTGCTATTATAATCCAGCATTCTGTCGCAATGACGTAAATTATCCTATACGCACGCACGTTCATACACAATCATACGTAATAACTTTTTATATTTAATTTTTTTTTGTTCATTTAAACGATGTCCGAGAAAATAATTCACACGGGGCAATTACGTAAATAATGTTCTGTAATACCTCCATAGAAAGTACGAGAAAAAAGATAAGTTAATCGGATTAAAATAAATGAAACACAAGACAAAACGGTACACGCAATCAAAACGACTTTTTATACCAAAATCATTGTTCAAAAGCGACGATTATGGAAATATACGAATGTTGTTTGGCTTATTTAAAAAAAAACAACAAACAAACAAACATCTATCTCATTTGAAATGATAACGACTCTAAGGTACGCGTTTCTCATTATACACTAAAATTTACCATATACGCTGATACATAAGCGATAAGATACACATAAAAGATACACACGACGGGAGTCTTTTATGGATAACGCACAGTTTTAGGAAAGATTTTAAACGGACGATTTTCCGACCGCCACTGTGCATTAGAAAAGTGTTACTTGCAAAGCAGTAAGAAGTCTAACAAGGATCTGTGGGTTACTAATTTTGATGAAATTTTGCAGATCGATAGAAGACTATGATGACTCATGAGTATATGAATTGTGTAAAATATTAGAATGAAACTTTTTGATTTACGCGAGAAATTAAAATTTTTAGCAGCCGCATTTAACGGATAATATACACATAGCCGTTTAAACAAAAATATGTATATGCAAAAAATTCCAGATTATGTTTATTTATCTTGCGCAAATGGTTCGCAAGATTGACTATTCTAAAATGAAGTATATTAAACAAAAAAATTATTAAAAAACGATAAAATAATTTAAAAAAAATCAATTTCTAACTTAATAAAAATTTAAACGCGTCATTTATTACATTTACATAGTATAAAAACACGAATCGCAACGAATTTGTTTTGGTGGTGTAGTGATAAAATATCTATTTGTACATACTTGGAAGTAAAGGCCGGGTTCAAATCCCGCCGATGTCACGTAAAATTTTTGATCTTATATTTTAAATGATTGACTTTTATTATCTAATTATTTCAATTCTTTATACATAACTACATAAATATAATAACAATTTTTAAACATTTAAATTATTTAACGACTGTTTTTATGCATGGTTTTCCTCCAAACTTTCAGATTAACGTGAAATATTTTCAAAGTAAATGAAATTTGTTTTTTAAATGAAAAATTAAAAGAACTTTGCTCTTGTGGTAATAATTCATTTATATGCTGTAGTAAATGTCATAGGAATTGCTGTTTTTTTTTGTTTTTATGATCTATATCACCCAAAATTATGTAAAGATTAAGTTTGTTGTATTTTAATTATAATTAATATTCATTAACACTCCTATTTTATATGTAGATGAGTATATTTGTTTACATACGTATTTTTAAATTTATATTTATATGCATATACATACCGCCCCCCCACACATATATATATATATATATAATGAATTCGTTTTGTATAAAACATATTTATTTTACGCTTTATTATATTTATTTAGTTATGTATAAAGAATTTAAATAATTAGATAATAAAAATCAGCCATTTAAAATATAAGATCAAAAATTTTACGTGACATCGGCGGGATTTGAACCCGGACCTTACTTCCAAGTATGTAGAAATAGATATTACTTTTATCACTACACCACCAAAACAAATTCTTTACGATTCGTGTTTTTATACTATGTAAATGTAATAAATGACGAGTTTAAATTTTTATTAAGTTAAAAATTGATTTTTTTAAAATTATTTTATCGTTTTTTAATAATTTTTTTGTTTAATATACTTCATTTTAGAATAGTCAATCTTGCGAACCATTTGCACAAGATAAATAAACATAATCTGGAACTTTTGGCATATATTTTTGCCTAAACGGCTATATGTATAGGTTAAATGCGGCTCCCAAAAATTTTAATTTCTCGCGTAAATCAAAAAGTTACATTCTAATATTTTACACAGTTTATATATACTCATGGTCTTCTATCAATCTACAAAATTTCATCAAAATCGGTGATCTCTCCTTGTAAATAAAATTATTAACCGCACATTATTTTTTATCTTCGACTTATTTTCTATATTATTTTCTATAATCGTTACAGCGTTAAAGGAACTTGGAAAACTGTGATATGTTTAACAATATGGACGTGTCCTTGTGAAATGTAAATTTGCCAAAGACAGCAGTAGTTGGAGTTACACTGAAATAAAAATAACGTACACGTAGTATCGGGTGCTTTTGAGACAAAGAGTTCACCTAAAAATGCTAAACTTCAAAATATTTAAATTAGATTTTCTCAGCTATAAAGCGAGATTTATATGGATAAGTTCGAATTGCTCACCGTTCCTAAAATCAAACGCAAACCAATTAATCTGCAGCGAATCATAAAAATAAATATTAAATCGTAAATTTCACAAAGTAATCTTTAATAAATTAAACCTAAAAAAATCCGCTTTCTCTTATTTTACTAATCTTTTTTTTTTTGAAGAATATTGTTTGATAAATGAGGGACTAGAATGAGTCCGTTTAACTAAAAGCGACGAACACTGAAACATTACATGATCAGGGTCACATGTAAAGTAATTATTGGAAAATACAAAGCACAATATATAGACGGCGCGAGAGGAAAGTGGAAAACCGATAAAAGGAACAAACTGAATCCAAAACGTAGGCTGCAAATCACCGACGATTAAAACGTTGCATGGAAGCCAGAAACAGAGAGAAAGTAGTGGTTGGATAGATGGGTAAAAGGAACCCAGATTAGGGAAAGAAAGATTAAAACTGTGGTTTTTGAATGAATAACTGTAAGTAAAAAAGTAATATTCATGGAGATTACGGTAAGAAACCTGCCAGAAGAAAAAGATAACCGAGTTAATGAATCAAACTAATTACCTTCCTAGAAATTCATAAGAGATCAGTTTGGATTAAATGAAAGAAAGGAAGGAAGCTTGAATTAGAGATACAGCTAGCCGTCGGCTCGGCACAGAAGATTGAACAGAAGGAGCGAAGTTTAAAGATTCAGAGTAATTTAGAGAAGAACAAAAAAAGGCTGCGCCTACTTTATTGGATGCTTCGAATCTATCAGTGAAGATTGTAAAGTCGTATAACAGTCGTACTTGTGTTGCCATAGTAAAAAGTACTATCTGAATAATACGACCACTTTGGAGTACTGTAAAGCATGTAGAAGCGCTAGTGCCTCATTATTGTTGTAACAGTACAAAGTACTGTCTTATTAAACTATAGGTTTTAGGATACTAATATCTGACGGAGCGCTAGTGTCTCTCCATGTTGTAAAGTGGTCAGGAGAGAGTTCAGATTATGTAAAAATTCCGATCTAGCTCCATGGTGTAGAATGTATTTAAGAAGAATGGGAGAATAAAAAACAATTTATTGTACGAAGAAATGACGAAAAGTTGAAGGAAAAATACGGGAACTTTTCGTAAGTATAGATATATGATAAAACTGAAAAAGATAAATAAAGATAAAAGTTAGATTTCATATTTTACTGACGGAAAAGCGTCAATTACGAAGATAAAGGAATAAGCAGGAGTAAGTGAAGAAGAAGAAATAAGCGAACGTTTAATAAGGAAACGGTAACCTAAAGAGAAACTTCGAATACAAAAAGAAAAGAATACGGGTTTAGCTTGAACAGCAAAAGACTTCCGAGGTCAAAGACAAAGGCGAAGGCAAATATTCTGGACGCGATCAAATTTGGAAAGCGCAGACTTGGAAAAGTTACCTTTTATAAAACAACAATAATCCAGAATGGAAAAGAAACAGATTTGTAAAATATGAGCAGAATGCAAAGTTCGCCTATCTGACCAAATCGAAATTCCTTTCGTTTTGTTTCTAGATGTAGACTCCTAGTTGACGTCCCCCCCCCCAAAAAAAAAAAAAACCCGCTGAACATTTTGAACTACGCACACATCACTGAGAATTGAAACTGTTTTGATTTTTGTTTTTTTTTTTTTTTTTTTTGGTAAACTAATTAGTAAACCCAAAATTCCAATTATATTCGGTACAAAAAACATCTATGACATGAAAATATTGAAATACCACGCGAAACTCTTACTTTATTATTTTCTTTCTTTCGACTTGTATAATTCATTCCATTTCTAATTTTATTAACATTTAGTATCTTTCCTCTTTTCTAATTTCTTAAACTGTAGCACACTAGGTGGTAAGCCTTCTATTTCTTATGACTCATAATTGCTGCCATTTACACGTGTTGATGGGTAATCGTCCGTTGCTGACAAGCCCAGGGAAAAACCCAAACAAGAAAAAAAAATAAAGTAGTATGGAAAAAGAAAAAATATTGCGTTTAAAAAAATAAAATAAAACTTCACACGGAGATTTAAAAATTTAGACGCGAAGTGAAATAATTTGAGAAGTAAAAAAGTTTTGTTAATTTTTTTCCTCTCTTTTTTGTTGCCAACGATCTGTGTGCTAAATAGACAATAAGCAGCACTGGTATACGGAATTCAGAAGGCTAGCCATCGGTAGATTTTTTTTTTTTTTAAATGGGTTCGGTGTCAGCACTGACCAACTACATGAGCTTAGATCACCTACTCAAATTCTGAGGCGATCGGAGATAGAGATTATAAAGGAGAGTAGAAGGGGAATAACGACCAGAGATGGGAAGGAAAGGATAAAGGAAGCATTGAAAGGGGCAGGAAGATCCAACGCCAACAGTTCGGCGTATAGATAAGAGCACTCGGGAAAAAGAGCAGGTCACTCAAAAAGGATATGGTTGGGGTCGCATACAAAGGGAGGATCAGTAGAGTGGAGAGGGCAAAAGGGAGAAGGTGAGAGAGAAAAAGAAAAACGAGAAGAGGAGAGGAGGGAATGATCAAGTCTTAGTCTGATTAAGGAAACAATAGCTGGGCGCCGAGAAAATCTACCTTCATAGACGTCCATTTCAGGATATTATCAAGCCAGGAAATCGCTCTTCTTCCAACTTTTCTTTTTCCTTCTACTTTACCCATTATTATGGTCTGTGACAGTTTATATTTCGAACCTTTTAATATGTGTCCTAAGTATGCTGTTTTTCTTCGTTTGATTATATTCAATAATTCTCTGTCCTTTTTCAATGTATTTAATATTTCTTTATTTTTCTTTTTTGCGGTCCACGGTATGCGCAGTATACGGCGGTAGCACCACATTTCGAAGGCTTCTATAGCGTTTATTATTTCAACATTTATCGTCCATGATTCACAACCGTATAACAGCAACACGGACCATACGTAGCATTTTAAAGCTATGATTCTTAATGCAAGCGATATTTCATGCGATGTGAACGTTTTCTTCATTTTCATAAATGCTACTCTGGCCAGTCCTATTCTACATTTAATTTCCTCCTTTGAGTCTCCAGCGTTACTAAGCCACGCGCCTAAGTATTTGTATTTATTTACCACTTCTAATTCACCCATTACTTTAGTTTTCTTGGTATTAATTAAAATACCGTATTTATCACATATGTTCTCTATTGTTTTCAATAATATTTCTAGATCCTTCTCATTTTCTGCTAATATTACCGTGTCGTCTGCATATCTTATATTATTTATAATTTCACCTGCTATTTTGACACCTTCAGATCTATTTGTTAAGGTTTCTCTAAATATAATGTCCGCGTATACATTAAACAGTGTTGGCGACAAAACGCACCCCTGCCTGACCCCGCGTTCTATTTTGATGTTATTTCCTCCATTGTTTAGTTTCACTGCTGCCGTTTGTTGTAAATATATACATACATATATGTTTTATTATTCTTCTGTCTGCAATGTCTAAACCAATTTTTTTTTAGTATATTGAATAGCTGGCCATGTCGTACTTTGTCGAAAGCTTTCTCGAAGTCTATAAAACACATGTACATTGGCTGTTGGAATTCTTTTAATTTTCGAATTAATATATTCATACAGAATAATGCATCTCTAGTTCCCAGCCCACATCGGAAACCAAATTGTTCCCTACTTATATTTTCTTCACATTTCTGCCTTATTCTAGCTTGTACTATTCGCAGCAGTATTTTTAACGTATGACTAATTAAACTAATTGGTCTGTAATCGATGCAAAATGCTGGTCTGTTGGTTTTCGGGAGCATAACTACATCCGACACTAGCTATTCCTTCGCTATTTCTCCTGTCTTATATATTCTATTGAACAATTAAGTCAGAATCTTAATACTTCCGTTATCAAAGAGTTTGAATATCTCTGCTACGACATTATCTGGTCCTGGTGCTTTACGCATTTTAGCGCATTTTATTGCTTTAACTACTTCATCTTCTAATATATGGAGAACATCCTCATCATTTCGTTCATTGTATTCCGCGCTTAAGTCATACCGATCTAATATGATTATTCCATGCTTCTTTAATTACTCCTTATAATTATCATTATTGTTACTATTATTATTATTACTCATTAAAATTATTAAGATCGTTTCGGATACTAAAATTATTAACACTATTACTGATACGTAGTGCACTGGTGTTTTCAGGAGCGCTTAAATCAGTTTGAGAAATTTGAAATTCCTTCGAGGGCACGGATGATTTGGCAGAAATAGAACTAGAAAGTTTCCGTTTATTGGAGGAATCCACCTTTAACAAAAACTGAAAGACAAACCACCCGCAGACGGTTTGTCAAAAATTGGAGGAGGCCGCCGAGCGGACTCCCTCAGACGAGCTGATGTATGCGACTAACTAAACAAAGTGTGAAGTAAACTACAGAAATAATAAAAAATAGATAAAATAAATGAACAAATAAAAGGAAAAAACTAAATAAAAGTAAAAAAAACTAACAATAAACGAAAGTAAGCTGGTAGAAGTTAACGAATAATTAGTACGCTGCGAAATCGGAAATTTATAAATAGATAATAAAAAAACGTGAGCGAACAATAAGGGGAATGGTTTCATAAAACAGTTGCCACGTCAATCTTTAAAATAGAACAAGTTAACCGGAAGAGGTCGCTTTCGATAAGCCATAAAAATGCCTTGATGGAGGGTCTCAAGAAATACTGGAAAGATGTTAAGGAAGGAAGAAGGAAAAGATGTGAAATGAAAACTTAGTTGTTTAACGTAGTCCATAGAGGCTGAAATCGAAAAAAAAAAAAAAAAAAAAAAAAGATAGCACACGTGCATCAACCACTTACGAGTACCCCCATAAGAAAGTATATCGAATTTATAAAATAAATATTAGAATGATAAACCTTTCGAAAATCGTAAATACGCGATTTTAAAAATAAACGTATGTTTCTGTTTTCGTTTGAGCTTTTCTTCAGATCAGACATGCAAAAAAAAAAAAAAGCAAAAGAAAAAGTGATACTTGGCCTACTGGAAAAGGTGGTGTGGACAGACCGCGCTCAAAAAGCATCCTTAAATGAAACGTTTAAAACTTTCGCAGCGATTTATAAATAATTTACGGACAACTGTATTCAAAAAATGAAATATATTTGTTACCAAAAGTAAAACTTTTATTTTTGGCAGCAATATATACTTTATTTTTTGATCGCGGTTGTCCGCAACTTATTTATAAAGCATCCTTGAATGATAAAGCTAAAATTAATTTACATCTATCCGACACAACATACGCCCGCATAATGTAATAACGCTTCTATAACTACCGACCGAATTGCTACAAGTACACCGCCGGTCATCAGCTTGTTTGAAGACCCCTCCGAAAATTATGGAAATAAAAATTCGACATCGGATTTTATTCAGATCAAAATGTAATTACGGACAACTATTTAAAATTACAGATTTTGAAAGAACCACGCATTCTAGCCGATGATTATATCTATTGTTTCGGCAAAATGAAATTAGCGTTTTCAGTTGAAACGGTTAGAAAGATTTTCACCGCTGCCATAGGAAACAGGGGCTTTTTGTAGAACTTGCATCCTAATAGAACATCCATTTGAAGGTAAAATATCATCGAAGAAATTAATCTATATCCGAACCTTCCTTCAAATTGTAGGCCTATAAATGTTCTTCAGAACATTTTTGCTTCAATGAAAAGAGATGTTACACGTGTCGGCAAATTCAACGTAAACTAATAGGCATTTGCGGTGAAATTATTTCTACACAAACTAATCGAAGAAATGAAAAAAAAGTCTTTCGTTATTTTCGCTAATGAGGACTAGGTTATTTTATTTTACCTGCACAGCAGGGAAATGTTCGCTGAATATATTCCAACTATTGATGTTACCGGACCAGGTCTTGTAAATTTAATTATTAGAGCAATAAAAAGCACGTACTACAATGTTCTCACTAGTGACGGGTAAAGTTCACCAAATATTTTGGAACGTCACGTTATAGGTTTCTAGTGATCAGGAACGTAACAGGAACTTAGTAACAGAGTTACAAACTTCAAAAAAAAAAAAAAAAGATTTTAACTTCTATAAACAAAATGGAACTAAATGTAAATATAGTTTAAAAACTAAAACAATTTGGAGCCGATATGTAGAAGACGGTTTCATCTGAATATCTCGAAACTTTAATTAATCATTCGAAATGAATGCGCTGTCTATATTTGAAAATTATTAACGCAATTTAAATGTGATAATTTTTATAAATTGCATAATAAAGAAATTTTCACGAAATTTTAATAAATGCTATTGCACTTGATCGAAATTTGTTTGAAATTTTTTTTATTACTTACCGTTGGAGAATTAAATCGTTTTAATCTAAATTTTCTGAACGTCCTTCTTCTTCTAATGCACCTGAGGATAGCCTAATATCCTTCATTGATTCTGTCGCTCCTGCTTACGTTCCTTCCTTTGACGAACTGTACTCCAGCACCTCTCCGCAAATCTCTTCCCCTCCTTCTCGCTTCCTCACTTCGGCTTTCAATCTTAATGAATTAATTATCTGCTTTATCCAAATCTTCCAGCCCCACTCCAGGCCTTGATGGTGTATACCTTATCTTGCTCTTAAAAATCTATCTGAACTATCCCTTAACTTTCTTCTCAGTCTTTTCAATTCTTTCCTTTCCAGGGGTTCATTTTTCCTTCTAAGTGCTCCTGCGTTGTATTTACCCTTCGCCCTTATAACCCTGCTTCTGTTAATTTATCCTTAAATAGCATAGCTCTTGCTCGTGTTAATTGCTTTCGTTATCTCGCTATCTTTCTCGATAGTCGTCTGAATTTCTTCGAACATATCAAATATCTTTTCTTCTCCTCTACTAAACGGTTGAACCTGCTGAAGGCCCTGTCTCCGACTAAATGGGGTGGTGACCCTTTCATTCTTATTCTTCTATATAAATCCATCGTCCGATCCAAGCTTGATTACTGTTCGTTCATTTATGCCTGCGCTTCCAGGTCCCGTCTTTCTAAACTTGATGTGATCCAAAATTCTTTCCTTAGACTCTGTCTCGGTGCTCTTAAATCCTCTCCTATCCTAGCACTGCTTGCTGAATAGCTCCCCTGTCTATTCGCAGATCTTATTTAGGCTATCGCTTCCTTGCTAAACATCTATCACTCTCATCTTCTTCTCTCATTTTTTCCTACCTTTCAATTTCTCGGAATTGGCGCTTTGTGCCTAGGAAAATTCCTATCCTGTCCCTTATTTCTCTTCGTCTTAGTTCATTTTGGCCGTATACAATTTCCTTTAATAGAGTCCGCCTTATTTCTCCTTTAACTTCCGCGATCTCTGCCATCCTCCCAGAGTATTTATTTCGCCTACACTTGTAAAATCTCTCCCTCCAGCTGTAATTAAACAGGAATTCCACAGTATTGTCAATTCTCTCTTCCCTTCTCATGTAAACATTTTCACTGATGTTTCTAAGGGACCTGATGGGGTTGGTGCTTCTTTTATTCTTCCAGATTATAACTTCTCTGAATCCTTTTGTCTTCCTTCTTTCTGTTCCATATTTACAGCCGAGCTAATAGCTATTTTACGTTCCATTATTTTTATTTCCTCCAATCGTCTTTCTTCCCAGTTTCTGATCTCTGTATTCTCACTTGCTTGGGCTGGGGCTTCCTGCTCCTTTTTGTGCTCGTTATAACCCGTCTTTTCTTTCTACACTTATTATCCCCTCCATTGTTTCCTTCTTATTAACGATAGCTGATCGTCTCACTATATAACTTTCATTTTCCCTTAATTGTTTCTGGGTGAGGTCCTTGGTTGACAAGCCCAATTAAAAAAAAAAAAATCTAAATTTAATTATACTAAACTAAAAACTAAAATAAAACTCTAAATTAATTTGTCGCTGAAACAAGTCAAAAAGAAAATAGTTCAGAGGGGAAATTATAAATGACAGATATCCAAATAAAATGAAGTAGTAGATTGGGAATTTATAACTGCGTTGTCAAAAACAGTAAAAAAATTACTGTACTGCCTTTCAATAAAAACCGCTGTTAAAATTTTTCGATGATAGTGTAAAATTCCACAGTTGAAGCACGGCGTCAGTCAAGGGCGTCGCCAGCCGATGAGCCGCGTGGGAGGGGGGCAAGATGATAGAAAGAGGATATGAGTTACAGGAAAAATAAAATTTATAAATTGTAAAGGCTTAATTAATTTTATTAAACAAGAATAAAATCTTAATTAAAACATAATTTTCGTGGGTTTCCGGCAAATTTTTCTACTACTTTATTATAAAAATCAAATTGTCCATCATCATGGCCAGTAGTTGACTAAAAAGTTTTAAGGCTCCAGGAGACATCGAAAAAATTAATTGTGTCGCTATTTTGCCCGTTGCTACAAAACTTTGGCATCATTTCTATCATTAATGAGGCGATATTATTGTACTGACGAGTACACTGAAAAAAAAAAAAAAAAAAAAACATTCTCTATTAAGGCAGAATTTGAAGTGTGGAAAGTAGACTTCTAGTTACTTCGAAAATCGCTTTGAAGTATTTAGACGACAGTGCGATGCTAAATCATATTTAACAGGTTTTAGCTGTAATACTTACTTCTATTGGCACATCAAAAGATAAAACGTCCTCCAGCTTAAGAAGACTTGAAAGTTACGCCTAGTACAACTGCATAAAGAAAATTAAATAATTTGTCACTCTAAGCGTCGTCGTTGATATCCAAGAAACTTATTTCACAGTGAAAAATAAAAGAGTAATCTTATAACAGTTTTATAAAAAATTCCTTTTAAACACAAATATTTTTTAACTTAACTTTGTCATGTAACATCTACAATTATACAATTATTTTCTTTAAATGCTTATTTTATATTTTAACGTATAAATATTTTTTAATAGCTTTTTGAACGGAGCGTTTTTTGTTTTTTTTTTTCATTTTTACCGACTTCAAAAAGAAGGAGATTATATATGTTCGTCACGGTGTCGTGTTTAGAGCGACCATGTTCACAGCGATCCACCAATAACGGTGTTCAGAGTGACCAGCGGATCTTTTTTATTATTAATTGTTATTATATTCGACTTGGACGACCGTATTCATCCGCAGACATTTTTATTACTATTATTACATATATGCAAACTAGAGCGGCCAAGTGTTATTTTGTTAAAACTGCTAGAAATTATAAGCACATGATCAGAAGCGTACTTATAGTAGTCAGACTTTAATCATTAATATTTTATTTTTAACTAAAACTATTGAGCATTTATACAATAGCGCGTTTTGTTAGAAAAATTAAACTGGATATGAGTACGTTCCCATTATCATCTATTATAATTTTACATCAACAAAAATTATATATACATTTTGCATTAAATTACGTTTTTATAATAATATCGTATACCGTTACATGTTAAAGGTAATATAGAAATATCAAGTTTGAAGTAAGTAATAACGAATTTAGAAATTACACATAACTTATAAGAGAACCGTAACAAAATATGATCGAAGTTCATTATAATATCAGAGATTTCCAGGAAATTACCTTTCCTATCCCTTTTAAATGGTGGCTTTAAATAAAAGTGAATTGCATCGAATCTAAGATTTCAGTAACTCGCTTATAGAGAGTGGGCACCGATGTACGAGGTGATGGTCGAAGCGAGTTCAGCGAAGGAAGGCTGACTGTTTAAAATGCTCCGGTCTCTGTCAATATTGAGAGGAGGAATACTAGCTTCACAAAGAATGCTAACAGATGGAGAAGTAGGAAAAGCGCCAATAGCGAGTCTCGCAGCAGTACGATGTATTGTATCGAGTGAGTTGACGATATTTTGATTAGCCGAGAAGAGTAGATTACAGCGCCATTGTTGAGCCTCGATTTTTTACGTTACCGAAAATAGCCATCATTTCAGGTCGATCCAATATTACTACTCAGAAATATTTACATTAAAAAATGGAAAAATAAAGTAGTTTCCAAAAGCAAAAAAAAAAATACCGACTTTAAGATTTACTCTAATAATTTAATAAAAACTCAGTAAAAAGTAAAAAATAATCTATTTTAGAATAATAGTATACCTGAAGAAGAATTGAGAAATTTTTAAACAACATTCGCTTTTTTCGACACCAAATTCAAATTGAACTAATAATTAGAAATCGAATTAAGTATTTCTGATGTTTCCAATAATTGTCTTATAAAAAAAAAAACGAACGATTATGTCATTGTACTAATTAAATTGTTTCTAGATATTACAATTTAAATTTGGTCTCGTTTCCAATAAATATTAATATTGTTTAACAGGTGTGTAACAACTTAACATTGTGAGTGGGTGCTCAAAGCGTGCGTCTATCAATGACCAAAAAAAAAAGGGAAAAAAAGGACAACAACTTTTTCAAAATTACAAATGTGACGCCAGGTTTAAGTTTTTTTTTTTCATCAATTTTTCGATTTTCATTAGATATTTTGTTAAACTGTGCAAATATGGTCTTACGATAAAATTTAGTTTTGCGCAGAATAGGTGCTAAAATGTTAGCTTTCGCCGGGGGTGCCCATCATCATTGAGTGAGTGCTCAAATATCCTTGGACCCTCCGTTGTTTAAGAATTATCATAATCTCTCTTTAAGAAATATAACACCAAAATATATTATTTTTTACTTTTTAGTGCACTTTTATTAAATTCTTAAAGTAAATATTGAAGTCGGCATTTAAAAAAAAAAAAAAAAATACTATTTTACATCAGTTCTAAATTTATTTGTTGCGCGCACATTTTAGCGTCTTTGTACTTAAATGCATCCAGTAAAAAAATGTTGTTATAATTATTTTTACACATAAATATTTTTAATATCCTTTTAATTCTTTATCTTTGGAATCAGCTATAGTTAAAAAAAACTTACGGCATCACGGAACTTTCATTTTCCATCTACCATCACCACTAGCATGCGTCTCTAAAAGTAGAAGAAGATGATATTTCGAGACACAACAGGAATTACATATTGATCGTACACGGACGTGGCGTATTATGGCACGTTTTATGACTATACTATGAAGAATATGGGCGGCATATTTTTTCACACGCGGTAATTCTGTCCGATGTTATCACATGATCTATTTCATCCGGTTTAATGTTTTTATTTTTAATCGAGAAGAAGAACTTATAGTAGTAAACTCGCTTTTAATTATAATACGTACAATTTTTTTTAATAATGATTTATTCTTGTGGTGATTTTAGGTTTTTAAATTTCAAATCAGTTGCTACTACCAAAATAATATCGTATCTGTTAAATGATCGTTACGTAGAAAATAGCTTAGCTTTCATCTCAAACTTTCGACGTTACATTTAAAATAAGGCAGAATAATGCAAAAAATTTTTCTTTTTACTTTTTACTCAGTTGTTTGTTTCAGTATTGCGGCGTGAACTTTTTTTTTTAAAATTCATAGCTTAATCAGGATATGTCCATTAAACATTAATAATAATAATAATAATTATCGTTATTATTATTACAACAGCGCTTTCCAGGTTCCCCATTAATAACAAAATGATGGTAATAATGATAATCATAACCAAATAATAAATAATTGTTCTATATTCTAACCTTGATTATATATGTGAACATACGAATTTACCTGTAAACAAGTTTTTATTAGAACGGCCAATACTTATCAAGGTTGTTTATTGACCACAATTCGTAGATTAAATCTTATCTTCTTTCAACGTTCACTCTTATTTCGTTTACCATTGCTGTACTTTCACATTACTAGGAGCCGATGCAGTTACATGCCGGTCATTCTCGTCTCGGTTCCTTGTCTACTTGTTATAACGTCTTAATTATGTCTGGAAGTACACTGCCCGAAGGTTAATCCCGTTTTAATCGCTTTTTTATTTTTTTTTTCATTTCGCACGAGTGGGCGTTTGATAAGAACCGCAACATACCATGCAGGCCGCCGATTTCATTCGTCGTAACGGCATTGCATTCATTTTAAAGTTCAACGTGAAAGTTCGAAGGGAGATTTATATTAGTTTTTAACGGGGTCATTGGAATTTTATTATTTCGGTGAAGAAAGAAATAGTGCACGCGTTCTTGAAAAATGTTAAAAACGGATACGAAAAAATTACATATTGTTGTCTGTACCGTGTATAACGCCCGATTCAAGGTAATAGTTACAAGGATATAAATCAGACATCGGTTCAGAAAAGATCGAGGCCAATTTTTGAATAAAAACGGTAACAGGAACGGTAATATTAATGAAAAGAACAATTTCAATAATAGCAATAATCAGAATTGTGAAAAAGTTTAGTCGGAATGATTTCTTCAATGTCGTCGAAATACAACTAATCTGAAATATTAAAAATAAATAAGTATATGTAAGTCGAACTGAATGTATTTGAGATGCTAAATAAATGATAACATATACGTTCCAGCAACATATTTTTTATCATCGCATTACGTATAAATATAAAAAAACAAATAATAGTCGGAAAATTTTTCAAAAAAACCTGTGATAGACAAAAAAGAAAGGCAAGAATTTATAAAAATACGAAATGTTTTTTTATTAACATTTTCGATTCCGGCTAGGAGAAGTTGTTTTTAATACATAATTATTATCATTGCAGCGGAACTGAAGTTAAGGTGAACCGGCTATGTTATCAGGAATAATCGGGGGGGATCAAGACATAAATAACTGCAATGGTCATCGTATCAACATTGAAAGAAAAGCAGCCATGAGAAGGGCAGATGGTATTATAGACATACGGACAAAACTAAGTGGATAAGAACACCAATGGACCATATTTAATAGGAGAACATGGGGGGCAGCTTATGTTCAAAACTAAACGTAAAAGTACTAATAAAAAAAAGACTAAATATATATATATATATATATATATATATATATATATATTATGTGTGTATATTAAGAACTATGCCATTTTTAAGGCGGGGTAATATGTAAATCCTGTAATATTTTTGTACAGAATTAATATCTGGTAACGAAATCTGTTTTGTAGACCTAAAACAGAAACGGTTATCATATATTCATCGCGTATGGGGTTTTTCATGTCTGTTCTCACATAACTTGTTCTCGTGTGAACCGATTTTAATGATTCTTCGATCATTCAAAAGTGTACCGGTCTATGGTAGTTACCGATGAATTATTCAATAGTCATCGACTAACGTGAAAAAGCGGATCTCTTTAAAGAAATTTTTAGTTTTATTTCCAATTTTAAACTTAAAAGTACGATTTATAAGCCTATCGCTGACGGAATTTGAACATTATATTCTTAAATCAATAGCCAGTTCTTCATGCATTACCGAAAGTAGCATCATTTTAGATTGGTCCATATTATCCCTCAAAAATATTTACTGAAAAGTTGCGAAATAACACAGTTCAAAAAAAAGCATACCGACACTTACAGATTTACCCTAAATATTGTATAAAAGTACGCTAAAAAGTAAAAAAAAATATTTAATAAATAATGTATCGCAGAGTAATATACTTAAGATATCATGATGATTCTTAAACAACTTTAACCGATTGAAAACCGCATGAGATATTCTTGATATTTCCTCAATACTTGGCTCATAGAAAGCGAGTGATTGCAATGATATGTTTGAAGATTATTATTAATACCTAAGCAAAACATAAGCTGCATTATTTGGATTTAATATGGTTTTATAATTATTTCAATTTGAATTTGATGCATGCTGACTCTAATAAGTACTAATGTTATTTAAAAATAACAATAATGTATCCTTTTGTATATTACTTTGCAATATATTATCTTTTATCGAGTAATTATTTTTTACATTTTGATGTATTTTTTCGATTTCTAGAGAAAATCTTGAGAATTAGATGTTTATACGATGATATATAGAGGATAAAAAAGACTGAAGTGCCGGAATAATCGAAGGTGATCGTAAGGAGAGAAAAAAGTGATGCACAATGAGAAGTTGGAAGACCGATTAATAGACGCGAAGAGTAAAAAGTAGAACTTAAATAAAATGTGATTAGCGTCGTCTATGAAATTGTGAGAGAGCAGGTGAAAGGGGCAGAGTGGAGAGAGAACTAGAGAAAATCGAAAAAGAGGTGCAGGGAGCTAAATATTACTAAACAAATAAGTCGGAATATTTTCAACTTTAACTTGCTATTGACATCTGTATTGCGATAAGAAATTGTAAATTAGTTTTTTTTTGTCTACTGATATATTACTTTTATTATATCCTCTATTTATTTCTTTTCTTTTCATTAATAAACTAGTTTTCAGCCAGTTTCCCGAGTTTTTTTTTTTTTTCCTACCCTGGGCGCGCCAGCGGCCTTGACCCAACAACATGAAAAGTTAAGAGTTATAACTAAATAGCCAAGCGGTCAGAAATGGAAAAGACAAAGGACAGCAGCAATGGAATAACTGAAGGCAATGGGAAGGAAAGAATATAGGTATCGTTAAAGGGAGTAGGAAGACCCAAAACTAGAAGTTGGGCGTAAAGAAAGGAGCGTTCTCGTTAGAGAGTGTAGAACATTCGAATAGGATGTGATTTGAGTCACAAACACAAGAAGGCTCAGAAGCGTGAATCGTGCAGAAAGGAGAAGGGGACAAAGCGAATCGAAAGCGAGAAGAGGGGAGTAGAGAATGATTGATTCTAAGCCTAATTAAGGAAACAACAGTGGAACGACGACAGGTAGGAATAGATTGAAACCAAGGCAGGAAACTAGGAACCGGTTGAATAAGACGGTACTGTGAAAATCGATTTGAGAATAAAGATGGATACATGTCAGTCCAAAGTCTAGAATGATTAGAGCGTGACAGAGAAAGAATGTCTGAGGAAGGGAAAGAGTCGAGGAAAGGACCAATGCGGGCGGCTGAGCGAGCTAAAGAGTCAGCTGCGTCATTGCCTTCAATATTGGAATGACTAGAGACCCATAGAAAGTCTATGAGAATGGATCGGAACGAGAACAAAGACGAGACAAGAGATCGAATAGAGAGGATGATACCGTCAGAATTATGAGAAGGAGGAGAGGAGATGGTTTGAAGAACGCCTTTGGAATCAGAAACAATCAGGAATTTGTGAACCCCACTCGTAGAGGATATGAATTGGATTGCACGAAGAATTGAGATCGACTCGGCTGAGAAGATAGAGCAGAACACCCCGAATTAATATACCTGAATGCTCATTTTTCCTGAAAATCGAGAACAGTTTTATTTATGTTTATTTTTGTTGGTTTATATTTACAATTTAAACGCTATTGGAATTTTAATTATTTTTTATTTTATTTACAATGTTTATCGTTCCATGAAATTTAAAGAATGACTACTTTCCCCGTTGACACGACGATTGTTCATAATCGTTCAGAATAGAACTAATGATGGAAAAATCATCATGCAACAGCAAGCGGACACTGAGATAAGTGTTACGGTGTTCAGTTTAGGGAAAATAGCGAAAACATTAATTAATAAGAAGTGGCTAGAATTAGAGACACAGAGACGTATTCCATCGGAACGACATACGAGCATAGAATGAACAATCGCCAGTTAGGTTATTTAAGAGGATCCCAATTGGTCACAGTGCAAATCTATAATTTAATATAACCATAAGTATACCGAATAGATTTAATCAATGTAGATCTATAATTTGATGTAACCGTAATTATACTGAATAAATGTAATACAACTGTAATTAGACTGAACAGTATTTCCTTCTCAGGAATAAAGTCTCGCGGAGAATGGAATTTGAGAAAAAATTTAGAATTTTCAATTGTTTATCGAAAAATTCGCTTCGAGAAATGAACAGAGATGAATTTTATAAAAAGTAAATAAAAATGTGTATTGTTTCAAAAATTTTACGTTTATCGTACATTTTTTCGTTTCGGGTATGCGAGGCGAATTTAACCCTCAGATGGGTGCTGACGTGATGGAGCGGGGGGATGATGACCCCTTGTAGCATTAAGCGAAGCAATTATACGGAATGCAGAGGTAAGTAGTGGTACTCTGATTGATAGTGATTATGATAACGAAACCAGTTATGTACATTTAGCTTAGCCCAGTAAGTACACATAAAACCGATTGAAAATTAAGATAATAAAGATAACAACGGTAGTTCTGATAATAAGAATGAGAGTAAACATAATAGTAGTTTAGAAAATAACGCAATAATAACTACGAATAATTTTGTTAATCGGACTCGTAATGATTATATTAATAAATATCCTACCGGTGAGCTTTCCAGTTCGGGGTAATGAAAGCTTTAACGTTTTCGTCGTTGAGAAAGTAAAGAACTCAAATTCGGAAAGGGCGGTTATTAGAGTTTCGAAAGTAGCCAAAATTTTAAGAGAAAACCACTTACGGAGGGATATTATTGAGATAAGGAAGGTAGTTTGGAATAGAGTGATTATTCACATATCATCGTCATTTTTTGCTAATGATTTAATTTCTTGACACTGTTTTGAAGCTAATGGATATAAAATGTACATACCGTCAACTTGATGTGATTAAGGGTGATGATGCCGAATATTCTGAGGAACAAATTTTAGCATATTTGACGGTTATTTCATCAAGTATTTATTTAGATTGCTCTTGATCTGTTGTACTTTACTACACTATAGGTAGTGATCATCTCCCAATAATAATAGAAATAGAAACTGATAACAACTGTTGACATTTAATCGTGATTTCGATACATGAAGGATACTGGGATGATTTTACTGATTATTTCATGGAAGAAAGGGTAGAGCGAATTAATGGAGCTAGTTCTCCTTTAGAAAAGTATAAACTACATTATACTCTTCTAGTTACTGCCCTGGATAACATTTGATAACGTTAATGTTATTACACTAATCGAACAATTGAAGCAAATACGTTTCCCTTTTCAACCTGCTAGGTTAATTATATCTGTCAACTTTTTTTTGGTCGAATGTAATATCTCTGGAACCCTATAATGAAAGAGGTTGAAATTAAATCTACGTAAAAGTATAAACTAAAGAACAGAGTTCTTAGCCCAGTTCTCTTTAATTTTGATGCAAACTATTTTTGATCTATGCTTATTTTTTATCCCATATATCTTACCCTATGCGAATGATTCCGTTGCTTACAGCAGAAGCGATGATATAACCTACCTGTATTCAAGAAAATCAATCCTGCATAAACAGATTTAATAATATCCTAACAGAACTAGATTTTACAGTAAATCTTCTTAACGTAATTTTTGTTACCAGACCATTTGATAGAAAATCTCACATATCGGTTAATGGGCAAAATACTTAGTATTTCTATTTTAAGTATTTGGGGATGCACCTTGATCATAAGCTTACCTAAGGTTTTCGTACTTAATTTCTTTTCACTGGTATTTCAAGAATTTTAACGGAGTCCGATCCACTAATTCTGGAAATTTGTATGCAAGTCACTGGTTCAAAATTAGATTACGGTTCAGTAGGGGCAGCCTCTGTTACTAATCTTGACTGCAAAATATAGGATTGAGAATTATTAGTGGAAATATTCAATTCGTCCCTATCGTATGCTTGCAGTGTAAAACAAATATTCCTGCACAATCTCTGCGAAGAAATTTTCTGACGAACAAATTTATTATTAAGTATTTAATTGTCAGTGTCAAGAATTATTAGGGAAAGTTCTAAACATTTCATGTGCTTGCAGATTTATTATAAAAAAAATAAAATAAAAATGTCACTGATGGCTAGAAAATGTTAAAATTATTACACGTAAGGTCCCGCCCTCCAGCTACCACGACCATCAATTTATTTTTCGGTTACATTAATGAAATACCGCATGTTTTTTAACACAGTACGTGATATGTTTCAGAATAATCAGCGCATTATTAATAATTATTCTAGAGATCTAACTAAAGCATGTTATAAAAACTACACACTTATGTGTATAGACGGATCTAAGACAATAGAAACAGAAAAATTGGTGCGGGTCGCTTTCGTGATCCATTATGTATCGGTACCGAAATTTAAGTTGCCTCCAAAAGCAGTAGAATATACAGCCGAACACCTTTGGTTGTAGAAAAGCCGTGAACATTTTGGATAAAAGTGAGAGATTCTTAATGTGTAGTGATGGTTCAAGTACTTTATCTGCATGGCAACTTAGTTCGTTTAATTCACGATATCACCTATTAATATATACGAAATTAAAGTAAAATATCTACATATTAAAAAAAAATAGAAAGGACAGAAAACAACTTGTAAGGTTCTGGTAGTGCCTGGTCTCTGTAGAATTATTGAGAATGATAATGCTGATGCGACTGCCAAGGTGCCGCATTAAATGGCATCCAGTTTCTTTTTATCCCTGTGAAAGATTTATGATCCAGAATTAAAATGAATAATCTAAAAAATTCGTTAGATTTTAAAAGAAGTCAGAAACAAGGGACATTTTATTCCCTAATTCAATCGGAATTAACATATAACCTACAGAATTTCTAAGAATGTCCCGATGTGGCTAACAAAGAAAATTTGTGACTACAATACTCTGGTACTGTCAAAAATCTGGGATAAAATTTTTCTTACGAGGCTCAAGCCATTGATTCAAGAAAAGGGACTGATACCGGATCACCAATTTGGATTTAGAGAAGAACATTCGATAGTAGAGCAATTACACCGAGCAGCTGATACAATTATAAATGCGTTGGAGGATAAACAATTTTGCAATGCAGCGTTTCTAAATGTCCATGTCTTCGACAGAAAGTATGGCACGAAGGACTATTATATAAAATTAGGAAATGTCTACCGTATTAATACAGGTATTAATAAAGTCCTATTTCAAAAATCGAATGATTATGATCAAGCAAGAGGAGGAATTGTCTGAGATTTATACCATCAATGCAGGGGTCCCTCAAGGCAGCATACTGGGACCAATCCTTTATTCAATATTCACTGTTGATCTTCCAGTAAGGGAAGATACAACATTTTGTACGTTTGCTGATGTCACGGCAGTTTTAGAAAGGGTTAAGAACAGTAATAAAGCCACACATAAATTACAAACTATATACAAAATTGGATGGTAAATTGGCGACTCAAAGTGATTCTAGATAAATCAATCAACATCAACTTTACACTCTAAAACGTTCAAACTGTCCTCCGGTGGTGCTGCTCACCAATAAGCTCAGGTAAAATATCTCGGATTACATTTTCATAGAACTCTAACACGGAAAGACCACATAAAAATGAAACGTAAAGAAATGGACTTCAAACACAAAAAAATGTACTAGATGGTGAGGGGTTCCAGTAGGTTAGCATTAGATAACAAACTCTTACTGTACGGTACAATAATAAAACCGATTTGGATGTACGGTGCTGTAATATGGGACACGGCTACGATTCTAATCGGAAGATAATTCAATGGTTTCAAAATAAAGTTTTCCGAATGGTACGCAACAAATAAAGATATCCACACTCGTTGTGAAGTAGAATATGTGGACAAGACCATAAACACACTTAAATCCAGACATATACAGCGACTCGACCAACACACGAACGTCGAAGCAACATGTCTGCTTGATAACAGCCAGACAAGAAGAAGACTATTGAGAAAACATATCTTAGATGATATGTTAGATTAGTAGGCGCGCAGGGTGGACCGATGGGTTCACATTGCACAATTTATTTTGTAAACATGAATGAAATTAATTGTGATCACGCTGGCTGTAGTAATTATAAATTTGTGAAGAACAAAAAAATACGTAGACTGTTTATAATTTATTGGGCACGAGTTCTTCCAGGGCATTTTGTAATCAGCATATAGGATATTACCTATCTGTTTTCTTGCTCTGGGCTATAATACAAAATTGAGTGAATTTTTCAAAATGTTGATTTCTGAAAAGTTATTTCCTCCGCACAATTCTTTTACTATGTAGTGAATGATATACAGCGAAGGAAGTGTAGTTCTGTTTATTTTTGGGAGTAAAATTATTATTTACAGCTTGTAACGTCTATTTGGTAGTAAAAATAATTGACCATAAGATCCTTCAATGTTTACGATAATGCTGACGTGTTTGATAAAAAATGTTTCCATTTACGGTTATGTTACAAAATCTTTAAATTTTGAAAAACCAAAATTACTATTTTTCTTCGTCACGTCATCGCCTAACAACCATGGATTCATCAGTATGTCAAATTTATCCCGATTAATTAGGTAAAATTTATGAAATATATCCGGCACACCACTCAAACTTTGAATAAACATCAACCGTTTTCGAACGAAACTTTTTTTTTTAATATTTCAAGTTCCGTTGTTAATTAAACACATAATTAAGGTCGGTATATCGCAGTTTATAAATTTTATCGATATCTTTTTATTAATACATAAAATGTAAATAAAAGGGTCTGAAAAAAAGAGGAAAACAAAAAGGCAAAAATAAAGACAGTGTCAGTTGCATTACAATGTCATGTAATCGCTCTTCTTAACACTCGGGGTTCATTAAATATTCAAGAAAAGAATGAAAGACATGAGTAAACTCCATAAAAAAACCAAAATGAAAATACAATATAAATATATTAGAAATCCCTAACAGAAGTAAATTTATCTAAAATGGACGTAATCTTAACTAACCACAAGTTATATAAATAAATAAGGTGTAAAATAAAAAAAATAAATAAAAACGAACGTTTTCATCATTTAATAATATTTATTAAAATATAATGAGAAAAATGGCAATATTTGTCAGGAAAAAGTTAACCAATAAAAATTATTAAAAATATACGGCATACTGTAAAAATTAGTTAAAATAAAAAACGATAAAATACTTTCGAAATGGCAAGACGGGAAAAAGTATTTTTATAATTCTAGCCGCTAAAGACTACCAAAAAATTTAATACACAAACGCGGTACAAAATAAATTACACATATATATATATATATAAAAAAAAAAAAAGAAAAAACACGAAATCTATTTTAATGCGTAGAGAGCGAGCAATATTTTCATTACTCCGGTCAGACAAACCTCTCTAAAGTTAAGATTAATAGCAATTAAGATTTTACAAAACAGTATTAACTTTCATACATAACGAAAATATATTAACATATTCAACTTAAATATAAACTTCGCTACGATTTCGTAATAGCTGTAACGAAAGAAAAACAAAAAAAAAACACTTAAAATAACTAAATATGGCTAAGTTATTTAAAATTATAAAAATAATTTAACTAAAATTATTAAATGGCAACGAATAGCACAGGAAATAAAGATCATTATTAAAATCACAAACAATTTCGATTTTGATTTGCGGTATTCAAAATACCGCCGTTAATGATGTAAACAGAAAAATATTAAAAACTGACAGAAAACAATAAGGAATTCTTAAATAATAAATAGTAATATTTTGAGAGAAATTTAAAGAAAAGAAAAAAAAAATCAAACAACATTCGTATAAAATAAGGCAGTTACGTTGCGATGAAATTGTAATTTACGTCGAAAACGTACTATGTCGATAAATTAACAAATAAATAAATAAGAGATACGTGACTTAAGGACAGTTTTATCGATATAATTAATCATAAAATTAGAATCACAATTTACCACGATGCGAATTATCACTTTTCGAATTAAGCTGCTCTTTTAGGAACCGTTCTATTTTTTCAACACACGCATCTTGGTAGTCGTGTATCCATCTGAAATAAACATTAAATACATTTTTCTTCTTTTTTGTAATACAGACAAACATTTTTGTAATAAAGAATCTTCGGTAATATTGAAAATTTCTCCAGACAGAAAGTTTTCAAACTCCTAACTTAAATAAGTATGAATTATTGATAAAAAAATTTTCAATCGGATAGGAAACTTTTTGAAAAGTTTCATTTTCTAACATCTCCAAAATTATTAACATTAAAGCTTTTAAAACCGGCAATAACTTATTTAACAAAATTATAAATATCAACAACAATACAAACACCGCTAATGATTTATATAATAAATTTGGTATATACGGAATTATTTGCAATACATGTAGTAACATATATATAGGACAGACCCGTAAGAATTTCATGGTGCGATATAAAGAACATGCATATGCAGTCAGGTATGGCTATGTTGAAAAATCAACTATAGCCGAACATATAATAACAGCTAAACACGATATTACCCTAGATTTTAATAAAGTCTTAAAAATATTGAGAATGATCAATGACCAAAAAATGTTGGACTTTGCTGAGGCATATTATATTCGTAAATATAGGCATATTTTATTAAACATACAGACACCGAATAGCAACCCGTTATTTCAAATTTTTAAAACATGATTTATATAGTTCATTTAGTCAAATTTTTATGTATTCATTTATAATTTTTATTTTTTATAATTTTCCATTTTCCATTTATTTTTTTATATTACTTTTTCACTTGTATATGTATTTTTTGATCATTTGCGACGCATCGTTTTTAATAGATCGACTTACTCTCTTCAAACATTGTATGCATCAATAAAATAAAATAAATAAGTACCTTCATAACAAACAAAATCAGTGTTAAATCATTTATACTTAAATAAATTAAAATAAATACCTCAATTTAAAGAAACGTCTTCGGGTAAAGCCCATCATCAGCTAACAAGTACACTCAGATATAGGCAGTTTGATTTTAGTTATATCCGAGCGTACTCTGTATTGTTAGCTGATGAGGAGCTATGCCCGAAAACGTTTCTAAAGTAACTTATTTTAATCTATTTAAGTATAAATTATTTAATACTAATTTTGTTTGTTATTAAGGTACTTATTTATTTTATTTTATAAATGCATATAATGTTTGAAGAGAGTCGCGTGCTGGAGTATGATGAATAGAAGACCTATATGTGAGTGATCTATAGCGATAAAATTGTTACATTTCAGATGTTTAGTTGTTTTTTTTTTGTTTTATGTCAGCTAGAAAATTACATAGGTCTTTTTTTAAATTTATTTTTAGTTTAGTGTTTTAAGTTCATAATTTTTTATTATGCGTTTTGAACACGGTACTTTTTCAATGAGAGAACTGATTGATTTTTAATTTTAAGCGTGCTGCTCGATATGTTAAACATATTTCATATCAGGGAACATCAGGTATCAGGCTGAAAACATATAATGTTGATATAAAGAACAAGGCTAGATGAAAAGTGGATTGGCTCCATGATCGTTATAAATCGATAATGTCCGAAAATATATTGTGCTCTTTATTATCATTTTCGTTGTTCAGAGAACATTTCTCGCGCTTAGTTGCTAATCTGTAATTGAAAGGCGTGATTTTTTAGTGTGTCCGCATAGTTTTTATGTAGTGAATAAAGTTTTGCAACATTAGTAACCGTGACGCATATTGTGCTATTGATTAATGATAGTCAGCGTCGACGTTCCGTAGTTCGCCGAATAATATGGCGAAATCAACCTTAGATTCATTTAAAAAAAAAAAGTAAAATTGATTCTCACGATCATTGATCAAAATCGGTTCATGAGCTACAAATACTCCAGAAAATTTCGTAAAATTATTCATCAAGCGCATCATAATCCATTCTTAACAATTTCTCAAGTTGATAAATTTGACTCAAGTTGAACTTATTACTTCTCAAACGATTTAAAAACATTTAAAACAGCATGGTTTATTACGCACTGTACGAGGCCGGCTTTTCTCAGAATTCTTACTTTTATACTAAAGACTAAGCCGTGAAATTTTTTTTTTTAAAATCTTTAAAATATCAGCAGAAACATTTTACAAATGAAACATATAAAATATTTGTAATTATAAATTACGCTTTATATATGTATAATCTAAAATATAGTTTGTTAAGCTCGCCTATAAGATATTTTTACCTTTTTTTTTGGAATTTAAATGGAAATTGAGAATTTGAAATCATTGCCATTATTTTTAACAATCATCGTTCATAAAAAAAATAAACAAAACAAAAAAGAAACGTACCTAATACAATTAAAATGACAAATAGCTCTCATGTCTTCTGGTAACTTTTCTGCTTCGGGCCATTCGAAATTATCAGTTATAGGAATAATATTACACTTCGACTGTAAAGCTGCAACAATTTCCTGAAAATAAATTTTAAAAGTTCAAATGATTCAACGATTACACCGATAAAAAAAAAAACACTATTTGTGTAATGATTTTTGAATTTTTTATTCGTTTTAGGTATGTTGTTAACGAAAATAAAAGAAAAAATAACGCAAATTGCATTAAGCGGAATGGCAATACGTTACCTTATGAACCCAGTCTTTACATTCGGTATCGCCAATACACCTGTCCAGCGCATTCGGAGTTAAGACTAATATAAAATTTTTTGCTTGACGAATACTCTGCAATAAATTGTTATCGAATTTACCGGCTTCTAAACGCTCTATGTCAATAAAAACGGATAGACCCGTCCTGACTTTAAGGTGAACTTTTAATAAACTGAAATAAATCAAAAAAGAACGTTGGTATCGATTAATTTTTAGTTCTACCCAATATGTAGTTTTTAAAAAATTTCTATCATACAAAAATAGGAGGAACAAATAAAAAAATTACATGTAATTGTGCGTGTACTGTTACGAGTAATAATAGATTTATTATTACGCATTGAACTATGAACAGTTGATTAAACAATTTATATTTTCAGTATTGCAATAAACTTTAATTGAAGTGCAACATTTTTCGATTTTTTATTTTTATTATTTTAAGTATCATTATGCGATCGGGGGTTAGGTTAATTTCTCGCACTAGTTAGATTAGTATCATCTGCCCACGACGAACACATACATTATCGAAAATTCAAAAAGCATAAGTAATAAAATAAATGAAATAATATTTTCTATAAGTGTAAATAATTTAAAGTAATTTTTTCCGTTTTTCATTATGAAAACCATTTGCAATTATTAAGAAAAATGAATGATCTGAAAATAACTGTAGCATTTAATTTTTAAAAAATTATAAACGCACCTATATACTTCGGAATCGGGTTTTATTAAATATATTATTTATATGTATTATTTTTCTTTTTTTTTTTTCTTTTTGCCGTATACAGCTTATAGATTAGGGGCGTGTAGGTACCGTATTTGAATAATGGAAGTAGTTTAGTTGATTTCAGGTATAAGAATAGTTTAAGATTTTGACCATGGTCGTCGGATGGGATAGTTTTCAGCATTTCGTTGAAGAGGTGGACATTTCTTTGAATCCGAAAATTTATATATTCTGTAAGGACGTGACTGTTAGACCGTGGAGTATTGCAGGGATGACAAGTGGGAGAAAGTTGTTTATCTAAGACGTGCCTATTTATGGGTTAGTGAAGAGTGGCCTGTTCTTAGGCGGAAGAGAATGATTTCGTTTTTTCTGATATCTGAGAGAATGTTTTCCACGGGTATATAGATTTTATAAATGAATTTAAATGTATTATCTTACAGGGCAAAGTCGCAAAGGTTTTTAAGTTGTTTGTTAAGGTTTTGATGTTTTTTCAAGTCCGATAGTGGTGTAGGAATATTGGGTACAGCAAACGTGATAAGTGATTATTTGGCGGCTTGATATGCTCGTACATTTTGATGGATATTGTAGTGAAAGGAAATTTAGTTGCTGATTATATTTTTGTTAGATGCATGTAATAATTGAACTATTTCTTGGGATATTGGTGATTATTATTTTGAAAGTTTTAGATGGATAAGACGAATGAAGGCGAGTCTAATAGTATTCGAAAATTTCTGGATGGGTGTTTAGTTTTAGGGCGTATTTAGCTGTAATGATGGAGGACTATGGAGAAAGAGAACAGGGGATCATGGTGTTTATGCGAATAATCACGCAGCCTTCACTGATATATAATTTTGAACCGTCTGTGTAGATTTGTTCGTTATTACGGTACTTATTGAAAAGATTTTTGTATTTATGAGAATAACTATATAGGGTTTTATTGATTTAAGTTTTAATTTAAAAACAAAATACGGTGGATTGATGTTAGTAGGAAAATGTAGTATCCGACTGTTATCTTGAAGAATTTTCGAGAGAAAGTCGTGGCTATAGTAAGGGAGAGTGATAAGTGGAGTATTGGAAATTTGGATTCATTAAAATGTTTCGAATGTTGTTTGTAGAACTATGGTGTCTGCATATGTTTAAAGGAGATTCCGAGGTTTTATGTAATGGGCTGCTGATAGGAGTGGTACGGAAGGCTTCTGCGGCTAGCCTTGAACATGCGTTGTGGATAGTGTTTAATGAGTCAAAGTGGGATTGTGTGGTGAAGTCATATGTCGAGGAATTATGGCCAATTACTAGGCGAATAAAAGTCCGACATATTTTCAGAAGTATGGATCTATCTAAACCATGTCAGTTGTATGGTAACTTTTTTAAGAGATTAAGTTTTTTGTAGCATTTGCTTTTAATTTCCTTGATATGAGTTATCCAAGATAAAGAGTTTACAAAGATAATGCCTAAGGGTATCTTGCACAATCTGAGATTGGGATAACGAAGTTGTTTAATCGTAAGTTTAGATTTTTATAACAATCATAGTTTTCAAAAATTTATAGTAGTGGATTGGCATATGAAATGGTGAGTCCGTTGTTGCGAGTTCCAACACTGAATTTGATTGGAAACTGATGACCATGATGAAATCATCAGTAAACAATGTTTTAGAAATTAGTGAAGAAGGTGAATTTGGTAAATCGTTTATTGCAATGTAGAATACAGTAGAAGTTCATTTTTGAGCGGAAGCGGTCAGAAATGGAGTTATCATTACAGACGACAAACTTTCTTTCCAATAAAAAGTTGTATATAAAATAAAGTTTATTTCCTCGGATATTGGATGGTCGCAAGATGGATAGAATTTTTCCAAGACGGATGCAAATAAGCCGAAGATAGAAATGAGTTATAAATGTTAGAAGAATATCAAGAGATGGCGTAGAGAGATTTTTAAGGAGAGGAATTGGTTGGCTTTATGTAAAGAAGATCGAAGCTCACTAATATTAAGAAGAGATGTTAGAAAGTGTGAAGGATGATTGGGAAAGATAGATGAAGAGCAGATTTTTTCTAGTATATCATGGAGCGACAGAATCAACAAAAAAATCCTGTTCATGTGAAAGAATGTTGTAAGGTAAGAGGCGCACTGTTGAGGAAATTTTGAAAGCCACAAAATTTTTTCCAACAATGTCTTTTTCTTAAAGTTTTGAGAACATACTTTATTTTTGCGTTTGATTTTTTATACACAAGGTAGTTAAAAATCGAAGAAAAGGGTCGGAAACTTTTAGACTTGCGTTAACAACAACTTTGTTCTCATCGTTTCACCGTAGAGATGTAGTACGGCTATTTTTGTTATTAACGGATAAAAGGAAGATGGAGAAGAGAGAGAGAAAGACCGGACTATATGGTATTTATAAGAGTACTATATTGTTAAACAGGGTTCATATTAGAAAGTACATAGAGAGAGAGAGAGAAGAGTCAAAAGACAGGAATGAAATTTATCCGAATCCGTTTTTTTCAAGTTCCATTCTGATGCCTGCAGAGGTTTGAAGTATGAAGGATAATAATAGGAGAAATCATTAACCAAAAGGACATTAGTAATACTGCCCTGTGAAAAGTGTTATCTGAGGTTTTCCAAGAAGATTTAAGACTAATATTAGACGAGGAAAAGGATAGATCAACGGTAATATGGATTAAAGGATTTTTAAAGTACGTAGGCGAGTTAGTACTCGTATTATACATTAAATTCTCTAAGAAACATCTTGAGAGGTACAACCCTAAAGAGACGAATAGGCATTCCGGTCTCCGTCAATTATATAAGGATGACGGAGAGAATCTACAAAGGAGGGTAAAGAAGTATTAAAAAGATTAAAATTAGGGTAAATATAAACAGAAACAAGGTGAAATGTTTGAGAATGGTTGATGAGGATTGAAATACAAACAAAATTATGATCCGTGGATATAGAAGTAGAAGAGAAAGAATTGTGAAAAGTAAATGGCATATCAATAAGAATTAGAGTTACTGCTTCCACATCCATCACCATGATCAGATCTAATTACTTTAAAGCCTCTAATGCTTACATTTACTATATTCTTAAGCCACCGGTCGTTAAGGAGTGAGATAGTGATTTGATATTGACTTACTAGAGCATCTAAAGCATTTCTGTTCGTCCTTAGATTTCGTTAATTCCATTGTAACATTTTTAATTTTCAAGCGTATTACGTTTGGATTAAAAGGATCGGTTAGGTAGAATGCTTTAGAATTCGGAAATGGGAATAAACAGAAAAAAACTTTATTAAAACTACTTTCGTTAAAAATTTTGATGAAAAATTTTACTTATAGAAAAATCATAAAGAAACTTATCAGGTAGTCAAAACTTTTTATAAAAACGATTCGTCATTTTAAGTAAATTTAATGTAGCATACCCGGATTTTTATTATCGTAAATTACATAAAGTTTATTTAATGTTACTTTAAACTGGTCATTTACTAAATAGAGATCAAAAACGCCGTGAAACAAATTTTATCAATTTGCAGTGACGTTTTTGTACGATTTACAACTGAAATATGCAAAATTTATTATTTAGAAAATTTTGAATGACCTTTATTTGCTAGAACGTGTGCACTTTTTTCGAAAAAAGGCATTGTTTATAATAATTTAAAAAATGACACGCAATAAAATTTAAATTTCAAAAATTAAAATCGGTTCAAGTTCCTCAACATTAGCCTTGTTCTTTTCAAAATGTATTCCGTTTAAAATTCCCGTTGGTCTATACACCGATTTGAGTTTCGACTACGATTTCAAATTTTAAAGCTTTCAAATTAACAGTGAAAATATTTGAATTTTAACATTTACGTTTATTGCTTAATGTTACTTGTCCGTCTTTGTGAAACTTAATTAATTAAACATTTATTAATGTTATTAAAAATGTTAATTATTTTTCTATTAAAAAGGTATTTTATTTTTTATTAATTTATTTTATTTATTTTTTTTTGAACGGGGCACATTAACAACGGACCACCACCCAGAAACAATATGGAAGGGGAAGAGTCAGTTAGATAGAGATTCTATCAGAGATTGATAGTATAAATACGCTAAGAGCTGAATTGATATAGGGAGTAGGAAAAGATAACATGCATGAAACGCAATAAGGAGTGAGCAACCGAGCGATAACATGTAAGAATACAGAGTAGAACGTTCGGTACATATGGGTGAGCACTTAAAAAATACATGGTTCGAATCGCAGAGGCTTTATTACTTTCATGAAGAGGACAATTTGAAAAGGAGTTAAGTAAAGACGAAAACATCGCGAATGGGCAGTTAGAAGGAGAGAGTGCTAGAAAATAATGGAGCGTAGAATCCGACGGAAGCCAGAAATAGAATTTTTTACATGAGGATAATAGACTAGAGGCAGAAATTTTTCAGTAAAAACAGACGAGAAGATGAAAGTACGTTGTAGATTAAAGAAAAAAACATTAATCTTATTTTTTGATTGGTTTTACGTTTAACAATAATAGTATACACCTCCATAATGGAAAAAATTTAAGAATAAATAAACTAATTGATGTATAATTTTTATGCAAATAACTGAAAATTACCTGGCTAATTGAGATCCGGTTGATCTGCGATAACTTATAAATACATCCAAGGTTTTGGCAACATTCTCGAAAGTATGAAAATTTTCCGTTGCTGTTGGAAAAAATTTAAAAATACGATTATCATTATAAGTATTTTAAAACGTTCAAGTAATTAAACAGTGTAAAACTTAATTTCGTAATAAACCATATTCTAGTGGAAAATAAGTTATTATAAATAACGTAATAGAGAAGGAATAAGAGAAAGAAAAAACGTACAAAAAAATGGCGAAGAAATAAAATCGGGAAACAGTGCGTATTAAATTAGAAATTTATAAAGCACAATGATTAATTCCTTTGCATCATTTATAGTATGCATTCAGAGATGTTTTTGCGGAGAAACATATTAAAGTTATTTTATTTAAATTTTCTGAGATAATAATATTCATTTTATCTACTTCAGTATTTTTCTCCCTCTATAATTCTTATCTCCTTGAAGGAACATCGTGGACACTTACCGTACGCGTTCGTATTACAAAAAACATAGGTAGTTCTTAAAAGAATTCTATATAAAAGCGGATAATATGTGCGGACCAAAATTCATAATGTTCCTATTTTGCTTTACCTTTTTTTGGCTCGTCAACCGGTAGAAACAATTAGCAGAAGAAAGAGTCGCTCATAAATTAATGCGATCAAATATCGTTAATAAGGAGGAAAAAATAACAGGAATAATGCGTGAGAAAGGAAAGAAAACGATATAAGGGTCAAAAAAACTGAAGTACGAAGCAAAGCATTCCGCCGAAAGAGATGAATACTCAAAGAACGTATGATTCCTAAGTTTCTCGATACGGTGATTTTGACTTTAATAACAAAGAACAGTAAAACAGGTACTTGATTTTTTAGAGTTGCGCCCTACACTCTTTCACTGCGTGCTCCAATAAAATTTCTCATTACAACTTGCTAAAAATCGTATGTAAAATGTGAATAGCGTATTTCTATTTCCGCGACAAATAAAAATTCACTAACTACCATTACCACTTTTCTCTTTTGAAATGTAAAAATAATTTTTAAAAGTACAGGTATCAGAAGAAAATTATTAACATTAGATAATTAGTTATGCTGATTATAAAATATGTTGAAAAAATGTACCGAACGTTACATGAAATTTGTCGAAACAGTTCAATTCGGTAATTGATCCAGAAGAAGAAAAATATGCTCATTTTCAAAAAAAATCAAATAACAAATGTCTAATATTTTTGCACTTTTTTTCTTGAAAGAGCTACGATAATTCCACGATAGTACATATTTTTAATACATTATAAATGATGAGGAACAAAAAAATTTCTCCTGTTTATCAACTAAAAAGTACAATCAAATTTTTTTAAATATTCTTAATATTTGCCGTAAACCAACACCGGCATTTAGCGAATCGTTATTCTTTTTTAACAAATTTGTAAAAATTTTCCTTCAAAACAATCGTTTATTCATCGTGCGCAAGTTTCTTCCTTTTTGAAATAAGTTGCACTTTTATTTTGTTAATATATGTACACATATACCTTGTTATTAATGAATTTAATGGCGTCGGTTTTTAAGTATTTGATGCTTCTTTTGGACTAGCTACCTTAATTGCTTTATGTTTGTTTGCTTTTCTTTTTGAAATTTAAAATTTGAGTTTTTTTTTTAGCATAATATATAGTACTTTCCGAAATTTATGAGAGTCGTATTCATTAAAATAACTGCTAGTTATTCTGTAAATGAAAGCCCAATTTTAATATTCAAACACACGAGGATAGGAAGAATAAACGGGATAAGTTTAGATATCGGTTTATAACTTTCCTCCTTCTAAATCACGGTTTTCTGTTGTTGCAAATGCATGTCAGCACCAGGAGTAATGCAGAATTGTCTATTAATATCTTTACTTTTTAACGTATTCGATAACAGTTCTTCTATTTGTTGCGGATAAGCGCCTGGCACACTAGAGGAATTAGACTGACTTATGGAACAGATGGTATACTGGTGAACTTCAGCAGATTAAAGGCAAGCTCAAAAATATCCAAATTTTTTACCAGTGAAATTACAGTGCAGGGCTGTGTGCCCTGATATTGGATAGCGTTACACGCAAAAAGACTTTGATCTGGACACAAACGTGGCCGAAAGAACTTTATTGCCGCGGTGCAAGCTCAAATAAAGGACAAGCAAATAAGATAACAATCTAAGGGCAAATAATAGAGCAGAAAAATCGATTGCGGTTGTTCGGGCCGTATCTGAGTGACAAGGCGACCCTGGACAGCGGTGGAATTTGGCTGATTACGTCAAAGAGTGTTTTTCAATAAAAGCATACCACTGCAAATAAAAGCAAAGATGTTCCACGCCATTGTCAAATTGATGTACTAATTGCTCGATCTCAACTGCGCTGAATTGGACATGTATAATCCGCGTACGGAACACTGCTAAAGTGAGCTCGAGAAATGTGCGACGATGTGGTGGGCAGAAATATACTACTGGAGCAAAACAAATTATCCCATTAAACTGGGGAGAGATATATTGCAAAATCGGGGGGGGGGGGATTGAAATTACACTTTACGGCTACTGAGATATTCCCCCGAATTATGATGATGATGCAAAACGTGTTAGTAAATGTAAAATGAATACAAACTGAATAGTCGACTAGAGTAGCAAAAAACTATAAAAATAACATACTATATTATCTATGAAGCACTTTCGATAATAAAGAAAATGAAAAAAGGAATTTCTAAAAATTGGCTTTCTTTCAATTGATTAAATCGATAGATGCGGTAAGATCTTTACTTTGAGAAACATATTAGCAGTCTCCTTTTCGTAAATAGAAATTTTCCGGAAAAGTTCACGGCACAATAATGTTTTTATTCTTTTTTTTTTTTTTTTTTAGGAATCAACATTGATAAATAATCCGAAACGTTAAATATGAAAGCATTAAAGTGGTAAACTCTTTTAAATAAATGCGAAGAAAACCGATCTAGAATTCTACCTTATAGGAGAAACATGATAACGATATAGTTATAAGATAAAAATATTTCTTGTATGCAATTTCATATAAAACTTACATCCTTCTTTTATGGAATCTATTATTCGATTTCTATGTATACTATTTACGATGCCACATTCGTTAACCAGTTGTTCTTGCGATAAATATCTACGGGAAAATAACAGATAAAATAAAACCTTAATTAAAATGAAATAGCTACATATCTTAGAGCGCAATAATTATAACCTTAATTGCCGTTAAAGAGCTACAAAATTTTTTTTTATTTCTTTTCAATTTTTTGTTACGAACGCCATATTTGTGCAGGCTGCCTTAAGTGGCGAATTTGACTAAAGTTTTCGAATTTCACATTAACATAATCTTAGCGCAAGTGAAAGGGATATGTATTTCGCGAAACATGAAAACAGACAAGAGCACAATATAAGAACGCGTCACGCGGTAACTTTTTGAAAATAAAAGTAAATAATATTAATTACTTGATAAAGTCTTTATCAACACCGGCATTTAACATGGAATACGTATATACGCTAAATTCTGGTCCGATACTTTGCAACAACTGGTTTAAGTTATCGACGTCTCGACTAGAGTAATCTGCCATTTTTTTCAAATTCTGAAGTTCTCTCATGAACCTGTTCCGAGTAAAATATCCTATGAATTATCGAATTAGCGTAATTCGCGCTTTTACCGTTAAAACCAATTATTATAAGTTCATTTTATAAGGCGCAAACTAAAGTTGTATTTCTTCATGAACTGTGCCCGATTTTATATTCCGATCATGCGACGTTCATGACCGCCATTTAAAAAATAGCTACCCAGGACAGCTAGACTATATTAAGAATTAAATTTTAATCTGGTCAGAGATCGATGAAAGAAAAGAGACAAGGATAGAAACCACCTTTGAAGACGGCAAAGTTAAGATATAGGAAGCATTATAGGGAGTAGGAAAATTCAGCTTTAATAGTTGAACGTACAAGATAATTACGTTCGGAGGAAAGATTGGAACATTCAAACAGCACGTGATCAGGATCACAAATAAAAGTACAGTCATTAGAGTGGAAAGGACAATAAGAAGACGGGGAAAGAGAAAAACCGATACAGTAAAGATGGAAGCAAAGTATGATTGAACCGCAGGCGGCAGATAGCAATAATGAAAAAACGTTTAAAGGTAGTAGGAAAATAATAGAACGAAGAACAGGAAGGGGGCCGCCTAGGTTGAATAAAAAGGTAAAATGAGTTAGAATTGGAGAAGGAGCGAGGATACACATTCTTTTGGAGAGGGGAAGAATTTTGTGACCAGGAATCTTTTAACAGCTGCGATTAATCAACTTTTTCAAATCACCCACTACGTTAATTAATATTTAAAATAAAACGGAATATAAGAAAAAAGTCTATTTCCCTATAGCCGGTACTTTTTTCTAGAATGAAAAAAAAATCTATTACACACAATTAATTTCAGTTGTAAATAAGCTAACAGGCTAGAGGTAACATATTTTGAACGAATATCATCAAATGATTAACGGAAAGCTAAAAGAAAAATTATTATAAAAAAACAAAAATAAGAACATAATTGCATCAACATAAACGATAGAAAAAAACAGTTTTATTAATTCGGTCACTATGTGTTTACGCTTTCAATTTTACGAAGCTGTGCAGAGAAATTTTGGTCGAGAAAAATAAAAAATAAAATAAAAACAGACCAGAATTCTGCCTACGGGTAACATTGTTAATAACATTGTCAACATATTAAATATTTAACTGACGCTCACTTTCTTTACTTTGACTATAGCGAGCACGTGCCATTTTTTCTTCGTTTCGCATAGTTGATGTTATGAAATTAATAACTATATTTTTTTTTCTGTTATTTATTTATTATTACTATTTCATTATCTTTTTTGTTCATTCAGCTTTTATTGAATGTTCAAAAAACTACAAATATTTTGAGGTGAATATCGCATTGCTTTGTTGATACTATTCATAATGTGTACTAGAAAAAAAAAGCGTTCTTTTTAAGGCTGAAAAAGTTCGAAACGTCGAATGATTAGAAAATGAAGCATCCACAATCAGAAATATCGTTGAAATTTAAAAATTTAATGATTAGTAATACGAAAATTTAAACTACATTTTTTTTTTTTTTTTTAATATAATCGGAAATAAGCAGAAAAAGTATTGTGTTAATGACACGTTCTTTTTGGGAGCTATATTTTCAGGAATATAAATTCTAAATAAATGGTAAATATCATTACCGGTTTTATTTAAAGTGCAGTATTTTTTATGTTGTTTAGAATGTCATATGTTCGAGTATAACAATGTAAAATTACCAGAGTTATTCTCTCTCTGAAATCATTAACAATTCATTCTTGAATATTTTACCCATATATATATATATATATATAAATTCGGCCATTTTAGCCTCGCAAGGGGCTGTGCCCCTTGACCTCTCTTGCTTTCATTTCTGTCTGTTTCTCTTCTATACTTTATATAAAATGATCAAAATTTACAACGTAATTCTTACTAGCATCAACACAAAAAAAATAACATAATCACAAAAATCCTATCCTAACATTTAAATTTTATTATATAAGACATTTTTTCGTTACATTTTTTATTACATATTTCGCTACATAAAATTGGGACATTTTTTAAATAACAATAACAAAAATCCTATAAAATATAACAAACGTTACATAAAATTGGGATATTTTTTCTAATGGGGGTAGCCTAAGAATTACGTTGTAATTAATATATATATTAAAAAAAAAACATTTATCATAACACGCATTTTATCAAAAGCAGGCAATACTTATTTCAATAATAGTCTATGCATGCGATTATTATTATTATTTTTTATTTAATCGTTAAGGTGCCCACCTTCTTCGTCTAATTCCATTATTTATTCCGATGTCGTCTCGCAAATTTTCTTCAGTCAGTTGGAGCAATAAATCTCCATCAACCCGACTTTCGATGAAGTTCGGAACATATTCGTTAAAACTGATCTAGTAAAAATGCAACGAAATAAACAATGTTCAATTACTTGCTCGAATATTTAATTTTTAACTAGTTTACATCAACAAATTTTACTTAAAAGTCGAAAAAACTTAACACTGATAGCACGAGACATATAAAACTGTTATACAATTTTTCCTGTCGCGGAAAAAAGATTCACAACTAACACACACGCGTTAATTAATCTTGTGGAATTACTAAATTTCTTCTTTTTTTTTTTTTTTTTCTGTGTGTAAAAGTAACGAGATTTCACTGACTCCTTAAACGAATTACTGAGTTTCAAAACTAAGAAAATATAAGAAACAGTAGAAAAAAGAATAAAAACGTGAAAATAATAAAATGCAAAATAAATTACAGCCGGAAAAAAAAAAGCCAAATTAAAGGGGAGAGAGGTAGATGAAATAATTACGAGTTATGTAGAAAAGGATTTTTTAGCGCCCACAGATCAGATAACAAACCCCACTTAGCAGGATTACAGTGTATATTTTAAAGCTACAATTTCCGCCTTTTTCGATTATTTAAGTTACGATTTACATTTCACTTCGTCGCGTGAGGAAAATAAAAAAGATACGATTTTAATCGGTTTAATTATTTATGAAGAAGAGCCGAAGTGGATAACACGAACAAGTTGTTTTAAATTCCCGTGTACGCCTATTTGAATGTTTAAAATTATACTTCATACTCACATTTTCTCATTTAATAGCAATGTTAAGAGGGAACAATTTTTTTGACGGCGAAAAATGAAATTATCACGATTATTTATTAATTTTTTTTTTTACGATTAACTTTTACCAATTTAAAATTATTTCATTAGTAAAAATAGCTCGTCTTTTTAAATACATCCGATGTTATTATTTCGTAATTATATAATAATGCGGGAAATAATGGCGAACAATAAAAATCAGCGGCGGCATATACACGTGAAACCTATTAATTTCGTTAATTACTCCTTATTAACTTCATTCGACGTAAACGATTCTTACATATTGCGAACTATTTCGGAAATTTGGACATCTACAAATGTCCCCCAAATCTCACATTGCAAGGGTTAATAGATGTGTCCGGTACATATGCCTGACAACGTAGGTGCGATAACAGATTAACTGTCAGACACACATTCGATTAATTCTTAGCTCGAACTTTACGAATATATCAAGCAAAAGCTCGCTATGTGCAAAATAGCACTCTTTAATATAGCTCGACTACAAGCAAGCAATTGACGTATACCGTAGAAATTTTGAAACATTATAACAAACAAACGAACAAACAAAAAAAGAAGTGCAAACGTGTACTTTTCAATAAATTAAATTAACTGGAACAAGAACATTTTAAGTACGTCGCAGTAATTGGATAGGTGCATGTTTAATCATGTAAACAAGAACTCGAAAATTTACGTGTTTTAGCATTTTATGGAAAATTAAATTAGCTTAAAACACATATGACCGACACGGTGGGTGGGGGGGGCATTTAAATGTTTAAAAAGATATTTAAAAATTGAAATATCAATTTCACTAATGATGTCATTGCAAATTCTGAATTCTTCTTCTTTAACGTGTCGTGTACTGCCGCCTAGGTCAGAGGCATGGATAAGATATGAATTAGATAGAGTGGAATAGGTTAATGATCTTGAGGGAACATAGGAGGCGTTCAATTTTGTCGTGAAGACAAACAGGATTTCGGAAGGGTTGGACGACTGGAGAATTTGTGCTCGGTATGAAAATTATAAGTGGAACAGTTGACGAGTAAATGTGGAATTGCGACAGGAGAATTGCAGTTGGAACACAGTGGGATAGTTCGTCTGTTCAGGAGGTGGCTATGAGTGATTTTGCAGTGACCTAGGCGGAACGCGTTGTGTACAAATAAGAGGACCACCAGTGGTAGTAAAAATGCTAAGTAAATGAAAATAATCGATCGCACACATGCTGAAATGTAATATCAAGAATAATAACGAACACGCAAGAAATCACGCCGTTCAAAAGAGACACTCGACAGGGAAAATTACTATAAAAATAAAAAATAAAAAAAAAGAAAAGATTTTGGGTAGAAAATTAAGGTTTACAAATAAAAAATGATCAATTAACACATATCAGAAGCATCGATAATATTGTACATTGAATAGGGTACAAATAAGTGCAAAAAACGGGTAAAAAAGTTGCACACGAAAAAAATAAAAACTATGTAAAATCGGATAATCTATATATATATTAAAAAAAAATTTAAAAAAAACATAAAAGCTAAATGGAAAATGTATAGAATTAACAGACTAACACATCTAAAGAACGCGTATTAAATACAAAAAATTATAATAAGAATAAAGTCGATAAAGTATATCAATTAAAAGAATATCAGAGTTCAAAAGGAACAGTATATTTAACAAATTTGTATACTATTCAATAGCAGCATAGACACTTGAAGTATAAATAGAAACGAATTATAGAAAAGAGTTCGGCATTTAGGATGAAAAATGTATTTGTAATTATCCTTACCGAAGGGTTAAAAACCGAATTATTCCAGAAAGAACTATTCGAAAAAAAATGACAAGATTCGTTGCAAGATTTAAGAACGATAAATAGATCTCGGAGTTAAGTAGAAAATGAAAAAGCTGACTAATGGTCTAAGGTAAATAATTTGTAAAGCAGGCGAGTTAAAAGTGTGGAAGAGTGTTCACTGAATGAAAATTATTTGAAAAAAAGTAAAAGGCACTGCAACCAACCTGTTTAATCCATTCTCTTACATCTTCGACAGACCATAAAGGAACTTGTTGACTTAATTTGTGCGGCACTTCTTCGCCGATTAAACGTAAAGCCTGAGCCGCGTACTTGGAAGCGATCGCGTTTGGCGAACTGGCGACCTTTTTGAGCGGTTCGATGGCTCCGATTTCTCGGAATATCTCCGTATTATTCTGGGCTTTCTTAATGCCGGCTTCCATGCAGAAGTGGAATGAGACAAAATTTTTCGCTTCTTCTCGCTTCGAATTTAAAACCGGAACTAGCTTCTGTAACCAGTTTTTACTCTGACCGCGAGCTCGAGTCAAATTAAGTTCGGCAAATTCGGACGGTTTGTAATTTATGACGAATGTTTCCACAAGACTCAGAGCTTCCGACTTTAGCACGGCCGCTTCAATTTCCTTGTTAGCCACCAGAACCGCTATCGCTAAAATGGCGTAATACTTTATGCTACCATCATTATGGACAGCCAATGGAAATAACCATAACGGAGCGTTACGCGTTATCATAGCTTCTTGATTGTCCACTCCACCGTATAGTGACAGATTTGCTAACGCACTAGCGCAGTGCCTCAGAGTTTCAACGTCATTATTTCTGCACTCGAAGATTATCGTATCTAGACCACCCAATCGTACGACATCGCTACAGGTCGATGCGCTGTGTTTAAACAAATGTTCCAAAATACCTGTACAAAGCCGTTTATTTTTTTTTTTTTTTTTTTTTGGTTAATAAAAATATTATATACAAACCATGAAGTAGATAATACTACGGTAAGAGTACATGTAAGAATTTTTGCCGAAGACACAAAACTATTAAAACATAATCAAATTAATAAAAAACCCGAAAGAAGTATGTTATTAAAATAAAAAACATGTTTCGAGGTGGTAATGCAGAAACATGTGTGTTTTTCTACTTTAATCATATACTTTATCGAGTTTTTAATTATAACCGGGAGAATAGGAATGGTTAATAGCCTAAAAATCATTTTAACTATTAAAACATGTTAAAGATACTTCTCGAAGTACTATTTTTAAAATTAACTTAAAAATAAACGGTGACGTAGATCCGTAGGGACAGTCAAGTATCTCGTTTACTAGTACTTTATTATACTATTGAATAACACCGTTATATTTCATTCTAGTTCAATCGAAATAAAGGGTGTACAAAAAATCATATTTCAGATTTTCTGACAATGAAAACAGTATAAACATTCAAAGTGAACACAATATTCTTTTAAAATTAACAACAAAAAAAGAAAAAAAATATTAAAAAAACATTTTTTTTAAAATTAAAAATATGTATTTACGTTAAAAATATACTTTTCGTTTGTATCTTTTAGACGTGTCTCCTGTATTGTACTGAAGGGAAGAATTATTTAAACTTATTATTTTCTATTTTTCCTCTCAGCATAAACTTCATAAAAAAGAAAAAAAAAAAAAAAATGAAAAAATTGGTTCAATTTAGTTTTTTGTTCCAAACAAAATGGATTTTCTTTAGTTTTGTTTTACTTCGACGGGACTTGCGAAACTTTAAAATCTTACACCATCGATGATTTGTGTTATTTTAATTTTTCTGATTTTTTAATTTTATTTATATACTCGAGACTATGCAAAAGTCAGTTACCCCTTTGGCAGACACACATACACAAAAAAATATTTTTTAACCTACCAATACTAAAAACACAACTTTTTAATACGAAAGTACTACCGAATTTAATGTCTTCAAAAAAATATTTTCTAAAGATAAAGTAGCAGAATAAAAAAAAATAAATCTCAAAGCGCAAAATCAAAAGGTCAATAACCTAAAACAGCAAATTAAGTAGTTCCAGTCTTAATTTCTAATTAAATCCAAAACCTTTCAACAGATAATGATTTATTAAAGAATGCATAGAAAATGTCGGGGGTGTAATTTTTGTTTTAAAAGGAAAAATAATTATTCTTTTAAATAAGTCTATCTAAAAATACAATAGCTAAACATATTAAACATATCAGAGTGTCAATAAAAGGCTATTCGAAGATTAGATCAAGTAACTTAAAATATCACGACGTTTCTTCGACAACATAAAAGGATGCTACCAATGTAAGTTTGTCATTTTTATTTAAAGACTCTGACAATGTTTTAACCACATTGAAGAAATAGTAGTATACCTTCAGCGCAGTTATACGAAAGACCTGTAAAAAGGCGTCTAGGTTTTGCATAATGTCGTTAGTGGTTTTCTTTAATATAAGCGAGTGCTACACATATAGAACTGCGCAGATAGAGTTCTCGTTAAAGCTGTAAATTTTAAACGATCCGACGGTTTTAAACAGTACACATTTTAAGAGTTTCTAAAAGATGCAGAAATGAGTATAAAAATGTAATATACTTTTCAAAAGTGAGTCGACTCGGTCGAGATGGTCAATGTTTAAAGTATGTATTTCATGATTTGCGCCGTGAAATAAAACCGTTCACATAAAGCAAAGCATAACCTGAGTCACAATTTGATCGGGAAAGATAACTCGTAAAAACTTAGTGTGTCTCATAAATATAACTGAATGTTTAAACGAACTGAACTGATAAAAACAGCTGATACGCGTGACATGTTTCAAACTATAATTATTGCCTTTGAAATAAAATTAAAATTTCTAGCAACATCAGCTAAAGGAAAATATTCCACTCATTTTAACACTGAATCAACATGATCCTTCTGATAATCAGAAATATAATAATTCAATTGCTGTTCCGGTAGAGGGGTTTAGAAAATTATAGATTTCAAGATTTTAGGAAAAACAAAATTTTCTCACATTTTCCATTAATGGCTAATTTTAGTGTCAATTCTAGTGTATACGGAACTATAATCCGATACTCAACAAGGAAAATTTCACCGTTTTCCCTTAATTAGAATTTTACAAAAATTATTTATCCACAGAAAAACATCATTCTTTTTACAAACATCGACTATTCATTACAGCACAATTTGAGAAACATTTATATATGGAAGCGATTATTCTCACGAATTTATTCATTTTGAAATACGCGATTTTACATCCATTTTTGTATACGGTAATAAAGGCGATATTTTTTAAATTGTTTTTGCAAAATTTTAATAATATCCCGTCAATAACAGCAATAATATTGGAACTCTACTTTTTTCGAGTATTAAAAATGATCATTTTATTTTTAAAAAATTACATGCCTGATCAGCTTTAGAGAGTGTTTCGAGGAGCAGTTTGGTGTATGCAACCTAAGTAAATTTGAAGGTTGAACATCCATGGTTCATAGTATTGTGCGAGAAATATTATTCGTAATTTATTATTATCCTATCGAAACACCGATGTTGAGTATTGCACGTTTCATAATTTCGTTTTATATCAAATACCAGTTTTTAGGGTCCAACTAATGTGTAGGTCGACTTTAGTATCAGATGTGACAAATTCGAAAGATTTTTGGCGTAATAATAATAATGACTAAAAAAAAAAAAAAAACAGCAAAAGGCGGCAAGGGAGGATTAAGTAAATGAAAAAAAAAAAAAAGTAAAATTCCCCCGGATGAATAAATAAAAACAGATGCCAACAAAGTGTAGAATGTTGTTGCTAATCCTGTTTTTAATTTAATCCCGTTTAATTTTGATTACGGTTTAATAAATAAATTTTAACTTGTTCAATTTTTTTTCTTTCAAATAATGCGCCAACTATTCAAACGGGGAAAGTTGGTTTCAAAAAGAAGAAAAAAAAAGAAAAAAAAAAAGAAAAAAACTGATTCCTATAATAAGATGTAGCGGTAACGACAAGAGAGACAGAGAACTTCATTGATTCTGACCAAATTCTTCTTTAATAATAAATTCATTGCTAAGCCCGTCAACTTTTTACATTTAGAGAAGTTTTCCTTATATGCCTTTTTTCCTCTCAAGTCTCTACTGACAGGTTATTAAAAGGTGCTCGTAACATTTTTGTTTCTTAATACATATTAGGCCATTACGCATTACGCCACCTACCCTTTATCAAGGTTACCAAACATCTTAAAAATGTTGAAGACGTAGCGCAACTGTGAACGGGAATTCCAGCAAAGTCAGCGATATAATGTTTTCTACTGAACACCACTCATCATATCTCTGGCAATTATTAAACTATTATCGTTAGTCCAGCAAAGTCAGCGAAATAATATTTTCTACTTAGCATCACTTATCGCATCTCTGGCTATATCGAACTATTTTCGTTAGTCATCGGTTTACTATACTTTAGTATAATTTTTCTTGCGTTTAATTTTACTACGCCAGTTTGGGCATGCCACACATATAAAAATTGCACGATCAATACAATTAAATGAATATGCTAATAGGTGTTTGCTTTATTTCAAAAGCAGTAATTGCCTCCTAAAAAACCTATAAGTAATTACGGACTATTTGCATCAACTATAAACGATTGGGTTTCCTAATGTATGAAAGCTATACAGTGAAAAATTCTACTTTATATTATTATAAAGGTATCATCATCAATGGTAAAAAAATAAAACTTCTACAGATAAAATTAAATAATTTAAGTGAATTATATATGGCCGGCAAAAAAATCGGTTGTGTTTCAACCATCGCCAGATCATATATTCCCATAGTGGTGAGCTTTATTGCAATTTAATATGCGCAGCATCCGGCAAGAACTGAGCCTACAGCTTCTGCGGATGATCCGTCATATTTAATTTACACCGCTAATTTTCTGTCTGGCAAATCCAGTTACTATTAAGGTCCTTTTTTGAAAATTCGATTCATTTTATCGGGAAAAGCACCAAACAGTATGCAGTTCTCGGGGTTATTATTACATATACATACATCAAATCTTTGTCGCATTAATAAGAACCTAAATACTTGGAGCAAACGAATGACCCTAAAGCAAAGGGGACTTTACTCCTTCAAAGAAACACTACAATCAACTTTTGTAATAGATAATAATTTTTATAATATGAATTTTATTGGTAATCATGTCGATAATTAATTTTTCATTTTTTGTTAATCTACTAATACTGACTTTTTTAAAAATTAACAGTATTTTTTTATTTTTTGCACAGGTTGTATTTCACAAAATATGATAATATTTATTATACTGCTCTTTTATATTTTTATTCACAATTCGATTACTGATAAAAATTTGTAAACAAATTTTTAAAACGATATACATAGTTAAATATTAAAAGAAAATTTCTCTTTGAACATATGCGATTAAACTTTAGAATTCATTTTTTTTTAATACGCCCTTTCGTTCAAAAAGACTACATAAATTTCTAGAGCCGCCACACGCGCACCAATTTTAATGATTATTTATCGAATTAAATTTTCGACTTTATTTAATTAAAATTTTTGCATTATGGATTAAGTTTTTTAAAAATTATAACGAAAAAAAAAAAAAAAATGAACAGGGAAAACCTAATTTAGCACAGAATCTTTAAATATATGTAAAATTACGCAGATAGTAAAAAAATGAAATAAACTCATTATTAAAGAATAAAAATCGAAAAATTAAAAGGATTTCAAAAAATCTCATAAAAACGAATAAACATTTCTGAAATATAGCAGAACAGTATAAATAATTTTCAAGTGCGACGTTTATTTCTGTTTATTTTAACTAATTTAAATTATTGCAACAGGTCTACATAATTATATAATAAAATTTGCATTATTATTACCTGTGCTGACTCGCGAATGTTCCACCGACGCTGCATTCTTCGTACAAACGCAAGCAACTTGCACCACTTTTTCTAGGCCATTTTCGGCAACGTAAGCTGTATTTTCAGCTGTCAAACACTTTTCCAGCAACTTGGCGCAATTAAATTTCACATTATCATTATCAGAAACGCATTGCGAGATCAAAAAATCGATTCCACCGCTATTACGTAACGAATTACAAAGCGAATTTCCCAGTTCATGGCCATGCGTTGGAACCAGCCATGCTGTACATATCATATCCCTGATTTTATTCAACAGTTTCGGGACCGCATTTAAATCGAAATTGTCTGCTTTCAAATACGACATTACGTTCGTCAAGTATTCTGAATATTTAATTTTAGCATTTTCAATATCACTTTCGTTTGCATCCGCTGATATCGAGTTTAAATCATTGAAATTGTTCGATAGGAAATCATTTATATTGCCTGGCAGAGTTAATGCGGGCTGTAAAAGTACATATTAAATTCATTAAAACCTTACTCAAACGCAAACGTGCGGGCACACGCATGCATGTACATATACACTGTCTGGAAAATTATATTAATTTAATTTAAAAAATGAATAATGAGAAGAGCAGAAGAAAATCAAGAATTAGCAACAGAATGTCCAAAAAAGACACACTTTTGAAGGATAATTTTAAAAAGAAAGATTAAATGATAAGGAAGAATAAGAAATAATCAAGAACGAGAAACTAGCAAGAACAGTAGCTAGGAAAATCAAACTTCATTAAATGACAAAATGTAAAATGTTCAATGAATCGAGTAGTAACGTAAAAAGAAGAAAATGTAAAATTCACCGCGTAATGAAATCTCAACAAAGTACATAATTAATTTTGATTATAAGTTGAACGCTTTATTGTTAAGTACCTGATTTTTCATCTTAGCGGAAGCTGTATCAGTGTCGTCCCTGTTGGTCGCATGCACTTCCGAGTGATAGGTTGAGGTGGATAACTGCTTTTTATAGTCCCTTGATTTATGAGTAAAATGAGCCGAATCATCAACCGACTGATGACGCCTAGTTTTATCCAAAAATTTACTCTCGTTAGAGGTTTTACTGCTCATTTTCCACGAAGATACTGACGAAGATGAACTTTTGTTTCTTATATTAACTGGACTAGCACTAGTCGAAGAAGCAGCCATAAAATTAGATCTGGCATTCGCAAAATTCAATCCTACATTCGATAGAGGAGGCGTAATACTATTGCCAAAGGTTAGAGGCGGGGGAGATTCCGGATAGGTGATTAACGGTTCTGTAGATGAGTCGTCATTTCGAATAAAATTCGGTATCTTCGACTGAACATTGTGTGCTGTTATCGACGCCGGCTGTTGACTGTTATTGTTGCATACATTTTTCATTTCGGTTATACTAGATTTTAATTCCGATAAGTTCGATTTCATATAAGTCATTTCTACTTCGCTGCAACTAGATGTAATATGAACGTGCTGTGTTTTTTTACTCGATAAGGAAGAGGATAAGGAGGACGCTGATTCCTTTGTCATTATATTCGTTTCGTTAACGGAACTGCTCATATTTACTCTGTTATCGTTACCAGAAGATCCGCAGCAGTAAGCGCCATCGCTACCGGCATCATTATTATTCAGATGATTTGCAAAATTATTGTTTTGGTTTACCATCGTACAAGTAATTCCATTTTTATTTAATGACGTAGGAACCTAAAATTGAAAAAACATGGAAAACGAATTGTACATAGTGATAATAAAATCAACTATTTTAAACAAAATAGGCTATCAAAAGATTCGTTATACGCTAGCATTAATTCATAATATAAAAAGAAACCGGTTATACTTTAGTTTTTTTTAATTTCGAAAAAAAAAAACAACAATTGTTAATATAATTCCGTTTAAAAAAATCTATTATACATAAATTAAAGTAAACAAAAGCAATGATATTATTTTCGTAAATGTGTATTTTCATAAAAACCAGACTGGTGTGCAAATTTTCTTAAAAACAATGTTTTATGTAAATTAAGAAACTAAAAAAAGAAAAAAAAAGAAAAATTCCTTTTTCTCTATTTGATCAAGTGTGTAAAGGATTTAAAAATTGTTTTTGTGAAGAAAAAAAAAAAGTACCTTCATTTTTTGAAAACATTAAAATGGCGTTGAATCGTGTATTCGGGATTATTCGAAAAATATATTGAGAAAAAAAATTACTGAAGTTTTTATAAGTGGCACCTTAAATATAACAGCTGTTAATGAGTATAAAATGTAATGACTTAATTCTTTGAATAATGAATATAAGAATAAACTTTTGAAAGTATTGCAGAAACTCTTTATTATATAATGTGGAAGAAAATCATCTGAAAAAGCGCCGTTTTACAGACACACCTTTCTAGGATTATGCATATAGTGCTACGGCATGCCGGTGTGCAAATTGTGCATCGTACAAAAACACCTTATTAAAAAACTGCGAAATTACAAGTGATTAAAAAATAAATAAGTAAAGGTGGAAAAACAACGGTGTACACATATACGATCAATGTGCCACTTCAAAACACAAAAAAATAAGTACACCCAAGTGAAACGGTTTTTCCTAAATTTGTTTCATAAAAGTAACAATTACAGTAGAATTTTTTCCATTCTGGATCTCAAAATACTTAAATATAAAAAATAAAAACATTCATTTCGTTCTTGAGCACTTGTAATATTACAACTACATTCTATAAAATTGCTTTTAAATTTAAAAACATACGTTTTTTTTTGTTTTTTTTTTTTTCTGTAAAATTCTTTAGTTTTTATTATTTATTTTATGAATTTTATTTTAAGTTTTTAGTGATAATTTATAATTAATTTTTACGGCAATGAAAAATTATTTTGTCTGTGTTTATCGTTAAATATTTTTGTTAATAAACCGTTCATTTTGTTATTTAAGTATTTAAATGTTTTACCGCCGAGTTTCACGCACTAAAATTATATGTGCTAATAAATAACGATTTTAACAGTACTTTTTAAGGTTTTTATAAACGAAATAGTAATTACGTATTAAGTTTATTAGAAGAATTGATTAGTGTTACGGTCGAAATCAAATATTATTTTTAACGAATACTATGTTAAAACATTTAGAAACGTAAATAAAATGCAATATTTGGCACAGATAGAAATTATTTATATGTTCACCTAGGATATAGTTATTTTCAACGCTACAGTTGTGCACATTATCTGTACATACATGTATTTGCAAGAAAGACCTTCACAACTCTCTTAATAAATTTTACTCATCGTAATTCTATAAAAAAGTAATTGTTACTTTTTTCTTAAAATTTTACTCGTTTCTTACAGTTTTTGGTAAATTATTACATTAAATTATATATGCAGCTGTATTTTGATTAAATGTTAAATTTTTTGTAGCACTTAGAGATTATATATCACGTTAGTTGATACATATTACTTCGCTCGTATATCAATTTAGATTAATTTTTCATCGCCCTTAAATACGTAAAAATAATGAAAAACGTTTTACTTGCTAATACCGATTTAAATCGGCACTAAATTTTTTAAAAGACTAATTTGTTTTGGCAATGTTCACTAAAAGTTACGCTGTTGCTGCTTCGTTTTAAAATTTATTAACAATTTACACAACTATTGAAAATTCTAAGTAGCGATTTTCATTTTTCAACCAACAGTACTTATTGTGATATAAGTATTGTTATAACAAAATTATACTTTCTTCTTCTTTTTTTTTTTTTCCAGCCCCGTCACAAACCAATACAATTTAGCTAAAAGTCTCTTCCAAGATCAGGTAGCTTAAATCTGGTTCAGTCGTAAGCTTTTTTTCGTATACAGCAGACAAAAATTCTTTTAATATTGAAATAGATACAAAAAAAGCCAATTTTTATTTGTATATTTCAGAAAACGGACAGACAGTATGGTTTTATTTATCGTACGGATTGGTGAAAAAAATTTTGTTTCAATTATTTTTTATAGTAATATCACATTTCAAGCACCCGATATTAAAACTTAAAAAAGTAGACAGAATGGTTAATAACAATTTCACGTTTTTAAGTGGCTAGAGTGCTACGGTTTATAAACTAGCTTCATTCAATGTATCGAAATGTTTTCCAGTTTTTAAAATTATTACATATTATTCAATAACTGACCATCTAATATTTAGAAGAAAAAAAACAGAAATTTTGATTTTAAGATTTCTTCTCGCCGTTTTATTTAATATGGATTTATAAAAAACTTTACTACAGTTAATTATTATTGTATTTATTTTTTGTACTTTCACTGGATTTAAATAACAATTACTGTAATTTGCGAATGGTAGAAAAAAGCTTTGTTTCAGACATATTTAAAGGCAATAAACGGTTGTTAATTTTCGGTGTTAATATAAAAAATAAGACGCATTTAATAATAGTGTTAAGGTTGTTTTGAATACATTTTAACAGATGTAACACTATCAGGAATGTGTAATATTATAAAGACTAAGAAGCGAATTAAGAAAACTTATGTTACAAAATAGCGAAAAGCTAAGCAATTAATTTACCGACTGCTGGGTGGATTTACAAATATATACATTTTGGTTATAAAAGGTTGAATTATGGCTTTTATAAGAAGCAAAGCTACTAGAATGTGTTCTCACTGATGATGATGATGATGATACCGATGAAGAGGATGGTGATGACACTGATCGTGAAGATGATTCGTTTGTAAGCGTTTGACTGTGGGTCACATTTTCAGCAACGTTATTAAGATTTTCTGATGCACTTTCAGGAAAGACCGGCATCTGAAATACAAACAAATGAGATTTATTCTTACATCGTAAACATGAATTTATCCTAATTAAGTTGCTTCGATGCAGATTAGTGCTTAGAATATGTGCGGAAAATGTTACAGTACATTGTGTAATATACAAACGATAAAGATCGGTATTAATATTTTTCACCCAAAAGTAGAAACTCGAACTGATCCGACAGATCTTAAATAAAATTACATTTTAACGAAAAATTAATTTACCTCTGTAATAACTGCACAAATAATATTACAGATGACAATGAAATTGTTGGAAAATTATTATTATTAGTTCAATGGCAAAACAAACCTATTTGTTATATAATTAGGATTGGTATTGGAAGATTTCCAGACAGCACACTTCCTGATTAATCATCGCTACATTATGCGATGTTTATTTGCCGATCACAGAAAATTAAAAGCGGAGTAAAATCGTTCAAATTTTTAACAGATTTTAACAATGTTCATACGTGATAATTTGGTAATTGTTTTTGTTTATATAGTTCTCTACGAATGTGTATCGGCGATTTCATTTTTTGTTTAAACACTATAAATTTAGAAACCATCAGTCTGCATTCGTAAATAAGAAATAATAATTTTCCCTCCAAAATGATTTCAACCCTTAAATTAAAAGTTTACACCCTATATTTTAACTATAGATTACATAATATTGGGGTTTGTTTTTTAAATTTAAGTTCGTATTTTATTTAAGTTTTCACGTTTTCATTCCGGTTTTAATGAAGAAAGCACTAATAATTACACATGTAAATTTAAAATGTCAATACGAAAATAACAAAAAGTACAATTTACTTTTTATTATTAATGTACATTTCTAGTCATTAATAAATACTAATAATTCATTGAAAATTTTATCTAATATCTATTTTAAAGAAAACATTTACTTTTAAATGTACAATTTCAAAATTTAATATTATAATAAAAATATATATTAAAAAAATTAATATTGGTTACATTCTGTATCTAATTTCATTTGTATGTTTCATATGTAACAACAACAAAGCTAAAAAACATTTCTCTATCAGTAACGAAATTTTCATATTTAACCGTAAGATTGGTAATGAAGTTATGAATTAAAGCGTCGTGATGGTAATTTGTTTACTGTTTCAGAAATGTTGATAAGTGGTAAATATTAGTAACAACCCGAGTTAATTTTTTTTCTTCGGATTTTAAATATTACTTCATTGCGATGGAGATTCCTACGGAAGTAAGTGATAGTGAAATTAATCAGCAGTCATCAAAAATTTCATTCGACTGTATTTTGTCATCTAAAGATATAAAACAGGTAATTTAAAGGATTTCCTAATTTTATATTGAAATTGAATTGCGTTATTAATATAACTAGAATTTGTGCTAATACAGGTTACGCTGTATTTATGGGGTAACATTATTCTTTGTTGATGCTTTTAAAATGATTATTGATGCAGGTTAATTGTAAGGAATAACTGCCGATTTTTATTTTATCATTAATAACAGAAGGAGTGTCTGTTTGTTTATTTTTATGTCGATAATGCATAGTTTAGCTAAGTGGACAAGTATATTTAATCATTAAAATCAAATAATTCATATTTTTTTCAATATACGTGAACAGATATGTAACCATCTTTTAAGCCATAATTAATCAAACTATTTTATGCAAATTGTTTTTATTGCAAAGTATATAACTTGGAAATATAATTTTAGTATAAACCGGAATCGAAATCATTTTTATTTGAAAAATAATATTTTCCGTATCTCGAAAAGTAGTAGAAAATCGAGAAAATTTAATTCGAAAACAAGACTATCGTGTGCAATATGGGACTTTTGGCAGTTTTAATTATTACGTCCATTGTAAGAGATTCAGTTAGTTTTTTATTATTTTTCATTTTATAAATATCAGAAGAAATAAAGCCAATTTGTTTACTACTAGTAGACAATATTAGTATTTTATTTATTTTTTTTTTAAATTAAATTTAACTATACGTGGTACATATCGTATTTGTGTGAAGAAATCATAATTAAATAAGAAATTTAGCTCTATAAATGCTTGTTTTATTAACAATATTTGGAAAAAGAACGGAAAAATAGTGTCATCTTTTAGTTTATATAATTAAAAGTAAATAAAAAGTTATTTCATATATATATATATATATATAAATGTACTTGTGATAAATAATAGAATTAAAATGAAAAATCGAGTGCATCATTGAAGTGTGCAAAAAAAAATGTGCTCTATTTAAAACCCTACTATTCTTAAAAACCATATTAATGGCACACTCCTTGGAATATAGCAGCGGAGGTGGGACAGTTGTCAAACTGGAAGGAAGATATACATGTTCTTCCCGAAAGTTTTTGATAAATCAAAATTAAAAAATTTAAACATTAATTTTTACAATGCGCAGGTGCTCTCGGGACACGGAAAGTTTGGCTCCTACTACATAGGTTCCGTCTTTCTGATGGCCCTGAGGGCACCATGTGCACGTCTGGTGTTGAAGATAACATTGAACATTTTTTTCACTGTTCCAGATTTGAGGATCTTAGATCCAAATATAACATTAATAGTTCCCAATCTCTAACCATCACTAGAGTAAATTCTACAAATCTCTTGTTGTATATGGAGTCTGCGATGCACAGGAAATTCATAAACGGCAACTAATGCACTATTGTGTCCCTAAGTGAAACCGCAAATGTAGCATGGTGTTTTTCTATCTTATGCATTTCCTGTAAATAGCCAAAAACCATTAAATCATTATGCACACAATATTTTTAAATTATTTTAAGTTATACTTAGGAAAACTCATCTATCAACACACACGCTTGGTGAGTAGAGAGACTATGTTTTTCATCCTTTTACTACCTTAGTTTAAGTATATTTTGCAGGAAACTACCACACACACGGTTCTATGTTTATTAATACGTTGTTTCAGCTAAACACGCACATTTACTCACTCCTGATTTAAGCGCACTAGTTCCCTGCACCTTTATACGCACATTTTGTTTTATTTTTTTTTTAAGTACACCATTTATATTTAAAAAAAAAAAAATTAAAACTGACTTAATACATTGTTATTAAAGATTTATTTAAGATAAATTAATTATTCTCAAGTTTCAAAAAAAATTTAACTTTTAATTACTATTTCTTTTTTAGACTTTAGCGGAAACTGACAAAATGATCAATAAGTTTTCTCACGTAAAAATTAATAAAAAGAAGGACGAATTAATTGATTTTGAAGATTTCATTGCATGGAAAGAAGTCAGGCCTTTTTCTAGTCTAGATTTTTCAGATGGATTTATATGTTATCCACCGATGCCGTTAAGTAAGTTTTATGTAAAATACTTTTGGAAGAATGTTAACTTTTTATTTATTTAAGTCGTTTTTATTTTATTAACTCATCACGGTTGAGTCATGAGCCATCTTTTTTCTAAATTGCCCCTTTAAAAGTAAAAATTGTAAGTTAAGTTTGGATATGTAATAATAACTTCTTCATTTTAAAATAATATTTGGTTTAATAATGTACAAAATTTGTTATTCGTTAAATACTATTACAAAGTTTTAAACTACAAAACATGCCGGTGTTTTTGTTATGAGTTTTGAATCGTTATATACTGCCGTCAGTTAATTATTTATAAATACTATCACCGAATAACATTTTTCACTGAGCTAACTAATTTTTTGACGTATTCTTGTTAATTATAAGAAGGGCATGGTAATAAACTACTTTGTTAGTATATCATATTTATGTACAAAAAGCAAATTTGTTAAACTGTATTATAAAAATAGCTTCTACGCATTTTAACATTTTGAAGGAAAAAATTAACATCTCTTCATTTTAAGTGTATTTTGGAAATCAGTTATGTTGTAACTAATAAGAATTACATTTGAAGTGTAGAATTATTTTTTTTTTTTTATTGATTACATTGTTTTATTATTATTATTATTATTGTTTGTTTGTATAAAGTAACTTTTAAAAAATCACTTTTGATGTAATTAACTGAATAAATCATTAATATCGATAATTTTACATATTTCTCCTTCACGTGCGAATTTATACTCAAATGCTGGCATATTTATGTTTCATAGGAACAACATTAACGACAAATTAACCATTTAATGCAGAAAACACTGAATAGTTAATTTGTCGTTAATGTCTCGTGTTCGTTAGTTTTAATACTACGATTATTTTGATATTTCAATTTTTTTTGTGAGTTAAAATTTTGGCTTGATGTCGTCTGTGTTACGTACGTTTAGTTTTACCCCGTTTAAAATGTGTAGTAGATGAAAAATTCTTTATATTATATAAAATAGACAGTTTTAAAAGTAATTTCTGGTAAGAGAACGTATATACGGTGTACACCACTCACAAGGATGCCCTTGATAATGCGGTTCGACTTCGATCTGCTTTTGTGTGTCTAGTTGCTATTTAAATTAAAAATTACTTGTGCTCAGTGCAGTAAATGTTTTAATACTTATGAAACGTATCCGTATTTTAAAAAAAATAATACTTTATTGACCGCAAAAATATTAAATACTTTTTTTTCATCATAAATATTATCTTCGACAATTTTGAATATGTTTTACAGAGTTATGAGAAACTTTTTTTGTTATTTTTTTTTTCCTATTAATCATATCAGACGTACGTTTGTTTTTGTCTTAGCAAAACGTGCATCTGATATTATTAATAGAAAAAATTATATGAACAAGGAAAAGACTAAACAGCCTTCCCTCGATGTCATGTCAGCGCCAAGAGGTACTTTCTAACATATACAACCACAGGAATCTGGAAAAGCTCCCATACAACGAGAATAACAATGAAAACAAAAAAGGAAAAAAAAACAGAATTTATTAAACAACAGAATCCAATATGTGGGAGCGTTTTGCAACTTCCACCGTCACAAGTAACATCCAAAAGGTGCATCAGGCGATGGAACGCAGTAACATTAAACAGGCATACATCAGATTTCTTAACGATAAAGGAAACTCAACAGCTACGAAGTTATACAGTTTAATACAAAAGCATGAAATGAAGGATAACCCTTATCTGTTTAAATTAGTTTTGAAATTAAATTATGCTATTTAAAATATCCACGTAGGATAGATTTTAATTAATAGATTTTTGGAAAGCTTCTCCGACATATTTTTAAATAATTTTCTATAAAACTCAAATTTGCCTACGAGATAATTACATTGTTTATTTCAAAACAAGTATTTTACAATAAAAACTTAAAAATTAAAGTCACCCTTGTGACTATTTCTAGTTATTTACTTCTGTACTGCATAGAAGTGAAAATAACGAAAAAGCCGACTTAAAATATATTTATTGCTTCTTTTATACTATTAATCTTTGCATAGAAAATATAACAAATAAAAGAGCACTATTATTTTTTAATCTTCCGCGAAGAAATGCGATAATTGAACGATTTTTATATCAATAAATCAGATGCATTAAAAAGAAATGAAAGCTTAAAAACCGTAAAAATTCTCCCCTATTTAGTTTAATTAGCAATGTTTTAATTTTCTTTTTCGAAATATTTAAGACAGCTTTTCCCTATGAATATCTCGAGGCAGTTATTTTAATAGCAATCAATATTGATAATTATTATTTCCTTAATATATATAACATTAATTATGACCGTAAAATCCTAATTATTTTAATTTCTGTTCTTTGCTTCAGTTTAGATTTCAATTCTATATTTAATTCTAGGCGCTGAGAGCGACTTGAAAAATAATGTTAGAATTTTATAAAATATTATCTCTGTTTTAATTTAAAAAGAACCAGAAATTTTTTTTCGTGTTCCGTAAGTTAATAAATTCTCAATTCGCACGAGTAAATTTCGTACAAATACCATTTATTTTAAAATTCAGAAATTTTATGTCACAAAATAGCTTGATGTATGATAATTTCTGTCATAATTTTACTTGTCGGTCAACAAAAATGGTATCTTTTAATGTAGAATGTATATCGAATTTAGAATCGAACTTGCTACGTATGGATAACGTTCTACAATAAACTTGACATGTATGGGTCACTCTTAACATAGTGATTTCCATGGTGTTCGAGTTTTTGTCAGATATCATAAGAAGTAGACTTGCTACGTATGGATAACGTTCCATAAGGCGATTGCTGTGGTGCTCGCACTCTTGCACACTAAATGCGTGCCGAGCTTTTATGAAATACACTAAATAGCACTGTTATCATGACGATTGTGCTCTAAATATTACATCGTACACGCTGCTGTACTAATCTCATGTTGTTTTCTCTTAAAATCCATCCCATTCGCTTTTTATATCCTAAGGGCCATATGGTCAAAATTGTGCTGTACTGCTTATGTCGCTTTTCGTCCTTCTCTAGACTTTGTATCCCTTTTTATAAGTTGTAGTGAACTATTATAAGCCAAACCCCTCACTGGAGGGCTTTGGATTGGTCACATTTCTATCATCATAATACATATATTAAAATTAATACTGGCGCTGTTTGTGGTCCCTCGACTGGTACAGTGGGGAAAAAAAAAGAAAAAAAAAAAAAAGTTTACTGATTTATTCCAAATAAGTTCAGTATAAAATTTCCGTGTTGACGCTGTATTAATTAATTAAGTACTTCAATTTATTTACAACTTCAAAGACACCGGTATAATATCGAATCATAATTACATATCTTCTGAAGAAGATGCATCCAAATTTATGAATATTTTTTTGTGCTGTTTAAAATATAGTACTTAATGTAATGATTCAGAATTAGAATAATTGATTCTATTAGGTGAACGATAAAAATTTCTTTTTAGTGACTTTCCCACAAAATTTGAGTTTATCACTTATATAGTTTTATTTACAGTTTATGAAATTTTATCCGTGCAAGTTTTTTAGTTGTTTTAATATATTCTAGTTGTATGATAGTATTTCTGAAATGAACGTTAAACGTTATGTTACTTTTTAGTTATATTAATTGTCGAAAATTACTTTATCAAAACTGTATATGCAGTTTTGTATTTTTTAGAATAATTGATTATTTCATTTGTAGTTAGTGATTTTAGACTTTACGTAATTTGGTCGTATGATCATGTAAATTTAAAGAATATTTTTTTCTTCAGTAAATTCAGATTATGGTTATATCTTGTTTTAACAAATTTAATAAAATATTTTTTTAATTTACAAGAAAAAGGATTGAACCGTTGATTTTAATAAATAGGTGAAATTCCCGAAAGAACTGTGGAACAATACCTAATTAAAGATGTTTTAGCTTGCTTGGTTGGATGCAATGGTGATTACATTCATGTTTTAGAGCAATTAAATAAGAACGAAGATAGAATTTTTGATCTAAGCCGTATACGTAAGTAATTTAAGATTTGATCATAAAAGATTATAAATTACTTTGATTTTCGTCGATTGCTTAGTATTTTACATTTGTTTTAGAGAAGTTTTTTTTCCTTGATTAAATAATTTTAATCAGTGATAAAAAAATTTGTTTGATAATTTATAAATTACGCGATTAAAACTAGCTGATTTTCAAATTTATATTCCCCGGTCGCGGTATTATAATTTTTTTCAGAAAATAATCTTATATTAATATTTAAAGTTAAATCAGTTGAATGGAAAATGTAAATTATATTTAAAATAACACGAGTAAAAATTATTTTTTGGTCTGAATTTATTGATTTTTTTTGCCGTTTTGATCCGAAAAATTAATAAATTTTGTAGCTAGAAACTAAATTTCATCAAACGGTATGTTTTTGGTTATTTTCAACATATTTTTAATATGTATATATATTTTAAAAGGGGGTTTAATGTAGGTATAAAATTTAAATAGATTTATTAGAAATGTATATCTCTGTAAAAACAAATTTGGAGTAGGAAGAAAGGTTTTGGGTATTCTTTTGTAGCTAGTTGTCATGTTATGAATTAATTTCGATGAATTAGAAAACTGAAAATATAACATTTAAAATTTTTCTAAAAGTAAGCATATAACAATTGGTTTTTAAAATAACAAACAGAATGATTTCTAATGCTTGAGCGAACTGTTAATCTATTATTAATTCGTTTATTGTCGTATTTTTGACTTTATAAGAAGCAACGAATTAAACGATTCGTTTTAAATTTTAATGTTTATGTAAATTAAATAGGTGAGATAAAGAAAGGAATGGGATCCAAAAACTATAGTCAAATAAAATGAGTGGCAAAGAACCGAACTCGCGAGTTATGATAACCAGAGAACCTAATCTTATTAATATACAGCACGGTACAATAAGGAGTTTGCAGTGCACTACAGCAGTGAACAAGAATCATAATAGTATAGTTGGGAGGACTTTTCACATTAAATTCTGTTAGTATCTATCAACCAACTTAATTTTGACGAATTGAAACCTTCGCAAATTTCTCTCTTATCTACTTTCCCGCAGTTAAATCATTTTTAATAAATTGCCAGGATGTCGTTCCGAAATAATAGTATGGTATTGTTATAAAATCATCTTTAGAGCGGTAGAGTGAATATAACTGGTGATTAACATAGAATGTGAAAGATAGGAATATTTCTCCCGCCGTATCCTATGGTGAGCCGGTTTAGTTCTTATAAATTTAGTAACAGAATTATTCTTAATGGAAGTGTTGTCAGAACGTTTTCCGTTTCACGTTTAAGTTGTAGAACGTGAGAACTTTGTAACCAATGAAAAACTTTAGATATGAAAATGGAATGATAGATTAAATATTTAAGATCAACGCAAAATCGCCAAAACAAAGTGGGCGTATCCATAAATAGAGTTTGAGAATGCACTTAAATAGTATTAAAAGGTACATATATATAAAAAGCTTCAAAAATTAACTAATACGTGTAATGTTTGTACCTAGTGAAAGTTTTAAAAAGTAACAGAGTTAACAATTTTATTAAACTGCAAATCAGCGACTCAGAAGTCGGCGCATTTTATGGATTTTTGTAAAAAGTTCGACAATACTGATTCTTGGTTTATAGCTTTAAGAAAATATAGATACACTTTGAAAAATTTAAATAATGACAGTCGAATTAAACTGGTTATATCCTTGTTATACAGAGATTTTGAGAAATCTGCTACATTTCAATCGCTTTTGTATAATTACGAATGGAATACTGAAAAGTAAATAAAAATAAAAAAATAAATAAAATAAAAAAAGTAATTTTGGATCGAGGAATTAATTGATTAAAAACCGGTTTTCTAAAGCTACAAATACCGGTAAAAACTGATAAATAGATATCAAATATTGAAACAAATTTTGATTTCATTCCCTGTTCAGGTAGCCAGCGAAACCAATTTCAGCTTCTAATTTTTCTCTCGGACGCCAATGATACGAATATTTCAGTGAAACGGGTTTTTTCCATTTTTTTTGTCCCTGTTATGATGGTTCTTTTTTTTTTTTTTTTTTTTAAAAAAAAACATCCTCAGCTGCGAAAGACAACGAAACGAATATGTTTCGTTCTTTTTGCTATATCGGCGGAAAACAGATTAAATGTACGACCTGGCACTGACGTGGGTCGACAATACCAAAGCGTGTAGAATTTTTTTTTTACGTAAAACGGCTTTTACAGCCACAAAGATATAACGGATGTCTCTTTCGAGCGAATTGTAAAGTAAAACTAATGGTAGACTACGATAAAAGCTACCGGCATATAATAAACCGATCGAATGATCGTACACGCCCGCTACAATGCCTGGTTATGCTTCTCTCACTGCTCACGCTGCCGGAAATGACCGATGCGCACACGCCACAGGCAGACGCATCTCTATTGTCACAGACCGCACACACCAAGACATTTACATAGCCCGAAACACTACACTTACCGAAACTACGACAGAAAATCAGAATTCACACTTCAGCCTTATAAACGTTTCTGATGGTATTTTCCGACGACAACAAACAATGCGATGATATCGAGAGATCGAAAGTTAATTGATTTTAACCAAAGAATAATTTCTAGCTCAACGTCATCGCGAGATAGCGCTGTAAGTACTGAATCCGTGTCAATATTTTGAGTCAAATGTAGATATAAGTCAAATTCGTTATTAATAGCCGCTCTTGTGGGGGTCATCTAGAATTGGTGGAAAAAAAAAAGCAGAAACCCGGATTACACGAGAAATATTACCCAGAGTAAGAAATGAAAATGTGATGTGAATATCTGAATGTTCAGGAATTGAGCTTTTAAAACAAAAAAAAAAAAATGTATTTAGACCGTCGTATACAAAAATATTTGAAATAATAAAAGAAACTAATGGACAGGACTAGATATCGTGCAATTCGAAGGAAATATATGATTAACTAGATATTTAATGAAAAAGGCTAAATAGATGTGGTATACTATTCTTATAGGAGAGTTTAGACAACCGTAAAAGAATAAATTACCGAGCGCTGGTTTATATTTTAGTTAAATTAATTAAGAACAATGGAAAAGTCACAGTCGAAGAAACTACAGAAATTTTTAATGAAAGCAAATAATCAGAAGTTTTATACGCTTCGAGTATTATTGCGACCTCAAAAAAATACGCGCTATCGTCTGCTGGTGAAAATTATTAAATTATAAGCATTCGAAAGCCTATTGACAAATTATTGAAAGTGTATCTAAAATTATTCAGAACAGTAATTATATAAAACCCGCTTAGTTTTTGAAAGCATTTATCAACAGCACATAATCAGAACTATATAAACGATCTTCTCTTTTTTGAATGTTCAAAGTGAATAATCTGTAAATCAAATTTCTGTTATCAGAACGTTCTAGGCAAGCCTAAAAATTAATTGAAAATCAGTCAAATATAAAAGTGTAAGACAAGGTTTTTTTTATTTTTTACAGAATTCTTTAACATATTTACCGAATATATTTCTTAAACTGGTCTATAAAAACTAACATCTACATGAAATTGTCAAAAAAGTTATTCGAGCCGTCTAATTTTTAGACAATCTTAATATTGGAAGAAACTTGAAAAAAATCAATAACAAATACAGTATACCCTTTAAATGGGAAATTTTAAAATATAGTTTGAAAATAAATTTAAAAAATATAAAAATTATGATATTTATTAAGTAGCGGCAAACACATTACACGTCTTAATGGGAAGAAACTAGTGATGCAAACTTGTGAAACAGTTGATAACAGAACATTTTCGTTTCATAAGTAAAATTAAAAGCCCTGTGTAATTGTAGTAAAATGTGCATTTAGGAACAAAATGGTTTTTAATTTATCAGCTTACTATATTTCTGGAATCACATTAATAAACTTGAAACGCGATATGTTTCGGTAAATACGGTATACGTTGATGAAACCGGTAGATTAAAAGACAATGTAAAAAGGGAATAAATCTTTAAAATGCTGTGTTGATCCGGCTTAGTACTAATAACTTGGCTGGAGATCATTGTCAAATTGATTTGTTAAACAAAAAGAGTATATAACCTGGTAAATAAAATATAGAAAACAAATTGCATTTTACCGATAGTTTTATGTTTATTTTATTTATTTTTTCTAATGTCTAACAATGGGTAAATATAAGCTGATAAATATTTTAGCAAATCTGCTTCGATGAACAATTCATTATTTACGTTTTTTTCCTGTGCGTTGGCATTCGTAAAATATGCTAACACATCTTTTGCTTCAATCTTCAGTTGCAGATATCGGTAGTGTTAATGCGAAGAATTCTCTGAATTGATAGACTTTCTTGATCGTCAGCGTTAACAGATTATGATGTGAAGTATAATTACACTGATATAGTTTGCAATATTTTTGAAATTGCTGTAAAACTGATAAACACTTTTCGTAGGGAGTGCATAACATTTTTCACTATATTTTCATTTGATAATGAAATGAATTCCACTACTTGGACGAAATGAATTTTTTTCGTTTCCAAGAGGACTTGCTTTTAATATAAAAAGGGGAAAAAACACACGGGAAACTAAGCAAAATAATCGCGAATCCGGCTCCGCACCGCGGGCGTGTTTACCCCCTCTTACGGAAGGTCTCACGGTGATACCGCACCACGTGTTCAATAAGGTAAAACTTTTTCCGAAACACTAACGTATATTTTATGACAAAAAAAGCACAATTTTTCACCCGGGGCTATGCAGTCACGGACACAAAATAAATTTGTGACAATTTTTTATTCGGTCGACCTTTTCTTTTTACTATTAGACATAGCAAACCGCGACACACAACGTTGCGTAGACTAGTATAAAAAACAAAACGGTCACTCAAAGACGACAAGCAAAGAAAATCGGCGACCATCGGTTTCGATCATTTAACGGTAACTCAACTACATTTATTCAACTAAATCGGCTCGTTAATTATTTAATCAAACTAACGGTACGTTACCGAAAATCTTATCAATATATAACAACATAGCCACTACAACGCTGATCTCACAAGGCTATCCTGTTGTCGCAGACCGCACATACCGGGACACTTACACAACCCTTAACACGTTCCGAAATCCGACGAGTCTCGGAAATTACCTATTCGGTCGTGTAAATATCCCGGCCGTATTCTCCGCCGACAACGAACAATGCGATGATGCCGAGAGATCGAAAATTAACGAGTTTAACCAGAGAATAATTTCCAGCTCGACATCATCGCTAGATAAAATACCGAATTCGTATCAATAATTAAAACTTCAATTTAAAATATTTATTCTTCACAAATATATTTTGAAAATTCTGCCCATAAGCTGTATAACGGTTAGAAATAACTGTTCAAATTAAAACACGTAAGTTTGTTTTTTTGTATAGTGTGATTTCAAAGTATTTTATAACCTTCAGTCGTGAAGTTTAATTTTGTTTAAAGTTGATGGTGAAGTAGTGTCGTTTATAAAAACTGAAAGTTATGTTAACTGATTAGTATTAATTTTTGCTCTCAAAATTTAGTGCACTATTTGCCCGATGCTGAACCTATTAAACAGCAAATTTTGAACGTGCCTAGTAGCAGTAATCAATGAATTATTCGCGTATGTAGACAATGCAGAATAGAGCGAATAGTAGCGTTCTTTTTCGTTTTTTGTTTTTTTTTCTTCTTTCTAAATGGAGTAAAACATCGAATTAAGCACACTTTCCTGAGGAATGAAGTGTAATTAAATGCTAGTTTGAGAAAATAGATTTTTGATGAAGGTAAAGAGTTTTTTTTTTTTTTTTTTCAAATAAAAGATATTAGTGCAGCATTGATGGAAATATTTTTTGAGAGATTTATAATGCAGGCAGTCAAACTTTATTGAAAGTGTGAACTGTGAATAGTCAAATTTATTTATTGATTTGAAAAAAATTAAAAAACAATTAAATATTTTGGTTTATGTGTAATAAGAATAATATAAATTAGTACGAGTATATAGTGTTCTTATCTGATTCTAGTTAACTTGAATTATTTTTATTATTCTTATTTGTTTTATAGATACACAATTTTAATACGTTTCAAGCAGAAGTATGCTTAATTATTTATAATAAACATGCCGGGGGAATTAAAATTGGTAGTAGTAAGAAAAAGCCGTTAAATAGTTTTCATTAAGGTTTTTAAATACTTTGGATTGATTTTCTTTCTCTAGATTATTCTAAAAGAAATGAAGTAATTGATTTAATTACCGCAATGATTTATTTTTTCAGCTCAGTCATTACGAGGTCTGTTGATGGAAGGTATTTTACCTTTGGCTGTATATTATTCAAATGTAGTTAGATTTATTGAGACCAATCAGCGTTACGCTGGTGGTAGAGTAAATCAAGCACTCGCAGCCATATTGAAGGAACTGATGCGTGATTATTTAGTAAGTTTATGTTAATGTTTATATTTAATTTTACTTTTCCATGAGTTGCATCAAAAACTATCCGGAAGTAACATTTTCCAATTTTTTCTTTTTCTTTAAACAAGCAATAAGTATGTTTTCATATCATATTATTTTTCTTTTTCTTCTTTTTTTCTGGAACTAAATAAAAGGTAGGCAGGATTGCGAAACAATGGATAAATAAATACTAAAGGCCTGTAAAGTTTAAAGGAAGAGCTCAAGTTATTTTTTGTAATATTTTCAAATCTAATAGTTTAATATGTCACAATGAAAATGAAGATGTAATAAAAAAAGAGTGTGTAAATACACGAAATATCAATTCTCTCTTGAAAATCAACTTACCGTAATATTACTTAGCGCAAATTCTGAGCAGATTCCTCTTGATATATAATTAATTGTCACAAACGTACAGATTGAGCTGGTTGAACAAATTAGAATCGCTAGAAACGATGGCAGTGAAAACTAGACGTGATATAATATTTAACAATGCTCGTCTCTATCACATCTATCCAGTCCTTTTTATCTGACAGATCTTTTCTATTATATAATAGGGAACACAATGTCGGAAGCAACCTTTTCAGTAACATGATTTATCATTTCATTAAAAACCAATGTAGCCGAGAACTAAATAAAACCTTTCCTATTCGTATTAAACTTCAAATATGTACTTATTTTTAACCTTGTAAAACCAACAAAAATGTCGAACATTGAAATGATAGTTTTAGAGCCAGTAAAGCTCTTAAGCTACCTAAAAAATTTGCAAAATATTTGTAGAATTTGAGATATTTAAATAGAGGTATCAGGCGGTAATGTAATTCTCAGTTGAAACATTTTCCAAATGACGGATTCGGCCCTTACCATTTGGTTTGACTTTCTAAATCTAAAACTATCGGTAAAAATTGAAGTGTATTATCCGACCGAAAGTGCTTTATTGTTTTTATTCAAAATCTAAAGCGAATTTAGCTATGCCATATACAGTGCATTAAATCGAAAAATATACATAACTAGAAAATTATTATTTAACTATAAAAAACTAACTATACCAATATATGTTTCTTAACAAGAGATATTTATGCGATTAATGCCACAAGCATGCAGTTCTAACTCCCAAACATGTTCATACAGTTTTTTGTAATTAGATAATATATATTTCGGGTTATATCTACTATTCCACTTACGTAATGTATACAGAAATGTCTGATCGTGTTAATTATTGCAACAATAAATTTCATAAATTTTTGACCGAAAACCGGTTTAAAATCGAAAAATCACTTTAGTTTCACATTCAAATATTTAATTTATTCAAAATATTAATGAATTGTTGAGGAAATATATAAGTTTTAAGTAACAGTGAAAAAACACTAAAAATCTGAATATATACGGTGTGTTATATAAACGTAGTTTACTATCTATTCAATTAATGATTATTATTTTTAATAAAAAAATTATAACTAATGAAATGTGCGAGTAATTATTTTTGTTTTTTTTATCCTTGCTTTAAAATTCGATTCAGTGAAACGTAGCTTTTTCCTTTAGTTGAATGTGAATAACTAAACCGTAATATAACTGCCCCAGTACTGCAGTAAAGTCTCATTGTTTATTACCCCTTTTTTTTTCCTTTTTTTTTTTTTTTGCAGTGTTTCGTCTCAAAACTGGAAGATCGTCAACGTAGCGGTTTATCGACGTTACATGAATTGGCCTCTTTGGTACACATCCAATTACGGAGTATGGAATTTTTGTCAAATCTAGTCAAAACAATTACCGCTGTAAATATATAACATATTTTTAAATTTTAATATAACGATTGAATGTATGTTACATATTAATGAAATAAGTGTAGTTATTTTTTCTATATTTTTCCTATTATTATTATAACTTTGAAAGTGTATGTGTTTAAATCAGAAATGGCATCTCCTTTTCGTTCGCTGGAAAGTCATTGAAAATACTAGTCACCAAATATTATTGACATATAATAGCTAAAGTCTTGAGGGCATTTTTTTTTTCTTTTTTCGCATTACGCTCATTTTTAACATCCGCACCAGCCCCCAATGATACTAGAAATTGTTTTAAAAATCGTTTCAAAGCAAATTATCTAATCACACTGAAATCATACTACAATTTGCTATCGATGAAACTACATTTCATTTCGAATTTCGTATAAGTTCCGCAGATCTCTGAGTGATCCATTTGTCGCAGTGTGAATAGCTTTTGAAAGTTGTATAACTAATTCTCCGTTGATTTATTTCGGAATGTAAATTAACGTCTTCAGCACGTTCTTTTCAACGACGAGTGCTCGTTCGGTGTAATGAATACGATATTTTATGGAGATTTGCGACACTTACGGGTTACAGGGCAAATTCCTATTTACAAACGTTTATTTTGTGCCGATATTGTGTGATAAGTTTTGGTAGTACTACTCGTTGACACGAGTTATGCGTCAATCGGATATTCTCTTCGTCAGCATGCTAACCAAAATTGCCAACGGAGAAAGTTTTACTGACTGAAGAAACTGATGAATTCGAGATCTGTTTACAAAGAAAAGACAGAAAAAATAGTTCCTCGAGTTATACGTTTATTCTTTCGTACGATAGTCTTATTTGAATACAACCACCACTGTATGTAAAGTGCTCGCGTTATAGAGTATGTATTATTACTCTGAATATAAAAACGAGATATCTCGAGATAAATTACATAAAATGAAGTCAGAAGAATTGGTCAATTATTGTATATGATTAAATGAAAGAAAAACGAAAATGATGATAATCAGCCGCAAAACATATCAGAATGTAAATATAACAATTAATGGAAAAATGATAGAAGTCGCAGGGTACAAATATCTTGGCAGCTACATCACAAACATGTTACATCCAAATGTGGAAGTAAAGAAACGGTGTTGATATGGAACAATGCGGAAATTGCTCACAGATTCATCATTAAGCCTCAGTAACAAAAGTTTATGAAGTGTTACATCCGGCCGATTTTATTATATAGCGCAGAAGCAGCCACATATACAAAAAGAACAATGGAATGATATTTGGAAGCATGCGAAATGTGGATACACAGGAGAATCATGAAGATATCATGGACAAGGAAGATCACGAATGATGAAGTGTTACAAATGACAAACGCAGGGAGATAAATCTGCGATGAAATAAAACGAAGAAAATCCAGCTATTTCGGTCACGTTATCAGAGGAGTGGCGAATTGTTACGCCTAAAGATTATGCGATAAAGAGGGCGAGGAAGAAGAAAGACGACGTGGATCGACAACATACGAGCATGGACGATAAAATAACAATGAGAAGCTTGGTGGACGTAGCGGCCAAACATGAGATATGATATTTCGCCAACAAATGATCGTTAACGCACGCATATCTGCGTATGACACGAGAAAAAGAAGAAACTTTTCAGTTGACATACTTGACGCGGACATGTGCATGATCAAATTCAGTATATAGAACTAGATATCAATAACATGATCAAACAACTTTGGTTTTCATTTTTGCAGCTGATAATAGGTAAATTAGTTCGTAAAAGTACGTTCGGTCAAATCCCAATTTGCAAGACAAATAGGTTCTTATTAATGTGCGATCCGCTAGTATCCTTCCGAGCATTCAAAAATTATGAAAAAAAAAATTCCCAAAAATACTAGAAGAAATACTTTATTTTTCGACATAATTTCCGAAAACATTGGGACATTTGCTATATCAGTTAACGAATTTATCGCTTTACTATCACAATAAACTGTGCAATGCATTTAGCGAAAAATTTCGTTACTGCCTTCGTGACCTCGTCTATTGCGAAGCGTTTCCCGACCAGATCGCGTTTCAAATAGGGGAAATTGTGAGGATCAAGGCATTATGTCAGGAGAGTTAGGTGGACGTGTAGATTCGTCCAATTCTATACGCGGACGAGAACAATAACGCATGATCGGGCATTATCGTGCAGAAGTACTACCCAAGACTGCAGGCTATGTCCTCTATAAATTAAAATTTTTCGATGAAATGTTGCAAGAGTGTCGCGGTATGTGAATTGCGTTATCGCATAAATTACAGCATTAGAATCCCGAATCGGTCCCAGAAGGCTATCGGAAAAACGTTTCCGTTAGAGCGTTCAGTCTTGGCTTTTAGCGAACTTGGCTGACCTTTTGTTACTCATACTTTACATACCTCTTTCAACTCTTGGATCGGGTAATACTCCCAGCTTTCGTCGCTAGTAACAGAACGATCGAAAAATCATCGCCAGATTGTTTGTAATGCGATAGAAATTCGATCGCAGCTGCCATACGATTGTGTTTTATGTCCCGAGCGTATCTCGCAATTCTTTCAGTTAAAACCACTCACTGACATGCTTCGGACATACGTACAGACTTCCTAACGATCAGATCTCGGAACATAGCAAACGGCGTTGTGTTTGTATTTCCGTTTTCTACCTCTCCTATGTATTTCATAGAGTGCCGCTAAACAGCGTGAAACAGGTCGTCTCACGTTACGTATTGAAAACGGCCCTCATATGATTGATAGGTGGTGTATAAATTACCTAACTTTCTCTGGTTGCAGTTATTTCGGGGCTAAACTTACACCAATTTAAAATGCACAACTTAAAAATATTTTTATTCGCCACACTCACATCTACACAATCAAAATTCGCATCTGTAACATTGATAAAATATGTATTCAAATATTTCCAATATAGAAGGTGAGTGTAAATCGCTAGAAATTACTAAGTACATTTAAAACTCAATACTTGGATTCAATATTTTAAAAGATTTTTTCATAACTTAATTTGTCCTTTCAATTTTTTCAAATTTTAAATAGTTTAAGTAAAGGTTGGTACCGATGAAACATTACTATTTATAAAATCATATACCTCGCGATATCACTGTATATTTCAGTGTATGTATGAATGGTGAAAACACGAAGACTGATGTAAAATGAACGATGAAAAAAGCGAATAAGGGCAGAACCGGTGAAATAAGAGAGAGAGAGAAGTATGCACGTTGTTGTAATAGAAATTTATAGAAAAGCAGTGGTTAGCGTAAGAGAATGTTATAATGTGAAATATTATATAAAGCATACGTCTGCATGTTGGCGTATGCATTATGTAATAATACAGTGATTGAGTTTCAACTAGTGTCAGTGTTAAGTGCAGATCGGAAGGAACAAAAGGAATATATGATTAGTACCATTACGAAATCGTCAGTGTTGGATGAATAATCTAAACGGGTACTATACTTGGCTTTTCCCTTTTTTTTAATTTGTATTTAAAAAAAGACAGCAATTAACAAATATTACAGAATTGAATCTGAAGAGATTAATCTATTTTTAAGAAAGTATAGTATACGTTGGCGAATCGGTATTAATGTTTAGAAAATGCCGGTGGGCTGAACAACTTTTGATATTGCGTTTATGTAATATTAGTCATAAGTGCAATATTCAAAGTTGAGTGAATAAAAAAAAAAAAATCGAAACCACGGGTTTTTTATTTGAAGAGAAAAAAATAATAGCATCAAAAAAGTACAATAAATTGAACATTTGAGTAAATTGCTTCAAGATGCACAGACTTGACCATAGAGCTAAGAATCGGTTATATTTTTGATATCGCAGGTACGTGCTAAATAAATAAATACAATAATCGAAAATAAATATGTTAAATTAAAACATCCTTGTCAAAAATCATACAGCATGCCAACGAAAGCGGGTTTAGCACAATACACAATTGTAAAATTATTGAAGAAATATATTGTACTATATTTTAATGTTTTATCAGTTAACTGTTATTTATTTCGAGTTCAAAACTGCAGTATTAATATTAACGATATTTAAATGTCCAATTAAGACAGGTGCTCGTGGTGGAAATACTTTGTCAATTTTATACTTGGAATGCGAAAAAAGTTTCATGGATGAAAAGCTCCTTATATTGCTATTGAGTAAAGCGGTACTACCATATTTTCAGTCTTTAGAGAGTTGGATACATTCCGGCTACCTTTTTGATCCGTACAATGAGGTAATTTTAATTATACAGTGCCATTCAACAGCCGTAAAAGATCATTATTAAAAGTAGCGTTAGAGCCAGCGCAGTACAATTAATGAGAATTTTGCTCTGTAGACTCCTAAAAGTATACATTTTTGTAATCAAATTAAATACTTGTTAATATACTGAAAAAGTTTACTTATAAAGTAAAATTTTTTAAATAATATTTCGAAAATATTCAAGTTCAAAAAAGTAAACATTTGTCAAATGTATTAAATAGAGTAAATTCCCTTCACTAATTTCTGTCCTCTATATCGTGTTTTATACCAATTTTTGCAGATGTAGTTTTTGTATTATTTTTTCATGTAAATTGACGAGTGTCAAATTTAATTACATTTTGCAATGTTCATTTTTGTTGAATCAAAATTTTTAAAAAAAGGGTAGTGTCTAGATAGTTAAAATACGACCTGTAGTAAAGATTTATTTATGCTCGAGTAGTTTATAACTTTCGCCGTAATAGCTGAATTTCAGTTAAATATATTTCGATAAATTATTTGTATAAAATAATTTATCAGTTTCAAAGAAAAATACACTTAACTAGTTTACGCAATTTTTTTTTTTTTGACATCTGTGTGTCTTATGGCTGAGGATCATTCCGAAAATTTCATTTTTTTGCAGGTTGATTAATGGTTTGTAATTTATTCTTAGAAGTGTTTTTTGATATCACGTATGTCTAAAACTAGACGATGTTCTCGAAATGTTTTCCGGCTTATTTTGTAAATTTAGAAAAAGTTTAAGTTTTATTTTTGCTCGTATCTACTAATTGTTTTTATTAGGTAACACATATAGCTCATATATAAATCTCTGTTATCGAACGATTAAAATTTTAACTATCTATTTACAGTTCATGATAGTCGATAATAAGCCGAAACATCATGAAAAAATAGACGAACAGATTTTAAGTAATTGGCTAGACCGATATTCGATTAAAAAGCAAAGAGTGCCTAAATTTTTGGAAAGTTTCGAAGAGAAAATATTACGATCTGGGAAGTATCTTAACATCGTCAAACGATGTCGTAAGTGTGATTCAGATTTATTTAGTTTTAACCGACCGTAAAATTTTGCAATTTCACTTTTGTCCTTCAATGCCTTTTGGATTACAATTTAAGTAGAGGTGATTTAATATCTCTACCTAAAACAATAATTAAATTGTATTTTCCTTCTAACGTCTATCACCTTGTTGTGACTAATAAAGTGAGCTGAACTTTAAACCAAAACATTCTTCTTGTTTTGAAAAACTAAAGCTTGATTTTTTTTTTTTAGATTTACAAGAAAATTTCAGTTTTATTTAGATTTTAAAGTAATATTAATGAATACATAATAATAATAATAACAATAATAACAATAATAATAATAACAATAATAATAATAATAATAATAATAATGTGCATATTGGTTTTTTTTTTAAAATCTTTATTAAAATTGTGAACAGACGCTAAGTTGTTGCGTTGGACATAAATAAAAAAATGCTGCCGCATAGACAACAAAATTAATTTTATTTATATTATTAATTATTTTTATGAATAAAAATTGAAAAATTAGTATGTATTCAGCTTTATAGTTTGAATATTTTTATATCAATGTTCTAAAGCTTTTACAAAAAGTTTCTTACTGAATTGAATATATATCATTGAATCATCTGTAAATTGGGATTTATATCCAAGTGTAATACTTTGCCCGAGCATGAAATATTTTTGATTTATTTTTTTCTTTTTGTGCTTAATTAGTTTTAATTTATTTGCTAAACCCGTCGTCATGGGCAAAAAAGAAAAAAGGACTTGGAATATAAATAAACGAACTTTCTAGAATAACAGCAAATTTTCGTGAGTTAAGAAAAGAGTATTATTCATTACTGTTATAATACAAGCGGTTAAAATTGTTTGTCTTGTTACAAAAGTTTACAATTAAAAAAGCAGTCATAATAATCGAAAATTAAATACGTATGATTATTGAGTGATTGAGTAATGAAAAATAAAATGAAAAAAAAGCGAGAAAACAATTTTAAAAGAATAGGAAAATTGCCAAGAACAAGAACTAGGTTCAAAAGAAAATTAATAAGAACGTGACTGTTTTCGCGGGTTGGCTGGATATAAAAATTTTAAATAGATTTATTTGGGCGGCAAAAGATTCATTGTCATAATTGACTGACTTCGTTTTAGTTAATATACTTAAAACGTGTTCATTTAAGCGGTAAAGATGTACTGCGTTTTTTTTCTCCTTGTAATAAAAAAATCTGAATTTCTTTAAAAAAGCGTAAAAAAGCGTAAAAATGTATTAAAAACTCTAAGTAACTTCGGTGCTATGGGAGAAATTTTGTTCTATTCGCTATTTTTTAAAGTTGGGAATGCGCTTCCAGGTTTTACAGTTCATGTTCCGTCCCAGACAAGGCGTACCTTGTACAATGTAACTGAATATCTGAGTTTCTGAGATTTTATTAATTTTTTTTTTATTTTGGCATCATAAAAATATGGAACTGAATAATTAGGACATTTTTCTTACAATTATTTCGGTACATGTATTTAATGGAAATTAAGGAAATAAAAACTTGAAAGAAAAACGAACTATTGTTTCAAACTACAAGAATTTGCCCAAAAGAATAAAAACTAAATATGTATCAATACATTATACTATATTTACTATTATTTTTGCGGCGAAGTATGAATTATTAAAAATCTTGTGTAATTATATTTTAAATGCGGTTATCGCGTTACAAAAGCACATACTGTTCTGGACGATCATGTAGTATAATAATTCGTTTTAAATTTTGTAAACGATCTAAAATCAAATGTTTACCATTATTTGAATTTTAACTATATATTTTATTATTTGTTTTTTTTTCAGAATCGCTTATTGCAAAAGAAATTTTACCAGTGAAAGCATCGTTGAATAAACAACTGAAATTTTCTGATCCGCGGGATTCGTCTTACTTGGAAATTATAAATGATGCATATAATTATTCTAGTAGTGCATTGTTACACCTGTTATTTCGTCATTACCACATTATAGATAGATTTCGGTTCGTACTGTTTTCTTTTAATAAATTAATAACTTTATCTGATGTTTTGAGGTATTAATAGTTGTTTTGATTTAATTATTACCAGCGGTGAGCATTTAAATAACCAGTCGGACTTACGAACCATAATAAGCGGGCATCAATTAACTACGTGGGCTTAAAATGGGGAAGGTCCAGCAAAATCTCATCAAATCTCACTTAAACTGGGGGAGGGGGGATTGAAAAGCACGTCAACTTTTAAAGAATACATATTATTATGCGAATAATAAAAAAATTATAAAATTTTCCCTTTAATTTTTTTTTCGAGTTTTCCATTTTCCACTAAAAAAGTCTCATGGCTATTACAAACTTTTATTTTGAGAATACAAAAAAAAAAAATAAATAAATGTTCAGAGTTTTTAAAAGAAAAAAAAAAAAGGACTGACGTAGACAATATCAAATATTTACATGAATGCTCATGGAGTGAGTGAAAAATTAGGAAAGGAGGTGTTGTCTGTTTTTACTTTTAATTTTACTAAATTTAAATAAATTCGTCGCGATAGCCTAGTTGCTAGAGCGTTTGACTTCCGTTATGGAGATCACGGGTTCGATCCCGAGCGACGACGAACTTATTACAAGAATTAAATAAATAAATAAAATAATCGCTAGTAGTCACGTGGAAGGCAATGGCAAACCACCACGTTCAACATCATATGCACGTTAGGTCAGTACACAGCAGACCCACACGGGACTGCACTGGTAGCGCTATAACAAGCGGCTACTATCAGTTCCGAATGTAGTCTTGCGTGTGTACACCTGCGTTGCTTATAACAATTGCCTAGTACACTACCTATGTCTGTACTGCTGAGATGTACAAATAGGTAGTCGCCGACGCTCAGAAGCTAAGTATGGTACTATAAAGAAAGAAGAAATATATTTGTTGTAGTACATCTTAACATTGTATTTTTTTTTTTCTTTATGAAAATGAATTTAGTACTTTAACAACTATAGCGTAAATCTCATGTTTGGAGAGGGGGGAATCAAATTTAAAAAAAGAAAACAGCTTACATAATTAATAAATGCTCCCTAATGTGAAAGAAGTTTATCTATATGTAAATTATGGAAGCTGCACAAAGTTTTTTTTATCATGAGCCTATTTTTAATTAAATTATACATTTAATCATCTAAAGTAGTAGATCCGTTTATTTTTCTATTAAACTTTTTCAAATGGTTAATTTCATGAAATTATAAGAATTGTTTCTTTTAAAATGAAATAAAAATTTTATAAATGTTTATTATTTACCATCAGTAAAATAAGTTCTTTTCAGTAAAACACATACGAAAAAAAATTGCAAAAAGTTTAATTTATTCCTTAATTCGACATTTTCGGAGGTTTTATCAATAAAGAGAAAGCTATTAATTGTCTTTTTTGGGTGCAATATTAATCTGATTAATAAATTAGCATCAAGTAAGAAGAATCTTAATAAAATGTTTACGTAATCGTGCGGTAGTCTAGTGATTTAGGTGTTTAGCTACTAAATCAGAGGGCATGGGTTCGAGACTTGTCTCGTTCCAGATCCGAATCGGTCCCAGGTTTACCCAGCCTGAAATAATTGGGTTCTAGAGAAATCTGGGAAAGTAAAGGCGGATCCCAAGTAGAAAGGAACTGGCCTCCCTACTCTCATTAGTGTCGTTGGGCTTAGTAGATTGTGAATCTTAACTTCACAATCCGCGGCGCCTTATCAAGGGTATGGCACTTACTTTACTTTTTTACTTTTTATTCGACATTGTGGGAGAATTGCTCAGAATCGTCCGGAAAGGGCGAGGTTGAGGGAGGCTTTTACTCAAAACATGAACTTTTAATTTTACATAACTTTCATTATGTATGTACGCTTCGCGTTATAGTATTGTAATGGCTAATAAATAAATATATAAATAAACAGGAATCTAAAGCTAGTGATTTAAATTAAAATTAAAATTAAAGTGTTACATTACTAATAAGTAAAATAAATTAACTGAAATAGTTTAAAAACTATTTTTTGCAGTTAGAACATTTTAGTCATTATCTTGTTTTGGAACATTAGAATATTATGGCGAAAGGAACAGTAAACGTTTTTCGTAGAACCTTTAATGCAATTTATGTATACACATTCCTAATTTACAGTGAAGTGCCTGTTTTACTTTACTTTTAATAACTGACGAAAAGCATTTAATAAACTAATTAAAAAACTTAAAGAAAAGAAAAAACATACTGGAAGATTGAGACAGAAGTTAATTCAGCAAATGATAGATAAGTTTTAAGCGTGCAATTATAAAATAATGAAAGCAGTGGTAATATCACGAAAATTCTAAAGAAGAGGTAAATGATCTTCCGTATTTTTTTATCACTTAATATCGATGATTTGATTAAAAATAAAAAAAGATATCAAGTATATAACATAACTAAATTTTATTAAACGTCGTTGAAAACTTTATTCCTAATCTAAGGGGTGTAAGCAAGAAATATTATATCCCTTATATTAGGAATATAGTGTTAAGCAACGTTTAAACAAGTTTAGTTATTTTCATGTTTTATTTTTTAATATTATTACGTTTAATTTTTTCATTTGGTATTTCAAGAATAGTTGATTAAGTAAAGTAGTTAAATTAAATCAACAAAAATATTTATATAAATCGCGTTTGTTCGTTGAAAATTATTGTTTTACGCAACCATTATTAATGATATTACGGAATACCTCCAATAATCTAATAACTTCGTAATTTTTTAGCTCGCCCTGCGTATAGTTCCGTGTAGACACATATCATATTATTATAGTAAAAAGAATATTTTCAAATTACAGTTGAAAGTGCATATAAAATATATAGGTATATAATACTTTTTCTCTTCGCGATTGTGATCTTCCTTGTATATGTGATGCTGATCACATTTTCTTCGAATGTTCCGTTCTTCTTAATGAACGCTCCCTTTTATACGGCCAGCTATTGACATTAGGTCTCCTACTCCCTATAGCGCTTCCTTTTCTTTCCTTCATCTTCTGTGGTGCCTGCACTGCTGTCCTTTGTTGCGTCCATTTCTGACCGCCTATCTATTTAAACTTATAGCTTTGCTTTTCCTGTTGTTGGGTCAATGCCGCTGGCGCTCCCATACAATAAATAAAAATAAGAAAGAAATATATTTATTTTTTTTTTCATAATTCAATTTTTTAACGTGAAATTTGAGGTGATGATAACAAATAAAAATCAACCGCTTAATGTGTATTTGTAAAAAAAATAGAAACGAAAAATTAAACTGTAATTGATAAACGTTTATATTAGTTATATTTTCGTCATCATCATCATCATCAAGTAGCAGCCCCAATCTGGGGATTGCTCACACCATTTCTACATTTCGCGGTTCCTTGCCATCTGAATTAATTCGCTGCATTTTTTCCCATCAATTTCGATCATTTCGATTCGTCTCCTTCCTCTTGTTGTTTTACCTTTTATTTTCCCTTGCATCGCTGTAACAAAAATTCCTCCTTCTCGGATCTTATGCGCGAGGTATTTCCTTTTTCTCTGGATTACGTCTTTTACTACATCGTATTCTGTCAGTTGCCACCTGCTTAAAACGTCTTTATTTTTGACCTTGGCCGTCCATGGTATTCTCATCATTCTTCGTAACGTCCACATACCGAATGCATTTAGCTTTTTCCTGCATTCCGCGTCCATCGTCCAAGTTTCTGCTCCGTATTTTAGCACTGACATCACGTAACAGTTGTTGATCCTTAGTTTCAATTGCATTCCAAGCTTCCGGTCCCTCAACACCGCTTGTAAATTATTAAATGCTTGTTTGGCCATTCCTATTCTTGATCTAATTTCTTTTTTATCTCGGCCATCTGAAGTGAATAAGGCACCCAAGTATCGGAATTCTTCTACTTGTTTCAGCATTGTATTATTTATTTTAATTTTTACTTCTTTTCTTCTATTTTTGGAGAATCTCATCACCTTTGTTTTTTCGGCGTTTATCGTCATGCCATACTTAATTCCAGCTTTATTAATTCGATTTAGCATGATTTGCAATTGACCAACTGACCCGGCAATGAGCACCCTATCATCTGCATAGCTAATATTATTAATAGTTTTGCCATTGATTGTGAATCCAGTGTTTTCCAGCTTTGCTTCCCTCATAATTTCTTCCGAATAAATATTGTACAACCTTGGCGATAAGGGACATCCCTGTCTGACGCCTCTTTCAATCCTGCATTTCGTATCCGAATACCCGCCGTTCAATTTCATCCTTGCTGATTGATCCCAGTATAGATTCTTGATGACTTGTAAATCGTTATTATCTATCTCGTGTTTCTGCAATATACTTATGAGTTTATTATGGTTTATCCTGTCGAACGCTTTTTCGTAATCCACAAAGCACGCTATTACATCTCGGTTACGATTTATTGCTCTTTGTACTATTATTTTAAGGAGAGCTATCGCATCTCTAGTTCCTTTCTTTGAAACAAATCCATATTGTGTTTCTTCCAGCTTTCCATCCAATCGTTGTTCAATTCTACTATTTATTATTGATAAGAATATTTTTGCTGTATGACTCATAAGTGCCACTGTTCTGTATTCCTCGCACTTCTGGGATGTACTTTTTTTGGGTATTGGTATTAATGCCAGTGATTTGAAGTCCTCAGGTAATTTACCTTCTTCATATATTTCATTCAATAATTTTAAAAGCTCGCTTTTCCCACGTGGTGTCAAATTCTTTAATATTTCTGCTGGTATCTTATCTTCTCCGGCCGTCTTATTATTTCTTGCCCTTTTTATTGCATTTTCCAGCTCCCACATTTCTATTTTTGGGGCTTTTTCTTTCGTTTCGCATATAATATTTAATGGTCTGGTGTTATCATTGTACAGGTCAGTGATGTACTCCATCCACGCTTCTTCCTGCTCTTCTCTTCCTCCGCACATTATACCCGCTTTATTTTTCAACCTATATATTCTTGTGCTCTGTTTTTTATATTGCTTCATCATAATTTTCGTCATAAACTCAAATAAAGAATGAAATATAATAAGAATGGCGGATTATTCTAAAAAGATCAGTTCTATATTAATTTTGTATGCAATTTTTTGCGAAAAAGGAGGTGAAGCGTACAAGTTGTTAACAGTATTAATTTATATTTGTTAAAATATATTATAATAATGTATTCGTGTTTTAATTCAGCTGTTTAAAAAGGTATTTTCTAATGGAGCAAGGGGACTTTATCGTTATATTGATGGATTTATGCGAGGACGAATTGAACAAGGAAATGAGTGACGTAGTACCGACTAGAGTGCTCGCCTTGATAGAATTTTCGCTTCGTCTGTGTTCAAAAGGTAAATTAGATCGGTATAAAGATGACATAACCGTCACATTTGTGCCGTACGATATCACTTACGAAATGTGCAAGATCAACGCTATAGGAACTTCTCGCGAAAAAAGTAAGTAGCTTAATAAAGTACGTTGCTTAATTAAAAGACATTTGACCACTCTTAAAAATCATAAGCGCTGAAAGTGACAACACCATTTTTTTCCCCTCATTTCTTAATTTTCCTCTTCGCTTTACTATTTTCTTCTTTTCGTTTTTATTTTGTACCTCCTTCGCGCGGCATGTACGACGGATGATCGTTCAATGTTGACAAAGCTAAATAATTGAGAGAAAAAATAGAACAAAAATACTTTTATAAAGGTTTGGTAAAAAGGAAAAAATAATTTTTTCACGCCTGGGCTGGGCTGTTATTTAAGACCCTAGCGCTTTAAATGATTTAAGATCGTAAATACGAAGTAACATTGTACGATGTTACATATAATTTGGCCTTAACCGGGCATTTTGGAATATTAACGTATTACTGAAAGTCTACTTAACATAATTGAAAGAACCTTGAGCGAGTTTAATTTTAGTACGATAACTAAGTAACAGCAGTAGGTAAAACTTGAAAATTTTATTTTCTACTTTTTATTGTATTTTTGTAAAAGCGAATTTTCGATTAGATTATATATTTTTAGTTATATTTTTTGAATTAGCGTTAATTACAATCATTTTTCAAAACTTCAAATAATTAATTTTTTTTTTTATTTTTGAATTATTTATAGACCTAGCACAAACATACTATTACTATCAGTTTAGCAATAACTTTAGGCGTTTTTGTTTACGTTCTGCAATTCTTTTTAGAGTTTAAGTACGCAATTTTACAATATTACGGAACGGTCTGTAAAGTTTCAAATAATTGTTTCAAGATTGGTTATTAGATTTAATTGTAACAAAAATCATTAATTAAAAAAAACTTATAAAAACGAAAATGATGTGTTCGAAAGGAAGAAGAGGTAATGCGATTCGAACAATACCCGGTCAGTGGAAAGTTATAAAACGTTTTTAAATATTTGATCGTTAACGACGTTGCGGTTTATGTCTTGTTTCAGTTTATCAAACAGCTAGACATGAAAATATTTCCGGATTCGATTCAATGACATTAACACTGAATGCAGAGTGGCCGTTATCATTAGTGTTTAGTACAAAAATTATTAGCGTTTATCAGATCCTGTTTCGCTTACTGTTAAAATGTAAACGAGTCGAAAGGGAATTATGCAGGTATGACGATTAGAAATATATCTTTACACTGCATACCTTGAAATATTAATTTAATTAGAATTGCAGAGTTAACAACGGTTATTTCTTTACCTTTAAGTGTAAACGTTACCGGCTACTCGTTTTTTGTTATCCAATACCACATACACGTATTCACTTTAAACTATTTCAAGATGAGCTATATTGAATGAGAAAACTCAAATGCTGAAAATGAACTTATCTTTCAAAAAATATAAAAACAAAAATTAATTTGTAAACTTTAAAATTTAACTGTGTTAAAACAAAATTCTGAGCTATTAAAAATAGCGCGCGTCTAAAATTATCATTCGGTTCAAGTGGTAGAAACTGCATTAAATTTACCTTTGAAAAAGTATAACATATCGCTCGTTAAATACAATAACGTCATCACTAAAAAAATAGCGAATTTGAGTTATGTGTATATTTGTAAATAAGAAACTCGACAAAATAAGCATTGCTTTTGGAAAGGGTACACCGTTCAAATTATAGTAAATGTTAATTTGCGTTTTCTGCGAAATAGCGTTTTTTGAGTTATGACGTTATTGTATTTAATGAGCGATATAAGTAAAATTATACTAGAACGGCAGGTTATCAGAAATTTATTTTCTCTGTAAATGTTTAAGTATTTAAAATAAAAACAAAAAAAAAAAAAACAAAAAAACAAACAAGTGTATACTCATAATTACTTACGTTTTCATTTTCAAAAGAAATCATAGATCGTTAAACTTATTTTCTACCTTTTCTTTTTTTTTTTTTTTTTTCGCGAGTTTGTACGTATACATTTTGTAATTGTTGCTGCTGTGTTTCTATAGTATTTCTTTTACACGTCTACGATTATTAAGTTAACTCGCAAAATTAGTTTTCAGTGATTGAACGAACAAAAAGAAGTTTAGACCCTTGAACCATAGGCGTACCCAGGGGGGGGGGATTTGGGGGTTTAAACCCCTCCCGAAATGGATTTTTACGTTGCTGTATTATCGCTTCAGGGTCGTAAGATGTCTTGGTACCAGGCATTCTGACAGTACAACTAATTATGTATTAGTGTAAATTATTCTCAATATGAAAACGAACAGAAGTCTTACGCATTTAGAACTATTATACAAGAGATTATTAATAAAATATAATTATTAAGTAAAATCCTTTTATCTGCCAAGTGTTTTTTTAAAAATGGATCGACCCCCCCAAAAATCTTGCCTGGGTACGCCTATGCCTTGAACCATCGTTTTCTTTTAAAATGTTATGCATTGGTAGAGAATTTCCAGCATGATACAGTTCGAAAATTGAGAAGCGTCACATAAATTCAATTTAAAATTTATATGCAATAATACAAGTTTGAAGTGCAGAATTTACGTTCTGAATTAAGCGGAAACTTCGTAAACGTTGAAAATAGTATTGCGGCCGTGAGATATTTTTGCTGTTTGAAATACTTTAAGTTGTAATTGTATCGCGTGAATAATTTTTTAATTTCCTATCTTTCTCTAACATCTACACGAGATAATAATCCTTATTCGAACGAAATATCACTACCTAACCAACTATTATACTACGTAGCTGGTTCACAAATATTATTTGTAAGCACTGTATAATTTACAACATAAACGAGGGTTTTGTTAATTTATAATATACTCATAAATTACTTAACTTGCATTTATGATTTTATACGCGCATTATATTTGACTTTTATTCAAGTCCAAAGCGAATTTATTCGTGTATACTTAAAAGTTACATTTCACCATTTGATAATTTTATTGTGCCGCCAATCTTCCGCATACGTGATAAATTTAAAAGAAATTAAAAGCTGGAAAATATATTTTCATTTTAATAACAGTCCAGATAAAAAGTGTGAAACTTCTAATTATTTCCGGAATATTTTTTTCAAAAAAAAAAAAAAAAAAATAAATAAAATTTTATTTTTAAATTGCAAAAAAGTTTTGTGTTGTAAATATTTATTTTGATTTTAGGGTTTGGCTAGGAGATAAACGATTCAAATCGTTAGAACGTGTTAATGCTGCCCATTATACAAACGCATTCGGCTTAAGACACAAAATGCTCGTTTTCGTACAAAGTATACAATACTGTTTAATGGAGGAAATTATCGAATACTATTTCGTTCGTTTTATGGAAAATTTAAAAAAGGTTTCATTGGATATTGTTTTTATTTTCTAAACATAAAATTAAATATTAAATTATTCTACATTCTGTTTAATAATTAATAAAGGAAGAAATATATAAAATTTAATAATAAACGGTTTGTAGGATATATGTAATGCATTGCAGTGGCGCTTGTGTGAACATACAGCACTCTGTAAAAACGAGCTGAGTGTTTATAAGCTTTCCCATAATATGTCTTCTCTCCCTGTACGTTAGAAATTCACCCGGATAAACCTTTTTTATATAAAAAAAAAAATCACATTTAAAAATGTTGAAAAGGTAAGTTATGCCCCTGCATTCTGCAGCCGTGTTCGAATCGGACGTGCAATGTCTGCGTTTGTTTTGAGCATACTATACTTCAGTGTGGAAAAAGCAAACGTGTCTAATATGAGCATACTTTCGTTAATTATTGTTCATTATTATCCATTTATTTACATTGCAGTTGCGTATTCATTTTGTCAAATGTATGATTTTTATATTTATTCGGGAATATTAAAAGTATTAAAATATTAGTTTCTTTTTTTTTTAACTTACACTAGCATATATGATAAACGAAAACGAATGTAAATGAAATGTAGGGTTATGTGAAAACTATAGCAACTTATATAATTATTGTATTTATGTATACTGAAAGGGATTAAAATAAAATATCACCTAAAAAAAGTTAATGAACAATAAAATTTTAACAAATACTCGCTAAATCAATATTAATAACGGTTCGCTCCCATTTTTTTCAACTAAGTCTCTTTTTTTTTTATTATTTTTTCACATTTATTTTCTAAAATAGAACGTTTTTCTTCTTCCGACATTAGCTGATCCACAATGAATTTACACATTAAACTGTTTTGTAACAAATCATTTCAAATCTACGTGCGATTGGAGAAAATCAAACCAATTCGTGGCGTGCGACTCACTGCATAGATTACGTTAATTTGAAAAAATTTACGAAACGTCCGTACACATCACCGTTAATTTTGGCCATGGTCAAACTAAGCGTCGAATTAGGTCTTGGTGATTTTTTATTATTTATTTTTTCATTTCCTTTATTATAAGTTGAACGTAGTTGATTGTTAACGAAATATTTGTAAATTTATCTTTGTATCTTTTAATCTAAAAAAAAAAAAAATTATATGCATCGACCGTTAAATAGCAAAGATTATTGTAAACAAACGAATATAAATAAAATATTAAAGTTTATGTTTAGGTAAAAGTGTGTATTCGTTGCTGGACTTGGATGTAGTAGTTGATTTGCTTCTAGAGTAACGGTTCTACGTTGATAATTTCTGATTACTGAATTCTTCTTTTTTTGATGTATTTTCAATGGCAATTTTTTGATTCTTAAGGATTTTTGAAGGATGACCAGAAAAGTTGTGTTTTTGATATTAAATTATCTTTGAATGGCCCCATGTTTCCTGCAGGTCCAATGTAATTTGCTTTACATTCACCACGTTCCACGTTCTTGGCATGCCATTCTTCAAATTCCATTGTATTTAATTTTTTCTCCCAAGTTTTACACACCTTTGACAGTGCTCACTTTTAACGCAAATATCTATAACTTTTCGAGTGTAATATCCTATTAATGAAGAAACACCATATAACGAAGAGAAACCTCGCTTTTGTCAGGTTCCATCGCCGGAAACAGTCATATCTTCAGTATTTTCTACTTTATTTTCATGGCATGTGTTTCATTTTTTTCTTGTGCTGCAGCCGTGGAGTAAAATATATTTGCTACGGTTTGTATTTGGGCACAGATTTTCTTTAAGTATGAATTATACACCGCTTTACTTAAAAAACTACTCGATAAGTTGATAACACCGCAAAACTTATCGCAAAGCCTAAGCCTAATGAACGCATAATAAAAGTAAATCTATAATTTACTTCGTACATGCGGCCTATTCGTTCACTTGATGGAATATACAATGGCTTCGTACACTTCTCACATTTCACTTGAATTTCAAAACCAAGACCTTCTTTTTTACAAGATTTAAATTTAATTTTCCCATCGCACTTTGCACATTTCACAAGACAGAAATCGTCGTGAATACTAGTAAAACATCTATAATGCGGTAATGTTTTTCGGCATCTTCAGGAACGTTAATCTCGGTGCTCACTTTAATTTGTTTTGCCGATGCACTTATAGTCTTTAAATCTTCTTTATTTTTCATAGGATTTGGTCTTTTTTTTGGTATGCCCTAGCGTTATGCTCCTTTCGATCCTCTCTTGGAATTTTTTTTGGCATTTTTTTTTTTTTTGAAAATATAACTTTAAGATTATAAGAATAACTAATTACTAAATGTACTACCGATCCGCTGAATGTCTAGGACACAACTGAGTCTATTATATTTCAACAAAAAAGAAAAAAAACAAAAAAAATGACAAAAACACGACTAGAACACGGTATGGTAATCTCTAAAAAAAAAAAAACGTAGTACACGACGATCTAACTAGATGGAAGTTAACGCGCTAAATTAACCCGAAAAACGATGACAGCGATTAAGACGATTATATCGAGCGAAAAACAATGTGTGTCTGTAACAAAATGACAATAGGCTACCCAGAATGATCTAGAACAGCTGTGCATAGGTCACCGCACTAGCTGCCCTGCCTGATTTAAGTGGGATTTTGTACAATCTTCCCTTAACTCAAGGTTGCACGGTATATAGCACAACCGCGCGTGCACCGCAGGCACATGTCACTGCCTTAGCTTTTGACCACTCCCGGCTAGACCCTTTGAAAGAGAAGGAAGAAGCTGCTCCGGTTATCTGCCTGCCGCGCTCGGCCGGCTCAAAAGGGGTGGAGCGCACAGCTTACTATTTTAATCAGTTGTACTGTAAATGACCTGAGGTTTTGGGAAAATATTTTTAAGAAGTTGTACTTTTATATAATTTTTTTTTAGAAAAACGGATTTTTCTAGGTGGTTATCCCATACACCCCCCCCCCCCGCGCCCCTTAAGATCCGTTTTCTTGCAGCGCATTATATAAAGTACAAACCTCTACCCCTACCGAAGGGTGCGCGTGCGCACTTACACATACATACATGTATATGTATATATATTATTTTTTTTTGTTAGTCGTTTATTAAAACGTGCTTCACAAATGTTAATTTCGTCAAAATAAATGAAAGTTAAATCCTTCGTATTATTTTTATTTGTCAAATAGAGGTATTCAAATATTTTTTTTATTATTTTTTAAATTTCTTTTAGGTAAAAAATGTAGACGACGTTCTAACTCTGCACTGGAATTTCCTGAAAAGTTGTGTCGATGATGCCATATTCAAATATCCAATTTTGACTTCGTGTATTATGCGTACATTAAAGACGTGTTCGGAATTTTGCGATTTTTTACAGGTGAAAGACATTTATACTTCTTATTATTTTAAAACTAAGCAATTTATACGTTATTTATGTGGAATAATATTTTATTCGAAGAAGAGCTTTTCCAAAATACTTAAATTATTATATGCATTCTGTATTTAAAACTACTTACACATAATAAAATTAAGAGCAATGATTAATAAGAATACGTGTTAATCTATTTGGATGAAGATTAACTTTAGTAGTAAATTTTCTAATTTCAGTATTTGTATCAATTTTGGCATTATTGAAATGGTGTGCGTGATATATATATATATTGTAACGGATTCGGTACCTGCAGCGCTATCTTTTAGCGGTGTTCGATTTATAAAATATTTTCTCTGGCCAAATCATTAATTCGTGATTTATCGAACACCGCATAGTGGAGAGTACTCTATGAGTTTGGGACGAGTGCGCGTGGGGTAGAAACTACGCCGAGAAACATTGAGTCGAGGGAATTTTATAAAGTCCTGTAAAAGGCAGGGTAATTTACCGCGATATAGTATTATTTAAGAATATTCTAGAAATATCGATTCGGCGGCGCTTTGATCTTTTGTTAATTGTTATCTTTATCTGTTATTAATTGTTACGAAGTTATTCGGTAAGAGTTTTGTCTCGAATAGGCATCGTGTCAGTTGTTAGTACTATTCCGTATCTGGCCATCTTATTAATTCGGTTCTTGCACGTCGTCACGTGTATCAGATTTTATTCTAGTCGTCGCGGTCAACCTTTTGTCAAGTTGCCCGTGCTGCAAATTTGTTTAATTAGTCAATTTTTATGTAAATATTTTGCTAATTTGCCCACATTTGTATGCGTTACGTTTATTAATTTTTTTTTTTACGAAAATATACGCGTTTTATTGTATCAAAATTTTTTATTGGACACTTGGTGGGGCCACCGTGGCATCTCCCCGCGGAGAAGTTACCGCCTTTGTACGGCTGGTTTTTGGAATTTTTTTTTTTTATTTGATTTATTTTTTTGTATCGGCAGTTTTCCCCTTTCGCGATTCTTTTTCTTATAAAAAGCCTAGTGCTGTGCCAGGCGGAGCTATATCGGTTAGGGTGCCACTGGCGCCCGTAAATTAATTTTTTTTTTTATCACTCATCAATACAAAATTTCATTAAAGAAGAGGAAAACGATTCTTTATCAGTATTAATGACAACGTCATCCTTGGCTCAACCACCATTAGTTTTTCTGTTACAAAATTTATGTCATGAAAATTTTTTTTTTTGTCGCGCATTCGGAAAGAATGACGTTGCCAATTTTCCTCGTTCTTAGAGCTGTGGGTCAAGGGGCGAAGCACCTTGGGAGGCACGAGGGGCTGAGAATATATACGTATGTATGTGCGTGTAAAACTTTGAGTTTCGAGCCTCATGGGGGGCAAACCCCCTTGGCCACTAATCTTTATTCTTCTAAACTTTTTTTAGAACAATTATTTTCGATTGATTACGTAATTTTTTCCCGTCTTTTATTTTTAAAAAAATCTTAGCAATTGTACAACATAGCATTCAACCTTTGTTTCCTTAAAATAGCGGGACATAATCATGAGACAAAAAATATAGTGTGCATCGAGCTAAGAATGACGTAGTCATTAATATATGTATTTGTGCATCTGTGTGCAACTCGATCCTTCGGACTTCAGATGAGTTCTTCTATAATTCGTATAGAAGATTCGGTTTTAATTGACTATGCCATTTTTTAATTTACGGTTTACTTGACGATTTCTAATTATCAACTCTTTATAGTACAAATCGCGGACGTCATTAATAGTTTTCACAAAATTTCATACCGCACTTCTTTAAAAAAAGTAATATGTCAGAATAACGCACGAACAGGATTTTCTTACTAATGTAAAAATGATATAATTATCAATATGTTCTAATGTATGTATTAAAAACGTCATGCTTAAATGTATAACCGATATTTTTTGTATAATAATCGTAATGAACTCTCGAGTGATTTTAATGTTTCAAATGTAACATTTAAAATGATTTTAATAGTCTTAAATTCATAATTATATTTAAATTTAAGCTTATAAGAACTTAAAGTGATGCGTTATATACTCATTTATGAAACGTGACGCTTAACCCTTCGATAATCAGTAAAGTATTGAGATTTTAAACTGTATATACATATAAATGTTTATGTTATTTTACTGCTGCATCTGCGTCATAAAGTGTATGAGGATATACTGTATGGACGCCGAATTTACATCGATGTTGAGTCCGGATCCAGATACTGAATATGGATTTATACGACGGGTAATGTAAAAAACAATTTTGATTGATATTTTGTTTTTTTATCCCGTATAAATTCATCTGATTCTTGTGACGTTCGTTTTATTGCTTTTTACCGCCATCCTATGACATTATTAGTTAAGCACGCATGAACACACAACAACCAGCTTAACAGTAACCCCTTTTTTTAGATATATTATTTGCGACCAAAAAATGTTTATTTATTCATCTAACAATATTAATTTTTAGTAATTACTGTACTAAATTTAGGTTGTCTTTAAAATCTTTCTGAAGGTTTTAATTTAAATATTCCTTGAAAATGTCTAAATAAAACTAGAGAATTACGCAATTATAATTCAGTTGAATTCCCTTTTAATACATTCTTTTTTGCAGTATTTTACCTGCTAATTTCACCAAATGTCGCACGTGGTTATTTAATAATTTTAATATCATTGTTTTCCAAGCGTGGTATGTTTTTATTTCTCTCAGTAATAATTACAGAATTGTAAAACAAAAAATGATCAAAAGAAACCTCCTTCGAAAATAATATTTTTTTTTATTATCTATTTATTTTAATCTTACTCGTGCTCAGTTAGATTTGTTGTTTTCCCCATCTAGTCAAGCAACTACTGACGTCTTAATTAGTTATTTTTGTATGTTGTTTTTATTATTTTACTATTTTTTTATTATTAAACTTTTCGGTGGTAGATCAGTGCACATCGAATTTGTAAATTTTATTATATATTTATTTTTTGAAGTTTAGAAAATCAAGCAAAAAAAAAAAAGAAAAAAAATTAAACAAAGGTCTGTGTGAATGTGCGTTTCGTTGGTATTTTTCAGACCGAAGAGAAAGATTTAAAACTTTGATTTGATAATACAAATGAAAAGAACAACATGAAATTTAATATGTACCAGTTGTTTTTGCAGTTCGAACTTTTAGATATTTGAACTGTTTAAATTTTTTATACAATTTTCCGGAACTTGTTTACATTTTTGATTTATTTAATTTTTTCGTTTTAACATGAAAATGATTGTTTCTTTTGCGAATTGTTCTATTTTGTTAGACTAGATGATAAAAATTAATCTTTATTTGAAATATTTAGTAAATTTTTGGTTGTAAATATTATTGTTAGCTTAGTAACTTTTGAATATTGTACTTTATTTTTATTTTGTAGTTTGTTTAATTCTTTTTTTGTTTTTTATTTTTTAAATTAAGTTCAACGAGTTTAGCACGTTTCATAATTATTATTATTAGTAGTATTATTGTTGTTCTTTAATCATAATGTGTTAAAAGTTGAAATTCGCATATAGTGATCGGTTATCTTTATGATAAATAGGCGCATCTTTGAAGAGTTGGTTTGAACTGACTACGTCATTATTGATAAAAAAAAAAAAAGATCAGTTCTTTTCGAAATGTATTATTTCTCTATTTTTTTTATAACATAAAGTTTGACAAATTTTCTTATTTTCTCCCGTGTAAGAATGGCATAGTTATTAATATATATATATATATAGTGAAAATTGGTTATATGATGATATACCGATTATAGAGACGAATATTACTGGAACTGGTAGAATTCCATAAAACTATACTTTAACTTCTATCACAACATCAGCTATAGCGACAAATCGGTTATTACGACCAAAAATTTGATACGTAGATGAATAATTATCGTCTATAACAACCCGACAACACAAAATTTAACTTTAAACGGTTTTAACGTATAAATTTAATATATGAACAAAAAAAAAAACATAAAAAAATAAAATTTGCACAGAATGGAACAGATATATTGTTACTCTTTGTTTTACTTATTTATGTATTTATTTGCAAGAATCTACAAACAACAGCTTTTCGGCCAATTACAGATTGCACTTATAGAGCTAAACAACGATATATAAATTATTAATCTAGCAGTGACAAACTCTGTCAGATCAAAACAATATGACCGAACAAACTTATAGTGGTAAGTAGTGTAATATGCCGACATTTATCCCTCAAAACTTGCATTCGCATCTAAATTCAGACTGTCGTGCACGCCTACTCATTCCCGTTTACACACACTGGTTATCCAAAAACTGCAGCTGGCAAGTAGTTTAAAATTTGAAAAGATAAGAGTGTAAAATGAACTCTAAACAAACGAACGGCACACGGTATCAACAATATATAAGCTCAATGGATATGTAAACGGCGAAGTAGACTTGTAGTTCAATTTATTGTTCCCGGCAGTTAATTAAGATCTTTAAAATTATGGCAACCCAGGATATCAAGTTTATGGTACTTATCGAAAAGTTTGTTGTAATCATTCAATAATGCTTCTATTGAAGAACATGAAAACTGCCGTTGTGTCTTAGTTTTCCATATGTGAAATAACACATTTTTCCGACAGTTAAATGACGGAACTTTAATACCAATTCTTTCCAATAAATATGGAACTCTCCATGAAGTATTTTATACAAGAAGCAGACCGCAGCAACACGTCTGCGACTCATAAAAGTTTTAAAATTAAATTTATCTAATAAATCAGTGTGTCAACTGCATTACTTAGAAAATACTTGACACGTTTAAAAAATAAATACTTTAAAAAATGCATCTGGACTACTTCTATTTTTTTGATCATTATTTTAGAAGAGGGATTCCAAATAATAGCTGCAAACTCTAAACATGAGCGGACTTAACTGTTATATAATGTGACTAATGTATTTTTACAATTTCTGAATAAAAAGCCCGACATCCTTCTTGCCTGACTGATCGTATGTAATAAATGAGCGTTGAAATTTAATTTTGGAATTAAAAATTACTCCTAAATCCAAAATTTCATTTTTATTTTCCAGGTAAACGTTCCTTATACTGTAAGTTGATGTAATTGCCTTAAATTTCAGCGTAAAAGTAAGAAGATAGCACACTTTGATCCGGCAGTCTATTTTTTGTACTCCAACTTTCCAAATGGTCGATATCTATTTTCGTAGTAATGATAAATCATTGATATTTTTTATTTCTTTAAATATTTCCGCATCATCTGCAATATAATAGCGTCGTGATGTATATTACTCGGGGTATAAATCATTGATGTATCATATAACAAAAACAGAAAAGAACACCTAAAACTGAATCGCTAATTAAAACGTCTAGTGCAGGTAGTTATAAAAAATATTGAAAAGAGGATATACTACTCATCTCGTTCTAATAAAAAACTGAAAATAACAAATATCTTCAAAAATGAAGAAAAAATGAACTACAGACCTGTAATAATTGTTTTTCCTTTTTTATTCTCAGATTAATTAAACTTTATTTTTTCATCATTATACTTTCTTGCATAAAATAAGAAAAAAGTTGGTACTTGTGTTTTAAAATTTATTAAAAAATATACGAAGCTAGGATTGCAAATAAGTATTTGTTTAATTAGTGAAGAAAGTTATTTTGTAATTTACTTAATAATGCATATAACGAGAACCGGTTTATAAGGACCAAATTATTCATCCTCTTCAAACTCGTTATAACCGATTTCCATTGTATGCGTATACGCTGCTTTATTTTTCTTAAGTAATTTAATGCTTTGTTTTTGTATTTGAGCATAAATGTCTAAGGTTAGTGTATTCATCGTTACTGAAAAGGATAATTCTATTGATTGTTTAAATCTGTTACTCTATTGTTTTATTTTTTATTTCTATAATACAAAAATATGCGTTATAGGATAAAAAAACTGAAAGATGCCAGCAGTCGTCAAGTCCTTCGTTTGAATTCAAATTAAAAGAAATTGAAGAAAAATTCAACAATCACGTTGTATATCTTTTGAAAATTATGGTGAATTCTGGTAAGACTGAATCCAGTGACATAAGAATTGCACGATGTTTTCATAAGTAAGTAGTAAATATAAGATTATGTCAGGTTTTTCTATTTTATTGTACCTACTTTGAAAGGTTATAATTCAACTCCGTATAAATTATATAAAATAACCGATTAATCGGAATATTCACTTACATCATTGTTGTATGTACATTAATTAAAATAGCATAAAATGTGAACGGAATAAAAATGCTAAATTTTCTTTTCTTTTATTGTGAAAATCAATTAAACAATACGACGCCTAAACTGTTCTCATCTGCATATTTATTCCTTCATTGAAAAGAATTGTGTTTTTAAAAATGCCAAGTTGCGAATAAATTGGTCGAGCGCATCAAGAAAGTTAAAAAGATAACTTCTCATCAACAGTTTTTGTACAGATATGTTCTAGGAAAGCGAGTGGGCTATTGAGACAGGCTGCGAATATGTTACCATTTATGTCGCCTACCCATACTGTGTAAAGTGCTAATCGGATGAAACGGATTAGTAATTATAATCTTAAAATATAATCTATAAATTCATTTTCTTCCATAACTCACATTTGTGTGATTTGCATTTGTAGCTTTATTTAAAACTGAATGTCCTAGTCTATGACATAAGTTTCGCTCTTAAATAACGATAATTGACAATATTTACATTGCTTTAATCTGCAAAAGTTGTGAATTTTTCAATACAAGCGACTGTTAAAAAAGACCTATAAATGATTTTATCTGTGCGCGCTATGGCGAGTTCTATATATATATTGTTGAAAATAATCCTTGAACTTTTTCGTGATATTTAATTTTTCACGGCAATAAATGAATATTAACTACTGCGAAGCGAAAGTTACTATTTCGGAAGAATGTTAATTTTTTTAATAGAACGGTTTGTTGCGTGTTGCAGTTAAAGAATATGCGATTAGTGGTTTACATTTAAGGTATGAAATACAGAGAACAGTTTCTGCTCCAAATTAAGAATGTGCGTGCTAAATATAGAATAAACGGTTATTTTGCGATTAATATTAGCAATCTATAAATATAAAAAATAAACCCGAAGATACTGCTTCGACGTAGAAAATAACAAGTAAACCGCATCGACTGGTATAGTACCGTTTATTTCTTCCGCAACATCATACGAATAGTTTACTAGCAAACAAGTAATTCAAAAACGACTTGCCCATAGATAAAATGCAATCCTACATATTTCTTACTTTTAATTTTGGGATTATCGACAGATCTAACAATTCGGTTAAGTTAATTGATATAATTTGGTAAAGGAAATAAATCAGTTTAAAAAATTTCGCACGATGTAGATTATATTTATACATGATTTGAACACAATATTAAAAAAAAAAAAAAAGTAATCTATTTTCTGATATGTTAAGATTAAATTTTAAATGACAGTTTTTTTTTTAAAGTATTGGAAACTTTTAATAATTTTCAAAACTGCTAGTTTAAGTGTTTGATTGCTTCTTTTTCTTTTACAGACAAAATTATAATGATTATTACACGCGCCTGTTCCACGAAATTGAGACATCGTTAGAATATTCTAGTCGTATTCGTAGTAGTTATGCGGAAGAGAATTAGTGGAAATATTTATTAACAGGTGGATATAAACATTTTAATTTGTTTTGTTTTGATGTAATTTGTGAAAGTGTGCATATACATATGTGTGTGAGAGTGTGTGTACGCGCGCGCATTAATGTACTCGAAACAATCACTGCATTTATGAATTTTTCTTACATAAATATATAAAGTATTATTAGTTGATATTTGTATTTCTTCGTAATGTTAGTATATCGAATTACTTTTGCGTCCTTCGAACTGTTTTGAATTTAAATTTTTTTTTTTAAATCATTAGAAAGAAATGTAAAATTGCGCATTTGTACATATATATATATATATATATATATATATAGGTATATATATAGGTATATACTCGTATATAGGTATATATGTGTGTTTTTGTAAATAAGTTTAATTTTTAAATTTCTGTTATATAAGTTAACGTGTATTTTATTCTTAATTAAATTTGGAAACTATGCATTTTAATTATCATCATTTAACTTTTAATCCGTATTTCGTCAGTTCTGTTTAAAACGTTTCGGAATGCTCTCTTCAATGGTGTACTAAGTTTGTCGAACCGAATTTCACTACAACTGGTATAACGGCCTAAAAATTTAATTTGCATCTGTTTTCATCGCGAAACAACCGACGGTTGGCAAACTCTGCAAATCTTTTTTAAAACGCCTTCGATGTATCTTTCACAGTTGCCGATATAATCGCTAGTTGTGCGAAGTAAAGAGCAAAAATGTTTCGAAATTAATAATAAAATTCGGTTTTAATTTTATTTTGCATTTTTAGTTTTCATGAAATTGATTTAGACGAAAAAGAAATCCAATACTAGTGGTTCTAAAAGTCTTTTTTGTATATTATTCGTAATCATCGAATTCAATTTAAACATCCAAAATCGGCCACTGGTAGATATTTTAGTATCGTTCAGTCTCCAATTTCAATTAAAGATTATTTCCACGAATATCTCGAACAAGCTCATTCTAAAATACACAATTGATCTCTTACCGGAACTTTTTTTCTTTCAATTTGTTATAGTAGTATTAGTGTTTTGCCGGAGTTTACAACCACTCTTCGGTAATACTATACAAAAAACATGGAGTATGAAAACCTTCTTTGCAAGATTTAATCTGCATAAATTTTTCGGACGATATTATTTAATTTGATGTGCAAAATGATTTTTAAAAATATAACCTATTTATTAAAAATTACATCAACATTTTTGTTTAGCAGTCATCGTTGTCGGATGATGAACATTTCGAATTTTTATAAACTATTGTGCCAATGTGGAATTATTACTGTCGTAGAAATTTAAAAAAGTCGAAAGTCACGAGTTAGAAACGTTAAAATAATAAGGCAAAGTACGATCATTGCTAGTGTTAAGAAAACTAAACACATTTTGTTGTAAGATTTCATAATATATCAATTTTAATCATATGTAATAACAAAACTCCATTTTATCGTATCTGAAAAATAATATTTATTTTTTTTTTTTTTTTGCGGGAAGAGGGCAGGTAAATTTAATTGCAAAATCAATTTTCCGTGTTCCCCATTATGCTGCCTTAACCGTTAAAAAACAGTATTTTTTACTATCTTTACGATTGATCAAATTGAAATACATTCAGATTGTTCTAAAATGACGGTATTAAAACGTTATACATCAAAAATGCGAATCCGAGGAACATAAATTTACGCTGTATGAGAAGAAAAAAAACATTTTCAACACGGGGACGGCAAATAACTGACTTTCCTTTGCCGTATCATTTACAAGCCCTAACTGCAGTCTATTAAATATTTGTGAAATTAAAAATCGCGATTTATTAGTGGTGGTGTGTAAGTAATGACTGTAACAAACTTCGTATGTGTTACTACTCGTTATTTTTTATTTTTCAATATAGATTTTAGAGCTTTAAAACACATAAAGTATCGTAAATTATGTTTAAAATGGAGAAAAAATACATTTTCAATTATAAACTTGCCTTTTTTTTTTTTTTAAATAAATTTTCCTATTAATTTGATACATCGATAAGTGCTTACAGTTGCGCACTTAAAACAAAATTCTAAAAATTAAACGTAACAGAATGTTTTAACTCGATAATTTTGTTGAAATTAGGGGTGTGCGAGATTCCGAAATTTCGGGACGGGACTATTTGGGATTTTCGATTATCGGGATTTGTCGAATTTTCGAGATTTCCCAAGTTTTACGGGAATTCAGTGATTTATTCGGGTTTCTCGATTTCAGGATTTCTCAGTTTTTTCTTGATTTTTTAAAAATAAATTAAATGTATAGAAAAACCGACGCTAAATAACTGTACCGTTTTTTTTTTTTTTTTTTTTTTGGTTGCGTATTATTTGTATAAAGAATTTTATATAAAACAAAAAATAGATAACAAATATGTAAATTTTATAAATCAAAATAATGATCATTATATTTGGTAACATCATAGGCATAACATATTAATAATTTTACAACAATAATGTAACAATTTTACATACGTGTTATGTATAGCGAACCTTTGAGTAAACAAAAATAATTTACCTGGTATTTTTGAATAGTAAGTATCCGAGAGAAAAAATCTGCATTGCAATCTAAAACTAACATACAACTTTCTATACAACTACACACACCGAAAATACAATAACAATATTTTACACATCTTATTCATTGTTTTACAAACAAATGGCCTTTTTTCGTATTCTATCTAATAGCAGATGTCGCCGGCGATTACTCTTGTGCGAACCCAAGTAGAGCTATTCTTTATATACACTCGAACAGTATATCTGGATGTAAGTTGTATTTTTTTATTTTTTCCCTATTGCCAATTTTATAAGAAATTTATTTTTATCGTCAATAAACAGTTAAATTATTCGTTATTTTTGAATTGGGGGTATTTAGGACGCTGTAACCGAATGTGTTCTCACTGGATAAAAAACGAGTAGCGAAATATTTCATAAAGGAAAAATTGAATTTTATTTTGTATATTTGAAACGTGTATGCTTTACAAGTATACATTTTTGCTGTGCGGTGTTTTAAAATAAAATTTTGATATATTTAGGATAATAAATACTAACACGATTTTAAAATACTTTCTATTTATTTATCGCCTTCTGGATGATTTGTGGTTTCCTTTTCAGTTGAAAAGTAAGTTTCCGTTTTTCAGACTGCTGATTTAGGAGATAAATATTTTTAGTTAGATTTAATATGTAAAGAATGCTTTCAGACAGTATAGGCCAGGAACTAGTGGTATGAGGAAGCGATGTATAAAGCGATGATGATGAGATTATCCACAACTGCGATATTATTCCTTGCAACGATTTACCGATGATGATAATTTCGATTATAGCGCGGTATTATGTATTAAATTAACTTACGGTTTGATCAGTGTAGACATGTCTGGGAGTCGGTCAAAAATTTTTGTGACGCTTTCTTGCGTCATGCTTTTTTAATAGATAGATGATTAAATAAACTATTAAATTGGCTTGATTAATTAAAATAAAATTAATACAATAAATCTGCAAATTGCCCATCAAAAATAAATTACATAATACGATATAATATCTTTTATTTTTTTTTTGTAATGCAAAAAAATTTACATAATGTTCAGTGAAATGGAAAGGAAAAATACTTCGAAGAATTTAGCGAAATGGAGCACAACCAAAAATAAAAATAACGCGCGCGTTTCAAAAAATAGAAAAAAAAAAGAAAAGACAATAAAGAATGCTGAAAGAAGTAAGCGGCAACACATCGTAACGAGAAATTAAAAACTGACATTGTAGAACTCAGTGTACTTTTAAAAAGAAAAACACCAACTTCAAGATTTTCTCTAAAAGTTTAATAAAAGCGCACCGATAATAAAAAATAATTATTTGATACGTGAGGATATTATGATTATTTTTAGACAACATTAACTTTTCGGTGTCGGCACCAAGTTCTAATTGCAAAAATAATTAAAACCCGCATTAAATATTCCTGATTTTCCTAATTATTGCTGCAATTTGAATTTGCATTCCGCTTCAAAAAATTAATATTGTTTAAGGAATTATCAAAATATTCTACTGTAAAATGTATTATTTTTTAATACGAAACGAAATACAAAAACACATTAGCCCATAGGAATGTATTTAAATCATAAAAATTTAATAAAAACTGACTATACCATAAATATGGATCGTTGATCTAAAACCAATGATACTTTTATGATTTAAATAAATTTCTATAAGTTTTATATTTCATTTAGCATTAGGTTTTTACTTAGGATAGTATGGAAGATTATATGATTAATTACTATTTTAATTTTTAGTGCATTTTTATTAAGTTTCTAGAGTAAGTCTTGAATTCGGTATTCTTTTTTTTTTTTTTCATCGTCTTTTAACTATTTCGTTTTACAATTTTTAGTGTAAATATTCTTAAGTGATAATACGGCCAGACCAACCGAAAATGATGCTACTTTCGGTACTCTATAAAGCTCGGTATTAGTTTAAGAATATAACGTTCAAATTCCATAGGTAATCAGCTTGTAAATCACACTTTGGTGATCTACAATTCATATTATCTTTATTTGAATCTACTCGTATGTTTACATACGGTAAGTAACAACTCGCTTTCATTGTCCCTCTAATTTTAAAATTTTGTTGGATGTTTATATTTTCGAAAGCGTATCTCTAAAGAGACTCTTTTTTTTAACGCTTATTTTAACGACTGCTAATAAATAATCATCAATACTCATCGGGACTTATACGGAATCATCACTGATCGGTGCAGTATTTAATAAAGAGCATCATTGCAGTCAATCCCGATGGTCAAAAGGGATACGCAGTAATACAAAACCGAAATATTTACGTCAGTGATGAGCTCGTAAGTTAGGAAAGTGCCAAATTCGTTTTTTTTTTTTGTTGTTTTTTTTTTCGAATCGATATATGGTAATTAACGTTAATAAGATTTTAATTTTTTGTCTGGCTGCAATAATTTTATTTTTTTTTTTGGTTTATGTTTCTATAATTAAACATTTATAATATTTTATGTATCGCAATAGCATTTGTTGTATTGATAAAAAAAATTCTGAAGGGACCCCATTTTTTTCACCTTTTCTGATGATTGATGGCACAGTTTATGTTAACTGATATTCATCGACACTTTCCGATAGATAAAAAATTGTTAAAATCGACCGCATGGCTATTAGTTAACGAACATAAAAAAGTAATATACGCGACCAACATATAGCCGTCATTTTGTTTACTCGTTTCTTTCTTTTCTTCCTTAGTCAGCGGGTAGGAAATGTGCCAGCTGAAGATCTTTTATCAATATTGACTAACCATTAAAAAATACAGCGCTCGTCGGTTATGATGCTAACAATGACAAAAGACGTTTTTGTATTTAAAATGAAAAAATGAAATTAAATCAATTTCGTTACGGAAATTAGTTTAGTTACCGACCAGTTCTATCTGACAATAACATATTATTCTTATTTAAATGTAAATTTTCTGTATTATGTCGGATCATATGGAAATGAGGAAGAATTAACGATTTTTTTTTGTACTTTACTACGGAAGAAGATTACAAAACCATCGCCGTTGCCCGATTATTTTAAAGTAGCAGTAAGGTAACCACGTAAATTATTAGCAGCATTATGTAATTTAAATTTTTTGTTATTGAAAAGGTTGACTACAGTGGTACTATCGAACACTGTTAAACAAACAAATTTTTAATTAAACGTAAAATATGGTTATCTTGAATAGTTTCTGGTGGTCGCTACCCAAAATGAAACTATCATCATTTTCGAATGTTATTTGCAGCTGTTGCGTGAATATGAGAATACCTCTCATTTGGGAATGTATCTCGTTCGCAGACTCACCTGAAGATATCATGTTGCTCAGGCCTGCCAAAAGATTGCTACTCTAGCTCGGATACTATACCCTCTATTAGGCAGGTCTTCTATTCTAAATCTAAGCTTGATCCATCTACCTAACTACCATAGTGCCAATATGGCGGTGTGAGCTGCAGATATATGGATACACTTGTACAAGTAACTTATCAAAAATCCAAAGCTAGCAGTCTAAAATTCTCCGGACAATCGCAGCTGCCCCTAAATACGTCTCTAATATGACCTAATACGCTGATTTATATATCCCCTTTGTCAATGAGGTCTATACTACGCAATACAAACATTTTTTTGAAAAATTAAAATCAAATCCGAATCCTTATAGACATAAAGTGTACACTAAAATACTGCCGGTTAATCTTAGAAGCAGGTTAAAAAGAATAAAATGGTGCCGCGACGCTCTTCCAATAACATAACAAATACAATTTCAGTGCTAAACGCATAATTCATATATATATATAATATTCATTTTATAAAGCTATACGCTAGTATTCTAAGAGCCACATATAACAGGCGTTAATTTTACTGTTAATACCTCAAATTCTCATAATACTGGTGAGTCTCTATGGGCCATACTTCACTGTATAGGTTGCCATGTTATCCCGTTGGTTTTATAAAACACACTGTTATAATCCTATTATTATCACCGACTCAGTCCTTCGTTGGAAGAATGTTTTTTTTTTGGGGGGGGGCGAGGGCAGCTACCCAGGACAATTCGACTATATTAGAGATTAAATTTTAATCTGGTCAGAGATCGATGAAAGAAAAGAGAGGCAAGAATAGGAACCACCTTTGAAGACGGCAAAGCTAAGATATGGGAAGCACATTATATGGAGTAGGAAAATTCAGCTTTAATAGCTGAACGTACAGGATATTACGTTCGGAGTAAAGACTGAAACATTTAAAGAGCACGTGGTCAGGATCACAAACGAAAGTACAGTCGCCAGAGTGCAAAGGGCAATAAGGGGACAACGGGGAAAGAGCAAAACGATATCGTGAGGATGGGAGCAAAGTATTATTGAACCACAGGCGGCAGATAGCAATAATGAAAAAACGTTTAAGAGTAGGAAAATAATGGCACCAAAAACAGGAAGGGGATCTAGGCTGAATAGAAATATAAAATGAGTTAGGATTGGAAGAGGATACACGTCCAACCAAAGTCTGACATGTATTCTTTTGGAGAGGGGAAGTATGTTGTGACCAGCAATCTGGCTATTACATGGTTAGTAATTATATGGAAGAGAGATCACGAGCACTGTTTACGGTTCTTACCGGTACAGTGGGGGAAAAAAAAAGATGGAAAATGTTTCAATACGTATTTTTAAATTGGGAACGAAGATTGAATTTACTTTTTTATACACAAACATTGTTGCATTCTTACAGATGTTAAATACGAGGAAAGATAGCTGCGTTTATTTTTGTTAATACTATTTTTTATTTTTTTTTTGCAAAACATGTATACATGGGCGTCGCCAGCGGCGGGAAGGTGGGCAGCTGTTCCCTCCTGGAGTCTTGAAACTTTTTAATTAACTGGTCATGATGAGTATTCATAGGCGCATAATCATGGACAATTTGCCAGAAACCCACGAAAATTATGTTTTAATTTAGGTTTTATTCTTGTTTAATGAAATATTAAGCCTTTACAACTTATAAATCTTATTTTTCCTATAACTCATATCCTCTTTCTATGATCTTGTCCTCCCCCCTGGCTCATCGGCTGGCGACGCCCTCGCATGTGTATTAATAATTTTACGCCGTGGATAATATTAAAAAATATGGAAAAGCTATACGAAAAATCGTTATGAAATATGTTATTGAAGATAAATATAGATATTTTACGTTCTTTTTTTAAAGATTGACACAATCAATTAAAATTCACTCTTCTGCAAGTATTATAAAAGAACTATCATCTAAGGGTCCAAGGAGTGTCCCCATCGCAAGGTTCGAAGAATCGAGTTTATTTTATATGTGCGTGTGTCACGTGTGCGTGTTGTATCTGCGTATATATACTCGCATTTATACACAAATCGTAAATTATTTATAAGAAGTGAAGCCTATCTCTCTAATTTTTATAAATTTCCCTCGAACAATTTGAAAATGATTTTCTGCCAAGCATATTAAATATTTGATAAAAGACATTACAGACTATAAAAAAAAAAAAAAAAAAAAAAAAAAAAAAACGCTTAATATTTTCAAATTCTATTGAATTAATTGCAATAGTAAAGAATATTATTTATTCCTTAAGGGAATAATAACAAAATATACCACAAAATAAAAAAATAATTTGAACAGTGTTAATAATATTGAACAATACTCATTATAGTAATTTATTTATTATATAATTGCGACGTATTTCCAAGCTTAAGACATCATAATTAATCATGGAATATTATAAGTGGAAATAATGAGTGATTCCAGTGAAAATATAATCGATGTTTTTTTATTGCTTTGAAATTAGACCGATTATGCGGTGTACTGCATTTCATATAAATTTTCCGCGGCAATGTGGCTATTTCTTATGTTTTCTATATGACTTTTTTCAATTCAAATGCGGCGTTTGTCGAACTATGCAACCGATCACATCTGCTGGTTTATCGATTGATTCCCACAATAGTCGCTTATATACAGTACTAATTGGAATTACGCGAGAAAATTAATTTCATTTTTTTCTGGTTTTCCCACGCTTGATTATAATTTTATTTTTCACTACTCAGAACTATTCACTTACAGCTGATTCTATTGTAATGTGCTTTGTGAAATATATGCCACCTACATGACATAATTAGTTAGGCAATATGTTTCGTTTTCAGGTAAGACTTGATTCGAATCTCGCTGTCGCACATTGAAACTTTAAAAAAAAAAATCATTTGCGCTAGTTTAATGTCCATAGTTAACGCACCCCCTCCCCGCCAAAAAAGATTAGAGTAATTTGCTCCTTCTTTAGGTCCGTCAACCATACATTCCGAAAAAAGTGTGCATTAGATTATTAATTTATCGGAAATTTTAGTAGAGTTAAAAATTAATAAAAATGTCTTGCATTTTATCATGTTATTATTCACCGCAGCATCCAAATTTGTAATAGATTCGCCATAAGAAATGTTTCGAAGAAGTAGATTTGTTAATAATAACAAAACTAGCTTGAGTATTTGTTGCACATTTTAAAAGAAATAATTTTATTTTTATAAATTCTTTAAAATTTTCATTGGAGTCTTTGTTTTTTTAAATTAATTTTTCTAACAAACTTCTAAGCAATTTTCTGAACTTTTTTTTCAGATCCTAAGGCAGCCGTGGCGAGCGGGAAGTTTTACGAAAACGTACGTCTTAACTGTTTTTCATTTGATCTTTACTACAGCCAAAAAATTAAAAAATTTACTGAATTTAATCATTGCATTTATCGAAAATTTATTTTTTTTAAAGTAATTCTATTTACCTCACAGGAACTATACAATATATATATATATGTTAATTACAATGTAATTCTTAGGCCGGCCCATATACAGTGAAACTTCTGAAAAACGGACAGTCGCGGGACCAAAAAATTTGTCGGTATTAAGAAATGTCCGCTAATGGGAAATAATAATGTATGTACAGTTTACTGAAATTTACATTATTGTGTATTGTAACGTATTTAACAAGAATATAAAAGATAGTACGTAATATAAAAAAATACAGTACATATTTACTTAACACATACATGCGTTTAAAATATATAAAAAAAAAAAGCAATGTTCGTATAATATAAAAATATGTATGTATGTACACAGTATTACTACAGTACTTACTCATGTTTGTATTCCAGGATTAGTTGATAAACAAATTAGGCAATAGATTATAAACCACCTTTTGTTTTTAGGAATGCTAGATAACCTATAATTTTAACCGCTTATGTTCAAAATATTTTTTTTTTTTAACACATACTGTAAATCCTAGCGTATCGAGCATATTTCAGTTTTGTATGAAAAAATCGGTAATTTTACTTCATTTCTTTCACTTAAAATTCGCGATTCGACATGCACTTGCAGTTCGGATATCATTTTTAAACCTTCAGCATCAGCTTTATGAGTGAAATATTTCTTTAGTTTTCCAATTAACGAGTGAACATTATTTAAAGTTTCACAGTCAACTTCAGTAGTTGTGTCGTCTTCTTCGCCATCATAAACATTATTGTCATCACAGTTTACTTCATCATGCACATCGGATGGATTTTGTTGTTGCATGAATTCAGCTGCTAATTCATTTATGTCGGTACATGGATCATGCAATCCCCCTCGTGTCTATTAAACAATAATCTTGGGCACTACTTGAACTTTTTTTAACAAACTTTGTCCGAATCATATTTATTAAAGTTTCCGCGTCCGTAATTGGGGAAGTCCGTTATTGGGAAATATTTTTATATTGTGCCTTATGGGAAAATGCCGGGGATTTTAAAATTGTCCGCTATTTAGAGGTGTCCGTTAGTAGAAGTTTTACTGTATATATATATATATATATAACTCAGCACTTCGGGGCTCGGAAGGGGCAAGCCCCCTTCACCTAAAGGTCTAGTTCTTCTATAATTTTTATAGAAGAGTAAACTTTTTCATTGGCTACGCTGTTCGACAACATTTTTTTGTTACCTTTTTTCGTGACATTTTTTTAGGACAAATTTCGTGACAGGACACTTTTCCTGATGACCCCTGGCGTAAAAATACCGTAGCCATTAATATATATAGATATAAACTCGGCCATTTTGATCTCATAAGGGGCTCTGCCCCTTAACCCCTCTTGCTTACATTTTCTTTTTCTCTTCCATACTTTGTATAAAATGATCAAAATTTACGTCATTCTTACCGGCATGATACATTTTTTTTTTTTTTTACAAAATCTAAATTTGCAATACGTACAATAACGCATCAACGTTAATGTCTATGCATGTGCTTTTGACTACCAGAAAGCATTCGATTGCGTGAACCATGATAAATTGATGAAGATTTTGAAGAACATACCTATAGACAGGAATGATCTCAGGATAATTAGTAATCTGTACTGGAATCAAACAGTCGAAATCCGTGTAGAAAACGCATTATCAGTAGAAGCAGCCATTAAGAAAGGAGTACGTCAAGGCTGTTGTGTCATGTCTCCCCTTCTTTTTAATATTTATGCGGAGGCTCTATATTCCGTGAGGCACTTGAAGAAAATGATGGGGGACTGAAAATTAACGGTGTTATTTTGAACAACCTTCGATATGCTGATGACAGCTTAATATTGGCAGACAGTAATAAGGTACTCCAGTGCATTTTAGATAAGATCGTGGAAAAAAGTGCTGCATACGGTTTAAAAATGAACACACCTAAGACAAAAGCAATAGTATTCTCGAAGAAGCCAATTAAATGCTCAATCAAAATAAACGGTGAACAAATTGAACAAGTCCCACGCATCAAATATCTGGGAAGTATACTTAAAGAAAATTGCCGCTTCCAAACCTAAGATACGTAGCAGGATTGAGCAGGCGAGAGGAGCGCTAATAAGAATGAAGAACCTATTCACGCGTCAAGAACTGAAACTGGAACTCAGAATCAGACTCCTGAGATGCTACGTTTTCTCCATCCTACTGTATAGTTGTGAGTGCTGGACTCTAGACTCAACTTTAGAAGAAAAAAAAATCAGCGCTTTTGGGATGTACTGCTACCGACGTGTCTTGAAAGTACCATGGGCGCAAAAAGTAAAGAATATTGAAATACTTAATAGAGACTGGGAAAGAACCTTGAACTACTACGAACCATCAAAAAACGGAAACTACAATACTTGGGACATATCTTAAGAGGATCAAATCATATCTAAAAATACTACTTGAGGGTAAAATTGTGGCCGGGAAGAGATCGAGAGGTAGACGTCAAATTTCATGGATGGATAATCTTAACAACTGGTTCAACTGTTCCTCATTAGAACTTTTCCGAACAGCTGTTGATAGAAATAAATTCCAATTGTGGATCGCCAACCTTCGAGACGGAGACGGCGGATGAAGAAGAAGAATGCGTACGTGATTAAGAATGACGCTTTTAGTAAATATTTAACTTTCGTTACAAAAAATTGGAACTTTTTTTCTAATGGGGGCTGGCTTAAGAATTACATTGTAATTAATATATATATATATATATATATATATATATATATATATATATATATATATATATATGCCTATGGGTGGAAAATATGTATACAAATATGCACTTGCGCACTCAATGGGGTGCTACGTGCTCCGCCCAAAAAATCTCCGAAATTTTTTGCAAAATTATTTTGTAACGTAAAGCGGGATAGTACAGAAAAAAGAAATGAATTCGTAATATAGAAACGTAAAATAAATTTGTTTTACGTTGCTTCGTTGGGTTGTATGCAGTAGCGATGGGTAAGTTCGTTACTTCTTCGGATACAGATCCGGAACTGAATCATCAGTTCGGAAACTGCATTCCGGATACGTATCCAGCGGACCTAAATAGTTTGCGCTGTTTGTCAACACACCATTACCAGTGCTAGGTTAAATTACGTCATGTCAGTTGCTCAGAGAAGCCCGGAGCTGCATAGATTGCGCGTGTAGTAAGTAGTAAATTGCAACAGAGTGAAATGGTGAGTAAATAGAAAAAGAAAAATATAACGGCCAGTCGATATGCTAGAAAAGAGAGAAAGAAATTGCTAAATAGCTGTGAACATAGAAAAAATTTCGAGAACGTTTCATTCGAATTCCGATGTTTTCTCACTTTTTAGCTGATGGGACACATTGCTGCCAGATATTCATTCGGTATGAAATGCAGAAAAGGACAGACGGCTTATTCTTCTCTGTCATACTTTAGCTTTTATCGTAGAACCGTGTGAACCTGGGTCTGCATAACATTCAGCGGTTCAATTTTGAATTTATTAGGTCAGAGTTGTATCATCAACTCTTTTCCAGTTTCGTCGGTTATGTGCTTATATTACCTACAGGAGAATTGTTTAATTTTTTCGAATGTGATATAAAGTGTGGATCGAAAAACTAAAGGTAAAATTTACCTTGGATAATTTTTTCTAGCCAAAAATCGCCAAAGCTAGAGAGCGGTACATCTGTTGATAAACAATTACGCTTAATTACGGATACGCAGCCTTAGCATCAAAATGATTTACAACATGAAACAGATACAAAATATGCAGTGGGCGTACACATCAATGTCTTCGATAGAATCTATAGCAATAGCACCAGCACCAACTGTAAGTACTAATCCTATGGATATATCTCTGTTTGCAAAACGAAGTTTGACCGATCAGGGAAAGTTTGATGCCTCGATAAATGCATGGAAGCCTTCCGTAGATTTTATATTTCCTTTTAAAAATAAGCAAAGGCAAAGATACGAACGACGTGCTCAGTGCACTTGGTTTTTGAAATACCGATGGTTGACCTGCTTAAAAATCAAAGATAGCTGTTTCTGTTTGAATTGTGTACTATTTGTTCCGTCAATTGTTGGCCACACAGGTACGCAAAAAAAAACTATTTTTTTTGTAAAGGATGGTTTCAATAATTGACAAAAGGCTTTCGAAAGATTTAATCTTCACGAAAATCTTGACTATCGTATAACAGTTCTTGTTTACGCGCGAGTAATTTCAAAAATGTGATTACGGGAAGGTTGATGTCGATAGAAAAGGCAGTTGATACGACTAAGAAAATTCAAACTGAAGAAAATCGACGCAGAACCAAACCTGTTATAGATACAGTCATTCTGTGTGAAAGACAGGGACTCCCATTGCGTGGCCATCGAAATTATGGAGATTTTAATTTAGAAAATCCGCCTAAAGAAAGCGAAGGTAATTTTAGAGCGTCATTGAGATCACGAATCAATGCTAGTGATGACGTATTGAAGGAACATTTCAAAAATTGCGGTAAAAAAGCGAGGATTTTAAGTTGGAATATTCCAAATCGAATTATAGATGTATGCGAAGAAATGATGAAACGAAAAATTACATTAGAAGCAGAGATGCGAAATTTTTTACCGTTTTAGCCGATGAGTCGCAAGATATTACAACAACCGAACAATTCACGCTTTGTTTTCGATATGCAAAACACGTAGATAGTAAACACTGCATTTGAGGGGGAAAAATTTCCATTAAGAAAATAGTAGAGCAAAAAACCCGGTAGAAATATGGCTGATGCGATTCTATCAACTTTGCATAACATCGATCCTAATAATATTCGTGACCAAGGACATGATGGAGCAGCTGTTATGAGTGGTAAGTTTAATGGCGTTCAAGGCATTGTAACCGAAGAATATCCGACCGCGATTTACGTCCATTGCATGTCACATAGTATGAATCTTGCGATTTCGGACGCGGTTGAAATTCTTTCAATTCGTAATTGCATCGCTGCAGTGAGAAAGATAGCCGTGTTTTTTGATACACCGAAACGTGAAGCGAAGTTTTGACTCAAAACATTGAAAAATTCATCACCGATAGCGAGAACCAGAAATATCTAAAAGAAATATGTCCCATTAGATGGGTCGAGTTGATACGACACTATTTTAGTTTTCGTTCAGTTATTTTATCCGATTATTGTTTCGCCGGAACAGATCTCGAAATGGGATGATAGGAAATCCTCAAGTAGTGCTTATTGTTTTTATAATTCGTTTTAATGGTCGGAATTTATAATATTTCTACTTTGTGGTGAAAAGCTGCTTAGTTATACTTTGCCTTTGAGTCAAAAATTACAAGAAAAGCACTCGGCTTTATCGTCGAAAGCTCTAAAATTGCAATACGAACAGTTGATGACTGAAAGGGAAAATGCTGAAGCGTGTTTTGTGGAAATATTTCAAACTGTTCAATATGCTGCACATAAAGGTTGAATATTATGATCGAAGCTCCTCGCACAACTACGAGAAGTAACACTTCGGCAGAAAACACAGAAAAATATTTTCGTCGCAATATTTATACACCGGGTAGACATGTGTATATCCAACAACTTAATGCACCTTTTTTAAGAATAAAACTATTCTTTCCAGTTTTTCTTGTCCATTTCCTACCGGACTATCGATGGATGAAAATCGAACGAATCAATTTTTACAATTATGTCGATTTTACACAAAAGACCTTCCCCACTACTCGGAATTGTCGTTAAAGTCAAGTATTCAGCTGTGGTGGTACACTGAATTTTGTGATTCCGATCAAGATATTTCAATTCGGAAAAACGCTATCACGGCATTGAACTTGTACGATGGGACATCATTTGGCAGTGTAAATACGCTCGTACGCATCCTCTGCGCCCGATTCCAATTAATACGGCCACCGTAGAGAGATCATTCTCGACGTTGAGAAGATTGAAGACGTATTTGCGAAATCACATCGGTCAAGTTCATCTTAATGGACTTGCGATGTTGAATATACACCGTGAAATAAGTATAATTGCCTATGAGGTATTAGATATCTTTTTGTAAAAGATCCTTGAAAACTTAATTTCGTTTTGTAATGTTTTGTTTTACTAAAATTTTTTTAAAAAACATACATATTTACTTTTTTTACTTATACTACAAGTTGTTATATAGCTATATCTAATTTTTTTTAAATAAAATTCGTATGCTTATCTAATTTGTGCTTATTACATACATAATGTTACGTTTCTATTATTATTATTATTATTATTATTTTTTTTTTTTAACATAAAATTCGTTAATTTTTTTTTTTTTTAATTATTAGTTTTGTAGTTTTTTTTTGTTTTTGTTTTAAATTTACAGACCACGGAAATAGGTAGGTACTTAGTGTCACCATTCCCTAACTTATTTTCTAAATTCTAGCCCCGACCAAAAAAAAAATCCTGAGTGCGCCTTTGCGAATATGTATGTAATATATGTATACATATATGTGCGTGTGTTTGTATGTATGTATATATGTATATATATATATATATATATATATATATATATATATAACTCAGTCTTTTAAACCTCTCCAAGAAGTCTAGTTCTTCGATAAAGCTTATAGAGGGTTGTATTTTTGTCAAAAATAAAAATACAGTTGTCAGTTTCAATTAAATTTTGATTTTTTTTATTGTACATTTATTTCGAAACGTGGCCGAAAAACGTTACATATTTTATACTGGTAGTTTCAGCGCCATTAATGAAAATGTGTCTGTCGAAATTATTATAAACGCTATAATAATGATATAATTACAGTGAAGTTAATCTTATTAGATAGTGGAAGAAAAATTCTTTTATCGTGGTCAGAGTCGGGCGAACGTTACCCTGTGGTGTTTCTTATTTTCAGAAATCAATACGAATTATAAACTGGAAGGGAACAAAGATATGCGCACGCGCACTGCGCTTTATTTGGCTTCACACGTTTCAGTAACAGAAATTGTATTTGTTATTAAATGTCCAGTATAGAGTAAGTTATGAACTTGGTTTTTTTTTTTTTTTGTTTTTTGTTTTAAAGAAAGTAAGTTCGTTTAGTTACGTCTTACATATTATTTTAAATGCCGTCAGATTTCAGGTAGTAACCGTTACTATTTAATAAATTTAGTTCTTATTTATTGATTTTTCGCTTAATAACAATTTCGATTTTTTTAGATAATTTACATGTATAGAAAAGCGCCTTCATTCATATTTATTTAACGTTCCACCCTATATTCAGTTATGATTAGGTGCTCCGATAATTATTCTAAATTCGCCGGTTTGACACTGAATTTATTAATACGGTTTAGAGAAATGCCTCTTTATACGATACCGATTGTCGATGACCGTCGTGTTTTCTTCCTGGTTATCAAAAGTAATCGGTGCCGTAAAAATGATCTACGTTTACGCGCGTTGTTTCCAATAAGAATACACGGTGTACATGTATGCGCATTTGTGTAATTTCTTTTCGAAGATTAGTGTAGCCGAATAAATCATTCAAGTAACGCAATATTCTGTCGCAAGTCGCGTATAATAAAATCGGTAATTTGCATAATTCGGTGACAATATAGGTGTGAATGGCGAGAATAAAAATATTTTCCGCATTAAAATGCATACATTCTAGTAAAAAATCAAAATCTGGTCAAGTTTTATTTTGAGTATCCGATAAAAATTTGATTTATGCAAAAAAAAAAAACACAATCGTGTCTAAAAATTTCTTTTTTGGCTATTATAGTTACGAAGGTGTAAATATTCTTATCAACATGCGATCATCTTTTACTGCATTAGGCATTTCTTTGACCTTACTAAAAGGAACGACAAAGAACCGGCGATCATTAGACTTCACTCCCTTCCGCCGTTTCGAGTTTGTTTTCCGACTCTTCTGCAAACTGTTTACTTGCGCACATTCGCGTCTTTTTTCTTTTTTTCCTTTTTTTGGGTTTCACGTTTTTTGTTGTTTTTCTTACGGCAAGGATACAGGCCCAGATGCTGAGGATCATTTCTAAATGTGGAAAATCACACAAAATTAATTATTTTTTTTAATTTACTTTTTTTTTTTCTTGTCAATGAATTTTTCTTCTTTATGAGTGACTAGCTGACCCGGCGAACTTCGTACCGCCGCAGAAATAATAAATTTTGTGTTAACTTATTATCTGAATTAAATTTAGTTTTTATTAATACTTAAAATGAATTAAGTTCAATAAATGTGCAAAAACCAAAAAGACAAATATTTCAATTACATTGAAATGAATATAATTCACGTGGCAGCAAGTTATTGTTCACCTTAGTAAGAAAAATCAGTATAAATTTATATTAAAAATTTAAAGTAAATACTCATATATGTTACTTATTAATAAAGTGTGTACTCTGTGCAGTTTGCTGATGATGAGCTATACATGAAAAAAAAACGTGTTTCTAAAGTAATTTAATTTCTTAAAGTAAATTTATACCCTTTTTTAGGATTTCGTACACATATAATGTACGGAATCCCAATAAGATGGTTCAGAAACGAAAAAAAAATATTCTATTATATAATAGCTCAGAAACGGTTTGACTTATCGGAATCGGATCATAAATTACAATTAAACTTCTCTATCTATGACAATTTACAATTTCTAAGCTGACCGATTACCCTGGTCCGCAAGAAACCGCCTAGAATATATAATATAGAATTTAGAACGACCTCAAAAATCGCCCTTAAAAAATTCATAACTCATCATCAGATAAAAATCGAAATTCAAAATATAAAACAAAACACAACAGCCCTTTCATAAAATTTAAAAATTACGGTTAAAAAATTATTCGAACTTCCCTTTTGGGGCCAAAAATAGTAAAAAAAAATTGAATTTTCTTCATAATTTTTTTTTTTAATTTTGTATTCTGCTATTCAGGACGGACACAAATCCAACAAATCAAAGATCATAAAAATCGGTCCAGCCGTTGATTTGACTAACCCGACTTTGTTTTATATACAGTGCCTGTCTCACAGGAAGTGAGAGTAACTTTGGTGTGAGTAGGCACCTATTCACAGCGCGTTCGCTCCGGGTACATCTTAAAGCCCATTTAATTATCTATCGTATGCAACAAACCGGGAATTTCTACCTCCCGGGAGTTCGCCCTGCAGCATCGATTTGAAAAAAAGTGTTTCGTCGACCGCCACCGTTTTTTTAGACAAAAAAGTGACAACATTTTGGAAGAAACTGTATTTCAAAATTTTTACATAAATTATTACCCATCTTCATCATTCATATTAATCTTCTCGAAATAGGCACCTCCGGCTTGTAAAGGTCGCTTTAAACTCGCCGACAGGTGTTCTGTTTAAAATGGTCTGTATCGCATTCACGACTTCTTGATCTGTGTCGAATATTTTTCGAAATCGCGCTATGCTATCGAAATATTGTTGAATTACCGAGTAGTCGAATATCATCAGGATACGCTTCTTTGTTTAATAAATCTAACGTCTCTTTAGCCGTTTTTTGCAACCAACAATAATAACGAATCACATACCGCTGTTCTTGCTCGATACCTTTCTTATCCATGTTGACAACACAAAACTGCCAGTGATTTTCACAATTTGCGTCTTACTCTTTCGACTATAAAACACGTAAAAATGCTCGTAGAAACGTCCGGTTTGTTGCATTTGACAACTGATGGAATGACCTTTAGGATTATCTGATTGCGAGACTCGTTACGATCCGCTCCGCTTGAAAAAAATTGTAGGGGTTGATGCTGTCGGTGTGGGGGGAGGTATGAACTTCCGGTTTGTTGCATTCGATAGCTAATTAAATGGGCTTTAAACGCGCTGTGAGTGGTTGCCTACCCACACCAAAGTTACTCTCACTTCCCGTGGGACAGCCATTGTATATAGATAGTAGACCCGGCCACGCGTTGCTATGGCTCAGTTGTAATACGTTGAATTAATATTATAAAACTAATGTTTACTGATAAAGATAAAAACGTTTTAGCCAATCTAAAAACACACAGGATTGAGCCTCCGAATTTACTTTCCGGATGGTTGGAAAATGTTTTCAATGACTGCACACGTTGATTTTTATAAATATATTTCTATGTGTTTTTTTTACGGGCATTTAGCAGTCAAAATGGTAGACGTCTTTTTATATATAGCCTTTTTACAAAAAATTAAAAAATTTTTTTTCTTGCTAAGATAAATAATAAATCACAATATTTATACGACTGAAATATAAAATTGGCACTCACCGCACAAATGTGAATATATTCAAACAATATTACTGAAAGTTACGAAAATACCGAACACATTTTAAAAACAAATACACAGGGATAATATGCGAGTAACGGACGGGCAGATGAAGCACATTTACCGAAACGAAAATACGAATAGGTCTGAATAACTCGGAACGTGAAATACCTGCAAAAAATGGTTGATGCGCTTATTGTAATGTTTCCGGTCAATCTTTCGATTTCCTGTCGGTAATTAATTTTTCGGATCAAAGACCTTTCAGTTGTATAAATGTCTCATTGTTGCGACAATCTCTTTGTGCTTCTCAAATTTCTTTCGTTACCTGATTGCCGGACGTGTGTTTCATTTTTTTTGTAGTTCTCGCGGTGCTTGTAAAGTCGGGTCGTTTATTATTTTCTTTTCTTTTTCCCGATTTAGGGTATACCATGTTTAAGAGAAATGCAGACCGGTTTGCACTGTACTCGCTAAACGACCATTCGCCTACATTGTTCTGCTACATCTTTTAATTATATTTTTAGTTTATCGTTGCGACCATTTAATGACGGAAAATTTAGTCCGCTACAACTCACAAATGTTAGATGTAAGCACGTCTGTGATCCAACCAATTTGAAAAAATTTCCGACTAAATCACTGAAAAATGTAATAAGAATATACTGCACATAAGGGGAGTTTTAAAATGTGCATATTCTCAGTAATTCACTTTCACAAACAAATATATAAATACGCAAAACATTTAATATCTGCATATAAATAGGCAAAGTCTTTTTTCGTTTATTAACCGATTTGCTTTTTCATTTTTTGTTTGGTAGCTATTAAAAAGCAGCTTTTTTTCTTATTTTAATATAAAATTTATACAAAAAAAAATAAAAAACTAACTGTTTGTTACGATATTTTCGATTCGTTTATATTTTTTTTTTTTTTTTTACTGCATGCGTAGCGCATGATTTCCGTACCGTCATTAAGCGCCCGCTGATCGGCTAAAAGTCAAGCCCGACGCCTTTTTTTGCCTATTCGTTCCTCGCCGTTTCCAGGTATCTGAAATTACCCGCTCGCCTGTTTGGCCTACCGCATGTTTTATTGCTTAGCATATTCTAGGCGAATTTTATAATTTCCGTGCAACTTTTTCAATTTTTTTTTTTGTAGGAACCCAATTTAAATCTTAGCCAATATTTTAGCGAATTGTGCAATTTCGGTGCAATTTTTTTAATTTTTTTTTTTTACAAACCTTCTCCGAAGAACTACGAATACAACAAAAAAAAAATTATTCAAATTGGTTCAGCCGTTTTGTAGGAGAAGCGAGACCCACATAAGGCAACTCATTTTTATATATAAGATAACATATTTAATATATTTATTGATTCAGATCATTTTTTTTTTTTTTATTACACTTAATTGTGCATAGTAAGCTACTAGACACCTTTGACGTAAACCACGTACTATTCAAATGTTCCTTCATTTCCTCAGTACGCGCGATCTTTTATTCCAATTTGCTCAGCCTTGGCCTCCCTACTCCTTACAGTGCTCTCTACATTCGCGCTTTTCCATCTCCTTCTGTTGTTTCCTTGTTAGCTAGCCATCTTCATTTCTTCTGTCTCTATTCGTTTCTTGATATAACCTGTCGCTCCGTATATTTTTCTATTCTAATCTTTTGTGTTGGGTGAATGTCCCGTGCTGACGTGCCCATAAAATTTAAAAAAACATACTAGGCCGCTATTAATCAGATCATCTACACCCTGAAAAACATAGCTCATTATTAAAAAGAAATGAAATACTACATTGTTCTCTGCATCTTTGTTCCGAGGAGCCAACTTGAAAGTTCCAAATTGTGTTTATAAAATTTTTTCATTATTTTCTTGTTTGATTGTTTTCATGTGCACTTCTTGGAATGATAACAAAATTACACCTATAGGAAATAATATTATTAAATATTATTATTAAAATCATTACGATGGGAAAAACACAGAAATATATATATATTGAATCTAAGTAAATATGAAAAAAATAATTACTACGAAATAGGCAGTGAAAAAGAAAACAAACGGGGAGAGTAGTTGCCTGCCTGATCGCCTGTGCTCGTAAAGCTACAGTGGCCTTTTAAAACGATCTATGTGAACAATTATGTTACTGATAAGCGCGATGTATAACGACGGTACATACGGGGCTAATCACACATTTATCGCAATCTATCAAAAATTAAATTGTATTTCGATACACCCGAAACGAATAATATAGATTGCTGAATCAATTCCTTCACAAAAAATTAACTTTAGCAGCGTAACATGTGCGCCCCCGTATTAAATCTCCCGCTCTTTAAATGTGTATGTCAAGCAGATTATGCGTATATAGTGGACCATTGAAAAGGTTATATATAATAATAAATTAAATTATTCATCAAATTAAGATTTTGCGAGACCATTGAAAGAGGAGCCATCGAGTCGTTCAGAATTACAAAGTATGCTATTGTTAACGTAAACTTACAGTGGACGGATTGTGTTGGAATTTATAAGACATGGTAGTTTACAAGGATTTCCAAAAGTAATTTGAACATACTGCACGATCCATCGGCAAGTTTTAGTATCGAAATCGCTCGGTTCCGTGGTAAATATTATTTGGACAGTAATTACCGATGTTAATTATATAAACACCAACATGATTTTTGTTTTGCTCTTTTTGAAAGTATGAGAGCTGAACGTAAATCGTTGTTTTATGCTTCATTCGGATAGTTATCACGCGGTAAGCTGTTGAAAGTGTCTACGAACTAAAAAACGAAATAGCTCTATGTTCTTCAGCCAGGAAAGAATTTTATGACAAGTTATTTCTGACGAAGCTCACCTAAAATCTTCAACTTCACGGAAATGACAAATATATTTGATGTAAGCGAAACCAAAATCCATCCGCATGCCATTCAGAAAAGCCGGGTATTAACTTCCGCAAATACTTTTTTGCAGGAAATGATATTAAGTAACCGGTACCAAGTGCCCCATCTATTTGAAACTACACCTATTGCCATTAAAAACGAATAGATTATAGACATGTTTCTTGAAATAATACGGAGAAATCAAAATTTGCCGTTAAGCCTTTAAAATAAATTTATGGAGTGAACTGTCATAATTATTCGCCTATTCAAACAAAAGCCTCTTGGATAACCTTTTTCTACTGAGACAGGATTTTCTGTTATGAGTAATTTAAAATCGATTTTATAGAAACAAAATTTTACAAGAAAAAGAACTACGAGTATTTATCCGGAATATAAAACCAAATAAAGCGGGCATATAGTAGTAGATCTATAGGAATAGTTAGAAATGTGCAATTTTAATTTTAGCTATAACGCCTTTAGTTCAATTGTTTGCAATGAAGGTTTCTATAACATTTTATTCCCTACGCTTAAAAATAAGCGAAAATGCGAGATTCTTTTTTAATATCTGGTTTGGAACGAATCAAAGAAGCCAATGAAGAAAATGTGTAAATAGTTAAGGCATGGAGAACAATTTAAATTCATTGCAAGGATTAATCGCCGAGGATAAATCAGAATTCAAAAAAAAAAAAAAAAAAAATGAAACGCTCAAAACACTTTTAATAGCGTATAAATAATAATAGAAAATTTTGACAAAAGCGGTGATAAATGAGACTTAGTTCTCAAACGTCGAATAGAGCTGAAAATATATTAGTGCGCAATTAAAGAAAGCCCAGCGGCTACTTCCAGGTAGGTGCGCAATGTAATAGCTTAAATTATTTCAACTGTTACACTAGATGCGATATTTACTTAAATTTTTACCATGTAATCGAGAAAAAAAATCAAAAAGATAGTACAGGAATCAAAAATAATAGAACATGGAATGTGGACGTGAATTATGATTAAAGTGAAAATGGCGAATGGAAAAAATGACTCCAGGAAGGCCGAACAAAAATAGAATAGCCGGCGTAAAAAAAGTAAGGTAGAAATAGTATGTATACGGATAAAAAGTACTAAAGCACAGCTTGGAATTTTCGAAAAAGAAATTAATTGAAAATTTTCTAAGAAACTAGCCGCTTTAAATAATACATGGAATTAGCAACGAGGGGCCGGCTTGTTTATTTTCATCGGCCCCATCAACAGTTGGAATCTTCGAAAGAAAACTAAATAAATAAATGTTAAAAAAATATCTATTTAAAATTTATCATCATCATAAAGGTAGCATCTCCCATTCAGGAGATTGCACATGACGAACACTATCGGCATCTGGCTAATTCTATTAACTGCAAAAAAAAAAAATTAATTTCCCTGTTTGTGTTGGTTAGTTCCATTCTTTTCCTTCCTCTGAGTGCTTTTCCTTGAATTTTAATTTTTTTTTTATTTCATTATTGAATGGTAAAATTTTTAGACAGACAAGAACATCTCAGAACTCACGGTACATTTCACAAAATATGAGTATTATTATCTGTTATTGAAGTGATCCATTTTGTTCTTATATTCTATTGTGTTATCCGATTTCTATAAGTTATATATATATATATATATATATATATATATATATATAAAAACACGATTTGTTATCGTAAAAACATTCAAATATGTCTATCAGTTTTGATTTTATAAAACCGCATTCGCGGTAATAATAACGTATTATTGTTATCATTGTTATACAAGCTAGAATGAAATATTTCAAAAGACGTCCGAAATAATTGGCTTTCTTTTTATAATAATATTTCAGGTATAAGATAAATTTCGTATGGAGTATATATATTAATTACAACGTAATTCTTAGACTACCCCCTCTAAGGAAAAATGTTCCTATTTTATGTAACCTTTGTTATATTTTATAGGATTTTTGTGATTATGTTATTAAATTATTTCTTTCGAAGCTCGTACAAGCGGCTAAATTTATTAACTATGAACTAACATGCCGATTTCGTGCAATTCTTATACTATTATTCTTATATATGTACTTTAATCGATCGACGTATTAATCGATAGAAATTTTAACAATTTATTAAGTTACGGGACTAAAGTTATAAATTCGAAATATTAGACTATCCATATTTGATCAGTGTTAGTATTTTACCGATTTAATGTAAACGAAATAAATATACGATATAATCGGTTTCTGAATGAAATATTGCACGAAAGAAAACAGAAAGGGTCAGTGGCCTACTCTGGACCGTCTAATTTGGGGGTATAATAAAATATAAATATGCTTATAACGGTATTAGAACGAAATATTTGCTTATTAACTTTTGGAAAATATAATTAATCGTAAATGAAGTATTTGGCGTTTTATACCGCTTCGGTAAATTCTATCTGTTGAATTAAACATACTGCGATGGTCGCGAATAAATTGCAATCTAATTTTCCGACACTTTTCTTCTTTTCAGTTGGCATGCAGTATCGTGCTCCTTTTAAAATAGTGAATTCCGAACTATCCTCAAAAGACAGCTATAAATTTTTTACACGTAATTTCTCGGAAAATTTACTGAAATTATTTTATCAAACTGGTCAATTGAAGCTGTTTTTTTTTATAGAATTTATGTCTTTATATACCATCTGTAATCTTTGAAATTTTTCAAGTCCGAACATAATGATTTCTTCGAGTCTCAGAAGCTGCATTAACAAACGTTTACACTATTTCGTACATTAATCGAGGTTTCAACCTCAAACACCATTAAAAAATTCGCTGAAACGAAAAACTTTAGAATTTGATGATTTAAATCGCGCGAGTTGCCTTAATCATTATGTCGCTTCATTCCTCATCTGTACGGAATTTTAAGTTGCCGTCAGGAGCACTGCTGCTAATTCAGTATAATATACGGATATCTAATCGGTGACGTTTGACAGAATAAATTTTGTAAACTTTAATTTCGTGGTCTCTGAGATGTCCCGTTAAGAGTACGGGACTGATTTTACTGTCCGCGAACTTGTCATCCGATCGTTTCCAGAGATATTTTACTATAATGAAAAACTAGCTCCGTCTGACTAGTATTTACTTATAGGTATATTTTCAATCCTCCAATTCAAATTATAAGTAATATTTTCAGTCTACGCTACCTTTTCCGCTAAAAATGCTTGTTATTTCAAAAAGTACAAAAAATTAAAAAAGAAAAAAATGCGACTGAAAATATAGAAGGAAGTACAAATAATATTAAATATAATTTTATACCGAATAAAACATGTTTAAGATCTTCACACTGCGTTTTATAAGAATCTTAAAAAAGAAAAAATTAAAACATTGAGGACATATATTTTTTACTTAAGTAACAGAAACTCTAGTAACTACATATATATCGCTCATGAAATATTTTTAATAATATATTAAGATTGACGAATAAATATGATGTAAATTAAACGCTAGAATCTTTATTTTACGGTACCTGCTGCATCTTCTCCCTTCCACCCTCTTTCGGTTATATCTTTGTTAAATTCTTTTACTTTCTGAATCTCTAACCTTTTCTCAATTTCCCTTTAATTATTTACGTTGGGTAAACAGGTTCATTGCTGACATGCACTAAAAGGAACAAAAAAAAAAAAAACGAATATTAATATATACTTAAACTTGAAATGTTAGGAAAACATTGAGTGTCATAAAACATTAATTACCACATATGTATAATACATATATTTTTTTACCATGTTAATATATATAACAACAGTTTAGTATAAATTAGATAAGTACGACGTATACACTACATCAAACTTAATAAAAGCAGAATTCGATGAAGTCTTTCCCCTTACTTTCATTCATAAAACACATTGTAAACCTTAAGAATTGTCGATACCCTGAGATAGAACTATTTGATGGTAGAATTGTTGAGCGTAAAAGTTCAGATAAATCCATTCAGAATACTGTACTTTTAGGTATGTGAAGAATTAGAACAGATTCCGAGGTTTTTACACAGATATATCGAAAACGTTTCTGATGGTACAGAAAAACAAAATATTCGAATATCATCGAAGAGCGGCATTAGTTGACAAAAAAGAAATATGTTGGTTCGTTCAGGTCGTTTTGTCCTAAAGTTTCCCGTTTCTGATTCTTTTTCACTTTTTTGTTTTTCATATAAGGAGGAGAAAAAAAAAAGTTGTATTCTTAAAATAATTGTAGGGCCCAATAACACAGAAGTAGATAAAACCGAAAAAGTATACGGAGAGTGGGAATACCAAGTTTTAATGGAGAGAAATAGAAGGGTTATTCGACAGAAAGGGTCGAATATTCAAATAAAATATGATCAGCGTCACAAAAAAAGTTGATTTTTTTTTTTTTTTTATGAGTACGCCAACGAAGAGCAACAGCCTAATCAGCCAAGGAATCTAAGTAATAGTTCAAAAGGAGAATAACATATTAGATTTCGATCTGGTGCGAGATTGAATGAATGAAAGGAAGCTAGAAAAGGAACAACTGACAAGGAAGGAAATGAGAGAACATAAGAGTCATTGTATGGAGTAGGAAGACGAAGATCCAAAAGTCGAGAATAGAAGAGAGAACGTTCTGAAGAGAGTGAGGAACTTTCGAAGAAGACATGATTGATATTACACAGAAAAAAGAAATCCTCTGGGTGACGAAAGCACCGCGGAGAAGAGACGAGGGAAAAACGATAAAGTGACAAAGGGAGAAAGGTATGACCGAAACGAAGACGACATATAGCGGTGATCAGGGGACGACAAAGGGAAGGAAACATGTCGAACCATCTGGTCAAAGAAGGTAATGGATGGAAAGATAAAAGGAATTCGGATTTGAGAAAAGAGAAAAATAAATATCCTTCCATAAAAAAGTTGATGTAAATGGACGGAAAAGAACAGAATAAAGTAGATGCCTATGAGAAGTTAGAAAATGATGCTAGAAGGCGGCTATGCTTGAAACGAAAACGACAAATAGCCGAAATTATGTAGAGTTTTAAAGTGAGGAAGTTTAGGAATAAAGAGATGGTTAAATAGAACGATAATAAGAACGAGAAATAGAAAATGAAGACTGAAAGTGAGCTATGGTCTAATAAGCAACTGTAATATTGTGGACCGAAAACGTGCTTAAAAATCCACACCCCTGAGGAATTCACTCTTGCGACCATAGCATATTCTTCCATTTTCTTCTACTCGAACTATTTTTATTTCTCACTCTCTCTTTCATTCCCTTTTTATGTATTTAAACGATTGTTTGTTTTGATCACAGTTTACTCTCCACAGTTCTTTTCGACATTATGACCCTTTGTTTCTCTACCTATTTTACATTTTATTGTGCAATAGTGGTTTTTTTTTTGTTTTTTTTTTTGAAAATTTTTTATTTTCAACCATCGGAACTCGGTCTTCTTATTTTATTATATCGCATTTTAAATTCTTTTTTTTTTCTGTTCTTTTCTTTTCATTTTTTTTTTTTAAACTATTTCATCTGCTTGAAGTTTGTCATATCAAATTTTAATTTTATTTTATTTCTTATATGACTGCTCGGAGTTGACTACTGAAAATTCACATATGTGTGTGTGTGTGTGTGTTTGGGTATATAAAACTCAATTCTTCGGACCTCGCCGTTGTTCTTTTAAAAAAATGAGGTTCGCTTGAAAAGTAATGCACACTCGACCAAAAAGAAGGAACGAGGAACGATATCGAGATGGGACCAGAAAAAAAATGAAAGTACAACTCTTTACCTTCAAAATTATGTATTTATTTTTTTACCTAGTCGCCATTTACACTGACACATTGCCCTCAGCGCGTGACAAGTTTTTTCATTCCGTCAACGAAAAGATAGATTTTTCGATAGCTTGAATGACATGGCTTACTACACGTTCTTTCGATATTCCCAGATGATTCGCAATACGGTTGCGCGATTTGACGGTCACTTTGAATCAAATCGTTCGCTTTCTTGCGATGAATTTCGTCAGTCACAGAAACTGGTTGTCCGCTGCGAACTTCGTCCTCAATATTCCCTTTACCGGAATTCGCGAAATCAACACCATAAATCGCTTTTAAGCGGAGAAAAATATCGGTAGGATTCACGTTTTCAGCGTTCAAAAATTCAATCGCTGCACGTTGTTTCCGCCGTGTTAAGAGAATGGCGATACTCGTCTGCATCATAACGGCTACTGAACGCGAACCGGAAGAGGAATTTTAACGAAATCAATTTTACTGGAAAAGTAGGGATGTCCGTTTATTATGCTACCTTGTCGAGCTCTATAAGTTGTTTTGTCGTTATCGAGGGGTTCGTTGACCTATAAAATTAACCACTGGTATACGTTAATTTTACTTTATTAACGATATTTTCTATGCGCACGTGTTATTCGTAACATGTTTTTCCCCCACTCCGTACGAACGCAGATAAGGTCGAATTTGAAATGATTATATTTTGAAAATTAATTTAATTAGTTCTTTCTGAAGCATCTTCGGAAAAACTGCAAATGGAGTAACTTGTAATGAAACCGTATAGATGATAGCGATTTTATGAATAATAATAATAAATAATACTAATACCAATAATAATAATAATAATAATAATAATAATAATAATAATAATAATAATAATAACAGTGATTATCCAGACCTGCTGGGAGCTGTTAAAATCTGCTACAAATATATGCAGGTGTAGCGCGCTTTTAAAGTTTCCTTTTTATTTTCATTACGAACATGGCGACTTGAAGTAGTCACGCGACTGTACGTAGTTGTATAAAACTCATTATGTTGTCGCCCTTAATGCGACATCATGGCGCCTTCGTTTTCTACACGGTTGTTTATATTTCCGATAAAGGTTAGTTTTGAAATTGTGTCGTCTTACGAAATTGGATTTATGTCGCATCAGGAATGTGTTATTTCACGTGAAGGAAAAAATTCGGCAATAAATCCGGTCATTTTTGCCGCATCGATGTTTACATTTTGTTACTTAATACCTTTTCGAATTATTTTATCATTGATTAAAAAATTAAAATAATAAATAGAAAAATCATGTTTTTTCGAGACAATTTATAAACGAATAGGAGGTGTTGTGCAAATAACCGAGAAACCAAATTGTAATTTTATACCGAAAATCAGAAACACGCGACTCAATGTACAAAAAATGAAATACTTTCAATATATTCGTTTAAGGAATACAAACATAAAATCAAACAGGTGAAACTACAAGCCTGGAAAAATTTAGTATATGGAAAGACAGTATTCGGGTTAAAATATAATCTTTTATTAAATAAAAATAAGCCAGTTCAAATACCGACATTAGATGAATAATTCTGATGGAGTCAAAGTTAATTTGTTGAGTACTAAATTGTATTTAAGTTCAAACGTTTTTACACCAACTTATACAAGTACTAACTAATATCTCAGATAACGTAACAGCGAGTAACACTGAAATATCCTTTATTATTAAAAACCTTAAAAATAAAATTTCTACGGGTTTCGATAGTATTTCCAACGGATTTTTAAAACTTTTTAACGATTGATTTCCTCATGTTATATATCGGACATTCATTAACCTGTTGTTTAAGCATAACACTATTTTCCGGATCACTGGGAAATATCTAACGACTGTAATATTACCTGAAATAAGTAAACCGCTAACTGATTCTCCTTCGTATAATATCTCTGCTCTCAAATTTTAGCAAGATCTATGAACATTAAATATAAATTAAAAGAATTCAGTCGCAGAAATAACGTAATTAATAACGATCAATATGAAAACAAGTCGGCGGAATTAGTTATCTTCGATGTTTTACAAACTATTAAATGTTATAAACAGAAATCGTACAACGTATGCCTATTAGACATTACTAAAGCTTTTGATAGTATAAATTTAAATTAATTCTATTGCTATCCGACTTCAGCTCAGACACGATAACTTATTAACTATATTAAATCACTACTTTCATAATAGATTTACTTTTATTAATATCGGATCGTGTACCCAGAAATATCCTATTGTGACGGGAGGATTTGTACTGGGACCGTAATTGTGGAATATAGTTTTTTCTAGACTTTATCATCTTACCTCGACACTGTAAACTAATAACGTTCGTGGATGATATTGCAGTTGTTATAGGAGATAAGTCTGAACACACTCTAAGTAATAAAATATATAATATATATAGTACTATTGAAACATTTATAAATGTAACATATCAAAAACAAGCTACATGCTATTTAATTCCAGAATTCGTAATAGACAATTAAATTTAACACAGCATGGGTTAAATATAAATGAAGTATCAAATATTAAATACTTAGGTATCTTAATTGATAATAACTTGAAATTTTACAATCACTTTATTAGTATTAAAAATAAGTTAACTAAATTTTTGTTTATCTTCAATAAACTGTATAATAATAATTGCAAAGTAAATGATACAAAAGGGACTATTTTATATAAGGCAATCATTTTACCAAACCTACTATACAGTAGCATAGTCTACGCAGATATGATTAAACTTAAAAGATTTCAAAAAATTTTAACAAGTTATCAAAGATTACTAGCCATTAAATTAATTAAATCATATAAAACAGTAAATTATTTAGCGTCAGTGGTTACAGCTGGAATTATGCCACTGCAGTTTGAAATTAGTAAACACATAAATTTATTTTGCATTAAAAATAATATTACTACCTGCTCGCTTAACTTCAATAATGCCTATTACGAAAATGGTCAATTTACGTATGAGAATAAAATCACTTTTAATGTAAAGCAGTTTAAAAGATTATTACATGACTATTACCTAACACAATATCAGACCATGTGGAATAATTGTAACAGTATAACTTACACTTTCTTCCCTAACATTAATTAAATAGAATGAACAATATAAATTACATACCAAATTTTTTAACGTACAATTTCTCACTGGTCACGGATATTTTAAAGACTATCTACACCGATTTAAAATTGCTGACTCGCCTAATTGTATTAAATGTAACTTTCTCGATAATCGTATCGCTCATATCTTAGCTGGATGTAATAGCACACTGATTTCCCTTTTCAGTGCTCAGCTGAAGACTTAGTAACTAAGAATTTTCAAATGTTTTTAGTGATTTTACCGTTACAGAAGTTAATTTCCGTAAGCAGCATATACACTTGTATTAATTTACCGCAATCAATGTTAAGCATGATCTGACAGCAAAAACTTTATTGGATGGGTCGTTTCAACCTCACCATCATAAAATTTGTACCACTCTAATGCAAATACATTTGCCTCATCGGTATTATCCGAAGTGAGAACCCCCCCCCCCAAAAAAAATTTATATGTATATATTCCTTCTTGTTGCGAACTCTCAAAACACTGATCTATCAGCCAGTGTGATAACAGCGGAAAGAGAATAAGAAACCGTGATTTCTTTACTTCATAATTACCTTGAATCTTTATCGAGGGTATGAGACTGATTTTAATTAACAGACAGAACGCGGTTTAGCGATTTATTACTCCAAGTCAAAAGCAACAGTTCAAAGGGTAAGTGTGGTCAACTCTCGTCCTTATAAAAACTGTGCCATCTATGCTAGGGGTTTGAATGATAAGCGAATTCACAGACTTCTTAGTGTATCTCAATTCACGAATCAAATATTTTTCACAAAAGTTGCTATAATATGGTGTAATTTGATTTTCAGGTTGAATAGCTGGTGACGTACGAATGACAATCGAGCAATTTTTTAGTACGTATTATGGGAGAAAAACATAATTCGAGTTTCGGGTCTACGTTTAGCATCAACGAAGAAGACGATGATAATATTTTTTTGGGTAAGTTTCAGATTTTGTTCAATATACGAATGATAGTTTTATCTTAAATGAATGTTAGTTCGTATAGAAATCTGGGAAAATAGAGGCGACCGAGGGATAGGAACTGTCCCTAGTATTCTTATCAGATCCTTTAGGCTTAGTACCATTATGGATAGTTTATCTTCGTCATCCATGAAACCTTATCAAGGGTATGGAACTTACATATATTTTTTTTTATTATGTGTATAAGTATATATATTTTAAATGATAACGTAATACGTTGAATAGATACGATAATTTAGTTATTAACTTGAATACTTTAATATTTTCGCGTTACGTCGAACATTCAGCTTCGCGAGTTAGTAGTTGGGGAACATGTCGGAACATTTTGATTCCAATCATCCGAAGTCGTTATTGCTAAAAATACTGTTGAAGATAAATCAGCTTCCAACTTTTCCTTAAGATATGAGAGACATTTATTTTTATTTACATGCAGGTGAACGGAGGGTTTTCTCATCGCGCAAAAGCAATCTTCCAGTTGATATTTTTAGAAAGTCTTGAAATAAAGATTTAATTGTTGATCAAAGTTTTCGATTAGTTCGGGTTTTATTTAACTTCCGACGAAATTTCAGATTCGGCCGAAAGATTGAAATTATAAAATTTCAGTTATATAGTTTATTCAACTACTAAAACATAAAAAGAGTATCAAAGTTTAATACTGAGTCGGCAAATTTAAAAAAAAAGATCAATATTCGTAATCGGCATTCATACATTTTACATCCGCCTAATCATTAACTTCTCGGAACACCTTTATGTGTAAGAGTTATCAATAAGATATATGTATAATATTTGTGAATAAACATAGAAGTTGGCCACCCAGTATGTTACTTCGTTTTTTGCAGTACCCGCAATTTATTTTATTAAAACAAAATACATATACATATATGTGTGTGTTCGAAATTAATAGTATAAAGCCAAATTGACTTTTCAATTAATTGTCTCTCTCTCTTTCCGTTAAACTTTAAGGTCGCTGCTTAAATTATTCTTTTTTTTTTCCATCTTTTCGCGCCTAAATTATTTTAACATGCCCTACCGTTATCGCGAGAAATTTTTAAAAGATATTTTTCTAAAAATCTACTTTACTAAGATACAAAAGCCCATAGGGGTTGATCAGTAACTTAGTTGTGGAGAAGATTTTGATGGCGCAGCTTTCCCCGATATTTAAAAAAATATTTCAAGAGAAAATAAACCTTTCCGATTGTATTTTTACATTATAACAATAACTCATTAGACTAAAGAAAAAACAGCGTCATTGCAAACTTTTTATTTTTAAAATTATTTAAAAAAAAATGTCTTCATTTACATTTAAACGCCCACACTTCGCCGCGCTAAAAACGAAAACGGCAAAAAAGTAACACAGTAAACGATTAAGACGCAAGCGAATAATAGAAACGATAGCAAAATGCTGAAATAAGGGGAAATTAAGGAACCACGAGTTAGAAGGAAGCGTTGGTTGAATAGCCAGATAATGAAATAGATCATTAGAAAAAGACGGAGCATAGGGTCAGACCAGTATTTGGAATAAAGCTTTTTTTTTTGAGAATATAGTTGTTTATTAGAAATTTTTAAGATTCCGTACATTATATGATGTACGGAATCCTAATAAGAGAAACGACAAGAATATTCAATTAAAATATGCAATTACTCACGAACGGTTTGACTTATAAACTACAAATTTGGAACATAAATTACAATTAAAATTCTCTTTAAAACCATGTCTATAACTTCAAACTAAAACCGATTACCCTGAGCGGTAAAAAAAAAAAAAACCCGTCAAGAATATATGTAATATGAAATTTAAAACGACCTCAAAAATCACCCTTAAAAAATTCATAACTCAATATAACCCTTCAAAAGTGAAATTCAAAATATAAAACAAAACGCAGAAGCTCTTTCATGAAATCAAAAAAATACGTTAAAAAAATGATTTAAACCCCTCCTCCTCCTTTTGGGTCAAAAACAGCAAAAATGAAAGAATGTTGACGTAGGTAATGGCCTGAGTAAAAAAGTTGAGGTAACCAAAACCTATCTCAAACATATGCATAAAGAGTCGCTTTGTTACGAAAACTATAGCCAAGCTTACAACTTTATATTTAGGCTCTCGGGTCGCCGAAAGCTCAAACGATTTGAAAAAAATACTTTTTTTTCCGGGCATGTGATATACTTTTTTTTGACATGGATATGTCTTGCCGGTGGGGGTCAGCCAAATTGTTCGTCACGCTTTTTTTAAGAGCAAAAACTGTAACGCTATTTAATTAAAACGTTTGAGTTATGTCAACTGAATCGTGTGATATTAATTATACGGGTAATCAAAATAACTGCTGCTACCATAGTATCAAGGAGTATCGGTTCGTATCCAAGAGAGTGAAGACCTCCTGGAATTTTATAGTGGACATTTTTTAGCTGAGGAAAAATAAGACATATCCATGTACCGATGTATCTGCTTGTAGTGTAGATACTTTACTTTTTTTTTTTCTTCTTTTTTCCGCGGGCTTGCCAACAACGGACGATTACCCATCAACAACACGTACAAATAGTAGCAATTAAAAGTCACAAGGAATGGAACCTGACTATGCACACTGTACCAATATATCGATGGAGAGATCGCTGTTTGTCGGCAAAAATACCGTATTTCATTTTCTTAACGAAACTTTCAAAGTTGACGAAAAGTTCAAAAAACCCCCAAAAAACGACATGTTTCCACCCCCTTTGCGGCGCGAGTATTATAGTTAAAAATTTCGAACAAGGTTACTACGCGTACCCCCGTATATTTCTCTAGTTTGGAGGATCCGGGTTTCCAACTTTAAAATTAGACCCTTTAGGGCGTCAAAAGCTCAAAATTTTTGAAAAAAATATTTTTTCCCCCTAAGCACGCGATATATCGATGGGAAGGTCGCTATTTGTCGGGAACGGAACCGTATTTCATTTCTTTAACGCAGTCTTTGAAATTGTCGAAAAATTTAAAAAAGCACGAAAAACGACTTGTCTCTCTCTCTTTGACTCGAAAAATTTTTGTTTTGAATTTAGTATTACGTAAACGTAAATTATAGTTATCTTTAACTTAACATACGGAGTTACCCTGAGCCCATGAAACATCGTGCTTTACTGAACTGATTTCTCTTAAGTAAATTATTTGTATAGCACAATCCGCCTGGTAGTAAGGTTTCTTATTTCTTTTCTTTTTTTATTATCTCCAGATGACTACAACGAAAAATCGGTACTGTACACGCCTTTCGAAATTTTCTGATAGTTTTAATATTTCTACTGGCAGAGCGTTTCTTCGACAGATGCTTTCTCCGACCACCAACTTGTTCTGCTTCTTTAATGACATATTTTAGATTTTGTCATCTACCCAAGGATTAACAAACGTGATCCCTTGTTTTGGCAGCGCTGTTTTTTAAAAAAAAAAATCGGCGATAAAATATCAATTTAAAGGCTTATTGGCGTTTGCAAATAAAAGATTATTAAGTAATATTCGAGAACTCGATGAAAAAGTCATTGGAAAGTTTTTTTCCAGAAAAATAGAAAATTAGACTTTTGGTTCGAAAAATAATTATATTGTTATTAAGCTTATATTCCAGGTTTCTAATTATATTTCATTACGTTTTGGTTTTTTTTTTGTATATATATTTCAGCGCTGTTTTTTTTTTTTTTTTTTTTTTTAATAATTTGTATAATTCATGTATAAATATTGAATTTTTTATTTGGCTTAAAACATAGGTAGAATTACATCATATTTTTATTTTTCAAGTAAAGAATTTTATATAGGAGCCTCCCCAGACATAATTGTAACGCTACTATTAATACTCTGAAAAATGAATTAAAGAAGTTCGATGTTATTTTTAATTAACGATATAATGAATCTTAATTTTTTTTTTATTGCAATTTGTCCTGTATCTGGTTCTTCTTTCTCCCTTACAATGTCGGTTGTCTTGTTCCCCCGAAAAAAAGAAAAAAAATTAATGTTCCTTGAAAAGTAATAAGCTTAGTTTAAGGTTTAGATGCGTGATCCGTTTTATATTTTTCAAAGTGAAATGACTGCTGAGATAATTTGGAAAAGTTTCAAAGGAAAAAAGTCGATAAAGCGTAAAGGTGTGACGGTAAGCCGAATCAGAAGGATGAAAGAAATGCGAGACGCATGAGTATGTAAATCGGCGCTGAAAATGTTAATAGTTTGTATGCATTTTTTTTTTTTTTTTTTTTTTTTTTTGTGCGTTCCACTGTACTGGTAAATGTTGTTAGTGATTTTACTACTTCTTCTTCTTCATCCGCCGTCTCCAAATTGAAGGTTGGCAATCCACGATTGGAAATTTTCTTCTACAATGGCCGATCGGAGGAGTTGTATAGAAGGGCAATCGAACCAGTTGATAAGATTGTCCATCCATGAATTTTGTCGTCTTCCTCTCGATCTCTTCCCATTTATCTTTCCTTCCAAAATGACCTTCAGAATTTCGTATTTGGGGCCTCGTATGATGTGTCCGAGGTACTGCAGCTTCCGTTTCTTGATGGTTTGCATTACTTCAAGGTCTTTCCCACTACTAGAACGTCGAAATCGGAAGATATTCGGTCCGGAAGAAAAATTCCGCGGAATGATGAAATAGAAAATATTCGATAGCTTAAAACCTGGGGACATCATGCTGTAGCGACAAATGCGATTAGGCATTGCTCTTAAAAATGTTTAGCAAATGATGATTTTACGATGCATTCGAATTTTTAACCGGAATGTTGGTCACGCCGTTTTTGAACTAATTAAAATTCAGTGAAACTTTATGTATAAATCAACGGGGGAGCCGTTGTTTTAACGGGAGAAAGCAGAAACGCCGAAATAAGGGATTAATCGAGGAAGCTTTTAATGAAAAATCGATCTGAAGTTCACGTTAATGATTTCTGAAGTGGACAAAAAGTGGTGATTGCGCGGGAAACACGTAACGACGTTCAGATTGAAAACTAATCTACGTTCTAGAAACGTTGGTTAAATTAATTGGCACGCGTTAACTTCGGAGTAATTTTAGTAACTAATCGGCGTGTGCCATGCGCAATGATGTCAAGGTTTGTAAATCGGTAATTAAAATTTGTCCGCAGTGATGTAGGTTCGTGACGTTACCAATAGGCAAATGTCTACAATCGAAGCTGTATAAAAGCCGGCCCCGCTATACGTATGTTGCCGCAGTTATGCATTCGACTAATTAAGGCACATCTAAACCGACTGCTGTTTATTTTGCAAACGCGGAACTGGAACTTGGTATTTCATTTCATCCGCTAAGAGGCTGTGAATTATGCGCGGTCATTCTCACCTTGTCCGTATACTTTATCGAAGTATACTTCAAAGAGTATTTACTTTATCGCACGACTCTCTGCATGTACAACAACGCGTTACATTATTTACCTCTTGATTTACCTGAAGAAAGATACGGGTTAAAAGTTGTTTGCATTGCTCCCCGCAGTGGCTGGAGTTATCGCAGATGTACACCTACATCCTAAAATTTTATAAACCGTTTTTTTGTTTTGTTTTGTTTTTTTTTTTTTTTTGAACACGCAATTTTTGATATGTAATATTTAAGACGTTGTGCAACGGGAAATGTTAAGGTCTTAATATTCTCGCCAAAATTGAAAATGAGTAGAGGTGAAATTTTGAAACGGAAATCTTCCTGCAAAACTACTAATTTCTGCTGCTGACCTTCCGGTCCGACCATCGTTTGACTTGGTGTCCGGTAGTTAAATCTTTTCCGTCAGCATACACTGACGGGACTACCGCATCTCCATTAAAAGTGATTATCATGGCGCGTATTTTTTTCAATCTTTAACGAAATGAAATATTCACTTTTCTTTAAAAAAAATTTCTAGTTTTAATAATGGTGATTTTTGAAAAATTTTAATTATTGCTTCGACGGTCTTTATGCTAAACAAAGTATGTAAATGATAATGGCAATTCTTCTGTGCTGTCTTCTAGCTTTTATCGATTGAGTTTACAGCGACAATTCCCAGTATTGCTTAAAGCCTTTTCATTTTTAAATTAAAAATTCTGCGTTGTACGATTTGTCGCGGAAATGATTATTTCATCTATTAAATAGCGTAATACAAAGCAAACATGGTAAATTCGAAATTATTCACACAGACGGATCAATAAAAGAAAACGAACAAGTATGTGTCGCAGCGAGGTATATACTAAACGTGAAAATAACTTAATGTGCAGCGGAAATAATGGTTATTTTCGGAGATCGTTAAGAGCAATCAGGAAGATACAAAATAAAAAAAGTTTAATATGGACAGATTCATCAGCGATACAAAGAATAATTTAAAAAACATGTATCACCGATAACATAATATGCGATAAATTAAATATTATGCTTCAAAAAAATAAAAATATAATCTATTTTAAATGGACTCATCTGGGCAGAGTAGCTAGAAAAATAATTCGAAATAATAGAATGGAAACGGTTAAAATACCATGGACGGATTGAGCAGATGGTAAATGATGAAAGGCAAACACAATGCGAAAAAAAATTAGTAAGAATATTATTGGGAAGAAATACTTTGAAATATAGAAAAAACTATATAGAAGAAGAGGTGGTTTACAAGTAAAATGAGCGGAGAGTATATTATATATGTCGAATACGTACACGGATCACACAAGAATTCTCGAAATATTACATAAACTGAGTATAATATCGATTGGCCCAATTGAACGCCCTATTTAGCAGTGTGAAATATATATATATATATATATATATATATATATATATATATATATATATATATATATATATATATATATATATAATGATACCGTAGAATAGAATTAAAAAAAAAAAATATTACCATTTTATAAGACCGTACCAATAACCTTGATTGCGCGAGCTTACATTTTGTATAGCAATATATAAAACACAGTAAAATAATTGTATAAAATGTAATTTATTTTAATAAAAAAAATTAAATGGACGGATGGCGAAAGCTAGGCACAGAGGGGAGAGAAAAAAAGAGATATGAATGTTATTTATTTGAGAGTTCGGAGTATTCGAAAAAAAAACGATTCTATATAGTTGGCAATATTTTGTTACAGTACTCAAGTAAGTGTTAGCGAGTGTATTTTGTTGACTGTATCCTTCCAGTTGTTTTTCTACTTAATTCATAGCCATCATCGACTGTATATGTAATCGGTTTTAGTCAAGTATACTGCGATTTTACGCAGTTCCGAATTTGTGCTCGAATACTGCAACATGGCCTCTTTCCTACTTCTTCCATTTCGGCATTCGTCGATTTAAATCCTTTACGGCCATATTTGTTTAAAATCTCTACCGCGAAGAGGTATAAACTCCAGAGTATTATGAAGGTCGATCTAAATGTTTCTTTCTCACCCTGTTTAATTTTGTTTTTCATCGTCGCTCGATTTTTTCTTTTTTCTAATTAATAAATTGCAAGCGCTTGTGTTGGTGGTCAGATATAATAGTGCGCTGAATCATTAAAAAAAAAGAAAAAGAAAACAAAAGGAAACCAACCAATGGTCTATTTTCAGTCGACAAATCCCGGCCACACCAAACCGTTTTCTTCATAGATCGGCATCGTTGGACGAAATTGATTGACAATATTTAATTGCGATTTTTTACCGTTCAATTTTTACTAGATGTGCGTGCGATCGATAGACACGCACGTGCTTGCTGCGTGCGAAACGTCAGACAATCGTGATGGATATAGCGTGAATATTTAGTACAGAACTCTAATTTAAACAGTCACGTATATATCGAAAGCACTAAAAATGACGTTTTTTTTTATTTTATTTTTTTGTTTTTTTAACTTTAGCGTATGTGTTGCCTTTTTTATTTATTTATTTATTCATTTATTTACTGTTAAAAGTACTAGAATGTTTCAGATTAGTTAACTCTCGGGCAAAATCACATACGTGCTTGGCTTTCGTTTTCATTCATATCCATTACGGCACACGCGAAGTCTGTGAGTGTCCAAAATTAACACATTTATTGATGCATATATAATTCATTTCTTAGTAATAGTTTTTACAAATAAGCAACGGTATAAACCTGATATCCCATGTCCCCAGATAATGTACAACATTCAATTTCAATCGACCATGTTATTCTTAAAAAGAAATTAATTTACGGTTTTTCGTAGCAGTTTCTTGTCGTGGCTGTTAGCTGAGAGATCGGGGTTGTCGTTAGAAAATAAAACCCTGTTATATAAAGTGGGGTAGCTTTAAAACCGATCTGGCTGTAACAGTTCCGCGGTTGCGTAAAAACATCTAACTTACAGATAAATGCACCGATATCAAAATAGGGCACTGAGAACCATTACTGCAACCTCCGTCCCATCGGTACGTCACACAAATTGTACCCTCCGTAATCACTTAAACGTGCCATGTTTGTGTGGAAGATGAAATCGAAAGACAAGCAAATAAACATGTCGCCCGACTTACACTCATATAGCATCAAATTTACTGGATAATTCCGGTGAAATAGGCAGACTGTGGCGAAATAAGCCTTTAGACTTTGTCCAGCCGATATAAAATTTAGAGGGAGGTACTACTGAGTACTACCCCTCCACAAAATAGTCTTTATCATATTAAAAATTAATCGCTAAATGGCCACTGAAGTTTGTGATGGAAAAAATATATAAATAAATAATTTCTACTACAACTTCAGTCACATGTTTCACACCGGTTAGCTCTTTTTCATACCTTTTTTTTTTTTTTTTTTGTCGCCTTTGCTTTCGGCACCGGATTGGCATTAATATAAAACAGAAGAAAATAAATTTAGAAAAAAATAATACATAATTGCGCTTGATCCATATTCCTTATTGGTGATTTCTGTTTCCACCCGATCTAAATGAAATGTTCGTTTTTAATATTTCTCTCTCCCGACAACATATTACTTGTCTGTGAAAATGTATTTATCGTTATTTTTTTTCTTTTCGTAACGTCAGCGTCTTCTGCTAAATATCTACGTCTCGCGAGAAAAGTTTTCCTGTGACTCATGCGTACCCTACGTAAATGTTAAACTTGGGTCGAAACGGTGAACTTTCAGAGCAGAGGGTTGAAAATGTAACCGGCGACCGAGCAAGTAGGACGTTTAGTGTACGGCGTTAGGGGATGAAGGAACAACTTGCGTTAAACTGGTGCTGGCCTACCGCTGGTTAACTATATTACCTTATCGATAGATCGCACATTTCTCGGTACTGCGTATTAGTCATTCAACTTCTATCGTCTTTCTGGGCGCCCGCTAACTTCAGCTCGACGATAAAAAAACCGACCCCGTTCGTCGTATTGTCCCAAACGAGCTTGTCGTTGTTTTAATGTCTTTCGCTGTTTTCCCATTCTTTTTTCGCGAAAAATAAACAAAACCCGTTTTTTTTTGGTTTTTTGTTTTTTGTTTTTCTTCAAATGACCATTCCGGTTTAAAATTGTTACGCGTTTTTGTTTTTTCGGTTTATTTCCGATATTTTCCGTTCGATTTGCTTAAATGGCTATAAGTATGGACGTTACCGAAGATAATCTGAAGGAGTATACCAATTTTAAAAAGAGTGAGTAATTTTTGCCTTTAAAACGGCTAGTCTAATTCGAAAAATGAAATCAAGGTGTTTTTTTTGTTGTTTTTTTTCGTTTATTTTGTATTATGCGATAAAAACGGCGTGAAAACCATCGTACTCCGAGTGTAACTTTACGAGACATTGCTGCGTTAGTGTTCGGAGCTAATAATATAGTTTTATTGAATTTAGAAAAGTTACTAATTTTTCTTAAGTAGTCTCAGTGTTCCTCATTTTATTATTTACATAAAAGAAATATAAAAAAATCGCTGCGGTTCAATAATGTAAATACGTTTAAACACACAATTCGCGTCAGTTTTGGTTTTTACTAATTACGTATTGTCGAAATTACTTTTAATTTGAACCGATGTATTTTAGAGGAAATGAATTACAATACATTAATTCGTAGTATTCGTATGAAATAACTTCCACCTATTACGGTATACATTCGAATACACAATTGTTTAAAGTAGTAAGAATAAATGTTGACGACATCTTTTCCGTTGAAAGTTCCATCACACGACGAAATATTAACTCGTTCGAATAAAAAGCTTTTACTATTATTAAGGAATATTGGTTGATTTCCAAAAAAAAATCTCTACAACGTTCTGTGATTCTTCTGAGTTACAAAAAAACAAAAAAGTTTAAAACAAGTACTCATCCTGCTTGACTTGAAGAGATAAAAAAAAAAAGCTTCGTTTTTTTTTTTTTTTTTTTTTTTTGATCGCGATTTGAAGAAAAACTACAATAAAAGCGAAGAGAAAGTTTTCCCCCTTACTGGAAAAAGAAAATGATATTACTACACAGATCGTGTATATGTCTTGAAATTTATATAATACATATTCGAATTCTTAAGACTTTCGTATTAAAAAAGCATGAAAAAAGCATGAAAAAAGAATGAAAAAAGAATGAATCGCTGTTCGAAAATGTATATTTATTAATTATGCAGGAATATGAGACGATGTTAGGTTGTAGTACTCTAAGTGGGAAATGTACCATTTTTATAAATACGATCGATATGAGGAATAAAGACCGCGTCAGTGCGCGTATTATTTTTGAGATAATCGCGTCGTTTTGCAACTCGCGAGAGGGAAGGGAATATTTCTAAGGGCGTTCATTACTCTTTACGTAAAGGAAATTGTTATAGAGGACGGAAATTTAAGTCTTACCCAAAAAATCCTTTAATTCAACTCGAATATCGCCAATAGCGGTACTTTCAAATGTAAAAATTCTTTGTGCTAGTTCTATTTATCGATTTCTCTAGCGCCAGTTTACATTTTTTCTATTTCTAATTTTTCACGAAGACTACAAACTCGTTCTGAATTTTTCATTTCACCATTTGTTTTTGCGTATTTGTGTACCGTTACTTTTTGCGATTAATTATAATCTATCTGGCACTGTGAAATACTCGTTCATTTCTCATTTTGTTTCTTTGCTTTTTTCCCCCTCGAAATCTAGTTCCATGCTAGTAAAAAGTACAGAGAGTCTTAGCACTATGAATTGCATTTTGTATACCGCCGTAAGATATACCCGTTTGAAAAAAAAAAAAAAAAAAAACTTTTTCATAAAAGCACTACATCCATAAACAATCTCAAGCGCTGCTGATAAATATGTTTTTTTTGTTTTATATATATATATATATATATATATATATAAACTCGGCCATTTTGGCCTTGCAAGGGGCTGTGCCCCTTGACTCTTCTTGCTTTTATTTCTGTCTCTTCCTCTTCTATACTTTGTATAAAATGATCAAAATTTACAACGTAATTCTTACTGGCATCAACACACACAAAAAATAACATAACCACAAAAATCCTATTCTAACATTTAACTTCCGTTATATAAAATTAAGACATTATTTCGTTACATTTTCTCGTTACATATTTCATTACATAAAATTGTGACATTTTTTAAATAACAATAACAAAAATCCTACAAAATATAACAAACGTTACATAAAATTGGGACATTTTTTGGGACATTTTACGTTACATAAAATTGGGACATTTTTTGGGACATTTTGCGTTACATAAAATTGGGACATTTTTTTGAAACATTTTTTTGGAACATTTTGCGTTACATAAAATTGGGACATTTTTTCGAATGGGGGGTAGCCTAAGAATTACGTTGAAATTAATATATAATCAATAAAAGTAAAAATAAAAACTTATCATCCATCGTCTCTTCATCTTCAGATTCTAAAAAAGTTTAATCAGAATTTGACCCCCAAAGTCGGAACAGTTTAAAAGCCCACTCCCAGTAAGTTGTTTTGGGTTTTTAATTGTTACTTTACGGTTTTTTAACCCCTGAAAGGCTTGCCTGATTATTATCTATAATACTCGTTTAAAAATCTTTTAAAAATTTGTAAAAATAAGTGGAACAACGAACGACCAGGAAAAGCATGTATAATAACATTCAAACAATGTTCTAGATGAAATGCAACCGTATACCGCTATTGCGGGCTAAGGCATTAAGCATTATAAACGATCGACGATAGCGCGTCATAAGAGGTGTCAGCAGCACGTAGAGATGATAGCGAAACCGCCAATTGGCGTCACCCGCAGCAACGAACGTGTTATCATTCCAAGCGGTTTGGAGGAAATCCACCGCTATGTACAAAAGTGGATGATTTTTAACGTCTCTGATACCGCTATCATTATTACGCTAGCCTTGTTTCGCTGAAATATTCTAGGTAAATATTTTGACTTCAATGTGGTACTGGCTGCACGAATATATTATCGCTATATGGTTTTGTTATCACCCTACGAGATATATAATGAGGTTCGAAATATTGTCATTCTTAATTAATTTCGAACCAAAACTGAGAAAAGAAGATCCTCTTTATACGATGGCATTGAGACGATTAATTTCTGAAATAAACGTCGTTGCCCTGACCTAAGACACTTCTTGTCTGCTCGTATTAGAGAAAAAAAAAAATATGAAAAGAAGGCGTTTTATAATGTTGTAAATTTGAAATCAGGTAATCTCACGAAAGATAATGAAATGAAATACGACTATTTATTCCGCACAGAAATAGTAAAATAAATAAATCGAGGTTGTATTTAAACTGAAATTTGGTAAAGTTTTAAAAATTCAAAGAATTAATGATGTAAATAAAAAAGTCGATAAAAATTTTAATTTTATCGGCGCATAAAATAATTAAACTTACTGGAAATATATTTAAAAAAGTTATAAAACCGTCTGGTTTAAAATTTTTGTCAATTTACAAGGGAAAAAAAAAACAAAAAAACGAAATAAATAATAAAGCGTATTATTCATTAAAGCCCAAAAAAGAAAAACAAGAAAAATATCTCTACATTTAAAAATAATCAGTCTACCGTTTTCTTTCACATCAAAAAATAACGGCGAAATTAAAAGTGAGTTAATTCAAACAATGGACCGCTACTGGAACATGAATATTTCGATGATTTAAAGCCTGATAAAATTTAAAATAAAGCTGAAAATTAGATATCTGGAAACAATTTTATAAGTGTCACTTAATATCAGCATATATTTACTTAACATCACGAGTTATAAGTTCTTAATAGATGGAAAATTTGTCGTGTTTATACGCACTTAAAAAATAACACACCGTTTCGATTGCGGAAATTTTGGATACAAAGCGAAGATTTCTATAAGTTTCCTATAGAGAAAAATGAGTAAATTTGAAAAATAATGAATAATAATCGTCGCCTTAATTATGAACTACCGAGGAAGCGTTAAAAAACAGAATTTAGAATATAATGCATTTTACATCTTTCAATATTTTCATTTACAAATGGAATTTTAAAATTCTTTTTTTACAAACTAATACAGACTGCGAATGACAGGATAAAAATATCAGCAAAAGAAATTAATTTAAACTAATCCTGTTCAGGAACTAAAACTAATTCACCAAGATCTGCAAAACAACAGGAAGGATATATTTGGCGCAACCTTACATTAAAGTGCATTCAACTCCGTAGGTTCTAAAGCATTTTGTTTAATTCTAAAACAACAACAAAAAAAAAAAAAAAAAAGCATATGTCCCTTTAATAATTCATTCAAAAATATCTCACAATGAATTTTAATATTTTAGCACATGCGAATACATTAAAACTATATAAATAATACCGCTTTAGTTTTATTTTCCTCCATCCATGAAATCAGTACTTTTTCTCAACGGTGGTACTTTGTTGAAATCTTGACGTTCAAAATTCCATATATACGATAGCCGAGTACCATCTTCTGCTCGATCAGATTTATTTGAAGAAATTTATATTCGACCGCAATTTAGCTGCTATTATTAATGGACGAGATGATATCATTTTCTTCAATTTCAACGGTTGCGGTGTAATTAATTTTATATGTTTCAGAAAATGTTTTGTAAGCAGAGATGTGCAAAATAGTTTATCAGAAGTATTTAAATTCAAAATGCAAATGCTCGGTTATTTTTTTAATTCAAATACAAATACAAAATGGTTTTAAATGAAAGTATTTAAATACAAAATACAAAATACGTATTTCCAAAATAGCTTTTTCAAATAAAATACTTTATTTCACTGATTTTAACACCAACATTTAAGAGTTCATCTTTCATGTTCCGTCTATGTGGAGCCTCGTAATCATTTCAACAAACGAAAATAGTCATCCAACAGGCGCAGAACTTGATAAGCCAGTATACTATATTTAAGAAAGAGTTTTTTTTTTTTACATTTGGATATATTTGTTCAAGGATTCTAAAGTATTGTCCTCATTTTTCAAATATTGTAGTGTTTCTAGGTCTATTGTAGTATTGGCATTATCACTGGCTACTGAAGAATCAGAGTTCTCAACAAACATATAATAGGATTCAGTCTTTTCCTTCTTTTTATTAGGGTTGTTAGGATGTTGCGAGCTCTTTTCATCTTCTTGTTCTTGCTTTATCTTCCTCACTTCTGAAATAAACAGTTCTCTTTAATGTCTTCTCTGTTGGCTTTTGGAACCCATTTCCTTTTGAAAAAGAGATAAGATACGGGGATGCTATTATACATATACCACCTCTTGCTTTTTGGTTCCTCCAATTTATAAAATCTCACAAAACGCCTATTTAGACTTTCTTTAATAACTTCTATTAACACACCGCAATATTTAGCGTTATCCGTTTGCAAACTGTTTAGAATTTTTTTCATTCTCATTAGTCCTGGCATAAGCTATCTGTAGTAAGTATCTTTGTCCGCTTCTAAACTTCTGATGCCATCAGCAATAGGCCTTGAGCAGCTTATCTATTCATTGAGAAATTCGATCTCAATTTACTTAAAAACTGCCAATCCGAATTTCCTTAAAGTATCATTTAGAGTATCCTTTACAGCAAGTAAATCTTGAATGCAATTATAGTATGAATTCCATCGTGTTGAACGTGGAGAAGTAGGGGATTTTCCGGTTGATTCTAAATAGATTTCACCGGCTTTAGGAGATCTTGAACACAGATTGCAAACTGCTTGACATTTTGCCATGGCTGCATTATAAAGTTTTTCGTATGAATTATCCATGCCTCTTGAGGAGCTATCAAATGTAACGTGTGTGTGGCACACCTTTCATGATTAGGCAGTTGCGACTCTTCAAAATCTTCAAATGACTCCGGAAATTGTCTTACGGTTAACATGTTATCATCATCATCTTCGACAATATTATCAGGCACAACTTCAATATTTTAAATAGAAGCTGAATTTGAATCTTGTTCATATATTTCGAAAGCTTTGACCATATATGACCGGTAATAGTTTTTACAATTTTTGTCAGCTTTAAATCAAATTCAGAATGAATCTCCACAGTCAGCTCAGCTACTTTGTCGTAACTATGCGTTCCCTTAAACCTCCTGCAAGCTAGAGTAGCGCTTTTTCGGTCAAAATTAATTTAATAAAACCATTTTGCATTTTACAAATACTAAATATTTTTAAATAAAGTATTTCAAATAAAATAGAAAAAATACATTTTGGCAAAAAAGTATTTCAAATATAAAATGAAAATAGGTATTTTGCATTTTGTATTTGCATTTCAAATATATGTATTTCAAATAATTTTTACATATTTATTTTTGTAAATAACTGGTTTGCCGATTTATTGATACTTTTTTTTTTTAAAGATAGGGGGTGAGGAAGTTAGCTAATGAGTACTTCATAAACGGGAAAAAAAGATGTACATGGAAACAGTTAAAACTACTGCAGCAAAGATGTGAAAAATAAGATAAGTCGAAAAGATTGATTAAAAAAGTGGATTAATCATTAACGGTAGAATTGACAAAATCATAGTGTTTACTGTTGTAAAACTTTTAATTAAAATATAAGAATTTCGAATTTGACGCATCTGACTTTAGAGATATGTATTTTAATGGGATTTATAAAGCGCGACCCTGAAAAAAACAATCAACATTCGGACAAATACAATACGAGTGACATCATATTTTATAGTACTAATTATGTATTTAAGTAAATTTCACGCTATGTTTTTATTCATCGGAAGCTTTAATTTTGATTGTTTTATAATTACTTGTCTACCATATCTTTTAAATAAAACAGTAGCATTAATGAATGTAAACGGTTATTACTTATCGGTGTACGTAAATGACTGAAAATTAATTTCAACGCACTAAATGATCGCCCACAAAAAGGCTAATAATAAAGTAGATAAAAAAATAAGATGAGAAATTTTGAGCGCGGAAGGAAGTTTCTTAAAATAATCTGTACAGAAATGAACATTGGAAAAAGCGACATGAAAAGAAAAATTTTAAACCGATCAACCTGATTCTTGCCATTTGTTGCAATGCATTCCTGAGCACCCACTCAAAATGATAGGTTGTTACGTCCCTGGAATGCATTATTGACAGCAAATGTTAATCAGGGCTAAGAAATTGTTTACCTTAAAATAAATTACGCAGTAAAATTTTTACACATACCGCATAATTTCCTTTCGTGCGATTGCAATAAAATCATTTTAATTTATCGTAGAACAGGGTTGCAACATCAAAGCCAGATTTTAAAAAAATAAATCTGGTAATTTTAAAATTTAATCAAATAGCAAAATGTAGAACATTCACCGTTTTTTTTTCTGATTATTTTTTTTTTTTTTTTTGTGTACACTCGGATAAATGGAATTCGTTTTTATTTTTTTCCAAGTTGGAGTATATGGTGTTCTATATTTCGAATTCTTAGTTTCAGCGAACACACTTTTATTCACCGATATTTTGCAATATCGCCGATTAACTGAACCAACTGGCATTTATTAAAAAGATGTTGGCCTAAGAAATTCAAAATTCCTTCCCATTTCGAATTGTCGGTTTATAATTTTACTTTTATTAAGCATCGATGTAATGAAAAAGATCTCTTCCTATTTGCCTATCGTATACGATTGGCAAATTTATTTTACCCGAGTTTAGAATTTTCTGCAAACGCCGAGAAAATGTTTATTCTTTTTTTATAGTTCCGAAACTGATTCGCTTGAAAAATTTTAAATATTATTTTATTTTCATAAATTAAAAGAGAAATACGTTCAGAATCCGAATGATTTATTAAAAAAAAAATAACAATAATAAAAGCACATTTATATAAGTATATCACATTTTCTTATCTCAAAAACTTATATTTACAAGTAATATGATGGACTTATAAGCCATAAAAATGCCTTGATGGAGGGTCTCAAGAAATACTGGAAAGATGTTAAGGAAGGAAGAAGGAAAAGATGTAAAATGAAAACTTAGTTGTTTAGCGTAGTCCATAGAGGCTGAAATCGAAAAAACCAAAAAAAAAAAAAAAAAAAAATGATGGACTTTCAATTACTTTTGCATATACAGAAAAAATTGTATTTCTAAACAATTTGAACCGTTCCGGTTTTTCGATTCGCTAAATTTTTACAAATTTTATGCTACATTCGCATATTCTATTTTGTTTTATATTTTAACAACTAAAAGGGTTTTGAATGTATTTAGTAGAATTTTTTATTAAAATATATTCAATTTGTAAGTGTAAGGCTTAATTCCTTTATAAAACTTTTGTCAACCGAAAACAAAATTCGAACGTGGAATTACTTTTATACCTAAGGGGCGACATGAATAATATTGAATGTTAAAATAAATAAATAAATAAATAAAATGTAGGTAAGGACTATAATGAGTTTTTTGAATTGCTAAACAAAAACTCTTTTCCAATCAGACGTATTCGACGTTATGATGTAAAATGACACTTCCGGAACACAATGTAATGAACATATTACGAACATATTGGAAATTTTATAGTATACATAAACGATAAATATTTTTTATTGGATATATAAAATATTGTATAAAATATATATATATATATACATGTGTGTGTGTGTGTGTGTGTATATTTAGCTTTCATATTTGGATAAATCTGCTTTCTTTGTTTATTTAAAAAAAAAAAAAAAAAAAGGGAAAATAATATTTACAGTATTCAGCAGATCTGTTCGATTTTTTAAAATTCATTCATTTTTCATTGAATTTTAACTAAATTTAATCGCAAAAAGCAATTCTATGTTTTCAAGTCATTTTATTATAAATATGATTGTAGCCGAAGCGTAATTTTATTCAGTATTAATAATATTTATCTTCAGCTTTAAAAGTATCCGCTCTCTTTACTTAAATATAAGTGTACCTCTTTTAATGACGATATGTTAATTTCAAAGCGAATAAGAAACAAAAAAAAAAAAAAAATTAACAGAAACTAAAATTTAGTTGACTAAAAAATAATGACTTATTACTTTGTAGAAATTATTCAAATACAGATTTACTTATCATTCATTTTTAGTTTATTAACTATATAATCGGTTACCAACTCTTTCGATTTTATGTCTAACACATAACTTAAATGTCCGAACAATATTCCCTTTATTGAATAAACATCGATTACATTCTGTAGTTGATATGTTAGCCAGAGCGTGTCCTAAAATGCAAAATTAAATAATATAAAACCATCCTTTTCATAATGATAAATGAAAACCGTTTCGATATAGAAATAAACGTAAAAACGATAGCCAACTAAATGAATAACGTAAAAGGCTAATATGATTAAGGCCGTGTCCACGGGGAGGATTTTGGGGGGTTAACTCTCCCCCAGACCCCATGAGAACTGAAATAGTGATTATAAATAGACAAAAATCGGGAAAAAGTCAAAAATATAAAATGTAAATATTGATGATTTTTTTTTCTTACCTTTAAAAGAGAAAAGAAAAAATATGCTCCATATTTTTAGGTACTTTATTAATATCTTAAGGAAAAACTTTTTATTACCAGTATAATCAATAACAAATGTTTAATTATTATTAATGTGTTGTTTATACGGGGTAATTCATTTATGTAAATTATTAATATATAAATCCAAATATGATTGAAATTATTAATAGTATGGGGATATTAGTGAAACATGTATTGTTATTTATAAAATAAATATGTCAAGAAAATTCCCTCCCCTAACCCCGGGACACCCCTTCAAAATTCTGGGCAGCACGGCCTGCTGATGATTGCATTCAGTTTTGATAAAGATAAGCTCTTTTTAATGTCAGTAAAACTATACAGATCCGGGGCAATAATGAATAATAAGTTTGAATTAAAAATTGTAAATCGTGTAAAGTAATATTACATTTGATATTAAAAAGGAATTTAATTATAAAAATGTACGTGCATAATGAAATTTAAAATTTCGGATAATGCGAAAGTTCGGAATAATGGAAGTAGATAATAAGTTCACGGGATAAAAACGAAAAACGAAACGTTCAGTCATAAAGCGACATCAGAGAGAATCGCTACAGTAAATGAATGTTTTCGTATTTTTTTTGATTTCATAATTGATTTTAAAAAGTTTAAAAAAATAATTTTACTCTACTATCTTAGAAAAACTACTGCAAAAAACAAATTATTTAAGTAACTAGATTTTTTATGCTCAAACTTCATAACCTAACTCCCGTAACCTCTTTTTTTTTCTTTTTTCTCGCTGAAATGTAATTAAAGGTAGCCTAGATTTTATTTTATAAGCAAAATTCGCTGCTCCTTCATTGTCAAATGTTTGCCGGTGGTCAGTGGTTCGGCAGAAACAAAATAATTTTCAACGGCGCGCAATATTCATTTTTATTTGATACTTTTCAATAAAACAGTTAAAGAAAATCAAATAATTATAGAAAAATATGTCTTATAATGTAATTAAACAACTCTCACCTTTCAAAAGTACGTATATTTTGCGGTATAGCCATATCTGAGAGTGCGTTTTCATGGTTCGATCCCCCCCTCCCCCCCCCGGAAATGTCTACGAAATAATAGCTGCTCGAATTAACCGGACCGAAATTCAGAATAAATATATTTCGTTTCAATTTTTGATAAAAGAAAAGAAAATCGAGATTTTTATGAATTCTAACACACACACATATATATACATATATATATATATATATATATATATATATATATAATACGGCCCTGATTTGCGGTCTCTATTGTAAGGGTTTTGTGTTCGCTAATTTTTTTGTAAAATTTCGTTTTTTATAATGTTTTTATTTTTCAAATTAAGCTAAAATTTAAAGGTAAATAAATTTATGACTTTCTTTCTTTTCGTAACTTGAACAGGAACTTCCGATGAACGACCCTCTTCGTCGATTATAAATTTCTCGTTTGTTTTTTTGTCTCATTAAAATTTAAATCTTAATTAACGAGTTAACGAAATTCTATTTTTATCAAATTCCGCCGATACCACTTAGCACACATTACCATTGTACAAGTTACAATTGATAAAATTTCAGCGCGGTGCGAGCGGCGAAGAATTAAAGTCAACGGAAACAAATGAGCTCATTTATAATGTTTACCGATAGAGCCAGTAAAATAATAAGATAAGCCATTATTGTTTCTATCGTTATTTATTTTAATATTTAGCTTTTGTTAAGAGATTAGTAATTCGAAACTTTTACAAAACTATTCGTACTATCGTGATTTTTTAATTCTCAGTAAGTTCAAGTTCAATTTGCGCATGATAACAGTCAAATGGCTAATTTTCATAAGCGTGCTTACTGTGAAGGGAAAAACTTCAGATCGATAATTCGAATGGCAATAAGAACAGACAGGAGTATCGATAAAGTTAGTAAAATATCGATCAGTCGAATTTAAAAGGGGGTGTGCGCGCATAGGTTAGAATAAAGCCATCATCAATGGCGAAGAATGATCATTATTATCGAACATAAATATGGAAGAGTTGTGCTATAGAAATGGTTTTAATTTGCACGCTGCTGGCTGTCTTTTTATTACGTTGTCCGCGATATTGCAGCTGATTAATTACAAAATGACAACGTAATAATCTGATCGTTTTAGAAACATCTTCTTTTCTTCTTTTTTCTTCTTTTTTCTTCTTTTTTCTTTTTTCTTTTTTGGAATAAAAACTTGCGTACATATTATATTCTTTCTCATTATCATCCGGAGATTTTTATTAAGTAAAAAGAGGAAGATATCATATTATAAGCGATTACGCAAAGACGCTTACTTCTGATGTTGTTATCGGATCTGTTAGCGAATGAATGATGATAACGGGAGCCGTTATTTTTTTTAAATCGTACAAAGGCGGTACTGTGCTATTGTACTTTATTATATTTATTTCGGGTCCGTAATCATATTTTCGAAACTCACCTGTCAACATTAAAAAAAAAAAAAAAAAAATCAGTTTCGTTCGATTTTATTTGCGCATCGATAAATTAATTTTATTTCATTTTAACTCGCGTTACGACATTTACAGTAAATAAGGTTGTGTCCGTGCTTTTGGCAAGTCATGAAATTTTCGTCATAATGTCACACACCGCCTATATCATTTCATGAATAGACACGTTCCGCTATTCAGTTCTGCCCTTGTTCGAAAGTGATTACTTGCAAAACAAGCGTATTTAGTTTTTTTTTCCTCTCTCCCCATAACTGTCCGAATATCAATTAAAGGCAGAAACCGATGTAAATTAATTTTCAATTTTCATACTATTGATCTTCTCTCTTTTGTGTGTCTTTAAACGAATAGAAAATTTGAAATACCATAATATTACCGGGAAAATAATTTCAATAAATTCAGTTTGAATATTGTGATGCTTAAAAGAAAAAAAAAAAAAAAAAATATCGTGAGCAAATTTATTTCATCAAAAAAGTTCAGTTTTTGCGTTTCAGTGTTTTCGCGTTACAAAAAACAAATATTCATAAGCCAGAAATATTATTACAAATTATCATCTGTATAATTCTAGAACGATACGTGTTTTGTTTATATTTGAAATAACATATTTAAATCCGTTGCGTAAAGCGTAAATAAATATACTTCATCGAGGATTGTTACCATGATGATACATGAGAGTTTTATTGACTTTTTAATAAACCCTGAAAATACGACGATCATTGAAACGAACATTGATCGTCTCCCTTTTACAACTGCTCGCTTCGTGGAATTTTCTTAATGATAAGACCTCGATCAATCGATTCGTAAACGATAAAAACCCTTAATTCGTGAAATCCATCAAAATCGTTAGATGCCGTTTCCAAAAATTCAATATAATATGAGAGAAATTCTCCCGCCCTTCCGTCAGTGACTGCTGGAGCTGACCCTATCAGGTAGATCCTTTTTTATAGCTGGACGATGATTGGCTACCTCAACCGACAACAGGATTTCAAACATGCACACATTCACGCCCGCACTACTAATTCTAAATCATGTTTTATTTTTATTTTATGTTTAATTCTACTCGTATTTTTCTCTGAATTTTAGTCGACCCATGTAACGGACACATTACAATATTATATATTCTAATAAAAAAAATATTTACATTTTCAATGTTGAATGAAGTAACTTGTGAATGACTCATCTTTCCTCTTAGAGCGGGTCATAAATAGTCCAACGAAATTTTCTCGTGTTTTTAATTAAAAATTTGCCTACTTTTATACTTCGGGATCGTACACATTTTTTTTTTATCACTATTTGATTTTTGGTCGTTTACGCATAAAAAAAGAGACGGTTTCCTGCAACCTTTCTTTTACAACAAAGCTTACGGCGTTTTGTACGTACTTTTCTTTAGAAGCCCCAATGGGGGAATGTTCTTTTTTTCTCGTTTCTTACCATGTTTATACTGCATATACATATAAAAAAGTTAATACAATTCTGAATCTACATTAAAAACTGAATCAGAAATTTTGAGCGTATCGGTTTGCATTTCGGGCAATCAATGAAGATGTAGTGAACGATCAATGGATCACTGTAGCGAAGACACTGTGAGGCGGTAAGTCCTTGTTCGAATGAGTAATTGAAATATGACCAATACGAACACGGCAAAGATCATCCGTGCGGTTAGATCTTACTGAGGTTTATCATGACTCTGAAGATTGTTCAATTGCTTTTAAGAAAGGACTTCCAACTGTGTATTAATATCATTGGTGCAATCCTTTTCCTATTTCTAGTAAGGTCAAGTTAAATCGAATTTTGTTTTGAATCATCTCGGTTGATATGTTCAAATAGTTTTTACAATCATTATTATTTACAATAGTTTTTTCACTTTAAAGTTGATTATTTGAAAACAATTTTAAATACAATCAACGTTAAACATCGTGTTTCTTAGAATCAATAATTCACTAGGTAAGATATATAAGGTAGCCCCTCCTCCTCAGCCTAGTCCACGTGCTGCAATGGTCATTGCGATTAAAAGTGAAATATGGGCTTTACCAGGATAAAAGACCGTGGTGCGACTGATGTTGATTTCAATACTAACATACTGACTGATTTTTCTACGTCTTATTCTTTCGTAGGATAATTCAAAATAAATCTCAACGATTAACAATTAGACGGTTCTTCGTTTTTGATTGCTGGATTTCTTTTTATGTTAGCAAAAGTACACTATAGTTTTACGAGATTCTGTCTAGTGATCGGAGGGAGTTTTCTTTAGCAGTTTATCCCAAATATGTTTACCGGATGCAAAAAGTTTGTCATAATTTTTGTAACAGCATATAATTTATGCGTCCAATTTCTATTTTATGAATCAAAACCGATTATTAAAATATACCAGTCATATTAAAGGGGTGATTTAAAAATTTTCGGTTTCACGTTGTTTATAATATTCCTTATAAAAACCAATCACATTCTTCGTATTAGTATATTTTTTCTGTTTTATAACTCTAGCAATGGCTCGCTTAATTTAACTGTAACCTGCAATTAAATACGTTTCATCGATAAAAAACCACGTGGTATTTTATAAAACAAGTTTATTCCATTGATTGTTCACAAAATTGAGTTTTGTCGTAATTTTTATACCTCGTATTAAATTATTAAATACCTCTTTACCTGAAGCTATTCCTTGTACGAAATGTTTAATAGTTCTGGAAGAAAACGGTTGAGGAAACGACTCTATAACCGATAAAACCATATTCTAAAAAAACAAAAAAAAATACATTTTTCAATTATATTCTAAAGAAGGTATTTTTGTTTATGTCGCCGATTTTTCATAAATCGACTTGACCATTTTTAATAATGTTTCATTTATATACTTACATCTTCAACGGACGTATGGACGCCATTTGCAATGTTGACCAAATATTTGCAGTAGTTCATTGTTTTCTTGTTTTCGGTGCAATATTTTATTAATAGTTTTAACGCAATATCTGGTTTTATTGTATATGGAAAATAGTCAAACATGTCCAGAAATTCCTGCACAAAGCATTTAATCATTACTACCTTTATCTTTACTATTATCAATTACCGCGTTGGGTGATAAATTTAATTTTTTTTGCATTGTCCATTACGTTGAAATATTCTTTATCGTTGTGCCTTTTTTTCTTTTTAGTTCAGTGTTATGATTCTTCGATCGGTGCTTCGATTAGAATGCGCCGGTCAGAGACGGAATGCTAATATCATTTTGACTGAAATTTAAATTTTAAATTATTACAGACATTTATTATTACCTATATGTAGTCTAATTTAGTGTATCACTTCCTGTAAATTACGACTAAATACCGTTTCAGTTGTTAACAAGAATCATCGTCGTCATTATTATTATTATTATTATTATTATTATTAATAATATTATTGCGGAAATTTGACTAAGCGTTTTAAATTTAGATATCAACATTTAAGTTATATTGACGAATTTAAGGAAAACTCATTATTAGTATCCCCGCTCTTGTTAATCCGAAATTTAGTTAAGTACACCTCTTATCAATGAATATTGTATAGATATTAAGACCCGATCACATATTGCGATGAACGCATACTTGAGAGGCTGGCCTACATTCCGGTTTTAAGTGCAGCAGTAATATGTTCGTAGCGGAGACGCGCGTTCTGGATGATATTCACCGAGATCCGGTTTGCGTTTCAACATTAATTAAACAGTATTTAAATACGAGCGGGAATCTTGGCCAATATTAAATAAATATAAAAATTAATAAATAACTTTCATAATAAGTGAAAAATTTTGTCTAGTTCGATTTGCTAATCAGATTTTATCTAAATTCAGCAATTCGAACATTTCAAATATACGAAAATAATAATTTCGAGAACACGAACATTCGAGAGGTGACGCAATGAAGTTTGAAAAACTAAAAAATTTTAATGATTGTACTACATATTTTTGTTTATTTTTTTGAGGAGGAGGGGGGGTATAAAAAAGCACACATATATGCTTGGCGGTTAAAGCTGTCAAAGAACAAATACAAGAAATAGCTCGGAAATATGGCATTAAACTAAATCATCACAAAAATATCTTAGCCATTGGTTTACACTAGACAATTCGACAGAAATCAGACGATTAAAAAAGCCGACAGATTTATTATAAATGAACAGTGATAATTAAAATACAGGTAGCGGAAATCCTTGTCGCTGGATAAGGAGCTCCACAAATCATCTGTACTGTGTTAATAAAATTGCTGGATAGCCCAGAGCTAATTGCAAAATTACAACAAAAAAAAAAAAAAATATGCTACAATTTATATTTAAATTCAGACAGAAACCAGTTTAGGCTTAAACTTAAATTCGCCTAGATGCATTCTTCAACATGTAGATACTTCGGTATCTCACGCAAGATTCTTTCTTTTTATCACCACTATTAAACATTTTCATCGTCTTTCTCCAGACGATCATCCTATGGTGCACAATTACCGATTTAAATGATTTACTTAGGCCACTCTGCTGCAATCCTGTATCATCATCAGGCTCGTTGCTGACTTTAATTTTCCAAGGGTACGGGAGGACTTCGATTTTTGGAAGGCGAAAGTGAACAATTAGTGATTGTGAATAGTCGACATTATTGAAGCTGTTTCAGTCGCTTCAAATAAATTAACCTTCAGAGTGCACCAAATTACGAACGAACGCAAAGCAAAAACTGACTGAAAGAGAAGCGTATAAAATCATATTATCAGAGCCGTAAAAATGAAATAGACGCGCAATCTTTATTTAATAAAAAATGGTCTCCTAATTTCATTATTTCATTATTTCGTTCGCATTGATCTGTTTCGTTTGGAACAATAAGATGCGAACCGTCTGGGAATTTTAAAGTTCAGCAGTTTCAGCCTAGTGAAACTGAATTTCATGATATTTATGTGTGCTTGATTCGTTCTTGCTGAGGATGGTGCATATGCTGGAGCGGCTCATTGTGTTCACACAGCAGTTGCTAGTAATGAAGAGTTAGTTACTTGTTGCAAAAAATATGACAAAAGTCTAAGAATTTTTAAATTTAAGCGAATTGTAAAAAGAAGAAAACATAAAATCTAGGTAAGGTTTGTGTGTACCTAGATTGTATTAATCCGCACAGTGTAAATCTTATTTATATAGTCTAAAGTTTTAAGGGTGTTGAATTCCCATATCGCCCTTTGGCTATGGGTCTAATCAATGCACAACATAGATGTAGATTGTGATGGTCCCCCGTCCTCAATGTTAAAAAAAAAAATTAGTTTTTACGAATAAAATTAAATTCGAAAGTATAATTTCTACTGTAGAATTTCGGTTTTAATTTTGACTAGAATATAAAAATGGTGTCTATTATGACCAATTAAAAAAAACAACAAAAAAAAACATATTTTTAAGCGGCATTTCTAAATTTTACACTCCCACCCTAAACTAAATCTAAATGTCTTAGAACGCTTCTGAGTACAGTTTAGCGGCGAAAAATCTTAGGAAAGTACACAAAAGATTAAAATTTAGCCCTTATAAATATTATATCGCGCCTTCAATGAAACTGTTGCGTATTCAATATATTTATACTTCTTTCGTACGATGAAGTAAGGGTAATCTTTTTGGTATATCTAATTAGTAGGGTCTAATTTCCATTTGTAGCACTAAATATAATGCAGTTTTTTTTCAAATACCAATTATTCCGCTATTTCGTTAACGTTGCATTCAACTTCCGAAAAACGGATTTAGAATTACGAAACGAAATTACGAGAAATCTCTTTTTTGTTTAAAAAAAGATAAAAGATAACTCGCGAGGAAGTCATTAAAAAAGAATAAAGAAAAAAATCGACAATTCAAATTTACGGCATTGAAAAATATTTCAGTTAAAATAATGAATTTTTGAAGGATTTTACAGATGCGTTGGAATTTAAGGCCCGTGTTGACGGTTACAGTTAGGAATGTGGAATGTGTTTTCTGATAATCCGATTACCGTACATGTAAATAAAACGCTGTTCTCGGCAGAGCAATAACCAGTATCGAAATACCAGCGATTGCGGATAATAAAATCTTTTTAATCATTTCAAATTTTTGCCAGATACATCAAACATCGATGTTTCCGTTATTTTAAATTTATAAAACATTAATATATATATATATATATATATATATATATATATATATATATATATATTTATGTATGTAAATTGGCGTCGCCAGGGGGGGGGGCGTTGTTTCCCCTGAAGCCTCGAAAGTTTAGTATTCATAGACGCGTAATCATGGACAATTTGGAAGACTTTTATAATGAAGTAGTAGAGAACAATTTTGTCAGAAACCCACGAAAATTATGCTTTAATTAAAATTTTATTCTTGTTTAATAAAATATTAAGCCGTTACAAATTATACATTCTATTTTTCTTGTAACTCATATCCTCTTTTTATCATCTTGCCCCCCCTGGCTCATCGGCTAGCGAGGCCCTTGTGTATGTATGTATATTTTTTCCGATTTCAGAAATTCATTTGGAACTTCGTTTTTAACGAGTTATCTGCGGTGGTGCGTTATGAATTTTCAAATATTTTCTTAGGTCATTCTAAATTTCATATTATATATTTTTGAGTTTTTTTTTTTTTTTTTTTTTTTTTTAGAGTAATAAGTTGCCCTAAAGTTACACATTATCTTAAACATTGATTGTGATTTACGCGCAAAATTTTTAACAAGTCGAGCCGTTCGTAACATAATTAAATTTTATTTTATTTATTTTTTTTTTGTCGCTACATCATATGTGTGTACGGAATGCTAAAAATTGAAATCGCGTTTGATATATCTGAAGAAAAGTGTTGGAAGTAATTAAAAGGATTTTCTGTGTAACCGCTCGTTATCGAAATTCAAAAGCAGCGAGGAAAATTTCATTGAACATTTTTAAAGTTTAAATATTTGGCTATGATGTATTCAAATTTCTTTATTTACTCCGACCTGCACTATTATTTATTTTGTTGGCTTGCTTTAATTTGCATTATTATTGGTCATTTGTTTATTTAACTTGTGTGAAGAAATTAACTGAACTTGTTAGAAATTATGACGTTTTTATATAATAAAAATAACTCGTATTTTTTTTCTTCTCCTGTATAGGGAAAAAAATAAAAATTTTACAATACACAAAAACTTATTTCGACAACGAATAAAGGAAAATTGTGTTTATTACATTTACAAATATTTAAAAATAAATGAAAACATTATAAACAACGATTTAAAAAAAAAAATTATCACAAACTACAATTTCCCGCACGCAGCGAATTCGTTGCAACAGACAATCGGAAAATACGCATTTTGTACGCCTAAATAGCGCGTAAAGTTTTGCCTAGTTCGTTATTTTCTTTTCTTTTAACATTTGTCACATTCGGGGTTAGCTACGACTGCTGTCAAATAAAGCTCAAGTCCCAAAAAAAAAAACAAAAAATAAATAAATAAATAAATAAAGTGAGATCTTTTGCGGATTTTGCTTGTACAGTTTAGAACGATTTATGACGGCCACTAACCAGTATAAATGGAGACCACAACTTGATCAAGTCCAGAGGTTGGTGAACGGCTTTAAAGCGAGCTGCCGGTGCAATCATGATTGCTTTCTTCAATTTTCCGTTGTAATCGGGATTTTCAGACAGCAAAACCAGTAGAATGGTACCTCCTAATGAATACCCTAAAACATCCAAATTCTCTTGATTGGTCGTTTTCAGTATGTAATCAATGCATGCCGGTAAATCATACACGCCCATTTCGTGGAAACTGTACAAGTTGAAAAAACCATTATTTAATTTTTTGAAAGATACAAAATTCTGGTTAACACGCGTAATTTTTATATTTATTTACATAATAATGTACAATTGCGTAAGAATTCCGTTGAATTTTCGGATACTTTTACACTTTTCGATCTAAGTATATATATATATATATATATATATATATATATATATATATATATATATATATATATACCCATTTTTATTCTTCACTAAAGAGCTCCTGGTCGTTGCAGTCGCCGTGTCCTGCTCATAGCCAATTTCTGTATTTCTCGATTAGATTCAACTAGTGTCATATACACTTTTCCGTAAAAGAAGTTCTTGAGCTCACCATTTGGGGCTTTTGCCTACAGTTTTACCACTGTCTATAATATTTTTTACAAAATTATCGCGCCTCATTATATTATGCCGTTATAGTTTCATTTTACGCTTCTCGATACTGTTTCTTATACTCTTCCTTTTTCATTTATTTCTTCCAGGATCTCGTTATTTCATTCCTTTTCTTCCTATGATGTTCCGAATTTTCATTGCCTTCAGTTTATTTACTTTTTGTCCTCGGATAAAACACAATTTTCGTAAACGCAATTAAACTCAAAAAACATAAACTATTTTAAAAAATTCTAAGAAATTCATCCATGTTCATTGTAAACACTTAAAAATATGTTTGCGTTTTACCATTAGATTAGCGTTACAGTGTTGTACGCGATTTAAAAGAATATATACTATATATTTTATTTTGTTAACAAATAAATTCATCGGTGTTTTAATTGCTTTAGTTATTTTTCTTAGCGGTGATACCGCGTTAGTAAAAATGGAATGATTTCTGATTGAACGGATACACTAGTATTTGGCCCACCGCATCGGGCAATATTACAAAAGGGGTTCCATACGTATTCCCGTTTTTATTTTTTACGCACACATGTATGCAGTTTATCCCCCCTAGTGGAAAATGTATAATTAAAAACATGTTTTAAATTCATTTACGTGCAAAATAAATACGTGTTACATTAAACGAAGAAAAGTTAATCTGTAAAAGTATTCTTTGACGAACCGATTCCTTGCATCATTAAAATGGAGAATGAGTTGAACTTCAAATAAATATGTCAGAGTAATAGATGTTTAAATTTAAAAAAAAAAAAATTTTTTTTGTTTTTTTTTTTTAATATGAAAATAAAGCGTACCGATAATTATAATTTTTTTAATTTTAACAATCGATAAAGGATCACCCAAAACTGTGTAATTTTAAATTTTTTAAAAAGTAATCGCATTTTCTTCGAGAAAGTAGGAAAACAAAAGGCACTTACATGCATTGGAGTGGAAAATTATGTTTGGAATTAGTTTTTAATTAGCCTATTCGACAGTGAACACTAGCCGGTTTTTTGGAATAAGAAAAATCGAAACTTTCGCGAAAAAATGAGTTACAACAGTGTAAGGCTTAATTTATACTGTAAAGGATCTGTATAGATATTACCTGTGATTTAATTATAACTAGAATTTAATAAGGTCTTTTTGAACGCAGCTGAGTCATTTATCTTTCTTATTTTTAATTTTCATTTTGCGATGTAAAGAGAAATACTCTTCAAAAATAAAATGGAAGCAATGTCTAACAAAGATATCGTTATCTCTGCTTTTGCTGGCAATTTACCATTGGAACACTAAAAAGTTTTATAGTTCGGCCTATTCGATGTTTGTTTTTGTTTCTTATTTGCCTACCGATTGTGAAACTGAATAGGATTTTTTTTTCTTTCTTTACTTTTATGCGGAATGCTTGCTAACTTCATAATGAACATAGTTTGAGAAATGTGTTGGCCTAGACACAGTTGTCACTATATGCTTTTTTCGTGTCGCTTAAAATTTCTCTAAAAAAAAAAAAAATAAATAAAATAAAAAAAAAAAAAAATGCGAAAAAGAGATGTTGATTTTCAAAATGCTCACAAAACACACTATCTCGGATATTTCAGAATTGTCTGGAATTGTGTAGTTCCGCGAAAGATCTGGTTAACCAGTTTCTTTTCTTATAAAAATATAGCCAAGGCGCTTAATGTTCCTCTATTTGTACTATATCCCCAAATATATTTTAAAAAAAGTGTTCGAGTTTAATTCAACTTTGTGCGGCTAGCGAGCAATTTAGCTTTCTTACCTGTAATTCCAGGAGTGGGTATAATTTCTGCGATTACTGTAGCTGTTCGTTATGACTTTCGACAATCCGACATCCCTAGCGTTGTATAGCCACACATCGAATCCGGCATCTGACAAGACTAAAGCTGTCGTGTAACATCATTACTTTTATACATGTGTAAAATTACAGAGAAATTCAAATGAAAGAGTAAAAAATGTCACATCCCGTATTAGCATGTACATATATTTGATAAATGTTTTATACGTATTATTTTTTGAAAAGTAATTTGTTTTTCCTTAAATGTACGGTATAATATGTTACTTTATAACGATAGAAATGTCACAATAATGTAATAAATGCGTAAAGTCGCATATTCGCAATATATCACCTAGAGAAGAACGATTTAACGCGAAAATATAAGAACTGCTCATTAGACCGTGTAATAATAGTACGGGCTTTCCAATTACATTATTCAGTCTTCCATACGGGATCCTTTCTAGCGCTAATATGTAGCCGTCTTCGGTGTTGGTGAAATGTACTTCCACGGAGTAACCCAATTCCTTCAGCTTAGTTCTCTATATGACGGAGGAAAATGCCAAAAAAAAAAAAAAAAAAAAACAAACAAAAAACAAAAAACAACATTAATTCGAGTTGCTTTAATTAGAGAATTTCTAAAGATTTACGTTTCTCTATTGTATGGGAGTGGAAATGTAAGCAGTGTGAAGGGAAATTGTTAAGTTTCGAAAAAAATCCGACGGAATCTGATAAAAGAATCCCCTTTATTTTGCCCGCTTAATTTTTTTTTTCCTTGGGCACGTCAACACAGGACATTTCGGCGCTCGCACTGTGTTACGAGATTACCGGGTTTTTTGTTGACTGCTTTTTAACTTTAGTTCAATAGTAGTGTAATTCCCTCTTAATTAAAAACATTTAGCACGTGCTAGTTCGGTACATTTTATATTTTTAAAAAAAAACAAAATAAAAAGAACTGATAATTTTTGTTATTTTTGGTTCATTAGCGAGTTTTTTTGTTTTGTTTTTTTTGACGTATTAGAATATTCTCCGTTCTACATGTTTTACTTCATACGTTCTCTGCTGGTTACATCAAAACCTGCCCCCCCTAAAGGGCATCTGATATAATCCTTTTTGTCTTCTTAACTTTATCACTGTGTAGGCAGCTTAAAATCAACTACTAAGTATAGACTTGACATTTTTTTCAATGGGTAACACGTTAATAAATGCCCAGTAGGATCATAACTTCTTTCATAAATACCTTCTGTTTTACATTTCTCACGTTCCGTTTGCGTTCGGTGAATGTTAATCACAGTTCAAATACGTTTTAACCTTTTATCTCTGGTAACCTCGAAACTGCTGCACCTACTTCAGGAATCCGACTCCTTAAATCAGTTAGAATTTCGAAAGCACGAATGAAAAATCACGAAAATTAAATTGATTCACCGAGCAAGACCTTGCTACTTCTAATATGTGCTCTTGGAATTGGAAGCTGGGGGAGGGATAAACTCCGATCGCCGAAATTTCGTAAACTTTATAAACGCGGAACTATTGATAGATAATATTTTAAGACGTTAGAAGAAGAACGGAAACATCCCGCGTTAATCTGAATTGCAAGTGAATAAAGAAAATCTTGAATTGGAAATTCTTCCCCGAAATTAATTTATTATCAGAAGATGTCCAGTGAAGGACAGACGGTTAACGTAATGATTGATGATGTGAAAAAAGAGGGATCATTGACAAAAAACTATACAGGCGAGCCTTTTTTTTTTCTTTTTTTGTCTATTTGTTAATGTAAAATTATTTGTTTCGATGGGTAATTTAATAAAGCTTACTTAATGACCAGAAGTGCCTTGTGATGACGACTTAAACACATCTAAAACAGGCCATGAATCACGTCACCACGGTGGGAGGTTAATTTTATAACATACTTAAATACATAAATTTCTCTAATCTTCTGAAAGGAAATAATCGTACTACAGCGAACATCACGATGTATTTTAATTTTATAAATAATTAATGTCCTTAATTTTCCTGCGAGACAATTTTTCCAAATACATTTTTTCCTTCCTTTCTTAAAACCGTCAATTCTTTATGTTACTTTCATCACTTTCCGCCATGGAAATTCATTTATCTAACAGACGGAGGAAAGTTGTGCTTACTCTGACATCCATTTATTTTACAAATTCTAAAGCGGAGACTCGCGTATCCTCGAAATCGTAACAAATAAAAGGCAGAGGATCGAAATTACCGGCAAAATTTGTGTGACATATTTCACGAATAATCTTCCCTATGCGTTACTACTACACTTCGGTTAAAAAATGCGTCTACTATAAATTGATGTGTACTTTTGTCAGGCAACTGAACAAGAAGATTTATTTTACGTACTCGGGAAAAACGACAAAGAGGACAAAGTAACATTGAAAATAAATGAATATCCGGAAAAATTTTCGATAGATAAAAGTCATTCACATACGGTACAAATGCGATATTAACATTTTTCGAGTTCCTTAGAATTCGCATTTTAGAAATTAAATTTGTGTAAGTCCAGCGTTACGAAATTTTCTACCAGTTCATTCTGATCAATTTGTTACGAAGTGTCTTTCTGTTGTTGTATAGTATGTAGCGCGAAATTTAAGCAAGTGATTTTAAGAAATAATAATTAAAATGAATAAAAAGAAACAAAAAGCCAGAAGGTCAGTTATTGGCTGACAAAGTTAAAATTTTACACCGAATATTATTAAAATGGCGATGTGTACATACGCTTACAAATTTTTAGTGTGTCCGGTGGATATGTGTGTGCGTTTAGGTTTAGGTGTGTAGGCGCGGCTGTCGATTGTACCATTTCATATATGTGTGTAATTTTTGTTTTTTGGGCAATGGCCCAAATAATTTTAATGAAATTAACCGGCGGTAGGGCTTTGTCCGCTCTCTTCTGGCAAATCATTTTTTCACTTTTTTTTTTTGTCTTTTCGCCACCTCGGCCTTGAGATTGCAATAAACGTTGAGGTTGGTTGTTAATTTTTAGTTAAAATAATTTCCGTAGGTCAGAACGAAGTCTATTTACAGCTGATATAACCAAACCAAAAGTGGAGAACCTACAGCGGACCGCGAAAGAGAATAAAACGTAGCGCGAAAAAAGCTACAATTAATCTGAAGGAAAAGTGACTCGAGTAAATAAAACCGAAACTCCTGCGTTACTATTAACTTGTCGTAATACGACATTGAACATATTGTATTTAACGCTGTTCTAACGAACATTAGCCAGTCATCCCTGCCCCAGTACACGTGGATTTTCCGGGAAGAGAAAGAGAAAATAAGCTGAACGCTTCTGCATTTTCGTTAAATCTTAATTATTAAAAAAAGACCCTATGTAATTAGTGGAATAAACAGATCTCTCAACATTGAGATAGGCTAATTGAGCAATTCTTAAAAAGAAAACAACGGTATTTAACGATGATCACCTAAAATTTTACAATAAATTATTCCACAGTGTTCCGAGGGTTCGTTTAAATAGTCTAAAAAATCGTTTTTGTTTTATAAGCTGACTAAAAATAATGATGTGTTACTTTTTTCAAAGATTAATTTTTCAATTACAGAACTGTATTCGCCAACAGAGATTGCTAGTCTTCTATTTAATTCCCGCCCGGGAAGTCAGTTTGCTCGTTTGTTTCGTTTGGCACTGAACATTTTATGTTGCATTCTAAATTATTTTAATTGTTTGTCGGTAAATCTCCGCTCATATTCGTCTATTTCGTGAATTGCTTATGAAATTATGTAAAACTTTGGAATTAAAATTCGCTTAGTTCGCTGCTTTATTAATTTTCGCCAGCCTGCGCTCAACTAATATGAAAAAAAAATATTTTTTAACCAGTGTGCACTTAATAAAAAAAAGTTTGGCAAAATATTTCCTTTTTTTTATTTCATTTTTGTTTTGTTTTCTGTTTTAATTCTCAGCGTTGCAACGAGCAATGATAATAGATCGTAATGTTCCTAGTTGGCGGTAGAACGAGGAAAAAGGTCTCTAGTTTACTAAAAAAATAAATTTTTACGAATATTTCCTGGTGTTGTGAAGTTGGGGGATATCGTGGAAAACGTTTCTAGCGTATTTTATTTAATATTCGAGGATAGTTTGTAATTGTTCGTTATTTTTATTTAAATAAAATTAGATCAGAGTTACATGGGTGTGGGGGATAAACAAACATAACGGAAATTTCGGCACCAACGCCGAACCTTCTTTTCGTCACTGAGCATCGTACATTATCGTAAAATTATTATTCGTCACTTGCGTTAATGCTTTGGTACCAAAATTGAACGTTTCCAATTTTCCGTTTAAATTGATGTCACACATGCATTCGATAAGGTCTCTGGCATCCTGGATTGCCGTATAAATTACGACAATGTCTTAATGTGGATATTTATCTATTACTCAAATCGCAGTTCGTTTGTGGTTAAAATAAATGATTTACTCTTGGAAATACATTCAATCAGATCGTCGGTACCTCAAGGCAGTTTTCTAGGACCTTTATTGTATTCCATCTATCCCGCGGATGTACCAATTTCCAATCTAACCGTACTAATTCGCTGATCACATAGACTCGCGTCTAATACGAATGTTATGCAAACGCTGCTGTTCAAAATCATCTGAATCGACCAAAGAAATGGGCATGACTCTGGCGCATATCGTTCAACCCAACTAAATGTCGTCACATTTTATTCACAAACAAACGAGTAAGATGTCCAAACTTGACATTTGATAATTCCACAAGTAGACTCCGTGCGCTACCTTGGAATGCATATGGATATTAACGTGGCGCGTGATCATGTGGAAAATACAAGATAATAACTAGGACTAGACTGCCACGGCCGTTGCTAGGACGAAAGTCAGTTATTTATGGGTTATCGCTCCGGTATGGAGATATGGATTGGAGCTATATGGAACAACATGTCGAAGTACAACCTTCTCAGAATAGAGCAACAGTAGTCCAACGTAAAATGCGGTATCTGCGCCTTATGTCGTATCGAACGGCACATTGCATGCGGACTTGAATGTGTTTCATACGTGAAGGATGTTTATGCGGAACAGCACAAATAGTTCGTTGAGAAACTTCAGCTCGAATCCCCATTTATATACCGAATATGTTCACTATATTGATCTTAAAGCCAGATCTAGCAGGCGACTGAAAAGGAAAAAGTGGTGCCGCGATGCACTCCTGATTACCTAAGTGCTATTGTTCTCGGAGACACTACGCGTAATCGTTATGTAAAAAAAAATAAAGGATAAATAAGTCACTTTCTTCTTGAAGACCTGAATCGGGTAATTCATTGGAACTGTCAGGTTAATATTCGTTTCTTTTTCCTTTTCTTATTCGTTCCACTTTTCCCCAATCTTTTCCTCTCTTTCCTATACCACCATTGTTTATGACAGGTTGCTGTCGGTACAATAAAAAAAGAAACATACACATATATACACCCTGTCAAGAAAGTATCGGGAATTGTCAATTTAAATCTCCCGGGTAATAGCTAGGCAGATAATTTTTTTTTTCCAGGTTGGTACAACTGTTTTGTATTATGATGCCTATTTTTAACGCGATCTGTCAACCAGCGTGTTTACAGCAGCTGTTAAAATCAGTCGACCTTGAAGTGTTTTGTCGAAGTTTTACAATGAGTGAAAATATTGAACAACGTACTTGTGTTAAATTCTGTGTTTCGAACGAAATTTCTTGTGCCGATACACTGAAAATGTTACAGAAGGCTTTTGGTGAATCTGCTTTATCAAAAACGCGGGTTTACGAGTGGTACAGAGCGTTCAAGGATGGTCGGGAGACGGTCGAAGACATGCCTCGCTCTGGACGGCCTTCAACGAGTGTGACCGATGATAACGTCGATAAAATCAAGGAAATCGTTGCTGAAAATTGTCATGTGAGCTTGAGAGAGATGGCTCATGGATTGGGCATGTCACACGAGAGCGTACGTACGATTGTGCACGAAAAATTGGGTATGCAACGCGTTGCGGCTCGGCTTGTTCCGAAAGACCTGAATTTCTTTCAAAAAAAGTACCGAGAACAGGTAGCTGCAGACATGCTGGATCGAGCCAATTTGGATCCTACCTTCTTGGAAAAGATAATTACTGGTGACGAGACATGGGTGTACGAGTACGACACGCTTACGAACCAGCAATCGTCCGAATGGCGGCCAATTGGCGCGCCAAAGCCGAAAAAACCTCGCCAAAGCCGATCGAAAGTGAAGATCATGTTGATTGTTTTCTTCGATATTCGAGGCGTGGTACACTATGAATATGTGCCAGCCGGACAGACAGTCACCAAAGAGTTTTACTTAAGTGTTTTGAGACGTTTGAGAGAGGCTATCCGTCGTAAACGTAACGATTTGTGGGTCGACAATTCTTGGATTCTCCATCACGATAATGCGCCGTCTCACAAAGCCATAATTGTGAATGAGTTTTTGGCCAAACACTCGGTAAATATCATCGAACAACCGCCGTATTCACCAGATTTAGCACCCTGCGACTTCTTCCTATTCTCAAAACTCAAATTTCCGCTACGGGGAATGCGCTTCGAATCGATTGATGACATCAAGACGAATGCGACGCGAGAGCTAAAGGCCATCCCGGAAACCGCCTATCAGAAGTGCTTTGCCGAGTGGAAAAAGCGTTGGCATATGTGCATCGCTTCGAATGGATGTTATTTTGAAGGTGACAAAATAAATTTGGATGAAAATTAAAAATTGTTCGTTTTATTTAACAATTCCCGATACTTTCTTGACAGGGTGTATATATATATATATATTTCAAAATTTTCCCCATCTCCTGTACCAGTGTGTATACCTGTTGCGAATAAACAAGTGCGCCTAGTAAAGTTGGGAAAGTGTAACAAGCGATCGGATTACTAGCATCTGTTAAATTTCATGAATAGCCAAGAAAGTAGCTTCGAAGTTCTGCAGATGATGAATGAAGATCGCGAACTAATTAGCATCATAAAAGGCAGGAAATTGAAGAACAATGGTGATCTGATCCGTGGTCCAAGACATTCCATACTGCTATATATCTTATTAGGAAAAATAATTGGCAACAGAAAAGCCGAGCAAAGAAGATGCTCACGGATGCGCGATTACAAAACGCGGACTGGAACATGAGCGAGCCTATATCGGAGAGATATCCAAAACATAGTGAAAAACAAATAAATCATCTTTATTCTCACCCATGATTAAGAACGGTCGAGACTAGAAGTTAAATATCAATTATCTTTCGCGGAGCAGACTATATTGATTCACAGACATTAAAAATTGATGTCTTTCCGAAGTAATCCAGCTCTGAATTATATCAACGATTCGTATTCGTATCGTTATGAACAGTCTGGTGCACCTTGAAGTCCTGTTAGTATTAACTTAGACGAGTTCCAATTAGTATTTCCTATTCCTAGAATTATCACCACTATGCAATGTTATCGGTTCGGCTAAACCACCGGTTCTCAATTCCCCGCATGATACAGTTTTAAACGGATAAGGACGTTTTGTGCAAATAAAAAGCCGTTGTGAGCGCAAAAAAATATAGTAGATCATTTGAAAAAATTTTTTTGTGCCTGTTTATTATTTATTCATTATTTAAACAACAGGCAAATTAAGCTACAGAGTTGTACTATAATTTGTTGAGGCATATTTTAAAATATTTTTTGATGTGGAAACATCTTATACAGCGTTTTTCGCTTGGGTAGTGAACATTTTCGAGTGTTGTCGTGTTTACCTTTTTTTTCGAGCGTTTAGCAAAATAATAAACGTTATTAACTTAAAATATTATTTATTAATTAATTAATTAATTTACCCCATGGGGAAACATAATTTGGAAAAAAAACTAAATTTTTTATAAAACATTAAAATATCAATTTTAAGAAATGTAAATTCGAATAAAGAAAACGAATTTTAAATCGCAATTACCATTTACGAACTTATCACTGATGGAAATAGTGCATATCTGGACGTTACTTATACGGCGTTTTTCGTTTGGGGGAGTGAACATTTTCGAGCGTTACCGTTACTTTTTGTAAAAGTTACTTAAAAGTTGTTTTAGTTATTATACTAGTAATATTCCCTAAAAAAGGGGAAAAATACCGGAAATAAAGCTTTTGAGGAAATATAGAAATGACCCGTATGAAAAAAATAAATAAATAAACGATTTAAATGCAAATATATTATTAATACACGGGTGAAGCCACGGGAAAATGTAGCGGGTAGGTAAAAGGGGGGCGATTATGGGATAAATGAATGATATAATAAAAGTGATAAATAAGGGATAGCAAATCAATTACAATGATAAAGCTTTGCGACCTCCAAAAATGGCATTCGACTGACAAGATTGGAACCGTATTTTTAATATTTGCTACCCCGGAATGTTATTTATACTCAAATTTGAATTACCTAACTATTGTATAGTTTGCTGTACGCGAAACGTAAAGATCATTTTTTTCGGACGGTGATAAACATATTTCTTACATAGAGAAAGAATCTTTACATAAATGTAATTCTAGGTAAAACAAAATTTTTTTTATTAATTTCCAAGTGCGGATTTAAACGGGCATTAATACACGAGTAAAACCACGAGTTATAATATTATTATAAAACAGAAATATTTTTAATTTAACAATAATATTGAATATTAAGTTGCTCGAATTTATCGCCCCCTTCATTTTAACATTTTGAGTGTTTATATTTTCCCCATATATTCTAATGAAAATTTTTCAGTCGATTTTTATCTGGTACTATTAAGCAAATAAAGTATATCTCCTATGGAGATCCCATTTTCTAACGTTTAATTTAATGAACATTGAGTATTCTTAATACAAAAAAAAAAATATGCTTTCATACTATTTTTAGGATTGGCTTTTTCAAAATTTTTAAAAATTATATTTAGTGCTGATACTCAATTATTTTGTGTTTTTTTTTTTTTTTTTCAAACGTTCGCAATATATAGATTAAACAGATTTATTTGTTAAGATTTTAATGGTCATCGAGTGTTGCGGACGCTTTAAGTTAACAGTTAAAGCCACAAAAATCTGATGTTATCCTTTTAATGATAATGCATATTTTTTTTTTTATACACATATATACATATATATATATGTATATATATACTCGGCCATTTTGGCCTCGCAAGGGGCTGTGTCCCTTGACCCCTCTTGCTTTTATTTATGTTTCTTTCTCTTCTATACTTTGTATAAAATGATCAAAATTTACAACGTAATTCTTACTGGCATCAACACAAAAAGGAAAACAAAACATAATCACAAAAATCCTATCCTAACATTTAACTTTCATTACATAAAATTAAAATATTGTTTCATTACATTTTTCGTTACATATTTCGTTACATAAAATTGTGACATTTTTTAAATAACAATAACAAAAATCCTATAAAATATAACAAACGTTACATAAAATTGGGACATTTAGCGTTACATAAAATTGGGACATTTTTTCGAATGGGGGGTAGCCTAAGAATTACGTTGTAATTAATATACATATACATACATGGTAGACAATCGAAAATTAAATTGCGCTTGATTTCGCTTTTTTGGTAATTTTTTCTATTCTTCTTTTTTTAATTTTTTGAGTTTTAATTGATTTTATTTTAGGTTTAAATTTTACAGGTTAGTTCGAATTGGTAATAAAAAGATAACGTTACACTAGTAACAGTGAAACTGTCGGAGTTTTTTCGATTATCGCAGAAAGTTTTTGATTGTTGCGATCGAATGTTTGTCTGCATTTTCCGGATATCCTTCTTTTTTTTTTTTCTGCTTCATTGAGGCCGCCTCTAGGGTAAAATATTCGTAACAAGAAGTAAGAAGAGGAAAAGATAATTTTTACTCATAGTGTTGATGTTATAATATCCGTAGCGGCATCGTAGTTAGGCCAATATTTTTATTTCTAGTTAATCACGCGAGATTGCGTGACGCCATCAATTAATCTGTAGCTTAATATTTTTAACAGTTAAATCTGAAGTAGACGCGTTATATAATAATAATACTAATGAAAATGAACGTGATATAATCGGTGAAATTCAATGCTCCATGAGTACCAGCGGCTTTTAAATTGATTCTTGTTTCTGAAATGTACAACTCCTTATGTAACTTTTACGGTAAGTTACGAATTCTTACTTTTAGGAAAAAGCTAGTGATGTTATGTTCCTACATTTCTTTTAATTCCAGTAATTCGCAAAATCGTATTTTTAAAGGAGCTTTTAATATTTTTGACGCGGCTAATCTTATAAATTAACTATTATTATTATTATTATTATTATTATTAATTTATTTATTTTTTCATTGTACCGATAACAGCCTGCCATAAACAATGGTGATATGAGAAAAGAAGGAAGGGAGGAGAAGATCGGGGAAAGATGGAATGAAGAAGAAAAGAAAAATATATATTATATACACTGTCGAGAAACCTTACGTACTATTTTCTTATTTATTGTAATAACAAAGTTTCATCGAACTCGATGGATAGTAAAGTAATATAATCGTGCGCGATGCTAGACGCGTTGCAGTTTTTAAGAAGTTATAAATAAATAAGCAAACTTTGTTAGTAAAATCGATTCTATGGGATAATTTAAATCTTAAACGAAATTAATGATGCAGAATGCTGAGATTAAAGAATGACAGTCATGTTACGCGCGTTTGCGTGAGTTCAAATGGGTGCGGTTCTTCTGCCGCGTTTTATTATCGCATGCAGCGAAATAGTTGATGATCGGTGTTAGTAAAATATTGCAGACATCAAATTGAAGATGGTGTCATTTGCGAAACAATAAATGAAAATGGAATAACGAAAAATAACAACGTACTGTAAAGGAGAAAACACAATCTTAATTAAACATTTAAAACTTACATACACGGCGGATATAATTAGGAAAACAATTTACGGTCACCACGTTGTTTAAAAAATTAATCTTAAAATCTGAACGTTTCGGAAAGCTTTTACATTTACCATAATAAGTTCTGATAATGGTAAGTGTAAGCTTTCGAAAACGTGAAGGTTTTAGGAAAACAATCTTCCTTAACGCGACATGCAATATCGCCTGAATTCGATACAGACAAAACTAAATAATTTAGATAAGAATAATTATCGGCGACCCGCCGGATCAAAGATACGAGAATATTTGTGAAAAGTGCGATTTAAAACAGGACCGACACTTTCTGGGAACCCGGTGGGGGAGGCTTCATTAACAATGGGGGGGGGGGCAGAAAATTTTAAAAAACCCCCCAAAAAAACAGAAATACCAGCATGCCATTATAGGGCATTTGAAAGTGTTTTTACTGCGCAACTTCAGTATATATATATAATACGGTATTGCTATTTTATTCTTTTTTTAACGATTCAAATTAGGAAATTTGAAGCTTTATCATCAGGATCGTATCGTGGTGTGACAAAAAAAGTATATTGCGGAATATTTGGAAATTGTGGGTTTTTTCTTTTTCTTTTTTTTTTATATATGTACGGGCTATTCTAAGTCGGAGAAAGAACAGAGAAAATTTGGAAAATCCGGAAAAGTTGAGAAATTTAATTGTTTTATGGCGGCCATATTGTAAAACACTCTTATTAGAACATAATATTCGAGGCAATATGTAAAATGTATAAAAGACAGCATTTTTTTTACAATATCAGCCGGTTCCTCTTATAACATTCTTTCTTTTTCGGGGGCCGCGGTGGGGGGAGGGGGGGCACATCAAATTGACCCAGTACAAGTGAAATATGTTTGAAAGTGAGTGTGTGGCAGTGGGATACCCGAACGAAACACAATTTTAACTAACCAACTAAGGCGCGGTAACTGGCTTTTATCGCATTCAACGGTATGTATATACTTAAGAACGATGTAAGTTTCAACAACCACTGCGGTCTGCCCAGTGGGATACACTTACTAAGTGTCCAAAATCATGAAGCTGGTCTATTCCTTTTGAATTACTGTAATTTGGAAACGTTAAACTATCATCCGTATTGAAGTATTTTCTTAATTTTCTGGAGTGCCCGTTGTAATGGCCACTTGTAATTATTAAAAGTTTTCCAAATGCGTCTGTTTATCATATTTTAATTAATACGAAACGTAAACATGTAAAGGTACAGATCGGTTTATTAAGAAAGAACGTTTGTCATCACCGAGTTTAGTGAGAATGCTATGCTTCTCGTAAATATTTAAATCGGAGTTGGTAAAAAATAATGATTCGGAGGATAAATCGATCACGATGTTTTTTCTAAAAACATTATTGAAAACCTAGTGGAGATCAGATCACGTTGATCATCTAATTCGCTGGCTGTGATTTTAAATTCGCTGAAATCGGCGGTATATGGTATACATTTTTTTTAAAATTACAGCGATTCGTCTAAAATAATTAATTTAACTTCACCTTGTATTCTTGCAATCAAAAACAGCGAGGCCAATTTAAATAAAAATCAGTATCTAGATAGATACCTGCGGGAAGTTTGCAAAAAAAAAAAAAATTATTCAGGAGAACGTTGCTTCTCGGATTGTTTCATTGCGATATATGTGTAATGTTGCAAAAAAACTGATGAAAAAGTGCAAATAAAAATCCGACAAATTATATTATACTGTATTATAATATTACCCCGGCTATCAAGCAAATCACACGCGGTATTTAAAACTAAAATCGTTAAAAGTTTCATTCTATTTTTTAACCGACTTCAAAAAAGGAGGAGGTATTCAATTCGATTGTATTCTTTTTTTTTTTTTTTTTTTTTTTTGTGTGTTACCACAGAACTTTCTTCTAGGTGAACCGATTTTGATGATTCTCCTTTTATTTAAATGGTGGTGCTTCTCATGTGGTCCCATTTAAATTTGATCAAGATCTGACCGATAGTTTTTGAGTTATCCTTTATAATGCGGGGGAGATTGAAGCTTTTTGGATGCTTTTCATTCATGATTGTTTTCATCGTCGGGTTAGATTTATTGACTTAGAATACTATGAATTTGCCAAATTACCATGGAAATGTAGCTTTTGATGTTTTCACACCATGGAAATATCTGTTCTTATTAAAATGTTTTAATTTAATTGAATAAAAATGGACTAAAAAGTAAAAAATGAAATGCTTTTTTACAAAAAATAAATACCGATACTTGAAGGTTTATTATAAAAATTTAAAAATGCACTAAAAAGTAAAAAATAATTACTCCTGATGAAAAATATATATCAGAGTGATATAACACTTAAGTGGTGATATCGTAATTCTTATACAACATTAATACTTATATTAGAGTCGACATCAAATTCATATTATAATAATAATTAAAAACTGCGTTAAATGTTCATTAAATTGTTCCTAGATATTGTAACATGAATTTGATGTCAACTCTAATATAAGTATTAATGTTGTATAAGAATTACGATATCACCACTTAGGTGTTATATCACTCTGATATATATTTTTTATTGGGAGTAATTATTTTTTACTTTTTAGTGCATTTTTAAATTTTTATAATAAACCTTCAAGTATCGGTATTTATTTTTTGTAAAATAGCATTTTATTTACTTTCTTCTGTTTGTATAACATTGGTACACAGATGAATTTTTTCTATTTCTGCGCTCCCATTAAATGTTTACAAAAAATAAGAAAAATTCTTTTATTAGGCAAATTAAAAATTGTAAAATAAAATTATATAAAAAAAAATTTAAAGAATATATTTATCAATGCGATATAAAAATAAGGGAAATAATACCTAATTGTAGTGGGGGTCCATCTAAGTGGGATACTTTAAAAGAATGAAATAAAACCGTGTCGGTCTAAAAAAGTAACATTCAATGCCAAGACCACCACGCTTTTACCTCATTCTTTTCAAATATCCCAGTTAAATGGACCCCTACAAAAATTATTATTTTCCTTATTTTTATATTGTATTAATAAAGAAGTATTTCTCGGATTTTTTTTTTATGTAAAAATTTTAAAATTGGCCGAAAAGAAACATTATTCAGCTGTACCATAGCAACACGGGAAATTAGTGCAGAACATTCAAAAATTAATAAAAACTCATCGAGAAAAAGTAAAGAAAACTACAAAAAAAAAGTACTAAAATATTTTAAGATATAATTCTTAATCAATCGATATATTACGAATTATTTGTAAGGTGTGTTAAAATTAAAATATTTCGTCGACAAACTTTTTAGCCTAACGGAAAAAAATGGAAAAATTATAAAATTAATATAAAAAAAAAAACAACAACAAAATAAATACGAAAAAGAAAAACTGTCCAAAAAAAAGTTTAGTGGTCAATATTGAAAAATAAAGTCACCATGATATTTTTCGACGTAACAGATTATTTGTTCTACAATATACTTGATGATAGGTAATGTTTGGAAAAGAAATCGTGGATATTTACCGATATTTATTGTAGTGTTTTCATTGCAGTGTTTTTATTTCGCTTATGTTGTTTAAATGACCCATTAATTTTGTGGGAGAAAAGAAATCTCACTTTCCGGTGCTTTCCGCTGTTTCCCTTCAGATGTTTTTCTAATTGACAAACGAAATTATTTATTTTTAAAAAGAGTACGTTGCGCCAATACACGCTAATTCGTAATTCATTTATAAACGCATTATATAATACTACTATGCTTGCACTAAAAACTGAGTATTCAGATTCGAACAATTAAACTTAATCGTTTTTGCCCTTGTTTGTGGCAATTAAATAATTTTATATGACAAAAAACGAAAAAACAAAAAACCGTATTAATGATTTTTATTAAGGCATCGAAACTATTAGGATCGTTCGTAACACCAGAAAATTACGATATTACCCGATTAAGAAGTTGTTGTTTCTTAAGAAAGATATGCGCAATTCAATAACGCAAGTAAAAAACCAGAAGATTGAAAGAGTTATCTACGAAACGTGTGAGACAGATGACGAAACAATCAATAATATAAAAAGGGACGCGTAATGTTAGCGTAGGAATATCATGTGAAAAAGCCTTACGAGAGCTAAATATATAATCCGCACGCTGTGTCGTCGGTTCAGTGCGGAGAACTCTCGACCAGTAAGGTGAACAACAACAGACGGTCGCTAAAGCCTAATACCACTCCTCGGCCTCATAAGATTAAGCCACGCTGTTCAATTTCTTTACTGTCAGCGTGGATTCCGTAAAGGTTTTTACTTTTTCTCTCAGCGTTCTTTCTCTTGATGTTGCTTGCCTCCGTTAATTAGCATATACAAACCCAGACGTAATGAATTTTCCGAGCGAAGAGTGTTGCTGCTCTCGATTAAATCTTACTCCGCGTACTTTTTCCTTATCATTTTATAATTACCTTTCTGCCATTTGGTTATAATATGTATTTTCTATAACGCTTTCCGTTGCCGTTGCTGCTACCTTTAACTAGACTGGTTGCATACCGCCGGTCGATGCGCAATGATTTATCTGAACGGTGGGAACTTCGGAACTCTCTGTTAATCATATTTTTTCTCTACTTAATTATTGCGTCGTGGTTTGTGTTCGAGTTGGACTGTGCAGGAGGCGGGATGACTAAATCATAGTCTTTCAGATTTCTTATTCATCTTTCCATTATCCCCCTATTATGCTGCTAGCTCACGTTTGTCTTCTTTTATTCATAATCGAATGTTTTTTATATTTCCCGGGGTTTCCCCTTCATCGTGACTTGTCAACTTGAAATATTACAGTAGAATCAGAGCGAATTGTTGCATCGATGTATTACGCTGCGCTCTCAGGAACTTGACTAAAAGTTTCCTCTGACGTCTCACGGTTTTTCTTTAATTAATTCCAATTAAAATGACGGATACGATGGTTAATCTATTTTAATCAGAAATGATATTCATTTTCTAATTCGCAACATGCTATCTCCTTACTCCATCTAAACCGTTTAATCCAATGTTTGTCCACTTCTCAATAATTCATTTTTCAAACCGTTTAAACTCGTTCCATGTAATTTCTTTTAACTATGATTTACGTAATTTCCCTTTTCCATCATTTATTAATTCCCTTCCTTCCCCTTTCGATATAGCCGGTGTTATTTGCTCACTCATTTCTTCGTGGCTATAGTGGGTACAATAGTATAATGGTTTCGTACCTGGAAATTTTTTATCTTACAAAATTACTTAATCCTCCTTAATGATGATTCCTCTTTTTCTTCCGATTCTATCGACACCTGTCATTTACTTCTAATCTTAAGTGTTCATGGTCAACTCTAAACGGTAACTTCGGAAGTGGTCATATTCTTATCGGCATATTTTTTTAACGACTTTTCTTCTTACGTTTCTAATATATATAAGCCTCTTCGATCTCCCCAGTGGATCCCCCCTAAAACAGACTGGCCCAATCTTCCGCTTCTCGTTGACCACCCTTCGCCCTCTTTAATTCCTCTTAATTTAAACCCATCTGTCCAATATGATTTCTTTGTTGAATCAATCTCCTTTGCCTTAATTAATTTTCCTCCTATCCGAACAAGCAACTCTCTCCACGAAAAACCCATAACGTTCTTCTTATCGTAATGTTTATAAGTATGTTTATTTACGTAAATTTTCGCTCATGTCTTTTTCTTTCCAACTTTCTGGCTCATAAGAAAGTCAATGCGTAAGATCTGTTTTTAAAACGGAAAACTCATGTTAAACTTCGCTCCATTTTTTCTCGATCCATTCCTATTTCTCGTGTATGGAAAATAGCTAAAGCCTTCAACTCTTTTCCAACGTCCTTCCAATCATAGTTGCACTCTTCCTTCCTGGAACGCTCTTATTATCGTTCCTATCCCAAAACCTTATTCTTATTCGTTGTATCCTGTTTAATTTTCAAATTCCCTGTGTACACTCTTTCGTCGTTATTTAGAAATCGCGCGAGTGGTGAGAGACATTTCGAGAATAAGAACGGTGTTCAATTAAAACGAGCGGTAATTTAAGTAACTTAAAATACCATCTCGGTAATAAATACGAAAGTAGAATTACACAAATCTACCAGGTATAATATTTTGTTAGGGATATTTTAAACAATTTCAGTATTTTAATTGTCTTAGTGATTATATCGATAAAAACAACTTATTCGGTTCGTCGTTTTTATTTGTATTTTTTTAATAATTCGCCGAACGATTTTTCTTTTTTTTTTATTTTAAAACGTCAAACAATTAAACAGTGGCGTTCGTTCCGGTAAGGATCTGGTTCGAAACCCGCTGTCGCACATTGCAACTTTCAAGAATTGTCCATAGTTGACTCGCTCCTCCCTTTCTAAAAAAAAAAAAAAAACTATAAAAAAAAACAAAAACCATCATGTTTTAATTAGATTTAAGTCGGACTTGGCATTTTTGGAATTATATTAAACAATATTGGCGAACGAAATAATTTCAAAACTAGAAACAGCGTATCGAGCTTGACAAGCATTTCTAATAACAAATGATAACAAAGTATCGCTTTTTTTTTGTTTTTTTTTTTTAAATTTGAATCGAAGCTTTGTTCTAGGAAGTTTATGTTTGGCAAAATGTAATAAATGTCTATTAAAAATGTCGATTGTTTTTAAATTTATCGACTCGGTAACACTTTTATAACTTAAATATGGAGAACTTGCAAAGAAAAGTATTGCATTAGTTATTAATAAAACTGAAGAGAAAGTTAAACCTACCTGAGCGGGAACAATTTCATCGGAAGTCAATGAAAACCCGAACCCATCCAAAACTTTCAAAATTTTCTAAAATGGTAACTCAAAAAGCCGTTTAGCAATGAAAGACATCCCTTATTTTCGTTGTCGGCCTTCCCAGTGATCGAAATTTAGCGATTAAGCTCTTGATTTTTTTTTTGTCAGTTTTTTCGAAACATAAACCAACGTGTTTGTGCCCCCCCCCCCTCTCGTAAAATATCGTATTATTATTATCGTGTTTATACGAACAACGTGAGAATCGAGAGAGCCACATCGTCTATATAGCAAGTTGTACCCAAGGCCTGATGGGGGGAAAGCTTAAAAGCTAATTAGACTGGTAGAAGATTTAGTTAATTGCGAGAAAAATTTTTATTTAGCATCTGTGACACAGATGGAGATTAGTCGGTGTAACCGTTGTTTGCATTCAAATGGAACTTTGGCAAAAAATTTCGCTGTGATCCTTATTTAATCGGATGTTTTGTTTTTTTTAACCGACTTCAAAAAAAGGAGGAGGATCTCAATTCGACTGTATTTTTCTTTTTTTTTGTTTATGTGTGTTACCGCAGACATTTTTTCTAGGTGAACCGATTTTGACGATTCTTCTTTTATATTCGCTTCTTAATTTCTAATTTATTTGCATCCCGTTGTGTTGTAATTAATCTAATATGGATTCCTGGTGTCATTGCGGCATTCCTGGTAACGAGTAAGTTGACTCGTTGGCACGTTCGGCGGCAATCAATGGTACCTATTCATTAGTAGATTTCTTGCTCAAACTCTATACCGTCTCTCCTATCGTTCCCACCATGATTTCCGGACCGGATTCTATTCTTCATTCTTTACCAATCCTCGATCTTTTTTGATCTCTGCCCTGGTTTAATCTTTTCCCCTACCTTAGCTGTTCGATTATTTCCTCTATAGTTCGACCGCGGTTCAATCATAGTCTGCTTCCGACTTTTCTTTTCCGATTTTCTCTCATTCAGTTATTTTTGTGTGACCCTCTAGAGCTCAATTATACCTGCGATGCAAATCACGTCTTGTTCAAATGGCCCTTTCTTTCCTCTGAACGTGCTACTCTGTATTCTAATCTTCTGCGCCTTGTCCTGCTCCTTATAGTGTCCACGCCATTCTTCTTGCATTCCCCTTTCTCAATATAGTTCCTTTGTTAGCCTTCTTTATCTTCTCAATTTCTAATCTTTTCCTTATATAATGTACAATTCCCTGCGTTAAGTAAGTTCCACTGTTGACGTGCCCAAAAAAAAAAAAAAAAAAAAAAAAAAAAAATCGTTCATTTGAAATTCAGCGTTTTTCATGTAGTCCCATTTAAATTTGATCAAAATCTGACCAGTAGTTTTTGAGTTATCCTTAGTAATGCTTGAGGTGTATTATGTGTGGCCTTCATTGTCGGAAGACAGATTTCGTAGCCTCGTTATTTCGGTCAACGATCTGTTGTTCTAATTGATTTTTAACAAGAAAAAAATTCAAGTATAACGCTAAAATTTGTACAATAAAATATCTTTTTTTATAAAAAATAAATACCGATTTCAAGGTTTATTATAAAAAAAATTTAATAAAAAAATGCACTAGAAAGTAAAAAATAATTACTCCCAATAAGAAAATATATATCAAAGTGATATACCCTTAAAGATGATACCGTAATTCTTATACAACATTAATACCTTAATTAGACATATTAAAATAATAATTAATAAAAACTGCATTAAATGTTCATTAAATTATTCCTGGACATTGTAATATGGGTATTAATGTTGTATAAGAATTACTGTAATATCACTGCTTAAGTTATCTCACAACCTGATATATATATTTTCTTATCGGGAGTAATTATTTTTTACTTTCTAGTGTTTTTTTATTAAATTTTTTCTATAATAAACCTTGAAGTCGGTATTTATTTTTTGTAAAAAAAACATTTTATTTATTTTATTATTTTGCCTATCAATAAGACCCATAATCTGATGTTATTGAAAACCTTATAGTGTCTCTCTTTTGTCCTCCGCAGCATTTCGACAGTCACTTTGCACCTCTAACGTACGTTTGCTCCATTTCTTACATAACCTATTAACTATCATTTTTCTATTCGGGGTTCTAAAGCCTCATCTTCAGTGGCGTTGTATGCTTTTTTAATCAACACTATAAGTAACGTTTAATAACAATGAAACACGATCGGTTTGTTTTAAAGAATAAATCGTTTAAATTTCGAGTGTTTTTTTTTTTTTTACTTTTAATTTTAATAAGCATTTCCAGAGATATTTACAGAAACTGCTAAGTTTCCCCCGATACATTTAAGTAATGGTGCTTACGGAGGAAGCAGTAGAGGAAATGATGAAGAAGAACAATTCAGCGACTCTAGTGAGACGCGAGACTTTCTAAGGATCAGGGACATAAGTCGATAATTACGATTATAAACAATGAAATAAAAGTACATGATTACTAACATTAGAGTAAAAATATAGCGTAGCTTACATTAAATAGTATGCATTACGGCTCCATTACTTACGTTTCAGACGTCCAGGACGATTATTTCGTTTGATTTTTAAAAAGGATAGTGGGAGAGATTTTCAAATAATAATTAGATATATATGATCGACGTAATTTGCATTCGAAATAATAGCCTTTGCACGGGTAATTAAAGTACTTACCGTTTGAACGCAGTTCGTACATCCGAAAATAGACGATGCCATTAGTAGAGCTAGCGTGAGTGTGGCTGCGGAGAATCTGCTGCGGCACCGCGGATGGCCGTTCTGCGATGCGACAATCGTTAAATCGATCATGGCACGATCGAAAAGCGATTTGTTGCATATGCAAATCGTAGCACGATGATAGTCAAGAAGCGCGGTTTTAACAGGGGCCAGTTAGTCGAGTGATTCGCATAGCGGACCAGTTCGGATCGTGCTAAACATCGACAATAATAATCATTATAATGGCGAATATGCGTAATTGTCGCTGCTTGCAGTTGTTTTAACGATCGACTAAGCACCGGTCGAGTTTCTCTCTCTCTCTCTCTCTCTCTACACTTGCATAGCGCTCTCACAACGTCCGCCTATCTCTGGATTTGATTGATTAACTCTCCCTGTCAGCAGAACAGGCCCGGCACCGTCGTCTGAAATCTCCGGATCGCGGAGTTTTCTCGATGATCGCAGAAACGAAAAATAAATAAATAAATAAGCTGATCTACACGCCAGCGAGCACGGTGCACGTAACTCGGTTATTTTCCCGCCGATACACACAGTTGACACTGCGCTTGCGTTAATGCCGCAAACACTCTCGTATACCAGTTGTGAGAACCGTATTAATAACGGTCATCGGTGCACACCGATCTGGCTAGAAAAATTGCATCACTACTCCCCGTGAAAAAGCGCGCTGATACGTCAATTAAATTCCTCTCTCAGACTGATACCGCCACACTGTTGCTCCACTAACGGAAATCTGTTCGACTTCCCTGTTCCACTCGTTCATCGATTGCCACTTAGTCCCGACAGCCTATTGAATAATGCGCGCACGATTAATATGCAATGCTTTTAAAAAAGCTTACCACTTCCCATATCGACGATGGACCACACTGTCTTAACAGTACCATTTTCAGTTGTCGAACACTACACGACCGCTCTGAAAAACATTAAACCGACAGACTCACAGTGCCTATCGGATGATCTGTTCGCCTTACATTAGATTCACCGCTAGTTCCCTTACTGAAAATGAAACTTTCCTATCCAACCAGACTTGCTGAAACAAAGATGAAACACGCGTTTGAAAATAAAAATGCTTTTTCATATGAAACAAAAAAAAGGAAAAGCAAACAATAAACATTATTTGCAAATATTTCCTTTTTTAACTTATTTTTCTTTACCTATTGTTAATGTGATAAGCGGTTGTTCGTTCCCGTTGTTCATCAGGTAACAATTCGTCGTCTTCGATTTCTTCGGCATTGTTTGATATTGTCGTAGCTGTTAAATCCGATGAGATTGTCCCGATTTATTTACTCTGTGTTCATTTTTCGCCTTCCCATTTTAACATTTTTAGTTTGTCTTTCGCTACTTTAGACGATCGTAATTCAATTACTAAATAGTAATTATAATTCATTTCGCTGTTTTTCTCATTTTTTTTTTTGTTTTTTTTTCTTCTTTTTTTTCTATTTTAAGTTAGTTAATCGATGAGCTCGTCTAGTGGGTGGCCTTCTCCAAAGATTCAAAAGCCACTAAATCTAATGTGTCGCTGAACTTGATGTAGGTTGACGCTGTCGGAAAGCACAAACCTTCCAGCCCTCTCTACCCGTCCGCGATTTTGCCACGTAAGGATCTGCGGCTCTCACAACCTGATTTGCCTAATCTCGTTAATTCAAATAACATTAACAGCAATGCTATTAAAGCTATTGAAAATTTCAATATCAATAAAAGTAATAATAATAATAATAATAATAATAATAATAATGATTGTTATATAGGTTAATATCACATATTGTTTAAGTTTATCGTATGATAAGTAAAATCATAACGCACTACTATAAACAATTATTCAATATTTAATTACCCGACGCGTTTCAAAGACAAAGCTTCATGATCCCGGGAGAAGATTCGGGGCTGAATTTTCTTCTTTCTGTTCTATTTTGTTTCTCCTCTTATACCTTAAATTCTCTTTACTTCTTTCATATCTAATCTTTTTGCTAACATACAAAGTAAGATATTTAAATCAGTTGTATAACTATTTAATTTTACTATTCAGTGTTTCCTGTTTTACTTTTTCCTTATCTGTAAATCGTACAGTCGCTGAAGTGTTCAAAAGCACTGTCGGGGGCTACAGTACATACACATTACGTATTTTTCTCTTTCGAATGCACTGACGTCAAAGTAACTCGCTCAGTACTTGAACTCGGTTGCATTCGAATCATTTTTGTTTTCCCGACATTTTCTGTTCGTTCAGTGATGAGATTAACTAGCGCATATAACAAGAACTATGTAGCAATAAGCTTTGCGCAGCATAATTTAACCCCAACGGGTATCATTTCATCTAAGCGAAGGTTTCAAAACCTGTTTGCTCTTAGTAGAAATTTTTTGTTTGCTCTTTACGATTTTCTACAGAAATGCCCTCTTGCTTCCTTCTTTTCATTACTTTTAGAATTCCCTTCTAACTGGTTAGCCGCGACTTACTTCCTCCGGATTTCTAATCGTTACAATTTACTTTCCCCCGTTTCTCTTCCAATCTATTTAAATCCCGTTAATACGAATGTGTTTGCTTTTCTTTTTATTTTATACCAACTATTGTGCTTTCTTACCGTTTTCATCTTCCCTTTTCTCAATCCTTATACTTCTAATATGTTTCCTGTTTCACCATGGTGGCTGCGTTTAATATGCTTCAGTGGTATTTCCGTAGCCTCAGAGCCAATAAAAATTCATTAGAGGGTCTGTTGGATATTCATAAGGTTAGTGTTGCGCTCATTTCAAAAACGTGGTTTCGGTCAGGCACGAACATTAATATTAAAGGTTATAAAATAATTAGATGTGATCGGAATGACAGGTATTTTTGCAATCCTAGTCAAAAATAACATTTTTTTCCGCTCTCACGATGTTTCTCTAAACCTCCCTCTTATTCCTAATCAACTTAACATAGTTCACATCTCTATCCATACTATTTTTCCGCACCCTGTTAACATTGTCTATATCTACGTTCCTCTTCGGAGTCACTTCATTGGAAGTGTAACTCTTTTCACGTGTAGTCAACTTTGTCACCGTTATTGTTAAAGACTAAATTGTCGTCACAATAAAAAAATTTAAAAAAAAAAAAAATCTACGTTCCTCTTAATTACGATTTTCGTCAGTTCCCTCTTTTCGCTTTTTTCAACTCTATCCGGCAACCATTTATTGTCGGGTATGACTGGAATGCCCATTCACCCTTGTGGGTTTGCACATCCTACAATTCCAATGGCTCCATCCTTGAGAATGGTATCCTTTCCGATAATTTAATTCTCCTTAATGGTCATTCCCCAACCTATTTCAGGAATCCATCTATTTCCAGTTCTTTTGATCTGAGTTTTGCTTTTTCCACTATTGGTTTTAATTATAACTGGAGAACTCTTACAGGTTCTTACAGCAGTAACCATGTTCCTATGCTAATAACTCCTGTTAACTTTCTTCAGGCCTCTACATTCTCCTCGGCGGAACCTCTCCACCAGAGCAAATTGAAAGTTTCTTCGTCACTTCCCAGTACTCAACTCGACTCCGATTCTATACATAATTCCTTTTTAAACACCGTTACGTCTGCTCTTTCTCTATCTTCACCTAGCCGTCATCAGACATCTAATAACCATAATAAAGCCTCATCTCGTTAGTGGAATGAGGAATGCAACCGCGCATTCCGCCATAGTCATTCCACCTTCAGAACTCTTCCTTTAGATCGGACAACTGAAAACTTTCTTACTCATAAGCGAGCAAACGCAAGAGCTAGGTATATACTTAAAGTCTCAAAAAGATCCTCCTGGAAGAATTTTTGTTCATCATTCTCTAGGAATACCCCTTTTTCTCATATTTGGAAAATGGCTGAAGCTTTCAAATACCCGTCCTCTAAAAGCTCCTCCAATTTCAACCATTCTAAAGATGGCCTAGAATCCTTTATCGATTCCGTTGCACCTGCTTATGTTCCTAATGTCGATGAACTATATTTAACTCCACCTGCGTTTAATTCCCTAACACATTTCCTAACTTTTGCTTTCAATATTTATGAATTAAAGTCTGTCCTTTCCAAATCTTGTAGCCCCACTCCAGGTTTTTATGCTTTCTCTGGTCCTTAAAAACCCGTTCGAACAGTTTACCTTTCTCCTTGATATTTTTAATTATTTCCTCTCCAGAGGTATAACTCCCCCCTCTTAGAATTCTTTTATCATCATTCCTATTCCTAAAAAACGTTATTCCTTACATCTTATCTCTTTGGCATCCTGCATCAGAAAACTGTTCAAACGGATGTTAAACAAGCGCCTTGTTTGGTGGCTGGAGCACAATAATATATTTCCTAACAATATGTTTGGCTTTCTGCCTGGTACTGGTCCCTCCGACTGTATTAGTCTTTTTGTTTCCCCATATGTACCAATCATTTATCAAAAACATTATACTTTGGCTTCTTTCATCGATATATCCTATGTCTTTGATAATGATCATTTACCCGCTCTAAAAGTTGAAATAATAGCAATTAACGTTCCAATGAAGTTTATTTCCCATATTATCAATTTCATGCTGAATCGTTCTATCCGCTTCATCTTTTGAAACTTCAAGAACAGTTTTTCTCGAGGTATTTGCAGATGGTTTGAAGAGGACGGGTGGTGTCGGTGGCTCTGTTATCCTCCCAGATTTTAGCTTTTTAGAATCTTTTCATCAGTCTCCTTTCTGTTCTATATTCGTAAACGTATTAATAACTATCCTTTGTTCGATTATTTTCATTTCCTCCAATCACATTTCCTCTAAATTCTTGATCATATATCTGACTCCATGTCCGCCTTTCAATTCATTCTCCCCTTCCTGATCATTTTTGCGATTTTATTATTCTCCGTATACGCTCACTTAACACACTCTTTCTTCCCTTCATTTCATTCAAATTGATTTGCTGTGGGTTCCTAGTCATTCAGGCATCCTCGATAGTGAAGTGGTGGACTACTTATCTCGGGTTACTGCTTCTTCTCATTTCTTCTTTAAAAAAGTCCCATTGTCCAATCTCCTTCCGCTGTGCAAAACTCAATAAAAAAAAAAAAAAAAAAACAATAAATATTTTTAGTATCCATTTTTTTACCATTTATTTATTCATGTTTTATAAATACAAAAAAAAATTATCAAAAAAGAAAATTCAAAATTCACAAAGTTACAGGCTGATGAAGTGGAGAGGTAAAAAAAAAAAGTGTGTCCTGGTTGACACGATTCCAACCCTTCTAGCCCATACCTCAGAGAAGAAAAAAAAAATTCTGTTCGAAAAAAAAATAGATTTTTTACCCGTTTTTTGACTTTTCTAAATTTTTTAAAAATAGTAAAAACCAAAATTTTGCCTTTATTCTGGTAGGGGCTATTATAGAGGAATATATAAAGAACATATCCAATTTCAAGTAAATCAGTTCATTAGAACTTGAGGTATCATGTCAACCGTGTTGAAAGAAGTAGTTTCGAGAAAAGCGCGTTTCAAGTTTCGAAAGTTTCAAGTAAAGTTTCAGGGGCAGCCTATTTCATAGAACGATAAGTTATTACTTAGATTTTCTTAATCGGCGATTCCTGCTTCATACAATGGAGACCATTTTCTACTACTTCAAATTGTACATTTTCTGAAGTCCTAAAACTAGACGAGCAGTCCTAGCTACTATTGAAGCATCAGAAGCTCGGATTTCAGAACGTTCAATCCGAATTCCGCCTGACAGTCTAAATGTTCTTTTTTTTTTGTGTCTATCTGGACGCACAGCACTTCCTTTGTTACTTTTTTTTTTATCCATTTTACACTTAATAAATAAAATATACACTAAACAAGAAAATATTTTGAACAAAATACGTTACAATGACCTTTAATTAATCGATTTTTAAATATATATAGAATGTTCAAATACCGTCAGTAACGTGATCCGGTAAATTGCGTGTTAGGGGTTTCCATTCTCTTCATTCGAATCTCCGTATATAATAGGTAACATCGGTAATACTTCAAATCACTATCGTCCCCTTTAATTTTTAAATTTTCATATTTTCCCTGTAATTTAATAAATATTTTTTGACTGTTTTTCGTAAACGAAGAAACTATATCTCTAGACCTTTTTTTTTTAACGTTTATTTTAATGACTGTTGTTGTGCATTTTCAGCAATGCTTATGCTTATACGATTACACACTTTCGAATGAACTGAAAATCATTAAAATCAGAGTCGTAAATAATCAAAAGTTATAAAAGAAACATACAAAAAAAACAAAATTATGCGACGAACGTACTCGCCTCTTTTTGGAGATTTTCGGGTTATACGCTTTCTTTCTTTCGCGAAAGGACGCGCTCATTTTCGTCAACACCGCAGAGCACTTCGATAAAGTCGTAGCTAGTTTGAAAAGTCATCAAGTGTCGTTTTAAACGCAGTTTCCGCGCGATCTTAAGCCAGCATTTGTAATTTGGTCCGGGCCAAAAAAAACAAACCAGCATGCATGTTGTTAACTATCGCTGTCGTTCAACCGACATAGAAAATGAATCAGTTCCGTCACTCAGCTTACGAAAAAAAAACAGATAATTCAAATGAACTGATCGCGCGACCGATTTATTTAATGACTTTTCCGTCGGACGTGGAAATTAGCGAAATTATTTCTTATCAAGACCTATCTAGTGTGTAGCAAAGCTGGTACAAGTGATATCTTTTATTTTTTTTACAAACTCCAGAGGTATGCGAATATTAATGGCACACTGAGTTAATTTTCGGAATTGCATACCTACATTTTCACCGCTCACAGGTGGCCAAACTGTAATAAATACTTGCTCTTACTCGTACTCGAAAAGAAACCTGTATGAAACGAAAACAAAGCACACGCGAGTATCGGGTGAACTAACAGCCGAATTCAAGACTAGAAAAGGGGAGAGTTCAACGTGTCTTCAGTCCGATCCTTTTCAACGCGTACGGCGAATTGGTAACCAGGGAAGCTTTCTAAACATTAGCCGAGAGCTATATCGATAGGCGGATAGGAAATATCAAACCTTCCTTATTCGGATGCCACACTGCTACTCGCTAGCACTGAAGGCCACAGCTATCATCGACAAAATTAAGAAAAGTCAACTCGGGTTTTTGCGAATGAACAAACTCACAGACGAAAATGAGAAAATAACAACAGACCTAATGTGAACAGTATTTTCAGGGAACTGAAGTTGTTAGCAGCTTCACCCATCTAGGCTCTCTCATTTAACAGTGGAGATGCGAGCCGAAGATAGGCGTGCAGCCCTAGTCAGGTTAAAAGCGGCATAAGTAAAATTTAGAAGAGTAGGGATATTACAAAGGCGATGAAAATGTAAAGAATAAAGAGTTTCCTCAATATTCCTATACACATCAGAATCTAAAAATTTACGTGAAATCCGCACATTAGATGCACTAGAAATGTTCTGTTATAGTGTGCTGCTCCATATTTCGTGAACGATCTCAAGCGAACAAACGAATCTATTATAGACGAACCGAAAATCGAGCAATAGCTCGATACTACCCCAAAAAAAAACAAAAAAAACAACGTATTCTTTCTCTTTTCGGTCATGGAATCTTCTCAGAGATAGGCTGACAATTTTACAAGGCAAAACAGGAATTCGATGATTAGATCCGCCACATTACCCGAAGAACCATCGCAAACTGTGTAAGGAAGGCGGAGAAGACTTGTACTGCTGTGATTTTCATAAATATCATTGAAAATAATCGGTCAGGTGAAAGAAGCTGAAGCAACCATTATCAAGAGCATTTGTAACACGACAAATGCTACTGAAGCAAACATTGCATCTTTCTTACCTTTAATTAAAAAATACTCGATTTCTCAAAAATCTGTTAATACATATTTCAGTCAGTCGCGGTGTCGGACTAAGAGAAATTGCTAACCGCCATATTTTTCCGAAATTCGTGATGCGGTGAAAATTATGGTAGATAATTATTATTGAATGGCTTTACCAATGTTAATATAGCCGTTTGAATATACCACTTTTTAATCAACCGTAATATCGATGTAATTGCCTAAATTTCCTCGGATATTTAATAGACGTGACGGTTCTCAGCGAAGCCGAGCTGTAGCCATGATTATTAGCAGAACGATGTTTTTCCCCTGTTCGATACAGTGTATGCGGAGCCCATTGGGCTAATAATTTGTCAAGCTATAGTAGCGTAATAAATAGTAACGCTTTACATATATCTGCTTCAATGTATAAGAGCTCCAAAAATAACAAAGGATTTTTAAGCGGTATCGCAACACAGCCGTTAATACCACGTATTTAATAAAGGATAGGCTTATTTCAATAGGCAATTTCAACGCTAAAAACAAACTACGAGGCATTGTTTCAGCAATAGGATTACATCAAATCTTTTTACGAAATAATTTGTAAATTCTTGCCCCCTCGAAACCGACATAGTATACTGCATGTTACAGTTGTAAAATGCTACCAGTAAAACTCTGTTTATCTTCGTAACACAATTCTATATGGAGCGTACACTTGGAGCTGAATCGCACTCGAGTTAAGATTTCATCGTGCTGACTGCGAACAGTTCGAGAGACGCGTTAATATTAATTTATCGATTATATAAAAAAAATGTTCAGTTGAGGAAGTAATTAATGCAGCAGTTGAATTAGCCGTTCCGAGAATTCAGCTTCGGTGTTTATCAAATTCAGCGCTTCTACGAAACAATATTAAAAAAAAAATCATTCATCGCGTTTGCACATTCCTTAAAGTTAAATATAACAATTTATCAGAGAAATATATGAACACAAACGTATTAAACACTGCTTTAGACGGCTTTAGTCTGACTATTCCCAGGCTTCTCCACATGTCAGTGATAGTTCCCTTAAGTTTATTTGTTACCTACCCCACCGTCACTGTATGACTTCCCATTATATGGTAAATGCTTTCCCATTGCATGATTCTTTACGATGCTATTAATCCATTACATGTTTTATTACATTTTTAAGTATATTTCTTACCTATCCCATTATATGCTTTCCCAATGCATGAGTCTTTACGATGATATTACTGTATTAAATGTTTTATTGTATTTTTATTTTTATTACTTTCTTTTGTTCTTCCTGAAGTTATTGTTGGTTTTTTTCTCCTAATATTGTACCTTAGACTACGTTACCGCTTAAGCATAAACCAGACATAGTTTTAAATCCTGTTATACGTTGGAAAGGACTTTATTGCTCGATACACCTATATCATCCCGTAACGTTACGCTATTTCATGTTCGTTAATTTTTTAATTTATCTAATAAACGTTTCATTGATTCATTCATTCATTAATTCCAACGATGAACCATCAAAGTTGATCATTAAAGGGATGTTCGTTTGAAATTAAGAAAAAAGTCTATAATAAACGCAATATTCCTCAGAAACAGCTACATTTATACTAACGCAGCAAAGGTAGATCTGCTCGCAAACGAGTTCAAGCAACTTGCAAATCTTTACGACAAAATAATACTAATGAAGTTTAAACAACACATAGCTGCAGTGTTTTCCTGCTATATGTAATTTTAAACTTTCGCGTCATATGAAATTCGTAAAAGTGTAAAAGTCGAAAAAATTCTACACAATATTCACACACACCATAACCGTAAAAATTCTGCCTCCAAAAGCTATTATTAAGCTTACATGTTTAGTCAATGTTTCAATTTGGCTACCTTGAGAAACAGCGGAAAATGTTTTCCCCTAAACCGGCAGACACTCCTCCAGTTTGTGGATTTGACCTTTTACTCGGTAACTTGAGCAAAATCGCTGAAAAATTATGCTTTTTCGACTGCAACTTATATTCTAACCGTAAAAATATATTATAATACTAACTTTAGGTCGCATTACTCGACTGTTTACTAGTCAGAGAAGGAAGAATTGATGGAAAAAGATACCGTATAATTCATGGATAAAGGACTTGCAAAGATGGCTTGAAAGCAGGACAGTGGATCTATTTCGAGGGGCTATATTAAGGGAACAGATCGCCGACAGATGGATCGCTAATCTTCAGTAATGAAGAAGCGTATACAAGAAGAAGGATCTGCGAATACTCGTAACGAAAACATACTGGAATGCTATTATTGGATATCGCAAATAGCACCTAGCGCGAAATAATTATGTCCATAAACGATTGAAATTCCCGGTCTATTTAATAAAAATAATCAAAAACCATTTAAGAAACAGATTATTCTCAGTACACGTGTTTCCAGTTCACCATTCTCATTCAAAGCATATCCTAGCGTGAGTTCCGCAAGCAAGCAAGCATTACCACTGGCTTCTATTTATTTTTTTCATTCCCCTGAGATTTCCAAAACCGTCTGACCTCAACGTTGTGATACTGCAGCACGATCGGTCTGGTGCGTTACGTGATAAGTTGCACATAAATCGTCTGGATACTTAAATAAGTGACCCCGGTGTCAATAAAAACCCCAATAAAACAGAAGCAACATTATTTTCCCACAAACGATCCCGCACTACCAAGCAAAATTTTCATCTTAAATAAACTAGATAAAAGTTTAAATTTTACAAGACATATCCGGGTCATATTTTGGATCTAAATTAAATTGCAAATACGAACTGACGGTTTCAGACTGGCCCTAGAACGTATTATAAGAATTCCCTTTAGGGGGCAATATTTGGTGGTCTCAAATGATTGAAAAATTGTAGTTCGAATTTCAGCGTTTCCAGGATACCTCTATCGGCGACCTTCAACCGCAGTTTGATCAAAGGTTCCTTTTCAGCCCGCTATAGTTCACGCCTAATGAGTTATAGCTTAACAATATCTTTTTTTCTCTTAAACCGAACAAATTTCTATTCTTTCGCGAAACCTATTTCTTTTTTTCCCCCTTTTTTCGAACTCTCAACGATTCTAATTGACAAAATAGATGTATATTTATCTGAAATAATTTAATGAAAGCGTAAAGCAGCAAACAAAAAAAAAAGCACATAACAGAATTGATATTTTATATGAAACCACGCCGTGTGTTATGCGATGGCCATAACGCGACGTGTGTACACATTAATATACCTTACGCGTTATATCTTTCAAGACGGCTAAAAACTAAATCTTAAACGGTACGAAAACCGACATATATTCAATCAACTCTCGTTCGCTCACTGTCCGTTATCGATGTTGTTCCGATCGTTAATATACGCCGAACTTACTCCAGTGCCTTTATGTTTACACATATCTAGTGTGTACTATGCGCGTACGTCTCTATATAATAGCCTACTGCCTCAAAAGCAGTGTACTCGGACATACGATGATATCTTCTCACGACGCGCGCACACACACTAACCTCCTGATAAAGCTTCGTCCACTAGTGTACAATGCAAGCAACAAGCGAAATTACTTCTCTTAAACAATTAAAAAATTGTACAATATATTTGTTATTTGTGTCCCGTATATATAAAATATGTGGCCCGTTTTAACTTAATGTTCAGTTTGTGTAATCTTTAGTTAGTAATTCTCGCTAAAATAGTTACAATTAATACAAAACAAGTGTGGCTCAGATGTGTTTTATTTCTGATCGGCATAGAGAAAACTTAATCTTTCTATATTTGCGAAATTATATTTTACAGCAAGTAGAACATACCATGGCTCCTTGATTGATATCTTCATCAAATTTACTGATAATTACGATTAATGTACGGTATCGGCATTTTCTCGTTCAGTTATACCCCTATAATATTATGATTAGTTACAATTTTACTTCTGTAATCTGCAGCTTTTACTAAAAATGTTTAATGCTCTAAGAGCTTTTTTCATGTTTTTCCCCGTACATTTATATTGCGTACAAGAAGTTACGTTCCGCGATAATCAAAGACAAAAAGTTATCGGGAAAAGACAATGCAGTTTTGTTTGTTAAAAATATTATTAATTTGTAATAAATTCGATTTCTTTCTCCTTTTTAAAAAAAATACTAAATTTTAGTTTTTTATCTCTGTTTAAAAATTTCATTCTAGATGTTGATCGGATATTTTTACATCTCATTTACGAACGACCGCTACTGGTCCTACTTCACTTTTTTTCTGTTGTGGCCTCTTCTATTTTTACTCGATTTAACCATACCCTGATATCGTCTTTTCGTTATCGTCGTAGTTTATCATTTTCTCCATCTTAATGAGGCAACTTTCTATGCTGAACATTCTGTGTGTATTCCTATTTATAAAAGTTTACATTTCTTACTGCTTCTCATTATATCTTTGTTTGCGTTGTGTTCGTTCTTTCATTTTAACGTTGTAAAATCCGATTTACTTTTTTCTTACACCATTTCTGGGCGGAGTTCTTTTACTGACGGCGGCCCGTTAAAGAATAAAAAAGATAAAATAAAAAAAAAAAAAAAACCCTTTGTGAAATAGAAAAGTAATTATAGTTAAATTTAAGTTTTGTAAAATAATATATAAGAATATTTTGAAAAAAGTTTTAAAAGTAATAATAATAAAGGAAAAATGAAAATAAAACAAAATAATAAAATTTAAATTAAACCTACGAAGAAAAATCCGGGATAAACAAAGAAGTAGCAAATTCCGGGCAAGAGCAGCTTTGAAAAATCCGAGTTTCCGGCATAAAGGAGGAACGAGCAAATTATTTGATGTATTGAAAAGGAAGAAAATAAATAAAACTCCGGTCTTCGGAGTTAGTTCCGCACGAGTTACGTCAGTTATGTGCCGGGTTATATTACGCTGGCCGATGTGTTTTAGTCGTTAAGCGTTCGTTTCGGTATACATTTTCCCACGCTTAAACAAGTCTCTCCGATTAAGTTATCATTAATATCTCGGTATTTTTATGTAGCATTAAAAATTGACATTTTAATAATATATTTAAAAATTGATTCGTATTTTTACATTAACTGAATTATATTCTCGTTCTTATTTAAACGATTAATGTAAAGAGAAGAAAAAAAAAACAAAAAAAAACATTTGTTTGTTTTTTTGGGAATGCTATAATACCATCGGAATCCGTCGTATTTTGTCACTTACCAAGACTAATAAAATCATAGATTTAGCAAGAACAAAAATCGATCGAATGTAAAACGGGTATTTTTGTCTTCAATTATAACAATATAATTCGGGGCTTTTGTGAAATTTACAGAAATAAAATGTTAGTAATTTCATTTTTCCACTCTTTCATTAATTTTTTTTTTTTTTTCGAAAATACGAGAAAAAACCGCATTTTAAATAATAATACGTAGTAAAATAATATTAATAATGTAATAACGTAGCATGCTGATTAGAACAAAAGACAACAAATCTGATATATCATAATCATCATCATCATCATCATTATCATCATTACTGGTATCACACGCAGATTGCACGTGTAAATGATGATATGTTTTCTTTTCCAATCGTATTGCTCGATTCCGGGCGTTGTGATTACCTATTTGTACATTCCAGTTGTACAGATATAAGTAACGTTTGTGGCAATTGTTATATGCAGTACGAATGTGTACAGACAAGATGCACTTAGAACTGACTGTAAACGTTTGATTTATCGATATACAAAATGCAATCATGTGTGTGTGTCAGCTGTATACTAACTAGCGTGCATATGATGGCATGCATGTTTGCCACTATTTTCCACGTGACTATTAGCGATTATCTAAACTTTTGTAATAATTTCGGTCATCGCCTGGGATTGAACTCGAGACTTCCGTAATGGAAGCCAAGCGCTCTGGTAACTAGGCTATATTGATCGTATAGTTACGGTTAAATATCAAGTTATCCAACTTTTCCATTCTATTCCACTACTGCTGTATATTCCTGCTCCATGATGTCTTTATTCAAGATATTTTTAAAGCTTTTCCATCTGCTTGTATAAACGGTTCTGTAACGTTGCAGCTTTTACGCCAAATAGAAGAGTGGAGTGTAATGATGTCCGATTAGTCGGCTGAATCAGTTGGCTGCAAGTAATTTCTTCATTTTCCAACGTAGCTGCAGCCCTGAATTCCGATATCCCGGTTTCCAGTGATTTATAACACCCAACTATATTTAAATTCCATGACTCGTTCGATTTTTTTTTTGCTTGTTGAAATCTGACTATTGTAAATTTTGTTTTATTCGCGTCGATTCCAAACCAACATTTTTCACTATTCAAATTCACTTTAATCCTTGCGGACCTGTGCAAGTGTGTTTGCCATCAAAATCGTATCATCCGCGTACGAATATTGTTGATGATTTCCCAATCTTGTAATCACATGTTTTTTGTTTTTTTTTTTAAGTTTCCTCAACGTTTAAACAGCGAGAACGACAATTTACATGCTTGTCTAACTGCCTCGCAAATTTCTACTAGATTTGATTCTGCGCCATCATTTGTTTCGAATATAAATTACGGATAATACCTAAACCGGCTTTTTATCTCGTTTCTTTTGTAATATCTGAATTATTTGGTAACAGCGACGGAGTCGACATTAATTCGAATGGCAATTGTAATCGAATAATTTTCATTCAATTTTTAGAACAGCGTGTATTGACGCTGTCTTTACACATCACGTTGAACAAGAAAATGCAATCGCATCGCATGGTTATATACTTGTTCTTCAATAACTTTATCTACTATGAAGGTTTTCAGGTCTTTATGGATCGCTTCGTTCGGACACACCATGACATCCGATATATCATTTGAAGTGTATTATTTTGTATAAGGAGTTTCTAATGAAGGGTTTGCTCTAAGTGGACTGCAGGATATTTTACATAATTTCTTTTCGGAGCCACGTGACGTCCTAAACCATCGGCTCATTATGATCGTTTCTATTCGGAAATGACACATGTGTACACTTATCTGAATTTATTCCCTAATTTCCATGCCTATGACCATTGAAGTATAAGTTATCAACAATTTTTAATCTATTACACTTTGCATCTTAACCTGCTTCTATAGACCTGTGCAAGTGTGTTTACCTGATGTTGGTTAACTGGTACGGTTTTTGTAAGATGGTCAATAATACAATCATTTGACTGTATCTTAATAAAACGAAAAAAAAGGCTGTTTCTTTCTTTAATTTTTACGAATTTTATTAATTTCCCACTCCTTATCCACTGCTAGCTTGCGATCTATCAATAGATGATATAATAAATACAATTAAATCACATGCGGACTCTTTATCCGATAAAGAAGTCTCATTACCGATAAATAAGTTCAGCCAAATCTAGGAGCTTAGTTCTTTTTAATCTACGCACTTGGGTATCCGCGTCCTTATTTAATAGGCTAACTGCTATCTAATTCGTATGATTATCTAATGTTTCCTAGATGTTTTGCTGCAGATTTTTTAATCACTTCTGCACATAATCCATATTTAAATCAGCGTGATAATTTTATTGTTTACATACCATGGTACTAATGTTTTGTTTTGATATCTTTGTATTAGTTCAGTATTGCTTCTTGCACTGCAACCCCACAGCTCGGAACTATATTTACATATTGGTGCAAATATTTGATTGTATAATAGTATTTTATTGCAGATGGCAAGCTAGGATTTTTTCCTCAGCTAGTACAGTTTTTTGGTTTTTAATTTAAGTTCATTTTTTTTTTTTTTCAATGTGTTTACGCCAAGCCAATCTACGGTCTAAATGCATACCTGCGGTATTTGACATCCTTTTTATTCGTAACTATCTTATTGCCAACCATTACACTTTATGGTTCTACACATATGGGTTTCGTCGCGATAGCCTAGTTGCTAGAGCGCTTGACTTCCGATATGGCGGTCACGAGTTCGATCCCGAGCGACGACGAACTTATTACAAGAATTAAATAAGTAAATAAATAATCGCTAGTAATCACGTGGAAGGCAATGGCAACCACCACGTTCAACATCATATGCACGCTAGGTCAGTACACAGCAGACCCACACAGGACTGCATTGGTAGCGCGATAACAAGCGGCTACTATCAGTTCCGAATGTAGTCTTGCGTCTGTACACCTGCGTTGCATATATAATAATTGCTTAGTATACAACCTATATCGGTACATCTAAAATGTGAGAATAGGTTGTCCACCAACCGAATGGTTGAGGATATAATGAATGAATATAATGAATGACATATGGGTTAGTAAATAACATATGAGATGATTTATTTTCACTTATTTTTATTCGCTACTTTTGACGACACCATGATATGTTATTTTACTAAATATTTGCTTTAGCTGAATTTACATCTGAGCATAGAACAGCTGTATCATCTGCAAAAGTAGCCGCAGGGGAATTATAATCAACAGAAAGATCTGCTTTATGAATAACGTATAAAAATGGGTCCCAATACGTTACCCCGGGAATCAGCAGCGGCTATTGGATATATATGTATATTAGAAACTTCACCTCCATACTTGACCTGATACGATATTTCATTTAGATATGTGAAGAAAACAAACTTGCTGTATTGATATGGAAAATATTGTCTGATTTTCCATAATTAAAATGGCACTTAAAGCGAATACAGCAATAGCGGTTTCTGTTTGCGCGAGAGACCATGCCAAGAATAAAAACATTATGTTAAGATATTATTTCGGTTTATGTGGCTGGAAAAAACCTTGAAGCGGTCAGTAGAAATCGTGTTAAATTACAGGCATTCATTTGATGAATTCTTCGAGTAAAAAAAATAGTTCAATAGACTACTTTTCAAGTATTTGCTAGAAGATTTCGTTGTCAACAACAGTGTACGGAACTGATATTTCTGCACGCTGAACTATCCGTCGTCACATGATAATACAATTTTAACGTAGTAAAATTGGCCGATTTATCCGCTCTGGGAGAGGACACATTTTCGTTAATTAATGTATTTAATTACGGAACACTTGGAATATTTACGTATGACAGAGTCTTGCGATGTTTTGAATGATCGGTCCCTGTAACAAAATGAAAGTGACATATCTTTTTTTTTAATCGATTTAAATTAATAAATAAATAAACAAAGAAACGTTCGGAAGAATTTATAATAAATTTCGTTTCGGTAACCGGAACATATATAATATTATATTTTTCAGATTAATATTTTTTTTATTTTTTGATATACGTACATATATATCAGAGGCAAATCCACGGGGAGGGGTATGGGACATCTCCCCCTTTCCCCCAAAAAACCAAAGCCTCTGTGAAAAAATGTATTATAATAAAGAAACTTAATTTACGCTATAAAAGATTTAATACTACTCGTATTTTCTAGTAAAACTATTAATGTTCCCTTTTTATTCTATTTCAAACACAAAGTAAGTAAACACAACTGTCGTCGATCTTTTGCCATTTTTATTTATTTTTAATTTTCATTTTGTAATCTTAATTAAAAATAGAGTTCAATGAGAAATATATATATATATATATATTTAAACTTGCTCACGAACAAAGAATTCGGATCGGATTACTAACAAAAATAAAAAAGAAGTAAAGTCTAATAAAAATGCTATCTTCCTTACTATTTCTAAACTACCATATTTAAGGTATAATTTTATAATTTCGTTTTATTTTTCACCCCTAAATATAAGACAAAAGTTAAATTAAAAATTGTAATAATTATGTATTTGTAAAACATTTTTAAAGGTCGCTATTTTATTTTCTTTATGAAACTAAGTATTTTTTAAGTCTACTGCCTACCGTAGGAGATTTTACGTAATTATACAATTTCCCCCCCAAAATGTTCTTCTTATAATATTCCCCCCTCCAAATGTCCTTCTGGATCATCTACCCCTGTATATATATATATATGTAAATATTTGGGCTCATTAATTACGGACATTCACCCATTAGAAGTGACAAATGACTATTTATATTTTCATGTTGGACAGCGGAAAAGTTCCAAGTTAGCGAAAATTGTTACCTAACTAACTAGACTACAGTAGCTGGCCAATTACCAACTTCACACTGCTACTTACATTTGACCTTTTGAAAATACTCGATTGTAAAAAAAAAAAACAAAAAAAAAACACAGTTTCACGACATAAGCAATCTCACCTGCACAGTGAATCCTGTAAAATTAATCAATTCCTTTTTTTGTTTACACGTAAAAACGTATTCTAGGAAGATGAATTAGTAAATAACGAATAAGAAGAAAGTACAGTCGTAGCCGTTTTTTTTAAACGATGATTTATTTGTCTTTGCCCTATTTGGCATTGTAAGTGACGGGTATAGCATAGTGATCACTTTTTCCAGTGAAAATTGTACGTAATATTACTGGATGGAGATTCTTCTTCTTCTCTATGTTAACATATCGCACACCGTTTCCTCTGCCGTAAAGTATGTCAAATGGCTGGCAAGGACATAAAAGCCCTTCTTCAGTATTTCTCTCCTGCCCTATCCATACTTTTGTTTATTTCACAATCTAATAGTTCCACAGACTCTAATGCCTATAAACTTTTATACTTCATTTCCCATTCTATCTGTAGTTCTAGTTATCTCCTTTTTCACTGAATAACTCCTCTTGCATTTTTATTTCGTGCGCTATGTTTTCCCTATTGAATCATCTGGTAAGCCCAATAAAATTAAGAAGAAAAAACGCTTTTCAACGAATAGAGGACTGCTGCAAAAAGAATGCAAGGAAGAATTGACGCGACAATTGGAAACGTTTCTCTACCAGTTCATGTCACTATTGCAAAAATAAATGATTTCCATTAACCGAAGATTACTTGTAAATCTCAAAAATCAAATTACTGTAGACGTATATGATGCTGCATTTTTACATTATTATTCCGAATAAAGTTATCTTTTATTTTAACTCAACTTCAGCCAACACTATCGCACTATACGGATGTTTTTAAATCTCCTTCCTCTCAATCTAAAAATTTTCTTCAATTTTCTATACAAATTTCATCTAGCTTTCCTTTCTCCAATATTCCTTGAATCTTCTTCTAATGCAGGGTACTCCGACTTACTTCCTCCTGATTTCTAATAGTTGCAATTGATATTTTTTCCCTTCTCTATCTACCAATCTCAGCTTGTTTAATATAAATGCCGTTCACTTTCTATCGACCGCTGTGTCTTTTTGCAATTCATCTTAACCTTCGTTTCTACTTCTTTGACCTTTCACTTTTAATATTTCTTTTGCTTTGCAATGTCAGCCTACGTTTAATATACTACAATAGCACTGTTGCCGTCTCAGAGCCAATAAAAGTATATTAGGGAGTTTATTGGATCTTGTCCCTACGCTTAAGTTATTCGGGACTCAATCCGAATTCTCGACGAATTGCTATATTGCTAATCCACTGCGGTTGACTATAGATATTTTTATTGGTTGCTTTTCCAAAAAAAAAACAAAAAAAAAACGGCGTGAGGCGCCGCTCCGTTGGATACCCCCAGAACCCCCAATACTCTCCGTTTAGAGCCCACGGCTAAAATTCAAAAAACATGGATCATGCTTTAGCCGTTTGCTGTCTGTTAATATCATCCCTGATACTTTAAACTGTTTCTGTACGATATGTTAAAATTGAAGATGCGATAATGAACGTCTTGAATTCGAAAGGAAATAATAATGTTAACGATTTTATTTAAATTTTTTTTTATTCTAGTGTCACATAATCCTTAGAAATAATGGACAATATGGGTTTATAATAGCTGAAGTAACTTATGTAATTTTTAGTATCAATTTTGTCGATGTGACGAGTGAAGATCAAAACACGATATCCCCCCGCAATTAGTTGATAGAGTTGGGATTCCTCTTTTGAGTTATAATCCAAAGGTTTCTTCTGTGAACCGAAATAATCGCCGATTTTCAGGTTTCGTGAAATCGACGTTGATATCCCCTGATATAATTTTCGGTATTGCGGCGTATTCTCTCTTCTTGATTACGTTAACAATTTCTGCTACTTTGGGCGTGTATGCCAATAAATTTTTACTCGAAGAAATCTTCAATATCGTCAATCGAAGTGCCTGGCGAAATGTAAACAGTCACACGTAGAACTCGTTAAACGTTTATAGTGTTTTCGATGGCGCAAATATCTCCACATTCCTTACTGGCCGCATTAATTCTATCAATAGACAACGATTATTTGTCAAATCTCATCAGAATATGCGGAATTGAAAATATCATGCAGTCTTCTTTTTCGTATTAAGTCAAGTTTTGGCTAACGCCATGATTTTGGTTTCAGGCAACAGGAAATCACTAATGAAATCTTCCTTATGTGCTTTCAAACTCTGGATGTCGAGTAACGAAAAATCCTTGGGACCGGCACGGCATAAGAATTCTCTGCACTCGTCGCTAATTGTCTGAAATCGATGAATTTTCAAACGATCAAACTCGTTCCTCAACTCGATATTTACTTTACCACGAGCATGATGAAACTTATGTGATCTTCTTTCTTATTCGGGAGGAACAAACCATCGAGAGATGTGGCTCGCGACAATGCCACGTAAACGAGCTGCTGATGGTGGCTTTTATCGTATTCGTACACAACTGTGTCGTTCATCCCACCCTGCGGCTTAAGTATCGGCTTTTATGTATCGTGGTAGGAATTGTAGTCGTTTACGGAACGAGTTTTGAAGGGTTTGTTAGTATTTCGTTTACTCCAAAGTCGTGGTTCATCTTTTACTTAGATGCAACGTGTGCGGGACATGTAGCTTTCAACAATTTTTCAATTTTAGGCTGTTCGAAATATAACCAGACACGTTTAATGTCATCTCTTTCTTCCTCGCCATATTCTGCATGTCTTAATATTTCGATTGCACCGTTCACTAGGCCGTCCGCTGCATCAACATTACAGGTTATCGTGTAAGGTGCGCCACAACAAGAACCAAATCACGTAAGGCAATCCAGCAGTATCAGTCATTTTCATTTTATGAACTTTTGTACGCATACTATCCGACTGAGCGTTATCTTTATGACCTGAATATATGTCAAGATGTTCAATCGTTTCGCTATTATTTCGAATTATTTCTGAGTTATAAGAGGCAATGTCGATGTTTTTCCGAAACAGTCTGATTGCTTTCGGAAGTCACCGAGATTAATTTCTTTGGCAGCAACGAATCGGAATTCGAGGATTACTGTTTCATCGTCCGTCAGGTTGTCGCCGTCTCTTATTTTGGTGAGAATTGAAGAAAACGTTACGTCGCTTTGTCGTACAACTTGTAGTAAATGGTAGAACTGTAATGCTGCCAGAGAACATCATTGTTGAGTCGTCTTTTCATATTTTTGTAAATAGCAGTTACCATTACAGGAGATAGTTAACGAAGATCTCCGCAGAATACTATAGTGAAGCCCCAAATGGATTTTTGAATTCCATTCTAATTTGTTGAAGCTGCGAATAAAGTATTTCCAACAGCTCGGCTCCAATCGTACTAACTTCATCAATACAAATTTTATTTTGATGTTTTTAAACCCAATATGAAACGAATTCAAAGATTCAATAGACAAATCATGATCCGATCTGGACAACGAGATTCGAAATTCCATTAATGGCAGCTGCTGCCGTATTCATGGATGCGCAAGTATATTCCATGATAAAAATAAAATAAATTAAATTAAAATAAATAATTTTATTATTTTTATTATTTTTTTTTTTTTTTTTGGATACGTCGCACGGGACTTCCATGCAGAACTGATTGGACGAAATGGAATTAGTTAAATACTGATCCGATCAGAAACAGAATGAAATGACTAAGAACGGGGATAGTGGACAGCTAATAGATAAAATGTAGGAAGCACAGTAAGAATTAGGAAATACAAGAGATAACAAATTAGAATACAGAGTAGCACATTCTGTCAAAAGAGAAGGATATTCAAAAAAAATATAACAGAATCACTGATAGCTTCGTGATTAGGATGAAAATGACAGTTTGGGAAGTGTATCTAAAATGGAAACGAAAACGTGATGAAGGGAACAGAGTGCAATTAAAGAGAAAACAAATAATAAAGACGACAGCTTACTAAAGGAAACACTTGTTGGAAAACGAAAGAACGTAGAGACATATCTGATCGGAATCTAGTGTAGAATTTTTTGCATATTAGGTAAGTTAGGAAGACAAATTTTAGAGTAATAGAGATAGCAGTACGCAGCTAAAGAATTCGCTGTTTCATTATCATCTATAATATGTACAGATAGAGCAAAAAACAAACAATATTATAACCGTATAAAAGAAATAAAGATTGCTCGCGCAATTTTTTTATGTAAATGTTACATGAAGTAACTTTTTTATAGTGAAATGATTTATCATATCTTTGATCTTTTTAGTAGCAGCAATCCGATGTTCTGATGAAACTTGAATTGTCGGTACTACCTGTTGTCACTGTACCGTGAGAATGATTCTTTTCGAGAAATAATCTTTCACCATACAGCTGCAATATCTCCGGATCTTCATAACATTTTATTTTTTCCGTATATTTTATCTATTTTCGTCTGTAGTGCGGGATAATTCAAAATCCAAGTCAGATATTAATTGAACAAAGTAAATTTTTCACATCCCCTTCTTTCGCTGCTCTATTAATATTGCTACCCCGCGGGTACAAAGAGAACCCCTTACATATCTTGCCGATTGACGCGACCCTACTGACAACCGCAATCAGTTCACTGAAATGTTGCGTTAGTTTCGTAAATAAATTCTACCGAATAATCATAGTAATTATTTTACCGTTTACATTGCAGAAAATGGTACGATGAGTTACGAAAATCCAAACTACCATTTGAATCAATCCCATCAAAGTTTTACTCCGGGTTCTGACTGTGCAATGTACGAACAGATGATTTTGGACGATTTTGAAAGAAATACCACAATAAACAAAAATCCATCGCCCGATACCAACAAACGGCGATCCTATACAACTTCATTAAGTGTCGGTTCGGATCCGTTAATCCGAAGCTCCGATTTGAAAAAGTTTCATATCAACTTTAATGAAATGCAAAAGATAATTAAGTGAGTGATTATATTTCGGTTATTTTTTAATTATTAATTTTGTCTAAAAACGAAATTTCTATAACATAAGATCACTTCTAATATTGAAAATTACACATATATACATTATGAAGAAATTAAAACTGCTGAAACGTTTTAGGCGATAAGTAAACATTCTGACGCATCATCTTATCCATTTTTCAAATTTTCATCTTTCCCCATGGAATGCAGACTACGTTTGTTGCAATTAGAAGCAAATTCATTCTACAAAATTTTTGCAAAAATTCAACTGAACCGGATAAACAATCTTAAAATTACGATAATTACAGAAAAGAAAATAATGGTTATAATTAGACTAGCTAAAAAAAACCCAGAAACGAAAAAAAGAAAAAAAAGGACAGTTATATTATTTATGAGCGTCTAATGAATTTCTCTTTAAACTTGACTAAAAATAAAAATAAAAGCATATTTAAATGAAGTAAAAGGAAACATTTTCTACGCTCTAGTAATACCCAAAATATTCTATCGGATTATAGTTTTCGAAAAACAAAACCTCAATAATGTATGGTTTTTGTATTAGCATTCCTTTTATTTGCACAACCCCACATGGGTCATCCGTAGTTATATACCTGCAGCTTTAATTCTGGCTTAAATATAATAAAGGATTATTCTCTGCGAACATCTCAGATCGATTCGCGATTAAAATCAAAGAAAAAGGAAGAAGAAGAAGACTAATATTTAATTATTTTGTTTTTCAATTATAAAATGATTTTTTTTATTATCGGCTGCTTATGCAATTGAATTGGAGTAGTCAACAGTAGTCAATTTTTTTAATTTACATTAATCGTATTCGCCACCTTTTTTTCTTTTTTTTTCATGGCCCGGCTTCAGTTAACTATCAAGCCATTTGGCCATCAACCGGTTGGTATAGGAATAATGCCAACTAATGAAAGATAAATAATATTTAATTGGGAAAAAAGTTACAGTCAACCATGGCCGTAAATTATTCAACATTAGCCACGGATGGCTGAATAAAATCTTTAGGAAAGAGAAATTGTCCAGACTGAGCACAAGATACATAGAGTACCTGAATTTGATTGACCAGACAAATTAATGGAAAAGGAATCACAATCATCATATATAATAATTATAACAAACAATCATGGCCACAAATGCTTCAGCATAGTCCACGAATGTCTGCACAAAATCACAGCGAGGGAGAAATTGCCCAAATCGAGCTCGAGATGCGTTAAGTTCCCCAACATGGCAGGGTATCAAAAATTAGGAATTAATCAAATAAATAAGTGTATGCTGATAAATTTGGATGTCATTTAATATAATAAATTTAAATAAAATATACAGGACTTGGTTGTTCTGGCACAGAAGATTATAAATAGTATACGGTGGGAAGAACCCAAGAGACATTTTAATTGTTCACAAAAATATCTTCGGTAATGTTCAAATTTATTACAATTAAACAGGCCCTCCAAGAAAATTGATGCGTGATGATCATTGCATTATACACCGTCACCTTGGTCAGAAAAATTCAGAACTATCCGCAAACGACCCATACGCAGTCGGCAAATAGTAACCACATATTTATGAATGAGTCGATCCGGAATAGATTCCGGAATGGAATAATGCCAAGGGCTTGAGGAAAGCCCTGACTGAATCATGTAGTTCTGACTATTTATAAACACAATCCATTCTGCCCTACTATCAACTTTAACCTTAGAATAAAGGTCTGATAAAGGAATAAACGGTGACAATTCACCCTCCAATCCAATGCAGCAATCATCGCTGCAGCATTGGCAGCCTCATTCATTCCAACACTACAATGACCAGGAGGCACCCAGCAGAAAATTACTTGTACACCCTTGGTGAGTAGATTGGCGCATTTATATTTGATTTCGTAAATGAAAGGATGGCATGTATAATTAAAATCACTGTTATCCAACGTCTTAAGTGAACTTAAACTGTCGGTATATACGAAATACTTTTGGCTTGTAATGCATGTGTTGAGTACAGTTCCTAATGTTTTATCGATAGCCAGCAACTTGGCCGTGAAAACCGACGACATAGGCGGAAGCTTAAACTTTTTTAGTAAGCCCATAGCAAATAACAATGCAGCACCAGCACCGGTCTGTTGTGCACATGAGCTTTAGAACCATCTGTAAATATCTGAATAAAGTCACTATATTGTCTGGATACTAACAAGGAAAGCACTCGAACCCGAACTCACCGATTTTGATGAAATTGATATATGTTGTAGAACACAAAAAAATAAAAGACCCGTGTTTTTTTATATCTGCTAATAAACATATTAAGGGGGTGAAAACTACCCCCAAAGTTTGCCAAAAAAATCGTTTTTCTAAATATCTCGACTAATACTTAATATTTTTTGGTAAAACAAAATGGAGATTACTCCTTTTGAAAAAGCAAGTAATTCATGATGATTTGAACCATAAGGGATGCATACCCTATTTTATAGGGGTTGAAAACCCATATTTAATTCATTATTTTGGCGATAAAAAATAGTACAAAATCTGAAAATAATTTTTTAATTAATAAAATGAAAAACTGAAGTTGACCTGTTTCGGCATTTTCGTTAATTTCACCCCTAAAGGGGTAAACCACCCGTAACAGTACCCCAACCCAATCTCACCGATTTTAATGAAATTGATATATCTTGTAGAACACAAAAAAATAAAAGACCCGTGTTTTTTTATACCTGCTAATAAACATATTAAAAGGGTGAAAACTACCCCAAAAGTTAGCAAAAAAAAACATTTTTTCTAAATATCTCGACTAACAGTTAATATTTTTTGGTAAAACAAAATTGAGATTACTCCTTTCGGAAAAGCAAGTAATTCATGATGATTTGAACAATAATTGATGCATCCCCTATTTTATAGGGGTTGAAACCCCATATTTTAATTTATTATTTTGATGATAAAAAATAGTAAAAAATCTAAAAAAAATGTTTAACTAATAAAATGATAAAATGAAGTTGACCTATTTCGGTATTTTCGTTAATTTTACCCCTACAGTGGTAAACTACCCCTAACACAGACATCTAGTAAGTAACTTTACAAGAATTTTCATATTATTCTGCGAATTACATTAGTTAAAGAGTACATTTTTTCTTTGCAGATCACTTTAAAATTTGGTTGGAGAAAATATTTTTACCAAATTTAGTTCATACCTCCTTACTATTACTTGACTCTTGGGCAAAAAGTTGTAGAAAAAACAATGTTAGACAATAAAATTGTTAACTTGAAGAAAATTCTTACTGGAACGACGGGAGAAATTCAACCACTTGATGTTTTTGGATTCCGAATTTGGAGAAGTTTTGTTCGAAAATTTTCTGATGACGTAATTTTAATGAATTATGATTTAAATTTCCATATTAGAAATAATATAATAAAACTTCAATTACTGGTTCACAACCAATTGTCTTCATTAAGATATGAAGATCTTTTTAAATATTCCTGGTACAAAAGTGGTTATGTAAATGAAAGGCCGAATAAATTTGAAAATCCTGTAGATTTTAGTTTCGGAGATTCTTGTAATACGCATTGCGAAATAGAAGGATGCACAAATGTCGCTATTGTACGTTGCGGTTGGTGCAAAAAATGACTGTGTTTTAAACACTTTTATGAAGATTACCATTACTGTCGAAATTACGTTGAATAATATGATGTATACTTGCAATGAGCTAAAATAAAAATAATTTCTATACTCCTTTATATTTAAATTATATATGTTCGTATTCATTTTCTATTTTGTAACTTTATTAAATATATATACTAAAAAAAAAAAAAAAAAAAAAATAATTGATATCAGATTCGTAATCAGCGACGTCGAAAACCCTGTATCCGAATTAAATTCAAAATCTGATCGCTTGAAATTCCTATTTTTGGTTTTTCTGAGTTAGGGGTAGTTTACCACTGTAGGGGTAAAATTAACGAAAATACCGAAATAGGTCAACTTCATTTTATCATTTTATTAGTTAAACATTTTTTTTAGATTTTTTACTATTTTTTATCATCAAAATAATAAATTAAAATATGGGGTTTCAACCCCTATAAAATAGGGGATGCATCAATTATTGTTCAAATCATCATGAATTACTTGCTTTTCCGAAAGGAGTAATCTCAATTTTGCTTTACCAAAAAATATTAACTGTTAGTCGAGATATTTAGAAAAAATGTTTTTTTTTGCTAACTTTTGGGGTAGTTTTCACCCTTTTAATATGTTTATTAGCAGGTATAAAAAAACACGGGTCTTTTATTTTTTTGTGTTCTACAAGATATATCAATTTCATTAAAATCGGTGAGATTGGGTTGGGGTACTGTTACGGGTGGTTTACCCCTTTAGGGGTGAAATTAACGAAAATGCCGAAACAGGTCAACTTCAGTTTTTCATTTTATTAATTAAAAAATTATTTTCAGATTTTGTACTATTTTTTATCGCCAAAATAATGAATTAAATATGGGTTTTCAACCCCTATAAAATAGGGTATGCATCCCTTATGGTTCAAATCATCATGAATTACTTGCTTTTTCAAAAGGAGTAATCTCCATTTTGTTTTACCAAAAAATATTAAGTATTAGTCGAGATATTTAGAAAAACGATTTTTTTGGCAAACTTTGGGGGTAGTTTTCACCCCCTTAATATGTTTATTAGCAGATATAAAAAAACACGGGTCTTTTATTTTTTTGTGTTCTACAACATATATCAATTTCATCAAAATCGGTGAGTTCGGGTTCGAGTGCTTTCCTTGTAAGTTGCAAAACCATGCATTCATTAAACCCGGAGAAAACTGTGCATCTCTCAGTTGTTTGAAAAGAGAATCATCAATGTCCAATTTCAAATAATTAATTTCATAGGCCCCGCTCGGGGGTACTTTGTACCTTCCGGGCCAGAGCTCAATCCGGAACGGGGCTCGTCCACAGGCGGCGGATAGTAGAATTGCCTGGAGATATGCAGGTTAGCTGCGAATAAGACACTAGTCAAATAAGCAGTCGCGGACCAAGAGCGGCTACCGGTTGAAAGTCTCAGGCAGACGATTCCAGTAGCGACAGGGTAGTTGGCATAAGGGATCAGAGGGACAGGTTTGGGAACTGTCAGTAAAACTCTGTCTTCCTAAGACGGCTAACCAACCCTTGGCGAGCCGAGGCCGCCTGTATAAATATGTCTCTCCCGTTATCCCAGTAGCAAACCGTTGCCTTGCGGCGAGGGTATTTACCCGTAGGCTAAGGGAGACAACGCTGACAGAATACAAACATAAATCCCGAAGCGTCTGTCTCCAGTGGGGCGGCTGACGGTCAGCGTCTGTTCTCCAGGTTAGGAGCGGCTGGTCCAAAACACGGAAAGGAGAGGAACCCTACCGTGTAAATTTTGTTCCATGAAAACCTTATGCAAGACACATATAACGAGATTAATATGCTTGGTGAACCGATTAGCGATTGGCGCTACGGAACCGGGACCGTATGTGTGAAATGGACGACCGGCCAAGAAAATATGCAGATTAAATTTACAACATACCATAGATTTAGCACACGATCGGTATAAATGGCGACATGTTGTATCTTGCGTCAAATAAGGTCACGACATCCAACTCGGATAACGAAATAGAAAAAAAAATTAAATTTCATAGGGTAAATTGAAATAACCTTTATTAAAAATAATATTAACCGTTTTAGAAGATTTTTTTTTTTATTTATAAATTTATAAATATAAATCTAGGCGCCGTGTGTAACTACCTGGGCTATTACGGCACCTAGACTCAATGGAAATTACAGAAGGCGGTGCAGTCTGTTCGATACTGCAAAATTCAACACTGCCCGAACACAATCCGGGTGGTTCGTCAACAGACGGTGGGGTGAGGTATGACTAGAAGTACAGGAAATATGCCGGCACCATTTCAGCAGATGATCTACGGTTGGCGAGGCCATGAATCCGCAAAGTGGACAGGTAGACGGAGGGGATGTGACAGTGCAGTGTACCCCAGCCACAACCTCGACAGGATCGAGAAATCCCTACGTGAGATTGGGAACGGCGGCTACGATGGGTCGATGTTCGACTTTATGGACCTGAGCCAGAATGTTTGTTCTGACCATAGTTCGCTCCATTCTTCAGCAAAGTACATCAGAAAGACTAATGATCCTAATCGAGGCAGTACAGCGTTGAACGGCATCGGGCTAGATAGAGTTGCCTTAGCAGCCAAGTCAACCCGCTCATTGCCGGGGACCCCATAAGAATGTGACATATACCTCAGGTCATGAACGTAGTGTAATAGGAGGTTTTTTATTTTAATTAGTAGAGAGTTGCAACTGTCTGGGCTCTGGATGGCTTTGTTAGATTGAAGTGAGTCGGTAATAAAAAGGGCATTTTGAGACGCTGGGCTGGAAGAATATGTCTCAAGGCAAAGAGTTTCAGAAGATTAATTTATACAAGATTGCGGTATCATCAACAAAATTAAGTTGGTATTTTATCGTGATCGAAAACTAGGTTAAGTTTTTATTTCTCATTATTAACATTTAAGGAAAATTATCTTAGCTAGCTAATAGTCATAGTTAGTTAGACAATGGTTTCTTGTTCAGGTGGGATCTGGTTCCAATCCCGCTACCGAGCATTGAAACTTTCGATACTTTCACTCTTACGTTGAATTAATGTTCAATAGTTGGCGCACCCAAAAAAAAAAACAACAAAAAAACAACTAGTATTGTTTTTTTCGAAGTTAGGGCACATCCATTAATTACATAAGCTCAAACTGGGGGGGGTCCAGCAAAATCACACAGAATCTCATTAGAGGGAGGATAATCGAAAATTTCACGTACTTTTAGAAGGAATGCATTTATTTCTAGTTCCCTTGATCTGATTTTTTCCTAGTCGTCTATCGGTCTTAATTATAATTGGAAGACCCTTATGGGCTCTTACGATAGTGACCATGTTCCTATACTGATAAATCCTGTGTCAATTTTCCTCTTCCATCTTCTTCCAAGCCTATTGATTCTCCTGACTGGAATCGTTCCAGAACTAGCTGGCTCTATTCCGATCCCTGGTTGACTCGGCACTCCCTCACATTCATCCAGAAGACTATGATCCGATACCTATCTATAATTTCTTTTTACATTCCTTAACATCTGTTCTTTCTTTATCTTCTCCTATTACGGACTCATCGCTTTGGTGGAATGGGGAATGCAACGCCAAAGAAATGAAATAATATATTCGTGTTGGACAATTCCTTCTTTTTTTTTTTTTTTATTTTTATTATTTTATTGATACAATCTTAAGTTATAATTAAATAAGTATCTTCTACTTTAGTAATTGTTACTTTAAACTAAGCCAAATCCGTATGGAAGCAACAATCCATTGACCACACTGTTCCTAAAATATTACAAAACAGTTCTTTCTGAGAATTAATATCTCAGCTGATCTGTAAAATATATAAATAAAAGTAATAACAGTAAAGATAAGGAATTCACTTTTGTAATAAAATGATTAATTAGATATTTTAATTATATATTAATCTTTATATTCTTTTTGTCAAACAATTCTTGTAAGATTTAATTCGAGTCCGTAGTTATGAAGCGAAATATGGAGATTGAAATACTTCCCAAATCATTTTAAAAATATTTTGCAAAATAATTTTTTTCACATTGTGTAGAATTAATGAGAAAATCTTAGGGGAAATCAAAAGCTTCACATTTCCGTATTTTGTTTACTTTGCAGGGACAAATGACGCGGCAGATTTGTAATTTAAAAAAAAAAAAAAAGCCAATAAAGCATATACGGTTTTAAAATGACCCGTTTAAATAGTAAATTCTTAAATGATCTCTAACAATAAAACAAGCAATAAAATATTTGTCGAGTGGTTGTTTCGGTAAACTTCCCTCATCGTGAATAACTATTTGATAGATCATAATCTCTCAGGACCACTAATTAATGTTAGTTACGGGACTTAATTTGATACTAACTTAATATTTAGTTGTTTTTTGTTTTTTTTTTCCATAATATTAGTAAGAGATGTTGCATCGTCATTTCTGCAAATTATAGAACACGTCAAAATTATAATAGTATGCAGCTCGTTTATATTTATAACAGTTAATATTTTATCACCTTGATTAGTTTCAAAGACTGAATTTCATTATCAAGGACTATAAGTTCTTCATGAAAACTTTATTTCTGCATATGTATGTATATATATATATATATATATATATGTGTGTGTGTGTGTGTATGTATGTACCAAAAAATATATGTATATTTCAAAAATGTTTTTCCTTAATTAATTGTTTGTCAGTTCTGCAAATTGAGAATACAGTGATTTTTTAAAAAGTAATTTATTTGCCTATTTTGAATCATTAAAAGTACCCATATTTATTATTCATCATAATCTCTTTACCGCCTTCTCATTTTCTTGTTTTTCTTCTGGTACATTGTGATTAGTCATTATTATGTAGACGAACGTTATAAATTATACGAATATTTTTCCGCGACGAACCAACCGGAAAAGAAAAAAAACTTCGGTGAAGATTAATTTGGTAATTTAGCTAGTTCCTGTTTTTTTGATAGACAGCTATTTTTAATTAGACAGGAAAAAAAAAACCTATTCAAACGTGTTCAATTATTTTTTAAGTAAAAATATCAAATACGCGACGAATGTAAATTACTCTGATTTTTAGGGTTTATCAGAATTAACTATAGACAATTCGCTATACATTTAAAGTTTTTCTAGCTGCATTCGAATTGTTATACAAACACGAGAACCGTTAATACGTGTCGCAGACAAAACTGTAAGTATTTAAAGCACCAAACATGGAACAGAAATATATATGTCGCGAATAAAAGGTATTTTGCTTTTTATTCACGGCGCGTATTCTTGTCCTATATTTCTACAAATCGATTCGCGACATGTGTTCAGGGTCGTGTTTTAATATTTCCACCTGAAGATGATGAGTTTTGCTTGAAAAAGCGTTTCTGCTATTTACCGTAGTCATTTGTTTGCTATGTAGTAAATATGTTATTTTTAAAAAGTTATTTCCAGCAAGCAGATGTGAACAAAAATACTATTTTCAATTGTCGTATATGTCTCTATAAACGTTTTTTTTCCAATAATATTAGAACAGAAATGAATATTCCTAGTTTAAACAATGCTTCGAAGAATTGAAATAACAAAAATTCGATATTTCCATGAAAATAATCGAATTCGCCCCTAGCGGTGATGCAACTTAAATATTCGACCCATAGCGAAGCTAAAGAGAAATGTAATAATATCGGCATTCGGTTAAAGTTACACGAAGGGGAAAAGAGAACTTCTAGAAGGGTGGGAATGGTGCTACGTGTCGATAGTAAAAACGATCGAAGTACACCAAACGCCCATACGTACTATTGCAGAAAGCTGTCGCGTCATTGTTTTCGTGTTCAGTCTGTTTTAATTGAATTCCTCTTTTTTTTCTTTTCTTTTTTTCTTTTTTTTTGCAATTTTTCAGAAATATTTTTGAAATGCGAATTATTACTTTAAAATTCACCTGAAAAGCAGAGAACAGTTTTTCCGTATTAAACGTGTTTATTGTTCGTGCAAAAAACATTGTACACTTACGAGGGTATATATGTCGGCTTTTTGCAAAATTTCTTATACTACTACCAGGTAAGCTGATAATGAAACGATTAACATTCAGTTTAGCCTATTATATAATATTTCAGGTTGCGTTAAATTAATTTACCGTGTACGTGTACAATTTTTAAATAATTTCATCGTCGCTTCATCATTCTTAATGAAGGGTTTCTTTCAACTGAAAAAAGCACGCATAACTCTAGGGAAATTATTCATCGAACTTCATTGTCCTCTGAAATACGCTGTCCTGATTGACAATATTGTCGAATGATTTAAAGATCTGATTGTGAGTGTGTAACAGTTGAGCACATTGGGAGGAGCCTATCATCGATGATGCAGCTCAAGTGAACATTCGACCCGTAGTAAAACTAAAGAGGAGCTATAATTTTTTTTATATATATGTACGCGGGTGAAATCTCAAAAGGTTTTTTTGGAGTTAAAAATACCCGAGTTAGTAATTAAAATGAGTGCCGTCATATACGTAATTAATTTAGAATAACGATAAATTAATTTTTGTCCATCGTCTTATTTTTTACTTGCCGATGTTATGAATTAAATGCCATTGTGTAATCGTCGTAATGGATCATTGGAGAATGTTGCTATTTTATTAATACTTTCAGAAATTCTCTGATAGATATGAGCAGGTTTTCGTAGCCGAAGAATTTACATTCGGGAGAGGTCAATGCACCGGTCACCTCGTGATGATTATGGTCTTTTGAATACGTTTCCTCGCTAAAAAAAAAAGTTTAATAAGAAGGGAATTCTACAAATGGCTATTGCTTGTTTCAGTATTCGACAATCCTAACAGTTTACTATTCAAATGACTTTAAGAGTTTCGTACAGCCTCCATTTACTTATATTAAAACAAAACATTATTGTACATTTTCCGTATCATCTACCTGAATATTAAATAGTAATAGGAAGCGAATCTTTAAATTTCCCATAGTATATAATAATTCTTCACAGTACAAATACAGGGTGCGGCAGCATAATTTCCCTTTTTTTTTAATATGCGCCACTTTTTTTCTACTAAATTTTGTTAAAGAGAAATAATAAGGCAGAAAATCGGAATAACATACTCTAGATCCCCCCCATGGGGGCAATATGTATGCTTTCTTGCCTTCTCGCAGTTTTTTTTCGATTTTCTGCTTTATTATTTCTCTTTAACAAAATTTAGTAGAAAAAAAGTGGCGCATATTAAAAAAAAGGAAATTATGCTGCCGCACCCTGTACTTTTTGGTTTATTTTAACAGTTTCAGGAGTGTTTGAGAGCATCCACATATGTTTCCTTCCCTGACTGCAGCAGGCACACTCTGTATGAGGTATGTTTTCTACAACTCACAGTATGTATATAAATGTTCGACAGAACCGATTCGGAAAATCATAATATATTAACATTAGTAGCAGAAGTGGATCCAGAAAGGCATTTTGGGGAGGGAAATGTTATAGGATTACGTAAAATCTTATACGGGGTAGGCAGTAGATTTGAGAAATACCTCTTGTTTCATAAAGAAAATCAAATAGCGACCACCTCTCTTTAGAAATTTATAAAAATGTTTTAAAAATACATAATTATTACAATTTTTAATTTAACTTTTGTTTTATTTTTAGCGATGAAAAATAAAACGAAATTATAAGATTATACCTAAAAAATGGTAGTTTAGAATTTGAATGGTAAATTATACTAGGAATAATAGAACACGGATAGTGTATTTTTATTAGACACTTTACTTTTTCTTTATTTTTATTAGCAGTAATCTGATCGGAATTCTTTGTCAATGAGCAAGTTTAAATATATTATATATTTCTCATTGAACTATTTTTTTATTAAAATTGCAAAATAAAAATTAAAAATAAATAAAAATGGCAAAAGATCCCAATTATAGTTGCATTTAAAACAGAATAAAAACGTAACATTAATAGTTTTACTAGAAAACAGTATTAAATATTAGTCGTATAATGAAATCCATAAGCATAACGTTTATACAAAACACTTTTACCGTACAAATTTAGTTTCTCTGCTTTAACCAACTTTTTCATTGAGGTTTTCATTTTTTTAGTATTTTTTTTTTTTTTCGACATCATCCGATCTCGTTTATTTATGAATTACACATTAAAAAATGCAATGCAAATATTCGTTTTTTTTTTTTTCCGAAATCGAATCATTAAAACAATCTAACACGCAATACTGTTTGGAAATTTTGAAATGCAGTTTGGAAATAAGTATAAACTTATAATAACGTATGTAATAAATTTAAATGTGATTCGGCGAAATTATTTGTCCGTTAATGTATAATAAATATTCATGAAAAAAAAAAAAATCGCCCGTCTTTTTGGATTAATAAAAAACCTTTTCATACAGATATCTTCAGTACATTTTCATACCTACATGATGTTCGACACATTTTCATATCGGTTTTTAACCAGTTTTTATGTTTACGTTCTCGAAAATTTTCATAGTTCTTTTAAGTCATTTTCATACCTACCTTTTTTCGATACATTTTTATTATTTTCAGTGCATTTTCATACAGATATCTTTGATACATTTTCATACCTACCTTTTTTCGATGCATTTTTATTATTTTCAGTGCTTTTTCATACAGATATCTTTGGTACATTTTCATATCTACCTTTTTTCGATACATTTTTATTATTTTCAGTGCTTTTTCATACAGATATCTTTGGTACATTTTCATACCTTTTTTGATTGTTTTTTTTTTTTTGTTTTTTTTTTTGGTGCTTCTTTATATTGACATATTTTAGCACATTTTCATATCTATTTTCAGTACATTAATTTCGATTTATTTTTAATATCACTTTTTGCTTAGTAAACAACTCCGCATTATTTCCCTTCCATTCTTCCAGTTGATCTATCTAATAGTCATCATTATCGTTAGATAGTCCGAGAGTAATCAACAGATTAGTCGTTTTTGAACCGAAATTATCCGCCTTTCGAGTACTGTCCAGCGTCATCACTAGGCGGAGAATACAGGAAACGCATCACGGTACAAGGCCGCTGAAAGTGAAAGTAATTAACATTTTTTCGGTACAGTAGTACAGTTGATAACTTTGCATTTTATTTCGGATTCATGTTCGCTCTTTACGCTATTGGGAGCATAGTGAAAATTCGGGAATGTTTCTACTACAAATTGCGCAAGAATTCCCGCAGCGCTCGAATTTATTTTATACGAAAACAGGCGAGTATTCGCTCCCTCATTCACGTTCTTTTCTCACTTCATGCTATCCGCATTGATATGCTTTGGATCCGTAGCCATGTCGTCGCGATAAAGGGTAACGAAATGGCAGATTCCTTGGCTCGGATTATCCTCCCGCTTTTATTTCACTCAAATTTCCGCTTCTAATTTGCTCCCGCTGTGTTAAAAGTCGTGTTATATTTTGGTCAGATGTTTACGTTTCTTTCTTTTCTAATCAACCTTCCTTTTATATTTTCCCATCCAACCTAATCTTCCTACTCGGCCGAGGTTTTACGATTCTTCGCCGCTCCGTTATTGTCCCTATTATCCGTTTATTAATCATACTCTTCTTCCTTTATCACGTTTTCGTTTTTGTCTCGCTCTATCCCTTAATTATCCTCTTCATAATGACGATGAAGCCGTTTGCGATCCTGACCATATCTTCTTTGATTGTCCATGAACGAACGTATTTCTTTTTACTTTTCGATCTGTTATCACTTAAACTCCCTAATAATCCTTGTTGCGCTTCATATATCTTATCGTTTCCATCGATCTCCGTTCAATATTTTTGACACCGAATCTATATCTGATTCTTTTCCCTCGTGTGCCGTTTCTGGGCAAAGATCCGTTGCTGTCATGCCCAAAGGGGGGATAGAAAAAAAAAGCACGCTTTACGAATAATTTCCGTACCATTTAGGAACTTTGATAATTTCAGGCAAAGAAATCCCGACGAAGATCGGCAGTATTTAATTTTCAACCCTGCACGATACGGCAGTCGCTAATCGAAGTGTTACCATTTCTAACTATTTTTAACAATTGTCTTCGCATTTTTCAAAAGCTCACAAGGGCTACAGTGTTTGACGCTATTATCAAATGACCTTTTATAAAGTTCTCGGTTGTTGTATAGCGCTGATTCGCGGGCTGGTCTTCGTTTTTCACAGGAGGCTTTCGTGCACACGAAATTTTCTACTCCATACTAAGGAAGACTATTTCCATTACACTAGTTTGGTCGCAAAAAAAAAATACGTACATTCAATAAAAAAAAAAAAAAAAAAAAAAAGGTTTTATCGCAACTATTTCAAACAGAGAGGCTATTCAGAACTAATATCGCCAGGCATTTCTTGTGCAAAGTCTCCATAATTGTAATTTCTCATTACATTTGATAATTTGATACGTAAAAGAGAATATTTCTGACTTTTCAAAGTTACACGTGTTTTCAGAACGCGTATTTTTTCACTTAACGGGAATCCGTCTTATTCCGAAGCGTCTTACAAATTTCTTTCGCGAATTTTAAGACACCGGTTCTGTATAGATTTTCGAAAAATACACCGTCCACACACCTACCGAAACTTTATAATAACGAGAGTAATAAATTAATTAGGCAAGTTTTCCGGATGCCCCCCCTCAAGTATTTTCTTCATTCCAGTGTCCCTAGCCGGTCATTTCATTTTTCATCGTGTCACGAAGAATGAATAGTTCACGCTATCGAGCCTTAAAAATTTAAACGCGACGCGCGATTCCAGTCGAAGCGTTGTTCTCCAGCGCGTATTAAGAAAGAAAAATCGATACTCGCATGCGCGCCTTGCTCAAAACTACGATTCGGTGTAGTCGGCTCGGACGGTTATGTTCTTCTTGGCGTTCCCGTTCCGACCACCACAAAGAGGAGAAGTCTTAGTAATAGAGCGGCAACATAACACCCTGAAAACCGAGCCAAACAATATTTTTTCTCGTCAAGTTGGCCGTTTTCCTGGTTATTTTATTACGGCTATTGCCGTCCGCTCGAAGTTAACGGTCAGATGATTATTATCGTAATTCTTCAAAAGCCGTTTTACTACAGTTTCTTCCGATGTTGGCAATACCGTAATTCATCCACTAAATACTTTTGTCCTATTTTTTAATATAATTTTTGCGTCTCTTCTTAGCCTTCTTCCGAATCGTGCCGCTATTGGGGGGGGGGGGGGGGGATTTGTTAATTTTTCAAAAACGATTGCACTTTAAAGGGAGAAACGCGGTAGTCGACTGTCGGACGTTAAAGTGCGCGTCGTGCACCACCATCGAGTCCGTATAACATTAGGACTCGCGGCGCCAACATAATGTCTCTTTCGGGACCCGGTTAAATAAAGCAATGGCGCTGTCTGTCTGCTTCCTTTATTGCAGCCTAGCAGTGACCGAACATACGACGCTTACACATAATACAGATGATACGCTTTCATCTGTTCCGGTCGCGATGGTTTTATTATTAAATATATTCCAAGCCATGATTTTTTTTTTGCTAAATTCAATCGTAATTGTCGCTGGTTTTATTAAATGCACACGGAAACAGAACTGAGCATCGTTACGCTATAATCGAACGAATTTTTTCGCGGTCTCTCCTTTATTCGTAATGCTATTAACCAGTTATCCTCTTTTTTTAATTCGACCTCGGTGACGCTTCTGATAAATTATAAGGCGGCACTAGTTAAGTAAGAGAGTGGTGTCAGGTCGAATATAATTCGTTGTGTCTAAACGAATTTTTTAGTAGTACTATTCGATGTAATTTTATTTATTGCTGAAAAGTTAAAATCCCACTTCTAAGATTGTTTGAATTTAGTACCTACTTTTTTAAATACCATTTTATTTCTGGAACATTTGGTTTTCGAACCGGTTAACATTTCCTAATGCTTTTCTCGTTTACTCGACTAATTAAAAAGAGAAAAAAATCAACGACAGCATTTCAAATAAATTTCAATAATTAACACGAGTATAAATATAGAAGAAAATTTAAAAAAAAACAAAACATAAACATATGTATTGTGGGTATTATAATATGTTTGGTAGAAATCTCGGTCATAACAAAATTAAAATCGAAGAGGGATAATCTGGTCGTTATTAGATCCGATATCAAACGAATGTTTTTTAATTTTTTTTTTTTTTTTAGGTTTAAAATTTACTATTATTGAATGCAATTGCTCCGTTATAAAATTCCGATGAAATATTTTACGGAATAACTCTTTTCACAATCATTTATTTATAATCACAGAATTATATATGCACGTTGTTTTGTTAAACTCAAAAGTACAAATATACGTGAAAGTAGGATTTTTTGTTTTTTATACTTTATATTTTGCATATATATATATATATATATATATTGGATTTACACTATGGACTTAAATGGGCTACAGCCCACAGCGGCAAAATTCAAAAGGCGGCAAATTTGCATGAGATTGAAAAGTTTTTTCTTTTGAAAAATAATTGAAATTTCCAAAATATTGTTACATATTATGGCGTTTTAATCGCGGCAGGGTAGGAGAGGAATGTGATAGAATCATTTTTTAACTTGCATTAATGTACAGAAAAGTTAAAATGGGAATATATTGATTTAGGTAAAATTTCCAAATGATTATAGACTGTAAGCAGGGGAATCGAGAAATGAATTTAAAATTAACAAAGTGTAAACCGGAACGTGCATTATTATTAAGCAAAAAGCTTATAATATTAGCAGTTAAAGGAAATTCTCGAAGTGTGCACGAGACAATGGCTGGTCGGCATGATAAGAGATCAAACAAGACTGGAAGAAAAACTGAAAATTTACAAGTGTAGTAGCGGTATCTCATTGATACGACAAAAGTTAGAAGATTTTTCGAAGAATTATTTCTATTATTTCTTGCCGTACCAAACGATGAAAGGTGCTCAAAGCAGAGTGGCACTGCAGGAAGCGTGCTGGGCCCATAACCTGTTGAAACCATTCTGAATACTGAATCTGATGAATAAACACGCTAACGGCGAAAATAATATATTACGAATAAATGTACACTTTATTTAATTTTTGTGATCATTTAAGAAACAAAAGTAAAAACTCAATGTAACTGGAAAAACCAACTCTAACAACGCTACAAAAAACACAATTACAATAACGTGATAACATGATGGGAAAAAACACAAAGAAAGATTAGCACTGAATAAAATTTGCTCAACAGGGCGCTGCTTTCCTACAATGAAAAGAATTAAAAAATTTTTCAGATCAACAATGTCTCAACAAAAGTTAAATGATTTATCTGTTTTATTTATTGAAGAACAGTCAGTAAAGAATTTTGATGATACAGTAAATGAATTTGCATCTTTAAAATTGCGTCGTAAAAAATGTAAACTTTAATTGACACATGAAAGAATAATGTATGTATAGAATTATAATAAAATATAGGTATGTTTTAAAAATGTGTGAAATTTTTTAATTGAAAACTTTTTTAACTTTTAATTGAAAATTAATTTTTAACTTTTATGTTCTTTCTTACTTCAGTTACACGATTATAATTTTTATTACTTAATTTATAAATTATTCCAAAGGCGGCAGAAATTACTGAGCCTACATCGGCATTTGGCTATAATCCGGCCCTGTATATATATATACATATATATATAATCATGTTGACGAACCCATTTAAAAAAAAAAAAAAAAAAAATCCGTCTCTATTAAAACAATAAGCAACACGGATTTTTTTAATAGGAAAAGAAGATGAAAAGAAAAGGGTGGAAGGGAAGTGCTAAGCAATAATTGTTTCCCACTGGTTGCTAACATATCTCTTGTTTAGTATCAGTGGTATTGGATTTTGTTTTTCTTTTTATTTATTTTTTCATTTTATTTTGTTTTATTTCTTCTATAAGTAACGGTGCTCGTCGAAGTTGGTGTTTGATGTTTATTAATACGTCTGAATTTAATTTAATTTTTTTTTTTTTTTTTTTTTTTTTTTGGTCGATGTTTATATTTACTGCAGGCCTGCAGGCTATTCTAATTATTTCTTTTACAAATTGCAATTTAAGATTTTTTTAATTTTATCGTTAAAGAGCGTCGACTTTTGCTCGTAGAATTTTTGCTTGGGTCTTTTCGATAATTGTAAATGAAAGTATAATAATATAATAATGAAAATATATAATCCTAATTTTTTTTAAAATCAATGTACAACACTGTGGTTTAATCTTTTCTGTGCAAAAATCACTTCAAACATGGCAAAAACAGTGGACCAACATTCCAAACACAAACAAGCTGCACTCAATTCGATTCGACCATGAAAACCTCATTATCTAACAATCGAAGGAATGAAATCGTTGTCACGAGACTCCGCCTAGGTCACTCCAAAATCACTCATAGTTACCTCATGTCCAGACAACCTATTCCACTGTGTTCCAATTGCAATTCTCCTGTCACAATCCAATATCTACTCGTCAGCTATTCCACCTATAATTCATACCGAGCACAAATTCTCCAGTCGTTCAACCTTTCCGAAATCCTGTCGGATTGAACGCCTCCTACGTTTTTTCAAGACCACCAACGTATTCCACTCCATCTAACTCTTATCTTATACGTGCCTCTGGCCTAGGCGGCAGTACACGGCACGTTAGTCAAAGAAGAAGAAGAAGAAGAAGAAGAAGAAGACTTTTTTCTTACTTTTGAAGAAATTTGTATTTTTTTACCTTTTATTGGAACGAGATGAATAGTATAGGGTGATTTTTTAAGAGTTAAGTTTTTCAGGTTGGCAACACTGGTTGGTATTGGCGTCCAAACGTCATCTGTCAAAGTGAAAAGTTTTCAGTATACTCCCTGCCATTTCATCATGGAAAGACTTACACAAACGAGCAACGATTGTGATATGGTTGAAATTTATTATCAAAAACCAGTGCTCTGTGAAAAATGTGCATCGTTTGTTACGACCATATTATGATAATCGACCTGGTGAAACAACAATTCGTGCTGTTATCACCAAATTTGGTGCGAAATTTGGTGATAACAGCACGAATTGTTGATTCACCAGGTCGATACAAACGATGCACATTTCTCACAGAGCACTGGTTTTTGATAATAAATTTCAACCATATCACAATCGTTGCTCGTTTGTGTAAGTCTTTCCATGATGAAATGGCAGGGAGTATACTGAAAACTTTTCACTTTGACAGATGACGTTTGGACGCCAATACCAACCAATGCTGCCAACCTGAAAAACTTAACTCTTAAAAAATCACCCTATAGTTTTTTTTAAAATATTTTCTGCAATTGCACCGCAGGCTTTCATAAATTTCGTTACGTTTACAATATAAACATTTAACATGTTACAGTGACAAAATTAAGCAGAACAAAGAATATTCCGTTTTTTAGAAAGTTTATTTTTTGATAGAAAGAAGATTAAGAGACGATTTATTTATTTTTTTTTGTTAAATTCATCTGCGTAAAGTTTTTTAAGTTGAAATTTTTTTAACGATAATTATTTATCTGCGTATAAAAATTTTAATTGTTACAACTGATTTGTCGCTATAGCCGATATTATTATAACAACGTAAATTTCATGAAATTCCGCTAGTTCTAGCAATATTCGTCTCTGTAACCACTCTAGTATAGCTCTAAAGCAAACTGAAAAGAAAAAAATACTTCTCTGGAGTATAGAGATTAACCCCCGGCTTTTAGGGAAAGAAAATTTTTAGTTGGCCAATTGAAATCTGATAGCATGCAGAGAAAACTGCTTAATAAATTCTCGTTCTGTCAATGTGAAGTAGTTAATTTAAATTTGATACGATCTGCTCACTTTCCTGTTATGTTCGCCAGGCGCTGTGAGTACTTCTCTGACGTTAGGGAGTTACTGTAAGCGCATTAAGAAGCATACGCACGCACATAGCAACAGTAAAAAATCGCCAGTTAACATTTAACTAGCCAAGTACTTTTCTGCTTTGTCGGAACAACCAGCGCGTTGTACACCGCGCATTTTTTTTCTCAATCCGAGCAATCGTACGAAACTGAATATTTTTCGTATCGTGTTTTTGCGCCGGTACTGCAAACTGGGACTACACTACCACGCATTATATCAAAATAACAAAATTACATTCATACGTATCAATTGTTAATGCATAGCTACATGAACGTCGTCAGTGGCGGGTAGGGGCCAGCTGCGGAGCCTTGAAACTTTTTAATCAACTGGCCATGATGAGTATTCATAGGCGCGTAATCACGGGCAATTCGGAAGAAGACTTTTATAATTTTATTATAAAAATTTGCCAGAAACCCACGAAAATTATGTTTTAATGAAGATTTTATTTTTGTTTAATAGAATATTAAGCCTTTATAACTTATAAATTTTATTTTTCCTATAACCCATATCCTCTTTCTATCATCTTGCCCCTCGCGCTGGTGGCTGGAAACTCATTTTACCCCCCTTGGCTCATCGGCTGGCGACGCCCTTGCATAGCTATGAAAATTGCAAAATAGAAAAAACTAGTCCATTCGCTGGGAGTTTGTAATACATTTGACGAAATGAACCTCTAGCGAAAGTCTCTAGCCCCGGTGGCAAAGAAAAAACGCTACAGAAGCGATAATGCAATGAAGAGCATCATTAGATCGGCATTTCGGAAAAGATTGTGTTAATCAGACACGTATTCACATTTAAATAGATTTCTCAATGTAGTTGAAATTTCTCTTTAAATAATGTATTTGATTTTTTTTGTTTTTAATTACGAGGCGAACACACTGCGAGTATATTTCACTTTACAGTTTTAAAAGTATATTACTTAATAACCCTCTGTTTATTTATTTTTTAAATTCATTTTGCATTATTCACATAAATTATTCATAGTAAATTTGTTCATTTTCTTTAATTTAAATATTAATTTTCTCTTAAATAAATAATTTAACTTCTTTCTTTTGAAATTTAAAAATAAACTTTTTAATTTCTTTCATTTGTGTCGTTATGCGTACAACTGTTTTCTTTTTCTTCTTCGTTAGCCATTATCAGTCCACTGCTGGACGAAAGCCTCCCCCAGTTTTTTCCAAACGCTGCGATCTTGTGCTTCTTCGCGCCAGTTTGCTCTAAATTTTTGAATTTCATCTGCCCATCGTATTCTCGGTCGTCCAAAGGGTCGTTTTCCACCAGGTTTCCATGATGTTGCCACACTTATCCAGCGGCTTTCGTCTCTATCCACGTGTCCGCACCATCTCGATTTGCTATTTTTAATGATATGTACTACATCTGTCACTTTCATTGTTTCTCGGATACGCCTCTTCGTCCATTTGTCCTTCAGAGTAATCCTCAGCATAGACCTTTCGATTTTTCGTTGGTTAATTCTTATTCCATTTTTTTTTTTTTTTTGTGAACACTCATGTTTCGCTAGCATATGTTAAAACTGGCAGACACACTGGTTAAACACTCCTTTTTTCAGACTTAGGGGTGTTGTAGTGTCTTTAAGTATATTCTTAAGTTTTGAGAACGCCATCCATGTTAATTGTATTCTTCTGGATATTTCATCTTCTAAATCGTTTGTTCCTTTAATTGTATGTCGAGTTAATTTCATTTCAATATTTTTCTGTCTTAGAAAATTACTAGGGAAAAAATCGGGATCTGCCGCTAGTAACCGGCGCACCCAATTTTTGCAGTATAGTAAAATTTTTGATTAATAGTCTTGCAAATAATATTTATAGACCTCCTTACTCACTAATTCGTCAAAGTGAACACGCAATAGTCATAACGGAATATCAAGGGCAGTTGAATTAAAGTTCATGTTGACAACATTAATGACAGTAACTGGCAGTAAACTCTTAACATTCGAGACAACACCTTTAGAAATTTGTTTGCGCATATTAAATCTACTCTTGTACAAGTGTGCTGCATGAGGACGAAGATAACAGAAAGAATAATTTCCTTCTTTTTTAACTGATTTATAAGAACCGGAAATTAGTTTTTTGAAGAAGGACAAGAAAATATTAAAAATTATTGAATTTTCTTATGATATGCGCAATGCAAATATTGATTGGAAGTATTCGTAAAAACAAATTTAAAAATAATCATATACGTTCTTTAGAAATCAAGAAGCTGTCATATTTTCATAGCGCTATTAACTTAACATGTCACACAACGTGCGTGCTCAGAACAAAAATTCTAACAAATGTACCTTTTTTTGGAGTCTGATCATGTAGGTTGTGTGGTTTTATTAGTATTATTAATTTTTAACCGGTTGGGCTACGCTTGGAAACGTTTCTAATATATATATATATATATATATATATATTATCATTTATACATATAAATAGATAAACTAAAAATTTTAAATGACTAATTTATTGTCATTTTTTGTTGCAATCTGAAAAGCGCTGAATTTCAATATAGGTTTTACTGAACCAAGTGTGTACATATATTCAGAATTTTATAATTCTCGAAAATTAAAACTGGCACTATTTTTTCATTCGCGAATGTAGAAAATACGAATGCTTAACATTTTACTGTAATTATTATTTTAATCGAAATATTTTACACTTTTACAATAGCGTTTAAATTCTTCGAATATAATGTTCATCTCTCTTCTTCTAACTAATAATAATAATGAAAAATTGTAAACATTAATGTGCTAAAAACGTTAATACCCTATAATCACATTTATGTAATACAGCTCTACTCACAGTGAACTAATTTCGCATGAAAGGGTAAAGTTGTTTCACCTCTTGCAGAAAAGATGTGTTGTTATTCTATCAGAGAATATAAAAGATTAATTTCATTGCAGTTTTACCCTTATATAATAGAGAGATCTTTTAAGTTGATACTAGTTTATAGGTTTTAAAAATATTTTGCGTTTTGCATAATAGTACTATAAGGAAAAAGATTTAGCCATTAAGAAAATTGTAGCTGAACTGCAAGATAGACAAAAAGAAAGATGAAAAAAGTGTCGATTTTCAAAAACTATAGTAAGCTTAGCTTAACAATTACTGATTGCTATGCAAATGACGAATAAGCGTTGGTGCTGGGCAATTATCCATGTAAAAGTGATCACGCGAGATTTCAAATGCTTCCCGCTTGAAAAACACATTCATGTTAAAAATTACATTTACGCGATAAGCGGCGAACTGGTGTGTCAATGAATACCGATGTCATTGACACACCAGCAATGAATACTGCATACAGCTGCCATTTCCAATGATACGTGTATCCCTGAATTATTGACGAGACAATGGTGTAGTCAAATGTTTCGCGGGTCTGCTTCCGCTCGAAAAATCGATTTATTTCACTTATGCAAGAAAATTAGGGAATTCATGAAAACATACTGTGGTGAAACCACGAATGCTGGTGTAGTTATTTAAGAGCGATTTAGTATAATTAAAAACAAATAAGAAAAATGAACGTAAAATCTGGCTAGGTTGTGCTCTGTGTTATCTTTTCAATTATAATTTAATTCCAAATAGCGTATTCATGCGGGAAAGTAACGTAATTTTAAAGTAAATAACAATGAAAACAGAGAACAGATTAACGTAAAATCAATAATTAAGGAATTCCGCACTTGTTGCCCGCAGATGAGATGGAAATTTTGAATTAAACACTTTCGGAAATTAAAGTAACAAAAATATTATTATTATTATTATTAAAATGTTATCTGCGATTGAATAGCTACACTAGCGGGGTTCGGGGTTGAACAGCGGCAAGATCATATTCATCGACCGGGGTAAATCTGCCTGCTGGTTAGTTCTTGTGTTGTCTGTGTGCTGTCGGACGGTGTGATCGTTGTTTATTCGCCGTAGCGTAGATTCACCGTTTGAGGCTGTATCATCGTGTCTGATCGAACTCTTACGTGTTTTTATCGAAAGTATTATTTTTTGTTATTGAGTCGTTTTAACGGCTCTGGCGCCCGAAATTTGAGACACCTGTGTAGTACGGAGGAACAGGGTTGTTAAAAACAATATTCGAGTTAAAGGAAGGGTTACAACAATACAAAAGGATATCATACGGTGGAATCAGTGAAGAAAAAAATTATACTGATAATTGACCAACAGGAGCAATTAAGAACATCTCCGAGGTTATGTACAAAAACTGTTTGCAGATGATTGAGAACAAGTTGTTGTAGAACTATGAAGCAGAAACGTTGTTATCATGAAAGATGAACTCCGAAAAGCGATTAAATATGCAAAGATCAGTACGACAATCGGACCGAATGGAATAAATGCTGAATTTTTAAAATATTTAAACGATAAAAACTTGAAAGGGTTACTCCAACTGTGAAAGAGAACTAAAAATTAGGAAAGGAGTCGAACATATTCTTTCGCCATTATTTTTCAATTTATATTCAGAACGAATTGTCAAGGAAACATTAGACTAGTCTAATAAAGGAATGGTTTTTAAAAACTACGAACTTACTGTACAGTAGAGATTTACTAGCTGGCGAATAATTAAATGTTACGCGTTCCCCAGGCCTAACGTACGGGGTGAAAACCTGGACACTAAAAGCGGTATCGACAAACAAATTTCAGCCATTCGAAATGTAGCTACATAGAGAAATATTGAAAATATCGTGAGTAAAGTTTCTAATGAAATGTCACAGAGAATAAAAAAAGTCAGGAAGTTGATAACTACTGTAAAACAGCACACCTAGATCATATAATTAATGACAATAAATACGAATGCAAGTGATCTTGCAGGAAAATCGGAATAACAATTAAACAGCGTTTACAGAAAAAATCAAAAAATTTGTAATGAAAATGTTTCTAAAAATAAATTATACTAAATAAAGTTATCAATTTTGCACACTATTTTGTGGAGTTTTTCTTATGAATAATGCTTTAAGAGAAAGTATTAAAATTAGCTTTGTTATCGTTTAAGGCAACACCGATCACAACTGGTATATATATATATATGTAAATGTTGTTTTACATTTTTATTAAAAAATTTAGTTTCATTTGTTTTTATTAGCTGAAAAATATTTTTCCTATTTATTAACTGTACTGATAAAATAATAATCGAAATTATACGAATCAACTTTTAAAAAATTACTATACTACACTATAAAATTATTTTTGTCACTACCATGTTTTCTAACTTTTAAAGTATCTGCGTTTCGTGTTTATTTTTAAAATTTACTCTTCCAGATTTATCAATCACACAACGCCACTACCACTTACATCGTAATTACGGCACGAAAGAATATTAATGCATTAATAAAAAACATAGAATGAAATAGAGTTGAGCATTTTTGTCGATTATAAAATCACTACAGTCTATTCTCACAGGCTACCATGATTAATATTGCAGTTAATCTGTAATCATCCATAAAATAATTACCGTCTGAAATCTCTATAATCTCGAAAAACTCCCGGTTATGTTAAACCCTATTGTAATTGCATTTAATTACGAAATCTAAAGAAAAAAAATATATATATATATATATATATATATATATATATATATATATATATATATATACAAATAAAAACATATTAATATTATGGCATTTAGTTTAAATTTTTCTTTTAATGATAAAATAAAAAATATTAATATTTTAGAAATCCGATATTTTTTTTCAAATTAAAAAAGGAATATGCATTCATATAAAATCTTACTTCCTTTATGATCATTAAATATATGACATAACCCCTTTCGTTCAAAATTTGTGTCACTCAATCAATATTCGTTTTCAAGGTATTTTCAATATTACGATTATTAAAACAAATTAATGCTAACGGCGCTAATATTATTAACTTTTTAAAAAAAAAAAAAAATATATATATATACATACACCTATATAACTCGCAGAGTTTGCCAGTTCAAATATAGTCAAAAAATTAATAGAAAACCGATTAGTTTTGACGTTACGTTCTGCACGAACCGAAGAAAATATAGAAAAGTATTGAACTTACATATTTTATTACCCAGAGGCGGCGTAAGGCGCGGGCGATGTGGGCGACTGCCTACGGACTCGCGGTCTAAGGGTTTATGCATTAGGTACTTAAAAGCCATGACCGCGACGAAAAAATTTTACTCGTCATAAAACGATAAATATAATTAGCAACTCTTCGAACTGTCAATTTTTTTTTTTAATTTAATTTTAATAAAGTACAATAGATAGATGTATGTCGAATTTGAGTGTTGCTGTGTCAGTCGTCGATTTACGAACGTTTTGGGCTGCCAGAGTAAACTAATCAAACATATAGATCACAATAGAAGAAAACGTTATCGTATTTCTTGCTGTGTCACTGGAACGACTGGAGAACATTTAACTAATGCAATATTGGGAAAGCTTGAAAAAAATGGCTTATAAATATTCAAAACTGTCATGGCCCCAAGGATACGACAATGGCGCAAATATGGTGGGGCGTAAATGGTAGAGTTAAAATTCGAATATTAAATATTAATCCCAGGGCATTTTTTATACCCTGCAGTTGTCATAGCTGGCATCTGCTGCTGTTGGTAGACGTAGCTAATTCTTCTGTGACAGCGAAAACCTTTTGGTTTTATTCAGAAAATTTCTTTGCTATTTTCAAGTTCCAGCAAACGCTGGAAATTAATCAAAAAGACAAATTAAAGCTTGCTACGAAGCCTTTATCAGACACAAGTTGGGAAAGTAAAATCGAAGCAGTGAAGGCCGTATTATTGCAATTTCATGATGATGTTGAACGCATCGGAAGCTTAAAAAATCAAACTGAACAATCTGGCACACTCAGTTATTGTGATTCGGTTTTAAACGAAATGCTCAGTTTAGAATTGATATCATATCACAGTCCCCCAAAAGCCGGTATGAAATAGATTTTTTTTTGAATACTATGATTGATTCTATAATAAGCAATATGATTTCAAGATTTATTTCATTTAATCGACGTTTTGAAAATTTTGGTTCTCTCTGTGATCTGAACAAGTTAAAAAGTATACTCCTAAAGAGCAATTATTAAAAAACTGTCAAGATTTACACACTGTCCTGCGAGTGGGTGAGAGTAGCGACTTCCAACCTTACGAATTGTATGAAGAATTAATAACAATGTTCTCCCAAATGTACCCAACTTCATTAAAGATGTGATATGTACATCTGCTCCAATACATAATAGAAAATAGCTTGAAAGAAATTTACCCAAATATGTACATAGTCATTTGAATTTTGCTAACAAATACTGGTAAGTATGAATAAAAATTGGTCAGTGGCAGCTGTTTTTTATTTTACAAAATCCGTCTTTTTGCGGCACCAGAGGGCCTCGCAAAATGTACCTTGCCACCACATAAAATTTAGGTCTTGCCCCGCCACTGGTCTCATTACCGTATATTTGTTTAATGACTGACTCGCAAAGAGCATCCCAAAGCGACATATTCGACATTTTTATTCGCAAGCGTTCGATCGAAAATTCATTGTACCCCCCTTCGAAACATCAGACATCTTTCGTATTCCTGGAAGCTCTATTCCTGGAAGCTCTGTTCCAATTTCGTCTACTTCAGCCGTACTCAGTTATTCAAAAGATCGGATAATAGTTCGATTTTTTGCCTGTGACACCGTACAAATCATTTATACCCTTAGAGCATCTGGGCACCACGGTAATTGCTAGCCCTGTGACTCATCCACGGAAATCTAGTAGTACGTCAACGGAAATAAAATCACAAATAAAGGCTAATTGTTTTTGCATCGCGATAGAACCGCCGAATACTTAATTTGAGACGATAAAAAAAAAAAGAAATCAAATTACGAGAGGAAACGTGGTGAGACCCGTTTATGTTTCACTTCGCACTACGACTAAGATTAACCTTGTTATAGTCTTCCATTCGTAAGCTAACACATGTAACAACAAATCCTAAATTCGTTGAAAAGTGTTTCGGTTTTATAGATGTTATTTTATCGTGACCGATCGTTGTGTTTAATTCTTGTATGGGGTGTTTTTGAACTAGTACTTCCTTCACGTTGCGTCCCGAAGAAAATGCTTTAATCTCGGGGGGGGGGGGCTGCAGTCTCGGAGAAATATCAGTTATGCGAGGAAAGAACGAATTTTTCGAAAACGCTGATACTCTACCTTTTCATTGCGGTCAATTGGGAAAATCTTTCGAGTTAACGAAACATTTAAAATCTACGCATTTGCAAAACTGATTGTATATGGCGCCAAAAATCGCGTGGCTAGCCCCGATCGCAATTAACGTGTTGTATACACATAGCTGCGTGAAGTATCAGCGGACCACGACCGCTTTCGTAAATTAGGTTAATAAAAAAACACAACAAGGCCGCTGCCTCCCCCCATCGCAGAAAAGTGCCATTTTCGTCTGCACTCGTTCATTTTACGATTTCTCCGACAATCCTTTGAAACACTTTCGAGTTCCCTTTTCGTGTTATTTTTCTTCTTCTTTCGCTATCTATCCTTAACAACAAAACTGCGTTTTCCTCACTACTAGTAACAATCGAATTATTTGGCAATTTTGCATTCGTATCGTTCTGTTGTGGCTATTCGCGTCTACCATTTAGTCGATCGATAAAATGTTATTAAAACGGCGCTGTGATACGTAATGTGTGTGTGCGTGTGTTTTTATTTTTTGCCAAACGATAAGGCAGTCGGATCGCGTTGCCCGACATCGGACTAAATTAGTCGGCGACTTTCATGTGTCGTTCTTCGCGGATTTTTCTACTAGTATTACGCAATCTACGCGAATCTCTTCCATTTATATGCAATTTAGCTAACATGGTAATTTCTCGGTAAGATGTTTAGGATTTTTCTTTGCTCCGAAAGTTTTTCCATACTCTTCTACACTAAATAAACCCAAGACTCCGGGTAACCCTTCTCCTTTTGTGGTATTGAAATTTTGCAGAAATTTTCTAGAAAAAAATTCAACAACTGCTGGAGGGCTAAAAATCTTAGGAAATTTTCGCAGTATTTTTCTTTTACCGCTTATCCGGTATGACTTTTGAGAATTCGCGAATCTCCGAATGCCGGTTTTTGATTTTACCGATGTATAGAGCTTATCATTGTGTGAACTTTGACACTGAGTTGCTAGGCCGTACTGGATATTATTAAGATTTTTTGTCCGCAGCCTAAAATTGGTACTAACTTAAAACGTAAATGGAGACTAACAATGATCAGGCCTCTCCTCGAAGTAGTGGAGTAAACTATGTAGCTTCCGAGGCGAGTCTGTTGGAATTTATAGAGTACCGGAAGAGAGATCCCGCCTAAAATCTGATCATTCCATTATGGAACTAAATAATCAATTCGCAAATAAACTTTGTTTTTTTTTTTTTTTTTGGCCTGGCGTAAAACCATCTAATACTCCATAATAAGTAAATTAAAAACACGAAATATACGGAATAAAATAATTATGTTTCGTAAATGCCGACTACTAGTTTAACTTGATCTATAATCATTGCAAATTATTACAGATCAAGTTAAACTAGACGACGTTTATTAAATATAGCTGATTTATTACTTTTTGTGAATTTATCAATTACAAAAATTTATTAAAATACGTATTTAATACATTAATAATGCCGCCAAAAAACTTAGTGCATCAAGAGTATGTGTTGTTATGAAGGTTTGCAAGAAAAAGAAAAACCAATGTAAATGGCGAAATTAACCGAATTAACGTTGAAAGTAACCTTAAATTTTAGATTAATAGAAAAAAATACGGAACAGTCGTACGTTCATTTATACAGAGACTGAATTTCAAGGCTAAGATTTGGAAACAGGTCGCACATTGAATCGCGTTTTTAAAATAAATCAAAGGCATTTTAGAAGTAGGGAAAAACGTTTTACAAACAGACGGCCTAATAGAAAATAACACTACTCGTTACGTTGAAAGTTCTCTACATACCTGACGATGATCGTTGACGGGACTGACTTTATAATTTTAATTGATGGATAAAACATATAATTCTTTTTTTCTTTTCGGTAGGAGCTTATCCAGTGCGAAGAATTCCAAGTTATACGTAGAAAAGATTAGAAATCGAGGAAATAAAGGAAGCTAACAAAAAAACTATGGCATGACACAATAAGGAGTAGAAATACCAAGGCGCAAGATGATTGCAATAAAGGGTAGCAGTTCTGAGTAAATAAAGGGATCTTTCAAATAAGACGTGATTCGCATCATAAGTACAGTTGAGCTGTGGAAGATCAAAGAGACACAAAAGGGACTGAACGAGAACTTGAAGTAGACTGTGATTAAACCGAATGTGAACTATGGAGGAAATAAAAGAGCTATCATTAGGAGAAAGATTGAACCAGTGAAAGGGGTAAGGACTGAATAGAAAAGTTGGGGAATAATAAGGAAGGATAGAAATCGGGTTAGAAATTATGACGGGAGCGATAAAAGATCCAGTAAAGACTTTGAACAGCAATCCCACTTTTAAACCGATCATTGATTGTAGCCAAACCTGCCAACGAGTCAATCAACTCGTTGCCAGAAATGCCGTACAATGACTAGGAAAATCTATAATAGATCAATTAAGATAGAACGAGATACAAGAAAATTGGATATCGAGGAATGAATATGAAAAACCGTTGGGCCGATGTAGAAAAGGGAGATGAGATAGCTAATAAAACACTTTCCGAGGCAGACGATAGGAGGAACTTAGATATTATTAGTCAAGGATATAGAAAGGACCGCGTGTAAGATTGTCGTGGATTCGGCGAGGAAAATAGAGTAAAAGGAGGGAAGGTGGAACGATTCAGAATAGCTAAACGCGGGAGTAATGAAAGCGGCCCCGACCACAGCAACAGAATTCGAAGCTAGAGTGGGGATCAAACTTGACTGAATTCATTTCGCACGGTGACACGGGGGAAGGGATTTAATGTGCGGAGGAAAAGCAAATAATTTAGGAGAATATGTGAGTTTAAAGAAATTATAAGTGAAGAGAATGGTATGGTGAAGGAGAGAATAAAAGGAGAAAATTTCTTAAACCGAGAAGAGATCGAGGATAATGTAGGAATTTTGCGAGGAAAGAAGCACCAGTTATTGGAAATGAAGTGGTAGAATTTAGGAGTTTAAAAATAGTAACAGGATTAGAGTAGTCTTTCACTTAGAAAAAGTTTTCGGATAAAAAATGAATTGAAGCCAATTTTTGCGAAAATGGCTGAAAGTGGAGAGGAGTTAAGTGAACCAAGATACACAGATGAAAACATGAGCTTTGGATAATCATGTTGGGAGAAGGAATTCAGAAGCTCAAATCAAAACACTAACGTGTTTCGAAGAATCAATAGTTTCATATGTAGCGCTGTTAATGTTTTCAATTAAAATATTCCCCGTTTGCGTTTATTTATCAATAAGAATTAGAATTGAAAACAGAAATGGATAATGCCGTAAGTTGAAAGAAACTTTGTCGGATCGAGGAAAACATTGTTCGGTTAAAGAATGATGTTTCCGAAACTGTTATTATTTTTATTTCATTATCAATTTACCGGTTTTGTCGAGTTTTTTCTCTTACAGCTTTTTTATTTTTCTCGTGATTACAATAATTTTTTTTTTTTTGTTTTTTTTAAACGGTTTTCCGGTTTTATGAACGTCGCGTTCGTTTTGGTGGTAACTAGCTCTGCTTAATCATGTCGGTACAGTGATGAAGTTCGACTAGGACACGCGGGCTCACATGATTAATAAACCGGCGGACTAAAAAAAGTTATCGGTCCTTACCCTGGGCGTGCCAGCGGCCTTGACCCACCAACATTAAAAATTAAGAGATAGAACTAAATAGCCAAGCGGTCAGAAATGGAAAGAACAAAAGACAGCAGCAACGGAATAACTGAAGGCAATGGGAAAGAAAGGATATAGGTAGCGTTAAAGGGAGTAGGAAGACCCAAAGCTAAAAGTTGGACGTAAAGAAAGGAGCGTTCGTTGGAGAGTGCAGAACATTCGAGAAGGTTTATTAGACAAAGACAAGTTATTGTACATTTTATTTTAATTTTTTCCCCTTGTTTAGTTAAATTAATTATTACTTGAGACGCGATAATTACGGCCTATCTTTAATTTATTTTTACGAATTTTAACGTGTTTTTAGAGGTTAGAAATTCTGGAGAAGCTAACTGAACTTACCTCTCGTTCACTTGATATTGAACTGCTGTTTTTTTATAGTACAATGTTGTTTTTGCCTGTTACAATAATGAAATATTTTTAAATTTCTTCGATAAGGACGTTTCGAAAATATTTCGCTAATTATAAACCAAAATCCACACGCCATAAAATTTAAACGCCAAGATCAGTGTGCCAGCAAATAAGTACACCTCGGATTTAACTTCAGTGAACAATTAACAAGGTTTAGTGATTGAAGCAGCGCGAGAGAGTGAGGGTTGACTAGCAAAGCGAGCAGAGACAAAGAAGTCCCCTGGTATTTATTAAAATTATTTTTAAAATTGTGATTTCAATTTGATTATTGTTGAGTTGGATTTAATTAACCGCTTTTCCGAGACATAAGTTTTTATTGGACTTTTCTTAATAATATTTTTCACGTGTGTTTTTAGGAGAGCTGCAAGCGAAATTTGATACAGTGGCCCTAATAAAAAAAAGAACCTGCACACGATATTTGGATATATTTGTTAAAAATGAAACAATTTTATGCATTGTTTTAATTACGTGTACTACAGATAGTGTTATAAATGTTATCAATGGCGTGCCAAAGCTTTACAAACTAGGAGGGGGGCACTGATACCTCTGCTTTACCAGGAATGTAATTACAAGAACAGTCTTCATGTTCACGTTCAGGCTTATTTTCATTAATTTTTTTTTCTTCTTTTACTGTTAACACTCTGTATTTTCTCGGCGGCTTATCTTTTCATACCGATTTTTCTTTAACGCACTCTCTTGTGGCACTTATTAGGAATATTTTGGCACACCGATTTGATACGCCGCAAGCAATTATTTTGGTAAGATTTTTCATTGTTATGAACGCGTTTTTAAAAGTTTACGCTGATTGTTAATGGTTTATTTACTGTCCAGTGGAACTTCGCTTTATATTACCTGATATTCATGATCAGAAGAATATTATACAATTGCATATTATTATTTTATGTTACTTGATATTCATAGTTAAAGGAAAATGTACGGTTTGTAAAAAATGAATCAAAGTAATACGTGTGACCGGTTCAGAAATTTACTCCCTTGCCCTTGAATTATTTTTCTCTTTCATTCACCAATGACGTTCTCATTTATTCCTCTCAGTACAATATTTCAAGGGCCAGCTATCAACTTCAAAATCACTTAATCTTATTGCAAACCGCTTTATCAAATATCAATCCCCCTCTAAATGTTCTACTGTAGTCTTTGCTTTTCGCCCATTTTGATACTTCTTTAATTTTCTTCGAATCAAATAATGTCCCAATCCCCCTTGCTTCCTCTTTTTGTTATTTCAGTATCTTTCTGGATAGTCGTTTTTCATTAATCGCATCGGTCATCTATACTTACCATCGTTCAAATGGCTCAACCTGGTGAAGTCCCTCTCCCACACTTAAAGGTGATCTCATGATCTTGTTTATGTTTTATAAATTCGTTTTCCGTTCTACCCTTGATTACTGTGGTCTTATTTAAGGAAATTCTTCCAGATAAACTCGACAGTATCCAAAATACGCTCTCTGTCTCTGCCTTGAAACCCGAAAAATTACTCCGATCCCCGTTTCACAAGCGTAATCCCACATTTCTCCTTCTTTCATTTGAAGGCCTTATCTTCTTATTAAATGTTTTCTCTTATCCATCCTGATTTCTTCTTACTCCCCTATCACCACAATTGGCGATTTTCCGGCAATAAAACTCCAACAGTGTCGCTCATCTCTGCTTCTATCTCCTTCCATTTTTACCATATACTTGGATGATGGACAAAGAAATGCAAGATGAAAAAGCATAATAGCCCGTGCAAAAATAAAAATTAGAAGGTTCTGTTAGGATAGATATTCAAAAAGAGAACATGGTTGAAATCACAGAAAACTTCATCGTTCGGGTGAAGAGAGAAAAAATGTAACAGAAAACGAAAGCGAGAAGAAGGTAATAAAACATGCGTAAGCGAAAACTCGGTAGCAAAATATAAAATTAAGGAAAATCATAGGATCACGGCTAGAAAGATTAGTCACGCAGACAGAAAAATAGATTATTAGAAAAGGATGAAACAAAGATGTCAGACTGGAATCTAGAATGGAACATTTATGAAAAAGGGGGTTTGAACCGGAACTTTAGAAAGAAAAGCACGCGAAGAAGCAGCAACTCGATCCAGAGCATCTGTACGGTCGTATGACTAGGTATACACAACAAAAAGTCCATATAATCGAATACAGTGAAGAAAGACTGTACATGTGAGCGTGTTTATGAAAGAAATGATGAAAACACAAGAATTTAGTGGGAAGAAGAGAACGTACGGTTTTAAGGACACTCATGGAGTCACAAAGCTTCAACAGGACTTCTCAAACCATCAATGTGGCCATAGTCGTATTGGATGATGGGACGGCATTTTTCTCGGATCAGTTCTGAATCTGTTAATAATACCTTCCATACGGAAAAAATGCGATGATAAAATTGAAAATTCATAGTTTACACGTTCTATTGCGCAGTGCTTTGGTAGTGTTTTAAAATTGGTATACATCGTTGTTAAATACTTATAATTATTATTATTATTAATTTGTTGTTTAGAAATGTGGGCGTAAGTGCGAATATCGGCGGTAATTTAAATTATTCAACGGCATCAGTGGAAAATACTCCTAAAATGGGCAGATCATCGTTAGATTTAACCGGATCAAATTCAATAAAACATTTCGCCAAACCAGATCTTATAGAAAATACCACAGAAAATCAGTCCAGACTGCAAGATAGGTAAGTAAATCTTCATTGTTATAGAATAGAAAATATTGACGTATATTTTTCTGATCCTTGGAAATATATAAATGCAATCGAAGTTTCAAATAAAATTATTATCATACCACGAAACAATTTTTAATATGTCGGCTTGATGTAACAAACATTTACATTTCTTTTTTCTCTCTCTCTTAACTTTGTGGTTTTTTTGTAAAGTACGTCTTTTTTGTATACTTTATACACGACACAAACAAAAGGGTGATCTGTAAAAATCAAAAATAAGTTTTAAAAAAGTAAATGATATTATATGTCATATATATTTCAATTTTAATCACTCCGTACAAATTTGGATAATAATTAATTTTCTGTAAGCGTAAATACTTTCTATAATTGAAGTTTACCTACTTTTTAAAATTGATTGTACAACTAAATAAAGTGAAATAAAGATGATATGCTTTGTTAAGATTATGGTTCTCTGTACATCAATATAGTCACCAATTGCAATTATTATTTGTTGTAAATCTCTTCTCTCGTTTATTTATTTCTTTTTTCTGAAACGATAGTTTCAACTTCATTTAAATAAGCTAAACGGGTAAAAAGGCAAATAGAAAAATTCTCTTATCGTTAAATACATTTTTATGAAAGAAGAGCTATATCTTACAAACGATGACAGCATAAATGCAACGCAATCTGTATAGAAATCGTCCACAATAACTAGAAATTCGACCTAAAAGTTTAATGTCTATAGCGATGTAAGTCACGAAGAGTCAGATTTAAGTCACTCTCGGGTCTATATTATTTAAAAAAAAACTAAGTGTCGGAGAAATCTGGAATGAAGATAGCTAAGAAATAGGAACTGTTTTCCCGAGTCTCATCATTGCCACTACTCTTAGTACGTTACGAACCTTAAAATTCCACAACTCCCGACGTTCTGCTTACACTGTAAGATTCGTCTGTTTTGACGCAAGTGCATTCAAGATAATGCAGTAAACCAGCGGTTTTTAATCTGTGGTCCACAAAAAATTTAAAGAAATAATGAAACAAAATACAATGTTTTATGGTTAATATGCAATTTAAATTTATATAAAATTATACCGACATGGGCGTCGCCAGCGGAGGGCAGGGGGGGCAGCTGCCCCCCCCCCCTGGGCCTTGAAACTTTTTAATCAACTGGCCATAATGAGCATTCATAAGCGCATAATCATGAATAATTTGCCAGAAACCCACGAAAATTACGTTTTAATTAAGATTTTATTCTTGTTTAATAAAATATTAGGCCTTTACAACTTATAAATTTTATTTTTTCTATAACTCACATCCTTTTTCTATCATCTTGCCCCCCCCCCCCGGCGGCTGGCAACTCATTTTTGCCCCCCCTCCCCTGGCCCATCGGCTGGCGACGCCCTTGTATACCGATAAATATATTACCTCTCTATTCACCAAAATTTGACAAATATCTGATTATTTTCAATGAGTGCTCATGATTTATTTTCAAGAAATTAAATTTTGCATTACTTGCTTGGAAGGAGCTGCATGAAAATAAAATATTAAGGAACGGTTCGCATCGTGAAAAAGTAAAAGATGTAACTGACGTGGCGAACGTTAAACTTAATTTAATGAAGCAATTTCTATTTATAAACATAAAAGTAATAGAAAACTATTAGTGGTAATCGTAAACAGCAGCAACAGATAGTTTAGACCATACAGTGCTTTTAAATAAAATTGCTAATACTTTTGCATGAAATATTCTCCATGTTCTAAATGTTGATTTCATTTTGCTTGATTTAAAAAAAAAGTTTCAAGTTAACACTGCCTGATATACTTGCAAACGGATACGGGTAATTCTAAAAGTTTTAAATAAATTTACAGTTAATAAAATCGAGTCTATCGTAAAAATAATGTACATTTATATAAAAATATCCCAGTATTAATTACCTATTTAAAATAGGTAAGTATAATAATAATGTAATAAGATGTGGTAGAATGGAATTAATGTGTCAGCAAAACTTAATTTAGATTTACACCTATTAATCAACCAGTATGAGAACATTGTAATTTGCAACATAAATATATTATATGAAAAAAAAAAAAAAGAAGGCGGCTGCTCAGTCGGAACTTGAATTAATGTTTTATTTCGACATGCATTTATGAATATGTTTTTCGTAATATTGCAATAGGCGTAGATATACTTATGATGTACTAAAAATTTAACGGGGATAGTTAAAAATAAAAATTAACAGAAAAACGAGCATAAGAATAAAAAAAATTAAACCAAATTATTCCAACACAATGATCTTTAAAACCAATGAAAAATTAATAGATTAAACATCGAACAAATTTTTTAGTAAGATATAAACTTTCAGTTATAAAATATAGTAATTAAAAAATAGATTAATTAGAACTGCACATCGACAGTTTATTGTTCGATAATGTATAATAATACCAAAAAAAAAACGTTTATCTGTGCATGTGTTTATGAATGAGCTTCGGATTTTAGTAGGATTAGAGTAAATTAGATTTTTCAATGCAGAAACATATGGCTGATTTGTACGGAAAGAGAAGCATAAATCTGAAAAAAATTACAGATTTATTTTATTAATATATTATTTGAAAATGAATTCGGTACAATAGTAGTAGCAAATTTCTTTTTGTTATCTTGCTGTCGAGCAACAATTTCAAATTTAAAAATTTGGGAGATCATTGCGAAATTTAAATGCAACATAAGTAGTTTAGGGATGTAAAAGACAATTTAAACGAATTTTTAAAAAAAAAAGTTTATAGTAATAGCGAATAGTTGTACGGATGTAATGTAAAAAATTCCATTTTTCCGTGTATTTTATTTGCTGGTGAAGAATCATGGACTATATAACCACAGCATTCTTAACTTATTGTGTTAAAAAGCATGACTCATCTGCTATGCATATTAAAAATATTCTAAAATGTGCATTACTCAGTTCAGTTCATATTGTTTTACAATTAAACAGCGCGTACAGAAGAAAAAAAAAAAATAGCTCAAAATAATGAAAAAGTTAGGCATATTATTATAATGGGTACATTATTAATATTTTAATTAATTGCGTTAGGTTCTGCGATGGTTTTCAATTAACCATATGAGGAGGACATAATGAAACAGAAAAATCCTTTCAAAATACCATAAATAATACCCAATAATGAAAACAGTTCAAATTCTCGGGATAAAAAAGAAAAAAAAACTAAACAATGAACATCTTTCAGAGCATTTCCTGCATCACAGTTTTTCAAACTATAATTTACAATTCCCGGGAAAAATATTGAAAGATCACGTTTTTTCTATTTATCCATTTCTAAATAAAATAAAACTAAATAATGGATCCATCTATGGAGCACAAGAATTCAAATCAACGTATGGTGCAGCTAAAGTATTAAATTTCTGCTAATAAAACTCGAAAAAACATTTAATGAAAGTACAACTTTACTTAAATTACTTCGCACAATTGCAACGATGACAAGTGAAACTGAAAGATGTTTTTCAATTGTAAAAAGAATAAAAAAGGTTTTTAGGGAATTCTGAACGACAAGCATCGATTTATGTTCAATTTGTAAAAAATTTTGGTTTACAAATGCAACGTTCAACTTTCATAACAACCGGCCGCTACTATATCTAGGTATTGTTGCTCAGGTAGTTGTTAATTTATCTGGTTATTAAATTATTCTTTTTTTTTTATTATATTTATATTAAAGTAACCCTTAAAAAAAAAAGTAAGACATTACTTGTTTTAAAACAATTAGCGAACATGACCAATTTAAAAATATTACACTGCTTGTATATAATAAATGAAAATTATATATCTATATTTATTAACATAACGAACGGTAAAAGTAAAAATATTGTTCGCAAAAGCGAAAAATTCAGTTTCTTTATATTATGCGCAACAAAGGTACACCATCACACCGTTTTTTAAGATTTTAAAATAGTTATTTAATTTATCAATGTACTTTTATTATTACCTATTTTATGTACATAGATTCGAATGAACTACTTGGAATTTATATTTTGAAATTAAAATATAAATTAACACATTTTGTTTTATGACAATTACATATTTATTTAAACTTATTATTTAACATAACGGCATACCACAAAAATACTAAGAGAAAAATTCAAAGTAAACCATCACACACAACTCACTCTAGACAAAAACAATTATGAAGGACTTATTGAATATTTTCACTTAATAATTAAAAAAAGATTCACACTAAACGATGGGACTGAACGAAATATTCCTCCACATTATTAGATATAACCAAAATACTCAAAGGGTGCATGTATTAAGCGAGGAATATATATGTTTATAAGTATGTATATATTGTCTATCGACATAACCATAAGAATGGATGTGCGTGTATATCTTGAAGTATATGTGTGTAATAACGATGTATTTTATATGTTTCCTCTATTTTTAATTATAAATCTAACATTGTAGAATCATAAGACAATTTGTTAATTTCAACAACTCTGCATTTATGTATACCTATGTTGTTTTATTGTAATCAATGACTAAGTATTCTCATTACTGATGCAATCCATGTTTATAGATATTGTAATATTTATAACTACACATCTATTTGTTTTATGTATCATATTCTTTAAATAAATTTACCTTATCGGGAACGTCCGAATTGGGGAACCAAAAAAAAAAAAACAAAAACATAACAGCATATAACAAAGTAGCTAAATAAAATATTGCCTTTTACAAACAATTGTATTTTCTTGCAGTTATAAACATCGAGATAATTTACCAGCAACGGAGTGGTGTGTTAGACCATCAACATTAACTACTAGCATGAAATTACTTTTAACATATTTCATGTGTGCCGAAGGAGGATTCTATTTGAAATTATATATTCTATTAGTGAAATAAAATTAATATTTTCTCTCTTCTTTTCGTAATATTTTTATAGTAGAATTGTGTTGTTTGCTTTTAAAATTACTCAAGGAAACCAATCGAATCACCGCCGATGTCCTTTCATTTAAAATCGATGGCGCCGTCTGAATTTTGTGTACAGTCGTCTGCTTCATTTTAAATTATTTACGTTTTCCTCGTATAGTAAAATAATATAAGGGATACAATTATAAACTTACAAGTACAACCGGATAAGCCAAAAGGGAGAAAACGAAAGAAGAATACGTTTGTAAATAATCTGAAATTTTATAATATATTTCCTTCTGCACAAATATTTTTACTATTTGTTGCTCGCAGGAATTAAAAATGTCTTACGTGCCGTCGCTGTGTTATTAATGGTTTCCCGCTAGTTATTTATTACTTCTCAAATTTAATAAAAGCTATTTAGTACGCATTTCCGTAAAAGATGTGTCACTAATATTTTTTAATACTTAATATCGCGTCTTTTTTCGTTTTTATTTTCAGTTGATTCGCTTATGTACGAGTAATGGAATTAATTTACATCAATGACTTTTGAAATTAATATACCTTCACTTTACCCCCTACGTTTGTTTAGATAATGGCGCGAAATGACATCGAAACGCTTATATCACCAAAAATCAAACGTTAAAATTATAATACACGTTACACTCGGCTAATCCATCATTATTATGTAAAACAGAGAACAAATCACTCGATTAGTTTTCATTATTTCCTTTTAATTCTAATAAAACCAAGAATGATTTTAACTATTTCCAATATTATGACGACGTTTTTAAAAAATTCGTTCGCATTCGTTAAAATATATTTGTTCTAAACTTTTTCCCCAGAATAGAATAATAAATTAACCCTAATAATATCAGAACTTAAATAAATTTTGTTTATTGCAGAAAATAACAAAATAAAATATGGGGATAGTTGAGAGTATTAAGAGAGTAAGTAATAAGTAACATTAAATTATTATTCGAAAATCACTCTGCTGCTGTTACTTTTAATAAGGATAAATCGAAAAAAAGTTATATCGGATATTGAAAAATGTCAAATAAAACCTATTATACTTTTTCTTTCTAAACATTCATATACTAGAATTAATTGCGATCTCATAAGGCACGAATTTTATACATACCATCTAGATACATACATATTTACTCTCAAAAAAAAGAAAAAGAAAACAGCTTGTTTTTAAAAAATCTTTAATTACTAAACTACAAGTACTTCAAAAAGGATCTTAGTAATATATCTCATTATGCTGATTCCAAATGAAAAACAATGAACTTTAAAGTTTTTATTTTACGCTTATCACCCTAAGTCAATAAAAAGATGTTATGAAAAGTAAAATTAGAGTTTCTTAATAATTTTATTCGTTGGTGATCTAACCGCGTTATACTTTCTGATCGAACTGTTTAGATTTAAATCGAGTATTGTTTTCCGCCGGATAAATAAATAAATTTAAATTTCGATTTTTTTTTTAAATACTCTTAAAAACCGATTAGCCTTAATGCCGGTAGTTTTTTATGCTCTCTTTTTAAGCTCGCAATTTGTTACTTTTTTGGGGAAATTTTCTTTTTTTTTTTTTTTAGAATTTATTTACTTAAATTGAAAATTAAAGAGGAACCAAAATGACTTAATTTCAGTTATTTTTCATGATTTAAATTCTTACCGAATTTATTCATCTTAGCATTTTCGAATCCGATAAGTATCCTGGATTAAAATGTTTCCTTATTTTTAGTGCAGGCTAATGACATTTATGGGCTATATTGTAGTGTTTTCTTATATGTTTTTTTTTTATCGTGAAAATTTGTCTCGTCACTTAAGCTTTTCCGGTTGAAATAATTTTTTGAATGGGGAAAATTTGTTTCAGTGTTCCGGAAAAATTGACTCCTCCGTCTACCTTGAACATCAGCAAACAGCGTTCTCCATATCGCAAACAACGAAATGCCGGCTCATCTCCGACTCGAATTAACGTGCATCAGCTCAATCATGAAACGTACGGCGAGCAGCGATCTACCGATTTAGTCGATAGTTTTTCCAAATCATCTTCCAGTCCTGAAAATTACAGTTCCTCATCATCTGCTGAATCTGTCTCGCTGGAAGATCAGCTGCCTCCTGGCTGGGAGAGACATCAAGGTAGTTTCCTATATTTTTATTCTGTTGATTTTAACATAAACCTAAGGTTTCAATAACTCTCTCTTAATTTTACGACTTCTTCGCTGTTTATCGCTCCTCTGAAAAAAAACCAAAGAAAAACTGATATAGACACCAGTAAAGTCAGCTAATTATCTCTTAATCATTTAATTTAGTTTAAAAAAAATTTAAAAAGGAAATATTAAATGATTATGCTAATTACGTTTACATACATACATATATATATATATGTATATATATATTAATTACAACGTAATTCTTAGGCTACCCCCCATTCGAAAAAATGTCCTAATTTTATGTAACGTTTGTTATATTCTATAGGATTTTTGTTATTGTTGTTTAAAAAATGTCACAATTTTATGTAATGAAATGTGTAACGAAAAATGTAACGAAAAAATGTAGTAATTTTATATAATGAAAATTAAATGTTAGGATAGGATTTTTGTGGTTATGTTATTTTTTTTTGTGTTGATGCCAGTAAGATTTACGTTGTAAATTTTGATAATTTTATACAAAATATTGAAGAGAAAGAGACAGAAATGAAAGCAAGAGGGGTCAAGGGGCACAGCCCCTTGCGAGGCTAAAATGGCTGAGTTTATATATACATATATATATATATATATATATATATATATATTACTCTTATCAATATGAATTACACCAAAAACGAGCACCCTCAGTACCCTGAACCATAAAATAAAACACATACTCAATACCAAAATCAGTTCACAAAATAAAGCGAAAATATTTAACCAATGCGTGATTCCAGTGCTAACATATGCTGCGGAAACGTGTCCCTTAACGAAGGAAGTTATAGAAAAATTAAGAAAAACTGAAAGACAGATGGAACGAGCTTTACTTCGCATAAAACTACGAGATAAGATTAAATCAGAATATATCCGAAATAAGACAAAATTTGAAGACGTCGGGACAAGGGTAGCACTGAACAAATGGGCCTAGGCTGGTCATGTTGGTAGACAAATAGATGGAAGGTGGACAAAGGAACTGATCCAATGGAGGCCGTATACGGGAAAACGCGCACAAGGAAGACCACTCAGAAGGTGGACGGATGCAGGGAAACAATGGCTTCGTGAAGCGCTAGATAGGTATCGATGGAGTAAATTAAGGGAGGCCTACATTGAATCAATGATGTGACGCAGGCAGAAGAAGAAGATATATATATGTATGCAAAAATTGTGGTGCTTACGTGCTCAAGCCCTGCATGGGAAATTTCATGAGATGCTCAGCATCCACGGGGAAAATGAAAAATTTTGATTAAACATTGCATAAGAACATTCGAATGAAAAAAGGATATTTTTCAATATTAATAAAGATCAGACTGAAGTGAATAATAAAAAATCCTGGATAAAATTACGAAAATAACAAAAACCTAAACAACGTTGCGCTCGTTGGTACTGATATACTGCCGTTAAAGTATTATTTCGTCGCTTTAACGCGAGCAACATGCAACAGTAAGACAGCGTTGCAGGAGAGACTCAAATGACGAGAAATTCAAAAACCGATTTCGCCCGACTGATTTTTATTGTTTCAGCGATATTGCGATTATTTTTATTTTCCTATACGAAATACTTGACACTCTGATGCGGATTTTAATTTACCCCTACAGTTGTGTAATAATTTGCTCATAGCTATTGTTTCAAAATGTAAAAAAAAAACATCAGAACGAAAAAAAGGTGTTATGAACAGTTTGCTATGGTTTAAACCTTTTTCTGTGGTTTGTCTCTTAATGAATCAAATTTCTGCTGCCTTTGACAAAAACGGTATTGGTTTTTTTTGTTGACGATGCGGTGATTGATATGGTTAGTTGCGTTGTATTTTATGTGGTTGTTTTACTTACTGTATTGTTTGCTAGTGTTGATGTAGTTTCTGCTGCCTTTGACGAAAACGGTATAGGTTTGTCTGTCGACGATGCGATGATCAGTGAGGTTAGTTGCGTTGTATTTTTTGTTGATCTTATTCTAAAGAGTGAGTTTCGTAATTGGTTCTTAGGACGGCGCTGAAGCTGTTGCAGAACGATCGGGCGGCATAATGTCGGTGCCGTCCGTACACCTAATTTTTTTATACGAGGGACGTTCAAAAGATAAGGTTCGCTATTTTTCATTTTCGAAACTAATAAAGCTGCAAAAAAAACGGACACCAGCATTGAATTCAACATACTTTTATTTACTTTTCCACATGTTCACCATTCAAATTTAAGCATTTGTCGAGTCGAGAAATTAACATATTTATACCTTCCTCGTAAAAACTTGCCGCCAAATTTTGTAACCAGATAAGAACGAAATTTTTCAATTCCTCGTCGGATTCGAATTTTTTTCCTGCGATGTCTCTTTTGAGCTTTGGAAACAAATGGTAATCGCTAGGTGCTAGGTCCGGACTGTAGGCTGTGTGAGGTAGGGTATTCCACTTTCTCGAGCAATGGAGGAGGGCGAGCGTTGTAATGGAGTAACTCGATGCCTTAGGTCAGTCTTCCACGTATTTTATTTTGGATTGCCGGACGAAGGTTGGTTAATGTCTGACGATATCTTTTTCCGTTGACAGTGGTTCCGGGTTCCATGAATTCAAAAAAATAACGCCTTCGGAATCCCAGAAGACCGTCGCCATAAGCTTCTTCCGAGTCAATGATTGTGTTGTCTTCACAACACCCGGTGAATTATTGTGTTTCCATTGCATACTCATTCTTTTTGTTTCTAGTGTGCCGTGAAATATCCAGGTTGCGTCACCTGCGACGATTTTGTCGAGAAATTCGCGTTGCCTTCTTCATAAAAATGTTGCAAAATTTCGAGAGACTTCACATTCGTTGTGTGAGCAGTTTTGGAACCCATCTTGAACAAAGTTTCCTAAAATTTAATCTTTCATGCACGATGAAATGCATGGTACTATGTGACACACTCGGAATCTGATCGAGAAGATCGGAAGTGATTTGGCGGCGATCGAATCGCAGAATTTCTTCGATTTTTTGCACCAGTTAGTCTGAGATTACGGATGATCTGCCGAATCGTTGCTCATCCTCTACATTCGTTCTCCCTCCTCGGAATTCACGGAACCATTTACGAACATGTTGAACACTCATCACAGGATCATAAACTTCCACTATTTGTCGATTAATTTCAATTGATGCAATTTTTTTATGGTGTAAAAAACGAATGAGTGCACCTCGTAGTCGAAGGCAACTTTCAGAATTTCACTCACGATCAATTAACGTAACTCAAAAACGAAAAAGCGCATACAGTATTGCAATTTAGACTAGTTTAAACTTAGATGGTGCAGCTGCAAAATGAGATCACGCCCACTCCCGAAAGTTTATTCTAACCGGTTTTACATGGGTGGAAACCTTACTTTTTGAACAGGTCTCGTATTATAAGAATCTCCGGTATGTTGAAAACCAATTATTCGTTGTGCGATATACGATTTCGATAACGATTTTAACGAAACACGATTATACACGACCTTTTTGAGCTTGTACGATTTAAACTGTGTGTGTTTTAATGTATTAAAAATAGTTCTAAATGATTATTTATGTTTGCACGTTGTATTATGTCATTTATAGGGTGGGATTATTTGCCAAAAAAAGAACGTATTACGCATTTTTACATAATATTTTTAATGTCATTGTTGAAATTTACCTCAAAAATTTACTTTTGCATTGTTCAGAATTATGCGAAAATAATGAAATGAAAGAGGCATTTTATTTTTAGATAATGACGGAGTTTATTACTGGCATATAAAAAGTGGTACCATACAAAGAGAAAGACCTGACATATACGATTATTCAAAAGAAGAAGAACCGGCACAAACTCCAGTATCGAAAGATGCCGAATCAGTAAGTAATCTCCAGACATTAGCTATCCTTTTACCGCGTCGACGTTAATGATAAGCGAAATAAAAAAAATAATATAAAATTGGAAATTGAAAAAATGAGCTGAACTCTCTGTATTATCGAACTGATTTGACACATTCATTTATAAAAGTTGACAATCACATTCGTCCTTTAATAGCGACAGCTTTCTACGGTATTAAAAAATTGTTTTCGAAGTTTATAGTTTTTAAGAGACGGATCTAACGTGTCACTTATGAGTGATAAAATTACTGAAAATTTTAATTTTTTGTTTGCTTTTATTTAATCAAGTTACTGGCCAGTTTTCATGAAAAAGAAAGCAAACGTCTATTGAATATGGTTCTAAGAAGTAAGACTGCTGCTGAATTGGAAGATTTGCAAGATAAGAAGAAAAAGGAAGATGCGCTGTTTAAGTAAATAACTTTTTTTTCATTTCACGTATTTCGGTATCATATATTTCGAAAAATAATCTTACTAAACGATAATTCAAATATACACTCGGCGAATTATTTTATTAATTAATCGGAAATGGCTGAGTTAAACGTATTAAGATTTATGAACGAACAGTTATTTTAATTGTTTATCTAAGAGATGAAATATGAGTTTCATAAGCCTGTTTTCTTTATGACTTTTATATCGTAAATGAGATCTTGAATCGATCTCGAAGTAATTGGGTACCTTTTATTTATAGTTTCCCTAGTGTGAAATTTAGTTGATCCATTTTTTATGAAAGCAATTAGTGGAATGATTTTTGTAGATTTTTACAAGTAAGACCCAATGACATATTCCAAAAGAGACCAATTATTCGAAATATGAATCTGAAAAAAGACAATGAATATTTCGCGAATGGAAATAGTTCTCAGCGATCCAGTTAATAATAACGATTGCGAAAATATGAAAAAAAAAAAAAAAACGTTTTTCAGTGGCCTAGAGTCGAGGTAACCCTGACTGGCCGGCATCTCCGGTTATGTTTCAGTCTGTAATTTTTCTATTTTACAATTATTTTTAATAGAACCAAATTATAAACATTTTTTTTTTTTTTTAGAGCCGCTATAAAAATCAATTTATTATCTGCGAAATAAATGTGTAAATTTATAACTGCGAATTAAATTCCTAAATGTGAATAGATTATAACAGAAAACCACAAATCTAAACGGATTCGTTTTTAGATATCATAAGTATTATTATTTTATTTTTTTTTTTTTTATTTTAAAAATAACTTGTAGGTCTCACAGTGCAAATATGCCCGTTGTGTGAGTGCCCAACACTCTTATCAACGTTTATTAAAATAGATATGTAGTACAAAAATTAAAACTAACTTAACTTATTCCATAAATAACAATTATAATAAAACTAGCATTATATTAAAATAATAGTATATATGCGTAAGCCAATAAATAACATGCCGCGTAATATGCATCTGTATATCAATACGTGCGGACAGCTTAATATTTAAAGTCGACAAACACATGATCGGTGAGAGTTTAAAATCTAGTCAGGACACGACAAAGTCAAATACCAACAAAAAAGAGCGAGATATAGCTTCAGTCTTTGCACCATTCCTTCAACCAGTTTTGCAATCCCCTTTTTCCACTCACCAATTTTTTTTCCCCTTTAGTATATCATTAGGGATTGTACTTATTTAAATTAATTAAAACTGAGATAACATTGATTATCAATTCGTATATTTACCCCCCGGGGATAGATGTAATATGTATTACTTTGGTTTCTTGTTAACCGGATTTTTTCCCTGGATGGTAATGTTATATTATTGACATTAAATTCTAGTAATCTATAATAGAAATAGTACACATCTTGGAGGAAATTTCATCATTTTCCTTCCACACATAATTGATCAAAAGTCGATTTATTTTCAGTGGGGGAGTATAAGTTTCAAACACCTCTTCTGTATTTTGCTTATTTGATTTATTTCTGTTTTTTTAGCCTCGCCCCATATATTTGAATTCCATATAATATTCTAGACATTATTATTAAATTATAGTATATACGTAGAGTTCGATATGGTAGTACCTGCTTTATTTTATATAAAGCTGGAATTGTCTGTTTTATTTTCGAATTTAAACTTTGGAAGTAGACAGACGTGCCTAATGGCATAAGTGCCGTTTAGTGCATCGCTAGTAGTGAGGCATCATAACTGATCGAAGCGAATTGTCAGAAGCTCAATTTTTTTAAATTTTCCCCATTGGAAATTGATCGCGCAGTGGTAGTAAAACCATTTATTTCAATATTCTGTGGAAGCTTGATTCCTCAATGTGTCTCTCGAGAGGGGCTATGAGAAAAGTTTCCTCGCGCCTGCGCGAAGTATATATTTTGTCTGTCGCTATAATGTTCAGTGTTCACGATTTTTGTGCATTTACGATTAAAAGGAACTAGCATTATCTACGAAGAAAAAAGCCCAAAATGTTATGAGTACATTGTACGAAAGGAAGAGAACAGGCTTGAAAAATGTATTTTAATTGCGCAGTTGTAGAAGGAAACAACCCTGAATAGATGGCATAACAATTAAGAGCGGTCAAACTTGAAATCAAGCAATAAAGAGTGGCTAGAACGGAAGTCGGTAAAGAAATCTTCAGGTAATTGTTACACCGAATAAATTGACTTGCCCCCTGGAAAAAATCGATCATTGCCTCTTACATGAAAAGCAAGAGATTTGTTACAGATTTAAAATTTAAAATTACATCATTCGCTGTAAACTTATCATGCAAAAAATTATTTTCCTTACCGGTAATAATAGAACCGATATGGAGATATGACGTAGAAATATACGGACCATCATTCAACAGAAATATTAATGGAATTTCGAACAATTTCACCCAGAGGTACTTAGGTAGATCACCAAATTTTCGCATATCTTTCAATCAGGATTTAGAGATTACATGATTCGAGATTATCGCCAATTACAGTACAATAGTTTTATTTTTTTTAAATTAATTAGTGTATTTAACACGAATGTCGAAGTGCCAGCAGGGAAGACTGCGAAGCAGATAATACCTTTTACTCGTTTCGGTCACGTTCAAACTAATTAATAGTAACGCAGAGATTTTATTTTATTTTATTCTATTTTATTTATTTATTCCCTATGTCTTATTTTCCTTCGTGATCTAGTATAGGTGCTAAAGTTTTCATTCATATCCACCTTGACATGTCCTTGCTCTATCGAGAAGAAACGTGTGGAAATTATTACTTTAACAAAAATTAAGAATTAAATATAAGTATTCACGCTAATTGTGATCTTATAGCCGGAATGGCGAAGAAAAAAAAAAAATTATTTGGGAATTGTTTTATTTCTTCACACTTTTTGATGTACTCCGTGTATTTTTAGACTACATATTTATAATTTTTCGGTCGAAGACAATGTGTAAAGATAAGTATTTACAAATTACAATTTTTTTTTAAACTCCTTTAAGAAAGAATCTTAGGTCCGCTTTTGATTTCACGTAAAAATGATTTGTAATATACGTAACATGTTATTGTATATGTTTCAACACGGTACCGAAATATAAAATTATACCTTAAAATGGCGTAGAAATTAGTTTTTTTACGCAAAAAGGTAAAGGCTATTATTATCTGATAAAAAATTAATTAACCGTGTAAGATTTACATGTTTGAAATGTATTTGTCAGTATTAAACATATTGTATTCAGCTAAACTTTAAAATCTCGAACAAATTCCGATTTGAATTTTGTTAATGTATTATTTTTTTTATTATTGGTATGATTATTTTGTTACTGTATTGTTAAACAAAAAATACGTGACAAGTTAAATTTGAATAGAAACACCATAATTTTAAAACGTTATAAAATTTAAAAAAAAAAAAAGAAGGAAACGAAAAACATTGCAATAAACGTGGCATCCTTTTTTTATTATAATTAAAATATGCAACACATTCATTTTATAGAGAGCCATAAAATAGTAGATAAAAGAGGAGAGCCAAAAAATCGATCACATATAAAAAATAACACGGTTATGCTATTGAATAGTTTAGTGACACTAAGCGGATCTTGATAGAAGAAAGTAGTTTATAACTACAATAAAAACATATCAGTTACCTTTGTGTGAAATTTGTATAAAATAGTTGAAATTTCTTTCTTTTTTTTTTTTTTTTTTTTTGTAATTATTAATATTAAATTTAATAAGGTTTTTATTATTGGTTTGTTATTCTCCAATTTAGTAACTAAATAACGATTATTTTCGGGGGAAAAAAGCAAGTAACTAAATGAGTGAATTAACTTTAATTTAAAACTCGCGTTCTATTATAAAAAGAAATAGGATGTTGAAAATTTAGCATTTTCTAGAAATAACGGTAAATTTGATTTTTGTTGCAATTTGAAATTATCACCTTTGGTCACACCCATCTCTTGTAATAGTAATGAACGCGGAACGAATGAAAATTTTAATGACTTTAATTATTAACACGTAAATTTCAAATTTAGATAATTTTCAATGATGCAGGATGATTACGAAATGTAAGGTGATTTTAATCCAAATTGAAATTTCATAATGTTAAATGTTTTTCACGTTTCACAGGCAATTTCATCGGTAGAGAAAATAAAAATGTTATGTCTGTTACTAAATTTCAGTTTTCGAACTAGTTTATAAATTCAAATTTACTTTTCTCGTTTACCCTACACAAATATAAATGATTATTTAAACTTTTTTCCACCGATAAATGAAATTTGATGCGAAACATTTACACGATGTATACGGAATACTTCTATTATAATATTTGAGGAACTAAGCTGACTTGCGCATATGTCGCTATTATTAAATCGAAAATGAATTATTGTCCGTAAAACGTATTTATTATAAAGTTAAAAATATTTCACAGGAGGCGTAGTTACCCAGCACACGGTTCAGAAGATAGAGAAAAGGGAGTTCGATTTGCCGTTCGTTCATTAGGCTGGGTAGAGATAGCGGAAGAAGATCTAACACCGGAACGAAGCAGTAAAGCAGTCAATAAATGCATCGTTGATTTATCATTAGGAAGAAATGACGTCATGGATAGTGTCGGACGGTGGGGTGATGTACGTAATTACTGATTGTTCAATTAAAATTATCGATTTAACGATGTGACTATACGGATTTGTTGACATTTTATCTGTTACAGAAATTCTTTATATAAAGCTACTGAAAACTAAGCGCTAATAACATCACGGTAACTTTAAGCTGCACCGATATTGTTATTGACGAAATAAAAAAAAAAAAAAAAAAAAAAAAAAAGTCACTAAAAGTAATACTTCGATTAATATGTAACGTAAGACAATGCAATGATTGTATCGCAAGGCCGTGTCCACGGGGTGGTTTTGGGGGTTAACCCCCCCCCCCCCCATGAGAACTGAAATAGTTATTATAAATACACAAAAATCTGAAAAAAATCACAAATTTAAAATAAATATTGATTATTTTTTAGGATGTTCTTACCTACTTTTAAAAGAAAAAAGAAAAAATATGCTAAATATTTTTTGGTACTTCATTAATATGTTATGCAAAATTTTTTATTACGAGTATAATTAATAACGTATGTAATTTTTATTAATGTTCATATACGGGGTAATTCATTTATGTGAATTATTAATACATATAAATCAAAATGATGGAAATTATTAATAGTACGAATATTAGTTAAAAATGCTTTGTTATTTATAAAATAAATATGCAAAGAAAATTCCCCCCCCCCCTCCAAAATTCTGGGCACGGGTTTGTTGTATCTCAAAAATCTTATTCGTAATTTATTTTACGAGCCACTTTTTTTGACATTTAAATTGGTCGGTTTTTATTTCCGTTTAAAGAGTTCAATTCAAAATACATTCTATTATGCAAAGATCTAATAATACTGATGTATCGCAAAAAACATTAGGGTAGGATGCCTTTATGAGAAAAAATTTCGGCAATTTTTATTATTTGAATTTATTTTTGTAAAAATCAAACCAAAAAAAAAGAAAAATAAAACGGAAAAACTCTGAATAATAACATTCAAAAATTTAACCGAAAAATGCTCGGATGTTTTAATAACGCAAATTACGGAATATTCAATTTCGTTTGTGTTGTTTTACAAAATTTTTTTTTACCATAAGCGATATTTTGAACTATTTAAATTATATGCGCGTTTACGTGTATCTTTAATAAACATTAAATCATTTTGCCTGCTCGTTGAAAGTAAATATTTTATAATAATTTTTCTTTCTTATTTTATTTTGTACAATAAAATACTCTTCACGAATTTTAAGCTCTTCCATTTACAACGTGAATTTTTAAGGTTTAGTAGCGTGAGCTTTTAACTTGCCTTTCGCTGCGCTATATTCCTGTTATGGACTACGTTATGAAATAGTTGTTTTTAATTGGCATCATTGTTGCTTGTTAAAATTATAGTCAAACTTTTCCAAGTAGCCGCGTAAGTTTTAATATTTCATTTCGTGGATTTTGTAATTTTTCAATAAATAGTATAGCAAAATTTAATGCTGAATGATAATACTTAAAAATTCGAGTGTAAATTTCCTCACGGAATTTGAAAGATTGCGCATTTTATTTATTTTTACTGTTTGATTTTTCCTTCACTGGCAGATGTAAAAATTTTGCTAGAATGTGATTAATCACATATTTTGAAATAAATTAATATATTCGTAAATACTAATTTTTAAAATACCGATGCAGGGAAAGCACTTATTTATGGATTTGGATGAGGGAGCTTTAAAATTAATTGATCCGGAAAGTTTGACTTTATTAAATACCCAACCAATTCATACAATACGAGTTTGGGGTGTTGGTAGAGACAACGGCAGGTATGTATTTCATCATCGATTTGTTACAAGAAGAGATTAAAAATTTATGTTAAATTTATTTTTATATCTACCGGATAGTAATAAATAATATTAATTACGGAACATAAATAATTATTATATTATGAAACTCGACTTTAACTGATAGTATTTTACTTAATAAACTAGTTAGGCAACTTTGTTGCATTTATACATATATATCAAGTAAACTTTTATTTACGTATAAATTTCCCGATAAATTTGTCCTACAAATAATTACATTAATACTATAGTATGAAAGAAAACACGATGTTATATATTTGTCAATGACTAACTTGTTCAACTCTGTTTTACTTGTTCATTTCTTCTTCTTCTTCCTTCTACCCTCGAGAGAGTGTGCTGGTATTATGAAACTGCCACATTTATCACGGTTCCCCATGTTGATCTGTCTTCAGCTACCCCATTAATTCCTCATGTAGGCTCAAACCAGTTAATGATTTTAATTGGTCGACCCAACGTATTCTTCGTCTACCTTTTGTCCTCTTCCCGTTTCTTTTTCGAGTAATAATCTGACGTTGTAGAGAGTTTACGTCACGCGCCACATGTCCGGAAAAACTTAAACCTTTTTCTTTTCTGTATATCTAGCTTATTTAAAATGTAAGCAATCGTTTTACAGCCCATCCATGATATTCTTAACAATTTCCTATACGCCCACATTTCAAAAATTCATCAATTCCGTTGATCCTCCCACAGTAAGAGACCACAGGTTTCGCCTGCATATGTGGCGATTGGAAAAATTAGACAATTTAACAAACTCGACTTTGTGTTCAATGACAAAGCGGTGTCTTTCCAAATCTTCGTCAGTCTAATGACTGCATTGCGCGCTGAAGTTAGTCGCCATTTTATGTCTGGTAGACAGCTTCCATTTGTAGTTAATATTAATCCGAGATATATGAAATTATCCACAACATCAAGTCCACATAGTCTATCATGTTTGACCTTGTCATTCCTGTCTATTATCGTAATTTTAGTTTTAGTTCTATTTATAAGTAGTCCATAATCTCTACACTGATCTAATCTTTCCATAAAGGAGAATCATCTTTTCTTTGGAGCTACTTATAATAACGATGTCAGCGGCATATCGCAAATTATTAATTCTTTAGCTACCCACTACGATGCCATCGTTCCAATCATTCAATGTTAGCCGCGTAGCTTTTTCCATACACGGATTATTTGAATATCGTTGGGAACTTTTTCAGTAAATTAGTTTTAATGAAAAATAAAATTATAACGTATTGTATGTTCAAATTTGAAAATATAATGAAAGTTGAAAAAGTTGAATTTATACAATCGAGTATTTTCGTATAAGAAGAAAAAAATGAAAGTAGCAGAAATCAAAAAAGAAAAAAAAAAAAGAAAAACAGCTGTTATCTTATTATTTTTACAAATTGTGTTAATATTACGCAAGCAAATATGCTCACAGTTCCGGCCTTAGTTCTTTTGGCGACCCTAGGCAAATTTTGATTGGGCACTTATTTAGGGGCAGCGTTTTTTTTTCTTTATTGTGTTAAAAGTACATCGTTCAAAGCATTTAATTTCGATGGCTAAATGTTATCGATATACTTTCACTTTTTTAACCCAAGCGCTCTAAAATGTAACATTTCAAATTTTAATCTTCATAATAAAAATATTAGTAATACACTTTAAGCTATTAATTCGATCATCTAAAAACAAAGTAATTCGTGACCCTTATCTTTCACGAAATTGTAATCTGTTAACTGAAACTTTAGAAAACCCCACTAGAGTTCTAAGTACTCAATTTTATATGATCTCATCTTTATTCATTTAATTTTGAAAGTTTATGAATACTTAACAGCGTTACGATAATATTACAAAAAATTCATTGTGTTTTTAGTTTCATGTATATTAATTACAGTACATTTATTATTTATTATAAAATAGAAGTAAACAATTAAAACCCATCTTAAAAGTTTTACTTACAAATCAAAACTCACTTTTCCCGCGTTTTATTCGTAAAGCCCTCTATTATACTAGAAATGTCAAGCTTCAGTGCTAATTCATTTTCAACGAATTACCTAAATTCGAGAATAGCTCTTGTAACATGGCGTTGATCTTACACATGGTTTCATTAGGATTTAAAAAAATTTCTAGCTACTGTGACTCGTGTTGTTAACAATAGTATCCTCGTTGCGATTCATACATTTGGGTACAAATTTTCCAGTCTTGTTTGATGAAATTCAGTATTAAGACCAACCTAATTTCATTTTCAAGTTTTCCATTAACAACCAGAGTTCTGATACTTACCAGTTCTTCGCACAAAACTAACCTATTGATGTCATATTTTGAATTAGTGAGGTTCTTTTCAAGATTTTTACAACCCCCGGATAGACCGCGTTTATCATGAAAACATCCTCGTAGTTCTAAATAAGTATTAAACTGTCTTAATCTTTCATTGACCAATGCTAAAACCATATCTAAATCGAACAATCAGTATGAAACTTTTTATGCAGACTATAAAATAGGGAACAGAGAGACTTGTACAGTTACGGAAGAAGCAAACAAGTGAAATGAAGGCACAAGATAATTAAAAAAACAATGAACAAACAAAATAAGCTAGTATTTGAAGTAAGTAGTAAACAGGAAATAGTCGATGAAGAAATATGAGAAAAGATAGGGAAGTTCGAAAAGGGGATAATAAAATATGAACATAAAAGAAGTAATAATTTAAAAGAGTCAAAATAGTGGCTGTGGAGATAACGTATAATAAAATCGTGTTTATTTAATATTTTTAATAATTTCTGAAAGAGAGCGGTTATTTATTTATTTTTTTTTTGTAATGTTAATAAAAATTATCAATTGAAAACGATATTAGGTTCCTCTTTTAAAAGTCTTGTTAACTATTTATAGAAAAGGAATTATAATTTTGTTCTAATGAGTATGTGATAGCAGAGTTGGCAGTGTGTCTTCTATTTGAGATAACACTCAGTTTAGAAGGGGATTTATACTTTTGTTTTTTCTAAGGTTCGGGAAAACTTCTCGCTTAATATCATAAAATATTAAATCATTTATTAATTATCCAAATACATTTTTTTTGTTTAATTGTAACACTCGTGTTTTAAAGTTTTATTAATCTTATAAATTTTTTTCGGTAAGTTATCAAAAGTATTGTACAGTTTTAGAAATGTATAAATAATAATTTAAATACGTGAACAGCAACCGCATTCAATTTTACATTTAATAAATAAATTCGACCCGGTACTAAACTGTTTTTGGCGTCTCCGTAATAGTCATTCACAAAAAAAATTATTCCCAAAAGGAATTCCGAAAAACGAAGAAAAATCATATGTTTCTCAGATTTATTATATTAATGATAAATAATTAGTGAAAAAATTTCTTCCGCAGACCCTAATTAGACAGGAATTCCATAGTGCTATCAATTCTCAACTTCCATCTCATATAACCGTATTTACAGATGGTTCGAAGAGTTCGGATGGTGTCGGTGCCTCTTTTATCCTCCCAGATTTTGACTTTTCAGAATCTTTTCCTCTGCCTTCTTTCTGTTCTATATTCGTAAACGTATTAATGCCTATCCTACGTTCCATCTCCCTCTAAATTCTTAATTATATTAGACTCCATGACCGCGCCCTTCAGGCCATCTGTTCTCCCCTACCTGATCATTCCTGTGATTTTATTATTCTCCGTTTTCACTCACTTATCCACGTTCTTTCTTCTCTCCATTTCATTCAAATTGATTTGCTGTAGGTTCCCAGCCATTCCGGCATCTTTGTGATCATGAAACGGCGGATTCATTGGTGCTCGGGTTGCTGCTTCTTTCTACCCTTTTTTAAAAAAAAACCATCCTCTAATCTTCTTCCGCTGTATAAAAATGTTCATCTTACGTGGTTCTCTCTGTTTCTTTCACTTCGTCGTTCTGTTATTATCTCCATTACTCGTCTGCGCTTTAGCCATATTCTATTATCTTCTTCCCGTCTTCGTTGTTCATTGGTTTATTCTCCATATTGTCCTTTCCACCCAAATGAAGAGCATGTTTGCAATGCTGATCATGTGTTCTTTGAGTATTCATCTCTTTCAATCGAGCGTTCTCCTTTCTATTCCAATATGCTGCGAATTAGTATTCCTACACCGCATTATGCCTCCTATATCCTATCTTTTTCTTCTCCACATATCGTTCCTATTGTTTGTTCCTTCCTACTAACAATATCTGACGGCATCAAAATATAACCGATTCATTTCTCTTTCTACTTGTTTCCAGGTAAAGGTCCCTGATTATCACCCCCCCTCCCACAAAAAAAAATTACTGCAGGACTCTTACTTTAAATAAAAAGAAACTTCTTTTTTACTAACCCCCTGTTAAAGATGCAGAAAAAACTCAAAATTAAATCTATAGATAAAATTTATACAAATCTTTTATAGCATAAATTAAGTTTCTGTTATAACAAATTTTTTCGTAGATCCTTTGGTTCTAGAGGGGGTGTCCCCTATTTTATCCCCCGTGGATCCGCCACTGTTGTTAAACAATCGAATAAATAAAAAAAATGTAAGAGGGAAACATTGTAAATATTAGCATGATAAATACTGATTTTTGAAAATAAAAATCACCCTGTAAATGTACATAAAGTTTATTCAAGATTGCGACGGTATTTCTATTGTAATTGCGAAGAGTTATAAATGCATTCCAATTTAGTACCGGCCTAATTTATCAACAAGTGTTTTTAGTTTTAATTGTACCACGAATATTATGTATATGTATATGGGATAGTTTTATGTATATACATATATGTATGTGTATATATGCATATATATATATATTAATTACAACGTAATTTTTAGGCTACCCCCATTAGAAAAAATCTTCCAATTTTATGTAACGTTTGTTATATTTTATAGAATTTTTGTGATTGTTATTTAAAAAATGTCACAATTTTAATTAATGAAAGTTAAATGTTAGGACAGGATTTTTGTGATTATGTTATTTTTTGTGTGTGTTGATGCCAGTAAGAATTACGTTGTAAATTTTGATCATTTTTACAAGGTAAAGAAGAGAAAGAGACAGAAATGATAGTAAGAGGGGTCACACGGGGCACAGTCCCTTGCGAGGCCAAAACGGCCGAGTTATATATTGGCACAAGAGGTATCACAAGTCGGATTTTTTTTTTTTTCTGTTCTTCCGCATTTTGAAAACTAAGGTCCTTTCTGATCAAAATGAGACCAATTCGAACCCACTATCTCTAAAATTCACGATTTTGTAGGCATTTTAATTTTCAGTAGTGAAAAATCAAATTTTGAGAAAATCGAGTTAAAAAAAAAAAACAAGGAAAATTCACTACAATTATTATTTTTTTTCTATCAATTTCCGAAAAAAGTTGAAAACCGTGACTAATACATTGTTTTTAATTCCCCTACCAATAAAATAAATTTATTAAAAGGTATTTTGAATATTGGATGGTAATGAGTTTAAAGAAAAAACAAAACTTTTAAAAAATTCTACTGAATTATATAAAAGTAAATTTTTTTCCAATCTATTATTTACATAATTCTTATAACATTTTCAAAATTAATGATTTCATGAAAGAATAAAGGAATAGAGAAACTGAACAACAGAAATTCGCCATACCGAATCGAAATTCAAATTATCTCGTTCATTACTATCACTCGCAGTATCTGAATCTTCTGTTCCATAGGTTTCTTCTCCTCTTTCGAAATACTCTTCTACCAGTTTTTGAATGCATTGTACATCGCATTCATCGAAATATTCATGAAAGCAGCATTATTATCACGAAATGTTGAGCACAGATAGAAATGAAGTGATTAGGCGCGCAGAAAAGACACCAGCGACTTGTGGTACCATTTTCAAATCCAAAGTCGGCAACTTCAAATCCGTTTTTCTCCCACTTCCCGGCTGAAATCGTGCGTTTGTCACCGTGTAGTCCACATGTTTAACCATTAGAATTCGCAAAAAAACGATTTTTGATATTTTTGACTTTCGTTCATGTTCCTAACTCGAAAACTTGTTTTCCGACTTGTGGTACCTTTTGTTGTGCCAGGTCACATATATATATATATATATGTATATATATAATAAAGCTCAATTTATGGTTAGTGAATGAAAACAATTAATTTTTTAAAAGATCAATGTATGTAATAGACACATATTAAACAGAGATTAAAACTAATATAATCTTTACGCAACGACCAAACAAAAATGTTAAATTCTTTGTACTTTCCTTTTGTAATATGTATATTGCAGAATGCTGTTAAAAATAATAAATTTAATAAATAAATGTTGAATACGTGGTGAGAGAGTTGTGTATGCGCGGGTGTGTGAGGTCCTGTGGTAGATGAATGGTGATTGGATAACCAGGATCAACGCTGAAGGGATGCGTGTCAAAAGATCGAGCAAAAACGCATCGAAGAAGGATCTGCGGAAAGGCTCAGTTAGTTTTTCTCCTCGGGTAAAAAGTGAGCGAGATTTTGCTGCTTATCTAGTTACCGCAATTAGTTTAATGGTTGCCGGTAGTCAGGATATAGATGCCAATTGTCTCGAGAAATGATCATTTTACCGCGTTTGTTGATTAACTCTTTTGATATTACAAAGTACGAACGAGGTATCGCGTTTAGAATTCATTTTTCTGATTAGAATTTTACGGGCGGTTTATAAAACGAAATCCCGAATTCATAAGACGAGCCAAGACGGAGTAGCTGATTGCTCATCAATACAGCTACCTTCGAATCACCTTACCGACGCAATAAAACACAGATGTTTATTTTAGTTTACATTACATAAATCGATTAATTGTTTTTCGGCAGTCGGACTTCAAAAAAAAACAAAAAAAAAAAAAAATGGATGCAGGTTACCATTAATTATGTAGCTAAAAAATCAACTGAAGAGAATTTAATGTAATAATAAATAAAAATATTCGAATAATTAATAAAATTAAAACATTATAGATCTATTAACGGTTCCGTAGAGACCTGTGGTCCACGACGTATCATTATGGGTGAAATTAACCTCAAGCGTTACACTATTTAATATGTTTATTCAGTAAATCATTAGTACGTTTTGAATGAAATCTTAAATTAATCGCGAATTGTATGTTTTGTTTGTTTTTGCTGAAATGCTCGTACGATGTCCCACACAATATAGAGAAAGGTAATTTTTCTTGTTTGATTTTTTATTCAATTTATTTTTATGGAAAAAAAAATAAAAGAACAAAGAGCTTCCTATAACTATTCTTAGATGTCTGTGTAGAGAAAACATTTAGACAGCTTCCGTTTTTATATGTATATATATATGTATATATATATGTATATATATATATATAAAATTTCGGCGTTAATGCTTGCCTATTCACCTCCTTTAAGTAATAATACGGATGGTTGAAAATTTCTTTATTTCACTTCCGCAAATTTCGAGTGTAAACTTAGGCACGCGTTATTTTTGTAAAAATAAAATGAAACTTAGAGCTTACTTTTATTCGTTAACTTCTAGATTTTTAGGTTGCCGTAATCGTAATTGTAATGAAGTTTTAATGTTTTCTGTTCGAAACGTTATAAAGTCTCTAATAAACACATCTAGCGAAAAACAAAATGCAAAATACTACATACATCAAGTCAAATATTGAATTCACACTGAATAATGTTTATACCGAAATACGGGAAAAGAAAAGAAATTACTCTTTAATTTTTTCTCCGATTGGAGGTCTTTATTTGAAATTTGAAAGGAATCCAGGGCTTAAGCAAATTTTAGGTAAAAACTAAAAAGTCAAAAAGTGGGCCGTGTAAACAAGAAGACGGTTTGAAACCATACTTAGATATAGTCAAATTGTAACTTTAGTTTAGTCGTAATAAGAAAAAGCACAGAGGTATGTGACAACTTCTATATGTGCCTTATTCAATTCTAGACGGATGAAATCAAATATGTAAAAAAACGGGGTTATAGTAGTCGAATTGATCTAGCAGAGTTGTATTAATTTCTCACGCGCTGTTTTTATTTTAACTATTATTCAGACTGACGATTTTCTATTATATTTCCACTTGTCGCTGAAACGATAATCAGCCTTCAAAGTTAAAGCGAACTATTTACGGTCTAAAAAGGAGCAAAATCAAAAAGCTAGAATGCTAATGATAAACGAGCACATTTATTAATCGATACCACGCTTTTTTTTTGTAAAACCTGTACGTAATCACAAAAAAACAGATGAAAGCGTTGTTAACTTCTATCACGTTCGGCAGTATTTTAGTGATCCCTTTTCATTTTCTAGAATGAAATGCAATACCGGCACTAAAGAACATATTTGATTCTATGTTTTTCATCATATCGATGTCACATTAATGTCGAAATTTAAAACATTCACTTTTTTTATTAATTAACAAAGAAATACCACATAAAAAACACTTTCTATAAAGTAATATTTAATCACTACAAAATTCGGACGCGTTTCGAAGGTAATTTGCTTCATGACCACGGAATGATTACTGTTACTCATGGAGCCATTCAAAATGCGTCCGAATATGTGGTAAATAAATATTATTTTGTAAGAATTTTTTTTTTTTTTTTTTATATGTTTCTATTTGTTTAATTTAATAACTAATTTTAAAAGCAAGGCTAATAGCGTTTCACTTATAGTGTCTACAGTCAATATGATTGTTGGGAAAATGCCAGTTCAATAAATTGTTAAAATAAAATTAGATTATACGTAAGTAGCAAAACAAAAGAAAAAAAAGGAAGACGGGATCTAAAACTTATGAATAAAATGTAACGTATTTCCTTCTTCTAATTACAGTTTACGACACTTAATGTAATAAATGGTAATATTAGTACACAATTGTATTCAGAAAAGGTTTAAAGGTTTTTGTTTAATTTTCGGTACAATTGCGGGGTTTTTTTTTTTTTTTTTTTATATTTTTATTTTAAAACTTTCAGTTATTTTCTGCGCCACGTTTGAAGAATATGAAATTGTACACAACGCTCGTTAGAAGATTTCAAACAGCTTCCCATATCCAGTAACAATTTAATTATCGCTTCCAAACTGTGTTTCTATGGAAACATAATAAAGGTTTCACAAAAAATTCCAAAAGCTTAAAGTACATTTTAAAATAAACTTTTTATATAAATATATACATATATACATATGTATATATATATGTATATATATATATATATATATATATATGTATATATGCATATATACATGGTGTGTCCAGAAAGTCATGAAACGTGTTTTTTTATCGCGCTCCTGCTGCCTGCGGCGTTCTCGAACCGGTTTGGTTAGGTGGAGCTGACTCTGAGCTTCACAGCGCACCGCAGTTCAGTCTGTTCCGAGCATCGGTAGCGTCAGCATCGGTGAATTAGTGCACCTCTGTTTGGAGACCTCGTCACGACGCACGACGGCTGATTCATAAAACTTTGGCGCTTCATTTCCGGGTCGTCCACGTTTCGTCACCGGTAATACCAAATAATCCGGTTCAATTTCCATGCGTTTCTTCAGTTCACTCGCGATCAGCACTCGATTGAGGCTTTGTGTTCGTTCTCTGAAGTTTTGGGACCAGATTGGCGCACTCCTTCCGCACGTGCAAGTCTTCCGTAACAATGGTGAACACAGAACTTTTTGGAATGTTCAAGGTGTCAGCTAACAACCGAACACCCATTCGGCGGTCAGAATTCAACAATTCACGAACGTGGTTCACATTTTCTTCGTGTCCACTTGTTGTTGGTCTTCCAGAGCGAGGGTTATCGTCCACCCCTTCCTGAGGCCGTCCTTAAACTTTTTCACCCACCTCTTAACTTGCACATAACTCGTAGCAGACTCCCCCCCCGCAGGCTTGCTTCAGCATGGTTTTATCTCGAGCTTTGTGCTAAACTTGATCGACCAACGTTGTTCGATGGAATCAGCCATCGTGCGTCGTGACGAGGTCTCCAAACAGATGTGCTAGTTTCACCAATACTGACGCTACCGATACTCGGAACAGACTGAACTGCGGTGCGCTGTGAAGCTGAGAGTCAGCTCTACCTAGCCAAACCGGTTCGAGCACACTGCAGGCGCGACGGGCGCGACAAAAAAACATTTTTCATTACTTCCTGGACCTGCCCTGTATATGTATATGTCGAACAACTTTTGTGCCCTTAATTTATAAACGACAAGTAAAAAGTTTACCCGTCATGCCATTTGCTTTAAGTTTATTGCTGACTTTTAGGAATAATGCAGAAGGCCGTTTGTCATTTCTAAACACACTCGTTCTTTAGCAGCCCGGCGTTTCAAGTCCTAGCGACACTTTTAAGAAAAGTGCATGGAAATTCTAAGAAAGTATTTTAGCGCACTTCCGAGAATTCTTTTAATAACATCGGAAAAAATGTTTATGTACGACGCTCCTTCCGTTTTCAGCTCAAAGCTAATTCACATGATCGTAGTTTTAATGTAAAATTTGCATAGGCAGAGTTCGTTGATATTTTGTTGTAAGTAATGACATTTTCATGCTCTGCGAAATACACTCTATACGACCGACTGTGTAAGAGTTTCTCGATAATTATTTCATATAGTTTTACGGATTTAAAAATATACATACAAAAGAGAAATTCATCTCATATCGAGTATAATACTTTATGTATCGACCCTGAGGTTTAAAGGTTTTTTCACCTTTGGTGAAAATTTTCTAAATACTATATAACTTCCGATGGTAATATCGGTAGGGAATTATATTTACTTATAAAAATACCGGGAGAGGTTATGTGAAAAATAAAGACAATCCATTCCGAGGATCTGTTTATGTATTATGCAACGGATGAATTACGGGACTGATGAAAATTAAAAATAAATTTACGGTTTCGTGAAAAATTTTTGTTCGATAGAGTTTTACAACCTAAAAAAATCCTGAGAACTTTCGATTATCGGAACGTATAAAAAATCACGCGTAAGTAAAATTTTAAGATTTCAATGAGAAACAATAGTAATTACAAATACAAGGTTAGAAAAGGTTAATTACATGGACGCAGCAGAATGCAGTCTTTCAAGGTCCACTCTAGGAGACTCAGAACCCATTGTGAATAGATTTCCGGATCTGGTAACACTGTCTAATATTTGTCGAACGAGATTTTTCATGTAACGGTGATGTTAAAAATCTTTCAAATTAAAAACAAAAAACAAAAAAAAAAAAAAAGCAAAACACGATGCCATTAAACGAACTCATTTTTATCGTTCGCGCGCTTATTTTGAGAACGAACTCTATTCAGGCAAAATTTTGAACGGTTCTGGAATGAATTCCGGCGCTGCCATAAACAAACAACATCGGCGTTAGTACAGAAATTCTGAACAATACCAGGCGATAGGCCGAAAAACGGTACAATTCAGCGAGATTGTCAGACGTCGTCTCGGAGAAATGGAACACAAGCTCCCAGAATCATTGGAAAGAAGCGTGTTTAGCAGTGCGCGAATGACACTCGATGTTGTTTCAGAAAATAAGTTACACGCCTGTGATAGTTATATTTATCGATTACGCGGAGAAATTATTCTTCTTCGATTCCGGAAAATCTTCAACATCTTACGGGCGAATATTTTGTAAGCCCCTGACTCTTCAAAAAGGTAGAAAATCCAAATGTCTAGAAACTGGTTTGAACCTCTGAAAGTCGGTGTATCGTGGGCCGGAATAAATAAGAAAAGAATTACAAAAAAAAAAAGAAAAAGATAATCTAGTATTCCGGACCGAAACGTAGCGAAGAAATTTAAAAAAAAAAAAGAAAGAAGCCTGTCTAATCACAGTGTTTTTGGTAAACCGACTAGTTCTAAAAGAAAATTTAATAGGAATCTACATGGAAGTTCTCACGTTGGTCGTTATAGTTAAAACACACGGAGAAGGAGGAAAGAAAAAAACCTGTTAAGTTATGTGAATTAAGTGTTGAAAAAATGGCATTGAACGTACTTTCAGAAATTTACAGTATCATTTTATAGTACCTTGTATTATATGTAGGTCAATTGAAAACGCCGCTGTAAGTTTAAAAAAGCATTTCCCGATTGTTTTGCAATTTGGTAACCACACACCGAATACGATATAGAGGATGTGGTAGCATAACTTCCTTTTTTAAAATGCGCCACATTTTTTCTACTAAATTTTGTTAAAGAGAAATAATAATAGAAAATCGAAATAAAACTGCAAGGGAAGAAGCATGCATATTGCCCCAATGGGGGGGGGGGGATCTAGAGTATGTCATTTCGATCTTCGGTTATTATTTCTCTTTAACAAAATTTAGTAGAAAAAATGTGGCGCATTTCAAAAAAAGAAAGTTATGCTGCCGCACTCTGTATTAAGAGCATTTCATTTAGTAATTAGTTGCTGTAGAAATAGGAAATTTATATAAGAAGAGGAAAAAAGCAGGAAATACGGTAAAAGAAATGAGTAAAGGAGTAAAATCAGCAGAAGAATTTAGGACCATAAATGCTAGAACGAAAAAGGCCATTTTTAAAGCATCCGCCTTTAGACGCGGAATACTTTTGAAATAGTCGCTACGAAATTCATTATTATTATTATTCGCTTATTTTGCCCACAGCTTCGACCGTATATTTTTAACTAGCTTTTTCGCGACATCCGCTTACTTAGATATTGGCCAATATTTAGTTACTGCGCACGCGTTGCGAGTCAAGTATGTGAAATTTCCTAGTTGATTTAGATAGTTCGGTTGCAATTATTAAATTGCTTCATAGTAGTAAACCTTTTCCAAGTAATTACGGAGGAGGAATAAAAAATATTTTTCCTATTCGTCTGATGATAATTATTAAGCGGTAATTTATACTTGGATAGGCGCGTTTTTTCTTTTCTTTCTTTCCTGCTAATTAGGAAAGAGAAGGGGGCATAATATGTCTCAGTGCCGGCCTAGAATGTGTACCGTGAACGGTATTAGACGAAAGTAACGTATAAATTACCCGAAAAAAAAAAAAAAAAAAATCGTAATTTTACGATTGATAGTAAAAAATGCATTTAGGTACACATCAAATAAGATGTAATTTACAAGGCAGTTTTCAGTCAAATAGAAAGTGCCTCGCATATACGTATTCTATACACTATAATACGGGTAAGTATTGCGGAATAAATGATTAGACTTTTCTATGTTCTTCTGTGTACAGACTTTAACGGAAGAAGTTATTCAGATTTTTATTATTTTTGATAAATTTGAGAAAAATAAAAAAAAGTTAAAAATGCGACACAGCGTTTTTCGTATTTCTTCCAAGGATTGCAAAAAATTGTAACCATGCCTGAATTTAGGGGGGGGGGGTCTAGGGGGGCCGCAGTCCCAGACCCCGCCTTATAAAGAGGCTCCTAAGAGACACCTGTTTCGATATGTAATCAAAAATTAATCTATCATTTGTCATATGCATCAACTTTTTTTTTTTAAATAAATAGAATTAACTTTACAGGAGCAAGTGCATTTTTTTAAATAAATTTATTTCTTAATAATTTTGTATCCATTTTTATTTCCTCCTAGAGAAGGAAACTTCGTAATAGTAAAATTTCCAGTTCCATAAAAGGTACCAGAAATTCGTTTTAAGAAGTAACGAGTCGGAATCTACATTTTTAGGAAATGTCAGTATGAATGTGTATGTACACGCGTAACACACGCACACACACTATCATCGTAATCAAATCTTTCGTTAAAATTTGATGAAAAATTCATTGTTTAAAATTATATATACGATATATGTATATATTTTTTTTTTTTTTTTTGGCATCGAAAATTCTACCCATTGTTTGTATATTTAGTTTTGTTTACATTCATAATTATATGTTAATTCGTAAATTCAACATAATATAATTAAATTAAATTAACGGAAAAATTTAGTTATTCTATAAAACTGATAATTTTGTCACTTCCGAAAAGGGGGCCCTAATATTTCCGCAGCCCCGGCCCTATCATACACTTAATCCGGGCCCGTTTGTAGCTGCACTATATTTTGAATTGGTACGATGAAAATGCTTTATGACCAATTTAGTACATGGTAGAGTATCGAACGAATTTAATTTAAAACTTAGCTCGCGAGCTTCCACTTCTAGAGATACGGATTATTACTCGACTCGTACTTAAAATCCACCATCTATCGATCGCGTAAAATAATCTCTTCGCATCTTATACTCAAGTCTGTCAACCGTGTGAAATAATAACTTCTTTTTACATTTTTAATTCGCTGAATATTTCGTTTTTGCTCTTTCAGTGATTATTCATTCCTTTTTGCCACGTCATTTTTCCCTTCCTTTCATTACGTCTGTATTCATTTTTAATTTGTTTTTCTTCAGACCATCAGCACTTTCAATCGTTCTGCGACCGATCGATTTTCTACACTACGAGTACATGCGTATTTTGTTATCGTCATTTCTTTCGTATTGTTTATATTTTGCAAACTACTCTCTACTGCCGTTTAGATTTTCTGGACATGACTGAAAATTCATTTTGCGAACTTGGAATTATTTGCTCTTAATATGATGGTGGTTAAGAAGGTTGTATTATTACCTTTTTTTTTCTTAGAAAATATCTGACAAGTTGTTTTTTTTTTTTTTTTAATTTTGTGAAATCGAACATTCTTTAAATAGTACTCTGTAACTTATAATTAAAATACATTCCGGTTTAATACGATATGGAAAAAAAAAAAATGCGAGAAATTTTAAAATCGGTTATATCCCGGGATGAAGACTAAAAAACGCAATATAAGAAACGGATAAAATATAACACATTTTTTATGTGAAGAATAATCGGAAAATTGCTGTAATTTAATTGAACAGAAGCGACTTATTTCAAATCTTCACCGTAAATGTATGGAAAATTAACGATAATAATAATAACAATAATGCAGCGTATTAATCGTAATATGTACATATACAGCGAAATTAAGAGATTAACCATACGTGTAAATGAAATGAAATAAAAATGAAGAAATACGAATAAAATAAATATATCAGGCGATATGACGATGTAACAGTGGATTTACTGAGGCGGGAAACGGAATCTGCCCGTACCAAGGCAAAAATTCTCTCAGCGACGTCACAATGATGTTTCGATGTGCCGTGCAACAATTCAGTTTTTAATGAAATATTTTTACTTGAAAGTTTCTTTAATTAAATTTAAATTTACTGGCGCGCATCGTTATTTTTTCCTTTTTGTTTTTTTTTTTTTTTTTTTTTTTTTTTGTTTTTAATTTTTACTCGCAAAATTATATATTAATTTAAAATGCGCCGTTTTTTTTTGTTTTTTTTTTGCGAATTTTCTCCACTAATATAAAACACGAATTAACAGTAAACATGCATGATGGATAATAATTGTAGTTTTGTAAACGGAATAAATCATTTTGAAAAATACAATTAACCAATACCAACGTTATATTGTAACAAATTTTTTACATACCAAATTCATAACAAATGTTCTCACGTGAATACGGTAGGTAGTAGGGGAAAGTGGGGCAAAATCGGGACCCTAAGCTATTATCATGTCTAGAAAAGCTCCTGCTATAAAAAAAATTCGATAGAAATTACTTTGTGGGTTAATATATTTGTACCTAAACTGAAATAGAATCATTTACTTAGGCAAACTCTATTAGATGTGCAGAGAGAGCGTTTACCAAAAAAATTACATTTGCCCGGTTTTGCCCCACTAGGTGGGGCACAACCGGGTATGCTTTTTAGTGATACCCGATTTTGTCCCATTTATTCCAAACATAAATAAAACAACAAAAAATATATAAAAACCGAATCAATTATTGACAAAAATCACACACAAAAGTATCATCTTCTTCATTAGCATTACTGCAAGCCTCGTGTGCCCAACATAAGTAATTAACACACCTTATCCAGCCTTCGTTTTTGGAGCGAGAATATAGCTCGTTACAAAAAATGCAAGCTTCGTCGTGCTCGTAATCTTCTTCTGACGAAGAATCACTGACCGGATCTGCGACCCGCTGATTTTTAGACTTTTTCTGCCTTTTCTGTTTTGATTTAGTTTGGGAAACTTCATTTCCATTACGTTTTCTTGGAGCTCTTTTATTTGGAGACAAGGAAAGTTTCTTTTTGCCTTGATTCTTTGAAGTCTGGGCCATCTCCAATTCTAGTTTGTAAGGCGAAGAAGTCAATATCGCAGTCTTTCCTCTTCTGTTCATACTTTTTGTTTCTTTTTCTCTAAACAGTTCTTTGGGAACGGGCTTTATTTCTTTCGGAGAAATGGCAAATGAAGATCAATTACAAATATGGACGGTTGGGCTCTATTTTCGGTAGATGGGGGTAATCGGAGTTTCTCGACTGTGGTTGCAGATCGTTGGACAATTTTCCTCGATGAGCTTATTTGGATTCCCTCATCTGTAGGTGCAAATTGTTGTATTACATCCTCTCTCGTAGAGCTTGGCTGGAGTCCGTCATCTATAATCGAACTATCCACTCTTATCAGTAATGCACACCACAATCTAGATCGCCAGTCTGGCGCCGTACACAGCCGAATTTCTCACGAATTTGTCGATTTAGCGTTCTTACCGGAGAATGCGACGTTGCACGCTGCCCGAGGAAGCCTGAGAAATTGTCAAAAAAACGGAAAAACGGAATTTAGAAAATCATCATTATCATTTTTTAATTCAGAAAGTGTGAGAAATATAATGTTATGGCGGCCGAATCCGTCTCAATAAGTATAATTTTTCTTCTGATTAATATTATAACTTTAAAAAAAATAATAAGGGGTAAAACCGGCTACTACCCGGTACTGCCCCACATCTTGGTACCCGATTTTACCCCGAGCAGACCATAATCAAACAAAATGGTGTTACTCGGCGATAACTCAATATAAACAATTGAATAAACCTTAGAAATGTTCTCTTTATACTATGCATAATCAATGAAATACTCACCACTATATGTTGTGTAAAGTCAAATGTGATTCACTGTACTTAAAATCAATACAAAAATCGATAATATTTCACTAATTTTCAATAAATATCATTCCAAGACACAAAAACACACGACGCGCGCAGTAAACCTGTTACAGACTATCATTGCGTTAGGAGCTACGTAATTCACTATAAAATCCGTTGATGTCGCTTGTAGTTATGGAAATTTTGAGGTACCCGGTTTTATACAACTTTCCCCTACATTTATATTGCAGATAAATCGATCCCGTGTTCACGCGACTAATTAATTATCAATGTTTCGTGATCAACTTTTTTTGTTAAAAACAATTGAGAAATTATGCTACATTTTAATGTGTGACAAGATAAAATTACACGTGATTATAAATAACAAATATGGAGTCACAGGTAGAGTAGTCTCTTTAGATATAGCCATGATTAAATGCGACTTTTAACCAGAGGTGTATAAATAGTAATATTTACATATGTATGTAATTTTAAGCACGTACAAAAAACCCTCGATACTAAATAATTAATAAACTAACAATATATTTTTCCCTGTAGATCGTCATGATTTTCAATTTGTGAAGAACAGTCTTATGCTATAATTGAGAAAATTTTTTTGTCTGAGGTTGTAATAACCACGTTCGCGGAAGAGGGACCAACTACTAACTCTGCTTATTATCAATAAAAGCTCTCTATGATATCGGTAAAGAAACAAAAAAACAATCAGTTGTAAAGAAACGATTCACATTGGACGAGCAAGTGCGACCGTTTAAGAAAAAGAGTGATGGGCTCGATATTTGGAGTTCGATTTTTAATTTTATAAATTCGGCTCTATTATCTATCGAAGTGTTGAAAAACACAAATCATCACTGACGTCTATGCGAGAGGAATTCACGGAATAACCGTAAAACTACCGGGCATGTTAAGCTGTCGTCCCTCTAATATAACAGATCCACAGAAAGATACCTACTACTTTTCATTTTATTTTGTTTTTGCATTTTTGGAGTCGCCAGCTCATTAACCCAAAGACGAATTTACCTGTATTTTCCTTGCTCAGCGAACCAGGTCTTACCTGAATGAAACACCACTGCCTAACTAACTCTACATTACAATAACGCTCTTAATTGTATATGTATTATAATTCGTTGTACATTTACATAATCGAGACGCACTAATGAAAAATTCATTGTAAAAATTTACTTTTTGATTGTAATTATAATAAAGCAAAATAATGGCATACGAAAACTTAGCAGTAATAAATAAATAAATATTTCGATAGCGAATGAGTAAATTCACGTTTCCATTGGTATCTCCGTCATTTCACATTAGCGATAATAATGATGGAAAAGAAAGGAAAAAAACAAATGAAATTTAATCTTCGTATCAGTCAAGCCTACAGTAGGTTTTACATACGAATTAATATAATAAAGTATACTAAATACAATTAAATATATACAACTTTGAAGAAGGTCAAAGATTTTTAGTCGTTACTGACCGTTATTATCGAGTAAGCGTGTTTTTAGTGCCTAAGGTTTACTGTTACAGATATGTTATTAAAATTTTCGTTAAATAGTTTAAAGAATAACTTGAAAAACGATAAAAAAAAAAAGTGATTACGCATCGGCTGTTCGGGTTTTTCTTATTTTTTGAGAATTTTCGATTTTTTACCGTATCAAGATGATGAGTAGCTTTTTTGTAACATTTTCTGTAATGGCCAGAGGTTTTCATCAAATAAGTATCTTACATGCTACTGAGCAACATAAGTAGAACAAAGAATAACAACGTATCTGTTTCATCTAGTATTTTTATATTTTTATTCACACCTTTTTGTTAGAAATAACCCTTTTTTTTTTTTTTTTTTTTTTTTTTAATAATATATTTCCTAAATAGAAAACAAACAATAAGTGATAAAAATATATATACTTAATGCAGATTCATTCGTGCCATATATTTTATAACTTCGTTCATATTATGTTCGATTCTATGTTTCCTTCGTTCGCGCTAAAGATATGGACTTTGCCTGAAAACGTTTCTGCAATAAGTATATTTTTAGTCATCATTTGTTATTTGTTTTGCTATTTACAAAATATCTGTTCCTCTATGCAAATTAGTTTTTTGTTTACTTTTTTTTATTTTTTTTCTGTTAAATTTCGGTCCAATAACCGATTTGTAAGCTAGTGTCGTAATAGATTTTGTGTTAATATGTTCGCCGGTTCCAGCAATATTCCCGTCTCTATAACCGGTATGATGACGTTATAACGGATTATTTTCACTGTATTTCGTTTTTCCGAAGAATATATGTACCTATTATTAGCGCTAATTACGCAGTTGCTATATGAAAAACATTCTCTATATCGTTCAAAATAAAGAATAACCCCCTAAATCGATACGTGCGATCTGTAGAAACAATTAAGAGCAACCTTTAAAGTATTAAACGAAATAACATTTTTAATATTTTTGACGTATTTGACACGCCCACGTCCACAGAAAGGGGGAAAAAATATAAAAGAGGATATGTCAGAGAAGAGCTGTTTATAGATTAATTTTTATAATAGCCTTTATACATTCCTAGATCGCCAGCAAAGAGTGTGTACCTATATATTTTATTGCACTAACGGCGATTTTCAAGTTTCTTCCGATAGTTATCGTATTTGAAAAATGGTGAACGTAGCAAAAGTAAAGACGAAAAAATTTTTGCAATAAATTCTCTTTTAATGTTTTAATTTTTCATTGAAAAACAAATTAATTATATATTAAATAGAACAGGCATCTCTATTCCGGAACATAAGGTTTATTTTATTTTAAAACGAATAAATTTGTTTAAATGTTCCACCGAGAATTCAGCTTTTTCTATCATTCTAAAATTATCGGGTTTTTAAATTTCATTTTTGTTCGATTTTCAATACCCCCCTCTATTTCAGTCGCATCTATAGATTCACCTACTATACTGTAACGGTAATAAGATCAGAAAAAAAAATTAAAAAATCAAAAAAAAAAAAAAGAAATACTTCTAGTTTAAGATGTAATTTTTAATTTACACAGTTAACAAATAATTAATAATGATGCGTTTGTTTTTATTTATTTATATACCACCGCTCGATAATAAATTTCGGTCGTACAAAGTGTATACGTGTAAAATTACACGCTAATTAAGAAGAATAAGTAGAATTTTTTTTCCATTCATTAAAAAATGTGTCGATTATTCTTTTCATTTATTTTACATTGTCTTAAATGATGACGAATTTTAATAATCCGTTTCGTTGCAATGTTAGAGATTTCGCGTATGTTGCTCGCGACCGAATTACAAGAAAACACATGTGCCACGTATTCCGATGCGAAATACCGGCCAGAACTATCGCTAACACTCTACGAGATATTTGCAAGAAAATCATGATCGAAAGAAGCTTACAACAGCAGAACCTGATTAAGCCGTTGGAACTTAGTGAGTTGAAATAAAAACGTTACTTGTCGCGCTAAAATCGCCTTTAATATTTCCGGAAATATGTTAAACAGATAAATAAAAATAACGCGATCAATTTCTCAAACTGATAATTCTAACTTTCCGTATGATTAAGTTGTTCCGACGCAGAAATAGATTTGAATATTTTGGGTACAAATGGTACATATTTGTGTTCCTCACCATCCGGTACATTGTTTGCATCTTTAATTTTCCACCACGGTTGACGAGGGATGGGAAATGCTCTTCTTGTCGATGGACTTTCTGGAAGAACCTTTTCAGTGGTTAATGAAGTTCCGTGCAGATCGCTTGTTAAAAATATTAAAATCGGAATTATTAGCAAATTTATCTGGAAACAAAAATTTCGTCGAAAAGTACTTATAGGCTAATTAACTGTTAGGAAACTGGACGAGCTTTTGTGATGTAATTCGGATAAGCGTAACAAATGATAAGCTATTTGATAATACTTTAGGTACTACCTTTTTTTTAAAGTCAACATTAAAAAATATATTTATTGCGCCGGCGAAATTTCCAAACGGGTTCGGTTTTTGAGAAATTTAGGGCAACACCTTCACGCAGTCGAACACTCTTCTTCTACAAATAGTAAGAATGTTTATCGCTGATTATATTCGATATTTTATTATTCATCGTAGAATTCTGCCCTTTCATTGCAACTTGTACTTTTTATCGCAAATGCTATATACTAATTATGTAGTTTTAAATGCAATAAAATATATATGATACACCGAGTCTAGGAAAATAGTACTACTAGTTTCAATATAATAGTATATATATATATGTGTATATATATATATATATGAATTTTGATCTTTTCCCTGGTAATTCTTTAAAACAGAAAAATACCGAAATGGACTTAACATACAATATAGCACGCACAACTACACAAAGACAAATTAGAAGCCACTTTTTTAAAAGTATTACAAAAAATAAAAAATTAAATTTACTTTAAAAAAAAAAAAATTGGTATTTAAATTTAGATAAAGGAACAAATCTATTATAGATAATGAATAATTTTAAATTGTTTTACATCAAATTACACTGTACTGAGCAGAATAAAATGCAATCAGAAAAATAAAACCTCGGCAATCCAGGTAGTTCTTTTTACATGTAGACAAATTACAAACGATTGTGCAGTAAATCTCAAAGCCAGTTGTGTGTCGCTGCAATACCGTTTCGCTATTTACTGTTGCACTAGGTCGCTCACGGTAGAATAATTGTTAAAACTTATACCAGTCATTTATATGTAACGCTTTTTATCGTCATAAAACGCCACCATTACGTACGACAGATCGAGTCTAGACGTGTGTAAAATGCTATTGCCCGGATCAAAAAAAATGTGCAGAACACGCTGTTGCTTTTCCAAAGTAAAGAAATATTTGGTTAGTTAAACGCTCAATCTGATTGGCTGTTTATGCTGTTATTGTTATGTATATACGTTTCTCAGTGAGCTCGTTGTGACTTGCTAACGTCAGAGAAGTACTCACAGCGCCTGACAAACAAAACACAAAAGACGAACAGATCATATCAAATTGGAATTTAACTATTATAAAACTGATAATTGTTTCACTTCCGAAAAGGACCCCTAATATTTCCATAACCCCAGCCCGGCAATACGTATAAGGAGCTCTTTAATGTGGAATATTATATTACATCATACTGACGGGGTTTGTCGAGATGAGCTTTTTTATTCGACTAGTCCATTATCGTCAGTTACAAAAATAGTCCCCGACAGCGAAAAAAACGAATATAAAAAAACTGTATTAGCATGATAATCGTTAAAAGTAACGTTTAATTAAATAAATAAAAATTCCTTTATCGTATGATATAATTTTATTCGACAAATAAAAAGAGAAGAAAAAGTCCGAGAGCAGCGTTCATTTTAAAAGTTCTGCTGGAATTTCCGGATTTGGTGGGGGATGCGGAATAATATCAAAATCGTCCGGTACAATTGGTACGTATTGATCTTTGCCTAGGAGCGGCCTAACGTCATCGCCGATTTCCCATATAGAATTGTAGGGGACAATTCTAGGCTCTGCGGTCGACGACGCAATACCATCACTGGCAGTCGGTACCTTTTGAACTATTTCTACATCGGCCTTTGGCTGGTCGGTCGATTCGCTGCGAACGACTACTAATGAAGATGATAAGAAAAAAATTACAGCCGTTGCTATCTGGAAAAATGTTTTTGCAGATATTTTATAATTGCCGTGCATGTAATTAATCGTGGACTATATCTCGTTATATAATAAAATCGCGCTAAATAAATTGCCTTTCCCGATTTCAACTCCCCGGCCCGAATAATCATTAGGATTCCAAAGTTACGCTATCAGGATAGACGTACGTGTACGGTATAGGTTGCGGTTGAGGTTGCGGCTGTGGCTGTGGCTGTGGCTGCGGCTGCGGTTGCGGTTGCGGTTGCGGTCGCGGCGGAATTATATCACTCTCAGTGATCCTGATCGGACGTACTTCCGATTCAGTTCCGGGCAGTTGAAACTTCTGTTCGGGCGGCGACGGAGCAATTATATCCCACGGAATTGGATCGTCGGCCGGAACTTGTTTCAGCGGAGTTTTAGCACTGTCCGTATGCTGTTCGAGAATTCCTTCGGAGATTGGTACGAAATAAGCGTGGTTTGAGGCGAGCGAAAACTCGACAATCAGTAGCCAGGCTAGTGGTACCAGTAGTACGGTAATAATCGATTTCGCGATTATCTGTACATTGATGAATACACAATTAAAGTATACTACACGGATTATTCCGCGCAATTAGTCTCGCTAAAATGTATCAACGAGGAACAACCTAATTGTACGATTTTTTTTTCCTCATCAATGTCGATACAAACTTTGTGTATACATATGTATGTATATATATATATGTGTGTGTGTGTAGCTTTTTTTACAATCGTACAAGATTCTCGGTTCAATTGCGCACTTTTCAACACTGTAAAACCTTTTTTTTTCGAGTTTTTTTTTTCTTTCTTTCATACTTCCATTAAATTTCATCTCAGAGCGAAGAAACGAATTTTCCAAAATTAAACGATTCTTAGTCAGTTGCATTCCTTGTGATTCCTAGTATTTCTCCTATTTGCACGTGTTAATGTGTTATCGTCTGTTGTTGACAAACCCAGGGGAAAAGGAGGAAAAAAACTCGGCTAGGTACAGGAAGTGTTGTTATTAGTGAATGAATTTGTCGTAAAGTCCGAAGTAGTATAAAGTAGCAAAAGCTAAGAATCTTTTCTAAAGTTGAAGAAATTAAAAAAAAAAAAGTTAGAATGGCACACGTATATTACATGCTGTTATATTGTAAGTAGTCTAGACTGAATGTTCTTTTTTGTATACAATTTTTAGTGAAACACGAGCAATTTTACCTCGTATTGAAAATCGGTAAAATTATAATTTACAAAGTAATATCGATATTGAATGGTACCGTACACGGTAGTGAGGATCGGATAAAAATTCCTATACACTCGTGCAATTTTTGCGGAGCATTTCCAATCAATTGTCACGCTGTTCAAGTACATTCGAAACAATAATAAAATATTATTTCCACCAATGAAAAAACTAACGTAATTTTAACTTTTTCTTAAACAAAATTTACTCGCTCACACTTGCAAAAATTATTTTTTACGTTATGCTGCCGGTTTTTTTTTTTTTAGGTACCGACTTGTTTGTCACATTTCGGCCGCCAATGTTGCTCGGCTATGCTATCCGCAAAAATTGTTAAACCGTGTTTGAACGTTATGCGTAGTCACTTTTCCTTTTTAAAAAGGCTAAACGAATGAATAAATACATAAGTAAGCGTCGCGATAGTCTAGTGGCGGGAACTCATGATTATGAAGACAGTATAGTCATGGGTTCGATTCGTAGCGATGGCCAAAAAAGTATCGACTGAAATTAGTTAGTGACCAAATGGTATTTAAAGCCAAGCCCAAAAAAAGGCAATCGCAAGGAGAACTAAGGCAAATTTTTAAAACGAAACGACTCGGAAACGTCTTTTAATGTTAGCCTTTCAAGTGATGTGCATTATTAAAATAGCGGTTTTTGTCTTTTATCAATTCATTTAAGCTTTGCAAACTTTCTTATCATCTCTTGGAGAGTGTGTTTACCGTTGGTAACGAAACATTCGCTAAACCTGTTCATTGATGTGTGCCTCACATATTCGTAGATGTAATGTGCTTTCAAAATTAAAAACAAATTTAACGTTTTTCTTCATTCCATACGGTGCAATGACATTTGCGGCCAAGTTGCGCTTCGGCTCAGAAGTTAGTTCCTTTCACCTCTCTGAACCGTATCTTCTTGATTTTTGTAATATGTAGTATGCATGAGGGTTCGTGAATTTTAATATATCAAAAAATTCGCTATTATTTTTTTGCATACTATTGCTTGGAAATATTCCATTACTAGGGTTTTAGATATCTGACAACTTTAACTTCTAGTGAAATAAATTTACGGACAACTGCGTTTAAACGTTTCAACTTTAACTTCTGTTCAAAATTGTAGGGCATGCATATGAAATCAAAAAAAAAAAAAAAAAAAAAAACATTTTGAGCATCATATTGGACAAAAAATCCGATGAGCTAAAACATGTTAATTTAGCCGGAAACGGAAGAATAACCATCCTCCGGTTATAGTCGTCTCATCACCGAAGCTTAAAATTAATAATTATTTTTGTGCTAATGAGCACACGTAATAGGAAAAAGAAAAATAATGTTATTTGAATTTATTTCGAATAACTGCGACATCCGGTACGAAAAGAAAACATTTTCACATTAAAACGGAAATAACGTACTTTTTTTTTTTTTTTTTTTTTTTTACTACTAATTTTGATACTTTTAAATCAGGTGTTACATTTTATTTGCGGTACCCCCGTGCAGGTTACACTTTTGCCGAAAGTTTTTAACTTATTTTCAAGGTTTCTCAGAGAGTTTTCTGTTATTTTTGAATGGACGTTAAAGTTACTTTTACTTTTAGGTTACTGTCTCTAAAATAGTTCTATATTATTTTGATACCCTTTGTAGACGGTTACGAATCGCGTGTTCACATTTTCTAAAGTGTATTCAAAAGATATACTAAATCTATTTTATAACCCCCCAGTGTAGTCTCGATGTATAAAATGCTATTGCAGAAACTTTTAAAAATGTGAATACACTTTTCGTGAAAATCAAATATGTTTAAACCGAAAAAAAAAAAATAAAAGAGAAGTGGTGTCTAGAAGGGGACACCCGGTAGGAACGAATTTCCTTTCCCTTTTTGGTAGATATAAAAAGTCATTCATAAAGTATACGATAAAAAATAAAATAAAATTTACACATGTTTAGAGTTGAGGTTATACTGCTGCTCGAATATCGATACTGACACGCACACACACACACGTATATAATATAGAGAGACGGAGAGAAAGAGAAAGAGAGAGAGAAGGTCACCACCTGGAGGACGCATAACGTTTTTTCCTTACGTGACGATTTCTTCCAGTTTACTTCTACCCGCATTCCGCGTTAAAGAATTTTGTTCCAAAAATATATATGTGTATATGTATATATAATATATATATATTTTTTAAATAGATATGCAAGGGTTTCCATGCGATACATTTAATGGCAAAGTTCATTACAGCACATAGAGTCTATTTAGGAGAGAATCGTTCACGACGCTACAGAGGCGGCCGTGCATGTGTGACTGCGACCGAGATATTAGCACAGAGTAAATGAGCTAGTGTAAGAGAAAGTGGGGGATTACATGGCACCGGAGAGAAAATTACAGACTGGTTAAGCAAGCCGAAATCCTCAGAAAAGAAACTTCAGAGTTTACATTCGACGGCTTGTATAAAATAGGTAATGGATCTTCTTTATCGCGGGATTGTCTGAAATATTCCTTGAGAAGAGACAAGTTAGTGGGAGTTTAAAAAGTGAGTTATGAGTACGGCTTTTTGAGAGTGGAGGATTACTGTCGCTATAGCGTTGAATGCCGATATCGAATATATTTTAGCGTTTAGTGCTATACAGGAATCGTGCAACCTCCGCTAATAGATGAGTTGGAGTGTATAGAGAGAATGGAACAGAGGATTGCATATTGGACAGGTTTTAAACAGCTTCAGCGACTATATACCCGGCATCCGTAATTCATACGTAAAAAGATAACCTAGGAGTAGTTTTAGATTTATACTGCATTTAAAATTTGAGAGGTATTTCAGGATAGACAAAGATTGCAGGCATTTGATTTTGATTTCGGCTAGACGAATATGTCAGGAGAGTTTTTTATCAAACCGGAAACTAAGGATTTGACTGACGAATAAATTGGAGTAAGGGAGGAGTCGTTTAGTTTGAGGAATACACTGGAATGTTTTTAATTATTTTACTTCATATATTATTTTTAAAAATTACAGCAATGTTTATCGGAAAAAACAAAAAAAAAAACAAAAACAGGATATAAATACGTCAATTAAAAAAGTTAAATTCGAATTTAAATATCTTAAAAACTAAAACTGCTAGCAGGGCAATATGTGAAATGACTATGTTACATTTAATTTTTTTCAAAATGAAATATTTTAACAATATTTTTTTAAATTTACGTTGCAGCGGCTAAAGTCTTTATAAAAATCTAAGCCATAATATTTTGTTACTGTTGACCATCAATCATTTCAAAATTTATACTCTGGAATTTTACAATTTACGAATTTTGGTATTTTTTCCTGGAAAAATCACCCAATTGAAAAAAATTCACCCCCAGCTGTTGTAAAACGGACTCTGAATGTGCTTCTAATGTTGTTTTTTTTCCTATTATTTTTAGCATTGTCGCGTTTTTATTTTTATTGTAACTGCTAAAACTCTGGAAAGGGATGTAGACTTTTTCTAAATTCTCGATCTTAGCGGTTTAGATGTTTGTTTTCTAACATTTGAGACTTTTATATTGTTGAGTTCATTCTAAGGACGAGAATAAGTCGATTAAAAAAAATCAGTCGCGAAGCTGCTATAGAACGGACTGCGGAATTTAAAAAAAAGAAAATTTTTAAAATTTTGGTCCTTTAATTTTAAAAATGTCGAGCTTTTTTCTACAATTTCACGAAAAAGATACACCGGAATTGTAAAAAAATAAACTCTCTGGCCACACACCTCATGACGCATTTCGGACATAATTCGTCTTCTACTTAGCCAAATGAGTGGGGGAGCGATTATGACCTATTCTCAATCTACAAATTACCACTATGAAATCTCTAGTCATTTCCTTCTCCTCCGCAAACCAAGTGCTCTAATAGTTTCCGTTAATAAGTAATATATTTTTCCTTTCTGCTGGCTAATGTTTCGCAAGTCTTCATTCTACTTCGTAAATAAGTTGTTTTTAATTAAGAACATATATATATTCTGCCTCGGTTTAATTCTATATTTCCCACTGTTTTGAAGGGGTCTCGTTAGGGCATCAACAGGTTTCGTTACCGCGACGTGGCTATTTCATGTGATATATCCGCTTAAAAATTCGATTTTTAAGCGGATATATCACATGAAATAGCCATGTCGCGAAACTGAGTCGAATAATATCATAATAATAGTCAAGAGTGGAAAATAATTTTGAAAATTATTCCATCGAAAGCGTGTCAATACAGGCACAAGACCGCTCATTTAGGCTTGAAATAATTTTAAAAATAATTTTCCATTCTTGACTATTATCATTGTTATTCGACTCAAGTTTATTTAGATTCGCCTTTTCAAGGCCGTGTCCACGAGGGGTTTTAGGAGTTAACCCCTCCCATCACCCCATGAGAACTGAAATAATTATTATAAATACACAAAAATCTGAAAAGAAATCAAAAATTAAAAATAAATATTGAGGTTTTTTTTTAGGGTGTTCTTTTACATTAAAAAAGAAAAAAGAAAAAATATGCTCCATATTTTTAGGTACTTCATTAATATCTTAAGGAAAAACATTTTATTACGAGTATAATCAATAACACATATGTTTAATTATTATTAATGTGTTTATACGGGGTAATTCATTTATGTAAATTATTAATACATATAAATCAAAATGACGGAAATTATCAATAGTATGGGGATATTAGTGAAAAATCTTCTCTTTTTCTTCAGCATTTTCCCGCTAGAGCGGGGTCTGCTATTTTTTAGTAGTTGCGACAAGTGAATGAACCAACCGGCCTGTCGGCCCGGGCCTGGCGTTGGTATAGGCAATTATTATATATGCAACGCAGGTGTACACAACACGCAAGACTACATTCGGAACAAATAGTAATCGTTTGATTTATCGATGTACAAGTGCAGTCCTATTTATGTCTGCTGTATACTGACCTAGCGCGCATATGATGTTGTACGTGGTGGTTTGTCATTTTACTTTCCACGTGATTATTAACGATTACTTATTTATTTAATTTAATTCTTGTAATAAGTTCGTCGTCGTTCGGGATCAAACCCGTGACCTCCATATCGGAAGTCAAGCGCTCCAGCAACTAGGCTATCGCGAGTGAAAAATGTATTGTTATTTATAAAATAAATATGCGAAGAAAATTTTGCAGCCTCTTAAAGAAACTACACCGACAAGGGTACATATTGCAAAGCGATATGCATCTGAATCGTTTTTCTAATAAATTAAAAAATGAATCGTTAAAATCTTAAAAATGTTCGCCATTTGTATCCGATCGTCACATTATTGCTAAAATTCGAATAAATATAATTTAATAATATATATTTCTCTTACGGTGTAAACGTATCGAGCCATATTCAAATTTGCTTCAGGCTGCACTAATCAATTGAAACGACAAAAAGGAACACTTTTTACATATACGCAATTAACTCTTGCATTGGAATTACTGTCATCGTTTTAATCGTCTGCTTGTCGTTGTCTTTTCGTTATTATTTTTCATACATCTCTGCTCCGTATCGTGTTTGTGTGCAGCATCGATAACCTTAACGCGAATCATTACTGTTATCATTATTTGTTATTAACTTTATCGTTTTCTTCTTTTTTAATGGTGTAATCCTGAAAGGTAATTTCGCGAATGAGCGACCGATTATTTTTAAAGTTCTACTACATTTTTCTGTTTATTACTTTCTAGTCTTTTCTTCCATGTTCTACGAATGTTTCGGTTACTAGAAATTCGCTTTATTCTCCCTAGAAAAGTCGTCAGATACCCCTCGGTAGGATGCCTAGCCCGCATCAGTGCGTCGACAAATGTTCGATTATAGTTTGCGGGATCTATTTTGTTTTTCTTCTTGTCTCTTTTTTTTAATCCCTCAAAAGAACAGTGTTTATATCGTAGTTCTTGAATTTCGCATCGTTTTTGTAACTGTTTACATCACAGAAGCCTGTATGTTTTATCGAAAAAGGTGGCGCGTATTTCAACGCTGATTACGAGATTATTTCAGTGAGAAAAGATCTCTAAAGTACGCGATTAATTTTTTTGCAATCTTATTAACAAACTTTACTTTGTACTTTACTTTTTTTTTCACAGCGCGCGTGTGTGTGTGTGTGTCTGGGTAATGGTTTATTTTATTACTGACAAGGGAAGTACGTGAGTTGTCAATCGCAGATTTTGATGAAATTTTGAAATGTTCTAATGAACTTAAAAATATTAGACACTTGTTTGTTTTTTTTTTTCGCTTTAATAATTGACCCATATGCAGTTTAAAGGGACGAAAACCACCCCTAAATTTGACCCCAAAAAATTGTTTTTTTCCGCATATCTCGGCTCCAATTCAATATTTTTCTATAAAACAAAATGGAGATTGTCTTTATTTATTTATTTGATTTATTTATTTGATTTATTTATTTGATTTATTTATTTGATTAAATCGATTCACCAATACAACAGCCCGAAGGCCAATTACTGTATAGTACAACAAAGTATATATCTAGAGACAAAGACACAAAAACACAACTGACATACTCAGACTACACAGCAACGTACACATACACACACCTAAAGGGCAACACCACCGCACTTCATTTGAAGATACTCCTAACAATTTTTATAAGTTCATCGAAATTATTACTAGCAAAAATGTCACTATTCTCATCTTCTCTTTATGTACATTGTGATGTAAAGTTAAAAGTAAACGGAAAGAGGAGCACGAAAAATGTTTCGTTTTAGTAAAACCGATCTCAAAAATTTCAGATCGACAATCGTTACGAGGTGGAACTCTGAAACCTATTTTTTTCGGTAGGACAACTTACCGTGTATTAACCGATTAAAAAGACGTGAGTAATCTATAATGATTTAAGCAGCAAGGGTTGTATCCCCTATTTTTTGGGGGTGAAAACACGTATTTTTCAGCTTAATTTTGAATAAACAATTTAAAAAAAAAAAAAGCTTGCAAAATTTAAAAAACTTATTCAAAAGCATAAAACAAAAAACTAAAGTTGACCTCATTTTAATATATACTACTCCCAACGGGGGTAAACCACCCTCTAATACAAAGTAACTTTTACATGGTGTTTCAAGCGAACAAAATTCATTTAAAATTCGCGTAAGTCGTTTTCGAAGGGTCGCTCATCACATCTAGCACGAATAAATTTTCTAAACAGCTGTGCGATGGAGGATACGTAATATATAATTTTTTTTCAATTTTTTTTCAATTTTTTTTAGTATTCTTAGCAGTGGTATTTTTATATATTACATATTGAGCGGATTTTTTTTTTTTTTTTTTTATCTAAAAGAAATCGAATGCTAACGATTTATTTAATTTTTTCATTATTCTTTTTTAAGACGATTTTCTAATTCGTAATTTGAAGTCACACATTTTAACATTTGGCTTTAAGGATTCAGCATTATAAAATCGTTTTGAATTATTGGCAAAAAAAGAATATAAAACGTTTAAATGTTGAAAAATGTATTATTAATTCTAGCAGGTGCCTTTTTCTTTTGATTCACCGGTAATGCAAAAAAAATTATAATATTTTGCCAGTTAAAAAGTGTTTTGTTTTTTATTTTTTAAATTTGGGAGGTAATAACGGCCAATTTTTATCTATTTATCTATTTTCATGAAGCACTAAGAAGAAAAAGAACAACAACCTTTGAAGAAATGCTCTGGAATAGTAGTTCTTATTCTATGGACCGAACCCCTTCTTATTACATAATTTTTTTTTGCAACCCCAAGTTTTTAGTAATGTAAAAATAAACTATAAAAAAAAAAAAAAACGACAAATTATCTATCAAATTTTGAGGAATATAGAAAAATAAATAAATATATATTTCTTTTCCTTGCTGCACCGATCGATCTCGGTCGTGGGTGGCCATCTGGAAAAGTCTTAATGATATTCTGGTACCGCTCTCTGTCGTATGCAGAGTGTACCAACCACTCTGTATTTAATCCTTCCACGTCTTAATATCGCAGAACCGTGTGTACGTTTTCTCCGTCCAACTCTTCTTTTACCTTCAATTTTTTCTATCAAAATGGTTTGTAGTAGCAAAGTGCATCTTGTCCCACGGATAGTCGATTACACCTGCTGCTGGCCATTTCGGGTTGCTGATGCCAAGCATGTCCACTTTTGGGCGAGATGCCTCCATGGTGAGGTTCTTCAATTTTCCTGCTTCCAATAGGGTTCTGAGTCCCTAATGTCCTTCTTGGCGATAACTAACCGGGATATTCTTCGCACCCCTGCCTCATTGAAGAGGCGCCCGAGACTCGGGACCATTGTTGATATTTGCTTCGCTATGATGGTATTCTAGGGAATGATACATCGCTGGTTTCCCTCTTGCCTAGCGCTGGATTTTCTGTCAGGGTTTACTCCCTTAGCCGAGAGGACCCGCATTTAAGGCGCCGGGTACTCGCCTGTTCGCTCCAGTTTTCCATGCGCAATTCGACAAAGGCCCTGTGTCACAAGCAAGTTGCTGATGGTCTGCTGTTGTTAACGCACTACAAAGCTTAATGGTATTATTGGTAAGAGCACCTTCGGCAAGTACATTCACCACCGTTTCCCTATCAACATTGTGTGTGAATTCCGATTTAGCTGTTCTAGTCAGCGCTAAGTCCGCCGAAAAGAAAATTACCATCCTGCATAACGTAGACGTACAGAATTCACTTGGTTGTTGTTCCGCTTCTGCAAAGTGATTACTTACTAGAGAGATCTAGTTACAACAGCGCCCCGCAGGGCTAAATGTATACTCCTTTATAATATTCTCATATACACTATTAAAATTTTTAATAACAATCTTTATATTTTTTAGATGTTTCTTTGAACCTTTGCAGACCATTCCCCACAAGGACATTACAAACTTTAGGTTGAAAACTGCTGCTTCAGAATACTTATCGCTCCGACCATTTTTAACTCTTAAACAATAAGATTTCTTGATAGTTGCTATTTTTTTGTCTATTTCTCTTTCCGTTCATCTTAATAATTTAAATTTGTTTAAAATTTATACCCGCTTAGTCTAAAAAAAATATATAAATTGACACACGTGAGCTTGTATTTATATTGAAGTTAAATAAAGTGATCAATTTTTGCAATTCTGCGCTCTGTAGTAAGATTTGTAATATAAATTTTATCACTACTTCCAAATACCAGAAGTAAAACATTGTTCCCGTTATTGCTTAGTATATTGCTGCTGTATTTCTCATTGGCCTCCGGATTATAGCACTTTTTACATTACATTCTTCCCACAAAGGCACTGAAAAAAATTAAATTATTCTTCATTTAATCTGCGAGTAATATAACCATTTATAACTAACGTACTTAGTATTCTAACGATTTTGGTGAAAAAGATAACATGTGAAACCCAATTGCGAAACTATTACCGTTTTCATAGCGACAAATTCGAAATGTGGTCGTAATTTTAAATTTACACCGTATGCGACATTTTAATTTTTCCTTCAACGGCACATTTTTATTAATTTATTCTGCATATACGTAATGCGCAATTTGCAATGATGTAACTCTCGGTCCTTCAGACTTGGCCGAGGAGCATATGTGGTCGATGTAATTTCATCAACGCTAAAGAAAAAGTTAGTATGTTCTGCTGATTTCTCGGACGTTATCTGGACGTTCGACAAAGTATAATATCCTTTTTCAATTTTTGAAGCAATTTCTCCTTCAGATCTTTACACGCTGCTTCAACAGCCGACCAACAGAGCATTTGTTTTCAGTGATTGTAAAGTTTTATCAGATCGGTATCGCAAGGTAGTCTATTAGGACCTTATTTATATTCCGTCTACGCGTACAGTTTCCTGTAATCAAACAATATTAGCGGCATATTCGCGAATGATATAGCCTTTCTATCAGCATTATTCAGACCCTTAAATCGAATAGACAAGTGGGCACAACGTTGTAAAATAGTGTTTAATCCAAATAAGTACCACCGGCATATTACATAAACAGAACAGATGAATTTTCAACGACAAAAAATTAATGATAATGTAATTCCGCAGGTTCATATCTCTGAACCGAAGGCTTACACATGGCGCCCTCAAACTCGACAGTTGTTGCTCGTGCTGGATTATTGCATCCATTGTGTTAGGACGCAGGTCGGCATTGAATTTAAACATCAAATAGAGACGTATTTAAATATGACTGCGCCCATTTACCGAAAATATATAATTATACGAGTCCGCTTTGAGGAGTAGTAGTAATCTTAACGAAATTCAGCAACAGCAGTCGACGATAATAATTACGTGTGCACTATTTTATGTCTCCAACTTGACATTATGTAATAAATAATCCATTTATCTGAGAGACTTACCTTTACCAGTAAGAAAAGGTATATTCGAAAATTCTAACGTAGCAGTAATCCCGACATCGGCAGAATCTATTCATCCGGACTTGCAGACAAACCGCCAAGACGACTGAGAAAGAAATGGTACCGGCACGCTCTTTCGACTACTTAACCGCTGAAAAAGTTTTCAACATTTCAGTTCTTACTTTCTCAGTTGCTGCTGCTATATGAACAGTTTATGTTGTATTTACTATCTTATTTAAAAACGAATTATGTCTTAATTTAACGTCTCGCCGGAGGCAATAAATCGATAATTCGAAGAATATCTGTTAAAGTCGTTTAAATTTAATTGTACGATTGTTTTCTTAGATGGAACTTGCAAACAAAGTACCGGAGCAGTAAGACCTACTAATTTGCCCACAGAACATCGAAGAAACCATCATCGTAACGGTCACGCTGTATTCTGTAAGTGTCGCAAACGATTACTTTGAATGAAATTTAACAAGTGCGCTGACGAATTTGCAATTTATTTAAAGAAATTAAAATTTTACATAGTTCACTTATTACATGCCTCCCCCGCTGTAAAATAAAAAAGTTTAATAAATATTACGTAATTCGAATTTTAAAATGAAACTACCGATATATGTGTACACCTATGTAAAATATTATTGAAGAGACATTTTAAAAATTCGAAAGTTATCCAGTTTCGAAACACAATTGCAGAATTTCAGTCGAAAATCGTAAATGCTTTCGTATTAATTTAGAAAAATCATACGTCAAATAATTACAACTGAATAATCGAAATAGTAAAATAAAATAAAAATAGAGCAATGATTAAGATAGATTAGTTGTGTTTGAAAACCGGTTGTTTCCAGCATAATAGGTGTGAATCGCTAGAGTCTGTGAGTTATCGATTCTTCCGGTGAAAAAATAAATAAATAACTATCCGTAATAAAAAAATATAAAAACATTTTGAATTTTTCAATATAAAAATAAGCTAAATCAAATATGAATTAAATTAGTTAATAAATTTATTTCCACATGCGCGGAACGTTAACAAAGTTTTTAATTAGTCAGCTACCGTGACGTAGTTGGTTAGGCGATGGTGTTTCATTCGGGTAGTACCTGGTTCGGGAACACTCGAATTGCGCACCAGACCCGCGAAAATTACACGGATTTTATAAAAAATCGACGAAGGAATAAAATAAGTAAAAGTCGCTCTTTCAGTGATTTCCATAATGTGTTGTCATATCTCGATGGAACACGTTTGCTATTTAGAACAACGGAACTACATTTCAGTTGCTTGAAAAAAACCTCTTAAAGGTTTACGAAAAGTAGCCTATCATCTCGCTAGCAGTGCAGTTCTTATTCTAAATATTTTTAAAAATCTAGAAACGTACACGTTTAAAGGAATGCTGCATAAAATACAATAATTTTTTGCACGAATATTATATAAAATAATGTAAATTGCAATAATTTCTAACTGAATATGTAGAATTTTCAGTGCACAGCATATTATGTGTTTCATGAAGCTCGTGTGTCACATTAATACAAAACACTTTCGTATTGAATAATTTACATAAAGTACAGGGTGCGGCAGCATAACTTCCTTTTTTAAAATGAGCCACTCTTTTTTCTACTAAATTTTGTTAAAGAGAAATAATAACAGAAAATCGAAATAACATACTCTAGATCTCTCCCCTCCCCCCCAATTGGGGGCAATATGTATGCTTCTTGCCTTGCAGTTTTATTTCGATTTTCTGTTATTATTCTCTAGAGCGCTTGACTTCCGATATGGTGGAGGTCACGGGTTCGATCCCGAGCGACGACGAACTTATTACAAGAATTAAATAAATAAATAAATAAATAATCGCTAATAATCACGTGGAAGGCAATGGCAAATGACCACGTTCAACATCATATGCGCGCTAGGTCAGTACACAGCAGACCCACACCGGACGGACTGCACTTGTATATCGATAAATCAAACGACGACTAATCAGTTCCGAATGTAGTCTTGCGTGTGTACACCTGCGTTGCATATAATAATTGCCTGGTACACAACCTATATCGGTACAGCTAAAAATGTACGAATAGGTTGCACCAACGCGCTATGTAGCGTACGGCACCTTCAGAAGAAGATTCTCTTTAACACAATTTAGTAGAAAAAAAGTGGCGCATTTTAAAAAAGGAAGTTATGCTGTCGCACCCTGTACAAATGTGATGACTGTATGAACATTTCGAGTTCGATCAATTAGAGGCATCTATTATTATAATATAAAGAGTTATTTAGAATTTGAGGGAACCAAGTTTTGGGAAAATTTCAGTTCTGATTATCTTACCCATCAATCAGTGTTCACTCTCAATTATAAATTGTCATTAAAATTAAAAGCAAAATTTATTAAAAATCGTAATTTTGTCATTTAATATATCATCAAACAATATATAGTATTCTACTTAAATTTTAAATGACAACACACATAAAAGTTTACAATTAAAATAAAATCTCATTTAAGGCAATTTAGTAGTAAAACCTATATAGATAATAATTATGTAAATAAATAATGTTATTATTATCTTATTCCTTTAAATGTTAGTTGAATTTAACAAGGTGATATTCCTTCGTCCATGAATTTTTGTAATTTGTAGTTTACTGTAAATTAAATAGTTTCTACTTTATAATAATAGACACTTCTGCGCATATTTGATTTTAATGGGTTTTGTTGGATAAGTCAGTATAGGAACGGAAGTTTAAGTTCAAGTTTACGTTATTTATTAGAATAAAAAAGTAATTTTTAGAAGCGACACTAAAATACGTTTCGCGGAGTAGATAAAATATTATATAAAAAAAAAAAAAAAAATTCTCGGCAATATTTATAAAAAGATACCTACATCCTCTCTCGACAAAGGTTAAAAGAAAAAACGGAAGCGATCATTCCCGATTGAAATTCGGAGGAGCTGTTCGAACAATTCTTAACGCAGTTAATCATTGATAGTTTGTTTTCCGATTAGTTTACCTTATACCGTGATTTTAGTTTTTCATCGTGGACTTGATTTAAATATTAACATGAGTGGAGTAACCTGCTTTTTCTTTACTTAAATTGTAAATTTTCATCCCTGTTTTGAAAGTAAAAATAAAACTATTAACATTGTCAACATTTTCTTTGCATATTTATTGAATAAATAACAATACATTTTCCACTAATATCCCCATACTATTAATAATGTCCATCATTTCTATTTATATGTATTAATAATTTACATAAATGAAATACCCCGTATAAACACATTAATAATAATTACACATATGTTATGGATTATACTCGTAATAAAATGTTTTTCCTTAAGATATTAATGAAGTACCTAAAAATATGGAGCATATTTTTTCTTTTTTCTTTTTTAATGTAAAAGAACACCCTAAAAAAAATCATCAATATTTATTTTTAATTTTTGATTTCTTTTCAGATTTTTATGTATTTATAATAACTATTTCAGTTCTAATAGGGGGTCCCTTCCCCCCTCGTGGACACGGTCTTGCGTCCAACGAACAGCGATTAGGTCCGAGTCCCGTTTTCGTTCGTTTTTTTATGTTCTATATCTGCAAACATCTGATGCGCAGTTCGAGCGCGGTCTCTGATTCGAATCCCGCTGCCGTACATTGGCACTTCAAAAATTTCACTTGCGCTTTGACGCGCCCGCAAAGAAAAAAAAAATGAATTCCCAGTGTATAATAATAACGTTATATTTTGTATAGTGTAAATCGTAACCGTCAAGTTAAAAAAAATGTATATATATGTATATATATGTATATACAATTTTTTTTAGAGGGGCACAAAAACAAAAAGTTGTTAATGGTAGTTCTAATTCTTCATTAATATCATTCTTAAGGTAATCAGAGAATTCTTGAAACTTTTTATAACGAAAATAAAGTTGCATAAAAAAAAGAATTATTTATTTTTGACAATAATCTGTTTACAATATATTCCATAAAGTTAAATGATTCAATAAAAATCTATTCACAAAATTCGATTGCAATTTTAAATGGAACAATATCTCGTGTTAATTGAATTGTCTACTTGTTAAGGAAGTTTTCTACTTAATAGTTTTGGGTCCACAGTACCAAAATTTTTTGTTTTTGGTGACACTTTACGTATTTTCGTAAAAATTTTTGATTGAACTCAATCTCTGTCAAATTAAAAAGTTCCTTAGTGCCAACACCTATATGGTGTTAACACTTAAAATGTAATGCTCTTGTTTGCTTTTTTTAAATTTAATAATGCTTCTGCGTATAAATATTGTAAAACTTTATTTCATTTTTTTTTTTTGTCGTCTCTAATCTAACCTAACCGCGTGTTTTTAAGAATAAAAAAATTCTTTTGAAGCTACTATTTTAAAATGTTGCAGATGCTTACTTTGAACAATTCTCAAATTGGAACACTTGCATTTACAAATAAGAAGATATAAAGAATTCGCTTTTGTTTTTTTTTGAGAGGGGAGGATTAAAATAAACATTTCAAAAAATTTTAGAAAACAAAATTAAAATAATAAATAATAATAAATAAATAAATATATTTCATTTTCATTTTTTCATTAAATTAATTTACATAAACCGCAAATGCGCTTAGTTAGCGCGAGCAGCGGAACTATTGGTCATTATACCTGGACTATAAATATGTGCAATTATTATTGAGACAGGGAAACGACAATTTTGTAGTCCAGGTTTACATAGTAATAACGTACGGTTACAACAATTATTCTTCACTAAAAGTAAAATCAACAATCATTAAAAATAAACAACTGCGAAGCTTACAAAGGCTAGTGTTTAGTGTACGAATCAACACTAGCCTTTGTAAGCTTCGCAGTTGTTTATTTTTAATGATTGTTGATTTTACTTTTAGTGAAGAATAATTGTTGTAACCGTACGTTATTACTATGTAAACCTGGACTACAAAATTGTCGTTTCCCTGTCTCAATGCTACAAACATATTTCCTTTAATAAGAAGGGTATTTCGAGAAATTAACTTGTGCGAAATTCTCATACGAGCAAGTGCTGTTATAATTAAAAATAAACAATAATTAATTATCCAATTAGTATTTTGTGCTGAAAGAAAGGTGATCAGAAATCAGTCTTTTTTATTTTGAAACTCGAGAATAAAGTTACATTATAACCGGGAAAAGTACGTTGTTTAAATACGAAAATTGTAAATAGAGCGATTAAATAACCTTACCGAGCGATTTTTACCTATTCAGCAGATGTTATCGCTAAAATTCGTTTATTTTCTTTAATTTAGCGCAGTCATTTCCAACACCGATGGAAGAGCCAAAGAAGGTACTGCAAGGGTTGTACTTGGGTTGCACGCAAGTATCCAAATCCAGCGGCATGGATGTATTGAATGAAGCTATTAATCGTTTGCTGGAAGAGAAACCATTGTCACAGTGTCAGCCAGTTAATGTTGCCGTGGCTCCGTCTATGATCACCATTTCCACCTCAGAGGTATAATTTGAGACATTCTCTTTTGTATAGCGAGATCACTGGTAATAACAATGAGCGCACTAGCATAAGTTTTAAGATATCTCTAATTTGATTTCTTTCAAATAAATTTATATTTTCATTTAAATTTTTTTTTTTTTTTCATAAAATTATTGTAGAAAATAGGTGTTTTTCTTCTATTAGGTAAATAATCTTTTTTGAACCTCTAAAATTTACCTGGGATATCTTTTATTTCCAGCGTCGGCAAAATGTTTACATAATAAGTCCCGTTTTTCATTCTTATAAATTATTTATTATTAACACTTACTTTTGCTCGTTAATAAGGGGTATTTATTTATTTTATATTTATAAATTGGAATAAACTAAAAAAGCATTGGCGGAAAAATTTTAAATGGAATTCGACTGTAACACGGTTCTTGCTTTGAGCAGCAGTACTCGGCAAGGAAGAGGAAACGGATTTGATTAGTCTTTGCAAAAGTCAAAATTGTTCTCTATATTTATATCGGGGTGCAGCTTACGGGTGGAAAATATTGCGATTTTTTTTTTTTTTTTTTTTTACATTGTTATAACTAATCATTATCGTTCTTTGCCATTGAGCTTAGTCCACTGTGAATTTTAATTTCACGATCATAAAACCTTCCTGTACTTACTATTATTATTATTATTTTCGGTTTTGTTATAATGGTAATTATTATTTTATTCACTATTATTATTATCACAATTATCGTAATTTTTATTATCATTATTGAAATGATTATTGCTGTTATTATTTAATATCCATGAAGCAGCGAGTACTATTTAAAAGAACAAACTCAGTTCAGTTTGAGATAATTTGATTTGCTGAGTAAAAAAGATAGGTCGGTCCAAATAACTGAAATCGACATCGTTAATTATTAGCACAATTGAACGATTTATTAGTCTTAGAGGAGTTAAATGAAGGGGACGCAGAGAGGATCCTTTTAAGCGCACTAATCTAAAGTTGAGAAAACTGAACAGAGCAAAGTGAAAAAAATAATAAAATAAATAATTCAGTAAGGGTAGAAATAAAACCGAACCGTAAATAAAACTAAAATCAAGAAACGGTAAAATAAAAACAATCCCAGCGAAACTGATAGCGAATGACGCGATAAGCAAATCAGTAAACTACCAATTAAATAAGCTGCGACAATATGAAACGTTCATCAGCTGACTATAGCATGCATAAACAGCGTCGCTCGCTAATGAATCATCGGCAATGCTAATAAATCTGCTAGAAATACACCTTTTCCGCGCTTATCAGCTGCTTTTAAGAAATGTTCGATTTTTCATTGGTGCTATAGCTGACCGCATACGAATCTAAATTAATTAATTCGGCGTTACTTTTCTTTCTTGTCGAACATGAGTCAATGCTCTTTGTCAGCGAGCCCAAAAAAAAACAAAAAAAAAACGTTCGAAGTTGAATAGCTTTTTTAATGCCCTTCAGACCTATATAATACGTTTTGCTTTCCCCAAATACCCCTGTGATTTTATCATTCTTCGAATACGCTCTCTCATTCGTGATTTTACCAATTACGTAGATGGAATGACCGTTCGCGATAAATATTTCATTCGTCTCAGAAATGAATAACCTCCCTTTCTACCGCAAAGTTTTATCAAAGTATAATACTCTTAAGTGTAACATTATCGTATATAGGAAGAGCGTAATGTTCCTTCTGTTGTTCAGTTCAATTCTCTTAAATCGTACTGTTCGATGCTGAACATCGTGACTACCTGTGTGTACACATTTTCTAGTTGTACAGATATCTAGCGTTCACGGCAACTGGTATATTCAAAATGCGAGTGTACAAACTAAAATTCACTTTACATTGATTAGTAAATGTTTCATTTATGCAAATGCAGAGTCCTAAATATGTGTCCGTTTATAATACCTACTGGCACGCATATGACGATATGCATGTTTGCCTTTTAGCGATTAATTTTGTAATAATTTCTGTCGTCGCCTGCAATGGAACACTCAGAACAGCTCCGTGACATAAGTCAAGCGCTCTAATGACTATTACTAAATTAGTACTGGCCTCTGTTCCGTTGTCCGTGTTGTATCTTCTCGCCAACACTCGATGTTCGACAAAGTTCTGCATTATGCTTCCATAGGGAAAAAATCGTTTTTTTTGTTTTTTTTTTGATTTAGCGTTAAACTAACTAATCATTAAATTAATCATTCAGGTTGTTTTAAATAAATCAATATTTTTTTTCCGTCGCTGGAATTTATCTCCGTTTATTTATTAATATATTTCTATGATTTAGGAGGACAGAATGATAACAGAATGCCGGGTGCGGTATCTTTCGTTTCTTGGTATCGGCAAAGACGTTAAAGACTGTGCCTTCATTATGCACACTGCACAAGATATATTTGTTGCGCATGCCTTCCACTGTGAACCGTCCGCAGGACATTTATGTAAAACTGTCGAAGCCGCTTGCAAGGTACCACCACCTTATTCTGAATATATTTTCACAATTTCAGTATAATATAGTTACGATGGGAGGTCGGAGGGGAGAAATAAGAAAAAAATGTAAACTCCGATCTGATTAATTTATAATGTTTACACGCAGTTACGTTATCAAAAGTGTCTGGACGCCCATCCCACCGGATTTGCTCGTGGCCAGAACTCCTTTGAAACGCCGATTAAGGGCTTAAGTGCAACGTGGAAGTCGTTCGTTGGATCGTTCAAAAATAGAAAAGCAAAATCTACCGATTCTTGAGGTTGGACATTATCTCTGCAGGTATTTTACGCGTAACGATATTAATTCGTGTATAAATTTATCAACTTTTGAAATAAATATAACACACTTTAAATACACAATACACTATTATTATTTATTTAATAAAATAAAACACTGACTAGTTTCGGATAATTGTATCCATCTTCGCACTAATATAGTGTGTTATATTTATTTCAAAAGTTCATAAAATATCACAAAGGTATGGAAGAAAATCACATTTATAAATTTATCGTTTAAAAAAGTCGTAAGGAAAATTATTTTACAAAAGACCAACATTCCGATAAAATCGTTGTGTTGTAATTATCGTTTATTTTATTTTCTTTTTTTTTCTTTTTTCGTTAATATAATACTATACGACAAAAACGCTTATTAAGTACTGATTTTTTAGTCTGTTCGTTTGCAAATTTTAAACGAACCATCTACATAATTATTTCTCGACATAGAATACTTGTATTTAAAGCATAACAGTCTGTAATTGTACTGAAAGTTATATTCTATTCGATAACTCATATTAATCTTTCTTTTTCTTTTTCTTTTTTTTTTTGTATTTTTCATTTTATGCGAGGGGTTTACTGAAATGCAACTATTTTTTGTCGATTCCTATAAAAAAAAAAAAGTAGGTGGAAAAACAGACGAAAAATCTACCTACGTGTCTATGTTGTTTTTCCCTCTTGTTTGCAAAAATACTATACTTTCTGAACCAAATTCATGTACTTATAATTTGCGCAGCAGTTTGTGTAATTATTATTACCCCGAAGACCTAATTCTCGTCAATTGGTATCTAGGTATTAGTAATTTTAATTTTTCCTTTTAAAATAATGTACGAAACATTCGTACACCGCCTCAATTAACGACCAAAGTGATAAAACGGCGAAAGGTAATTAGTATCGATCCGAATTAAAGCTGCTGTTTTTTTTTTTTGTTTCATTAAGGCGAGCTCGTCGTCATTTTTAAAGAATGTATGCTTCCAGTACACAACGGTGTAGCTTATACTTTCAAGCAATGAATAAATGAACAGGATGCAACGATTAATCAATCAAACGGGATATTCGAAAAAAATTATGCAACTTTTTGTTCATATTGTTAACTGAATGTAATTAATCAGCTTCGCTACTTTCTCAGGACATTTTACAAGTAAATGTCGTTCACAGATTGTTTTTCTCGACATGCCGGATGAACTGTGAAAAAATTTCGGCTCATAGCTGTTAAAGTTTGCATTACTCTCTATGTATCAACTATCTATCTAAGGGTTACGCAAGAGCTTATTACTTTAAAATGAGGAAAGTTCGTTTCAAAACTTCTAATTCTGAATTATTAAACAAACTTTTCCTATCTTCGTGATTTTTATTTTCCGTTTTTTTTTATTATGTTTAGCGAATATTCTGGTCATAAGATTTTTTTCCCGTGATATTTGAAGAATACGAAATGCATAATTTTCCAAAACACGATGAGACTTATTAAAATTTTGAAACCGTTTTACATGCCCGTCATCGGGTACAAATCCAACAGTAATGCTTAATTTATATTTTTTAAATACAAATGAAGATAAATTCAACTCCCAAAATTAGATGATTTTTAAGTATATATATATATATATGTGTGTGTGTGTGTGTGTGTGTGTGTGTGTGTGTGTGTGTGTGTGTGTGTGTGTGTGTGTGTGTGTGTGTGTGTGTGTGTATGCATATATATATATATACTAGGGAATTGGTCACACTGGCCGCTTCGCGGCTCGTTCCTTCGGACTTTAAATTGTATTATTTTGTAAATTTTCATAAAGACTGCAGCGTTCACATATACTTTTTTTTTTTTTTTAAAGAAGTGCACCAATACGTCAATTAAAAAGCGAAATTTGGATTAAAATATCTGAAAAACATATGTGAGAGGAATATAAAGTAAGTAAAAGTAAAGTAAAGCACGCCCCATACCCTTCACAGGGCTTCGGGGATTCTGATACATTTAATTCTTTTTGGGGACTTTAGTCAAGTTAAAAATAAAATCAATACCTTAACTCACATAAAGTTTCTAAAAATTTTTTGTTTAAAACTTGATTTTCACTTGTTTCAAAATTTGGGCTTTTTGGTTTTAAAATTTCGGAGGTCTCGTTTTTTTTCTATATTGTAGTGATTAATATACATCATTTAAAAAAAAAAAAAAATGACTCTTCAGCTACGACGGAAAGGGCTGTGGACTTTTTTTTTTAGTTTCCAGTCTTACTGCTTTAAGCGTGTATTTTCCCAAATTTTGGTCTTCAAATATCAACATTTTTCAAATTTTATATTTTTCCTGTATTCTCGAGACCTTAGTATGCAGGTTAAAAAGAAAATCAAACCTGTAACTCATATAGAACCGGCTATGGAATTTTTTGAAATTATTTTTCTTAAAATTCGATTCTCACATTTTTCTAAATTTGGGCCTCTTAATTTAAAACTTTTTGGGGCCTCGGATTTTTTCCTATATTCTAGCGATTGAAATACATCATTTAAAAAAAAAAAGAGGGGCCCTCTAGCTACCACGAAAAGGGCCGTGGACTTTTTTTTAGTTTTCAGTCTTACCGCTTTATTAGTTCCTAAATATCAAAATTTTTTGAATTTTATATTTTTCTGGTATTCTGGAGACCTTGTTATGTAGATTAAAAAAAAAAATTAATACCGTAACTCATATAGAACCGGCTGTGGGACTTTTTGAAATATTTTTTCTGAAAACTTTATTTTCACATTTATCAAAATTTGAGCTCTTTAACTTTAAAATTTTAAGAGTTTTATAATTTTTTTATGATCTCACGAAGAAAATACATCGATTAAAAAAAAAAAATTAACTCTCTAGCTACTATAGAGCGGGTAGTGTAGGATTTTTTTCTTGCAGCTTTATAAGATAATATATATATGAATGTTCGTATTTGTTGTTGTTGAATAATTTTTATTTTGTACATACACAGGATGTGCATTTTTTGGATCCTACAGAGCGAGAAGTGATTCCGCATCGTCATTTACAGTCACCGATGACTGCGAGACATTTCCCTAATCAAGATATTTTACCATCCAGTTTAAACTACTTACTATCGCCGACATTAAATTTCAAGAAAATTTATTAAAAGTTAAATATTTTCCCTAATAGAGACGTATGCTTGCCATTTTTTAAAGATAGCGCCAAAAGAATAATTCATCATCTCAATAATAGTCGCCCTCCGAAAAGGTGCATATTGAAACATATTTAATTCGCAACATTTTATAGTAAATATGATTTGTAATTATCGCTGTTTGTATTCAATATGAAGATTTTTAACATTTATTTTCTTCTTCTTTACGAAGATGAATATACTGAAACGTAATAATATATTAATCGTAATGATTTTGAACGAGTAAAAATTTTGAAACTAAAAATTTTGTTTTATTATAACATTTTATTTGTTTCCTTCTTTCTCATCTTACCATTTGGTGAGTTGTAATAAATTAAGAATTACTGAAAAGCATTCCAAATCTAATTCGTTATGTTTTAATAAATAAGTAGTTTGTGTTAAAGTGATAATAATAATAATAATAATAGTATTTATATTAAGTTAAATCTTTTTGCAAATTGACATTATATTGTATGAATAGAATTTCAATAATATAGACACGTAGTTTATTCTATTTTAAGCAATATTTTTTAGTGATTTGCCATTTTTTTCATTTTTCAACTTATTATTAATGAATTAGTATGTTACTTAATAATTGTAATTTTTTATATATTACAAAATTGGTGTGGTAATAATTTGAGAAAATTAAAACATTATATTTACGTACGTATTATTATTACTGTTACTGATACTGCTATGATAAGAATTAAAGATGTTATTTTACTATTAACTACATTTAATTTACCTATCAAAAAAAAATTAAGATCTTTATATGTTTAGAAATAATTTGTACGAGAAAAAAATAATATATCGATCACACATGTTTTCTTTTTTGTTGTCCAAAATATATTTTTATTGATTAACAGTTTTAACTTGGACTGTTAAGGGTCGGTGAGGGGGGGTCAAGAAAATGATTAAAAACGAACTATTAAAAATTAAAGATTTTTTATACTGAATGTAGAGAAAAGCAAGCAAAGAGGATAATGTAAAAATAATTATTTGAATAATTACCATCCCAACCTCGCAATTTTTTTCCGTTTCTCTTAGAGCTTTTTGAAATATTCTCTTGCATATCTAATGACGTCATCAAAATTATAAGCTGTTTCACAGATTTAATAGCATTTTTATTTCAGCAAGTCTAGCTTAAAATAGAGAACGTAATCAAACAGTTAAACAACAAATGGAGTAATTGTATTTTTTTTTTTCTTTTATTGTAGGTAATTTCATATTTAAAACGAATGGTGTAAACATAATAAATTTTAATAGAACATATAAATTAACAAAATTGCAGTTAATTTATAAAAAAATATTTGCCGACTAGTTTTGTTTACTAGAACTGTGTAATCGTACCATCTGAAGACGATTAAACTGTAATTAGATGCTATGATAATGATTATTGTAACCGAATGTAGTCGACAAATATTTTTTTATAAATTAATTAATTCTGATCTTTTATTCTATGTTTTATTCATTTTTTTTGTCTTTTACTGAGAATTATATATTGTTTAAATTTTTTGAAGATGAAAACAAAAAAAAAAGAAAGAAGTAATCAGCGTTAAATGCAATATAAATTAATTTAAGTAACCTATTTTTTCATTTAAAACCAGAAAATAATAATTATACAAAAGCAGTATATTTTTGTGGAATGATAAAATAATTTGTTAGCAAATGCGGGAAAGGCAAAAGACAAATGGTAGACCGAAAATGAGAATATTGTATAGAGATCAAAAAATTACGAAATAAACTTAGTATATTCACTATTGTTTGAAACTTAATTCGATTTAACGTGCTTTTATTTTATTTTATTCTTTAAATATTGTAATTTGCGTTTCTACTTTTATTTTGTTTTTATTTTTGGAACATTCCATATCTTGAAATCAGATATTTTAATAAATTGTTCGTCGACTCGGAATAAATATTACGACAATTTGGAAAATATAAAAAGAACAAACATAAATTACCCTAAACTGACTCACGAAAGGGTTTGAAATAACGCATGCTATCTCATAAAAGGGCCAGGGTGCTTGCGAATTCGGTACGATGTTTTTTGTCGTCTTAAGAACAGATTTTTCAATTTTAAAGCTACTGCATATAAAGCCGATACAACGATTATTGTCTACGATAATGAGACAGAGCCTAAAGTTCTTTGTACATGTCATGAGATGGGACGAATTAAAATGAATTCTCATACAAGGAAAAATTAGCGGGAGAAGAATCGAGGCCGACCTCCGACGAGGCTCATAGATATCATATTAAGTCTGTCACAAAACTGCCTCTATCAGAACTAGTGTTAACAACAGAAGAAAATGACGACAGCTGGTTTCTCGATCCACTTGCTCACGACCGTTAGTTACGACATAAGCAAAGGGACAACACCACTGAAAAGATGTTTACCGTGAATTCTTATCTTGAAAATATTTAAACTGGTTCTGTAAAAATTAAAAGTACCCTGGAGAAAGCGTGAAGATGTCGCGAATCCAATGAACTCTGATTCTATTTTCTCAGAACATTCAAACGCGAACCGTAATAAATTTTAACTGAAATTGGCTTTACATTTTAGAAAAGAGAAATAGAAAAGTCAATTTTTAAAAATAATTACCCCCTACCTCTTCCGCAATGTATAATTTAGCGAGTGAAAAATAGTACTTCTTTCGTTAATATTAAATTATCGCGGCAAATAAAAAAGTGCAATTTGTAAGTTGATACGTGTAATACTCTTTTACATTTTAACTTAATAATAATTGCATAAAAATAAATCTTCGGCCGGTATAAAAATAATTTATCAAAATATTAAGTCCCTTAATAGTATTCTATTTTCGTGTTGTCGTTTATGAAGATTCATCAATGTATAAATCCATGTTTCGGTGGATGATGTGGTTCAATGAATTCGTGTTTTGGTGGATGATGTGGTTCAATGAATTCGTGTTTCGGTGGATGATGTGGTTCAATGAATTCGTGTTTCGGTGGATGATGCGGTTCAATAAATTCATGTTTCGGCGGATGATGTTCGATAAATTCATGTTTCGGCGGATGATGTTCGATGAATTCATGTTTTGGCGGATGATGCGGCTCAATAAATTCATGTTTCGGCGGATGATGTTCGATGAATTCATGTTTAGGCGGATGATGTTCGATGAATTCATGTTTCGGCGGATGATGCGGCTCAAAAAAGTCTTTTTTTGGTGGTATATGTTCAAATTTTTTATCGAAATGTTCTGGTATGTGGTTGCCAAATGTAAAGTCAACTGTTATTACAGCGATAATTAAACTCTACAAGGAAAACAATGCAAACATAATAAACTTTAAATTTACAAGAATAATTACTAATTTTTTTTTATTAAATAAGCGAGTAATATAATATAAGAATTTTTTTCTATTTATTTATTTATTATTCCACGCGTTCATGGGTTTTGAATATAATTAATCTTTGAATAAGATATTCGTGGGAAAGAGATGCTCTCTTCACTGACACAATTTTGATTTTACCATAGTCCTTCATAATTTTTTGTTAATTGAGCGTTTATTTTTATTTATATTTTACATCAACAAAAATGTATTTCATTTCTTAGATTCTTTGCTAGCATTCACTTATTTGGTTCACTCAAATTGTGACTATTTAAATATGTTTGTATTCTAAGAGTATTTGACATTTAATAGGGGAGACTGGGGACAATTGAAACAATTTTCATATTTTATTTTTTTACATCCAACCTATATTTATTTTTTAAATTAATTTATAGTATATTGTTTGCACAATATGTAAGGTTCGTAAATATATTTACATGTTTGTCTTATTCCCATATAGTCAAAAAATATTGAAATAAAACTGATAATACTTTAAATGTTTCAATTGTTCCTGGTAGGGTGACGGTTGAAACAGAATCCAGGGACAATTGAAACAACAGTGATGAATAATACGCAACTATTTAAAATATTTATTTCTTATATATTATAAACGATAAAAATTAACTAATACCTTTTTACATTATTCGTGCATACCGACTACTAAAAATAATAATAAAATATTAAATCACTATATCAAAATATAAAGTTAATGTTTATTAATGAAAAATAAGAATTGTTTAGATAATTCGAATTACTTTATGAATTATTCAGAAAGACAATTATGGCGTATATAAGATAATTCTTGTCGAGTGCATTCCTCGTGGGACCATTTTCGACATTCTATGCATTGAACCCATTTTACTTTAGGTCGGCTTGAACCATAAGGTTTCAAACAAACCGAGCAGAAATATTTTTTTTTTTTTTTTTTTTTTTAGGCACGTCAACAGTGGAACTTACCCAACGCAGAGAGTTGTCCATTATATAAGGAAAAGATTAGAAACTGAGGAGATAAAGAAGGCTAACAAAGGAATTATATTGAGAGAAGGGAATGCAAGAATGACATGGGCACTATAAGGAGTGGGAAGGCCAAGGCGCAGAAGATCAAAATACAGGACGTTCGGAGGAAATAAAGGAGCATTCGAACAAGACGTGATTCGCATCGCAGGTATAATTGAGCTCTGGAAGGTCAAAAGGACACAAAAGTGATTGAACAAGAGAAAAGCGAAAAAGAGAAGCCGGAAGCAGACTATAATTGAACCGCAGGCGAACTATAGAGGAAATAATCGAACGGCTAAGACAGTTGTTACGTCGGTTTCATCAATACTATAAGTATCTTTTGCTTCAAACTGGTTTTGATCCATAAGTTCCATTAAGTTATCAAAAAATAGTTCGACATTATTAGCATTAAAACTCATGAAAGACTTGTAACTTCAGCACAACGAATTGAAAGCTCCGAATTACGTTTCATGAAACCACTAAATTAGTCTACTTCTGCTAGGCGATTTATAATCCACGTTTCTGGTACATTAATTGAATACTTTATGGCCAATTCATATGCCAGTTTTCGTACTTCTTTGGACGATAATCCATAAAATACATTAGCCGTCCTAATAATATATGCAGCAAAAAATTTTTCCTACTCTGGGTTGAATACGTGTCTTACGCATCGGTAACCCATGGTTACGGGAGTCACAGATTGTTCTTCAGTTGTTTTTTTCTGTTTTATAACATATCTACTTAATGAGACATGGTTCAAATCTAATTTTTTTGTAGCAGATCGTATAGAAAGATTGTTCTCAAACATTTCCCTATATGCTTCTGCATATTTAAATATGGGTAATGAATCATAATATGTTTTCCGTATTCATGTTAGTTTTTTCTTATACTTCGTATTTTTTTATGTCGAGCAAAACAAAACTCATCCTTACATAAATTTTTATGGCCACGATGATGAAAAAAATCAAAATTCGGGTTATTAGATTTTAAATGATGTTGCAACTTTTTGTCTTCTCATTTAAAATTACCTTTGTATAGTTTTTATACTATTTAATAACATTTTTGTCAATCGTTTTTATAAACAATACCATTTACGAGGAACAATTTCTCGTACGATCGCAAAAATTAACTAATTCAGAAACGAACTATGTGGAGAAATAAGGGAACAGAGTTTGAAGGACACTTAACGTATAATTCTATACTTTCATTTATTTTTTCAATTGTCCGCATGGTAGGTAATTTAATAAGATCATCGTATTCTCTAAACTGACTAAAATTTTTACAAATACTAATAGCACTATCAACAGATAAAACATTAAAATATATAATAAATATTTTAAAAATCGGATATTTATCTTTTTGTTCGGTGTATCACAATTATAAACACAGTACAAAAATTTTCAAACACAATGCTAAACTCGTTTAACTATTCTACACGTGGTTACTGCCAGTTTTAGTCAATGAACGAGTATTAATTGCCAACTATATGTTCGAAACAATTCACATCAGTGTTCACGTGAGTAAAAAAAATACTGGTAGTATTATTTTGGAGAGTGTTTCAATTGTCCCCAGTCTCCCCTACTTTTTTCCATTCCCACCGGTTTTAAAAGCAGGGGATCAAAGTATATTCTCTCGTTCAGTCATAATGAGTAGTTTTAATTAAATTTTCTCGTCGCAATCATTTAGTCGGTAGCAAAAAAAAAAAAAAAAAAACACTGTTAATATTAAATGTATTTCTATCGATAAAGCGGAGGAAAGAATTCCTATTCGAAAGATTTGTCGTACACTTTTTGGACCGGGTGACGTCAAAAATTATACATTAACATACGAGTTATTTTTACTAATTCGTTACACCTACAACACAATAAAGAATGTGCGAGCAAATCGTTTTCGTAAAAATTATATAATAAAATAAAATACGGTTCGGTTAAATTTTTTTTTCCAAAACCGTAGACAGAAAACAACTATTTATAATGTGCATTATAATTTCGATACACTCCTAATCACGAAATTAATTTGAGGAAAGTATAATAAATTAATTGTGACGTCACCAATCCAAAAAGTTTCCAACCAATTTTTATGAACCAGAGACACTCCTGAGAAAAAAATTTTACACATCTATAGTGCTTATTTTATTTTTAAATACGGAATTAAATGTTTTACTCAAATCTACGAATTAGAGTTTGCTTCAGTTTTTAGTTGACCAATTAGACGCTAGTTAATTTTTATCGAGCAAGTTCTCAAAAATATATTACCTATACAACACCGCTTCCTAATACCAGACAAAAAAGTGAAATGTTAAATACTAGAAATGTACGAAATCCTAAAAAGATGGTTCAGAAACGACAAAAAATCAAATAAAAATCAATAACTCACACGAACGGCGGATTGACACTTATAAACTTTAATATTGGATCATAAATTATAATTAAAATTCTCTTTAAGACGATCTGTAACTTTAAGCTAACCGATTACCCTAGGCACCAAAAAAACCTAAAAAACCACCAAGAATATATATATAATGTGGAATATAAAACGACCTCAAAAATCACCCTTAAAAAATTCATAACTCATCATCAGATAAACCTTTATAAGTGAAATTCGAAATATAAAACAAAACGCAAATGATCTGCCATCAAAAGTGAATGTTAAAAAATTATTTATACCTGCTCTTTAAGGTTCACGTAAGCAATAGGCCGAATAGAAAAGTTGAGGAAACCAAAAGTATCTTAACCGTATGCATAAAGGACCGAATTATAAGAAAACCATAGCCAAGCTTACACAACTTTATATTTAGGCCCTAGGGCCCTAAAAGCTCAAAAGTTTTGAAATTTTTTTTTCCCCCGGGTATGTAATATATCGTTAGAAAGATCTCTATTTGTCGAGTACGAAGCCGTATTTTATTTCCTTAACAAAATTTTCGAAATAGATGAAAAGTTCAAAAGAGCGCAAAAAGTGACGTGTAGCCCGCACTTGCGTAGCGAGTGTTATAATTAAAAATTTTGAACAAGGTTAAAAATATACGCATTTCCGTATATTTCTCTAATTTGTAGCATTGGGGGTTCCAACTTTAAATTTAAAGCCTCAAGGCGCCAAAAGCTCGAAATTTTTGAAAAAAATATTTTCTTTCCGGCCATGTAATAGTGTGTGGAAAGATTGCTTGCTGTCAGAAACAAAATTATATTTCATTTCCATAATAAAAATTTCAAAGCCAAAAAAGTATGAAAAATGACGTGTCTCTTCCTCTTTGCAACGCGAAAAATCTGATTTGTTTTGAATTTAGTATTATGTAACTGTAAATTGTAGTTAGGTTTAACTTAACATACGGAATCCTCAACGCATGAAACATCATGCTAGGCTGAATTCGTTCATTTCTGACATAATTTCAAAAATGAATTGGAACCAAACTCGTAACTGCTCAATTTGTTATCCTTATTATCTTTATAATTATGTATATTTATTTTACATGGAACATGTTTTACTTTTTTTTTTTGTTTTTTTAAATACTTAATAAGGATCAGGGGATGTTCCGATTGAACTAAACGAAAAGTGAAATATATTAATTACAATAACAGCAATATTAAAAAATATATATACTCGCTTCAATAAAAAAAAAAATTCGAACTGTGAGACATCTTTTTATGATAATTAAATTAAAAAATATCTGTCATATAATAAACACATGTGAATAAAAAATGATAAACCATTAGTGTACCTATAATGCAAGGTAATTATGAGTTAAACTTTTTGTTTCACTATGACACTCTCTTATCTCAATGACATCGATTTGAATAAGTAGAAATCAAATTAAATAAGAAATGTATATTTCCAAAAATGAAGAAAAAGAAAATTAACATAACTGAATAAGTGATAAGTTCAACGAGAGACTGAACCGCGGTCCAAAATTGAACGGTTCTCACGTTCAGATAAAGATTCTCAAGCTTTCTGAGACCTATGTCTATAGCGATCTAATAATAGAGAGAGTTTTGGTCAACAAAAAATTTTTATGGGTCTCCTTGTTCATTCGTTAAACAAACTTTTCTCTCTCTCTCTCTCTCTTTCTCTCCCTCTTTCTCGTAAAATTATTAACGTTAATGAATTAATAAAATTGATTATCAAACTAATAAGGAACAACATTTTTTTGCCTAGGCCAGAAATTTAAAATTTACATTTACTATGGCAAAAATTTTATTCAATTTCTTTTTTTTTCATTTTACTTTTCATTTTCTCCAGTTATTTGGATAAAAACCCTCCTCATAGGTTGGCTAAATTACACAAAAAGCTTATAAATTATGCACTAAAACCTGCTGCTGGAATCAGTCTATCCACTGCTGAAAACCGGAGCAAAATCGATTCGGTAGTTCATGAGATTAGCGCGTGCCGACCGGGGGGGGGGGGAGACAGACACATTTTTTAACTTCCATTTTTATATATATATATATATGTACATGTGTATATATAGTACTAGCTGTTTCTTACGGCTTCTTATAAACACCTGTTTAGATCTGTCCCTTTGCTCCCTTTTTGTATGCAGTTGTGTATTCCTTACTACCATTCCTACATTTTTGTTGCACAAATAAGTGACACACTCGTAGCAATGTTTTATTAATTTCTCTGCAATTTTAATTTCTAAAATGTTCTAATAAAGTATAAAAATATATTTTTTTGTGCACCATTACTAATATATAGCTACCAAATTCCTTTAAAAAAAAAAGAAATTAAATAATATTATTATAAAGAATTATTTATACAATAACGGTTTTTGCGTAATTAAAGTAATTCTCTCGTACCATCCAATTATTCTATTAACTGCCTACCTACTTACCCGCGTCCGTTTTTAGACTTCAAATGTGAATAATGTTTTTTTTTTTTTTTTTGATTTATTTTTAATTAACATATTTATGTAAAAGTCTTTCTTTCTTTAGGAAACATATGTCTACCGCCGCCCAACAGAAAACAGTCTTCGCGTTTAGCTGGAGAATCTCGGTATTTCTATAACCTGTGTAAGTCGCGATCTAACCAAAAGTTTCGCTCGGTGAAAGATTACACACAGCCATCATTCAAAAAATACACACAACCAACAACTGACACACCTCTCTCTCCTCTTTATCTTAGACTCCCGTTATGAATCGGTTTCGGCTTGATCACACATTAATCTCCCATAATTACATACTCGAGACTTTTCCACCTACATTTCTTTTGATTCTTTTGACCTCTTCATGAAAACTGTCTGTAAAATTGTTGTAAATGATTTAATATCATTTATTATTAACTTGTGTCAGAAATGATTAAAATTTTATTTAGAAATTATATTTATATTTACAATAGTAAACATTTTATTCAGAGCCTTTTTTGTCTCATCCTCCGTATATATTTTACCTTTTTCGTAATAAATTCATTTTTATAAAATGTTCAACAAAGAAATCGGAAGAATCAGAACAAAACGGGGATGTGGGGAGAGAACATGTGCTCTTAAATATGTAATTATAGGAATTTACCGTGTGAACAACTCGCAACCAATTTATACCGAAGTATTCTATGCTCATAAGTAAAGAAAAGGGAATTATAGATCAGCTGTTATTTTGTATATTTTTAAAATGATGGATGTGTGATTTTTAGTTGAGCGAAACTTTTCGTTAAACCGCAGCAGACGAAGATTGTAGAAAGACCGAAAATTTCTGGAAATAGCTAGTATATATATATATATATATATATATATATATATATATATATATATATATATATATATATATATATATCTAGGAAGAGAGAGAGAGAGAGAGAGAGAGAGAGATATTAATCAAAAAAGGTATTGGTCAATTATTCGATGTTTCCATTTTTGTTCTCTGTGTTTTATGTAAACATTTGAAAGTCATTTCAATATAAAAGATAACCAGAAAAAGGTACATTTTAGCAGCGACGTCAGTTGATAATTATACGATGGAAGTCGGTAGAATAATTTCAAATAGCCGAAAATATTTAAAAATTGCGAACTTAAATAGAAAAGTTTGTTTTATAGAGAAATAACTGCATAAGATTATCTGAACATATTTTTATCATAATTAATAGTACAAAGGTATAAACATTTAATGTTTTGATAGTTTAACCATCACTAAGCTGCTGAGTGCAACCGAAATGAGCAAGGGTAGAAGTCTCCTCTGGGGTTGGTGGGGGAGCGAGCAGGGCGCCAAGCCTTGAGCATTTATAATAGGTAACAGTTTGAGTGTTATGCAAATTTTCATAAACCTGTTAGTTCTTTTATTTTTATTTCAAATGATTAAAAATCGCGGAGCTCTATTTAAATTCAATTTTATTAAGTTATTTAAAAAATTCCTACAGCCTTTTTTGAATCTTACTCCTGCTGGTATTGGAAGGGTTAAATAATCTTTGATTTGTATACTTTATTATAAGGAATATCTCATTTCACATTTAAAGAAAAATACAATACGTTAAAATTAATTACGCCATGCACAGTTGCAAATTGGAAATAAAACGTCGCTCGAATTATCTTTGATAAAGTAGTATTCGTTGGAAGAAAAAATCGGTACGCATTTATTATTAATTTAATAATTTTATCTCCATTTATGTAGAAATTCATATTTTCCTTCACAGTTATATTTCTCATCAATAAAAGCGTTTAATTGTTTTCTATCAGTCGTACGAATAATGTTTTAATTAATAATAAATTGGAGACAGTAGGCAAAAAAAAAATTATATCAGCAAAAGTTAATAAAAAGCAGTACAATATAGTCTAAAAGTGTATATTATTTAAAAAGAAACTTGATAAAGTTTGTAATTTTTTAACATAAACAAATCTAAAAAATATAAAATTGTTTTAACTTTGAAAATAAAGGGGAACAATTAAAAATATGTATTTTATTCCTTCATATTTGGCAAAAAATGCAGTTTACTTAATGATGTTTTCATTAAAATACTAAACCCGTGTTTTGTAAAACCCAATTTAAGTGTAAAATTATGTGTATATGTATATATACAATGTATATATACACATATGTATGTATTTATATATATAAATGTATGTATGTATGTGTTACTTACCGAAAAAATAAATTGCTTCATTATTATGCCGTCGGAAACAGATTTTAGCAGAAATAATCACAGCGAGAATTAAATGCACTACGTCGAAGAGTAATTCTGTAATTATGAACTACACGTTAAATTTCGCTTATTATATATCAAACAGCAAAAGTGTACTATCGTTGTTATCAAATGACGTGTTTATCTGATTTGTTTTGAGATGTAATAATTCATTGCCTTATCATTGTAAACTAGCCAGAAGCTAAAAATGATGATTACATTTCGTGATGGATTTTCCCATTCAACTATTATGTAAATGTATATAAATTCCTATTATGAAAATTCATACATCATAATTTACTTCTATTTGAGTAATCAATTATTTTCTATCGACAGCGATTAACAGCTAATCTGAATTAATGATAAGGTGTAAAATTTCCCATTTAACGAACTAATCTCTAAATGAACAACGGAAAACATTTTTTAATCATTTGCGCTTTAAAAAAAAAAAGAAACTGATTTTCCTTATACAATCATGTAATTTAAATTTGTGCCGTTTTCTTGAAGGAGGTGTTCCAAGGTAAGAAAGAGACAAAGATAAAGTCATAGAAAAATTAAAATGCGCACTTATTATGTACGGCGAATTAAACTTTCGATAAAATTTTTCAACGGCAACGAACCCTAGAAATAAACATTAGAGCAGAATGAAGAGACAGCTGCAGATTTTTTCCCAGCTTAATAATTGCGAAATAAAAGTGAAATGCGATTACTTGTTGAAGTTAAAACTAATAATATTCCGTCAAGTCCATATTATGACATGTTACGTACACGATGGTAGAGACCTGTGTCCGGGAAAACTTACTTCTATTAGTACTTAATTTTATAAAATGTTCGCGAAACTAAATCAGACTCGATACCAAAAACTTTTACTGGTGCAAGCATTTTACATTTTAGCAAAGAGGGCAGTGAAAGATTTTTTCTTCCGCTACAATTAAATATGCACGAAAAAAATCTAGCACAACTGTCACAAGTGTGTATTTTTTTCATGGTGTGCAGAGAACTTATAATGGCATGATTACATTGCCTGAATTTCCTAAAGATAAGTTAATACCATTTTCTTTCGACGTAATTTAAGCTCCAGCTGTGACCCTGAAATTAACTATTTAGACCTTCCTCCGCACTGGGCTTATCAGTATCAGCACCGTTTCAACAAAGAGCACACGATAATATCATTGATGAATACTGTAAACATTTGAAAGCATACACTGACAAATGCAAGGTTTGTAAGTGCAAGTTTGCATCGGTTGCGTGTTCGTTCGAAATAAATGGAAAATATAGGACACGGCCGAGAACGCGGAAATGTATATACTGCTGTTTTCTCTAAAAGCTTATTTAAAATTATTGTCCTGGCCACATGGAATTTTACTGGTGAGCGATTCGTCGCAGTCCAGCCGTATTTTATATACTTCTAACGGTTCTAGACATATTTCCATCCTGTACTTCACCAGGAAAAATGCCGAGTAGTATAGTAGTAGTTAGTAAAAGCTGTGAAGTTGGAAGCTCTAATGTCACATCTGGCATCGACTATCGTGCGCCTTTGCACAACAAACGTTTCTGCTGTAAGAGTTTGAAATTTGTGTGGAACTATTCAAAATTAATCAAAGTATATCTATCACCGAAGTTGACACAACTCCTCCCTTCCCCCCTGCATGAATTAAACATTCGGCATCCCTTTTCAAATGAAACCTAAGTACACTATTGAAGTATCGTATCAAAAAGTTGTATGAGTTCGAAATTCGTGCTTAAGTGTCTAAGTTTGACCAGAGAATACTATTCTATTATCAAAAATTGAGTTCAACTCCGTTTAATTCAACAACAGTGTTTTCCAAAATGTAGCCAAGTATTTAATCATTCGAAGTTACCCGCACGTATAATTTTATCCTTGCGCGCGCTAATGCAAGTCGGTCTATCATTCGCACCCTGACCGTTCTCCGAGTTGCTGATGCCCGCGAAACATACGCTTGCACACGAATACGTATTCTCGTGCACGCCATAATCCACAGTTCGTTATGTACATCTACTTCCCGCTATTTATTAAAATGTTCCCTGCATAATTTATAATTGCATTCCTAAAAATTGCAAGAGATGAATTTTTGAATTCCGCTAAAAACGTTCGAAACTTAACACTTAGAGTCTACATTTTTAAACACACAAGTATCAGCGCGATGTTTGTTTCTTGCATTTTATTTTTAACAATCCGTTTATTTCTCGAAACTATCGCTTGAATAAGATGTTACATACATGAGTAACAATGAAATCCGAAGCAAGGGACACTGACAATTTTCAAAAATCGCTGAAAATGTTTGAAATTAGCCACTTAGAATCAAAATTTTGAAGAAGTTTACTAAGATGTGTTCCGTTTTTAATATTTTTTAAAAATCATCTCTATTTCTGAACGTGTATTTTGTAAATACTCTGATATACATATTTCCGCTATTCCAGTTAAACATTAGGATTAAAGATGTATAAAGGGCAGATGTAAAACAACACTGTTTTCCATCTGCCCTTTATACATTTTTCGTCCTTATTCGAGGGATTCTTTTATCGTTTTTCATCTAATTCGTAAGCTGGTTCATTTTTTTTATATGTGTAATGGTGAAAATAGGTCTGAACGTTTATCGACGAATCGTACATTCTGTTACCCGCCCCAGTAATGCAATTTCTAATCGGTAATTCTGAACTAATCTTCCACCTTTCAAAATTGTTAACTGTCTACGCTACAGTTAGTGGACCACACATCAACGTTCGTAATATTATTTATTTTTTTACTGTATTTTTTCCCCCTTTCTCACACATGCATAACACGCTCAATATTAGCACCTCTCTTCTTCACGCTAATTCCAAATATTCTGTTTTCTAAAAAATATCGTTCAAATTTCATACGTCGACACGCATACTGATTCAGTAGCTTACGATTTTTAATTGTAATCGGCACGTTACGTTACATTATCACGATATGCCTATACAGGCCTGGATTTAGGGAGGGGTCTAGGGGGGCTGCAGCCCCGGGCCGCGCCTTATAAAGGGGCCCTCAAGAGACATGCACTTCCGACATGTAATAAAAAATTAATCTATCATTTGTCATATACATCAACTTTTTTTTTTTTAAATAAATAAAATTAACTTTACCGGAGCAAGTGAATTTTTTAATACATTTATTTGTTAATAATTTTGTATCCATTTTTATTTCCTCATAGAGGAGGATACTTCGTAATAGTAAATTTTTTCAAGTCCCTTAAAACGTGCCAGAAATTTGTTTTAAGGTATAACGAGTCGGAATCTACGTTTTTAGGAAATGTCTGTATGAATGTGTATGCGTGCATACACGCGCAACACACGCCCAAACACTATATCCTCTTAATCAAATCTTTGGTTAAAATTTTCTGAAAAATTCATTGTTTAAAATTATATATATATATATATATATATATATATATTTTTGGCATCGAAAATTCTACCTATTGTTTGTATATTTAGTTTTGTTTACATTAATAATTGTATGTTAATTCGTGAATTCAAAATAATACAATTAAATTAAATTAAAGAAAATTTAGTTATTCTATAAAACTGATAATTTTGTCACTTCCGAAAAGGGCCTCTAATATTTTCGTAGCCCCGAGGTTATCATGCACTTAATCCGGACCTGTGCCTATATCAACCCACTGCTGGGTGTAGGCAATTCCCCGGAGGGACAAGTTGACCAGATTTCCCGTGCTGGCCAGGCAAATTGGGAGATGCAGTTTACCTGTTGCCAGGCTTTCACGGTAATAGTTAATATAGAACGCTAATATAGCAGGAACAACTAATTTAATTCTTTTTTTATAACATACGTATAAGCAAGCCCAACTAGCATGTTGTTTACCTCCCTCTCGTTTTTGTATGATATTCCATCGTTTTAAGTACAATTCGAACTATACACACTACCGCAGACGTACCGTATGTTTCAACCTTAGTTGCACGTGACTGTTTTCTGTGGACGCGCATGTACAGCCGCCCCCTTTCTCGCAATCGATGCAAGAGCTCAAGATTATACGATGATATCATTTTCATTTTTAATCTTTGATTTATTTATTACTAATTATTTTATTTTTTTATTTTACTTTAAAATTGTTTACATGCGTATAGAAATTAACATCTGAGCGAAAATAAAAAAAAGTTTGACAAATGTTATAAGGAAAGAGCATAAAATACCAGAGACCAGGGCCGTATCTGGACCAAAATTTCGGGGGGGGGGATACGAAAATATTTTTTATAATTATACATATATACATGTGTATGGGTGTGTGTGTGTGTGTGTTACCGTAAAATATATTTATTTATAAATGGTACACTAAAGTCTTATAGTCAATTATTGTATATGCAATATTTAAACACTACAATAAAAACAAATGAAAAATAGCCGTTTCCATAGAATTCATAAAAATTTTAATTTTCTTTTCTTTTGTCAAAAATTGAAAAGAAATAAATTTATTCTGAATTTTGGTCCGTTTAATTCAAGCAGTTATGATTTCACAGACATTTCGGGAAGAAGGTTGAACCTGGAAAACCCCCCTTTAGATACGGCCCTGCCAGAGACCACTGAAAACGTTCGAAACTCGGTATTCAGATTCCAAATTTTGACCGAAATTTTTGAAAAACGTTCTGTTCTTACATTGAATTTTTTTAAATTTTCTCCATTTTAAGTCCATCGCTTGAGTAGACTATAATACATTAGAGCATAAATAAAATAAAATTGATGAGACAAGTGTAAGAAAAAAAAAATGTTTGCATTTTTCCCTCTTTCTCTTCCGTTTTTTACTCACCATTTTTACGTCTTCAGCATCATTTGAACTATACGTACCACTTTCAATTTTCCTACCACTGGTATACGTAACCCTGCAGATGTATACTAATATAATTTTCATCATGGAACAGTGTATTAATATTTTCCTCTAACATACATTTCTGCGTTTTGCAACCTCACGTAATTTGTAATCACCGATTGATGTAGTATTTTCTTTTCTTAACTTTTTTAACATTACATGAATCATTTTTCATCTCGTTTAATTAAATTATTTTCGATCATATACAAATTACAAATCTTCTCTCTCTCTCTCTCTCTCTCTCTTGCTATAGATAGTTCTTAAACTAAACATGCATCAGTGTATTATGACTAACATAAAATTACTTTTGTATGTCACACTGGCATATGTACGAAGCAGGAACCCAAAATCGCTAACACGTTATTCACCCATAAAATTTAAATTTCAGCCATCGATAAAAAACTCGCAATCTATTTTTTAATTTCTTTTTTATTTTCTATTAATCTGTATACAGTCGCATATCAGAAATCTATTCATTTCACATCAGTCTTGAGAGTATAATGTAATAAACAATAAGATGTGAAATGTCTTTTTTCTCCGTGCAGATTATCATTCACTTTTTTAAATCATTTTTTTTAATTTCTCCGCACAAATCACTTGGAAATTTTTTTATTAATTAGTGTTTCTATTTATCCATTGAACTCATTCATTATATTTCAAAGTACTTTAACTCATCAGCCTTTTACAGTAATTTTTAAGTTTTCCGAAATTTGCTGAGGTATTAGTGTAAGAATTAATTCGATAATATATTTAATTTATTCAATTTAATATATTCATCATGGCTGGTAAATATAAACACTATTTCATTTTTTAAATTATAATATATCATAATCATCGGTTAATAAGATAGAGTAAAAAAAACTGTCAAACTGACTTAATATTATTTCCTTCTTCAGGTAACTTTTCTTCTATCATCTGAATTTCATCATCTGCGCCTATATTACCAGATTGGACGCATGTAGTAACAGTAATCGTTCAACTGGTATTCATTAGCATTGTTTAAATATGCGCATCTCGAAGACATTGTGTGATATAGCGATGGAAAAGTCATAGCAACTAAATATTTCATTATTCGTTTTTAAATGTCTTTCTTAACTATTTATCAGATTGCACTTCTATCAGCATATAAACATAAAGCAAATAAGAATAGAGTCTGTCAGTAATGGGTTTTTTTTTTTTTTTTAATCAAAATAATACGGCAGCCTGGAGCCTAAGTAATTCGAAATAGCATTCTTACAAATACAAAGAAACCACTATTCACGTAATAAGTTGTTTTTTTTTTTTATTTTCACACGGAACTACCACGAGTGTTGTTTTAGGAAAACGATGATTCAAAGTTTAATCTAATAACATCTAAGAGGACACATAAATACTAGAAAGCAAGCACGAATGCAGAATAGATGTAAATGAACAGAGACAGGAAAAGCTTATGATAATTCTCTGTTGTAAATAAAACAGGAACCAATTTTACTGCCACAGCGCGATATTCCTTTGAAATATGACTTCAGTGTGAAATATAAATGAACAGACTTTCGCGACGTATATTAAAGACTTCTGTTATCAGTAAGACACAAATGAAAATGATTATTTATTTATTTAAATAAAAATAATAGTGAGGATTTCCATGCGCTGTGTTTAACTACTGAGGCTATTACAGCACATGGAGCCTACTTAGGAAGGTTAAACTCTATGGTATAGGCCGCTGCTACGCACGAAAGCCAACATAGCTGCGACCGCAGACGGAACGTTCGATAAGATCTTAGAGATAGAGGTGGTAGTGAAATAGGTGGATCTTGGTGCCGCAAAAGAGAAACATTCGAGAAGGAGGTGAGATGTAGACGGGGCGCTTGGTTGATCACAGAAGAAGCAGACATTTGGGGGTGCTTGTCCCGTGAAGATATACCCGTGCGAAAGGGTTGTGTGACCTGTTCGGAGGCGATTCAAGACAGAAAAATCTCTGCGAGAAATTTCGTCTATGGGCCACCAGGGTTCTGTGGTTGATTTTATGCTTCGGAGGAATGTACTTGCGGATTTCCATTCCTGCTGCCATTCTTCTCCAGTTTGGTGCATAAATAAATGGGCCATTGTGGGGGGAAGAGGGGGATTACATGGCATTGGAGAGAATAGTGTCGCCTGAGCTGCTCGATTGACGCGCTCATTACCTGGGACTCCTACATGGGCCGGCACCCATAGGAAGGATATTTCAGAGTTTAGGTGGGATAGTCTGTATAGTAGGTAGTGGACTTTTCTTATCAGGGGGTTTTGGGGTTTTATTTCTGAAATAAGTTGAAGGGAATTTAAGGAGTCAGTTATAAGTAGGGCCTTTTGTGACTGGGGGTTAGTATCAGTATAGTGTTGAATGCAGAAAACAATCGCATATATTTCATCGTCCAGTGCTGTGCAGCAATCATGCAGTCTGACTGACTCTGCTGTTTTTGATACTTCGAAGGAGCATGCCGCCGGTGACTGATAACCTTTTGCCTTCGCTCCATCTGTGTAGAGGCATACATGATCGGTGTAGCTCGCTATGGTGTTTTTTACTATTTGTACTACGTTTGGGGGATATTGTGCTTTATTGAATTTTGTGAGAGATATGTTTATATTTGTGATCGGCTGACTCCAGGGAGGTACAGTTATTGCGAAATCTGGTAAAGCTCTTGGGATTGAGGGGATTTGGAAATGACCCATAACTGAAAAAAGTTCAGGCACTGGATCGTTCCCAAAACTCCCATTAGGGGATATGGTGGCCGGCTCGAGTGACGGGGTCTTAGTATTACTAAGGAGGGAGCTCAGTTCTTTAAAATTGTAATATTTCCTATAATAGGATAGTGGGGGACAACCTGCCAGTGCACACAAACTTACAACAGGAGTAGAGGGATGAGTGGAAAGAATAGACCGAAGGGCCGCAAAATGTACAGGATCTAAAGATCTTAGCACACTATTGGCGGCTGAGGAGTACACCTGGCACCCGTAATTGATTCGCGAAAGGATGATTGATCTATATATTGTAAGGAGTAGTTTTGGATTTATGTTGTATTTGTAATTCGACAGATATTTTAGGATGGATAAGGATTTTAGACATTTAGCTTTGAGCTCACGTATGTGATCGCGCCAGGAGAGTTTTTTATCAAATATTAAGCCTAGAAACTTAACTGATGGACGATTTGGGATAGGAACACCATTTAGACTCAGGAATATGCTGGAAAGTGCGTTTTGGCGTCCCCTGTGGAAATCAACACATATTGTTTTTGTTGAGGAGAAGGTCAAACCGTTGTCATTGGACCACTTTTGGAGCTTTTTTATGGATTTTTGTAGGATATTTTAAGCGTTTATAGGATGGTTGGATGATAGGGAGATGTTTAGGTCGTCCACATAGAGCCGGGACGTTACAGGGGCGGCAAGACAGTCAGTTAAGTCGTTAATGTAGTATATGAACAAGGTTGCACTTAAAGCAGAGCCTTGTGGTACACCATTTTCCAACAGCATCAGTTCAGACGTTGACGAACCAGTCGTAACTTGGATCGTTCTATTGTCTAAGAAGCTGTGTAGGTATTTACCCATTTTTCCGGCGATTCCCGCCGTTCGCAGTTTTAGTAGTAGGCCATGACGCCACAGGCGATCAAAAGCTTTCTCTAAATCGAAAAATACTGCATAGAGGTGCTGTTGACGCTGAAACGCCGAGAGTATCTGCCTTTGCAGGCTAAGTAGTTGGCTGACTGTTGATCTTGCCTCTCGCCCGCCGGCTTGGTTAGGAGAAAGAAGACTTATGATTAATTTACTAATCGGTCAAGTTCTTTATCAAATGTTTTTTTTTCTTTTGATTTAATATGTAGTCGGCCATATTTAAAAAGTTCTAATCTTGTATAGATGTCAGTCATTTCGAGTTTATCTGGTGATATGTTCTCTGAAGTTTTCTTTTATTACCTACCGTTTTGATTATATGCAATGGTAGCATTCGTCGTTTGTATATATAGATTTTTTAATTTTGTTGTTAAAAAAGTTAAACTTACCCTTTACGGTATCAGGTATATTTTTTTTGTTATTATAAGGTATTAAAATAATCAAATTTGGAAGAGTTATGGAATCATTAATAAAGCTTCCTAGACTTTAAAAAATGTTGGAAAGAGTAATATAGTCACAAAAATTTTTAACCACATAAAAATATAGATTTATAGGAATTTTGAATGAAAAATATATACGATATTACCAGGAGTGGATCCAGAAGGACATTGGGAGTGGGATTATATAATTACGTAAAATCTTCTACGGTAGGCAGTAGATTTGAGAAATACCGCTTGTTTCATAAAGAAAACCAAATAGCGACCACCTTTTTAGAAATTTAAAAATGTTTTAAAAATACATAATTATTACAATTTTTAATTTAACTTTTGTTTTACTTTTAGGGGTAAAAAATAAAACGAAATTATAAAATTATACCTTAAATATGGTAGTTTAGAAATAGCAAGATAGTATTTTTATTAGACTTTACTTCTTTTTTATTTTTGTTGGTAATCCGATCCGAATTCTCTTTGTTCGTGAGCAAGTAAAAAAAATATATATATTTCTCATTGAACTATTTTTAATTAAAATTACAAAATAAAAATTAAAAATGAATAAGAATGACAAAAGATCGATGACAGTTGGGTTTAAAATAAAATTAAAACGTAACAATAATAGTTTTACTGGAAAACCGTATTAAATATTAGTTATAATTTTTTTTTTTTTTTTCATACGTGCTTACAGCATCATAGGCTAGCAGCACGACAATGAGAGGTGGGTTAAATTTGATTGTAGAGAGTGTGGTATCTTGGAGAAACTTGAAGAGGGCGGAAACGGAGTTGTCTGAGTCTTCTAGGAGTGATGTGGTGGAGAAGCTTTCGCATAATTTTTGACGTTGTGAAAGTGTGCCTGAGGAGCAGTCAAATAGAAGGTGTCGAATAGAAATCGGAGCAGCTGAACATTTGGGGCAGACTGGACGGGGAATGCGAGCAAAGAGATGGCCGTGTCTGAGAAAAGAGTATGGCCGAGGCGGACGCGTATGAGAACACCTCGGTGTCTTCTGTCAAATGAGAAGTTTGATTTCCATTTTCCAATAGAGGGTTTTATCGAGCGAAGATGGTAGTGACCGAAGCTAGTCCACTGTTCCTGACATCGTTCTTTTAGTTGAAGTTTGACGGTGCGTCGGAAATCGGCTAAGGGAACTGGAACGTTCGGAATTGGATAGTTTATAGCACCTTGTTTTGCGGTTTTGTCAGCCAGATTATTGCCCGGTATGCTTTTGTGGCCGGGTATCTATGCGAAAGTGACATGCAAAGATGGGTTTGAGAAGAGCAGCTCGGTGATTATTTTGGCGAGGGAGTGTTGTTGATTTGCCCATTGGTTGTACAGACTGAATAGTGACGATAGGGAGTCGGTTAGTAGCAGATATTTCTGGCTGCAGTTTTCTTTAGAGGCTATGTAGATTACAGTTAGGTAAAGGGCATAAAGTTCTGCAGATAAAATGGAGAAAGATGGAGGAAGAGAGTAGCATGCGATGACTGAATCTTCCAGAGTGACAGCGCATCCGACTGATGTTGAAGAAACGGAGCCATCCGTATATACCATTGAATATCCATGGAACCGATGAAGTAATTCTTGAAAGTTTTGGCGAAGTGCGAGTGCTGAAGTTTTTCTTGAAAGAATAGTGAGAAAGATCGATGTTGATACAAAAGTTGGACCATGGGGGTGTGACTGGAAGGTGAAAGTGTGTTAATGGGGGTAGTTGAAGATCGAGGGAGTTTCATATTTCTGCTGTTTTGAAGTGGAAGTTAGACGCTACGTATGGAGCAAATGATAGAATTTTGGTGGTGGCTTTAATTGGTAGATAGTTGGCCGTACTGATATGTAGGAGGTGGTTAAGAGCTACATATTGACGATGCATGGTTAGTAGAAGCTGATTGACATAAACATGAAGGCTGGATATAGGATAAGACCGAAGAGTTCTGTTTTCCACTACGCTCAATTTGTGCAATAAGTGTTTTGCAGCGGAGAAGTATCTTGAAGAGCCATAGTCCAGTTTGGATCGAATCAATGTATTATAGAGTTGGAAAAGGGTGGTACGGTGTGCTCCAAATCCTGTTCCACTAATTTTGCGTAGGAGATTGAGTTTGGGATTACAGCTATTAATCAGGGCAAAGATTTGTTTCTGCCAAGTAAGTTTTTCATCAAACCAGAGTCCTAAATATTTTGCTGTGGAAACCTTGGGTATTGCTTTGTTGTGGAGCTTTAGATTAAGAGAGTGTTCACAGTTACGAAGTCTGCAGAAATGAAGAGCAGCGGTTTTTGTTGGTGAGGACCGGAAACCATTTCTAGTGGCCCAGTTTGAAATTCTGTCCACAGCGTTTTGCAGCAGAGTTTGTCCTATGTTTATTGAGTTGCAGCGAACTGTGATTGCTAGGTCATCAGCGAAGAGGGCAGCCGTAACTGGAGGTTGAAGTGATTCAATGAGCTGTTAATGGCGATGCAGAATAGGGTGGGGCTTAGGACAGCACCCTGTGGAACTCCATTTTCTAACGGTTGAGGTGATGAAAAAACTCCATTAACTGTTGTGCAGAAGAACCTGAATGTAAGGAAGGAGTTGATAAGCTGAGGAAGATGGCCACGAAAACCCCACGCGTATAATTGTTGTAGAATTTTGTAGTGCCACGTACGTTCAAATGCCTTGGAGCAGTCGAAAGAGCAAGCAATCGAGCATCAGTGCTTCTGCCAGGCCTAAATCCACATTGAGAGTTAGTGAGGAGATTGAGAGATTCTAGTTGCCAGACCAGTCTTCTGTTAATAATTTTTTCGAAAGTTTTGCCTAATACTGAAAGTAACGAATTTGGACGATAGTTATCAGGTAGAGTAGGATTTTTCTCCAATTTAATCAGGGGTAGAACTCTGGCAGTCTTACAGCAGGTTGGAAAGTGATTATTTGTCCAAAGAGTGTTGAACAGTCTTAAAGCTTGATGGAGCGATTTTTCCGGCATAGAAAGAAGCATTTGTAAATGGAAGCTATCCGCTACTATTGCTCCAATTTTTGTAGAATGAATAGCTTGCTGAAGTTCTCTATAGGTAATTAGACAGTTGTATGGTTCGGAGCTGTCTGATGAGAAATCTAGAGTAGAGATTTGATAGATATGAAGTCTGGATCTAATGCTGAGTTGCTAAATGCTTCAGCAAAGGGGCTGGAAAGAAAATCGGCAATATCTTCAGATGTGGTAAGAAGTGTGTCGTCTTTGTAAATTCCAGTGATGATATGAAATGTTGACTTTTTTTCTAATGCTCTTATCATGGACCAAATCTTGCGAATAGGTGTTTGAGGAAAGAGTTGAGCAACGTAGGAGTGCCAGGTTGTGAGGTGAGAATTTTTGAAAATTCTTTTGGCTTGAGCACGCATCTTTCTGAATAAAATCAGGTTGTCTGTAGTCGAGTTCCTTTTGAGTTTTCTCAGGGCCTTTCAACGGTTTCGAAGAGCAGAGGAGCAAGCTGGGTTCCACCAAGGTACTAGTTGGCGATTGGCCGAGTTTTTAGAAGGGGGAGAACAATATTGAGCCAGTTGGACAATGTGGTCGCAAAAAGTTTGAATTGCCTGGTCTAGATTTTCTGTGTCGATAAAGTTAACGACCGTATAGCAGCGTGAACGAAATTCCGTCCAGTTGGTTTGTCTGTATGAAAAAAACCGAGAGATAGGTTGAGTATGGGATTTGTTGGCGATGGAATGCAATAGAACCGGGCGATGATCGCTTCCTGCAAGATCCGGATGTCCGTAAATTTGTAGGTCAGCGAGTAATGAAGATTATACCAGAACTAAGTCCAGGGTGGACCAAATTTGGTGTGTAAAGTTGAAATGCGTTTTTTCATGAGGATGAAGAGGAGCGAGATCGGTAGAAAAAATAAGTTTTTCTAATTGTCGGCCATTGTTATTGATTTTGGTACTGCTTCAAAGCAGGTTATGGGCGTTGCAGTCTTCGGCTAAAATTATTGGTAACTTGATGTCTTGCAGGAATGGAAGTAGTTCATCAGATTGAAATGGTTTGCCAGGAGGGAGATGTATGGAGCCGCAGGTGATTGGAGTTGATGTGTGAATTGTGGCTGCAATGAGCTGCAGATCAGTGGAAAGGGTAATCCCGCTGCTTGGTAGATTGTTGTGGACAGCCAGAAGGACACCTCCTTGTGCAAAGTTGGAAATTGTAGGTTTTGAAAAAATATTGTAATCTCGTAGTTGAGGAGGATTATTCGGTTTGAGGTGAGTTTCTTGCAAGGCGATGATGGATGGTTTATAGTTTTGGATCAGAAGTTTGAAATCTTCCCAGTGCGTATAGAGACCGTTGCAGTTCCATGATAGCAATGTGAAATCCATGATGCCGAAATAATATACGTGAGACATGCACCTTAAACGGACGATATGTTGGAGGTTTGTTGAGGACTGGATAATCTCTTGGTGAGTCGAGTAAGGCGCGCTTTGGTAGCATTGTGGCTCACAAAAGTTCGGCTTTCAAGCATGGATGATATCAGATCTTGGGTTTTTGTTTCTAAATTGAACTCTTGAAGAAGTGTAGCTGGGTTTGTTTTGCCTTTGGCCATATCCTCAAATATACAAAAGTTTTTACCCGCTTTGATTGTTTAAGTAGTGAGGCTCGAGTTGTTTAAACATTTGCTTGAGTGGTCAGCGTCTGAATCTGAGAGATTGGAAGTATTGGGAAAAGTAGTCTTAAGGCTTGAGTTATTAGTGTCTTCTTTTGTTTTATTGACATCAGATTGCTGTTGAGAAGAGTTGGAGGCAACTGAAGTGGTATCCGAGAGTCTTCTTTTTGAGGATTCTGGAAGAGCGGTGAAGATTTTGGGTTCAAGCAGAGGAGGCATTGATAAATTTAGAGTTTTGACCTGAGAAGAATGAGGATCCATTCGGTGGGTGTTTTTAGACGGTATTTTTTGAGGCAGAGAGGGTGGTATAATTGTGCTACTCTGATTAGCTGGCTTTGTACAGATGAATTGAGCAGACATGCTTGGGAAGTCTGATTCAGGGAACATATTTCCTCTAAAACCATCAATCCATTCTGAAGAGTCATCCAGGTCAACTGTTACATAACAATCTTCAGCTTTATGACCCTTTTTATGATATTTGAAACAGGTGAATTCATCATGAGTAATGAAGATGCAACAAGATCGGTTGTTGAATTCTACTGTAAAAGAAGGAGGAATGGCTTTTTCCGATTTGGAGCTGTAATATACTTTACGACGGTAGCTTATTACATGTGAAAATAATTCATCAGTAGGACTTACTCGAAGAATTGATAGTGGAGAGAGAAGCTCCAGTCCAAGTGTACTTTACAAATAGTTTTGTACAACGGCATTTGGTATTGCTGGAGAGATATCTGACAGCACCAGTTTTTTAGCTGGGGAACGAAATCTGTGAAACGGAATTTTAGCGTTGCCAAGAATGAAGCTGTTAAATTTAGCTATAAGGGTGTTCACACTGTCTGGTGAATCGAGAAAGACCACAACTCTGTTTCTACTGATTCGTGAAGCTGCAATAATAAATTTTGGGTTCTGGATAAGGAGGAGTAGAGCTTTGAGGTAGTGTAAGATTTTAGTATTTTCAAGATGGTTGAAAATGATGACCTGGTCTTCATTTGGGTAACAGAAGTCGGTTAGTGAAGTAATTTTACGCTTGGTTTTGGTTGCATAGGATGGGGTGTGGGTGTTGGTTGGCGGTGGGGTGAGTGTTTTATGCGAATAGTTTAAGAGGTTTTGCATGGTGTACTAAAGGTTGTACCAGAAATGGTACACTCGTTAACCACAAATGCACTATTTGGACACGCAAATTAATAGAGAAAAGTTTAAAATTTTACAGAACAAAATGCACTGAGTTATGAGATAAGCGGAGAAACACGTAAACTTAAACACACGAATAAATGACTCAACACAATCAATCAAAAGATAGGAGCAAAAAAAAAAAGAAGTTTTTATCGCCCGTAAACGAAATAACAGTAATTACACAATTAAATCCACAGCTAAAATTTATACAAATCTTTTATAGCATAAATTAAGTTTCTCTGTTATAACAAACAAAAGTTAAATACTGACTCTTTCCAATAGCGTCATGCTCAATGATAGGTAACTTTTAAGAATTTAAAATAAAGTTGAAGCAAAATCTTTTAGCATAAACAATTAATTATTTAATATTAAAAATTTGATTTTTTTTTTAAACAGAAATTGTTTGTATATATAATAGCAATGAAAAAAAAAAAAAAAATAGAACTTACACGACAAATACGGGAAAAAACATGTACACGTTAGTGTTTGCGATAAATTCCAAATCGTTCATGTATCATTCATTTTAATTCTCGGAAAATAAAATGAAACATGATTATGAAGGAAATTGTGTCAGATAAAAACTTGCAGCGCCAACAGGGGCACATATTTCGCCTGGTTATGTGTTTCGATATGTGCGTGCGTGTGTAGTGCGCCTGGGTGGAACATTCAACAGAAGACACAACGCCGTTTTCCACTCGCTGCTTTGGAGCAGAGCATGAAAAAGAATAGCCCTCTTAGAATAGACAAAGTACTTATTTTGACCAATTTGTAACCTGTGCTACGATTTCCTTGAACTTCAAAAGAAATTTCTTTATCATGTCGATCACAGCAATATTCAACGTTCGTGTGTTGGTCTTCATCATATTATTATACGCAAAACACATATTTATTTAATCAGACTGCTGACAACTAAAAATCCATTACGATCACATGGGTTATGTGCGCTGTTATAAAATTAGTCTTTAATATCCGTAGAGTGTTTTGTTCTGCTTATTCCTTGTGTTATTTTAATCTTAACCGGGGCAGTTCATCTGAATCTCCTTTATCAAACTAACCAAATTGGTCAAATACAAATTTTAAAGCCCTTTTGCTTGGTTAAAAGGAACTATTTATATATATATATATATATATATATATATATATATATATAAACCGTTCTTTTTATACAAGACTAGAAAGATGAAAAAATCTATTTTTTTTTTGCATATTCTGATAGTTTAGACATTTAAGAACATGTCTCTAAAAAGAGTTTTCAAAATTAAAATTCTTTTTTCAACACGGTTGACATGATATCTAAAGTTCTAATAAACGGATTTACTTGAAATTGGGTATGGATCTTCTTTATGTACTACCAGAATAAAGCAAATTTTGATTTTTACTATTTTTAAAAAATTTAGAAAAGTCAAAAAACCGGTAAAAATCGACCTTTTTTTTCAAACAGTCGCCATTTTACGAGAATTTTTTTCCCCTTCTTTTCTGAAGTAGGGGCTATAACCACATCCCTAGTAATTAAGAATCTTTTTTTTTTTTTTTTCAGATGACTAGAAGGGTTGGAATCATATCAACTAGGACAAACCCTTTTTTTTACCCCTCCACTTCATTAGCCTGTAACTACATGAATTTTGAATTTTTTTTTTTGATAATTTTGTGTATTCTTAAAACATGAATAAATTAATAGTAAAAAAATGAATAGTAAAAATATTTAGTTTTTTTTTTTTTTTGAGCTTGAAAAAACCTCCAAAATTCGTGCCTCTACACTAGAATACCCCCTTAATGGTATGGGAAATAGAGCTGCAACAATGACTAATCAGAAGGGAATATTTACTCACGTAACCATGTCCTCTTTACTATGACCAATCAATTATGAGCTGCACAACATAATCATTTGTCCATCATGTACTTGCCTTTTTGTATTTTATTTGTTTCGGGAGTAGAAATTAACAATATCACCCAGCATTGTATTAATAATGTCAAAACTGACTTAACATTACTGTTTATATTAATATTACAATTAAGAGTATACTTTAAGATCTTGTAGTAGAGGTTACTTTGTAGCTAAGGTGAATAAAATGTTCTTTTGGAAAGGAGCATTCCATTTTTTGTAACTGATCAAATACTAACTGCAGCCTAGAAACGTATGACTTACATCAGCTGCAATATTAGCTATTCCACTGCCCTTAATTAAAAACACCATGTATGGGGGGACCAAACACCATGTGTACAATTATTCCTAGTGCATTTGTGGGTCCTTTAAGTTTTTTACTTATAGCTCTGTTTATTGTGCTGTTATCTTTATATTCTTTATTAGCTATAGCGCGACGAATTTTATATAACTTTTCTGATTATTTTATGCCTTGTTGTTCCATTATACGCAGTCGTCATTTTTATTCCAATAGAAAAAAAATTTACATTTTTGACACAGTTTTTCCGGCACTGATAAATAGCCATATATTTTGCAGTTAATGATTTTTTCTTTCGAAATAAAATATTTTTTTCTTTTGTTTTGCAAAACCTATTATTAAAAACATTATTAAATATAATTTCAGAAGATACAGGGAAGATGGCGAATTTCCGTTTGATAGCTCTTTACACTTTCAAACAGCAGTAAGCAAAAGTCTATATTGCCAATATAAGTAACGGTAACAGATCGAAGAAATGATAGATACAGAATTTTCAAAAACTATAACAATGAAACACTTTGCACCTATTTCGTACGAGTAGAAAAACAGATGAAACTAATAGATTAAAAAAAATAAAATTTTACATAAATACTATTTTCTCTAATTTTATTTAAACATATTCCGCTTTAACCGCTGTTCCGAATATTTCCTCTGCTTTAATTTACATAAAGCATTATTTTTATTAGTGAAATAATAAAATACATAAATCACGAAAACAAATTCACAAAATATATTAACCAGATCTGTACCGGGGAAACGTAATCGTTCAATAATAATGACGTGCATTAATTTAAAAATTGGCATTTTACGTATTTATGATAATTTCGAGCCGACCGCGGGGAAAAAATTGTACATAAAGATAAAAAAAAAATAAAAATATCCACCACCACTTGTTCTTTTTCATTTTTGTTTATTTCGCTGATTAAAAGTGAACGTGTACACCTTCTGAAAGTTATTACGAGGTTTACAGTATCGTTATAAATATTACTAGTTAAAGTACTCTTATTTTATTTATTCAGACTTTGAAATGTAAAACATAAGAACACTTCCATTTATGAAAAGTACAACACAGTCGAGAAAACTTCAACAATGATTAAAATTAAAATTAGTATTTTATCAAAATGACTAGTAGTGTCCATTGAAAAAAAAAAAGAAAAGAAGGAAAAGGTTAATAATAATGCTGCGTCTGCTGCAGTTACGGTTCAAGATCATTTGCACATCTTAATATAGCAGCTAAGTAGGTCTGCAGATTTTGAATATTATTTACTGCTTCCAAAGGGCGTTTAATGTAACACTGTCGTGGAACGAAAGATTGTATAAACAACAGAAGGACAGAAAAGTTGTCTTTATATTGTAGCCATTTCGGATTGACCCGATGCAATAACGATATAATGTGAATGAAGGTCTTGACGGTAACATTATACTTCGATTTAAATTGCTGCACAAACGTTAATACAACAAGCACCGCCGAGCTGTTCGTGTTATCGGGCAAATGTGTGAGAATTTTAAATATAGCGAACAAGTCGTCCTCGTTGTTTACGCTTTCTGCTATGCTTGTTATCCACGATAATGCCATCGGATCCTTAACAAACTCCGTCATATCCATCAGAGTGTGCAATATACGCGTCTGGAAACATGAAAAACACTAAATACTGCATAAAAGTTACGCGAATTACCGTTTTATGTATTTTACTATTATTCGTTTTGAAATATTATAACCATCCTTCACTTAATCTGGTAAAAAGTAATTCACCATAATGTATTTTCTAGATAACTGAAATTAAGTCGAGCGCAAAGTATAGGAAATAAGTGTTTTCCCACAAAGAGATAAAAAGTTTTTTTTTAAAAAGAAATATGTCATTAACTGATAAAATCAAGTTACATACGTTTTAGAAAAGTCGCAAAGTTGATCCTTGTAGAATATTTATTATTCATGACCACAGTTTTGTAAGAATTTTAAAGAACCACTGAAATTTGCATTATCGTAAAACGATTTAATGAAAACAATATTTTGTTATTTTATTAACATTGTTTTAAAATAGACGAATTATATATATATATTTTTTATTTTTTTCATTAGCTATTTTCTATCTATTTCTAGATGTAGCCCTCTCGAAGCTCTTTCCATTTCATCTTATGTGTCACTTTGTTCATCCAATCCTTTTGCAATTGTTTTATATCGTTGCCTCTTCTGCGCGTTTCTTTTGTTACCCATGTTGTGATCGTGTCTACAAGGAGACTCCTAGATGTATTATGAGGTAACTAGTCCATCCTCATTTTGACTCCTTTATCATTTGTTTCTTTTACCTGTGATTTCTCTAATCTACTTGTTTACTTTTTTATCCCTTAGAAATGTACTAATTATTTTCCTTTCAATCCTCCTTTCTGCTATTATGGTGTTCCATGTTTCACATAGGTCACCAGCGGCAGTACACACTAATTAAATGTTTACTTATTTAGATATACATATATCGGAACCTTTTTGTTTTGTACGATGTTCCTCAGGCAATGTAATATGCTTATTAATTTGAAGTAAATATTAACCCGCATACGAAATAAATAATATTATAAAACAAAAAATTCGGAAACACTAATTTAGAACACTTACGTTAATGATTACATTAATCATGAACGTAAGTGTTCGAAACTAATCAGTGTTTTTGAATTTCATATTTTATAATAATATATTTCGTATGTGGATTAACGTTCCCTATTTGTTTAAATTATTTTAAGAGTTCGAATACGACTGTGAACGTATTAACCAACGAAGGAATTCTCTTTGTTACTACCTATTTAAAATATAAATGATTTATTTTTCACACATTTTGCAACTATTCGTAAGCTATATTTATCTCTTTTTTTTTCTCTCACTTATAAAAAATCTAATTTATAATAAACACGTGGTCAACTAAAGGAATTGGTTCAGTGAAAGTTACAATTATATACGTACTTTAATCTGAGCTGGACACGTTGATAAACTGCAAAAATGCATCAGTGTAGAAATCACTCTACTATTTTTTAACATATCATAATCGGACGACGATTCTGCGCAAAAACTTATCCACCTGATTAGCTGCATTTGCCATTCGCTGTATATTTAAAAACGTAATTGAATTTTAAAAAATGAAGAAAGATATACACTATAAAAATTTCAAGTGAATAAATGTTAAATTAACGTCCTTTATAATTACAAAAACGTTACAAATCATTCGTTTTTTTTTTTACAGATTATTTATTAAATAGAATTTCAACGGATATCTACGCCAAATAAAAAATACTAAATAAATTAATATACAGATTTTTAAAGAAGAACAATTAGAAATATTTAATCGTAATCATTTCTTGTTATGTAAGTTCATTAAAAATGTTCTTTTTGCTTAAAATATTGCGTATCAAAAATATTTTGAAACATGAACGGTTAGTTTTCCGGCGAGAGGTAATTTTTGAAAGATAAAAATTATGCACAACAATCGAAAATAAAATAAGCTCGAAACTAAAAAAAGGTTAACGTACTGATTTTTCGACGCTGGAACGTAGAATAATTTCGAAAATCCGGGCATCACTCTGAATTCGAACTCGTCATAATTTATCAAATAGTTTTTGTACAATTCAAAATGCGGATGATCCGGCTGCGTTAATCTGATCGTCATCATGGCGTAAAATACGGAACAAACTCCCGGTATCGCTGGCATTTTATTATTCGCGGTCGCAAACGACTTTTTAATTCCAGCCATAAATGATCCGACAAATCGAGTCCAAAGACAGGATTCTTTTTTTTGGCTAGAAATGAAAAATCGATGAAAACAATTAATTGAGGTACTGATTTTAAAGCGTTTAATAAATAACTCGAATTCGATTTTTAGAAGAATCTGGAAACGATTTACGTTAATTTAATTATACAGTATTCTACATGTTAGATTAGTTAAATCGGTGAAAAACGAATATGCACTTTTTCATCGTAGTTCATTAACAGTTACACTATTGAACGGACGATATTGAAATCAATTACTTTAACGATTAAAAAAAAAAAATGAAAATAAATGGTAATTTACAAACGACCTATTATCATCGCATCAGCTGTTATAATGTGCATTACTGAAATTTAACGAAGACGATTCGATTGTTACTAATAGAAAAATAAAAAGTAGTCTGTTCACTTCCGGTTAGACACCGTACGCATATAAAATGCTGTATGTACGAACTGATATCGATATTACGATCTTACGGTCTTGTCAAACGTTTTCATGATCAATCTGCGCATACATTTTCACCTATCATGCGTTACCCGATACAGCTTATAAACAATATTAAGGGAAAAATTTTTATATTAAATGGTCGGCCTACAATTGTCTTCCAACATTAGCACTGCTGATTTTCTGTTATACGCAATTATAGGGATACAAAGATAATCAAATAATTTAAGCTGCGTCAAAGAATAGTGCACAAAAACACCATCTTGAATTTAATTAATATTAACTCGCCGAACAGTACTTGATTAATCTTTGGCTGATAGATACAGCAATTCCGAAACTAAGGCAAATGAAAATATTCACCATTGAACTTCTTGTCGAATAATTTTTTGCTTCCTCGGAAAGCTGAACATTATTGCCATAAGATGAATGTATGATCTACTCTATTTATATTCAAATATATATGTACATATATATATTATTTTCTCTTTTTCATGCAGACAAAAAGAAATTATTAAATCTGCTTTCTTTTTCTCAATCTAATAATTAAAAAAAAAAAAAAAAAAAAACCGAATATTTTAAATACTTTACACGCAAAGTTAGAATCAGTTTAATTACTAGTTATTCATTTTGTAAGAAAATTTAAAATTAATCGAATATTTTTTTACCTGATCAAACGAACTTGCATTCCGAAACGATATAAGCAGACATAAGCGGCTTTTCTCATGGTAAATTCTTTAGCAGAAAACGAACGAATAATCAGTGCGAGAGCTCCTACTCGAACAAATTTATGAATGCTGACTAACGATTCCGGTGCTAAAATAGAGCTAAATAACGGTATGTAAAATGACGGATCGTATACTTCATGATTGGCAAAACAGTTAGTAGTGGGCTGAAACAAGACGGAATAAAAGATTAATAAATAACCGCGCTAATCGAGGTCTAATACATTTCTCTAAAGTTCACGCTATTAGTTTCATAATAAAGCGCTATTCAACGATATTTTTAAAACAACGCTCAACGAATTTGTAACAAGATTGTATTCAGTCCAAAATAAATTTATCAACACGTAAGCGCTGTATATCTAAAATTTTGGAGAGTTCAGTCTGAGAACTTGAAAATCCCAGAGTTCTTCATTTTAAAACACAGCGACATCGAACACCGTATTATTATTGACTTAGGTGATCACGTCATGATCTACCAATGGAGATTACTCTCCAAAGAAATGAGACAGTTGATACAACAGATGAATGCCCAACCACTGAGCCAAGTAACTCTCAACATAAAAGACCCATCATTATAAAACTATTTATTCTCCTAACATTGCAGATATTCCGTCTTCAGCTTCTCCCAATAACCCAATTCCCAACTTAATAAAATAAGTAATTGACAGCGGTGCGCAACTGCCAAATTTTGATACTTCTTACTATAAATATCCTCCACCGGAATACATTCCAGCAAAGATGGATTTATTTTTCTTAAATGTAACAACCCGCACATCGGCTGCAAACATAAACCACTGCGTCATCGATAAAAACAGAAATCATCCTAACTCACTGTACATTTATAATGCTTCAAAAGCAGACTCACGCATTAACCCGTCTTCAACAGCATGCGCATAAGTGAAATGATTTCATTACGTCTAAATGATTACTGTTTCGGTAGAGAAAACAGAATAGTATATCATATAGTCTTGAGACTTGTTTATAAACAGGAAGTGCAGATAGAAACATACTGATAATAACCGATTCCTTGGTGTCCGTAAAAACAGTTTTATCACAGAACAACAAGGATATCTTAGCACTGAAGGATAATTACAACATTTTGAAGCAGTTCTATTATGCAAGAAGTCAGGTTAAGCCACATGGGAATCCAAGGAAACAACTGGATCGATTCAGCAAGTCAGCACCGTTCGCATTAATACCGTTAGCAACCCACAAATCTGTAAAGTGAAGGTGTATTTTTATGATGGTGCGATGGTTGTTTGGATCAGTCAGTGGCATTTGGAACTATATTCTTTATGAAAAATATAAAATTAACAACTGATCCATGATTTCCTCCTCTTTACCTTACACATATGGAATGTACTGCTTTAAATCTCGCTTGCGGGGTAGTTTTACGACTGCTTCACACAACTATATATTTGAAAAAACATCCTTTTCACCCACACGTCATTTTTGCTCTGGCTTTTCCTACCCTTCCGTGGAAAACTTGTTACAATATTAAAAGCCTTTCATCCGCATCAAAATCATCGGTGTCTCACTGTCGATTATTCTCTCAAATTACCCAAATCAAATACGAATTTTACTTGGTTTCTTTGAGGCGAACAACTTACTAAGTAAAATTTGAAATAATGCCTTCACTCTGGGCAACGTATTGCAATGACCGTAGCCGTAAAAATGACACACGAACATTATCAGGAATTTAAAGAAAAAGTAATATTCGAAACTTTCACACTCATTCTCATGACGTTTCGCAGTACAATTTAAATTTATTCGGATTAAACGGGTGCATTTATTTGTACAGAATTGTTGAATCACTAAAACATGTTCATCTTCAAAGAGTTGAAATATGTATACTCCGGGCTATCATACCCCAGGAAAACAAATTACACGGAACAAATTTTCATTAAGGTACACAGCTAGCTACGAAGATGATCAAGGGATTCTTGAGATCCTCTCCCATATGCGTAAAATTTTAATTTTACCGCAGAAATTATTGCACAAATGCGATAAAACAAAATGATAGTCAAGGTGATAAATAATTTTTAAAAAATGCTGTAAACAAATAAAATTTAAATATTACATTACTTCGGTAAAAAAAAAATAAAAGATATAAGTAATTTTCAATAAATTTTTCTATATATCAAATAATGAAAAAAATCATAAAATTCTAGAACAGAAATTTGATTTTTCGTACTATTTAACATTAATTGTATGAATATGGCTAATTATATATAAAAAAAATTAAACAATATTAAGCTAGAATAAAGCATTTACAATACAAATAAGAAAATCTTATCAACGATTAAAATAGCTCGATGATTATTTTAAAAGTCTTAAATGTAATAAGGCGCAGTGTTTTCAAATTTCATCTAGGGCACATCGAACGTCCATTCTCGTGGTACGGTTATGATATTTATTTATTAAATAATAACTGAAATTTCAACAGGACGCTCTACCAGTTCCATGTACGTTAAATACACATGTGTACGAGGAAAATACGTAAAAGAATTGTACCGGAAATTAATATAGTGTAAATTGGTCGATATAGCACAACCAGGATGTGTAATAAAAATTAAATGATGCATCAGACATCATCTATTGAACTACAAAATGTGTAATAACTAAAAACTATTGTTCTGCGAGAAACAATCGAAAAAACAAAAAATGATAATTTTATAATTATATTACTACCAGGTAATTGTGAAAAAAGAACAAAGAAAAAAATAAAAACGAAACAATTATTTTTAACATACAGCACCTTGTTATTTCAAACAACTAGTTAATTATTTACGCGGGAAAATAATATAAATATAATATAAATAACAACGGTAAATACTCACAAGTAAACAACGATCAGTCGGATATCGATTAATTGTCGACTCGACCAAATTATATTGAAACACATCTAGTACTTGCGATGTAGTCGGGTAACTGGATAGCGTCGTGGCAACACCATTTCTTAATTTGTAATGCGCGGCGGCTAATCTTCCCCAAAGGAATGGCCGATAATTTGTCACTCTAATATTATTTTTTTCATAGTAAAAGAGGACCTGAAAGATTTAAAAGTTCATCACTGTTAATTGCTACGTAGCTATCGACTAGAAACAAATACAATTTTATAGCGATATAACAACATCTTCACTCGCTCTCTTTATTTGTTTTTGTTTTTCTCATTACTCCGTTTTTAATAATACCGCGTGAGATTATATTCGTTTAAAAACCGTCTAACATGCATGCACAGACATGTTGCGATAACGAATTATTGCAGTCTGTTTCTGAAGGGCAGTCTGCACATATTTGAAGCTATGCCTGAACATTGGGACGATACGAATAGGAAATCGAATATGGTCACATTTTTTAACTTTTGAATTTTAAACTGCATGCAGTTGAATGAATGCACTAAACAAATGATACCGAACATTATATTTATTTATTTATTTAATAGGGGTATACGCAACAGCATGAATTCAATTACAGTGTATGCATTAGATCTATATGCATGTATATATAATACATAAGCTATAAGCAACACATACACAAGCACACACACGCCAATCACATATAACACATATATGTGTACGTGAATCTAACAAGGTCCCACTTTGTCGAAATTATTTACGGAGATACAGCGATTTTTTCGGATGTTAGATCAAAAATGTTTTAGCGTTTCTGATAGAGTGAACAGTGCTCTTCCCAATGCCGCAACTCGCAATGTGATCCGAGCTCGCGTTCGTATTCTATGGCCAAAAACCTAAAAGCGCCTCGCCTGTCGCCTGGTTGCTATGCAAAAATTAAAACTCGTTTTTCTTAAAAGTATGTTTTTTTTTCAAATTTCAACTTCAAACGCTAATATCTCGGCGAGTTTTGTGCTTAGCAAGACTCCGTAAGGTCTCAATCGATCAGAAATTATGTCTAGTATATCGTACTAGGCTTAACTGCATATCGACAAAATGGGACCTAGTTACGTTCACGTACACATATGCATACACTCATCACGTAACACATAAGAATACATATATGCCATGTAACGAATTAATGTTATGTTAACAAACAATCAATACACAAATAAATTTATTCCTTGCGTACATAAAATATCTTCTCAGTAATTACTCATTGCATTAAAGTTACACGCACGTTCATATATACGCACACATACACACATCAATCACATATAACACGTATACACCCATGGCACATACAGACACAAATACTATGTAACACAAGTGAATTAATATAAGTTATGTATTAAAATTGTTCGTATATCGCTAATATATGGAAGAGGGTAGACTGCGCACACTTTTAATTAATCAATCGAGCAGTAAAATAATTTAACCATCTGCTTAAACTTATTCATGTTAGCAGAAAAAACATGTCAGCCTCCGATTCGTTCATTAAGAAATAATTTGTTATTTTCACCGCAGTCAAAAGGGGAGAATTCGTATATAACTTCGTTCTTGCAAATGGTACATGCAATAATTGCATTTTTCTGGTCGTTAATCTGGGAACTCGGAAACCAACTTTTGATAATAAATTAACATTATTTATAGTATATCAGTCAATAAATTACGTATAAATAAAACAGCAGCAGATATTTTCCTTCTATTTTCTAACGTGAACATATTGAACTCCTTCAACTGTTGTTTATAATTGAATGGAAACATATCACTATAATGAAACTTAAAGTGCAGCCACCCCCTTAAAAAACGCTTTTGAACTCTTTCAAGTAAAAATATATGATTCTTATTAGGATTCCAGATCGGATTAAATGATTTTAAAAATGAAAATAAAAAATGCTGTAATTTTGAACTTTTTTCCACGAGCGAACAATACAATTCAATTTAATTTATAGAAGTTAATTTTTAACATTATGATTTATTAGAATGAGACATAGCAACTAAAACTGTTCAAAATCAATTTTTTGCTTTACCAATAGTCCACCCGTTAGAACTAAATTAAGATATATTCAATTCCGACAACCATTTAAATTTAATAACAATATCAAATTTCTAACTATATTCACCTGGAGAATAATTTGATCCTTCGCAGAAAGTGTTGCATTGTAAATACTGAAAAAAAACGGTAACTGAGTAGCATTTAGCGACGGAATATTTAGTCGGGCCAACGTGCAATACAATCTCAACAGTTCCATTCCTAAAAAAAAAAAAAAAACGTTTTTATCGAAAGAAAACGGATGGAAAAAAGGTACACAACTAATTTGTTGCGAGGATTGGCATATTATAAAATTAATGTGGAATTTCAAAAACAGAAGTTACACAAAATTACAGAAAAAAACTTCCAATTTTTCGTTCACATTTATACTTTCTTTTATAAAATAAACTTTTACTAATGCATATATACACATAACATATAATTACATAAACTACACTGTTTATAACACAAAAGTGTACTACAAATTGTACGAAAAGTGTGCGGAAACAAAACCACCGGTTTTTAAGAAGATAAGGTGTAGCAGAAATTAGTAATGTAGCGAAATTATAATTTTACTAATTACTTCATTTTGTTTGTAAATATTTGATCGTTTATTAAAAGCGAAGAAATTATAAAATCGGTGAAATTTATTGTATTGAAAGATAAAATATCTCCTCGATTGATAGACGGTATATATTAATGATCATATTAGCTCGCCCTTAAATAACCATCGACTTTCTAGATTGCTAATACTAAATAGTGAAAGTTCTTCGGTATTAAATATTAATTAATAAAACTGAGAATATTAATAGTAACTAGTAAAATACAGCAATTCCCGAATCATTTAATAGTAAAAATCGTCCCCTTTTTTAAATTTAAGCGGTATATTTTTACTTCTAGAATAATGTAATAAATTTTATTTGTGTACAATTTTTTTTTTCAAAATAAAAAAAATAATCCTTACGCATATAAGAAGAACTGCTTAAACAAATATAAAGTCTATCTACAAGTAAACAAAAAAGTAAATATTAGTATAATCGAAGCAACAAAAATATTTAGTGCCTAACATCGTAACCTTTAATCTTTTAAATGATCAAAAAAAAAAAAATGTTAATTATCATGATATTTAGTTCTGCCATTAATTTAATCCTACAATGAATGTCATATCACTATTGGCTTCTTCATAATGTTCCATTTTAATTTTAACCGAAAATATTTTTCATAAAACTATTCCGTATACGTTTGATTACATTATTCAATGTCTTAAAATATAACCCCAATCTACATTTTTCTCCTTTTTACCGTCTTTACAAAAAGCGAGGTTATATGTATGTTCGTCGTGTATGTGTCTTTTTGTTGTTTTTTTTGTTTTTGCATGCACAACTTTTGATTATTTAGACCGATTTAATGATTTTTTGTTCAATCGAAAATATACCGGCTAGTGATGGTACTTATAAGTATATCGATAAGTATCGAAACACTCATGTTCAGTAGTTATCAAATACCATGAAAAAAGGTAGTTTCTTCAAAAAAATGTTTATTAATATAATAAACGCCGTTGATAGTTAAATCGTTAACAATATTATTTACTATGGAAACGTAAATTTTAAAAAAACAACTGATTTTTAAAATAGCTCGATAAAAATTTAAAATATTAAACACAGATTCGAATAAAGAAAATGAATTTGAACGCCATAGCACCATTTACAAGTTCATTACTGAGCAAAAGATTACGCGCCTTAACATTACTATGTAGTACTTTTGACTAGGTAGAGAGATTCGAATGATTTTTTGTTTATTCGAAAGCTTATCGATCAGTTTCTGATATGAATACCGATGAGTATCAGTGAATACTGACTGAGTAGCCATCAAATAAAGTTTAAAAAAAGAAGTATTCTTAGAATTCTTCCTTTACTTAATATATAACTGGGCAAAAATTGACAAAAAATTATTATTAGAATTCAAAGAAAATACGAACTCACAAAATTTTAAAATTGAAAGGAAAATGAACACGGGTGACTTTACTGTTAATGTTACCACGTAGAAATATCGATTCGAATAGAGGTAATGAATCTGAAGCCCCCAAAGCGCGATTTACAAGTTCCTAATTGACAAAATTTGAACATTATCCCCTTTAACTGATACTCAGCTTTACATAACACAATAAATAGTAGCATTTCAATTTGGTCTATCGGAATTATACACAAAAAATTATAAAATAAAATATATATATATATATTTTTTAAAAGAGAAATACCGATTTCCAGATTTATTCTAAAAATTTAATTAAAACACGATAAAAAGTAAAAAATAATTACTCGATCAGATATAATATATTTTACAATAAAATGTATCTTAACCGATTACTCCCAAACAACATCAATAATTATTCAGTTGGTACCAAATTCAAATTTTAACAATAATTAAAAACCACATTATATATTCCCAATGTTTTCAATACTTGGTTTGTAGAAAATCAGTGGTTATGTAGTTATATGCATTTAATATGGTTTATAAATATTATTGTAATATAAATCTGGTGTACTAAGACTCTAAAAGCATCAACGTTGTTTATGAATAATTATATCTTCTTTAAGTACATTTCTCTGTAAAATATATATTATTTTTCATTAATTTTTTTTTTTTTTTTTGTTCATTTTTATTTAAGTTTTAAAGTAAGCGTGAAATTATTATATTCATATCTATTGCTCGTTCTTCTTGCTTTAAATTCAACATTATCACAGAATAAATCGAACATGATCATCTGTACGGAGCAGTTGTGTATATAGAGCTGTTATTAATAAAATATAAAATAAAAAAAAGAAGGGAAAAAAGGGGGAAAAGGAAAAAAAAGGAAAATTACAATTGTTTTACAATAGTAGGAAAATAATGATCACACGAACCATCAGTTATAGAAAATCCGTCTCCTTTGGAACGAAGAATGTCAAAAAACTTTGAATGGCCGATCAATCTCTGGAACACATTATCCGCCTGCTTAATATATTGCCTTGCTAAATTTCCGGAATACACCTTCTCGACTAGATGCAGCATACTATGAACAGTTTCAATACCCTCTTGCAGAAAAAACGTTTCAATTGCAGGCCACTGGTCCCACTCTAGCAAATATGATAAATTATCTTCCGATTTAGCCGCCGAATATATTTCTTCCAGTAAATCGTAACTACAAAACAGTTAATTTTTAATTGAATATTAGTTGTACCAATGTGAATATAGTGAAGTGAAAAATTAAAGTAAAATCATTAATTCTAACATACAAGAGCGGAATATTCATTAACAATGATAGCGACGGCAAATTTTTACTAAACAGCGATTTAAGTCTAATCACGAGGATTACTGGACCCACCGATATATGCGGCTGCAATAAATACCTATTGTGTGAAATCAGGGTAATTTTATATTAGCCCGAAAAAAGCTCACCCTTAATGATAATTGCGACAAGGGGTTCGATGTGTTTTTTAGATATTATTTTTTTTAATGATTTCATCTTTATTGTAATTTGCAAATCTACGTATATTTACGGGTTTTTAGCTAAAAGACATTTATGTTCGTTTTCACTTGTTCTGGTTGTTAAAACCATCGCGTAAAATAAAGATCAAGTACTTTTTAACTTTTTTTTTTGTTTTTTTTTGTTTTTTTTTTTTTTAATTTTCAAGTATATAATAGACTTTATTCGGTTTAAATAATTCGGATGTAAATAAGCGTGGGATTGCCGTGATGCCTAAAAGTTTTTAATTCATTTATTTTTTGTTTTTTTTTTTCAACTCACGCCTATCAATGCCCTACAACGAATTAAATAATTAGTAATTAATTGGACGGCAAAAAATTGATCCATTTAAAAATAATGCTTATCAAACAGAGATTTGATAGGAAAAATCAAGAGTTGATTAGCAATAAATTTAGTGGCCAAAAATACGAGTTTATTACAATATATAGATATTAGTTATCATAGAACGGATTAAATTGTGATTGACAAGCCAAAAAGCGAAGAAAAAAAAATTTTTGGACAACGATATAACAATTACAAATGGATGTCCGAAAATATTTCAAAATAAAAAAAAAATCTAGTTAATTTCTTTATATATAGTGAGTAATTCAGTTTGAATGATGCATTTTGTAATATTATTTTTATTATCAAATAAAATATTTTATAATAAACAAATGCTCTTCTTTTTCCTGTGACTCTCTCCGATCTATCCATTTTGTGCATTATTTCAAGCTGAAAAATATTTAAATAAAAATTTAAATATGATTTATTAAAAAATAGGGCATAACTACAGATTGATTAAGACAGCGTGTTTTAATCGTAAAATAAAATTGCGGATGTATATTTTAATTTTATAGTTGTAAAAACAATCGACACTTTTAGCTGAAAATCATTTCACACTTGTACCAAGAAATTAAGACAAATTAACACTATTGTATGTCAGAGTTCCAAAAATTTAAAAACAGTTCTTGTACATACATACACAGTGAGTCACATTAATATTCAGACATTGCGTATAAAAATAAATTTGCGCCGATATAAAGGATAAAAAAAAGTTTTATTTGTTAATTTTTTTATAACGCACAAAATAACTTAAATATATATATATATATATAAATAAAAGTAAAAAATGATAAAAATTCAAAAACTAAAAACCTCATTCAGATTCACGTATACAAGGAAAAACATGTAAACATCGTACACTAAATAAGTAAAATAAAAGTCAAATTTTCACTTTTTTATAATCTATAATGTAAACCCTTGGACTTGATGACGGTAATAAACATCGCAACTTAATCTGTAAAGGTACTCGAATGGGATCTCGTCTCGTTCTTCCTGCAGCCACTGTCAGATAATTTTCCTTCGGATATGGGATTTCGCAGAATTTTTCGATCCGAGTAATACGGGATAACAGTGTGGTAACACTAAGGCAGTGATTTCAGAACTTTTGGGTAGACATAGAACAACCGTTCGAGTATTTTATTACTTTCACGTTTAGAAAATCGTTATCCTGGTAAAATTTAAAAAACCGTAGCATGATTAATTTTTCGGCACTTTGCCAAAGATTTTTCTTTAAAAGCTATTTGGTGCCGTATTTCTATGACAAACACCAGTGAACTTCAAAAATAAACCTCATTATAACACTTTTGCCACCATATTTTACGGTTACATTCGAATTCAGAATTAATGTTTTTCCATATCTTTTGATTTCGGTCGTTCTTAGAAATATTAAATTCCGATTCAATCGCAAATATCATTCTGTTAAATTTTGTCTTCTAAACTATATCCTGAAGCAAACTCTAAACCCTCCTTTTAGATTAGCTGAACTAATCACTTACTTTCATTACCTCTTAACTTGTATCCATCAGTTTTAATCAACAAATAGTTTCAACTGAAATTTTTTATTAATTCCTACAGCTATCTCAGTAGTCACTTGTACAATCGTTTACATAAAAACCGCTTCCCCGAATCGATAGTAGCTTTTAAGGTGCCTCTTTTTATTGTAAAAATTTTGATTCGACCTATCTTTTTTTCGGAACACCGAATAACCTCGTAAATCGTACTCCTTGGTCGTCGAAAGTAAAAATCCGCTAATTTACCTCCTGACAAACTTTTTCCATGATTCATAGTTTTATTAATTGTTACTTTTCAAAAAACCCGATTTTTGAGGATTTCAGAGAAACCGTTATTATTACGCCGGGAATTCTTCTAGTTCAAGTATTCAACGAGCACTTCAAATGTTTACCGATGAAATGTGATCATTGCTACTATAACATTTGTGCTGCGCATTCAGCGCTTATGGAGAAAAGCCTAGTGATAGTGTAACGAACAATTCACGTAAATATTAATGCGATTCGTATTTTTTTAGTTTACACAAATATGCCGGAAAAGATTTGCTTTTTATTTTATATATATGTATATATATATATATAAAAAAAAAAAAGAATTGATTAATAAAGTATTTTTCATTTTTTTGCAGACGCAAATTCATTTTTTCATACAATGCACATTGGTGCGACTATCGTAATCAGCTGTCAGATTAATAAACAAAAAAACCATTAGGCTTATAAAAATTGAAATAATTAGAAAAACTCGGGTATTTTGCATTCTTGCTGTTTGTATTATGTAGCTGAAGCAAAATTTCTCAAAAATAAAACACTTACGCTCGAACAAAGCCGCATAGTAAACAATTACATTCCAATAGTGATAATTCCCGTACTCTAACAGTGTATTTTGCTGCGCTGTTATAGAAACTAAAATAGAATTATTAGTTGCATTCTTATCCTTTTATCGGTAATGTTAACATTGTTACTTAGTTTGTCAGCCACTGTCTGTCCCCTATGTCACTATTATGACCTAGTTTTGTATTCTGCTTTCCGATTTTCATTTTCCCTACCATTTATGCTTTTAGCCCGAGGGCTGATCAACATTTTTGGATAGGTATTTGAGGCACTTCGAAAACTTGCTCAATACGTCTTTTAGTAATACCTAAACGCGAAAAGACAGACCTGGCTGAAGGGTTAGGGGGCTTAAGCGACCCTTAAATTTTTAAAGGGAAATTTTTTTTGCAAAAAATGTACTTGAGGCACGATGAAATTTTAACATGTTAAAATTTAGTATTTGAAGAGTTAAAAAATCAAAAAGCCTGATCATTTACCCGGGGCAAAAGTGCTTGCAAAATTATGTTCTAAAAAATCGAAAAAATGTACTTGAGGCACGATGAAATTTATACAAGATAATATATTCGTGGCTAAAAATAAATATATTTGCAAAAAGACAGGTCGTTTCAGTGGGACATTATACCTACCAGGCGATTGAGAATGTTCAACGTGAGTTTGAGTGAGAGTAGCGATATGGTTAGTAGTTTTGTTATTAATTTCGTTATCATTCGCTAATTTGCTCAAAAGACAATAAGAAAATTATTGTGTTTAACGAACATTTTTTTAAAAAAGTCTTGAAGTGTTGGAAATCAGAAAAAGACATAGGCTACTACATTAAGAGAGTTAGATGAAAAACTGGAAACTAATTACCACAAAAATTTACAATTGCATAAAGAAGCATTTGATGAAATTTGTAGTTTTATTGATCAAAGTATTTTGGAACAGAAAACATTCCACTCTTTTACTTCTGTATGCAATAGTTATGTAGATATAATAACAAACGTAGCAATAACAAAACGTGAAAAGTATGACAACGTCTTCAGTAAAATTCACTTTGAGATGAAATTGGAAAAAAAAAAAAAAAATATATAATGATGAGTTACAAAAAATATTAATGAACAATAAAAAAATTGTGGGAACAAAAGCTATATTTAGTCAATGATGACTTGTTTTCTCTTATAGAAGTGAAAGACGTTATCCAAAATGCTGCTCTTATTTTACGGCAAACAATTTTAAACATGGAAAAAACACCATTACCCGAAAATTTGCACACCTCGGATTTCTTGGAGGGAGAAAGCAAAAGACCACAAATAATAAAAGATTTTTATTCGGCTGTATTGTACGGGTATCGCTACAAAAGTATAAAATCCACGGAACATGAACGAAAATATTTCTTATTGGCTGACGATTTAATTTTTAATGTTACACGTGGAAAAATAAAAAACAGTAAACATATTACACTTGGTATGACATTAAAAAGTATAACTAGTTCCCGAAAAGTTGTTGAGATCATAAATAGGTATGGCCATTGCTGCAGCTACCATACGATTGAAGAATTAGAAACAGAGGCTACATTTTCATCAACCAGCCAATCCATGTTGTGTCTTGAAGGTTATGTTACTGAAAATGGTTTATGTACTGAAGTAGCGTTTGACAACTTTGATCGTTTTGTTGACACTGCCTCAGATAAAGGCACATTACACGACACTGTTGGTATAATTTATCAAAATATATCTCCGGTAAACAATTTATAAGACGATGTTTTTGAAGAAATGCAAGAAGAATCAACTTTAACCTACCCATAGCGCTACTCACTCGCATTCACGTTGAACATTCTCAATCGCCTGGCAGGTAAAATGTCTCACCGAAACGTCCTGTTTTTTTGTAAATATTTATTTTTAGCCACGAACATTATCCCGTATGAATTTCATTGTGCCTCAAGTACATTTTTTCGATTTTTTAAAACGTAATTTTGCAAGCACTTTTGCCCCGGTTAAATGATCAGGCTTTTTGATTTTTTAACTCTTCAAATACTAAATTTTAACATGTTAAAATTTCATCGTGCCTCAAATACATTTTTTGCAAAAAAGATTTCCCTTCTTTAAAAATGTAAGGGTTGCTTAAGCCCCCTAATCCTTTAGCCAGGTCTGTCTTTTCGCGTTTAGGTATTACTAAAAGACGTATTGAACAAGTTTTCGAAGAGTCTCAAATACCTATCCCAAAAATGTTGATCAGCTCTCGGGCTATTTCTTTTTTCTTTCTTTCCGGTCGTTCACTTCTGATTTTAAAATAATTCTTTTCAAGACTACCGACACTATCAATAAAACCGATATTATTATTATTTTTTTAACGAAATTAAAGTGTATAATTTATGCAGCCCATATGACTTAATTTACAAATGAAGAATATAACGCTTTATGTTGTTGTATACATCGATAGAAAGAGAATGTAACACTTGAAATTTTATGAGTTGAGTAATTTTTTTTGTTTAAACATCTTTCAAAGTTTAATTTTCGTTTTACATCACATTGCGCCATTTTAATTTGTATCTTAAATTTTTTGAGTACTGTTTAAAAAACTATTTTTCATTTTCGTAATTAAATACCATCCCAAAAATCCAGAAAAAAAAAAAAGTAATCACAGAAGTTTAGTTTGTATTTTAGAACCCTTCGAATAGACGAAATCATGTCATAACCAAAAATATAGAAAAATTCGATATCTCAAAATCGAAAATACTTTGTTCCGAGACATATTAGATTAAATTTATCGTAAATGAAGTCTTTCATGCACTCTTGCGTGTATATCTGTTCACGTTAAGAATACACGCGAGACACATCGATGCTGGATTAGGTGCTGTTTACAATAGTGCGCATTGACCAGACTGAATAAGACTATATAACGACCGACTTCGTATGAATTGTCTGTAAATTACTAGCTTTTTATTCATCTTTAGGTATAATTAACCATAATAAACAATTCGACGTCACCGATATAACATAGAGACCGCTTATTTTCTGTTATTGAGATAAACTCTGTATGAAGTTGAAATTAAGTTCATTGTCTAATATTAGGCCGCGATATATTTTGTGATTGGATCAATGCTGGACCCAGATACGTCTTAATTCTTCGGTTACTGAGGGCGACTACGTGTAAAAAATATCTGTTAAAGTAATTAAAACAGATACTAAAGCAACCTGTAATTACTTATTGCAGGTCTGAACGAATTGCAGTAAAGCGTTACCTAATCAGATATAAAGTAGTTATCTCAGTGTTTTTTCAGTATCCGGGAAATCATTGGAAAATACAACATAAAAGGAAAGGCCAAGGACAGTACCTCAGCAAAAATATTTTTTGTAAAGATATGCTAGTTTCAATAGTAGCATAGAAAAAATCTACTCCTAAAACAAAATGTTTAAGAGTATTTTAATTAAGTAGACAAGCAATTAGAAAGTTAATAATTTATATTTATAAACTCATCGTGCCAAGTGGTGTCCAGTCAAAATATACTGAATCAGTATGTTGATTATAATTCTGTCAGTTATACAGAGGTTCAGTTATTTTAGGCATTTGCTAAATAGTGGAATGACGCGTGGGGTAGTATTATTTACATCCGGATGATCGTTTAGTCTTTTAAGCACACTATTCTTCAGCTATTCCCCCCCCCCCAGATTATACAGAATTATTTTAATCGTTTTAACATTTAAAATTTTAAAATATAATTACGAAAACAGCAAACAAACAGAAACAGTACATAATAATATAATTATCCACACAAACCTTTTCGAGCCTAGCTCATCATCAGCTGATAGTGAAAACCTATTAAGAAATATTGAAAAAAAAAAAACAAGTTTATTATACTGTAAAGCAAAATACAGATTCGGAAATGCCGAAATTCCTAACCACTGTTAATAAACGGAAATTGAAGGATAAAAATGATTCATTTCAAAGAATATAGAGTTAAACATATAGCGAATTTTTGATAGGTTCTAAAAATGAAGAATTTATTGAACATTAATCTAATTTTTATTTCATATTTTATTTTTTATTATTTATTATTTTTTTCATTCGTATTTTAGTTTTATTACTTAAAAATGTTATTCTTCACTTTATGTTGTTTATTTCAGCAACAACAACATTCTTTATGTTCATTTTATTACAACAGGAGTTATTAATAGATTCATCTATTTTGAATTTAACAATAGAACATTAAAGGTAAATTTCTATATCGGAATAATTCTAGAGAACTTTTAGTCAATGACGGGCTAAACCCGAAAACGTTTCCATGGATATGATTCTGTTCGTTTTTGCTATTTTCGTAATTATGTTTAATATTTTATAATTCTAGCAAACGAGGCAATAAAATTTTTAATTTTTCACTTAAATGTTAGAAAATGATAAACAAGAAAAAATACAAAGATAAAACACTGCCGATTAAATTAAACATCAATGGTTTATAGACAAAAAAAAAACTTCCTAATTAACATCTTAAAATCACATTTGAACCAATCTATACATTTACATTTCCATCGTTACCAATATCTTATTAATTGGTGGGAAAAACATAGGGAAAAAGAAACGAATAAAATCGAATATAAGGGAAATACAGAGTTACGCATGTGTTTGTTTACAGCCACTGTATAAGTCACCTTTCAATAAAAGAACATATTTCGCTCATAAAACGCTAAATCAAACTACCTAACCTGCTAACGAAAATTTAGTTCCTCCTTTAAATTCCGTGTGGCACAAGTTAAGTAATAATCACAAGAAATTGCTAAATTCTATTCGGTTTTATGGAGAAAATTACGTACTACGATAAATGTTAATAAATTCCATCATAAAATTGCTTTATTAACACAGAATCGGTAATTTTGCTTGACTAGTATACGTGTCTTATCTATGATATATACACATAAGCGCGTAATGTAATTAATTATTTCGTCAAAATATTAAATCATTACATGTTTCGCTTATCGCGGGTTTTAACTTCAGATAAAAAACGACGCTGCAAACGAGGAAACAATTGTTGCCTTTTATTAGATTAATTTTTTTTTATGTTTAAAAATTCCCAAATTTTTTTCCCCTATTTTGGTAAAAAAAAATTTTAATTCAAACAAATATCTAATTGTTTACACTACGATGGAGGTACTTTAAAAATGATAATGTTTACATATAAAAAAGTTTAAAAAAATGTTTTTTACTTCATGTCCCCACTAAAATGTTTGCAAAATTTTACACATAAATATCAGTGGTGAATCAATCAGTAATTTTCGTTATGCGTAAAGTAGCAAAGCAAATTGAAAATAAAAGAGATTTGCCGGTACCTTTCTAGCAATAAAGATTAACTTAGCTAAAGAGCAGTGTTTAGCTTACCAGTAGAAATCTGTCAAATCGCTATTTGACATATAAAGAAAGGCTCTATCAAGTAATAGTTGAATCACGATTTAATGATCTGCTCGTCTTTTGTGTTTTATTTGCTAGACGCTGTGAGTACTTCTCCGACGTTAGCGAGTCACTAAGAGCGCACTGAGAAGTATACACATATAGCAACAGCATAAACAGCAAATCAGATATCAAGAGGTTTACGAACCAGGTACTTCTCCACTTTGAGCAAGCGACTTGCGCGTTGTGGACTGCACATGTTTTGATCTGGGCAAAGGGCACTGTATATACACGGCCAGACTAGATCTTTCACTATTATAGTGTTGTCAGGTGCCGATGAAAGCATTACGTTTGTCTACATATAAAAAGAAGTGCTTCAATTTTCAGCGTCTTAATTTTATATATTTTTTTGATTGTATCTAGTATAATATAATTTTACATAAAACGATTTAAAATGATTTATTATTTATAATGGATTTGTTAACTTTCTTTATCTAAATTAAGATATCTGCTTTTTCTTAAATACATTTAATTTTCTATTTCTTGAAATTTAAAAAAATGGCTTTTTAATTCGTTTTTGTTTGTAAAGTAATGGGCGCGATTGTTCAGCATTTTTCTCTCTTACAGAAGAACCAGGAAAAAAATCAGGATTCGCCACTGATACATATATATATATATTATATATATATTTACAAGGGCGTCGCTAGCCGATGAGCCAGGGAGGAGCAAGATGATAGAAAGAAAATATGAGTTATCGGAAAAATTGAAATTTATAAGTTGTAAAGGCTTAATATTTTATTAAACAAGAATAAAATCTTAATTGCAACACATAAGTTTTCCAAATTGTCCATGATTACGATGTATATTTATAAACGAAAATTATTCAAGAATAGGCTTACACATGAACTATGATGCCAATAGTTCGTGTTGTTGAGAACAAAAACATTTAAGATTCTGAATAATCGCTATACTCAGTAAAACGACATATAACATCCTGAATAAAAATATAAAAAATGGAGATAACAAGAAGCGGCTTAGCGTGAATTGAAAGGTAGGAGAAGCGCCAAAATAAAATCCATCATAGCATCTTTAAAAGCATATATTACATTGTTGTAAGTTAATTCGATTTTCCGGTTCTTCTTAGTAAATATTTCTATTCATCATTGTAAAAAAATAGTCACATAATTTTGGCAATAAACCCTTTCCATACTAAAAAAAGCTAATGAAGATGATAGCTGTTATTGGTATTATGTACTCCTTTAGTATTTTTTTTTTTACTCATTTTAGCGCTAAAAGTAATCTTCATACCGACCAGCTAGCTGCTGTAATGGTGAAGCTGTTAATTGAGAGAGTTTAAGCATTTGCTATAACTTAACTGATTAAATATTGAAAAAAATATATCACAGTGTCTCTCGTTCATATCACGATCTTTACATGCGACAGAAAATTCACTTTTTAAACTCACAAAATCTAAAAAATTACTATAATTCTGTTTTAAATTTAAAAATTCCATTCCAGAAATATTTTTCAGAAACGAAGAAAAATGTTCGCATTTAAAAGATCTAAAGCCTTAAGTTTTGCCATGTCATTAGGTCTACTGAACATACTTATTATTTTAACGTCGATAATTACTAAAAAAAATTCTTTTATACGCCGATTTCCTTCGAAATAACTGAATTAATCCTTGAGCTCCACCCTTCATTAGGACAACCTATATTTTCACCGAGATCACTCATTATTTACGATATTAATAATGTCGAAGCAAATGCTTATTAAAATAATATATTTACACATAATTCCAATGCGTTTTTAAGCTTACTCGTGATCATGAAGTATTACAAAAACACTCTACGATCATAAAACTTTAGGATGAAACGCTCCGAAATTATAAATATATTATTTCAATAAATATTTATTTCAGCATTATTAAAGGTCAATGGTAATTGACCGCGAATGTGACTGAAGTCATCTTCGAGTTTTAAAAGGTAGCCATGAAATCATTCAATGTTTTTAGGCCAAAAGCTAATATCAAACATCCTTTTTTTTTTTTTTAATACCGAGAATGGTAAATTGGACTGCGGAAATACAGGAAAAAATATAATTAGACGAAGATTAAAATCTAAATCTCCTAAGAGTACTAAACCACGAGTATAACAAATTTTTTTTGAATCCCACTTGTTGGCATTTTTAATGGCCAAACGCATCTTTAAATTATTATTTTTTTTCCATTACAATTTACAGTTTCCAACAACCTCTTGCTATAATTCCAGCATGTTACATAAAAAGTAGTAAACAGCGTTTTCCATTCAGCATTTAGCACTTCAGTTCTGCTTGTCGATTTTGAAAAATAAATAAATCCAAAACTCGGAAAAAAGGAAAGCATATTTTACAATGCTTTGTATGATTGATGGACTAAGAAAGGATTAAATTCAGTTTTGTGGCATAGTGGTGAAAAAATGTTGAGGGCACTTCTTTTTAATTCGTGACTGAAGTCTATACTGTTTCATCAATCATAACTGCTGCGCCAATGTAAAATCTGAATGATTCACAATTAAAATCTTTTAAAGATTCGTAAAGTTTGGAAGATAAAGGTTAAATATTTTGTATTCACGGAAGCTACTTAAATCATCAAAAACAGATATATTTCATAGGTGTTTTTTAATGAGAATAAAAATCGGGGCCAACAATTTTTCTTTGCCTTACCATCAACCATATAACCGCTATGCTGCAGTGCATATAAATTTGTTTGAAAATGCCGAATAACGATTTTATTTCCCTTAATTTTATAATTAAGTTATTCGGATAAGGGATATTAGTCTATTATTCTGTGCAATGTTGAACTTTCCTTGAAAACATAAAGAATTGAAATTTACAAGTAAAAGTTTTTCGATAACGGGCTATATTCGATCACGATTTTCGAGATATTTTCGTCAAATCGTTACGCTAGTTAATAGTTTATAGATTCAACTGACATGGTTTTGCGTCAACCATCGAACTTGTTGTTAAAAAAAAAAATGGATTTTTAATTTATTATGTAAATGTAAACATTTTTTTTTTCTTTTTTTGGACACGTCATCTAAGGACATTAACCCAGCGCACGTGAAATTTTTGGAAGTTTCAATTGTGGCTGCGAAAATCGAACCCGGTTCTACCCGAACGGAACACAATTAACTAATCAACTTCGTCACAGTAACTAGCTGAAATTAATTCAAATATATTTATTTTTAAAAGTTTTTTTCCATCGGTTTAAAAATATCGCTTTGGCTATTCTAGCTTTTTTTCAGAACCACATTTTCTAGCTGATTTCTGTTCCTTTCGCTTTTTTTACCACTTTCACTCTTTCTTCCATGCCTTAATCTTATCGCCAAAAAAACGAAACCTACAACCTCGATTTTTCTGTCATTCACGTGTTTTCCTCTTTTTACTCTTTGAAAATTAAACAATAAAAACAATTTATACTTCATTCCCTTAGAGAACATAGCGATTCCATCGACGCTACGCCACGAGAATAAGATACTACTTTTTAAAAACATTATCATTTCCTACCGCTTTAGATGTCAAGGATTTCTTAAATGGATATCAAATTCCTTACTAATAAATCTTTTTATTTTGTAATTTAATCTATTAGTCATCACTTCCGCCCTTACACATCTTAAATTCACGACTATGACGAACAGGCAACTCTGATCACCGCGAGAAATGAAATATAGTTGCAATAAGCGAAGAGAGTTTGGTCTTCGGGAAAATCGTCAACAACCCTATACGCTGACATGAAAAACTACCTTGAAACATTTTATTTATCCTAAAATACATTTAAATAAATTATTACATATTCTAATTCCCAAAATAAAATCGAAATAATCGAAATTTTAGTAATAATGGCAAAAAAAATCTTTAAGAATTTTAATTTTCCTCCAAAAATTCCTCAGAAAAGAATATGCTCTCGTTAACAAGTCTTTAATTGGTCGCGGCAGTTTTTAAATTATCACTCGAACTGATTTCTACGCGTGTTTTATTGTTATTTAATTCACGTCTCTATCAATTTGTTCGATATAACAGCATATGTGAAGTATTTTTTTGCATGGCCACAATATAATTAAAGGATAACTAGCCTCCGTACCCTATAGCGTATATGTATAAAATCCGAATGTCATATTGAAAAATTGTTAGAGCCCTTAGCACCACCTAAATCGAAGGATACAAAACAAATTCGCAAATAGCCGTGTGAAGAAATCAGATTTATCACATTGCGAAATAAGTCCGAGCCATGTTTTAAAATTTAGCGAAGCTAAAATTTTGGTGAAGATGGATCGATTTAAAAACAGACTCATTAAGAATTTTTCTGAAAAATTGAAATTAATAACAGCAGTAAATTCAGTTTGAAAACCGGTGACTAGTTTCAAACAAAAGACATTGAAAAATGTATAAGATAAAGGGGCCTAACTTCCATTTCTAACACAAAGTTGACGGAATTTTTTAAAAAACATTAAATAGCTGTACTAATGAAAATAAACTTTGACCATTTAGACTGTTAGAAAATTTAGGAATAATTTAAAAAATGTAGAATAGTAATTTAGTCGTCCCTGCATCCGTGCAGTCTAACATGCACAACCAGTTGACTGTTCTTTTTCAAGCTTATAAAGCGGACGGTTTGTTATAAAATTTAAAATGACTTTTCGAATATTCTCATGCCACTAGTTAGTAGTTTCGTTTTTTTTTTTGTATTTTTTTTTTTTTTGTTAATGCGCACGTTAGTAAAAGACATTCTAGGATTAGAAAAATAACGATACATAAGAAATTACGGAGATTAAATCATGAAGCAATTAGAAATAGAAGAAATGAAAACAGCTAACAAAGGAACCGCATACAGAGGTAGAAGAACAAGAATGTGTAGGGCATTGCAGAGAAGCCATAGCTAAGTCGATTAGGTTAAAGAAATAGAAAGTGGCTTGCGATAGGGTGAAATTTAAGCTAAGAGGACAAAGAGACACAACGGAAATGGCAACGATTAAAGTAAAGGCGAACTATGGAAAAAGTAACAGAACATCTGGCGCTAAGAAAATTATTAAACCAGGAAGAGGGAGAGGAGAAGGTTGTACGGCAAGATAACATGAGTGAAGGTCGAATAGATACCTAGAGATCGGTAATAAACTTAACATTTTAATTTATAGCTAATTCAATTAAAACATATTAGGTGAAGAATTGACCAGCTATCTCCTAAATACCGGTCTTGTACTTTGACAAAGATCCTTTTCAGTCATTTGATAGTATTCGCTTTGTCCCTTCTTCTCCTCTTTTTTCCTCTCTTTTCGGACACCACCGACACAAACTTGCACAAGAAACTCAAAAACGAAAAGAATAAAAAAAAATTGTTAAAGCGCATAAATTTTATGAATGTGTGTGTACCTACCTTTTACTTTGAATATACTCGGACAGCATCAACTTCATTAGACCTGGAATTTCGTTATTTTTAGCGAACAACTGAATAAGTACTTGACTCGTTTTATGATTTATAATACACTTATCCCAATTATTAATCACTAATTCGTACTGATGTCGCCATTCATTTTCATTCGCTGTAACAGTTACAGAAAACAAATATTAAGAAATGATTAAAAAGCAAATACCGTTTGTTGACCGTCAAATTCATGTTTCCTTCATACAGGCGAGCCTTTCTTAGTCAGTAAGGTATGAGGAAATATTTATTTACGAATATTTACAAAATTTACTCGTACGTTAATAATTCGTGTTAATCCGTATCAGAAAAATTATGTCTCTCCGTCAAAGCACATACTAAAAGCAAAAGTATTCTCGTTTCAGTGCAGTTATTAAAATACCGCAGAATTCTCGTTAATCCTATTGAACTACCATAAGAAAGACGACAATTTGTCTGGGAAATATAGAAATATTTATTTCGTTCGTTTACATATTTCATCAATAACGTATAGATATATTTTAAAATTACTTACGTTCCGTCGATTCCGGCATTTGCAACAAGCTGGTAAAAGCCTGATGATACCGATAAACAAACGATCGCTTGTCCAATAAGAAACGAGATATCCATTGTACGCATAAGCAATAAGCCGATCGCAAATAATTGTGTAACCAAGCTTTATTCTCCATCACGACTGTTGAAAACCTCAGTAAAGGTTCTTCACTTTCAAGTAAATCCGCATTGGAAGTCAAATATTCCTTTATAAATCTGTACTTGCTAATGTCGAGTTTCAGTATAAGTTTTACTATTGCGTAAACGTCATCGTTACCATGTTTTAACACGTAAAATATAGTATCTGAAAAAATAATTATAAAAACTTATTATTACTAATCAACATTTTTAAAATTATACGCTACGCCTAGAGTACAAGAAAAAAATTTAAAAATTTCGGATGCAATTTTTTTCTTCAAACGCATATTAAGAATTGATCAAACAGAATACCTTTTTCTTACCTTTCGTAATGAAATCGACATTATTCGGAAATGTAACAAAAAAATTTTCCAGTGATTTTTCCAGCTCTTTACTAGATATCTGATAGTTATGCAAGTCGCACAAGTAGTACATCATTTCACAGATTCCCTTTAGCGTAACTGAGAAATTATATTTTTTCGACGCGATTGCTTGAAACATATGTACGAACACATCACACCACCCGGTACTCCATAAAAACGATCGCCTTTTTAAAGAAACAGAAAAAATAATAGACAATTTTTATTTACCGCGAAGGATTCGTTTATGAAACCTATGAAAAATACCATGTAAGTGTGTTAAACTTTTAAATGCCTGACTAGCAGAAAAAAAAATTAAAGTCCCTCAAGTCCCCCCCCCCCCACCGTTTTTTGTTTAAATAAATCAAACCTGAAATAACGCAATGTATCAGAGAATCTGGAAAGGCAAAAGTGACCAAGAGAAATATTATAGTTGTTGGTGTGTCTGGTCAAGAATTTATCTTGGTTTACTCAGAATATTCACTTACATCTTAAAAACGTAAATACCCCAGCGGTCAGAAAAAAGACGGTAGAGTGCACATTTTATGACGTCGCACCAAACTCAAATACCGTAGAGTCTACCAACTAATTATACACTTTATGCAGTTGTACCATTTTAACTCATATCCGATAATTTCCTATGACAAAATTTACTTTGTATTTTTTTTTTTTTTTTTTCATCCACGATAAATATCGTTACTTCTCACTTGATATAATATAACACTGTATTTTTGGTAATATGATGCATAGCTTCGCTTCACATTCTACCGCAAATGTATACTTCAAGAAAAAAGTATATTTTAAAAAATAAACTTTTGTTAACTCGTAAGTTTATCAACCAGCTGATAGAAACAAAATAAGCTGCATGAATGTAGAGCACTCTTTCAAAATAGCTTGCAGATGGAAATTTGGACCTTTTCATAAAATATGTATGAAAAAAATGGGCGTAACATATAGAACCAAAAAAAAAAAAAAAAAAAAAAAAAAAAAAACCCGGAAATATTGCATTTTTTAACTCGACCTCTATTGAAAAGAGTCCCCTAAAAAAATATACACCGAAATAAATGATAACGCGTTTCCAGAAACTGTATTTATTATATTATCCGTCAAAGAGAAATGGTTGATATAAATTGTTTAAGGGGGGGTAGGGTCTTGGAGGTAAAAAAAAATTGATTTTTTTTTCATTTCATAAAATGAATGTACATCACAGGAATATTGCGTCAAAATTTCAAATAAATCGAAGCAAAACTAACAAAGATATGGCATTATAACTGTGCGCCGCTCTAACTCTAGTAAAAGAACGAAAACGACTATCCGGCCCTAATGCACAGCGGGATTAAAGAGCATATTTTTCTGTCCCTTTTGTATAATCCCTTAATTGATTTTTTCCAAAAAGATTTACGCAGGTAGGTAAATGTTTATTACTATACCTTGAGACGGATTCGGTACGCGTAATGCTATTTCTTGACTATGCGACGTTTCAGTTAGAAATTAGTCTTTGTTTGTTCATCTATTCACGATCTCTCAAACGTCATTCTAGGTTACATCGCTGCTTTGTCGTGTCAAGGATGCTTACTCGGCCAAAACCAAAAATCCCTGTGTTCTGTTGTAAGTCCGGTCGTTTACACTGCTGCATCGGGGTAGAGACGTATTTATGTCTGAATGGTAGTGGTCGAGGCACTGACTTGTGCCTGCGACGGAAAGCACAATACTGTGTGTCAAGTAACGCTAAGCTGAGCGAAGATTTTGTATGTTAATTAACAAAAAAGAATGTGTAGGACACGTCCAGAAGAGGACGGAGACCCGTTTGCGCGATTTAGTAAAAAAGAAGTGTAATAGATACTGAAACTAAGGCTGCAAAGAAAATACAAAGGAAAACACTTTCCGGTAAAGGCAAGCTCACTGCTAAATTCATTGATAAACACTAACGCGTTACTATGGTCGTGCCATCCGTTACAATTCTCATTATTCTGTAGAAGAAATGAAGAAGGCCATTTGAGCGACTTATTATCACTACGCCTCAACTGACAAACACCCACAGAAAAACTGCCCGAGCGGCGAAAATTCATGGCGTGAATGGCAGAGAGCCGCAGCTGCAAACGAATTGCGTTTTTTCAAACACTCTTACTCTGCTCTACCAAGTGATGTTCTAGAAGGGATTAAACACCGATTTATGAACATCTGAACAAAGATGCCCTCCTGGAGCGATGTATTGGCGGATTCTCTCAAAACAATAATGAGACTATCGACCAACTTATTTGGAAAATTTCGCCAAAAACTGAGAGTGGTTCGACAATTATTGTTGAGTTTGCAGCTCATGTGGCTGCCTCTCTACCTTCAATGAAGACTGTGTTGCTTACCTGACCTTTCTCGAAGAGATGGGAATCAGTACAGGCCCAAGTTCTCATGGATGGGCGCAATCAGTGGACAATACATGAATTGGCAAAGCGGATGAGCGAGTGGCGGAACATATCAAAGAAGAGAGAATTCGTCGTAAGCAAGAGCAAAAAGATGCTTTGGACATTCTAAATCAAAGTTCTTCACTTTATGGGCCTAGCATTGATGATTCTGCTTGAGTATAGACAAAAATTACTACCTTATTAACGTTTAATTTGTGATTTTATACTATAAAAAAGTTTAAACGCGTTTTTCTCGAAACAGCGTTTTCAAAGTCAGTGCACTCTGTAACTCAAAATCTACTGCACCGATCGTTCTGAAATTTGGTACACTATTTTTATAGGCAATTTGCAAGGTAGCAACGTCGTTTTTTTTTTTTTTTTTTTTAATTATTATTATTTATTTTACAATAACAAATTGCTAATTTTTACTCGAAAATCGGTATTTTCACTTCCAAGTGTTATCAACGATTAAAAAATAAAAAGAAATTAAAAAACTCACCGTTGCTACCTATAGAAACTCATTAACTAATGAAAAAACTTTGGTTTTTTCATTTCCGATAATCCATTGTTGAGTTATGCGGTGCACCGCAAAACAACTTTTTTTCTAGGCGCGTACGAAAATTTACTGCCATTGGCTTAATTCTTTATATTTTTCAATGAAAATTTAACACAATATTCTTCAGATGTTACTTTATCATATACCAATTATGTAAATAAACTTGCATTAACCATATTCTCTAAAAAAATTATCCAAAAATTGTCTTTTTTTGACCTCTAAGACCATACCCCCCCTCCCTTAAGAACGGCTTCAATATCTTCAATTTTACTTGACAATTTCATTTCGTTGTGATCAACAAAATATTTTCATTTTTGAAAACGATTACATTTTTTCCGCTGTTATTACTCTTGGCTTCCGAACTTTCAACAACCTCAGAAAGATTGTTTACAATGTAACATATTTTACAGTAAGTTTAAATGACAGGGAAAAAAAAGACATTATTCTTTAATAAATTTCACACTTGTTCATCCGTTCGACACTTCAAACATACGACAATAATAGAAAGGAGAACTTAGAAAAAAATTAAACAAATGCAACGTAAGCGAACTATATTTAACAGGATTTTGCCATTCTGGATTATAAATTTCAACGATATCTGTAGAACTGCCTTCAATAGAAGCAAAGACAACATTCAATGCTTAGGTATCCCGACCTAATTAGTAATAAAGAATCAGACGAACTTAAAACCTAAAGCGATGCGTCCGGCTCAGTGCACTTTGTCCTACTTACATAAAAGTACCTGAGCCCTCTTTCGGATACCCGATTCAATTCTACTTGTTGCAATAAGAGCAATCTAATAATCTCTTAAGTGCATAGCAGCCAAGTTGCTTTTACATTTACAATATAGTTTTCGTAAATTACCTGCGAAGAGAGTTACTAGTGATAACATCCAGCAACGGTATTAGCATTGACAGCGGAAATTGCATTAACCATATGTTCATTTCCGACGAATAATGAATAATTTTATCATCTAACTCCTCCTCGGCTTTAAATTTCTCGCACAGATATAATAAAAATCTAAAAAAATATATACAAAAAATATTCGATTACAATCATAATTAAATTTACCATAAGATAAAAAATGTTCACAATTATATAATGGTGCTTTTCGGTAAATTCATTATCATTACAGTATTAAATCAAATGCGTAAATTAAAATTCCATAAAAACTGTAGGTAATAATTAGTGAAGACGAAAATCGAGGGATTAGTATCATATAAATAACCAAAAGACAGTTCTTACTGAACTCATTCGCAAATTAAACAAGTTTTTACATATTTCAACTAAGTTATTTGAAACATTTCTATTAATATATGCATATCATTTTCATTACAATTGAATTTTTCTTATATATATATATATATGTCAAAATATAATAACGATAATAATAGTAATCATCATGGTAATAAATTTTTTGTCTTTACATATTAGTATAATATGGAAAGATCATTCTTTCACTACTACGTAAAGTTAAGTGCCAATTGGATATTAAAATCAGTCAAAATAGCACAGATGTCAGATTAAACAAAGAAATCTAATTTTTTGCGCCATAAAGGAGAGATACGTAATTTTTTGCGCTTTTTTGAACTTTTTACCAACTTTAAAAATTTCGTTAAGGAAATTAAACACGGTTTTGTTCCCGACAAATAGCGATCTTTCCATCAATATATCACACGCTGCTCGGGAAAAACATATTTATTCAAAAATTTCAAACTTTCGACGCCCCCAAGGCCTAATTTTAAAGTTGGGAAACCCGGATGTTCCAAACTAGAGAAATATACGGTGATGCGCATATTTTTAACCTTGTTTAAAATTTTTAGTTATAATACTCGCAGCACTAAGAGGGGGGGACACGGCATTTTTCGCGTTTTTTTAAACTTTTCACCAATTTTGAAAGTTTCGTTAAGGAAATTAAATGCGGTTTTGTTCCCGATAAATAGCGATCTTTCCATCGATATATCACATGACAGGGGGGAGGGGGATTATTTTTTTTCGAAACTTTCGAGCTTTAGGCGCCCCGAGGGTCTAAATATGAAGTTGTAAAAGCTCGGTTATAGTTTTCATGTAAAGCGGTCCTTTATGCATATATTTGAGATAGGTTTTGGTTTCCTCAATTTTTTTATTCGGGCTATTGTTTACGTGACATCCTTTATTTTGCTGTTTTTGAGCCCAATGGGGAGGGGGGTTTATATCATTTTTTAATCGTAATTTTTTGATTTTATGAAAGAACTTTATATTTTGAATTTCACTTTTAAAAGAGTTATTGTTATGAATTTTTTAAAGAGTGATCTTTGAGATCACTTTACATTCCATATTATAAATTCTTGACGGATTTTTAGTGTTTTTACCGCCCAGAATAATCGATTAATTTGAAGTTATAGACTGTCTTAAAGAGAATTTTAATTATAATTTATGATCCAATATTAAAGTTTATAAGTCAAACCGTTCGTGAGTTGTTGATTTTTTTTTTTGATATTTTTGTCATTTCGCAACCATCTTATTAGGATTATTTCGTATATTACATATACGGGAAATCTTAATAAAGTTGGAAACTGCTGCTTCCTATTACTATATCAAATTTTATGTTTAACCACACGGTTTACGTCTCAATCTGCATGCACAGTGCCACGGTTAAATCAGTAATCTCTATATAACGATTAAAAAATAATACTTCTTTGTTCCTCTAATAAAACAGTCTTTATGAGCATTTCACGCGTTATTATATATGTTATGTATTTATTTATTAATATTTTTCTAATTGATTCGATATTTTACCGTTCACGCAAGTTTGTTCACTTTTTGATCATTTAAATACATATATTCTTACCGAATTAATATTTATCTTTTTGTTATCGTTGATTTTATGTGCGAACGACTTCATTATCAAACATGCACCCTAGCAATGAATCACCGCGGTAAAGGTAAAATCTCGTTTACATTGATATTTTCTCAACGGTCATTGAGTGATTTTTAAAAATACAGAAATTTTTGAAGAAAGTTAAGTATAAACATCGGCACTATAATAATATACGAAAAGTAATTTGTAAAATGAGTTTTGTTACCGACCAGGGGAAAACATACTGTAATATTTGTTACTGTAGTAGTAGAAATTCAATAATAGTAAAGCTTAGATCAGATCGTAGGATGAACAAATAAACAGTAAAAGTTGTTATTATAATGAAACGCATTATTGTTTAATTTTTCCTATATATCAATAATCCCGTTTTTTTTGTTTGTTTTTTTTACATTAAATGATTTCATTTTGTTTGTATTATTTTTCTATCCTATTAAATTAAGCCTTTCTTTACCAAAGTCGACTCCGTCTCTTTATTTTGGCTAAATTATATTTTTCTACATCGTAATTAAATCATCAAATACTGTCGTGTACTATAGTTAAAAGTTTTCGCAAATGCTGCGCTATATCCTACATCTGCATTAATAAGTACGTAAATTTTTCATAAACTTTCGATCAAATATTTAATTATTTCCGCTTCACACGCACACTAATTTAATTCTTTAAATAAAGACAAAAACTAGATAATAAATATTTACATTTCTTTCGTAAAACAATAGTACATACAAGTTTTAGAATGGGTCACTGCGCTTTTTTATAATACGAATTTTATTTTCAACAGTGTACAGTGCTATAATATATTAAGTTTTGAAATAAATTAATGAACTTTAGAGCTATTAATATTAGCACATGGAATGAGTGAATAGAAAAATTTTGTTTTTGTGTTCACAAAAACAAAAATTAAGATTTCGCATTATCTATTCAAATATTAAAATTTACTTATTTTTGAATAGATATCGCAAAAGTAACTGAAAACGGTAACTAGCATTAATAACCTACCTGAACCTTATCGAATCCATTAAACGGAAATCTTTAGTAATGTGTCCAGCTTCAAAAGCAACGTATATCATATTACTGACAGTATGAAAAACCGGACTACTGTCATTGTTTTCCGGCAATAGGAAGTTATTAATAATCCAACTGTTCCTTAAAAATTCGTGCAAACATAATACTCCTACCGATTTTTCCGATCTGTCGGCAATCACGCGATACTGGCAACTTAAAAAATTGATATCGTTCATAACGGATGATGCTTCGTTATTCGAAATTTTACGATATATATAGTACTTACACAAACGCCATAACAATATTAACTTCAGATCGTCATTTATTTGTCCCGTTTCAAGAGCAATCTATTAAAAAAAAATTAAAAAATCAGTATTTAACCAACGCCAAATAGGACTGCATCTTCATCAAATAATAATGAATATGTTTCAAATAAAATAAAGCATAAAAAACTTTCTGTACATATTCTCATTCCAAAATTATCTATTAAAACGCTAGCCCCTGACCCTTAAAAATCTTACTGCACCGAACAATCTGATAAATGTTTATTTCACTGAAACACTGATAATGCTACTAAAATGTTATCACCGTCCTAGTTTCATATATTTTTTCCAATATATTTTATGTATATTTTTATCGCAATTTTTTTCCCGGAATTTCTTACTATTCCTAAATCACGTCCGGAACTATTTTTGAGCCCAGTTTCCTAATAATTACTGCTCCTACTTTTCTAATTCGGTTGATTTTGGAAGAATCTGTAAATTTTGATGACGATTTAAATTTCGCTACTCATCGAGGTCTCTGCAGTGCTTTTTAGCTAAGTACAGATTAAATGTCAAAAAAAAAAAATATACGGATAAAGAAATATATTCGATAGATACCTGATCATAGTCGAGTTCGCGTTGTTTAATAAACATTTTCACTAATTTATACTCCAGGACGTTTCTTTTCTTAAACGGAAAGTCTGAAATACCAGCAGACATAATATACTGTAGTACAGGAGCAGCAATGAAATCGTATGGAAAGGTTTCTACTACGGTTAAAAATTTTGTGATCGATTCCTGCAAAGAAATTTTACGAAACTAGTAGATTAGTAAAGAATAAAAAAAAAAGAAAAAGTACATTAATATTCAACATTTAATAGACCGTTTGATTTTAATTAAATAAACCAGCTAAAATTTGATTTATTTTCATTACTTATAATAACGTTTTTAAAAAAGATGATTATTCTCCTTCGATAATATACGAATAATTAAAAAAGGTCATAGAAGAATGGCTCGCTCTATTGTCGCAGAAAAATGTTTTCGCTTCTGATGATGGTAAATGTAAAAGCTTTCCGAAACATTAAGATTAATTTTTTAAAACCGTAAATTGTTTTCCTAATTATATCCATCAGGTAAATTTTAAATGTTTAATACTTTATATTATTTCGGCTAAAAATTTCAATATGCATCGTTACATTTTCAAGCACTTTAATAGATGAAATTTATTCTTTACAAATGATCGTTATGGCTTATGTAATGAGTTACACTCAATGGCCAAACATTAATTCAATTTGAAAAAAATGAAATTAACAGCGAATGCGAACTGAACTACTGTAAATATATTTAAACTTTTATTTTTAACAAAATAGTATCGAAATCGTCGCCATTTTGTAAGTATCTGCCAGACTTTTAGATTTGTATTTTAAAGTACTAATACACATATAACCGTCTTTCAAACGTTTGTTTATTTTATTTTCACGTGTACAAACTATCGAACAGACCTAAACCAAAATTTGACTTTAATCAACAACAATCAATTTTATTTCTTACATTGTAGTGATTTTTTAAATTTTTTCTCGATTTCGAAACACTTTAATTTTGTTAACTTCTTTTTAAAAACTTTAACAATATTTTCATAGTCGAGCGTAAACTGGTCCGCACAATATTTTTAATTTTATACTATTTGCATACGGGTCATTGAAAATATACACATACCTCTCTATATTTCTCTTGCTAAATCAAACTTCGTATTTACACAAGTTTTGTAATTTATCTATATAAAACTTGGAATATTTTCATTTTTACATTTGAAACCTTTTTAAAATTTATATGAAAAAGTTTTGATAAGACAGAGAAAATTTAATTTTCTATGTAAAATTTATTTTATTACTAACAGTATGCGCTCGCTATAGTTTCATTACCTTTTTAAACGCGAGGAATCGTAAAGAAATTTTTATTTGAACTTATTTTTGTTAGTCATATTTTTAATTAGAGTAATTTTTGAATATAGTTTAACAAGCAGAATAAAATTTTACTAGAAATAAAAGGAAACTATTTTTCGTGACTTATGAACTTTTTACTAAAATTAATAGTAAACAGATAATTTTGACGAGACATATTTAAACGGCTTACAACTTTCTCATAAGAAAAGATAAATGTTTCACCTCACTATGGAAAATTAACATACAGTAAAATCGTTATATCGCACTTGAAAATTTAAGGTATAATCCGAGAACACTGGCCGCATTTTTTTTTTAATCACTATAACTCATATTTATACGTACGACATTGTTACTCTTTAATTCGTTTCTCGTTCAGCGCAGAATAACTATCGATAAAATTGCGATTATTCGAAATTTGAAATTATTCGCAAGTATAACTGAGTTAAAATTGTGAGACAAGAGGCTTTTGATTAGGTCCTTTTTTAGTGAACGATTTAAAATTAAAAACTACTTACAATAAACGAACTAAAACCATAACAAAAAAGAACTGTCGTCAGTGTTCTAGGCACTTGCCAAAATTAATACACATAAAAATATACACTAAAGAAAATCGACTAAAAAATAAATTTCTTTCGGCCAAATGAGTTAAATCTGACAAGTTTAAATAAAATAAATTAAGTTAGACATGAAATAAACAGATTTTGCTAATAAATTACGCCATTTTAAGTTACTTTATCCCCGTGTATTGTTAAACTTTACGGTAATTCCTCATTTTTTTTAAATTAAAAGTGGTGAAAGTACCTTTTTTTTTCCCTTTCTTTGCCCTTTTCATCGACACGTTTTGTTTTTAATTACGACATCGGTTGTTAAAAATATTACTAACGATGTTAATTTTTTCACAGATTTCAACATTATCATACCTGAACATACATGGTGTGAATTAAGAGTACAGCTGTGAATTGCTCCATGGCTTTTTGCACTTGTTTGTTTTCTCTATCGATTTTTACGTCTATCGATGAATTCATGAATGCCGGTATAAGCGGGCTGAGGTGAATAAACGATTGAGCCGGTATATCTAAACTTTCATTGCACTTTTCCGAAAATTCTGTAGGTCACATAACCAGATTATAGAGCATGCATGTAATATGATATAAAACATTAAACGAAAGTATAAAGCAGTAAATGCATCGGTATTAATAAATCAGAGAATTAATGAGTTCGAACCAGCGAAAGTGTATTAAACTATAAAAAATTTATGCTAATAATAATCGGTAGTTTTGAATACAGTTGCCTTTAAATCCCCAGCGTTTAAGCGCTGCATATATGTGAGTATATATATATATATATATATATATATATATATATATATACTGGGTGTGCCAAAAGAAAGTTCACAATATACTGTTTTCAATGACTTGGAAATAAATTCAACTTTAAGAAGAAATGTCAACAGTATTCCAGATCGTTTACAGGACTGCATAAATGCTGATGGAGCCCAATTTGAATATTTGAAATAGTATATAAACATGTATTCAGTTTGTAAGTGTCAATATTTGTAAAATATATGTGTGTACTTTCTTTTGGCATACCCTGTATATATATGTATATACATATGTGATCGGCTCTGAAGTAAGGGAGTTAACGACTAAAAAGTACTATTTGAAAAAAATGCGATCAAAATTTGGCTAACATGATGCGGTGTTTTACGTTGTTTTTATGGCTGTAAATTCGCATACGCAGTGTTATTCAATCTAACCATGTCCCGGCAGTTTTGACTAGAACATCGTCTGCGTAGTCGCCTTTTCTGTTTTCATTAATTTTCATGTACGTATTCACTACATTACATAAGTTTTCGAGTGTTCAAAAATGCATATTTTTATTTGCGATCACCAACATGATAAGGAAGAAGCTTTGCATTCCTATAATCCATCAAAATCACAAATTCGATTTTTTAGTCGTTAACCCCTTTCCTTCGGAACCGGTCATATATATATATATATAATATATATAGATACATATGTTTAAGATCAGAATAATTTAAAATGTAATCAATTAGCAAACAATATTTAAATATTCAAAAACCTGATTTTTCTAATGAAAAACAACTTCATAATTCTCGTACAACAAATAAACAAATTAATTAAAATATTCCCTTAATTTGGTCATAAATAAAAATAATTCTTCCGGTTTTCATTTTATAAAAAAAACACGCTTGACAGTACTTATTATCAGTCATTTATCCTATATACTAATTATGTACATTCGGCGTTCATATTCCTTTTCTCTAAAAAAAATAAAATTGTAACCTTCTACTGTTACTTAATCTTTCCGTCACACTAGACTTTATAACCAGGTATCTTCTACTTTTTCAATATATTTAAACTGAAATCGTAATTATTTACCCGGTTTAAATTCTTTATAATGAGGGCGTCGGGGATTGTGAAGTTAAGGCTCACAATGAACTAAGCCCAACGGCACTAATGAGAGTAGGGGGGCCAGTTCCTTTCTCTCGGCCGCCTTTACTTTCCCAGATTTCTCTGGTACCCAATTCAATTTCAGATTAGGTATAAACCTGGGAGCGATTCGAATCTGGAACGAGACAAGTTTCGAACCCGTGTTCCTCTGGTTTAGTAGCTAAGCGCCTCAACCACTAGGATAATGTAAACATAGGTAATTACAACATACTGTAGCCTGTTTCAAATTTGTTTTGAAAACGTTGACATAAACGAAATTTGTACCGTTCGGAATGACGTTTCATTCAAGTTCAAGACGTTTCCACAATAGTTCAATTAGTGTATTGTTATTTTTTTCTTTGAGTAACTTGATGTGTTACGTGGAAATGTTTTGGACTAATGCAATTTAACAATAACTGCTCTTGCTTTTTCTTCTTAGTTAATATTTTTAACCCGGAAATAAGGAACTACTTTTTTGTATGTACCTACGATTTCAGAACGACAGTTCCGTATACACTGATGTGGTGCACTTTTTACTTTTTACTTTTTTTATTATTATAAACACAAGCAAGTAAAACTTGAAAGCTTTATTTTGGCTTTGCTTGTGATTTTGTTTTTTTTTTTCCCTTGTAATGAACAAAAAATATTATTTGCAAAGAATAATAAATTGAACAACTTTTCTATTAGAATTATAGAACACCATCAATCATCAGGGGATCCACGGAATATTCCCATTACATATATATACATATATATATATATATATATATATATATATATATATATATATATATACATAGTCTAGCCATAAATACTGATACTGCCGCTGCATGAGGGGAATTTTGGGCAGAACAAAGTGATAACACTGTCAGCGCATCGTCATAACACAGTAGAAGAGCAAACAACTTCGCTTTAGTCTGTTTAGTACACGCTATGAAGATGGAGTGGACAGATTATCATGTGCGCGTTACAATAATTGGACTGATGATGGCGGGGCATAGCGCGTCTCAAATTCTCGCTCTCCTCAAACCAGTGAAAGTTATGAAATGTTTTGTTTATTGTACACTGCAACGTTTTATGGACACAGGAGACGTTGTTGATCGCCCGCGAGCCGATCGGCCGCGTGTTGCGAGAACAAAAAAGGTAGTTGAAGCAGTTCGGGTCGCAAATTAACAGGTGCCCTCTTCGGAAACAAAAAATCATCGCTCAGAAGATGAAAATCGCGCCGAGAACGGTCTCGCGCATCCTCACCGATGATTTACATATGCGAGCCTATAAGAGAAGTACAGGTCATCTTTTAACCGAAAAATTAAAGGCGATAAGATACGAAAGAGCGAAAAAGTTGAAAGGCTTGTACGGCAAAAATGGGTACAAAAAGATTCTTTTCACAGATGAGAAAATTTTTACTGTAGAGGAAAAGTATAACAAGCAAAATGATGGAATTTATGCCCGTTCATCTGCTGAGGCTAAAACCAAATTTCCTGTGATGGTGTGGTGGAGCGTATCATGGCACGGGGTAACTACCATCCATTTTTGCGAAACAGGGGTCAAGACAGGTGCCAGAGTGTACCAAAACAGTTCTGGAAACAGTGGTTAAGCCTCTGAACGATACTTTGTTTGCCGGAATCGATTGGGTATGTCAACAAGATTCAGCACCGGCACACAAAGCTCAAATGACACAGAAGTGGCTAGCAGAGAATGTGCCCGGCTTCATAGCAGCATTGTTTGTACTTTTGAAATAAATTTTTTCTGAATTTGCATCGTGCTTCCTTTTCGCGGTACGTTCGTTTAAAGCAGTATCAGTATTTATGGCTAGACTGTGTATATATATATATTCTCGTCGTGATAGCCTAATGGCTAGAGCGCTTGGCTTTCGTTCCGTAAGTCTCGGGTTTGATCCCGGGCGATGACAGAATATGCGCGCCAGCTTAGTATACAGCAGTATGGACACATTTGGGCTGTATTTACAGCGCGAAAAGAAGCGACTATAATCAGTTCCAAATTTAATCGTACGTGTGTTGCTAGCGCCGCATAAATATTCAACTGGCGAGCGATCGCATCAACGTGAGTACGAGGCCAGTCGTTTTAGTTTACCTCGCCACTGATAACCTTTTCTCACGTTGGTCGGTAGCACGGAAGCTGTTGCGCTTCAGTTTACGTGCTTCGCGCTGAGATGTATCCACATTGTCAAATTCTCGCACAGACTTTACATTTCTAACATCTAATATGTATATCGTTAACATAACTGAAATTCATACGGCTACCTCGGATACGTGAGCTTGTCTAATAATAATATACAGGATGGGGCAAAATAACCCGATACATTTTAAATCGTTACTGCTTCGAAAAAAAAAAAAAAAAACGCGTAGAGAGATGACAAGGTCACCCTCGTGTAGTGCAAACCTTCACATTTCATGTTCAGTATTCGTTTCTCACCATGCCTAACTGGTTTTGCCCGAGCAACGCGCATTCGCCGTGAAGACGTATTTTCGTAATGGCGATTCGTATGTGAAAACTGTGCACGCATTTCGTAAAGGTTTTAACATTCCGCCAAGAAAACCGGTAGCAATAGTTTGAGCTTATGGATTAAAAATTTTCGAAAGACATTGTTCGTCAATAAAAGAAAGCCCGAAGGTCGAAAAAGATCGGTTCATACGAGTATAACAATCGAAACAGTTCGCGTCGCGATAGCCATAAATCCTAGACAGTCTACACACAGCAGCAACTCAAAAATAACACCGCGATCTTTAAGAATTCTTCATGGGGATTTAAATCATCACCCTTATAAGATTTCAATGACCCAAGAGTTGAAACCCGCTGATCATATCGAAAGAAGAAATTTTTGCAAAGCAATTTTGGATAAAATCGGAAATGAAGCCACGCTATTGGATTTTTTATTGACTACGGACGAAGCACATTTTTATGTAAATGTTACGGTAAATTGTCAAAACTGTCGAAATTGGAGTAATACGAATCCAGAAGTATATGAAAAACTGTTACACGCGCTAAAAATTAGGAAGTGTACGAGAGTTTTAAAAAACGTTTGGAGAATTGTGTGAAAAACAAGAGTGACCATCTTCGTGACGTAATATTTAAGAAATAAATGGCTGCACTGTAACTTTTTACGATGTTAAAATGTGATGAAATATACTTTCTTTCCATGTTAAAATTATTTCCATTTGAACTCCTATTACTGCGACTTGAAATGTGTCAGATTATTTTGCTCCACCCTATACGTATATACACGTACACAAATAAATGTACATATAAAATAATTTTAATTCACAGCATGCGACAATAAATTACAATAACATATATATATATATATATATATATATATATATATATATATATATATATATATATATATATATATATATATATATATATATAGTAACGAAAATATCATGCTGATTTCATTATATATTTCATATCAGTACTAGTTTTATAATAATATTAGGGTAGATAATTTTAAAACAAATTTTAAATTACACAACAATAACGCAGAATTCGCATAAAAATGTAGAATATTAGCAACACTTCAACTAACAAAAATTTTAAATATTCAAAATAATACATGACAAATAAATATACAACCACTTGTTAGAACTGCTTATTTTACATGGCACAATTTATTTATGAAAAAGTTACGTATTTGTATTAATTCTTTTACGAGAAATTATTTCCATTAAAATACAGCAGTAATTTGAAAACATCTGGTTTTCAATGTTTGATAAACTAATGTAGATTTAAATTTATTTAAAATCAAACAAATTCAAAATTTTTATTATAACAGTGGAATATTACATATCGGAAGTCGTCTACTTAAGTTTAAGCCACGCTTACAGATGCCAAATTAAAGAAAACTGTTTTGAGTGCTAACAAACACTACAATTTAGATAGTAATAACAGAAATCTACTTATCTGGACATTTACTTCTTGAATTTGGCTTTTCCAATAATGACTACATAACGGGTTCTCCGAGATTATTTTGAGTTCAGCGTGAACAGTACGTCTTTAAATATAAATGAGCATATTAAACTTTTTAAGTTGATAAAAAATGTTTTTTTGTTTTTTTATTCGTATTATCATGAAAAACGACGATACGGAAATCTACTTCCGCGGCCAAAAATTATGAAATAAAACAGAATATTGAAAAATACGCGTTCTGAAATTACGAAAAATAAGCAATATTACCTAAACAACGGAGAGTTAACGTTTTGAATAATTCATTATCGGCCTTGATAATATTTTCCACTACCACATAATCTACCTTCTGAGTGGTGTGAATGGAGTTAAATGTTTTTGCTATGATTTTTGTTAATATATGTCTGATGTTCGGAGGAAAATTCCTAATACAATAAACCCATAATAATGTTTCTTGCAAAGGTACCTCGATACGCGCAGCATTTTGGAATATTTTATGAAGCAACTCCAATTCTTCATTGGATTTATATGCACCAAGCGACTCAATCAAATAGTCCATCACGTAATCAAAATGTTTCTGCACATAAGTTAAAAAATACCAATAAACCATCAAAGTTACAAAATAATTTAGCCAGAATCGAAACTATTATGAAACACATAAATATGTATATACGGTTTAAATCATGATTAATTCTGTTACAACATAAAAACTGATAGAAATTTCTGGTCTTTTTATCCATTTTTGCAAAGCGTCATCTATTTGACGATGATCGCATTGTTCTAGTTCGGAATAGGATGCAATACTTAAAAACCAGTCCATTTTTTAAATTTAAAATAAAGAAACACTTTCAGTTTTCTTAAAATGTCAAAAAAGCATAACATTAACGCGATTAATACTATAAAAATAAAAATAAATAAATAAAAAGAATTGTATCTATGAATAACTGTATCGACATAGTGTAAGTAGCACGGTTCAAAGATAAAACCAATGTCAGCTATTATCTGCGTGCTAATTCTGAATAGACGAAATGTTGGCATTGAACAAAATAATTCGAAATACCATAAATTCATCCTCGAAAGTTTAGGATAATATGAACGACGAAATTCTTTCAGAGAAAAACATCAACAGCAGTCTCTACATAAGAGCTTTATTTTTTGTTTTTTCAGTATCTGATGAGCCTGTTGATCACATTAGAAATATTTATATAACAGATCTAATTCGCATGAAAACACAGTCTTTACCGTCGCTGACAAATTTTGCGTTTCTGCATGAAATAGAGTGGAATTTTTTCAATGGGTTTAATATATATGCAGAACGCGAAAATAGACTTCACATGGCTTCTCGAAGAAATAAAACAACGAGATGACATTTACGAGACGTTAAGGTTTTAGCTAAAATTTCATCAAGCCGATGATTAACACATCCACAGATATAATGAAAAAAGTTTTTCTTTTTATTTTGAAAAAATTTTCTTCGGAAAAAAAGGAAAAAACATCGTAACATAAACACCTTATTAATGATTTATAATGCAACTATTTTCGACCCAAACTGTGCTCAATTTAACAAAAATTCACACAGTAGCCCACAGTAATCACTAAACAGAAAGCATTCATTAAAGCAATATTATCCGGTGTCAGTTACGTCTAACAAGAAATATATATTGCATGTAAAAAAGCTATTTTATTTTTTAATAATTAAAAGTCATTCCCCTCTATCTCCGTTTATAAGGAATGACGGCGGGTACTTGTAGGAGTAAACATTAAACATCGTGACTTCTAAACAAGCAGTTTACCATGCTAAAAATCTTTACTACAACATTAAACTTATAAATTTTATTGAGAATCGCGCTGTAAAAGCAAACAAAAATAAAGTAATTATAATATCTGATGATCTTACAGTTCGCTATTAAAAACGAACAATTTAAAAAATTTTCTGTGCATCCTCCCAGCGCCACAGTAAGATATTTTTCTTTAAACCAAAACTGCTAGAAGAGGATGTCGTAAGAGTTGAAACATAGCTATTTCCGTTTTAATTTCATAGGCTAGGATCTTTCATACGTTACTTCTCGAGTAAATAATGCATAGAAAGTATTATTACTGGATTTGTCTTATATTTCGGAAATAATCTTTTAAATACACTTGAAAGCATACTCTTCACATCTCATTCCGAATAGTAATTAGATGCGGAGATCGCCTGGATATTGATTCTAATTGATTAAAATTTTGTAGGCAAAAAAATTAATTTTAAAATTTGAACTCAAAATATTGCGAATAACCATACTTGTGAACATTACAAGAACATCCTAAATACCATTATTCGAATTTGGATTGTCGCGGCAACTGTACACGTTAGTACTGTCACGGTGAAAGAACTTCATCGAGATGTACATGTTCATAAACGTGCACAAACTGATTATGTACAAACACTTAATAATAATACAATGTGATTGTGATTAGTTTAAATCCCATTTACATATATTTTTGACAACCGATTGATAATTCTGCTGAACATATGCATCATCAGAGTTTAATTTGAAAATGGTTGATAACTTTTATTCATCCGTAAATACTCGTTGTCAAATACTAAACCATCGTGCAACATATTAGCACTATTAGGCTAATTTTTTTTATTACTATAAAGACTAAAGTTATCTTAAAAGTGTATCAGTATTTTTGGTAATCAAGGATGTGGACATATTATGTTTTTTTTATAATTTACACTAATGAAAAAAACTCAAATAATTTTTTAAAAGATTATTTTAAATATTTATTGTTGAGCGAAAAACAAAATAATTTTTCTCTAAATTAAAAACATACAGAAAAAAGCGGCAAAAATAAATATATAAAATAAAAATGCGTACGACAAAAATTAAAATTTTTATAATTTTCGTTAACAAATTACTCCGTTAGTTTCTATAGTACACAGCTGATTTGCAAATTTATCGATCAAATAAATTTGAAAATAATCTTGCGCGAACGTTTCTAATAAAATTATGACTGCTTTAAAAAGTAAAGCTAATACGTCTAAAGTAAACCGCGCGCATGAAGCTGCATGCAGTAGACTGTAGTCGTTTTCTGCACAAATTGACAGTTTTAAACTTTATTTCTATTTATTATTTTTTGCAGTTATTTTTTTGGACTTTTAGAAAAAAAATTGTGCAATCTACAATAACTTTCATTTTATCATCATCGCCAAAAGTTGCGACTAATCAGTTTATAAAATTTATAGTATTCTCTATACTGTTTTAGACGTGTTTTATCTTTTGACTTATAACCAATATCTCGCTAAGTAAATTACAAAATTAACCGTTACAACTCACCATTCCCGGATAGGGCTTATATAGATGGAAAAATAATTTGCACACCATAAATTTTACAGCCGGATCATGCACTCGTATCTGTTCAAATTCAATGTCACCGTAACGCGCACCATTCGCCAAGTTGTTCAATACCAAAACATCGTAATTAAACATAAGTTTAACTAGTTCTTTATAATATTTGTCGTTAAGGTTATCTGACTCCTTATTTAATTTTTCCGACTTGCACAGTCCGTCGTTCCAAGCCTTTTCAAAGAACATGTTACTAGGACCATTCTATAATAAATCAAATTAAATTTCCGGTTATTTTATTTTTATATATTTCCGAAAATTAAACAATATATAAAAATAAACAAAAGGATTACATTTCATATAAAAACCGAATACTATTCATTCAATAACTCGTCATGGTAACTAGTTGAAATAATACAGGGCGCGGCGAGATAAGTACCGTACTTCAAAAAATTATAGCACTCTCTCTATTCAACATAGAGAAACGACCTTGTTCGTGCTGGAAAGAGGAAGGAAGGTTTTTTTTTTTTCATTTTGCAATGAGCCAACGTGGGTGACTGGTCAGTCGAGCACCACACATATGAGGTTGAACAGTTTTTTCGTAATAACGAGTCACACATGGTTACGATACGCGAATTTCGAAACCATTTCGCGTTTACGCCTAAAAAACCTGTGTTCACCGAGAAATCTTTGCGCTTACAGGTCAACAACTTAAAAGAGCTCAGTGTGTAAAAAAACCGTCCTAGGTCTTCCTAAGCAGGTAACAGCATAGAGTTTCTTCGGTCTGTATCTTTTTGAAGACACTACTAACGACGAGCGGTATAAACACCTGTTAAATAAATTAGTATGACCTGAACTGGTAAGAAGGAGGAAGCTATCAAGTACATGGTTCCAACAAGATGCCGCAACCTACCATACAGCAAATGAAACGATGATTGTTTGAGACGAATGTTTGATAACTGAATAATTTCGCCGGCAAGATCTCGTAACCATCGCGTTCACCGGATTTCTCAGCCTGCGATTTTTTTTTACGAGGATATTTAAAGTAGAAAGTGTACGAAAACAAACCTCGGGGCTTAAAAGAACTGAAAATGGAGATTCGACGTCATTTCCGAGGCTATTTCAACAGCAACGTTAGGTAAAGTTTATGATAATTTTGTTTTACAACTTCGCAATTGTATTGAAAATGAAGGTCGCCATTTAAGTGATGTTATTTTTAAGACCAGAAAGCTGTTGAATTAAATAAATATATCGAAAAAAAAACTTTTTTTATCTTTAATTTGATAAAAAAAAAATAAAACTCTAGCACTTTTTATTGTTCTGCTATCATTTTTTGAAATACAATACTTATCTCCACCGCACACTATACAAGAAACATCTACAATTAATATCTATTGAAATCAAATTTTCCTTTTCTTTAACTGAATCATAATTCTTCCACATCGCTATTTCGCACAAACATATAATTGATAAAACGCCGCCTCCGGCTACATGCCCCTTGTGCAACCAGACAACCGCACCGACAGTTTCCCACATAATACTTACCTGCCAAAAGTTTACTACGTTGCGGAGGCAACTTGGCCTACCCATAGATATAGGGCAGACCCTCTCAAACGAGGTAATCTCCATCAACAGGATTATTACTTTCATTAAAATGAGTGGCTTAACTCACCACATTTAAATTACCCCCCCCCCCCCCCCCATGTGTGTGCTGTAATGACCATAGTAGTTACACACAGCACATACAATTTAAGGGAATAAAAAAAAAAAAAAAATTCTGTTATCAATTTATTCAATTAAATAACTCCCCTGTAATTTTAAAATGTACAAACTAATTACGCTCCGTACGAAAACAGGTAGATCGAACCGACACTTAAACTGTTTTTGACTTTCCACACTTTGTGGAATTTGAAATCTTTTTATTAAATTTTTGTTTTTCAAAATACTTTCTTAGTAATCTTTTGAATGATTATGATTAAAGATCTTTATTTTCACATGTACATATATGTCTTGCAAGGGTCAGTCAAAATTTGTATAAATATATAAAACAATATAGATTATAGATAATCAATATTAAATTAGCTCATTTAATAAAATAAAATAATACAATAAACTTTTTAATTGCCCCCCCCCCTTGCAAAAAAGTAATTAAACGCAGAAAATTGATTTGCGTAATACAAAAATTTTGACGTAGTCTTCAGTGAACACTTAAAAACAATTTACATTAGCGTGAGCGCGAAAAAGGGTATCCCGAACAATTTAGCAAAATTTTTGATTAGTACTCCATTTTCATCGAGCACGACCGATAATGAAAAAATATGCTCGTTTCAAAAGAAGAAAAGAGAAAAGACAAAAAAGACGAAAGATGTAAGCAGCAATATTTTAAGAAGAAATTGGAAACTTATATTGAGCAACCTACTATACCTTTAAAAAAAATGACACTATAATTAACTAACTGGTAAGCGTAGTAAGAAACATCGGTTAAAAAGAAATTCAAATGAAAATGAAACGATTGCGTTAAGCCGAAGGAATTGAACCAGATGAATCTGTTCAACGGGTGCTTAAACAAGTTAGAGCTATATCAAATATCTTGAAGAATTTAACTCATTTTTGATCAATACTTTTTTTCTTATCGAGTACAACTGGCAATAAAAAGTTTTAACGTCAATTAAAATGTCAAATGAGGTTCATTATTCAAGTGAAAAAAACATTTGAGCTAAATATATATGAATGCACAATATACATGATCCAATTTTTTCCTATCAAGAGAAAAATTTAACCATTTCTTTTTATAATGCGATTTTTTTTTTTTTTTTACGTGGCGAATTTTAAGATTTCGCAGTTAAGACTTAATTTTATTTATACAAAGACAGATTCAAAATTGTGACTTTAGTAGCATGTAAGTATCAATTTGTATCGATACCGCTACTACAAATTAATATCTAAAATAATCAAATAAGAATTATATAAAAAAATAAATAAATAAAAATGAAATATTACTTCTTTAATGCAACATTCGATCAAAGATATTTTTTCACTTTCATTCTGTTGCATTTGTTTCAAACTTTCCACAAATTTAATAATTATTCCAAAAACAGACTTGAAAAATATTACAACACGAAGTCTCAAGGGTGGATCGTGAAAGAAACCATGATCGCTAAAAGCACTATTCATAAGCGGTCCAAACTGATTTACAATAATAATCACGATTTTACATATTAAGTGCACTGTAGATGAATCAGTTAGAAGGTCTTCAACAGTTTTAACGAACATCTGTAAAATAATAATTTTAATCATTCAAATTATATATATTATAGCAATTTACTGTATATGAAAAATACAAGTTTTAAAACAATTAAAATGGAAATTTTATTAAATATAAGAAATAACGTAATGCTATAAAAATTAAAATCAATATGTAAAAATAAATGTTCTGTCAGGAATTTTCGATCTTCTCGCAATATACTTCAGCGTTCCACGTACTGTATGTTTTGTGGTGCCGAGTATAAGTAGCTTTTAAAGACGAATACTCTGTGGTGCAAAATTTTTCCAAAATTAACTATTCTAAAAAACCTTAAATTACTTCTAAATTTTAGCGAATAAAAAATTCTCGGAACAAACAAGCTAAAACTTATGAATGAACCGTGAATTTAGATTCCATTGTACTTATCATTAAGTACAACTATAATTAGGATAATTTTAACATCTCTACCTTAGAACACAAAAATTATTATCATTGTTCCATTAAAATAATATATCAAAAAAAATAAATAAATAAAAAATTACTATTTTGCATTTTTTTAGCACCGCTGTAATGTTACTATAACGAAGAAATAAAACTAATTACTAATAATGAATGAAAAAATAAACAAAGAACAATTAAAAATCTACACGAATAAATTCAGATTTATTTCTATGGGCTTTTAATTTATTTTTTCTATTTAATAGTGCCGTTAAATTTTTAAATACTTCAAAGAATAAAGTTAAAAACCACTACACTACTCATAAGAAAATTACGCAAAAATTAATTTCAAATTAAAACGCATATAATTTTAGATTCGAAAAATGAGTTAAATGAAAATATAAAAGGGCCGACTTACATTCTTCAACGTATCTATTATAAGTACATTTAACTGAGGAAGAAATTTAACTAAAAACCAATCTAAATATTGCACTATGATGTCTCGAGCACTGGACAAGGCGGTACAAATAAAACGAAATTTCAATACTCCATTCCACGGTTCTGCAATATTCTAAAAATCAGAATTCATAAAAATAACAGGTTGTAAAAGTTAAAACAAAATTAATTATTAGTTTAATAGTTTATGTTTAATGGCAAGCCAAAGAAAAAAAGGTATTGTTCTTAATGAAATAGTAAAATTAGGTTACCGATTAAAGATAATTTTATTCTTATTTTTACAATTCTCGTGTAATAGATTCCAAATATTAACTGAAAATTAACAATGATTGTTTCCCCTTTATAGGAAAAAAAAAAACAAAATACATTAATTAAAATTTTATAATAAATATTTCGGAAATTTATTGACACTAAAATGTTATCATGTAATCAACATCTGAAGTTCATTTAAGCGGTTATGTTGTATTACTCATCACGGTGACAAAGTGTGCAGTTAATATCTTAAACTATTCTGAATATCATCTAACAACAGCCTAAAATATTAAGTAGAAAAAGATTCAAATAACAAAAATCTTGACCTGCAAAAAAGACAATGATAAACTTTTGTGCATATTATGATACACGCACAAGTTAAAGCAAGCATATATCAACAAACTATATTTTATTGCATCGCGTATTTATGATCAGTCTGGACATGTGTCCGTTTAACATATATGTATGTATAATATTATTGATTTGAAAATTTCTTATGCGATGCATCATAAATGTGCAATAAGTTAGAAGTAGAGAGGTCTATCCGATTTTAATAATTCTGAGGGCAAAAATAGCAAATACAAAAGTCAAATTACACAGGTGTATAATTTTTAGAAGTTATTAAAACGGTGTTTTGAACATATAAATACTTAGAATTGAATAAAATTTATCAGTTAAAAAAAATATAAAAATAAAGGTGAAAAATTTGCAACCATAAATTCTCTGTTCACTAATAATTACATTGCCTTGAATATGGACGTTTAATATCTAAAACTAGTTGAATTTAAAGTAAAGCAGGTCCCATATTCTTGGTATGATGTTGCAGATAATGGAATCGAGATTCACAATCTATACCAAGCTTAATTTAGTAATTTTAGGGTAGACTAAAAGCGACTTGAGTGTAGAAGAAGACCAATCGATTCTTAACAGATCCGAAGGAACATTTAAAGGACTGAATTCGTATTAGTTTACAGCAAAAGGAACGGTGGATTCGGCAATCGTTCTCCAAAACAAGGTTCAGTAGTGATCCTAAGACTGGATTTAACATTCATTCCGAGACATTTGATTATTCACGTCTTTTATTGATATTTTTTTCTGATAAGGTTTAATTAAAAGTTTTTACAGTTTTGAAAAATTCATTCCGAGATTTTTTCCGAAATTGCTCCTGACTCTAGGCCGGATTCATTCTTTCATCCGGACTGACTATATCAAATTTTAACGTTAACTCTTCGTTTTTTTTTTTCAACTATCAGATTATACACTACATACCGGATATGCAAACTGAATTATTATAAATAAATAAATTAATAATTAAATAATTGTCTAATGTTGCAGTTACTTAATGTTATATTTACGTTATACGAATTTTCATTCACTATTCACACATATAATATAACGTTTATTATTTTTAAATTGGAAACATATACTGATGTCACTTAAACTCTTTTATACTTATATAAACTAAAACTTTTGTGAAAAAAAATTCAAACATTCGCAAAAAACATAATCGAAATTAATTAAAAAACGTCGATAAATTACTGTCCAACCGGTTTCATCTAGATTATACAGACATATTTACCATATTCTTGACGGCTCTTTGAGTTTACATGTCTGTATAATACAGACGAAACCGGTCAGACAGCAATTTTTAAACCTTTTTTAAATAATTTTAATTGTGTTTTTTCAAATGTTTAATTGTTTTTCAAAAATATTTAAGTTTTATAACAAAGTTTCAGTGACGTCAATTTATTTTTCCGATTTAAAAATAATAAATGTTAAATGTGTGAATAGTGAATGAAAATTTCGTATAGAGTAAATATAACATTAAGTAAGTGCAACGTTGGACAATTATTTAATTATTAATTTATTTATTTGTAATATATTTGCAGTTTACGATAAGTAGAAATCATTACACTGAATTATTAGGTTAACAGTTTAAATTAGAAGTTTTAAACCGGCCCAGGAATAGAAGAAAAATTATTGCAATTAGATGAAACTTCCTTATTCATACCTCATTTTCATAAAAGTAGTAATAAAATCGTCATAATACAAACATTTGAAGCTGCATTATTTTTTCGTATAATGCCATTTCGGGAGATATTTGTATCTTGAGTAAACGCTTAGAAATAATTAGGCGACTATTAAGAATTATATTAAGTGTGGCAGCGAAAACATGAATAAAGATTTTTGATAATAACGGAACATTTTATTTCATTAGGATTCGGAAACGGCTAAGTCAGCGTAGATTATAATAAGCGTTTTTCGATATGTACAGTACGATTTATTTGGCTATAATTGAAATCGTAAAAATTTACACAAATGTCGATTTCGTTAATGTTCTAAAAGGAAAAAATTAAATATCAATACGTCTCTAAGAAAAAGGAATAAACAGAAATTAACGAATAAAAAGAAAAATGCTATCTTTGATGTCAGAGAAATTTTTCAAATTTTCAATCATTAGATAAAATTATGAATAACGTTAAAACTATAATTCGTATTATTCATAACGAAATTATAAATCATTTATAAATACTCGTAGCTATCGATATCATTTCATGCATATTTTATTTCTGGAAAGTTAAAAATTTCGCAAATCAATCATTACAAACGAAAGTTTTAACAAAAACACATTTACTTTTTAAAAGTATTTCTGAGATTAAATTAAAAAATTAATTTTTTAATTAAGAAAATTAATATAATGGTCGGATTTATTTTTATCTTCCGGTTTTTCGATACATGAATTCATTATAATTTAAATAAAAGGTCGCGTTATGTTCATTTCCTTTTTTCTTACATTCTATAGGAAAGATCGACAAATTCTGTATAATAAGCAATATTTTGAATAAGAACCGTAATTACCATCATAAAGATCAATAATTAAACCATCGTATTTTTGTGCTATTTTAAATTTTATTTCTTTTTGCTCTGCACATTTCATAATATTCATCATATTAAGCCTTAATCTTTAATCATTCAGTGAACAGATTTTTTTTCGTTATTGAACTCTTAAAATTATACACGCAGATTATATAATACCGGAACAATCATACGCAAAAAAAAAAAAAAAAAAAAAAAAAGTTAAAAGTAATGCAAATAACAAAAAGGGGTTAAGTTAATTTCTTATTTTGAAAAACTTATGTAACTTTCAAAACGTGTAATAAACTTTAACGAAAGAGTTAAAAATTCACAGAACGAACTATTTAAAATAACGGGAACGATCAGAAAAATCACCGAAAGATGCTTCCATCACTATCTCGAAATTGTGATCTCTGTTAGTAGCCGAGCGCCTTAATTGTTAGAGGCTATCGCGCTACTTGTTAATTATTAAATTTGAAAATATTATATTTATATATCTTTATTTCATTAATTGCTAACGGTAGCTATATTTAAATATAACCTGCTCTTAGATATACTTGCTTTGATTAACAATAAATGTTAATATTTTACTTACAGTAATGTAGGAAAGGATCAGTTTATTTAAAATTTCAGGCTGGCCTGTAGTACGGGTTGACTTTTCCTTAAATAAAACTCCATTAGAACTGCTACATAGAGAGCACAATAAATCATATAAATTTTTCTGAACTTGATCGCATTCTACGTCATTCTGTAAATAATTTATAAATTGGCTATTACAATTACAAATAATTTTAATACCATATATACGATCCGCACGAAAAAAATCATTAATTTTTCACAGATCGACGACGTTCCCATAAAAAATTTAAATAAATTATATTTGGATGCAGTCTACTTTTTCATTTTTTTTTCATTTTTTTCGCATAATGGACTACAGCAATTTCGTAAACGTAAAATTATCGTAATACATAAAATAAAAATTGTTATTTAATAAACGGAATATACAACAAATTTAATTAAGAAGCTTTATTTCCTCCCATGCTTCTAGCCATAGTTGCTGCACATGGCACATAAATTTAATTTAATAATAATATTTTACAATAAAAACTCATCTTTCATACACTACTACGATCTCTAAAATATGTCGGTTTTTTGCAGTATTATATTTAATGATTAACTATTTTCTTTCTTAGTCAAATGAATTTAAGTGTATTATACATTTATATTACAAAATAAATTAGTTACCAGAAAATATTAACAAATAATTACAATTTTTTTGTAAATAAACGCTAATTCAGCTGAACTGCAATCAGAGTAGCCATTTTGTTTTCCAAATAAATTTCTTCATGGTTTCCTAGATTTACCATATTTTTATCCAATATAGAAAAGAATAGACATACCGAAAAAAAAAAAAAAATTACCAAATACTTCACAATATGTCTTTCATCATACTTATTCCGGTAAAATTTCAAATTACTAATTATAATTTTTACTTCTTGTCAATATATACATAAAAATTTGCTTATCTTCGTTTTGTTGTTTTATGTAAACAAAACGAAGATCAATAAATTTTAAAAATAACATTGCTACTTATTGTTCAAATGAACAAAATCTGTATGCTGATAAAAAAGATAAAAAAAAAAAAATCTTCGTTTTGAATACTAGCAAAATCTAATGAAACAATTTATTAGTACTTTTAAGTTTTATACATTAATATGCAGGTGTTTCTGTATTTTTTTAAATTCTTGGACTTTTCTAGATTAATGGAATTTCCCAGAAAATGGTCACCCAGAGTTTTCTTTACTACATATTAAAGAAATCGATAAATTATACAACTAATTTCACGAGAAATCAAAGAAAATTTATTATAAAAAAATGAAAAAAAGTAAAATTTAAATTAAAAAAAAAAATAATTAAAAACAAAAAACTCGATACAACTGAACAATTAATTATACGATACAATAAATACACTTGTTGTATAATACGTTGACAAAATAATTTATTTTGTTTACTAATAGAATTGTATCAGCGTGTAAATGAAAACATGTAGACCAAGAATAATTAGACGCCCAGAAGCAGAACAAAAAATAATTAAAACGATGAAAAAAGCACACTACACGTAAGAATCAGGTAATTAAATGTTTACAACAAAATTAAAGAGGAAAACAATAAACTTTTCAAAATTAGCTATTTTCACCAAAAACCAATTAAATCAACGCGAAAATTACGTTCTAATAAATAATTTAAAAAATCCAGGAAATTAAGTTCTCTATTTTTCTGAAAATTAGAGCTTCCTTTAAAATTTAATATATTTTCTGTTAGTTTTAACTGATTAACAGATATGAATAGAATACATTCCCTAGACTTTCCCCACCGGTTTGATTGACTGGTAAAGCAACGCGGAGTGTTATTGTTGAATGGCATCTCCCATCATGTCATAACCTCCATTTCAATTGCTTATTGGCTACATTAGCCAGATCGCAATTTTAAACAAAAAAAAAAAAAAAATTTGTAATGAACTATAACAAGAATAATGAATACTACAACTAACATGCACATTTAAAAATAAATAAAAGATACGCACATTAATTGATTTTTGACCGAAAAGTTGTAATAATGATGACACATTATGAGTATTAAACAGGTGCATTTTTGATGTTTTTGACAGATAACTATTCTTGGCTACTTTTTCATGCAATACTGTTAAGATGGATGTCTGCACTTCCAAAGTATCGTAAGTAATAAACTTGAAGATATCTTCCAAAAAACCTGTTTACAAATAAAAGAAATCAACTTTAATTCTTCTTAATTGAATCAAAATTAAACAGTTCACTCCTAATTTATTTAATATACGTTTTTTTTTATTTATCATACGAAAGTTAGAGAAACATATATGTTTAAAAAACAGTATTAATAACATATTTTTATTTGCTATACTGTATACCGGGATATATTAAAAAGACCGTAAACCTGAACGCTCTTCTTTTTTATACATACAAAACTTAATTATAAGTTAAGCAGCGTGAGTTTAACAGTACCAACAAACCTTCGTACTCTTCTTTCGTTTTCTCGGTATTTTAACTATTGTTTAAATAAAACTGTTTAACACAAAAAGCACACTGCGGTCCCGTGAAGCGATCCATTGCGATAAAGCTTTTCGAGAAACAAACTAGCGATGAGGCCATTCCTCGTGCTCCGTGTGTTTTGTTTGCACGGGAAGTTAGATTTAAATGTTAACGAATTTATGGACCACCCTATTTTTGTCAAATGTTTATGTCCTGTCTTTTTTTGTCCCATATTTCCCGTTAATTTATACAAGAACAAAGATTGAATACTGTGTTGTACAATTGCTAAGATTTCTTTTTGAAATAAAAGACGAGTAAGAATGACGCAGTCAATTGAATAAAAAAAGTTGAAAAGAAAAAATATTGATGGTCAAAGGGGCTCGCCCAATCGTAAGGCCCAAAGGTCAGAGTTATATATATATATATATATATATATATATATATATATATATATATCATATTACTCTTAAGAGTAGTATTAATTTGATGGATTTACAAGGTATTCTTGTTGTATCAAAGATCTATAATTTCTTAGAACGAAGATTTACAGTCCCCGGGGTACAATCTTGTTACCGGTGAATTTGACTAATAGAAATTTCCTATGTTGACCTAAATCATGCAAGTGTGGCGAGATATACTTATTTCCATACATTATATTTTTCAACCGCAACAATAGACCTTAACTGTTTATATTTCACACTACATCATTTTAAACAAATAAACGAGGTATTTTTCTTGCAAAGGAAACTACACAATGTTAAATTTTTTCTGGTTATCAGATTAATATTGAAATAACTTTCAAATTTTCACATAACACACTGGAAAAAATATATAAACAGCAAATAGTTGAACAACTTTTTTTTTATTAACAGACATTATACTTACACAAACATATTAATTTACGCCCCATCGTTACTAATTTAACTCCTATCGTAGTTACGATAATGTTATAAACCGGCATATAAGCAGTATAGACAGTCAGTGTCACATTTCTTTTTTTTCCAGACACAAGTTGAAGATTTTTTTTTTTACTATTATAATTATATACAATCTTAACATTCATATTAAATAAGTGCATCTGTAAATAACAGAAAAAAAAAACGAATACGCGTGAAGTCATACCCCAGCGAGTGGAACTCCTTGCATTACTAATTTAGTCATCGGTATCCAAAACTTGACGAGCTTCTGCATTCACATGTTTGAGTAGACGCTCCTCATGTGCTGCAGCAAACTCGTGTATAACGTCATCGATGAATTTCATATGTAAATCCTTATGAATGTCTTCATTTCTCGAACACCAATAGACATACACAATAGCGCGTAGAATGATGTTCTGACATTTCTGCACAAGATCCCTGTTAGACTTGGAATGAAAGCCCGTATGTCCAAATAGATTTTATAATTTGATTATAAAGCAGTAGTTTGCATTCTACATCCAGAATAGAACGCCTACCGATCAGCCAGTACAAATCCCATACTCTATTGTGCTTAATTTGCAACACTTTCATTTTTACGTGGACCTTCCATGACATCCGGACGTCCAGGTGCATTCCGAGGTATTTAGCAGAATCAGCTTGAGGAACAAGCTGATCGTTAAGATATAATCGATACATACCATCTGCATGTCGAAATGTATAAAAAACGTGGACCAACTTCGCTTCATTTAGCTTAATCTTCCAGTCCCTAGTTCACTTTTTAATCAAATTTAAATGCCGTTGAATCTTAGCATTTTCCTCACACAGATCAGAACTGACAGCTAATACTGCGGTGTCATCGGCGAATTTTGCTGTAGTTGTGTTATCAAACAATGGTAAATCAGGCGTGTATAGAAGGTACATGAGAGGTACAAGGACACTTCCTTGTGGAACACCGGCTTGTACACTACGAAATTACCTGGCTTCATCATATGCCACCGAAATTCCCTGCTAGTCAAATATGACTCAACCAGACGACAAAAATTCCCCGGCAATAGCTGGCCTAATTCAAAGATAAGTCCCTCATGCCACACTTTGTCGAACGTCTGTGCTACATCTAAAAACGCCACTGAACAATATTTTTTCCCCTCTAATGTTGAATAGATTATTTTAATAACGCGTCTCACTTGATCGATTGTTGAGTGATGCCGTCTGAATCCAAACTGATGGAGAAGCAAATTCTCTCCTAAAATCGACAGTTACCTTTTTAATATTCATTTTTTAAATAATTTTGATACAACTAACAAAAACAAGATAGGGTTATATGAAGTGACCTCTCTCGCTGGTTTATCAGACTTTTTCAGCATTATTATTTGTGACACTTTGAAAAAAGTTGGCACATACTCCAATTGTATACATACGTTATATAGATACTTCAAGAGTATGATACTTTTACGCGACAGCTCTTTCAAGATAGCTGGAAAGATCTCGTCTACACCCGGAGCCTTCTTTAGGTTTAAATTGTTGTCCATTTCCGTTTCTACTTCAAAAGGAGTAAACCACTTTATCCGCTGATCAGCTTGATATACTGGCGTTGGATCAATATTAGACGTAATATCATCTTGTTGAAAGGTCCGAGACAAATGTTTTGAAAACAATTCAGCTGTTTCATTATTTCGACGACCCCAATTGTTAAGTTCATCGCGAACAGGTGGAATGTGCACGAATGGACGTTTAATTCGACGAGTCGCCTTCCACAGAGAATAATCTCTGTCCGCAAATGGGCTTAAATGCTCGAGGTACTCGGCGAATGTTTTACATTTGATGTTTTTAATCAACCAACATAGTTAATTGCTGGTCTTTAAGATCAATTCATTTGTCTAATTCTTCACGAAATTTATCCCAGTTTGTATGTCGACTCATGAGTGCGTTTTTCTTCTTCTGTATAATTGTGCTAATTGTAAGCATGACTGGGGTATGATCTGAAGACAAGTCAATGGCGTTTTCAGTTGTTATATAATTTTTGGACAGACCTTTGACAATAAAGAAAACCAAAATATCTGGGTTTTTACGCCGATCCGTAGGCTAGTGCGTTGGTTTTCGATCAGTCACAAAGCAGCATTGTGTACCATGTATCGCCCGTAACAACGCCTTACCCTTAGTATGTGCTGGGTTAGAATTTTTATGGTTAACCGGAGACAATCCACACGCTTCATCATATTTGGCGTTGAAATCCTCATCAATAATAAAACGTTTTCCAACATACTTAATGAAGTGTTCATACTGCTGACGTTTCAGATTATGCTTGGGTGGAAAATATACAGCAATCACTTTTAACTCCGCGTTATGTTGCTAACTAATACTGAGGTTGCCCGTGCACATTCCTCACAGTATGCATCATCCAGCTGATATCGTATATTTTGTTTAATAACAACTACCAATCTAGCAAATCCTCCTCCACTAGTATGCAGAGTATGATATATAACATATTCAAGTATCTTTGGAGAATTCCTGACAGTAAACCATGTTTTCGAAATCAGCGCAATATTTATGTAATTGATGATAAATGTTTCAAGCTCTCCTATGTTTGGTTATGGGCATTCCACATGACAATACGTAATGATTGAACGATCATCTTATTACTTTTTATTAGGATTACGTTTACCATGTTCATTACTTGGTGCTGATCGAGCTCTTGTTGTTGAACACTATTCGATCAGTTTCAATTTTATCTATCCGTTCATTTAATTGATTTATTTGCTCCGTTAACTTGCATAAAGCACAGGCTATTTCATCCAGTGAGGTTACTTTTGACTGATCTTTCTTAGATGAGGTTGATCTTAAACATGGCTTTGACTGCCCGTTGATACCCCGTTGTTGGATGTGTTAAACCGCAGATGTTTTCGGCCTGTTTAGTGATTGCTTGAGCTTTTGATACGATTCGCATCCTTGGTAATTAGCTGCATGGTTACCGTTACAGTTTACACATGTGAATTTGTTATGATCCTTAACCTTACACACTTTTGAATCAGTTTTCGCCGCCTTTAAAGCAATGATGCGGACAATAACAATGTGTCTTTATGTGATTCCAACGACAACGCTTACATTGCCGTATTAAACTAATTTTATGCGGAGGTTCAATTTTTACACGACAATGCTTGATATATTGAATATCATATGCATCTTTATTATTACCACTTGGTTTCAAGTCAACATAAAATAGAGGGAATTCTCTGCATGTTCTATTGGTAATTTAATTCTCATTATTTCTTATCTTTATTGTTTGAGATATATTTACTACTTTAACGGGTTGGTGTCCCATATTTATAAATTCTTGAGCAATTAGTTCAGTTGACATTGAAGACGGAAGTCCTCTAACTACTACACGATATGATTTCCCCCTTTCAATTCGTAGGTATTGTTTTAGCAGCCACCAGGATGTTACGATTATTTAAAGCTTTGAAAACAACGTTACTTTCTCCAAGCGTCTTAACTATATGACCATTGAATTTATTGAAATCTGTAATTCCGCTTACAGATATTTTTGGGGAAAGTTTAGATGTAGATCCCGTACTAAGCCGTTGTTGGCATTATTGCTGTTTATCCTTTACTTTTTCTTGCTCACTTGATTGGCTCTGCTGCAAAGCAGTAAAGGTTTGAGTTGACAAGCTGTAAGATACATTTTTCATATCCTGTTCATTCTCTGAACTATCTTGGTATATTTGTTGTCAAGGTTTTTTAACTGGTATGACACCAAAGTCACTATTCGAATGCGGTCGTTATATGGCTCCAATCTTCTGCGACGATGCTGAACGTTTAGTTAACAGCTGCACGTGTTTCTGTAACTGTTCAATTTGCGTTTTATACTGCTGTTCCCTTTCGGTCACTTCCGTTTGCCACTGCTGGAAATGCTGCATTGTTAGTCCTGATTTAGCAGGTTCGGTTGGATGTGTATTTTGCGCCATCTTTTAATTAACATTATTTTGTTATTTTAAATATCTCCGTTACGATAATATTGACTTACTATCTGGCTACACCGAAATAAATCCATCGCGCGCGCTACTACGATAATGTTGCACTTGTTATCCGGCTACATCGGCGATAACACCGAAGTGCACCACTTCTACACAATGTGATTAACTCTTATCAGCACTTTGATAAACTAAATGAGATAAGCTTTTACATTTCTAAACGCAACTCTTATTTCTGCAACATCCGATGAAAATTTGCAAATAATTCGCAAACCAATGGATATTCTCAAAAAGCAATTACACAATCGCAATGCCCGCAAAAAATCACATAAGTTATGTATAGCTACAAACGTTGTTTAAATTGTCACACTAACAAAACTTCGAAAGAACGCGGAGCAAAATTTACTTACAACACACACTAGAAAGTTGAAGATACAACTGAACTTTCAGTATGGTCTTCCATTTTTGTCAAGTTCTATGTTCTACTGCATTAAACGTTACAAAATAGTTTTCGATCCTCTCTCCTGTTCCTTTTTTTCAAGTCAGTTTGGACGAGAACACAAAGATCATTAAAAACTTCAACGTAAACTCGTAAATATCATATAGACAATAAAACAACTATAATGAAATATGAAAATAACCATAAGCAGAAAAAAATTAAATACTTTGCTCTGTTAAGGAAGTTATAACTGAACTAGGGCCTTCTTCTATTAGTGATAAATAAAAATTTATTACATCACTTCTAATTCCATTTTTATAATCCAAACAACGACGAACAGATTTTGCTGAGAAAGAAACGTTATCACAAATTTTTGATACCAACGTCGGATCCAGCTTTATTACATCTGAAAAAAGAACATCATATATTTATAGTTAGATTATTTACAAACAGATTCCTAATATTGATCAAAAATTTTGAACAAACAGATAAAATTATAAAATTTTTAAATTTTTACATAATATTATAATAAAAGTAAATGAATAACCTTTGAGAACGATGAATACCGGTTTTTTATTATTAAAAGAGTACTGTACACTGTTTACCACATTTACTAAAACGGAATGATGCACATCTAATAATTCATTACAAGCCAATTCGCAGAGGTTTTCTAAATTTTCTTCAATATTTGCACACCTAAAAAGTGATATATTTATTTATATACGCGTACAACACAAAGATTACATTTAACTTTAATTTACGTAATTATGATTTTAAGAATTATAAGTGTAGCGCATAATTTGTTTTTACCTGTACCTGAAAGCAAACATGATACGAAGATCACCTGGTAAATTGTGGCCGTAAAAATGAACGAAAATCATATCTTAAAAAAATATTTTATTACACATAGTGACGTAAAGCAAAGAAACCTAATTGTATGAAGATATTATAAATAATACGCTTCATGGTTTCTTAGAAGATGAATATTTTATAAACAAAGATCAAATAAAAATAATTACACAAACACGCTCTTTAGCACAGTTCGTTATCAGATGTATGAGAATTTTTTTCAGTCAGGCTAGAACTGATAGTTTGTTTATGGTAACTGCGGAAAGAGATGTAGGAGCTAAAATCTTCTTCTTCTTCTTCGAGTCCCGACCGTTCTCGATCGTAGGTGACCTTATTAAAGAAATCTTTCGTATGCAAGGTGGACTAATTAATGTTCGGTATTCATCCCCGACCATGCCTTGATGTCGCACATCCATGATCGCCTCCTTCGTCCGACCTTCCTCTTACCCGATATTTTTCCTAATAATATTACTTACAACAATGAGTATTTGGATCCACGTATAAAATGGCCAAAGTATTTCCTCTTCCTGTCTTTTATGATGCCTGTTAATTCCATATCCTTATTTCCCATCATCTGCAGCACTTCCTGATTCGTCTTCTTTGCTGTCCATGGGATTCTTAGGATCCTTCGATAGCACCACATTTCGAAAGCCGCCAAGCGATTCATATTGCTCTTCTTTAAGGTCCAACATTCGCATCCATATAACAACGTACTCCACACGTAGCACTTAAGAATTCTTATACGCAGTTCTAAATTTAAATCGTGTGTTGTGAGTGTTCTTCTCATCGTGCTGAAGACCTTTCTTCCTTGTTCAATTCTACGCCTAAGTTCGTCATCAGTGTTGCCTTTATTATTTACTTGAGTACCGAGGTACCTAAATTTTTGTACGCTTTCTATTACTCCGCCGCGAATAGCAACATTTGGAACTGCTTCTTCTGTCTGAGAAACAACCATTATTTTAGTCTTTCTTGCGTTCAATGAGATCCCATATGTGCATCTGACATTTTCAACTCTTTGAAGAAGTGCCTTAAGATCTTGTAAACTTTCTGCAATGAGCACTTAATTTTAACTCCTCCTATTTTAATGCCCTCTTCAGCGTGCTGTCCAAGGCTTCCTTGAAAATCTGCTCAGCATAAATGTTAAATAAAATAGGAGACAGAACACATGCCTGTCTGACTCCTCGTTTTATAGCCACTGGGTTAGTAGTAAATTTATTCTCATGAGATATTATAGCGGTTTGATGTGCGTATAAATTTTCTATTAGGCGACGATCCGCTGAATCTAAACCAATATCTTTCAACATTTTGAAAAGTTTATTATATTGCACTTTATATCAAAGGAGGTAAAATAAATCAATTTAAATTATCTGATTTGTTCGTTACTGTCACGTTGGCGCGCCCCTGTATTCACTTCCATAACAAGCCGTTCTTTTAATTTCGTCGCTTTACTCTTAGCGCTTGTCGCAGCTCTTTTCGACGCGTCATTATGTTCTTAGCCTAATATGAGAGTAATAGAATAATAAAAAATGCGAATATACGTTGGAACATCTATAGCGAGAGTTCAGTTTGAAAATTTGAATCTTGTGGATTACTTTATTTGCGTTTATATACATTAGAATTTAGAATATCTGTAGTTGCAGTTCATATAATTTGCAAATTCAAATCATGTGAATTATTTTATTCATTTTTGCAATGTTCACGTACCCAAAAAGTACCGACAGATCAATGTATCGGCCATCAAGACCACGAAAAAGGAAATTTCGCGATGCTAAATATAATAACCGAAGTGATGATTAGTGTTAATAGTAAAAAAGCTGCAACTGCAAGCAGTGATGGTATGCCGTGGAATCGTCTACATGGATACCTACTCATCAAATTTTTCAAGGTTTTTACAGCGTAGTCGGAGCTCGTAATTTTTCGACAATGTAAAAAAATAATAAAATTTGAGGAGACTGGAAATGGAGGTCTCAGTTTCAAATTTGTGTTGATGTGTGAATGTGGTAGCCGTTTTATAAATTCATCTCCAATAATTAACACTGGATTTGAAGTAAATAGAAGTCCTACAGACGGGCGTGTGAGTTCTCCATATGTTATTTAAAAAAAAAAAAAGAAAAAAAAAAAAAAAAGTATTTGTGATGCAATAACTTCAAACTTGTTTTTCTCTAAACTTCATTTTCGTAACTTCCTTGCAAAATAATTCAAAAAATATTTAACCGATTTGGTTCAAACTTTGTAGAAATATTAATAAAATCATTTCTTTCTATTTGAATCAAATTGATTTTCAAAATTGAGAAAAAAAAGAATTATTGAGAAAATATTACAAAGAATTTAGGTAAAATATTGAACGTTTTTTATAATGAGTGCCATTTTTCGAAATTTGCGTTTTATTAAATTTTATGATATTCATATGGAAGCTAAACATGTACTGAATAAAAACATTTTTGAATTTTGCTGCAGATCATACTCTACGACAAGCTACATTTCACGGCAACTTAGAACTTCTTTGAAAACCTGTCCTGAACATTTTATCATCGTTCCGCCATTTTTAGAATTTTTTTTTTTTTTTTATTCCTAAATATGTGTGTAACATGCACTATAAGTTTTTTAATCACAAAATAAATAGATTTCTGTAAAAAAATTAATGAATATCGCGTTTTCTTTGCTCGTCTAATGTGTGTCCCTCTTAAGCTATTTACAATGTCTGAAAATTATATTATATTTAAAAAGATAACAAGCCAATTATCTTAATTTTTTTCTTTCTTCTACAATCAGTCTTTATTCTCATTTTCATTTTTATTCTTTGTTAATTATTGTTTATTTATTATTACTTTATTCAATTCGAAATCATATTAAAATTAAGTACTTTAATATTATTTTTTTTAGGTATTCTTTAAATTTGATCTATTGCCTAATATTTAAGGAATGGAGTAGGGTAAAAAATACAAAACAAAATTTAGACAAAATATTTAAGATTAAATCAAATGATTTAATCAAACATTTCAAATATTTTGACTCCGAACACTAACTCTGCACCTTCAACAGAATCCTAAATGAATATTCTGATTATACTCGTTGCTATATTAACGGCTACAAAATTCAAAACAATAATAAAAAAATAAAAACGTATATTTATAGGCTAAGAACTCGACTAAGTCTTTTATTTAAATGAAAAGGAATAAGAATAATTATAACATACGAGTATTGAAGATTAAAGTACTGTCTAATTCGGTATATGCATGCTGTGAAGAAAAGGTGTGTTAATTACTACCGAATAATTTTATATACTTTGAAATTTACTTACTTTAATAGTATTTGATGCAGACTGATCAAAATAGTTGGAGCTAAATTGGGATCAGAATTATTTTTTACTTCAGATAGAAGTTTTACGATTTCTGATGGATTTCCCCCAACACGGATATAATCCAGCACTACATCATCGCACTCTTCACAGGCAACATTGAACTCTGTTAATGCTATATTTAAAAACAATCTTTATAATTTATTCGGGAAAAAATGTATTTTAAAATTCTAAACATTTAATATCATACCAGGCAATTTATTATCGAACTGTAATTTATTGCGAAATTCTTCCCCAAGAAATTCAGAACTTTGTTCATCGTCCATTAATGCATTTGATTTTACCACTAAAAAAATAATTAAAAACATTTAATAAATAAAAAAGTAAAAAAACATTAAATAAAAAGGAAACAATAATTTTAAATATTCCAGGAATAACTTCAACTAAAAATAACAATGTATCCACAATTGTGGATTTAGTGACTCTAAAACATGTCGGTTTTCGTAAATTTAGTAATTTCATAATGATTTGATGAGTTATATTTTCTATTTTGTATTTTCATATTCATTTGTATTGATATACTGAAAATGGACTTTTTTAATATTAATAATAATTTAAAAGCATACATCTATAAATATATAATAATTTCTATCAGTTCTCTATATTAATTACAAAATCACTTGTCTTAAATAATAAAGTATACCGGCACTTACGTCATTAATAAATATGTTTTTAATTTAATACCAGTTCTTGTAAAACTCCTAAATTTTCAAATATGTATTATAAATGCTACAAACATATCGACTTTTTAATAATAACATTCATAACTTTTTTTGTTTCATTATATTTCATAAAACAAATTAATTTTAATGTGTTCCCACATTATTCGTTGAGATAAGATAATTCTGAACATATTTCCAAAATTTTGTAACATTTCAATTGTTTCTTATTCTTCTTCTTCATCCGCCGTTACTATTCTGAAGGTTGGCGATCCACATTTGAAATTTCTTTCTATCAACGGCTGATCGGAAAAGTTCTGCTGAGGAACAGTTGAACCAGTTACTAAGATTGTTCATCCATGAAATTTGACATCTTCCTCTCGATCTCTTCCCGGAAATTTTACCCTCAAGTAGTATTTTTAGGTAATGATATTATTAATTTATTAACACAAAGCAGTTCAGTAGATAATACGTTACAAAACAAAAATGTTTAATTTGAAACATGTATGTATTAATCATTCATTCTGTGAAGAAATTACAATAAACTCTACAAGAATATAAAAATTAAATAAGAAAGATTCTAGAGAATATTAATTAAAAAACAATTTAGTTAAAGATATAGGCGGATGTACGAATACAATTCACAAAACAAAAATTTCGCACGGAGTTTGTTACACAATACTGATATTAATAAATGAAAGGTTCGAATAATTAAAATTTAACAATAATCATTATGAATTTCGGCACATAGGTAGGGACGTCTGGATATAATATATAAGAGCCTTCAAAATTGCACAACAAAGCAAAAAACCTTTAAAAATTTAAAACTAAAAAGTTGTTTCTTATATATTTTCTTACAATTATATATGATCCCGAACATCATGACTATCAAACTCGTACAATCTTGTTGTACTGATGTAAGTAGTGACAAAATAGTTTTACATACAACGCGGATATAAAACTACACCTATGACTAATTATAAATGATTATCACTGACAAGTATAAGGGTGTATATGTTTGTACATCGGTATCCGCATGTAATGATAGGTTTCACGGTAGTTTTCCATCGCTTCTCACGTATCTCCTAACGTTTATTTATTTCAATAATTTTTAACCATCCTATTCTTACACCCGGAACTCCGATTTGGTAATACAATCGTTCTAGTATTCGATTATCGCGATGACACTTAATAGTTTACAACTTGTTTACGAAAATAGGTAATTTTTCAAAATTCTAATGGTGACTTTAAGAATTTTATAAAATATTCCTATATGGACCGCTGACGGAAAGTAATGATTTTCCGAACTTAAAAAAATTTATGAATTTAACAACTTCCGCAAAACTTGATGCGAAAAATTCAATATTTAAGAACTTTTTCAAACTTTTCTTAATCTGAAAAGTGTAAAGCTACATAACAAAAGCACTTAAATACTTTTAATGATTGCTTATAGTTAAAAATAAACGAATTAAAGCCAAACTTCAAATTTACAATAATTCTAAAAGCATATATTTTTTATACGGGCGTTAGGGACACAGGCATCAGCTTCGCTTTCGTACTGAAAATTATTCTTTTGTAATAAAATATGATACAACAAACTGCGTTGATATACAAATAAAATATTAAAAATTCAATCTTACTTTTGCAGACCAAACGTTACACATGAGGATGGAATTCTCTATCGGTATTGCAAATTATAACGGTATCATTAGGCAGTAGTGATAAATTTTCCAAACATTAAAATTAATAGCAATTCATGCACTCTTCGCTTCTATCTTCAACTAATGATATTATCAACAAATCATCGGCAAATTCAAATAAAGACCGCATTTCGGTTTGGTGATTACCGGCTTAGAATCGAAATGAAATATAAATATGTTATATTTGCGGTGTTTAACGACTTCATCGTTCCGTATGGCGTATATTTCGCATTGCTGGATGTATAAGTCCAGTTTGAATTTTATCGTAATCAAAGTTTTTAATTTTATATTTTTATCCGAATATTTTGTAATTTAAGACAGGTTTAGACCGACTGAGTGAGCAGAAATAAATGTTTTTTTATACTTGGCCGTTCGTGATCACTTCATCAGCTACCAGCTAGCCGTCCACATTTAATCTTAGTTTACACGGTGCAAGATTGACAGTAGCTGACGTCACAAACAGAGCTTGAAAGCCAGCCGAAAGCCAAAAGCAAAAAGCTGAAAGCCAATCATTTTTAGATGTCATAAGCTTAATCCAAAAGCCATATTTAAATTTCCATAAGCTAAAGGCCTAAAGCTTAAGCTATATTCAAAATTTAAACAGTCGAAAGACAAAAGCTTAAGCTGTATTTCTAAAAAAGCTAAATTAAGCTTTATATTCAGCTTAAGTTTTTTTTTTCAATTTCTTGATTATGCATTTTTGACATAATTATTCGTGTAAGAAATTGTTTTTAAAAACTTTTATTATTGTGCTTAAAGAAAAAAGTTGAAGTTTCAATAGTAATGCTAAATAGTTTGATGCATGGTAATTAGTAAATGATTTTAATTAACTTGTATTGAAATTCATTTCGTAAGCCGAAAGCTGAAAGCTAAAGCCGTATTTAAAATTTGAACAGCCAAAAGCCTAAATCCTAAGCCATATTTCAAATTCAAACAGCCAAAAGCCAAAAGCTTAAGCTGTATTTTTCAAGGACATAAGCCGTATTAAGTTTAAGCCATATTATTATTCAGCTTTCAAGCCTTGGTCACAAATTCGTCTGAAATATAGGACGAGTTACTGTTATGTTTACACGATAAAAGTAACTTTTATCTCATTACAGTACATGTGTTATGAACAGGCCTTGAAAGCTGAATAATAATACATATTAAACTTAATACGGCTTATGTCCTTGAAAAATACAGCTTAAGCTTTCGGCTTTTGGCTGTTTAAATTTTTAATATAGCTTAAGCTTTAGGCTTTTAGCTTATGGAAATTTAAATATGGCTTTTGGATTAAGTTTATGACATCTAAAAATGATTGGCTTTCAGCTTTTAGCTCTTGGCTCTCGGCTGGCATTCAAGCCCTGGTTATGACTTATGCCTAACATGTTGGAAGAGCGGAAAATTGTAGCTTATAAAATAATACGGTTGTTTTTATTAATTTTACTTCAAGAATTAAACCGAATAGCAGAAAAAAAGAAACAGAAAAAGAAATGGATTTCCACAAAACTTCTTTTTCTTTGTATAAAGCAGTAAATTTTACATTATCATTGCTACTCTATTGTTTTGGAACAGTGGAAAGAATAGAAAATACACTCGAATTAATTTTTTGGATACTTCGGGTAAAATAAAAAAATATTATGTACAAATGGAAAAAAATGACCGGACGAGACAGTTCCATCGATCTTTGATTATAAATTTTTGATTACTTTGATAATATATAATAGAATAATAATAAATGTAGAACGTGTACAGGAAAACTTAATGTATTTTAACACCAAATGACATTATAACGGATGTATGCGTAGGAATAGGTTGTGGTTAGGACTTTGACGGATTAAATTTTAGAATTGGAGAAAAAAATAAAAGATTTGTGAAAGATCAGGAAAATTTTTGGAGCATTGGAAAAATAAAAATATATTTAGATTAAATCTACAATATCTAAGCTCGCAAAAACATTACATACTAAGTGTAATAAAAGGTAAAGAGGCTTAAGGTTAGTTTCAGGATTCCGATAGAAATAATAACAAATAAATAAAATAAATGAAAGTGGAATAACGGACCATTACAGTAACAAAGGAGGAGAAACATTTGTGCAGAATGGATGTTGCGGTTTCGCGAAAATAAAAACTTATGAGCTGTAAAATGATTGGAAGCATAGAAATTTGCAATACTTAGGTGTGAAAAAAATGAATATAAATGATATTGAAAATAGCGTTAACGGACATGTATGCGTGTATAAATATTTGATAATAAAAAAAATAGATATTGAACAAGGTTGGGCTAAGGCAAGAACCCTACAGTAATCCACAAAGGATTAGTCTAGTAGCAGAATGAGAGAAAAGAGTGACCGATCGGCAGAGGAAAAGATTAATAATAAGAGTAGAAAAATAAGTCGGAATGTCTAAGGAAAGCATCAAATCAAAAAGAGTAGGGAGATGAACATTGTTGAAGGCTGCCGAGAACTCGAGAAAGGAAGTAAAATTTTTTGTCAATGAATGACTCGTAAACGTGTGCCAAGAATGCACTAATACAGTCAAGAGGGCCGCGACCAGAGAGGAAACCAAACATATTACTAGGCAATAAATTGTGATGTTCCAGCCACCAAACAAGACGTCCGTTGATTAAGTTTTCGAAAAGCTTCCTGACACAAGAAGCAAGAGAAATTGTACGAAGAGAGAAAGAGTTGGGTTTGGAGATACAGTGAAGAAAGGAGTTAAACAAATTTAATCAACGGAGGGACGGAATAGAGGCCAATCAACTTTAGAAAGAACCTAGTTCGGAGTATTAGGAGGAGAAGGGGAAGGGGAGGAAAATACTTCATTCACTGAAATAATAATAGGAACGTGGTCACTTCCAAAGGTGCCGTCTAAAGTACACCATGAGCAACTGAGGCCAAGATTAGGAGAGGTAAGGGATAGATTAATAGAACTGAGAGAGGGGTGACTTTTGATGCTTACTAAAATAGCTGAACTACCGGAGCCATCGCTGCGGTTGGAACAGATCAAAGAGAATCCATTAAAACTAATGTCAGAAGAACTTATTAACCACATTTCAGAAAGAAACGCGATGCTGACATCATACTCATCTAACAGCCATTCAAAGGAGTTTTTGTTGGCCTTTTTTTTTTTTTTTTCTGTTGGCCTTAATGCTGCGGTAGTTCCACTGTAGAACCTTAAGTTGGCAAGGCATAATAAATTCTTAGATAGGCGGTCATTAGGAGAAGAAGTAGAGCAAGGAAAGGTTGAAAACATGCAACAGGCCAAAGAGCGAGGAAAGGTGAAAAAGAAAACCAGAAAATAGCCACTATACCATTCCCATAGCCCAATGAAATAAAAAACAATATAACGAGAACAAAGGAAAAGATGGGATAGAGCAAGATAAGGAAAAAGACAAAACAATAAAGCACCCTTCGCTCAAATAAATCATTGTGTGAAGGTTGTGGTATGCTATCAACTAACCTAGTTAAAGGCAGTAAGCAACATCGATATACCGTAAGAAGGAAGGTACAGAAACTGAAAACAAAACAATGAAAAAGAAAAAATAACAAAAGTATAAGTAGCAAAAAATTTCATAAAAGTGGCTCCCATCGCTCAAAAAAATCATTGCGTCTGAGTTCCCGTATGCAATCAATTAACCTAGTTAAAAGAGGCAAGCAACACCGAAGGAACGCCATATAACATTGTAAAAGTGGCAGAATTATGCCAACAAAACTGAGGAGAAAAATTGTGGCGTTGGTATTAGGGAAATGGACCGAAATGGTACATGTGGAGAAGAGAATATTTAGAGAAGAGGAAAAAAGGAAGTAGAGAACAAAGCAGATATTTGAAATAGAAAAATAAGCAACATCCATCATATCTAAGATTGCAAAATTTGAGAGATGGATAATATTTTACTCTCCAAATTAGGAATATCAAATTTACAGAGAGTGGATAAGACATTACTAGAGCATAGAAAGAAAGAACTATTAGGAGAAACGTCATTAATAACTGGAGCCGAGTCGGCATTCACAGTATTAGAGGAAGATGGTTCGATGGAAGAATTGGAAGGATAAATAGGAATAACGGAAGCATCCTTTGGTGACAGCATTTAGAGTTAGTTTGGAGTAATAAGAATTGAGGGGATTGGATGATTTTGAAGAGGAATGGTGTTTTCGAGACGGAATCCTAACATAAGAGAAAAAAGAACTGCTAGAATAGTTTTGACGCTTACTCTTCGTAGTAGATACAGAATTTGGTAAGACTGGAAAATTAGTGGGGGTTGAAACTTCCGTAATGGAAAAAGCAGGAGAAACTATTGAGCCCTCGCTGATGTTTCTGACCTCGAAGTAGGAGACATTTCGTAAACTCATTATCTTATGAATTTTACTTGTTCCTTATAAGTCCGGCAAGAAGGATCGAATGCCGAATGATTACTGCCGCAGAGAATGCAGAGGGGTTATTTTGTTTAGCCATGGGACAACATGAAGAGGAGTGACTATTAGCGCAAGTGGAACAAATAGTTTTATTGTGGCATGAAGCACTGAAGTAACCAAAACAGAGGCAATTGTGACATAGTTTGAGTTTAGGTTCAATCTTAACTCGATAGAAATCATAAAAGAGAATAGAGGACGGAAGAATGGAGCTCATAAATTTGAATTCAACAACTGGGACGGGAATGAGAGAATTATCAGCAGTACATTCGTGCAGACGAAGAATATTAGCCATTGGGATATCGGAAGAACAGAAGCAATAAAGTTATTCTACAGAAAGATCGACAGGGATATCACAAAATATGCCAAATCGGAATAAAAGGGATTGAGGGATCGAGATTTTTATGGACGTCGTTGGAAAGTAGAAATTTATTAGCTGCAGCTGTTGATACAAAATTTAGCTTAATTAAGTTTCTACTGGAGCGAGAGATTAGCGAAATACCATTAACTCCATTATGAAATTTTTTATCTAGGGACATGGGATGAAGATAAGCAATATTTTTTTTTCCAAACTTTCGACCAAGACGACGATTTGACCAACGTAGTGATCGGGGAAAGTGGCAAAAGCAAGGATAGACTTGATAGGTAAAGGGGGAGAATTACTAATAATATTATTATGGAACTGGCCGAAATATCCATGTCGACGGACTCGTTGATATTCTGAACGAGAACATTATTTTCTTTCGTAGCAGAAGTAGACGCGGATGAAGCAGATAATTGTTGGACAGTTTTGTTTATTTTATTCGTAGATTTAACCGGTGCAGCCGCATTACTGACACTCTTAGTAGCCGGGCGAGGAGAATTGGGGCGAGGTTTACCTTCCCCATCAGACGAATCTGGCATAAATATAAATTAAATAAAAAGATAAAGTGAACAGAAGAATCAGATAACAATGAAGCAAGAAAAGAAAAGCTTCCTTCCTTCTGCACTATTTTTTCTGCCGAGTCGATCGCCATCCTTTAGGCTATCTCCTTTATTTCCACTTTAAGCGACCTTTCCCAATTCCTCATAATTTCGGACTCTAAAGGCGTCCTTCAAGCCCTATCCTCTCCTCCTTCACATTCCTCTGATAGTATTATTCTCTCGATTCGTTCTTTTACCTCCACTCTGCAGTCATCCCACTCTATTCTTATTGATTTTTTATAGGTCCTCAGTCATTCCGGAATTGTTGGCAATGACGCAGCCGATTCTTTGGCTCGTTCTGCTGGTCGCCTTGGTTCATTCCTCAACCATTTCCCTTCTTCAGATATCCTTTCCTTATCCACCTCCAATCACGCCAGACTTTGCCGGGATGTTTATCCCTTCCTCTTTTCTAATTGTCATTCATATTACCGTTTTATTCAACCGATTTCTCGTTCTCTGTCTTGGTTCCATTCTATTCCTTTCGGCCGTAGCTCTTCTATTGTCTCCCTAATTCGTCTTCGAATCAATCATTCTCTCCTCCCCTCCTCTCGCTTTCGATTTGCTCTGTCGCCTTCTCCTTATTGTTCTCTTCACGATTGTGATCCTCCTCGTATATGTGATGCTGATCACATTTTCTTGGAGTGTCCTGCTCTTCGTAACGAACGCTCCCTTTTATACAGTCAGCTCTTGTCATTAGGTCTCCCTACTCCCTGTAACTCTTCCTTTATCCTCTCCTTTCCTTCATCTTCTGTGGTGTCTGCACTGCTGTCCTTTGTTGCGTCCATTTCGTTTAGTTTTTTAGCTCAGTTTTTTCTGTTGTTGGGTCAATGCCGCTGGCGCGCCCACAAAAAAAATAAAAAATAAAAAATAAATAAAAAATAAAAAGATTAGCTAGAAACAAAATAAAATAAAACTAGAGAAATAAAAATAAGTAAAAGAGATAAATAAATGTAACGATCTCACTGAGTTCTTCAGGAACAATTAAACGCAACATGAGAAGACTTTATCACAATGAGATAACAAATGCTTAATATTGAAGCACAAAAAAGGAAGAGGTCATGGATCAAGGAACGTATAAAAAGGATTACGTAATCGGATGAGTGGGAAGGCAGAGGAGGTGCAACAGCCTGTAGCACGCTTTGAGAGTCTGATAGAATAAGGATATTACGAGAGACCTTCGAAGATCTGATGAAGAAAAGTGCATGTAGGATAGTAATAGACTCGACACAGAAAGTTGAACAGAAGGAGGAAAGTTTAAAGGACTCAGAGTGGTTTAAAGAAGGACAAAGAAAGGCTACGCCAACTCCACTTGGGCTCTTGGAACCGTCCGTGTAGATTATAACTTGGTTAGAAAAGCGAGAGTTTAATGTTTGTAAAAATTTCGATCTAACAGCATAGTGCAAAACGGATCTAAGGGGAACAGGAGAATAAAAGCAATTAATTGGATGAAGGAAGGAGGAAAAGTTGAAAGAAAAATATGGGAGCTTATCGTGAGTGTGAATATATGGTAAAAATTGAAGGAGTCGAGTAGAAATAAGATATAGAATTGGTGTTTTATTTGCACTAAATCCCCAATCTTGTAGAATGAGGGAATAAGAAGAAATAAGTGAGAAAGAGAAGATAGGCAGACGTTTAATGAGGAAGCGGTAACCTAAATAGGAACGACGAATAAAGAGTGCAGGAATGTGGGTTTCCGTTTGAATAACAGGGAGAGGAGAAGATTTCCGAGCTCCAAGCAGAGGCGGAGGCAAGTATTTTGGACGCGATCGAGCTTGGAGAGCAAAGACCTGGAAGAGTTACCATAAATAAAACAGCAATAATCCAGAATGGAGCGGATACAGAAGTGACGTGACATATTTACTTTAATACTGGAAATATCCCGTAAAAATATATTTATAACTTCTTTTGAATTTTGAGATGCAAATAATTTTATAACCTTCTGTATAACATAAATTATTTGAACAACTTTAACGAGGATAAATCTATTGAACGTTATAAAAATTATTTTGTTTTTAATTTGAGTGGATTTATTAAAAAAATTTTCGCCTTTGAAAGCTACGCTAATGCAAATAGTTAAGGCTCTGTTCCATTTACAAAATATTTAGAATTTCGTAAAAACATTTTATTTCAGACGTAATTTTTATGATTAACGTATTTATATCCCCCTTAAAAAAATAAATATTATGTGGGTACCACAATTACTTTAAAAATTCACAAAATAAAACAATTAAAAATGCAAAGGGTTGGCCCGCGAAACGTCTAGAATGCTTACTTTGCTAATACGTGAATATTTAAAAATACATGCACGACTTACTACGGTTATTATTACAGCACACAGTCGACTTGCATTTTATATTTACCGGTATATTTGAGAAATGTTACGCATCAATGTGTTGTACCGGTGATGTAGGAAATAATTTTATATTTCATTTATTTTCTCCGGTTTTACTATGTCATAAAAAGTTAAAAGCATTTATTTATTTGTGAATTCGAGCAAAAAGTAACGTAATTTAAATTAAATTGTTCTCGATAAGTTAAAAATTTTGTGCACCTCACTAAAATATTCTTAGATTCATACGAGAGTACAGAGGGAAATTGGAAATGAAATGAATTCTGAACTTTAAGTAAATACTCGAAAATATTGCTTAATAGAAATGACATAACACATCAGAGCAAGCTACACGTGGTAAATTTAAACGAAGTAAATGTATGTAATAAATAACTAATTGGCTATGTATAATGATTATTTTCTGTGTGTTTCCGAGTATGTGACATCTCCGAAGTTGCTCTTTTAACGGTGAAAATATTCGACTTTATTTTATTTTTTTCGATACAATCGACAGAGAACAGCAATAGGTAGAACACAAAAACTGCGTCATTAAAGAAGAACAAGCGTCTGGAAACTAGAAGTCTTAATTTTATCGGACTATGCACAAATTAATTTTTTTTTATCTTCGTAAATGACTGACAGTAGTAGCAATTATATTATCATTAATAACATCGAGATTTTGAAACAGTGGAAAGAATATTTCCACAGTGATATTTGAAAAGATCAAAAAATTACAATTTGTGATTATTTTTGGTTTTTTTCGGACATTAACCAAGTGTAATGATAACTAGTTTTTAATATGCGGCAACAGGGTTCGAACCAGTTCCTACTCAAATAAAACACTGTATCCCAACCAACAACGCTATGGCAGTTTGCTATTAAGCACAAAATACAAATCCAAAAGTTTGAAATTTTATAGATAAATATTGTATCAAAAATCATTTAGGTTTGAAATTTTTTATTAATATTCATCACTAATGTAAGTAAATAAATAACTGTGAACTGTTAGTAAATATTTTTGATCATTTTTGTACTTTTCAAATATTGTTTTCATTAATAATTTTTATCAATTATAAAAGTTTTATAATTATGTTTTTAATCCGCACTTTTACTTTACTCCATTATGTATTTGCATCTTTTCCGAAGTTCAGTTAATAATTTTTTATTAATATTTATTACTAGCAAGTATAGACTGATAGATAAATATTTGTAAAATATTCAGTGAGAAATTATTTATTTTAAATATTATTGATTATTTTTGTACTTGCTTTTATTATTTTACGCGGCATGCAGTTACAAATGAAGTAGTTTTTAAATGTGAATATCTCCATTTTTAACTGCCCTTTTTTTGTAATGAAAGTATAAAGTTGAAAATTTATAAAAATCTATTGGTCAGTGTTTAAATTTTAATTTACATTCATTTGTCGCGGTGTAATTTCGGAAGTGGCCAGGTATTTTTAATTAGTTAATTTTTTATTCGCGATCGATTATAAGATGGAACGAAAAAGCGTGAAGTGTGTCCGATTGCGACCGTTCGCGGTAAATGGGACCATCGGCCATAACCGCAGCTCTTTTTCTTTGTTATTCATTTTCTTTAATAATAATCGCTTGCCTCGTTATGAAATTTATTCAGCTACAATTTCTTCGTTCCTTTATTTTTCGCTAATCGTATTGACTCTTGTTCACGCTTCGAAAACGAATACTGTTCCATCTCTTTCTCTTTTTTTCTCGCTTCGCACATATTCCTTTAGCTTTTCCTGACTTATAACTGTAAATGGCGAAATTATTATAATGCACAATATTTTTTCTTTTTCTATTTGTATGAATTTGTCGCAATATTTGTACATTTATATATATATATATATATATATATATATATATATATATATATATATATATCTATGTATGAATATGTATATACATATATAACCTGGCAATTGGACTTACCCGGATTTATTCAAATCTTGCAGATCAGTTAAAGTGTATTCATGAGTTTTACAAACATTTAAAAACACAACAATAATATGCTTTAATACGAAAGTTACAAGTACATTACCCTACTTTTCAACTTTGAATGAACGAAACATTTACAAGATAATAAGATAATTAACAGAACACAATACGGATTTCAAAAGGGGAAATCACCATTGAAAGCGCTCAGTGAGTTTACAGAAAAAATAAGGGTACATTTTGAAGAAGGTAGGAAGGTACTATTCATAGATGTAACTAGAGCATTCGAAACGATTGACCATAAAATACTTATAAACAAATTAGAGGAGATAGGAATAACTCACGGTGTTAAAAAGTGGTTCCAAAACTACTTAAACCAAAGGAAAACATGTGTAAACTGAATGCACAAAGTGAAAAAGGGGAGTTGAATGTAAGAGTTCCGCTGTTCTGGAAGATAGTAACTTAGTGCCAATACCGTTTATTATATATATATATATATATATATAAACGGTTTGTACAAGGAATTAAAATATGGCGATATATACTCGTTCGCGGATGATGCAGCAATAGTTATAGCGCATAAAGATACTAAGGAAGCAGAAATAAAAATGCAAAAAGATCTAATCACAATAAGCAGTCGAGCACATGATAAAAATCTAAGAATTAATGTATCAAAAACTAGAGCAATGGTACTGCGAATGAAAAGGGGCGGGTATGATGTATACTGTCCAAATTTAATAATGCACTCAAACGAATGTGTACATGAGTGGGACGAAAGAAATAAATGTGAAAAGATAAACTGCCGGAAGATATAAGTAGTGACCCAAAATAAATATTTTGGATGCAATGATGGACCAATACATCCAATGAGGCGTACATACAGAATACATTGCAAAGAAACTTAGGGCAACATTATCAGCATTATACATATTAAAGAAATATGTAACAAATAAAACATTAAAAATGATGTATCATGCACTAGTGGAATCAAGAATCAGATGTGAAATTCAGACATGGGGAATGCGGCTAGGAAAACATACGTGGAGAAAATAAGTAAACTGCAAATAACTGAAATTAATAAGTAAAACTCGTCAACAAGGCTATACAGCTTGACGAGAAAATGTGTAAATAGTGATAAATATATATATATATATATATATATATTCGAAAAAAAAAGGGAGCCTTTTAGTTTGCGTAATATGGTCAATGTCATTGTAAACGAACCCAAAAAAAAAAAAAAAAAAAAAATTTAAAACCGCTATATAAATGACGTGGACAAATTTATTTCATCACGAAACTTCAATTTTCTATTTAACACGGGAGAAATGAACGAATTATTCTTTACATTTTTCATTAAACTCGAAAACAAGTTTGATCACTGACACGAGTATCCTCCACTTCTCCAAACCATCAATGTCTGAACCTAAAACAGCCTACTAATTCGTAAATTTTATCAAAATTATTAGAGACATTTCCGAGAATTCGGTTACGTATTGAAAAAAATTAGCTGAAAAGATAAAGTCAGTGACTGATATTGGATGGGATTGATGAAAAAAAAATATATTGCGGAAGGATACCATTGCGATATATTTTTTGACTGAAAAGTTACTTTTTTATTTCGTGTATTCTTCTTGTATTTTTTTCATCAAATAGCTGTATATTTTCGATAGGAGTTCCAACAGACCCAGTTGATTTTCTTGGTTTTTCAAGTTTAATTACTTGTTCCACCTCACTTAAAAGTATTGTGAGGTACCTGTTCGAGTTTATCCGGGATATTATTGGTTCTGACGTCGTCGAATAATTCTTGGATATATTTCGATCATGTCTGGAGCTTTTCATTCACATCTATTGCAAATTTCCCATTTTCTGCCATTAGAGGCACGGGTATTTTTCTTCTAAAGGTACCGGTTATACATATATTTCACCTCTTTATATAGATAATAGGAATCACGCTTTTTTTGAAGCTCTTCCAATATTTCACATTTTTGCTTCATCCATTTGTTTTTAGAGTCTCTAATTTCTCGCAGAATTAATTTGTTCTATTCTTTTATACTCTTCTCTATTATATTTATTTTCTTGACGTTGCTTCATCAGGTTTCGTACTTTGTCTGTCATCCAATTTTTTCTTTTCCTTCATAGCTTTAATACACTGCGTTCTAATTTTATTTATAATTCTATCCATCCTTCTCTGGTTAGTTTTATGTTGCGTTTCATTATAACTATCTTTAAACGTTTTATTTACTATTTGTCTCATTGAGTGTAGACTTTCCTTATTTTCAATGATCTGAAGGTCTATTCGGTCTTTATTTTTCTTTCGTGTTCTCATTCTTTAGAACTTAAGCATAACTCTTTGCTACGAACGGATGGTGATCAGATCCAATGTCTGCACTAGGGTATGTAACTACTCTCTTAATCGGATTTCCGTATCTTTTATTTATTATGATATAATCTATCTGATTCCTTATAATTGCTCCATCGCTGTTAATAGGCGCTGTCCAAGTGTACAGCCTTCTTTTTGGTATCTGAAACCGTGTATTCATCACTGCGTGATTGGTTTTCTGACAAAACTGGAATAATCTTTCTCCTCGGTCATTTGCATTATCGAGTCCAAAGGGACCAACTAAATTTCCTCTTCTTCCACAGTCTATTTTAGCGTTCAGATCACCCATGATTATCGTTATTTCTGACTTTGTAAAATTATTTATTAATTCTTGAATGTTATCATAAAAATTTTTAACGTCGTTGTCATATTTTGAGTCGGATGTTGGTGCATACACCTGTACTATATTTAATATGACCCTTTTCTACTTCAGATTTAGTACAGCTATTCTGTCTAAAACTGGGACAAATCCTATTACCAGCTCGTTTATTCTATTATCGACAAGCAAACCAGCTCCGTTTCTACGGTTTGATTCTGTATTGCCAGAATAATAAAAGCTGCTAATATCTTTATGTTTTAATATTCCGTTAGTGAATCATCTGTATTCACATATACCAAAAATGTTGACCTTCATTCTTTTCATTTCTTGACGCAAGTTATCCATTTTTCCGGGTTGAAATAGACTTCTGACATTCCAGGTTCCAATCAAAATTTGTTTAGTAATCTCTGCAGACGGTGGTATTCTTTGCACCCTGTGCCCATTTAAGGGTCGCACCGGGCTCAGGGCCATTCTTTTATAGTTTCCTGCCATGTGATTACCTGGAGATTATACAGTAGTTGGTTTCCCTCTTGCCATACCACCGGATTTTCTGTTAGGGTTTACTCCCGTAGCCGAAAGAACCCGGTATCAAGACGCCGGATACTCGTCTACTCGTTCTAGACTGATATTCATCAATCCGACTGGGGCACATATGTCTCGAACGAGTTGCTGATAGCATCCTCTTGTAATGCAGTAATATGCTTCAATGGGACATATAATATACATAAGAATAATGTATATTACATTGAAACAAGCTACTTTTTATTTTTTTAATAATTTTGAATTTTATGTTTTTTATGTTTTTTATGTTTTTAATATAAAACCAATATAATGGGTTTTCGGGAGTTGTCTCGTTCCAGATCGAAGTTGTTCCCGCGTATATACCAAATCTGCAGTTGAATTGGGTAGCAGAAAAATGTGAAAAAGTAAAAGCGGCTGAGAGAAAACAGCTAACCCCAGTTTCAGATCCATTATACCCTTATGCATTTATGAAAAGCTTAACTTCATAATCCGTGAAACCTCAGCAAGCATATAGGAACTTACTTTACTTTAATGTATGCTTTGTTAGGAATGGTACTGATGGTCATTCTATACGTACTTATGTGTATATTTTATAGAACCGAAATTCGTTTATCCTACAAAAACTTAAACTTCCATAAAATTCCAAAATTGATTTAAATTTCTGGGTAAAAATTTTACAATATATCGAGAAGTTTAAAATGCGTAAAATTCTACGACTGATAATCCATTCGAAATGTTCTTTAAAACGAAAATTTATTTTTTAACGGATTGTGTAGTAAAAATTCGAATGTTTTTTTCTCGTTTATTTATTTTTCTAAATTAGAAAAAAAGGTAGTCTCAAAACAGATCTACTTACTTTTCCTTTTGATTCATTGTAGTTTTTAAGCATAGATACTCGTGCATAACAATTGAAAACGATAAAGTCTTTGGCTTTCAGAAAACTAACGTGCGGCTCCTCTTACATGTATGTTTGTCGAAACGCTATCTAGCTTGCAAAATTCCATTTAGAGTTAAAATCTAAAATAGGCTATATCAGTGGTGCGAAAAATGAAGCATGATTCGATTTGTGCTTACTTAACTGGCCCCATTATTACATTTAACAACGTCGAATATGTTGCAGCGATGGAAATTTTAATTAAATTAATTATATCGCGCGCGGTATTTATGGTAAAGTAAAAAGTGATTTGGGGGTTAGGATTTCAAGAAAAAAAATGAACATGAAAGAACATTATTCGTAATCAAAGCGCTACGCTGTAGGGTGAATATGTACTTAATGTAGTGCCGAAATGGGTTAGTTTTTCACGAAATTAGTGCTAAAACACTATTTGAAGATACGCGAAAAACAATAGTAAAATAAAAATTAACAGTTTACTTAAACATTAAACTGGTAAAGACTTTAAATATACTCATCGGCAATAAAATGTTGTTAGTGACAAGGGTGTGTACATCTCCAATATATAACTCTATCCACTACACGGGGGAAAATACACACATCTTACGTTGACTGCGATAAGGAATTCTCGCTCACAAAAAACCGGTTATAACATGTGATAGATTTGTGTATCGGAAGCACACGTTAAAATTTTTTTATTTCATGCGGATCTGGTAGCAACAGTTCTTTTGTACACTATAGGTAGATTTTATGTTTGCCGCGTTTCCCTTGTAATGATATAGCGTTAAATCTGATCGCACGTAAAAGGAAATGTCATTTAATTCAAGCGACTGCAATAAAATTTCGTTAAAGCCACTAACAAACATCGCTTAATTTTTTGCAACATCGATTACTAATAAATTACTAACATCACCATTTCTGTATGTAAACCTATCATGAACCAAGTCTCATTTGGCAAATCCTGATTTTTTCCGCAGTACTTCCCTAAGACAGAAAACTGTTGAAATGGAATTAAACATGTACTACTCTACACACAAAAAAAGATAACAAATTAAGAAGCCACTTTTTTTTTAAATTTCAAAAAATAAAAATTAAATTTATGTAAATAAAACTTGATATTTAAATTATGTACGATAAAGGAAACGCGATTAATGTGAACAACAAAAAAGAATAATGCCAGGTGAATTAAAAAATAATTAAATAAATAAAAAGGATTATTAAGTGTCTGCGCAGTGAAATGGATATAACTTTCGCCTTATAGTAAAACAAAAAAAATGAAATATACTATTTAGAAGAGAATTAAAATCACATTAAGAAATCTATTTAGAAATAAATACGTCTGCTCACATTAATTAAGCATTTCTAAACTACCGATGTAATAATTATTAGTTCGCTGCACTGTCGCTTCTGTACCGCTTTTCATGCGTCATAGTCGACAGATTTCGGCTAGCGGTACTTTTCGCCAAGCATATTTATAAATTAGACTCGTGAACGTCATGTAATGGCAGTTTTTCAGCGAAAAGTGTGCACTGTACAACGTATATGCAACTCGCTCAAAGTAAAGAAGTATTATAGCCAGTTGTTAAACGGCTCGATCTGTTTGCCTGTGTAAGCTTTCGTTTTAAGTACGTACGCATGGTATTTCTTAATGAGCTCTTAGCGAGTATCGTAGAAGTACTCGTAGCGTTTGCTGACCAAAACACGAAAGTGAGCAAACCTCTAAATATCGCAATTCAACAACCACTTAACACTGATGGAGCAATTAGCGTCTTACACATTAAGCATTTTTCTTCGCATCGACTTCTCGAAAATTTCTCCTGGCGGCAAATTAAAATCTTTATCTATAGTTAAGTTCATCTGGGCTGCTAGAGAAACAGCGGCCCGTGCTCTTTCTTTTTCAATCTATCTCGGTACTTTGTTGAATGACTAGAAGTACCGGCAGATTCGTCGCTGGTTAATTCCTCACTTAAACAACTTTTTAATTTTCAAAGTATACATATGTTAGCAGAACCGCCGACGCATGCAAAATGTAGATGTTTTATATAATCGTCTCGACATTTCATATAGAATATCGAATTAGGACTACGTATGAAAGAAATAAACGATGTCATATCATTGGCAATATGCGCAAATCTGTATGATACATAGGTATATATTACGTAATATATTACGTAAGAAGTAAAATAATACACGCTGCAGTGTAAAAATAGGTAAATTTTATAAATATCGTATAATATTAAAAGTGACCAATCTTAGTAACTGTTAACAACCAGCATATAATTTCGAGATTGTTTGAGTTGCTGTTTAATACATCAGTCTAAAGGAGCTGCTGTATTCATAGGGCTAGGAAAGAATTCTATCATTTTTGGGAAACTGTACTTGCGCCTCGAAGCAATTCCCTATTTCTATTAAAGAAAACTGTTTCACATTTTATATTCCGCGTAATTACGGTGAGACACATATTTATAAATGCTTTTGTTTTTTTTTTTTGTTTTTTTTTTGCTTAATTTTGGTTTATGAACAAACAAATTTTGCCCTGAAACGAGATTAGAGCGAGAAGTAGTCAGTTTAATTTTAATCCGATAATTTTCAGTGTGAAATAACCAGTACGTCAATAATGATAAACAGAAAAAGAAAAAACAAAGAAATAGAAAGCCTCTACGAATGAGAGTACAGATCACAGAATTCGTCCACTCAAAGAACTAGTAACCTGCGATACAGACAACTGTATCGCTCGATCGGAGAGGATAATGCGGGCAGAAAATTAAGCAAAAAGAAGATAATAATACGTTATTTGTCCGACGGATGGGGATGATAAGAAAGCAATGAAAGCAAAAGAAACTCGAAGGAAAATCAGGAATTAGAAGCATTTAGGGAAGCGTACATCCACGTCACGAAAATCTGAAATGTCAAATATTCGGTAGGCGATTACAATGTGTTCTTCAAGGTAGCAGGAGAAAATAACAACTCGAGCCAAAGAATCATCGGTCTTCGTTAATGTCCGAATGGCCAATCAAAATGATTGAAACAGAGGAGATATGCGAAAATAATAAAACTGAAGAAATTATTATGAGAGGAAAGTAGCCTAAAATGAAGTTGGAAATAATCAGGTAACTGTAAGATTAAATAGAAATTGCAATAACAGACCCTAAAAATTCACTCAACTTTATTTGAAAGAAGAAAGACAATGTTAAAATACGGATAGCTACAAGAAGCTCAATTACTAGTCGATAGTCTCCTCAAATCATCATTTAAAAAAGCGGTTTTACATAAATTTTAAAAAAGCGGTTTTACGTAAATTTAAAAAACGGTTTTACGTAAATTTAAAAAACGGTTTTACATGAATTTAAAAAAAGCGGTTTTACATAAATTTTAAAAAAGCGGTTTTACATAAATTTAAAAAAAGCGGTTTTGCATAAATTTAAAAAAAGCGGTTTTACATCATTTAAAAAAAAAACGGTTCTATATCATTGAAAAAAATGCGATTTTACATCGCTTTAAAAAAAAGCGGTTTTACATCATTTGAAAAACGATTTTATATGATTTAAAAAACGGTTTTAGATCATTATGAAGATATAGGGAATTAATAGTATTGCACAAATTCTATTCAATTTCCATTCAGAAAAAAAAATTTTTGAAGAGAGAAAATAGAATAAATACTTTGGCAGGGTTGGCTAAGATCGGGTAATAGTTGATGGAAAAATTGAGGAAGATTGTAAAAGGGACCGAAATGAACTAAGACAAAGAGAAATAAGGACCGAAAAACGTTTCTCTTAATCTACTTACAAAAATTTGTGCGACTTTTTCGCCTAGCCGAATATGTGTTAACAAAATTCGAATGACGCAAAGGACGCTGCTAGTTTCTTCGCGAGTTTCATGCAAGTAAATTCGTGCTTGCATCAGCGTGTTCTTACTCAAATAAAATAGACATGTACTCGTATATTCCCCTCTCGGTCTACGCAGTGAACCAACAACCCGCATGTGCATGCAATGAGCTCATCTGTGCACTACAAACGCAGACGCGTATAGTGTTGCTGATAAATTTCTGTCGGTCAACTGAGAACGGTTGCAGATGTGGTAAAATGAGGTGCATTATGCACCGTGACATGTGCATAGCGAGTGATCAGAAATGAATGTTTTCTCTCTATCCTTTGGCGAGTTTGTCGCGAGAATTGTAGTAATCCGTATGCAGCGACAATAGTTCGGTAATTAACGTTGTATTCCCCAATTTTTCTATCGCAGTCTCGTGCATGCGCTACACTTCTATCCTCGTCGAACACAGCCCATGCTTCCGATCAACCGCAATAGAATGTTGGACAATTCGCCGAGGCGTAAAATACTTCAAATTAGTTCAAATTAGACAGGCTAAAAAATGAACCGAAGGTCGTCACCACGATCCAGGTCCCATTTTCCCATCGACAATCAACGAAACACCTGAATAAATAGCCGCCAATGCGAACAGCGACCGTTCAGTTTTTGACGCAACGGTTCAAAACTACGTCGCCTATTTCAATTGTAGAAACGCGTCTCCTCGAATATCCGGGACAATGCAAAACGGTTCTCCGAGACTTTTGTTCCTGGCCATCACTTTGTCATCGATGGCCATCATTCAGTTGATGCCGGTCTCGAGCGGTCAGCGAAATTTCGGCAACGATTTCGACGTTGATAAAATGCTGGCCGACAAGAAATACGTCAGGAAGCAGATAAATTGCGTACTAGACAACGGCCCTTGCGACAGTTTCGGCAGCAGCATCAAAGGTCAGTATAGTAAAATGGCAAATTTCCGTCGTCACCTTTTCGCTACTTTCCGTGTCAGTAATTTTGAAAATTTGTCGTACTCATCAGTCTCATCCTAACGGTGTCAAATATTAAGATTTTTTTCACGTTGCTCGGCTTTAAATACGAGCCCGTTACGTGTCTCAAAATTTTCAAACAAAAATCACAAGAGTAAATGTGGGCGCTGCTGGTTAATTCTATCAAATTCATCGACACGTTGCATTACCACCGGCAACTGACACTAGTTATCAAACTTTCCCGTTTTATTTCTTTTCCGAAGTAAGAGTCGGATCATTGAAGGGCATCTTGGCATTGGTAAACATAAATTTTGCACTACCTACAAGTATCGTAAGCATTCTGTCGTGGTCTGTTTAATTTTAGCCACAAATATTGGTCAAAGTGAAAATTCGGTAGAATCAGAATTGTTCGATACTAGAACAAAAGTGCCTGGATGAATCTCTCCTTTTAGTTGATTCCTCGATCATTTCACCTTCTGAATTAAAATAGATGATGGTTCAAAACCAGCAGTTTGTTTTATTTTCATCCAAGCTGAAAATTGCGAATCTCTCTGTTATTTCCAGTCAGTATAACATCGAGCGTATCTATTCAATAAACGAATAAGGCGTGGGGCATGTTTTATAACGTCGCGAAGTAGGTAATCCGAGAAAGTATTAATATACAGATTGTATTAAAAATGAAAATACCTTGCATGTAATTTTTTCCACCACCAAATCAATCCGAGAGAGGACCCGAATTTGGGCTTAAATAAAAAAAACGCAATCGTGCGCTCCCTACTATTACGGGGTTAAAATTATTGCATCAATCATTCTTCCTTTTAAAGCTCTCTTGCAATTCGATTAGAATTTTATTGATCGCTTGTTTTTATCGCTTCATTATCGATTAGTTGTTTTTTTTTATAGTGTCGTTTCTTAATTACACCCTTATGCATACACACTTGCGCGTATATTTCAAATCCTACCGGCAGATCTGCGCTTATTAACTCTCATAGAGTCATCGATAAACTTCTTGTTTGCTTCATTTTGATTGCTTTCGTTATAACTCTACCCTGTACGTTGCAAATTTCGAATAAATCTCGATAAGTTTACTCGCTTCGCGGCCTCAACTGGTGCTTATCGTTAATTTTCGCAATATATCCGTACAATCTAACTGATATCACATTCTGTACAAGTCTACCGACGCGGCGTTTATTAACTGATCGATGGCAGTTCCAAATTTTCTCCCATGACCGCTATTTCCTCTATACGCTAATGCATTCTACTTATGTGCTAATAACAAGTATATAATCTGAGATCCTTCCTTTCAGCATTTATCTGCCATCCTCGCTTGCATGTAATTAAAACGATTATCAAAGTCTACGGATTTTATTGCAACTGTTTCTGTCGAGAGGAAACTGCTTCAGACGGATCTCGATTTCCTTTCAACCCATCTCGACGTGATTTTGATATCAAAATTTAGACTGCTGCCCATTCGTTTTGCGAGATTCCTCTGCTTCTGTAATATCTAACCGCCTCCGTATATCCTTTCCGCGGATATTTTATTATCTCGCGTAGATTACAAACGAAACACTTTGTTTCATGTTTAATTGAAAAATATTTGCAGACTCCTCTTCTAACTCACTCTTATTTTCGCTGAAGATGCTAATCATTTTTATCCCGAGTAAAGTACGATTTTGATTTTTCTTCCTGCCTTTTCTTTTGATCTATTAATCATTAGCGTTTTGTCCGCATCTATATATATGTATGTAGTAGGATTAGGCGATCGACAACGTTGAAAGTACTTTTTTTCTTTTAACAAAATCGTAATTTAGAAGAATTTTTTTGTAATTGCTTTTTGGTTTTTACAGCTGATGGTATTTGACAGATATAACATCATTATTTTTGCTTATAGTTTTACGGATATTACAAATGTTGCCAATAGTTTCAAAATTGTTTACATTTTTATTTATCCGATAAGAAAGTTAATATAATTTTTGTATTAATTTTTTCGTAGGAATTAATAACAGACTCTTATCTTTAGCCAAGAAAATATATCAAACCTATTCTCCTCTCTGTTTCCAAATCAAAACCGAACGATTTTTTTCCTTTACATCAAATTTCTTCTATTAAATTTTTCTTTTTTTTCCGCTCCTCTTTCAGTTTCGGATACACCAGATTTCTCTATACCAGTGTTTCTTAACCTTTAAGTGATGGGGGACCGTTTGACAAAATTCCTGTCTTGCCATGGACCACCAACTGTTTGGAGGTAATATGCAGTAAATGTAAATATATAAAGGGTTGTTCTATCTGTCTATAAATAAGACACGCATAAAATTGTTCAAAGCGAACAGTATTTTAATTTTTCTTCGAAAATTTTTCTTTACAAAGGTAAGTATATAATTTTAATGTGATTTTTGTGATTGCATACTCTTTACTAACTTCTGAATGCTTCGTTCAGTGTTACTCAAAGCCAAACTCATGTCGACACTGGCCTCCAACCGATTTCGATGATTGTTTTTAATTACACGAAGCGTCGAGAACCTCTGATCGCATATATATATATATATATATATACGAGGGTAGTTCAAATATAAACCGGAATTTTGTCATAAAAATTTTTATTTTATACTTACAGTGCTCATATTTTTTACAATTTTTCGAGATAACCCCCCTCGCACGCTACGCACTTTTTCCACCTCTCCGGCAATTTTTTTATTCCTTTTTCGTAATAATTTCGCGGCTTGTCACATAGCCATTTGCGCACGAACGATTCCACCTCATCGTTGCTGTCGAAACGTTGTCTACCAAGTGCTTCTTTCAACGGGCCAAACAAATAATAATCACAAGGCGACAAATCTGGACTGTAAGGAGGATGTTCAAGTGTTTCCCAGTCCAATTCGGCCAATGTCTCCATCGTGAGCCGAGCGGTATGTGGCCTAGCGTTGTCTTGAAGCAGTATCGCACTACGGATCGGAATTTCGCGCCTTTTTGTTCGATAGGCCGGTTTGACTGTGTTTTTTAGGAGGTTACTGTAATACTGCGCCGCCGTCACAGTACGTTGTTCAGTTAGGAAATCGACTGCGATCACTCCCTTCATGTCCCAAAACACGGTACACAACACCTTCCCAGCTGACTGTGTAACCTTCGCTTTGACTGGCGCTCCCTCTTTTTTCTCCCGCCACTCCATAGACGAGCGTTTACTCTCCGGCGTATAGAGTAGTGTACCCAAGTTTCGTCCGTGGTGAATATTCGGCGCAATAAATTCTCTCCTTCCTCTTCATACCGCTGCAGGAGACGCGTACAAACTTCCCAACTAGTGAATTTCTGTTCAAAATTCAGAAGTCTTGGCACCCATCTGGCTGCAATTTTGCGATAACCTAGCCGATCATGAATTATTGTCGCAATACTACCTATGCTGATGCCCAATTCGTCGGTCATATCGCGTACACGGACGCGTCGGTCAGCCAAAATGAGTTGTTCGATGGCTTTGATGTGTTCATCTGTAATGCTGGTTTTTGGGCGCCGCGCATGTGCTATGTTTGACACCACTTCACGTCCTTTTCGAAACGCGGAACACCACTCGTACACTTGAGTTTTGGAGAGACACTCATCCCCGAACTGTTCGCGTAATTTTCGGTAAATTTCCACGGATTTTACGTCGTCTTTGACTAAAAAACGAATAATGATGCGTTGCGCAACAGACGACACTGGTACTTCTTTTTCACTCATGGCTCTAACTACACTAAAAAGTGAGGTTACGCGGTTCTAATTGCTCTACATAATAAACCGGTCTAACTGCCAGTGCAACCACTTTTTCCACAATAAATTTTTCGCGCGTTTATTTAAAAATTCCGGTTTATATTTGAACCACCCTCGTATATATATATGTCGATGAAAACAAAGTTAGGTAACATAGCAATTTCTCGAATTTTTTGGAAAGGATTTTTCCTTTTGGTTCTGAAAATTTTCAATTCCTGTCTCAAATATATCTTTCACAAGTTACCATCGTGTTGCATTTCAATCACTTCTTCTTGAATTTCATCAGGCATCTCAGAAACGTTGACAATGAAAGGAATGCGGATCACTTTCGGAATACCTTCGTCCTCACAGTCTGGAAAATAGCGATTGAATTCACTTTTTAGGTTTTATACCTTTTTTGTATTTCTCCCTTAGTCTCAGCACACTGTCCGTCAATAATTCAATTCAGCATATCAAACGCAGAATAGTTTTCTCTTTCCATCTTGTTGATCGATAGCTTGATTTTAGCGATAAACGCTTTGATTCTATCTTCATACGCAAATATGTATATTACTTGTGCCTTGCAACTTCGAATTTCTTGACTGTTGCAGTTGAACAACTCGCGTGAAAAAATCGACCGAATAAGCAAAACGTATTTGAAATTTGGACTCGCAGAACTGATGCGACAGATTTTTGTTCTCCTCGTTAATTAAGAATATTTGTACTTCCGCTCTCAGTTCGTACAGCCTCGACAGCATATTTCCTTTGGAAAGCCAATTCCGCCTGGAAAAGCAGAGTTTCACGGTTCATATCAGAACACAACTGTTTGAAGGGACGAAGTATTAAGTGCACTCTTTTTAATGAAGTTATCTACTTTTATAACTATTTTCCTGGCAATAGCAAAGCATTCCGGGAGCGTTTTGGCGGCAATGCTTGACAATGAATAACGCAGTGCGTCATAATTGCGGATGGATTTTTTGTTTTTATCAACGCTGCAAGACCAGAGCGGGAACCAAGTAGATCAGGAGCACGGTCCGTACAAAGTCCCGCAAGCTTTTGCCTCATCTCCAAATGTTGACTCATTACATCTATAACATCTGCACCTTGTGACGTCGTTTCCAGTTCTTAAGGAAATAGTAACTCCTCTTTAAATGTTTTATTGTCATTCAAAAATCGAATAAATACAAATAATTGGCAACATTCTGAAACGTCGGTACATTCATTGCATTGTAGCGTGAAATAAGTACTACATTTTATGTTGGTCAACAACTTGTTCTCTAATATCATTTAACAGTTTTTGAATACGCGACTTCACTGTGTCGTTTGAAGGTGGTATTTCATGAATTTTCTCTTGAGCTTCCTACCCTAAAAGTTTTTCTTCAACTATAAGCATACAATGCTTTGTTAGAGATTTACCGATTGTGTATTCTCTTTTTAATTTGGCAATCAATTTTGAAATAGCAAACGATGCAGCTAATGTTTTTTCAGATGTTGCACAACTTGTTTCGCTGGGTCAAAGTTTCTTTTTTTTTAAATTTATTAGTTTGCCTTAGAATAATTCTCGTGGACGGTTACACTAATTCAGATGTATGATCTTTAAACGACGTTCCAGCTTTGCCGGCTTTAAAGCATTATTAGCAAGAACAGTTGTGCATAGTACTTATTAACATCTAGTCTCCCCATTTATTTCTATTGAAGTACAGTTCAGTTTAATCCAATCGCCATCGTACTTTTGTTTCGATGACATTTTTCTGAAAACAATATAATTACATTATCCCCGCCTACCTGGTAACCTATGTACATTAATACTTGAAAATGATCACAGAAAAAATATGGATAAAAAATACCTAATTTTAATGACAAACCCCTTGAACTGGCGTACAAAGAAAATTACAATTATCCCACCCGCGCACCGCGCCACGGCAGAGGCTCCATCCGCCACTTGACTGGCTCCCGCTTGTAGCGTGACTTCGCGGACCACTTCGGGTGCTTCCAGGAACCATCAGTGGTCCGCGGACCACCGGTTAAGAACCACTGCTCTATACGATGAGTTTTTATCGCACTAGTTAAAATACTAAATACCTTGTTTTCAATCTCTTAAAATATCGGAACAAAGCCAATAAGGCATCAATGACAAAATTTATTATTTTTTTGTTGTTTTTTTTTAAAGATTTTATAATTTTTTTTTTTTTTTTTTTTTTTTTTGGGTTCGTCTACAAGGACATTGGCCCAAGAACAGAGGAAAAAAGACGACGAAACTTAGATCTTTATACGATCAGAGATAGCCGACAAAAAGGAATCAAGAGCCTGAATAACAGAAGCAGAAGGAAGGGAGAGAATGAATGAAGCACTGTATGGAGTGGAAATAGCAATTTGTAAAAGGGAGGAGTAGAAAGCAGCTTGATCGATTACAAGAGATGCACAATCGAACATTACGTGATCGGGATCACACACAAATTGCATATTGGAGTGGTGCAATGGACAAAAAGGAGACGGCAGAAGAGAGAAACGGAAAAGCGAGGAAGAAAGCTTTATAATCTTCCGATAAATCAAATATGTGACGATTTTTTTTTTTTTTTTTAATATTAAATGGGTTCAGTGCCAGCACTGACCCAACTACATGAGCTTAGATCAACTACTTAGATTCTGAAGCGATCGGAGATAGAGAGTATAAAGAAAAGTAGGAGAGGAATAACAGCTAAAGATGGGAAGGAAAGGATAAAGGAAGCATTGAAAGGGGTAGGAAGATCCAACGCCAAGAGTTCGGCTTATAGATGAGAGCACTCGGGAAAAAGAGAAAGACATTCAAAAAGAATATGGTTGGGATCGCATATAAAGGGAGGATCAGTACAGTGGAGAGGGCAAAAGAGAGAAGGTGAAAGAAAAAAAGAAAAACGAGAAGACGGAAGGAGAGAACGACCAAATCTTAGTCCGATTAAGGAAACAATAGTCGAGGGCCGAGAAAAAGGAAGAAATTCGAACCAGGGTTGCGAGTTGGGAATAGGCTGTAGGAGGAGGTAGAAGGAGGAACGATAGGGTAGATGTCAATCCATAGTTTGACATGGAGATTTGAAGAGAGAAAAAGGATGTCTTAGGCAGGAAATCATATAACCTAAATTTTTCTTTGCGAAAGATCCTCGCCAATGATCCTGCAATGATCGCTCAAACCTTGGCATACATTGGAACAAACCAAATCACTCCAGTCATTTAAATTTTGGTAATTACCGTATGCGGTAATGACCTATGCAGTTATTCACGGCTCATAGTAAAAAAAAAAACAAATTTAAACTTTCTTTTTAATGATTTTTAAATTCGCTTAAAGTTTGCTTCTCAACACGTTTAAAATATTCAGTTTCTGACAATGGTAATAGCGATACAAGAATATATAGCTATATATTATTAAAAAAAAGTTTAGCCAACTATTTGTTGTGTTCATTATTTAAAAATTTGAAAATTACTTCAATTAGAGATAGCTAGAAATAATTCATAATTGAAGGCATTTTAATAATATTTGAAAATCCTTGTTCTTTGCGGCGTTAGTGAACAATTATACAATAAAATTACTCGTGAAATAATTTACATTTTACCATAATTAAATAGCCGGAAATAATTATAAATTGAGAATTTTAGAGCGTCAAATAAGAGAATTTGGTCCGCTTTATAATTAATAACAACATATTAAATGTCTAAAATATGATGGATGGCTAAATGAATAACAGTGCAGGCTATTATAAAAAAAAAAAAAAAATGTTAAATGTTTAGATTAATTCGTCCTATTCTTTTCATTATTTACTTGCTTGGAGCGGGAAGACTACAAAGTTAGTTGCCAATTTTATTTTAAAAAATGAGATAATTAAAATTTGTGCAAAAATATTTTGTTTTTTTTCTTCTTTCCTTTTTTTTTGTTTTTGTTTTTTTATGTTTCCTTTTGTGGAGATTCACTTTCCTATTATGTTTGCTACCCAGTCGAGTACAAGGATCCAATATATTTCTGGACAGTTTACTTTTCCTGATGATTTTAGACGGGCATTCGTGGGTTAATTTATACATTTAAGGCCATGTGCGTCTGCATCACTTAATGATTCATTTTGAACATTACGTATTTTCACTAACCTGCACATCATTCCTTAATCGACTTGATAGCGGCCAAATGGTTTATCGCCAGGCCAAAAAAACAAAAAAATTTGAAGCTTCATCATAGTGGATTAAGCGGATATTCATTGTGGTAAAAAAATATATATTAACAAACACGACCGCAATCGACTCCAGCGCAAGAGGAATTTTTCTATAGTTTCAAAAGTGAATTTGCAGGTCCTACTCAAACGAAATACTGCTGCCTAATCTAACGCTACGGTGGTTGGCTCACGTCCATCTCAGGTTAATTATAAATTACAAGTTAACAGTATATACTGCGTCAAATTTGCGCCGCCAAAAATTTTTGATTTTTCCGCGGGGTAACTTTATATAGAAATAGAGCGCGTAAATTTTTCCAACAAAAACATTTCGCGACAGAAAAAATTAATTTATGTACATTACTTCTGCGTACATATTTCCGAAGAGAATGCAAGTTGTGTCTGTGATACAGATTTCCTCTTGTTCCAATGCAGTCGATTCGCAATTGGTTCAATAAGTTACCCATCGGCTGCAAAAGTAAAATCCACGTGTCGGCTGATCGGTCCAGTTTCATTTTATTCGTTACTAGCTGTTACAAATTTATTTTCCTCCGATTCTGGTCTTCGAACAAAAATGCACTGCTAATATTCTCGCATATCATTACGAATCTCGTATTTCCACCTTTGCTTTGGTCCCGTTCTGGTGGTCCGCTCCTCAATCCTACTAACTTACTGTTTGAATCGCAAAAGCACGATTGTCGGGCACTGCAGCTTTCTTCCACTTAACACGGTTTTAATTGCCTAGAGTAATTTCATCGCTGAAAAAAAAAAGGTTCAGTTCCCTTTCTGCGCCAGTCGTAACAGAGAACATCTAATCTACCGGTCTCTCGGAGCTTATGACGAATAAATTTTCACTAGTCATACACCGCGCTACATCCGAGAACACGTTTTTAAGGAGACACGCGCGGTTTTCCGGTGTTCGGATGCACGAATGTGTAAAAAAACGAATTAAATGAAAAAATAATTAGTAATTTATTTGGAAAATGTTTTAAAAATACACACCTCAGTGTTAAAAATTCACGATTTGAACGAGCTGTTTGAAAGATAAGAATTAAATTTTTCGTTCTTTTTGCGACCTGTTTAAAAATCGTTTTCTTCCATAATATTTAAAAATAAGTAGGGCGGATAAATCGGCAGAAAAGAGTACAAAGAAAAGAATCAAGGTACGACGTATGATTAATGCGCGCATTAAATATATATATATATGTGCGCGGAGATTATTGTTAGCGTGCAATAATTTTTGAAGGAATTCACTTTGCTGCGTTAAAATCCAATTAAACACATTTTTAATTATATTTCCATCGCTACCATTACATTTACCATTACTACCAGCACTGAGTGCTTATGAAGAAGGCGATCCAGGTTATTACTTCATTACGGCCGTTTCCGTTTTAATCACTGTTGATCACGATATAATCTAATGGAGGTTAGAACGCAATAATAATTTTTAAGTAAACTGTGGCGCAATATTTAAATAGGCACGCGTATTAGCATGCACCGCAACAGCATCGTGGAATATATTAAAACAATTGCTTAGCGCTATTGTAACGGTAATCTTTCACTCGAAGGCTAGGCCAACCGATTGTGTAATTCTCTCATGTTATCTGAATCGTATTCTAGACTGTAGTTTTCCAGAATCCGTAATGTTAATTGCCGCCATTAAAACCTATTATCGTCCATCCTAATTATACAGAAAGTAAAACTTTGACAGAAGACGATTTAACGATTACATTCGAATCTTCTTCACCAACTGGGGCAAGCAAATCATATAGCAGTGCATCAACGAAATCTCTGAATTATGCGCGAGATATTTTCAGTACAAAAAACAGCTAGATTTCCGTTGGACCACTTATCGATTTAGGATTGTATTTCTACAGTGAGCCACCTCAACAGACTGTTATGGAACGTACATAACAAAAATCTCGAGAAAACGTGCATTGAAGCTCTTTGTATATTAAAGAAGAGTAATATCACACGTAACGGTGGCAATTTAATTTATTGTCGTAATCATTAATCCGTTCTAGATTTAGAGTACAGATTTCAAACGTTCTATTCAGCTGCTCGAGGTCTGTTGCTATTCTTAGATAGTGCCCCAACATTCCGTCATCTAAATAGCCACTGCGGAACCTTTTAGATCAGTCTCAGTCTCAACAGCGAATCCGAAACACTTTGTTTTACATTTCAGAGAAGACATATTTTCTAACAGATTCGCGTTCATCCTTGCCAATTTAATCCTTCCGATAAATGAACTTCTTTAAAACTCTCCTAATCAAAATCAAACGTTCATTTCCTAATAACCAACTTGAGAAATAATTTTGAATCTGTTCTTTCCAAATTTAACTAATTTATTCCCAATCCCAAAAGATATTATACTCGCCAGAATTGGAGACTCACTCACCTTTTACTCATTTTCTATCCTCCTCTCTGTCTCTTTTTCCAAAGAACTCAACTTATTAACATCTTACCACACTCTTATCCAACTTAGAATCCAGGACAGCGTTCTTACCAAAATTTTTAGCCGATTTTTCCCGTCACATGCAGAATATCTTCCAATTTCTTCATTAACCCGCTTAATCTAATTTAGTATCTCTTCCGGACACCGGACGCGTACATAGTCCATTAGAGCAGCCGGCGCTTATACTATTACGAAAGAAAGAAAAGCGTTCGAAGAAATTTTAATCGCGTGCCCCTGTGATCGTCATATGGGAACAAACTTGTATACGCTTTGTGTGAGATTCGTGCTGGTCGCTGCTGAATAAAATTCTGAACGTCGCAAATTACAACGGCAGTGCAGAACTTGGTGAGCATTTAGGTTCTTCACCGAAACCGATTCAGTACCGAAGCACGATTTTGACTTAACGGTAAATTTGAAAATAATTTTGAACTTTTATTATTATCATTGCCTAACTGAATCCGGGGCTTCATTTTATGCTATGATTGAAAATTACCTCCGGTAAAAACATATCGTAGGATGAGAAAGTTTCCTACGATTTAGTCGAGATTACTTACGACACAAAAGATTAATTTTTCAATGTACTAGCAATGTATTTCCAATGATTTTTGAGATTATTTTGACTGTTCTTATCGTCGCGATAATTGCGCAAATGTCGGCCTAACTCGGAAATTAGCACGACCAACAAAAATCGTTAATAATTGATAACCGTTAATCGTGTACATAGTGGCAAACATGTGCATCCGGATATCTGTATACAGAGGTGCATTAGATTGTAACGATAAATCGGATGATTCTTCACCTGTAGTCTTCTGCACACAACCGCATTATAGAATATTACCACGAACACCGTATGTTTGCGTAACAAGAATCTGCGAATAGCTGGCATGTTCCATCTTTCAATTTTTCCCACTCGATTATTTTTCCGTCGAATGCTCTGTTGACTTTGTCATCATCCGGCCTGGTATAATCCATTAAAACTGACAATTTCTCTTTAGCTAATCTACTAATATCACATCCGGTCAAATGTAACCTATTGTTCCATCAGTTTTGAAGTACCACCACTTTTTCCGATATTTGTTTAGGATATTTACTTTTCTTCAACAATATATATATATATATTGTCTGTGTAACTGGTCGTTGCTATTACTCGAAAAAATCTGCATTTTCCGAATTAACATACCGTATGTTAATCATTTATCAGACGCGAGTATATTTATCTGTATTAGCTTTTGTGGAAATTTTTACTATAGAGAGCCTGTTCCCTTGTATTTCTTTTAAATCTATCGGTTAGTAAAGAGTGCTTCAGATTAAGATTCGACATTGTTCTATTACGTCGCTTGTAAATATTCTACACTGATGATATCGTTAAAATTTACTTCTTCGTTTTCACTATTTCATTATTTGTATCCTTTTCAAAATTTCAGGGCCTCCCTTTTTATTCGGGGGGAAAATCTTTGGTGGATTTTATTTTCATTTAGCGATTTCAGTACTGATTACTTTTAAACTATTTTTCCGCGTTCATCGCAATCCTCAGTGCATTGCTGAAACCATTAATTCTTCAGCTACCCAAAATATACTACTAGTCATTATTCCATGGAAACCGTACACAGTTGTGTTAGTGAATTTGTAACGACCAAAATATTCCTTTTTATTTTCTTTTTGGATATTTCATTGCTGGCTCCTCAGTTCGCTTATTTTCCTTGGTTATCTTATTTTTCAAATTTCAGTCCAAATTATTTTACGATCTATTTTGGAAATTTTACATATTACTTTCTTTCACTAAGCTTTTTGCAATCCTAGCAGCTATGTTTGTATCGTGTAACACTTCCTGTTTCGTTTTAAATCAAAATGTTCGTCTTTTGAAATTGGAATTCGTCTGATCCAAGCGCGTTTTTACTCGATCATTCGGGAGAAAACGGCGAACTGAAAAGCCGCGTATGGTTTACTGTAAAATATATAATTTTTCGAAAAGGTAGACTGGCATGTAAAATCGTTTTTTTTTTCATCACCATTGTCGAAAATCAAGCGGTCGTAATAATATCGAATTAATCGGCGAAGGGAGAAAAGAAATCGGCTCATTCAAAACGACTATAATTCTCGGTGTATTCGAATATCTTTTGATTAATTTAAAAGCTTTGATTCATCGACTTTCCTAAAAGAACTTTTTTCATGTGATTCAGTGGAAAAAAATATATAAAGCCGATTTTACAAATAATCTCATTTTCATTTATCCTTCTTATGAATTCTTCGCATTCGTCCAATTTTTATCCCTATAACCTTTTCCAAACTCCCCACATTCAGATTGATTTTCGTTTTGGATTCCAAGTCAAGTGTTGGTGTGACAGAAAATGAAAGGTTTGACCGTCTGCTTATCTAGCTATTAATGGGACACTCCGACGTTAACAAATACGTACCACCATTAATAACATGTTTCTTTTTAAGAAATTTCATTTGAGGTTTTACTTAAACTCTCATCCTTTTTTAATCAGCATTCTTTTTAACTCTTATTCAATCCATTTTTTCACCTCATTCTTGTTTTCGTAAACTGTTCACATTATTTCATGTCCGGTTGCCTATTTTTTGCCTGCTTCCCTCACTACATTATCATCGCGTTTTTCACCTGCATATTTATTTAGTGTCTTTTGCATCATATTACAGGACTGTATATACACTTCTAAACACATATTTTTCGATAAGTGTATTCTCACTTCTAAATCGTATTGAAATTTTGTCAAACATATGAATCAATCTTCTCCATTAGTGCCCCCCCTCCAAAAAAAAAAAATATATATATATATATTACATAAAATAATGATACGAACAAAATGCAAAATAATTTGACGGAAATTTTAATTACACGTGTTTGTAATTTTCACTGCGAAGTCAGTGTTTTCAGTCACTATAACAAAAAAGTGGATAGTAACAATAACAAAAAGATAAAAGAAAAAAAAACTACGATGTGGATAATTAAGTGAAATTTAGAATTAACGGAAAGTTTGAAAGTTTGAAAGTACAATAATTTCGCACCACTGTTAACGATTTGAAGCGGTAAGAAATTACTTGCTGGGCTGAAAACTGTAATTCCGGAAAAGAACAGTTGCGAATAACTTTATTTCTCAGGAAGAGGACAAATTAGTCGTTCTAATAATTCCGTTAGGACCATTTGCGCAATATCATTCGGAACTAAGTAATTGAAAAATTCGAACACCGGTAACTGAGCTTGTATCAGAGGAAAATGTTTAACAAAAAAAAAGAAATGTCTAAAACAACGCCGATATATTATGGAGAGACAACCGCGTTAGTTGATGGTCACCGATAGAGTTCGTTTCCGAGATATATTTATATTTTTCTTGGAATTACAGTACGATAAAAATCGATTACAATAACATTCCGCACTTCTGTATTGACTGATTATAATTTGCAAAATTCCTCCTGATGCTACAGAATCATTCGAAATGCCGCATATGCTCAAAGTCCTTCCGTAACTAATTAATTTCCGTTCGTTTCATATTAATCATGCGGCCTATTTTATTTATTTTTTTTTACTGTTTGCTAACAAGATCCGAGACGGTCTGCATTTAATCGAGATCTTTTCAAATAATGCTCACATTCTAGTTAAGTTCTTTTAAAACTGTCGAAAAAAAAAAAGAAAAAATAGAAAGGTTCGGGACCGAGTTTTAAAATATATTTTTGTACATTTTTTAAATTTAAACTTTTATTTACATTTTGGGTGTCGATGGTAGTAGTTTTCGGAAGAAGACCGGAAAGTCACGAACCCGGGGTCCAATTAACTGTTTCTCGATAGAATGAATATCCTTTCCAAGTTGAAAGTTACCAACCAATATCATTGCTGTCTGTCCTATCTAAAACGATGGAAAAGATGGTGAACAGGCGACTTATGCATTTCCTTAAAGCAAACGCTGTCCCATCACCTATTCAAGCTGAAGGCCGAAAATCAAAGTCAACCTTATTAATCATTTATTGAGCCTTCAAAGACAAATCACACCACCTTTATGTAGTATTCTTCGATATGGAGAAGGGGCTATCGAGGCAACACTTGCTTCGGAGATTGAAATCGGTCGGGGTGGACGGTAAGCTGGGACGATGCATTCACAACTATCTGAGCGACCGATGGATTCAAATCCGAATTGGCTTCTCGATTTTGAGCAAAGTTATAATAGAGAATGGGATACCTCAAGGTTCCGTCTGCTACCCTTTTTATTCATAGTTGATTGCATCGGGCCTCCAGTGAATGCTCGCCTAAATGTAGATGATCTAAATATATGCGCGGCATCTAATATCCTCTCCTTGGCCCAGTCCAGCCTGCAAAATACAATTAATAGATTGAAGCAATGGTCAGGAAACAATGGACTAGATTTCTTCTCTCAGAAGTCTCAATATGTTCCCACAGAGGTGTCGCCTAGTTTAGAATCCACCATCACTACAACTGAACAGTAATACAATTCCTTACAAAACAACAGCAACTTTCCTAGGCAACTTGATGAACGCCAAACTGACTTGGAAACACCCTTTATATCTGATTTAAAAGCTAAATCCCTTCAATTTTTAAGGGTGATCAAGTTCCTGTCAAATCCCGAATTTAACGTCCAACCGAAATTTCATCTAAATATTTATAAAGCATTAGTCCTCAGCAAAATCAATTATGGGAGTCAGGAGTACTCGTCAGTGAGTGGTTCCCTATTAAAAACACTTGACCCAATCTATAACGCCGCTATTTGCATGATACTTGGCGCCCATCGTACATTCCCAGCTAAAATCCTATTAGCTGGTGTTCCACCTTTATCTTATAGCAGAAAATTCTTCACTTACCGCGATATGCTTTCATGGGCTGCGGAGAATCACAGTGACGTAATTATAGAGCCTGACTTTCCCAAAGATAGTCTAGTCAATGCAAGGATGTCTCAATTAACCTTTCTCAACGAATTGAAACCTACGACGAAGCCATGGTCGTCTCCAGTCGGAACGGAACGCAGAGTCTTCTCGGCAGTCAATCGCCTGAGAACGGGAAATACGTCTTTTCCCTACGACTACATCCTCAAACAAGCTCTAAAGCCAAATATCTGCCCACTTTGTTCTATCGGTGAATACACCCACTAGTTTCGCACATCTTGCTGAAATGCACACGTCTCAATGGGTTGCGGTGCGGCCAGATTATATCACTTGCAGACATTCTCTCAAATACCCCTACCGCTTTAAACAATCTCATGACTTTCGTTCAGTCTAACGAGCTGAGGAGTCTGATCTTAAACGTCGGTCCACTCACTGCGATAACCTACATGCAGTGTGTGGTTTAACACCCCTCCTTAAATTTAAAAAAAAAATATATGTTTTTCGTTACCGACAGAGTTTGTCTAGGCACATTAGAATAAACTAACTCGGTTAAAATTTAGCTAAAACGGAACATTTGACGCATACGGAAGAAAATCTAAAGGAGAATGCGGGCAGCGTCTTCTGTTTAAACTTTTTATTTTTTCAATAAGAATGCCAACACTGGAAAAATACGCATTATTGTTTTTTCCAAGTTTTTTTATTGTCGATTTAATAAAAAACATTTAAGCGCGAAAAGCTGCCTTTTTTTTATTTGTTGGGCGCGTCGACTAGGAACACATAAACCCAGGGTGCAAGTGAAATTTTTGAAAGTTACGATGTACGGCAGCGAGACAGTTCGCCCAAACGAAACGCAATTAACTAATCTGACTGCCTTTAAAACTCTGCCTTTAAAATATGATATTCTGAAGAAGTAAAAACTAAAAGCCTGTTTAAATTTCAGAACGGGCTTTTTACGTAACTGATAACTCTAACGATGCCGGCGGAAACAAAACCCCCCGAACTTCTTTATAATCCTTCCGTCTGGCCTTATAAATTACATGTGTATTTCAGTACAGTAGTCCGGTGGGAAAGTATTGACACAAAAAGACTCGTAAAACATATGTAAAAATAAGACACGTAGCTCCTAGATTATAATAGTTACATTGCGATTTCATTATGTTCTTAAAGGTTTCCCATGCGATAATGAGCACACCGCAGTATATTTCTTCCTCCTTTTGAGGCCGGCCTCTGGTATGACCAATAGTGGATTTCAAGCTGAGTAATAGAATATACATATAGGTGGAAAATAATTCTTAACTTTTACAAGTCGAGAAGTCTACTGCTGAAACACGCAGTGAAATTGGCGGATTTTTCTGTTTTTAACCATGTGCGACTTTCTGTATGGTTTTTTCATCGTCGCTTATGTCGGCCTTTTATTATTCTTTCTCGAGAATACTTTAATGCCTTCTCGTCTAAATATCTTGCAACTGAAGTTTCCTTTTCTACATATGTTACATAATCAGATATGTCGACAACAAAGTACGCAATTTGCATTCGTGAATAATTTTTGCGCCATGTATATTTGCAGAGTTTCGAAGGATTATATTCATCGGGAAAGAAGCTAAACTACCGAATCGATCAACGCGATCTTGCATAAAACATAAAGAAGCCAAAATACAGAAAAGGAAAAAATAAACAACCAAGTCAGAATGAAACATCCGATAGAAATAAAACACCGACTATAGCAGAGTAAACAACCCCGTATTAATGTAATCTCATTAAAGTACTGATTTCTTGGAAGCGGTGGCTGTGTTCCAAGACCATTTTCTCTATTAAAGTTCGTCCATTTTTCAATTTCAATGGCTTCGCGCAAATCTAATTTACTTTAGCCGAAGCTGTACTATTCTCAAACATAACCGTGCAATTTCTCTAATCCTTAGCTAATGCCGATTTATCCCCCGGTCGTTTTGTATACAATCTCAGCTGTCTTCCATTCTGGTTAGTTCGTACGCTCTGCCGGAAAACGGTATTCTACAAACAGCGGCAGTATGTAAAAGCACCGCGTAATACGTTTTTAATTATATGAATCCTAAAAGCTGACGACTTGATATTTTTGAGAATCCTCCCAACCGCTCTTTGACAAAAAGCAAAACACAGCGGTGCTAGTAGATGGTTTTCCCGTTTTAATTTTTCTATTCCTTTTAGTTTTATTGAACTTATTTATACGCATATATATCAGCTTCACTTTTTTTTTTTTTATTTCCATCTGTTTTATCGCTACTTTGAGATATCTTCTAGTTCTTCCGTAAGACTATGACGACACGAAATTTCCTTCCCTCTATCTACGATGGCTAGAACATTGGTGTGTGAATCTTTACGTAATTATTTATCAGTATGCGCATTTTTTACGAAATAAGAATATAGAGATTCCACCGAAATTGTTTCACTCAGGGGCAAATCTAAAATGACATATTTTGGGGGTGAAGTGGGATGGGGTGGGTGGGGGGGAATTATTTAATTACGTAAAATAGATTTGAGAAATACCCCTTGTTTCATAAAGAAAATCAAATAGCGACCAGCTCTGTAGAAATTTAAAAATGCGTTTCCCACCACTAATTTCGCTTGACATCGAAAAAAACTTATTTGTTTTCGTTTTCCCTGATGAATTTGATGTCGTTATTATCGCTTCGGTAGTTTAATCGTTTTTTATTACGGTCGCTATAATCCCAAAACGTCAAAAACAAATACCCATTTTACACACGGCTTGTGTTGGAAAATAATAGTATATTTAAAATGCGTGGCGATCATTGCGGAAGTTTTAAACATTCAACAATGTCGCGATGTTCGCATTTATTGCGATGAATGTGTTAAAAGTGCGTAACGTACCCTTATATCATCATCATATTCACCAAGTCCGTATTATTCCGGATGTTCAATTATGTCAATAAACGATATAAGAGATACGTGCGCTTCAATTTTAATAAAAATGAAATAAGCAACGTGTTTATATTAAAACTAAATCTTGATTAAAGAGCCAATCTGCTAAACGTGATGATATTGCGCGATCTCCCTCTAATTCGAAAGCATTTAAATCTATTTATTTACAACATCGTTAAGTGAACATCGTTCGGTGTCTTTCTACATCGCTAACATAAAAAAAAAAACAAAAAAAAACCAACTACAAAACATCATCGACGGTTCCGATACAAATATAAATTAGTCACATTTTACATTTCGTAATCTAAAAGATAGTCTTAATATATTTCATTTGTTGTATTTTCTTATTGAATACTAGCTCCCCGAGATTCGAGTAACATCGGGGAAAATTGTATACTTCTATATTAATTTCGAATGATCCGTTTCAGACGCGTAAAATATATGTAAACTTAAAAAAAACAAAACAGAATAATCGCCGTACCTAACCCCGTATTTTCTTTCGGAAAAACTCTAATCGCTAAGCTCGTCGATTTAACCTCGAAAATAATTTAATCGGACAAAATCAAGCAACGATTTCGATTTTTAATAATTGACGACAGGCTGCCGCCTTTAAGAAAAGAGATAGACAAGACACAATTATGGAATAGAGATAAATTGGTATTTGGCGAAAAAACTACTCTATAAAGAATTACGCGCGTATTATTATTGTCATTATTAAAGTCGCAAACTTTTGTCTTTAGCTTCGATACCGGAGGTAATCGCTCGCAACTGCCAAGGCTGTAATCCAACTTTAGCATCTAACGCAAGAAAGGTGGTCAGTTACGTGAAGCAGCAGCATCCGGATGTCTGGAATCAAGTTTTGCAGAAATATTCTTAAAATCGGAAACATATCCAGACACGGTCATTATCGTAAATCATCGATGATAATCATTTTTTTCTTCCTACTTTCTTTCACCGCAATATTTCAAACATTTTACTAGTCTCTTCGTATAAGGCGATGATATGTCGTACACGTATAAAAACTGAATACGAATGGAAAAAAACCAAAACCAAAACGTATTAGTATGTATAATATTATGTATCGGGACATGTTTTACCGAAATAATAATTTAAATGGGTACAGTGATATTTCTTCCTTTTCTTTTTTCGCGTTAATATATGAAATTTTATATTGCATCATAAATTATTTACGTTAATAATACGTGCCAAGGTAAATTATACAGATATTAGAGCGTCAATATATGACCGCCGTCTGATGTAATTCCAGTCTGTCTCCAATTTAGCTATAGCACGGTCGCCTATTGTGATGTGGTACATTGTGCGACGATAATTTCATTAGCCTTCTATTTACCGATAATGTGTCGCTGTCGCATTTTGTAAAGATGCGGGCTTTTTATACATAAAACTTAATATCAGATAGTGCTCCGATTCTTAAAAATGATGCAATAAATCTCACATTGCAAAAGTAGAAATAAATACGAAAATAAAATGTTTTTATTATTTAAACGGATTTTTCGATACCGTTATAAAATATTTACCTTTTTCGCACGAGGTTAATTATTATCAATGCGGTATACTATTAGAAATTACCGAAATATAGTTCTCGTAACGATCTATTTATCTTTGTTTTTATTTGAATTTTAATATACATACGTTTTTTTTAAATTTTTTTCCCGAAACTGATTAAGACTCAAATATTAAAATGTAGTGGCTATCTATAAAAAGATTCAATGTCGTAACGTTACTTTAATTTTCATTAAAATTACCGAAGATGGTTAATAATAACTCCTTTTGCATCTTCAAAAAAAAGAGAAAGAAAAACATCCGTTTGTATTCATTTTTTACAATTTCAAGTTATTTCACTTATTGCGATATACGATTAAAGTAAAGTGAAGCATGACTTCCCTTTTCATGCGTCGCTCCAGCATCTCGGCAATATGCCGCCACCGCTTTGGGCACAGCTGGCTTCCCTCTTTTCCGATTCTCTCTCGCGGCATCTCCGTATTGTCCTTTACATTCTCCGAACAGTCAACATGTATGTGATCCTGATCACATACATGTTCCAATGTTCATCTCTTTCATCTGAACAATCTTCCTTTTACTCCTCTCTTTTATCAAACAATGTTCCTACTCCCTATTGTGCTGCATTTATTCTTTCCCTTCCTTCTCCTTCTGTCATCCAGGCGCTTGTCACATTCTTGTTGAGTGTTTCACGCCGCATAAAAATCTGATTTTTTCTTTATTCCTATTTCTTGGGCTAATGTCCTCGCTGACAAACCCATAGTAAATTAAAAAAAAAAAAAAAAAAGTCCCCCTTATTCTTGATAAGGTATCATGGATTGTGTAATTAAGCTTTTCATAATGTACTAAGCCTAATGAATCTAAAGAGGAACTATTGGGGCCAATTCCTTTCTACTTGGGATCCGTCTTTACTTTCCCCCAGATAATTCTTTGGTATAGCCAATATTCAATTTCAAATACCTGGGAGTGACTTGGAACCGGAACGAGACAAGTATCGCTAACCTATGACATACATCTGGTTTGGTAGCTAAACGCCTTAATCACTAGGCTACCGCGCTACCTGATATACGATTAATCTCAAAAATTATCATTTTAAATTATGGGGAAAAAAAATAAAAAATCGAAAAAAACCGGAAAAATTGTACATGAGAGGGAAACATACTCTAAGGGCTAAATCGGTAGAGCTAGATTATAATGTTACGGTTGAAAAAACCTTTTTGTTTAAACTATTGCTTTGCAAACGTAACGCAAATGTTAAACGAATAAAATAAGAAATAATTAAAATTAATGTTCTTTCTTAATTAGCTTTTTTTGTTTCTTTCTTGTATATTTTTCACTTCGAAGAATATGTTTCAGCGCTTCCCGTTAAACCTCTCGCTTCCTACTTATAATAAGTCGAATATTTTCACTGACATCACTAATTATTTACAATAATGCTGAAGTATACAATTCCCCGACATGTTTCAAAGTTTAAGGCTCTAGATCATGCAATGTTAAAAATTTCGTAATCATGAAGCTAAGCTTCGAAATGCGTTGAAATTATTTAATAAATATGTATGTGCGTATATTTTTTTAATAATCATTTATTTCAGCATTATTGGACTGAGTTAGTTGGTTTTCCGTAATGTCGTTATGCGTCGTTGAGTGCAACATGCTTCACTGAGCTACTACTATCAGTGTAAACCCGAATAATAGTTTATTACTTGCCCTAGAAAACTTCCCCTGTGCAAGATTTACACTATCGGTTCTTTTGCTCATTTCTGTTTTACTAATATTATGACCTTCTTAAAATTCGTCCATCCTATTACCAGATACGTACACAAAAGTGTCAACTTTGAAGAGATTTTAAATCTTAACTGCGTCAATGAAGCGACCGCCGGGTTTTAATGTCTTTTGCATTTTTCAAACGCACTAAATGATGATATATTTTTCAGACTTTACCACGGAGGATCCCTTTGATCCGCTGGTGAGGGTTTTCTCATAATGCTTATAGAAAAGTAAATTCTAATTGGCTACGTTATTTTTTAAAAAAAAAGTTCAATTTGCCCTTTGCGTAACTAAAATTTTATTTTTACTGTATATTTATTTCAAAACGTAACAGAAAAACACTATATTTTTCGTAACGTTTTTTTTTTTTTATATTGCCCCCAACGAAAGAACGATGTCATTAATATATATATATGTATATATATAAATCATCGCCGCCCTGTTAATTGAAGAAATTCATTTCCAATATGTTTCCAATTATTGTAGCCACCCTTCAATTAAACGAAGGAATATTAAAAATCTTACAATAAAAGCGGAAGACCGCTTCTTTTAACAGAGAATTTAAGAGCTCCTTAAAATTTGTCTTCCGTTAACGAGCCTTTTTTGTGAAACTGAGAACTGGACGTTTCGTCACTGGCATCACGGGGCAAACTGAAATTGCATAGTGGCTTCACTGATCCAGTTTTAACTGGGATTTTATAATAATTGAATCGAGATTTTAATATACCGTTTATTATCAAACTGTTGTAATTTGGAAATAGTTGGTTAGTTTTGATCAATTCTTTAGTATCTAATTCGAATTTGTGAGCAGCAATCCAATATAGCGCCTGTTTAATATTTTTGAAAAATCTTTAACTCAAAGTAGTTAGTTAGTTGTTAAAGATAGTAAGTATTGGGGGGGGGGGGAGTTGTGATAAACCTCTAGTAATACCGACTTTTTAAATTGTCTAATATTATAAGTATCTATTTATTTATTGGATGAAAGCGATTCTTCTCATTTTTTTTACGGAAAATTTGTCCGTAGAACAATTAAGAAGAAATTTAACCGAAATTTCTGTGCATTCAACATTGACTACGTGAGCTGGTGTGTAGACTTCGTAGACCCTAAACAGAGCCAAAGGGGGCTCTATTTTGAATAATTTGTGGTTTTTTAGTTTTTATATTATTTAAATTTAATATTGGGGCTGCGTATTCTATATGAATCCGTATTATTGGTTTGTATATTATGTTGCAAACTCGCCTTTTCTTCGTGATGATGAGCTGCCGATTTTTTTTTTTTTTTTCTTGTTTGGGTTTTTCCCTGGGCTTGTCAGCAACGGACGATTACCCATCAACAAGTGTATATAGCAGCAATTAGGAGTAACAAGGAATGGAATCTGACAAAGAATGCTATACCAAGGATTGAGAAACCATAACAATCAACGTCGAAAAATGCCAAACGGATGCATCCTGAAAAGAAAAGGAATGACATTGCCATAGGTAAGAGCAAAAGGAGTTAGCTGTCCCGTACCATGGTCACATCTGCAATTACAGAGCTCACAGTACAAACGGACAAAAATAATTAAGGAAGAAGAAACACGGGATGTTTAAAAAGCAGTTAGATCCATCAAGCACGAAACCTATATAGAACACAGCGCTTAGCGTCCGTAAACAATTATCCGAAAGTTCAATGACTTTCTCCATCACTATAAAGCAAAGTTTATAGTTCTTAATTATGAAAATTGAATAATATTTATGGCGACCACTACGAAAACAGCGCCTACCATTCTGGTAAAAGGAAATGAGCAGAATTTACACCCAACACTATGGCCACACTGCAACAGCAGCGCCCGCACTACCGGCTGACAAGGAGTTCACCTATCTACCGTTAAGGCCGCAAATGCGACAGCGAGCCCGTAAAATTAACTGCGAGCTATGCCTGTTTGTAATTGTAACTGCAACATCAGTGCGTGCTCTTCGTTTAGAGAGGAGTTCATTAGAAATAACTGGACACGATAAGTTAGAAATGCCAAAATGGGAAATACTGAAGGGATTAGATATTAATATGATGAAGTACTGAGGATAGGAATTTTGCTACAATTGGTATGATCAACGTTGACTGTAAAGAGAGAATAAAGGACACACACAATATGGAGTTGGAACATCATGTGAGAGAAGCTCCGCGTATAGAGCTGCCCTTTCCGATGATAAAGAGGAGCATTCAAAGAAAACATGATCAGAGTCGCCGACGACTGTGTTATCGATACACAGCGGACAAATAGGGAAACGATACAATGAAGCAGGAAGTCGACTGTGACCAGATCGAAGACGACAGATAGCAGACATGATGAAACGGGGCGCTGCCGATTAAGGGAAGACGGAATGGATACGTAAACGAAAGAAAAAAACGAGAAAAGACTAAGAAGACAAAAAATAAACGAATGACAAAAAAAAACTACAAATATGTCGCGGATAATTTTCGATTTCTTAAACGTCGGTGAGCGTTAGACTTTTAATTCAGATGGAAATATATATATACGAAAAACGAAGAGATAAATTGTAATACATTATTTAACAGAGAACGCGATTACTAAATGATATTCTGGTCGGATGTACAGTGCTCGATCCCTAACTCTCGCTTAATAGTTGCACATATAACAATGCCTTCTTATCGCAACCGATCTACCTGAGCCAGCCTTTTATCCCTTATCACCGCTCGATGCAGTTCGATATTTCCGCACGTGTCGCAGTTCGCCCGCACAAGCGTTTGCCACCGGCCCTTACACAAAGACAATACCAGAGCCGATAGTCGACGACATACGAAAATTAAAAATGAAACTAAAGATAGAACGAATTATCTATTAAATTTCCGTCGAAAGATCGCGCCACGAACCTTGATTCGTAAAAAAAATTTTTTTTTTTTTTATTTTCAACGGCCTCGAAATTTACATTCGGTTCTTAAAGATTACGTCGAATACATTCTTTACATTTACAAAGGTGATTTCAGTATTCGCTAATACTTAACAAAAAGAAAACAAAAGGGTCACTCGATGTGTGACAAGCGTAGTTGTACATGGAAATTTAAATCAATTTAAAAAGTGAAGCGTTTTTTAGAAAATCTATTACTTTTTTACACACATTATCGTCCATTGTCAATCCTGGATGAATATTACTGAGTCCTACTCGGGCTCTGTCTGGCTGGTAGGCGTTACAATCGACCAGGAAGTGTTTGATCGTCACTAGGTTGTCACACCGTTTTCCTTGGAGATTAGATAGGAGTGAGTGAGGTGCGTATGTCCAATACGTATTCGAGTGATCACTTGTTGTTCCCACCTGCTGTAGAGTGACAGATGTACTGTGTCAGATACACTATTTCTGACGTTGTGAAGCTTACTGGCAGTTTGCAGCCAAATAGAGTTCTAGCAGCTGATTGACACTTTACGGATCATCTTGGAAGCTTCAGTAAGTGTTAGCTTATTGTCTGGCGAGAATTCGGCCGTGATTGCAGATTTGGCCGCCTGGTCAGCTAATTCGTTTCCTTCGATACCAATATGGGCTGGTATCCAGACGAAGTCGACGGTTTTATTAAAGGTCCTTAGCTGTTCTAGGATTTTGTGAACACTTTGTATGATAGGATTCGCAGTGAAACGGTTTCCAATGGCATTTAGGCAAGACATAGAGTCTGAGTAAATGGTGCCGTTCGTGTTATCTTGTCTGTTACTTATTAATTCCAGAGTGTGGAGGATCGCCCTAGCTTCACATGTGGAGTTGTGGTCATGTGTCCGCCGGGCCGCCAGCGTGTTGGTGTCAGAGATTACTGCATATCCGTTTTTATCGTTGATTGCCGAGCCATCGGTGTAATACTCGATACTTGAGAGATACTTATCCCATAGTTCGTGGAACCGCAGTCTAAGGATTTCAGGAGGCGTGGTTTGACGGTCTTGGTCGTAAAGCTGCAGATCAATCGTCAGGTCCAGTGAATGCCATGGAGGATAATAACCGAGCATTCGCTCATAGATCTCGGGAAGCGCAATCCCTAGCTGTGCAGCATAATAGAGTATCCGAATCCTCAATGGGTTCGGCGAGTTTAGTTCGCGGTGCCGGTCGAGAGCTGGATTTTTGTATATACACTGGTACGCCGTATTGTTAGGTGTTGAGGCGATAGCTGCGGCGTATTTGAGAACGAGCTCTTTGCGTAGATGGTCAGGGGTAACTGTTAGCAGCAAATATGGATAAGACCGCCACTTGCTTTCTATTAGGGCTTTCAATACGTTGAGACCTTTTTCATCTTTTTCAGATATATTTTGGAGTTCATCTTTCCAAATCAGGTAGGTACCACCGTTGGGGGTATTTCTCCTTTTTTGCTCGGTATTCTCCCTGTTAAATATATTGCCATTTGCCTGCATGACCAGTTTGTAATACAATAAAATAGTGTAAAGAAAAAAAAAAATCTTTTCGAGACAATTTAAAAATGCGACGAAACATCAAAAAAGCGCAACCACATATACGATTTTATTGGAACTAGTGAAATCCAATGATGACAGTTTTTTATTAGACTAAAAGCATACCTGACACAGCTGGATAAACTGCTGCTTTCTACATCGATTAGCAATCTCCGAATGAGAAAAAGAAATAAATATTAAGAAGAATATAGAAAGAAAATAATTTCTTCTACATTTATTAATGTTCTACATTTCACTAAAAAAAATTTGCATGTTCTGTACAAAAATAAAATTCTTAATTATAGTTGTTAAATGAAGTACTCTACGTTTAGATATTGTAATTTTTATTTTCCTATATCGGAATATTATGTTTATCAAACAGTATCACTATCGAAGATTAGTCGAATAGTTTGATCATTGTGTAATAGAATTAAAAGGAAAAAGTAAAAATCGACCATTTAGGTATAACACAATGCTGATTTTTACTTTTTACTACAGCGTAACTAAATCTATCAGAAATTACGGCAGGTGATTTAGCCAATTGTGTATTGAAAAATTGAAGACTATCCGAATCAAGTCCGGTCATTCAACAGCAGTTGATGGTAATGGAGCAAGGTTTGTGGAGCTGATAAAAAGATGACACCGTTTTAGAAGGTGGCCCGCAGTTATTGTGCCAACAAAGTAAAGATGGAAGCGAGCCAAATCTAAAAGGCGTAATTGGAAGATTCTAACGGCAACCTTAATAAAACCGGGAATCACTCACATAAAACTAGGAATGTTGGCTATCGCGAGTTAACTAGGGGTTGTTTTTGTTTTGACACAATTTATTCCGCTGCTCTTTTTTAAAATGAATTTGAAACACACTGTTGATTAAGCGGACCACTGATATAGGGTTGTTTTAACAGCCAGATTCACAACCGTTGTCTGGAAAACCCCAACGCGGCCGAAGATCCGTGGCAATTCCAAGTGCAAACGGAACAAAACGAGCCGATAACATTTTAATTTTTCGTAGGTAAGAGGTTGGTCCTAAATGATTTGATAGATAGAAGCGAATCTAAAATAAGGAGAGCATTTTGGAATAGAAATTTAAAGAAGTACGATTAAAGATAAAGAAAAATTCTATACTTTTTTAGCTCCTAATCGTGGAACAATAATTAATTAGCACAAGCAGTTGATGAGGAAGTATTTTGAAACCTCGTTTAGCCGCTTCGATATACGTGTGCATAAATTTAGAAAAAGATGGGGTGTGCTTGAAGTTACAGGCGTGAGAGAATTGCTAAGGCTGTGGAAATTATGAAATTTTCCCAAGACACGATACATTATTAATATAACTGTAGTAGACGTTTCAATTTATGCCGCTTTAAGAGAGTCTCGATCAACACTGATCGCCAGGAATGGGCGGCAACAGTATTTAGTACTTATTAATAAAGGATTGACGCGACATGAACCAGAAAATGGAAGCACGAAAGGTAAGTCAATTCCGGATGAAGGATAAAAGAGCAACACCTTAGAGTAAGAATTTTGTATGCTATTATCAACAGGTTACAGTTTATATTTTATTTAGAGATGGATAGAGGTATTTTATGATAGATAGGAATTTGAAACTACCTCTTTTAAGGACAGTATCTCATCAAAATGTTAAATTCTATCCGGGTAGGAATTAGCATAACACTTCCTGCGGAATAATTTAATATATACGATTTTAAGAATGAGAAATTCAAGCTGTTTTTGTCCACTCAGTTTTATAAATGACCGATTCTCGATTTTATGGTAGACATCGCATTATCTCGGTAATTTCAAGGATGTTAAAATCGTCAATAAATGACGTATGCCGCTGATATAAAAGATAAACAAGGTTACACCGGAATTTCATTTTTAATCATAAATGAAGAAGATGCTGATAAAATTGCCGTGCTACCGCTTATTCCGGTATTCTTCAGCTTTTTAAGTGTTCTGTATAGTAATACATGATTGAAAGTTTTCTCTGTATCAAAAAAGGCAGAGGAAAATTGCAACGATCTCTTTCTCTTTATAGTGCCACACTTAATTCCTGAGCGTCGGCGACTACCTATTCGTACATTTTTAGATGTACAGATATAGGCATAGTGTTCATAGCAATTGTTATAAGCAACGCAGGTGGACACACGCAAGACTACATTCGGAACTGATAGTAATCGTTTGATTTATCGATGTACAAGTGCAGTCCTATTTATGTCTGCTGTGTACTGACCTAGCGCGCATATGATGTTGTACGTGGTGGTTTGCCATTGCCTTCCACGTGCTTATTAACGAGTATTTATTTATTTATTTAATTCTTGTAATAAGTTCGTCGTCGCTCGGGATCGAACCCGTGACCTCCGTAACGGAAGTCAAGCGCTCTAGCAACTAGGCTATCGGATCTATTGTGGGTTATTAAGATGAGGTGAAAGAGTGCAGATTTTTGTTTTCAGTCGCTTTCTTAGATTGAAAAATAGTTGGTTTTTTTTTCCGGATTTGAGGAAGGAACAGATTTATCATTTTTTCTGACACTTTCGAAAGAACAGAAATTAAAAAGGTGGGGTCCCATAGTTTTGAGAAAAGAAAGGATCTTTGATTTAAGAATTGAAATAGGAAATATCGTTTTTAAAAAAAGTTAGAATAAAACCGGAGAATCAAATTTGGTTATAAATGTATGGCAGTTTCACAGTTTGAGGAAGACATTCAAGTATGAAAGGGATGTATCAGCTCCCCAGCTGTGTCCGAAACGTAGACTATTAATTGCAGAGCGAGTTGACCACCGCAAAGAAATAAAATTAAGAAACCAAGGATGAAACGGAAAATCCAGTTCAACAGAAAGATAGAAAGAATCAGAAATTAAAAATAAAGAGGAGTAATAATTAAACATTTATTTAGAACGAGTAGATCCCAATCGCTCCCGGGTCTATACATAATCTGAAATAATTTGGTACCGGAGAAACCTAGGAAAGTAAAGCCGGCTGAGAGAAAGGAACTGCCCCCCCCCCTGCTCACATTAGTGCCGTTGGGCTTAGTTCATTGTGAACCTTAGATACCTTATCAAGGGTATGGGACTTACTTTAATGCGGAGAGAAAAGTGATATAGTGAAATGAAAATTGTTTACAAACAGGCTAATGCAAGAACTCTAGGTATATATACTTAAAGTCTCAAAGAAGTCTTCCTGGAAGATTTCTTTTCTTCTTTCTCTTTGACTAGCCTTCTTTCATACATTCAGAAAGTAGCTAGAGAAAATTTCCAACATTTCATTAGTCTAAATTTTCTGTAGATGTTACACATATTTGGAAGCGGAGTGATACTACATCAACCTGGTGGAAGGAAAATAATGAAATGTCTCCCAAAATGCATTATTACTATTACAGACTACTTGAATTTAAATGCAATAACGTAAAGTTACCTTCCAGACCAAAAACTCGACTAACAAGGAATCAAAATAATACCTATTCATCCTAGAGGGGTAAATCTACGAATCGACAATACAGATGATTCGGTTTTAATTAAATTAATGAGTACTATGCCCAGTCACATAATAAACGAAAAACAAATTGGTGTATGGAAGAGGGAAGTGAGGAAGTGGTTGAAAGAATGGTGCAACGATTAAGGAATTTTGCTGCATCCTCTTTTCCATTTATTTTTATTGCTGCATTTTTTAGGGCTCTTTTAGACCATCTATTTACCATTTTCCTTTTCTTTTTTTACTTTCCTGTACATTAATGTATGCAATGTTCAATATATAAGCGATTTCTATATATGGATGTATTATTGTGTAATTCATATATATATTTGCGTCGATTGATATATTTTGTTTTTAGTTTTTTGGTTTAATACGTTCGATCTAAGTAGTAAGAATGATTAATTGTAATTTTGTTTACTAGAATAAACTATAATAAGAGTGTTGAGCACTCACGCAACGGGCATACTTGGCCAGTGAAACCCACAACTTATTTATTTATAAAAAAAAAAATCAATCTCTCTTTCTTGTGATTATGCTCTATCTCTTTTTTCGAAAAGTTCCTTCTTCAATACTAACGAACTAACGTTTATCCTAACGAATTCCTATTGCCGATTATACGCTTTTCTTCGTCGCTAAAAATTTTCACCTTTGTTTTGATACTCTTCGAAATCCTTTCGTGTTTCAGAAAGTCTCGCAAAGTCTATTACGACCCTCTATCTATGCGCAGATCGTACTTATCGATTCCCTGCCAAACGCATCCGATTCACATCGTTTTAAAAATTGTTTACTCTTATAGTTCCATTTTTGAAGACTGCTGTTTTAAGGAGCAAATCCAAATTTTAATTTTTACCTCATGACTTCTCATTCCTTTCTTGTAAAACTTCTGTCGGATTCACCTTCCACATTTCTTCTTCAAATGAGCAGAACTTTTACATGCCTCTAGAATATTTCTTCCTCTTTATACTCTAAATCTTTTTCTCAAGATGCATAGAAACAGGAATTCTACAATTTTGTCAGTTCCGTATTTTCCTCACAAACGAACATGTTTACCGCTGATTTAAATCTATTGGCTTCTTTTTCTTTCGTTCAGTCTCTATAGCCGAACTAATATTTTTCGGTCTCCATGATATATACTGATTGGTTATTTCCGATTCTACGAGTACTCCCTTTTTATTTCCTACTTCTTCTTGTGATTTTACTATTCCCCGTATACTCTTCTCAATTTACATTTTTTGCACTTTCTATTCTATTCGCGTTGATTTTTTGTAGGTTCTTCATCGCATGAGCAACGAATGAAATAATTTTGCTGATTATTCGGCTCGAATTGTTGCTTTGCTGTTCCATTTCTTTTTTTAACCCTTTCTCAAATTTCTTGCCCTTATTTGAAAAATTTCATTCGCGAGATGTTTCCGTCTGTTCCTATAAGCACTCATCTAAATCTTCCCTTCAAACTCTGATTCCTCGAATTTCCCTCATTTCGCAACTCTCCTTATTTTCTGCACTATATGTCTACGTTTTGTTTTTCTTTTTTGTCTTTTCCTTCTGCAATACAATCATTTGTGGCGCTAATCACTTATTTTTTGACTTTTCATTTTCTTCTATTGAGCACTCTCTTTTTTATTTTTCCATTTTTCTTTTTTTTTTTTGAATCTTCCTGCTCCCCGTTGTTATTTCTATACTGTGCCCTTTCCTTTACCTAATTTCTGCCATTAATCCGTTTCTAGGTAAATTTTTGTAACTGAGAAGCCTAAAAAATAAATGATTAAAATAAAAATAAATGAATAAATAAAAATAAATGAATAAATAAAAATAAATGAATAAATAAAAATAAATGAATAAATAAAAATAAATGAATAAATAAAAATGGAGAATAATGTGAAACCAGGGAGAAATGCTTGTAAATTATAGGTATGCATATACCAGAAGTATATATATATAGCTTTTTTAAACTACGATATTCATTCTATTTTAATTAGGATTGCTGTTTAGATTTCAAAATGTCCATTCTAACGGAATTGCAGGGGAAAAAATTAATGTAACCAATACAGTTTTTTATCAAACACAACTCGTCTTTTTTCTTTTTTCATTTTCCTTTTCTTTTTTTTTTCTTTGTATAGCGTTAAATTTAGTAAATGCATATTTTTCAGAAATTATTACCCGCACTCAATTTAACCAGATGTTATTTTCATCTGAATATGGTTAAGCTCGTCGGTGCTAATCAAAAGTGTAATAAACATTTTATTAATTTTTTCTGCATTAAAGTAACGAAAGTAAATTGCCCACCTATTCAACTCCTCTTGAATCAGTAGTTTTACCTGCTAAAATTTAAGAGAGCAGCAGAACATTCACTAATTTCTTCTATCAAACGGTTCCGTTATGTGCACGTGCTTCTATTAGAGTGCATTTTGAACAACGTTAACTCGCATAAATGGAATTAGTGTCATTTCCGAAAGTATTTACGTCTACCAGCTGTCGTATAATGTCGCAGTAAATGGTTTGAAACTGTCTCGTCGCTCACCTCAAAATTATTTCTTAAAATAAGTTAAGCTTAAACTTTACAGTCTCCGAAAAACTGCATTAAAAACAATGTGCAAGACAAAAAAATGCAAATACGTTGGTAGCCGTTAATCTACGGGTGAAAATGATGACACTAGTGTTCACTGTATGTAGAAAAAATTATTTATGCAATGAACTATGAAAGAGATAGATTATTTGTAGAAAATGTTGAACGCGATGTCGCAAAAAGAGTATTCTAGGTCATTGCGAGCAATATTATTACCTCGAGAAACATCTATGTGTTCTCAGAATATGTACAATCTAAGAAAATTGATCGATAACTTAACCCTTTCGTTCACAATCTTACCAGTTAGTAATGTTGGTTTTTAACTACTATGTTCAAAAAAATTACGCTTCGTGATATTATGTTACTAAATGGTAATATAGACTATTTTACAAAGTTAATAAATATGATACATTCACATTTAAAGGCGGCGATTTATCATATAACTTAAACTGGTGTTTTTATGTAAAAAAATTTGTGCGGGTTTTCTATGTATTAATTTTTATTGACGAATATTTTTAATTTTGAAGTTAACAAACTACGCAGTATATATATTTGTCCCCGTTCGCTTCGCTCGTCAATTCCTACGCACTGATCATTACGCTCACCCAGGCGCACGCCACACCCTTGACTCTATTGTTTATACGATAGAAAGAAATCATAATTTAAACCGCGCCCTAATTACAAGAGTACCTGAATTGAAAATAGAATAATAAATTTTTTTTCCGACTGGTCATAAATGGAAATGGATTTTGAATGTAGCCCAGAATAAATTAAAATTGAGAATTTAACTGCATATCTAATATTGGAAATAATAAAAATCTAACCGATTATTTCTCGCTAGTAGTTTAGGAAATTTCGTTATTTAAAACAAAAGTGTAAGGGATACACACAGTATTTGGCAGTATAAATCATACGAACAAGGCAGAACCGGTGATTGTAACTGAGATATTAGTAGATCCGACTTCAAATCTAACTTTATTAATACATAAATTAGCTAAGTATATTGCGCATATCACCACTATGCCTAACAACAAAAACCAACAAAAAACAAAAAAAATACACAAATTTGTAAAGTATCACCTTCTTTTTCTTCTTCTTCTTCTTCTGGGTGCCTTACGTTAATGACACGTTGGCTGCTCCCAATGCTCTGCTTCTTGCCGCCTCAACCAGCTCCTCGAAACTACGAAGTCCCGTCCGTTCCTTTACATTGTCAATCCATCCACATGTTCTTCTCCCTCTTGGTCGCTTGCTTTGTGTTCCGCCTTCTAATATGACTAGTGGTGGCCGATACTTTTCTCCTCGGATGATATGACCAAAATATGCCGTTTTTCTACTATCTTTTCAATCCATGGTATTTTTAGTAGGCGTCTCAGGAATCAAATTTCAGCTGCTTTTAATCGATTCTCGGATTTCTTTTTTATGGCCCAGGCCTCTATAGTCCGTAAAGTAAGACTGGCCATATGTAACATTTCACAACGCGGAGTCTTGTAGCCAATGGAAATTTAAGTTGCAATAGGGCAGTGCCAAGTTTCCTGAATACTTCCTTCGCGATTCCTCGCCGAATTTTAATAATCTTCATCACCACAAAATACGTATAGAAATATAAAAACTAAAAACGAGAAAGACGTATAAAAGAAATAAACACTTTTTATAAATTGTTAAGCCAGAGAAAAAAATTGGCTAAATGGCAAATGCCAAACTGGAAGAAAGAAAAAATGGTTGTATGAAAAATTTTAAATCTGTTTTGTGTAAACAGAGTGAGTGTAATTTACAATACAGACTTTTACCTGGATTCAATTATAATTTGTTGTTAACAAATCGGTTGCGTTGCAAGGACGAAAATATAATTTTAGAATGCCGAAACTTAACAATAATGATGCTTCATAATAAATTCAGATTTATCCGATGAAAGTAACAGTAGTGAAAATGTGGAAATTTGAAAGACTATAGCATCAGAGAAGATTGTCCGATAGAATAAATCTAATAGCATACAACTAAACAATTTCAGTATCTGCTTTTTGTTCTATATTCGTAAAGATGCGTCCACGACGAAGGGGCAGAAATAAATAATGAAAAGACGGAAGATGGCAATGAAGAAAAAATTGTTTGCCACTATTCTAACTAAAGAGTATATTATTACACACATTTACAAACCTATATGCAATTTTTTGTTTATTAATTATAGTCATTGTTTTGTGCAGAAATATTTACGATGTTTATAAAATACATGTACTTTTCGTCACACAGCGTTAACAACCTGTAACTCACAAAATAAGGGTAGTTCAAAAATTTTTGCGCGAATGGTCAATTTATCCATCTGAGAATTAGTATTATGATTTTATTTTCTTAATTCGTTTAAAAAGGAGAAAAAACTGAACGAAGCGGTTAAGTTAAAATTTCAATTTAAGCTTAACTAAATGTTAGAGATTTCCCTGTACGGGTCTAGTTTTGTTAAAGAATTCGAATTCTCGCCTTGAATCTGATTTAACCAACACACAACTTTTTTTTTGTTTGGAGAGTAGGCTATCGAAAAGCAACAGCCCAATCAACCAAGGAGAATCTAACATATCAGATTTTAATCCGGTGCGAAATAAAATGAATGAAAGAAGCTAGAATTGGAATATAGTTATTAATCGAATATTATCATCGCTCATTTCTGTCGTTACGAACTACCAACGCATCCAAACGAATCCTTAGCGTAGTCGAAAGTGTGTCATTTTTATTGCTGTATTCTTCCTGTTTTTTTTTTTTTTTTATTTTTGATTCAAGTAATTTTAAACCTTTTAAATCCGTTTACTTCATAATAATAAAATATACTGCGAATAAGAAAATAAAGAACTCACACCTGCAAATGGAAATGCGCTTTTTTGGTACATCATTTAATTTTCATTATTGCCAAAAAGAAGAACGAAAAAAATAGCCGAACAACGGTAATGTTAACGCGTAAGTTGATTTCATGGTTCGTCTGAAATTTTAGTTGCCCTTTTAAGAAACGATCTTTCCAACTTGTTTTTCAATTATTCAAAATCGATTCTACAGCAGAGATGAATCCAGTGGTGCCCCCCCCCCCGAACTTAACACAGGTTGTTTAAGAATAATTTAATAGGAAATAAAATTCTTTTTATTCGCTTTGTTTACAGTTATGTCAAAAGTTGCTGATAAAACATTTTGAAATGGTTCAATTAGGTTGTAGTATTGATTTGAAACACTTACAATCTGATGGTAATGCAACATTTTAGCGACTTTTAGTACGATCAAATTGTCGTTCTGAATTCAGAAATATTACTAAGAATGGCAGAAAAAATTAAAATTTAAAGTTGGGTAACACATGAACAGGTCTTCTTAAACCATTAGGAATTTTCGGAAACCTATGTGCACTCATAGTGGCAAGATTGACCGAGAACGAAAAGGGAACACAGGTTTAAAAACATTCATTACTCTCTTATGTAGATGTAAAATAAGTCCCACGGATATCCTTGATAAGGTATCATGGATTGTGTAATTAAGCTTTTTATAATGTACTTAAGGATCTAATGGATTTCGAAAAGAATATTGGGGCCAGTTCCTTTCTCTTATTTTCCCAAATTTCGCTAGTACCCAATTATTTCAAGCTCGGTAAACTTGGGAGCGACTTGGATCCGGAACGAGACAAGTATCGATAACCTGTGGCACATCTGGTTTGGTAGCTAGGCACCTTAACTACTAGGCTACCATGAGCGGGTATAAAATGAGGCGCTAGCTTTAAAATTTCACTATGGTGATTAGGGAATTTTCTAAAATATAATAATTTCATAAATTAAGAACACGCGCTTCCATAAAGAAAACAGAAAATAATTCCGAAGCCTTTTTATAATTAATAATCATGGGTGTGTTTCAAGGCCGTGTCCACGGGGTGGGTTTTGGGGGTTAAACCCCTCCCATGAGAACTGAAATAGTTATTATAAATACACAAAAATTCGAAAAAAATCAAAAATCTAAAAGGTGTTTTTACCTTTAAAAGAAAAAAGAAAAAATATGCTTCATATTTTTAGGTATTTCATTAATATTTTATGCAAAATATTTTATTATGAATATAATCTATATAATTTTTATTAATGTTTTTATACGGGGTAATTCATTTATGTAAATTATTAATATATAAATCAAAATTATTGAAATTATTGATAGTATGAATATTAATGAAAAATGTATTGTTATTTATAAAATAAATATGTGAAGAAAATTTTCAAAATTCTGGACACGGGCCTGGTGTGTTTACTTGAGGAGCGAAGCATAATCGTAAATTGAAGAACACTTTCAAATCAATCGGAAACTAGTTTAAAAAACAATCCAGTAATTTGGCGGTTGGAGATTTGAGTGACACAACGATATGCACGCGCGTAAAGAAAAAAACAAAAAAAAGTAAAAAAAAAAAGCAAACTTTTGATAAAAAAAACAAAATTTGAATAACGCTGAATTCGGTCGGTTTTTTCAACTTTTACAAATAATTTAGTCGGAAAATAAATCTAATTTCAATTTTTCCAAAAAATTTATAAGCTAAAAATTTGATTATTACACTCACAAAAATAATTCGGCAAAATATATTCGTTAAAATTTACAAAAAAAGAGAACTTGTTTATTTTACTTTAAGAGTAAGCGTATGTAATACACTTCATCTGTGATTGAAAAAAATTCGGAAAATTTCTATAAATTCAGAATCAGTACAACGCGAATTGTATTTTCGATGTAGCACTTTCGTATTATTTTTTCTCTTTGATAATAAATCATTTGACGATGGGTTATTTTCCTTTTTTCATTAATTGACACGTACATAGGGATAATAGTTTAAAGCGCTAATGTTTTTTTGGATTCCGGTACTGATTAAAATAAAAGTATGTGCCTAATCCCCCATTCCAATTACTTAAAACACCGAAATACCTTTGAAACCAAAAGCCAAAAATAAATAATCGGATAATTGATTTTGTAATGCCAACACTTGGCAGTCTGGAACAATTTCCCCGATCAATCTCTGATACGGTTTACGGACACTAACGTTAAACAAAACTTTTGAATTTAAACGTCAACTAAAGTTTGTAGTAAAATTGCGATTGTCAATAATCTCCTTAAAATTCAATAAATTAACGCTCTATTCGAATAAACGGAGTTTTAGTTAATCATTCAAAAAACTGATACGATTAACATTCTGCAATCATCACGAAGTGTCATCTATTAGTATTGAAGATGTCACATTGCGCGAATTTTATTACAAATTGTAATAATGTAATCATTTTTGTATATTTATTATTTATACATTATTCTAATTAGTAAATATATCATCAGATTGCTTAACGACCGAAATGATCGAGATAATTTTCTTTTAGCGAATTCTTGTGCTGCAGTCATTTTAGTCAAAACTTATTCCTGAACTTTCCCCGATGAAGATAGCTTCATACTTTCAGGTTTTTTTGATTTTTGTTCTTTGTGTTTTTTAATAATAAAGGAACGCTTTAGATAGCCGTGATTTACATTTTAGTTTTTAGCAAAAAGAATTGGGGAAAAATGTAAACAAAATTTCGAACATTTTTTATTATATTTTATTTATGAATAACAAAATGCTAAAAAAATATATATACTATATATATGTATTATATATATATATATGAATGCGGGTAATTTTCAAGCGAATTTCGGTACATTTGCGTGATGAGAGAAATAAGTTAAAAAGCGATTCGAGCGAGTTTGAGTATCCCTTTTGAGATTAAACATCACTGCCAGACTACTGAGTGCTCTTCTTCTCAGTGTTCAGCTTCGTTTCGAAAGTCTTCTTGTAGTGTCCGGTTGGATCGTATTTTTTCGTTAATCGTTCCCAGTCGCGGGGTCTCTTTTCCTGCAGGTAACGAATCACTTTTTGCGAAACTTCCTTTTGCTTCTCGTTGCATTTGCTGCATTCGGTGGCTAGAGCGTCAGGCAGCGTTTCTGAAATTTAACGTAACAAATATCAGCGTCTATTTCACTAAAGTCACCGTTACCGAGTGAAAATATTACTGAAAAGTTCACTATTTCTTATTTGTCGATAATTCGGTACTATAGATGATGGTTTTTTTTTTTTTTGTGTGTTTCACTTCGGTTGTTACCGACGATTACATTATTACAATAAGATTTGTAGTGAGTTTGAAACGATCCATTCTGTCCGCTTAACTTCAACATAAATGTACTATCCCGGTTTTAATAAAAAGGGAAAAACGAACGAGTAACTGAAATTTTATACGACTTTTAAAAAAATTCGAGTAACATTAAAAATGAGTAGTAAAATTTCTCGCTGTTTACATTTTGTAATTTGGCCTTTTTACATAGCCGTTTTAATGCGCAAAACGAACAACAATGTTCCTTTAAATTAAAACTCGAACTAACAATACTCCTCTCGGCGATTTAAAATTACCGGTTCTTTACTTATTCACTGAGAAATATTCTGGTTTATTTTAGGTTTTTCGCAGTCTAGTTCACGATTTAGTTCCATTTCATTCGAACAGATCTTTCCCAACCATGCCGAGATTGAAGTAAATGAAAAGGCTGTTAACTCGCTTCCAACGGTCACTTACTTCGAAAATTTTCAATATTAATCTATCCATAAATTTTCACTTGAAACGCTGTGGAATTATATTGATCCCGTTTTCTTCTTCAACCCTGATCCTCATTCAGCCTTTCTTCTCACTACTTGGTTTTGCAAGTTTCCTTCTCTTTGTCATTCTCTGATTATTTGTCGTTTTCTTTTCGTGTAGCTTTCTCCCTTCGCTCATTAATCGTTTTTCACTTATATCATCTATACTACGACAGACTCTCGATCAACGGAGCGCGGCGATCATGTTTTCTTTGAGCATTCTCATTTTCCCTCCGAGCACTCTCTCCTACATTCTCGACCCTGCTAATCTTCCCAATTTATATTCTTTCGTTTCCTTCTTTGCCTGCCGTTCCTGTTTTAACATTTTTTTTTTGGTTTAATATGTTTGTTTCTTAGTCAGCGTCCCCTAAAAATTGGAAATGAAAAAACTACAAAATAAAAAATACATTTTAAATAATTAGTGGAAGAACGTGGTACACGGATTCAGGAAATCGACTTCCGAAGAAGCCAAAGAAAACTTTTTTTGACTTCAAAATTGATGGCTTTTTACCCTCCAAATTAAACGGTAGCTGCAACAATTCCGGTAGTCCACCGTAAAACCGCAAAACTACAAAACCTAGAGACCTGACCGCGACGTTATATGTTGTATTTCTAATAAATTATCCTCTACCATGCTAATTATATATTGGCTATCTGTACGGTTAAATACGTGCAACATGTATATTATATATTTACATGTACATGAGTATATATGTAGTATAGATAATGTGTAAATTCTCTTACAATAGCTATGACGTATTCAATTAGTCTCACTCTTTTCATTTTCAACCCAGTCCTCATTCTCATGCTGTGATTATATTCCATTCGCCATTTTGGCCCTCTTTCGTCTTTGTGTCTTTGCTACTTCGCTTGCGTATATGACACTAACAGACGACGTTGTAAATAATCCAATTACGAGTGAGCAGCCGACAGCTTTCACTAATATTCCCGTCGCCCGGGCACTGCTACACTTAATTCATACAGGCTCGACCGCGATCGATAATTTTCATTAATTTCATTATTTCATACGACAATCGATGCCGGCTGCAATTAATTGTTCGATGATTAATGGCCGCCATCGAACACTTTCACCGGTGCACTGCGCTATGTTGGTTACTTTGATTACGTAATGAATTTACACTTTTTCGCCGGCTCGCAGTCGGTATTATAACATTATTTAATAATTTAAACCAGTATTGCCGGTAGAAAGTAACATCGAAAGAGGAGACGCAGCACTCTAATTGTCCTGAGCAAGTACAAATCTTAATCGCCAGCTACACGACGACGTTTCAGAGGAGATTATGCAACACGGCTGTCATAATATGTCGAGAGAAACTCCTTGATAATGAATCCGCTTCCTGACGCTGCACTCAGCTGAAATGTACCATCGCGTTCGGAAATTCTTTCCTATCTAGTTCATCGAGCCGATATCGTGTCTATTTTTTTCTTTTTATCTCAACTTCAAATGAAGTCGCAAATGAGCGGATGTTACGAACGCAACAGCATACGCTTCCATAAAAGACGATTTTTTTTTTTTTTTTTTATATTCCTAAAAAGACATACTGCGTAAGCGAACTTGCTTTTGCATTTGGATTACGTCTTTATTCAGCCTAGCTTTATACATTCGTATGCTACGCGCGTATAATTCTCTAACCTACAAACTATTTGGCCAACCAGTGACATCATAGTTTATTACTTTACATCCTCTTGTACACGGCAAAGCGTAAGCTGAATTCATGGTTTTTTATTGTTTTTTTTTTTTTTTTTTTTGTAATTATACCACACGTTCAGTAGGTAATTACGTAATGTTTTCGCTTTTCCACTTCAAATAAGATCTAGAGATTAACGATATAGTTTTTTTCTTTTCTTTTTTTTTAAATAGCGGTGTAATGTTTAATAAAAATAATAACACAGATAAAACACAATTATCTCTCTATTATATAAAATAATCATCATTGTATATAATTTTACCTCGGTGACACTAAAGTAATTCGTAATATTGTATTTGAAGAAGTTTTGCAATAAACTTTTTTTTCTTTAAATTTCTTATTACAATCCGGGGAGGTTGCTGCGTGGAGCGCGTAGGAGGCAAATTCCCCTAGTTATCGTAAACTATCAAAAAAACGCCGAATATTTCGGATTATTTTTTAGTTTTATTTTTTTCGCTCCAAACTTTAAACCATTTGGCGGTCATTATTTGCTTTTTCTCTATCATTTATCCGTTTCCTATGTTTCTAATCTTAAATTCCTATTCCACCTTTTTTTAATATATTTATACTATTGTTTACTTGTTTTTTTTTGTTGTTTTTTTTTTTTTTTTTTGCTGGCCGAGATACTGTTGGTGGTATGTTTGTAGGCATATACCTGCTTTTATTATACGTTTAATTATTTCTTCTTTACCTATTTATTTATCTATCTATGCATATATCTATATATACATATATCTATATATATGTGTGTGTATATATATATTTTTTTTTTTTTTTTTCGATTTCAGCCTCTATGGACTACGCTAAACAACTAAGTTTTCATTTTACATCTTTTCCTTCTTCCTTCCTTAACATCTTTCCAGTATTTCTTGAGACCCTCCATCAAGGCATTTTTATGGCTTATCGAAAGCGACCTCTTCCGGTTAACTTGTTCTATTTTAAAGATTGTATATATATATATATATATATATATATATATATATATATATATATATATATATATATATACTACTACTACTACTACTAAATGATTTATGCAAGTTTCTTCATTGCATGTTGATTTCTATATTATTAACTAATAAATTATGCCCTATTGCCAATCGTACTTTTTTTTAATAATATTACAATTTTTTATTTTTTTTTTTTTATGGCCCGGCTTTAGTTAACTATCAAGCCATTTGGCCATACAACCTATTACAATAATGTTCACAACAGGCCCTATCCATTTAAGTTTTTGGTTGCCTGTGATACCATTTGATAATCATATACTAATTAGTTCTTTTTAAAAATACTTAATATTAATTTATCGAATTTTGCTTACGGTGTGTCATTTCTTTGACAGTGAATTTATTAAATTCATTAAAAAAGTTTGAAACTAAATCCGTTGCGTATAAATTATTAAATATCTTATTAGCGTGATTACAACCATTTAATATACGCCCTACATTATCTATGAAATTACATCTTTTACAGTTTTCATTATCTATAATTTTGAACACTTATATAAATAAATTCCAAAATTACCATGTCCAGATATGAACTGCACGTTAGAAAAATTAGGTACAAAGTCCTTATTATTCATTCTATCTATGATGTTGGGAAAGAAGTGTTTAGCAAGTCAGTTATAGTTATTCAGTATCTCTTGATATTTATTAATGTAGTATTCATTTAAAATTTTTTTTCATTGTTTTTCTTTTAGCACTTTATTTTCATAAGTGTAGTAAGGAAAGAGCTATATCTAACGTTACCGAAATTAAATGATTTATCTCAACTTTATTTTTAATCAAAAACACATTCATCGATGTTTTTAGCAGTATTTCTATAGGTAACATGCATTAATTATTGCAGCCATATAGCTGGTAGTTATTCCCAATCGTATTAATTGTTTTTATATATTCCCTGGAGAAATATTCGAGTTCCATCGTACCGTGGTTTATGAAGTAAATTTTTTCAAAAATCTGTCGATAATGGTTTCCCACTCCTTTTTCCTTAGCGTACTTTTCTTTCATTGCTTCATCTCTAGGATTACTTAACCAAGACAGTACTAATAAATTAAGTACTTCATGTGCATTTTGACAACAGATCTATATTATTTAAAACTAATTTTGTTTTTGGTTTCATTAAGAATGAACATTCTTACTTCACAAAAGATATATGAAAAAAACGTTTACGAAAACCCCGCAATGAAGTTTGAAACTGAAGTTGTAATAGAAATTGCCATGCAAATGGTGAATTATTATATTTTTGCTTTTAAGAATGACACAATTGAAATCCACTCTTCTATAAGTACCGTCGAAAAACTGTCATTTAGCGATTCAAGAGGCGCTCCCATGGCCCTCGCAAAAGATTAGATTTTAAATATATGTATATCAGTGACCATGTCTTTTTACGTCAAGGATAATAAATAATTCTATAACGAAATCGGTTTACGCTTATAAGACGTCATTTTCATTTTATCAAAAAAAAAAAACTTAATTCTGCCACAAAAATTCTGAGACTAAGATAGTTTTAGGTGAGAACTTTTTTGTATAAACCTTTTTTTTCTACATACAATAAATATGTATATACATAAAATGATTGGCTCATCAACTAGTGGCATTAATCCGATGCAAATGATAATTTTTCTGCACTTCCAATAGCGGTTGAATTCAAACCAAGGTCTACTTGAACGAGACACCGCCGTCTAACCATCCGCACGCTACGGTAGCCGATTACGAATGCGGCTAATGTTAAGAAAATTAAATGATACTGAGCGAGAAATAAAACACTTTGAAAAGAATATGATGACATCAACCGCAAACTCAGTTACGTTCAAACTATAATTATACACCGTGGCAGATCTGGTTTACGTTAATTTTTATGAGTTTAGAGATTTGATACGCACCTTAATTGTACACTTCTCAATTAAATATACATGCGAGCAAAACATAATAAGAATAATCATTAGCAATTACTTTATTCTTAATTGTTATGTGTAATCTCGGAGTAACATTTTACGAATCTGATAGCCGTTAATCCTTGAAACTTTTATTCGCGGTTTTGAATGACGCAGCCAGTTCAATTATTCGGCCCCATGTTAATTTTTATTATTTTTTTTTTATTTTAGAAAATCGTTTTATTTCTTAAAGAATTACGATTGCCGATAACTATAAATGAGTGTTTTGGAACTCAACTCATTCATCCTAAAAAAATAACTATAATATTACCATAGATTCCATTTGCACCTACTCCATTTTGTCCTTTTCACCACCCTTCCATACACTTTCCTTCTGACCCTGATATCATGTTTTATTTGAATCACGCGGCTTTCCTTGCTGAGCAATCGCCCTTCTATTCTTCGCCATTAAAACTTAGATTCCCTTCTGTTCCTTATCGGTGCTGCTTATATTCTCTCATTTCCTTCTGTTTCCGTTACTCCTACCCTTGAAGTATTTTTATCCTCTATCTCCTTAACCGCTGAAGAATATAAATTTATTTCTCCACCTTCCTATTTCTTGGACTAATGCTCTTGCCGACAAATCCAATTAAAATATATATATATATAAAAAAAAAAAACAGCGGTGAATATACTCGCGGTGGTCATTAAAATAAGCACAAAAAAAAGGGAGTCCTCTCAAGAAAAATATTTTCTTTGCTTAAACAACCAGACAAAAATTAGCGAAAAACAGCTCATCGCTGTCTGAATTTGAACATTACATTCTTAAACCGACACCAGATATGTATGGAGTACCGAATCTTTTTAAGTTGGTCTGTTATCAATTAAAAACATTTACACTTAAGCTAGCGAAAAATATAAAAAAATTAAATAAAAACAAAAAAATACCGATACTTGAAGATTTACCGTTAAGAATTTAATAAAGAAGTTTTTTTTTTTTTTTTTTTTTTTTTTTTAAATAATTTGCGGGTCCCACAAGGCACTAGCCCGTCTGTGGGTTCCCAACATAATTATATCGTTTATTTATACAATATAACATCAACTTAAGTTACATTACAAAGTTAATTATCTTATGCAATACTATACTACAAAATTCACACTCTCAATTATACATTTATCTAATATATTATTTGCTATTTAGATATCTTAATATATTAGCTTATATATTACAATGGTATAATAAAATTTTTATATAGTTACCACACTCTGAATAGCAGCTTAAAACTGAGGATCGTAGCCAATCGTATATCAAAATTTTTATTATTATTATTATTGTTATTATTATTGTTATTATTATTATTATTGTTATTATTATTGTTATTATTATTTTTATTGCTATTATTATTGTTATTATTATTATTATTGTTATTATTATTGTTATTATTATTATTACTATTATTTCTATTGTTCTTTATACCATGCTATCAGCCAAATTTTAATTTTGTTTTTCCATATCTCTAGTTTGCACTAAAAAGTAATAATTTCACCCGTTGAAAAATAATTTATTCCAGAGTGTGATATATCCCTTACAGAGTTAAATAATTCTTAACCATTAAGTTCTCGAAGTCAACACAGAAGAAATCGCAAACTACAATTATTAAAAACCGCATTAAATATTGCCGTTTCCAATACTTGGCGTACAGAAAAATTGTGTTACTATACTCATTTAACGCGGTCTTTCTAAATATTGCCATTTTTGATGACGCTTAAGCTATAATACTACTCTAAAATTTATTATTTTTTATCGAATTTTTACTTATTAAATGTTTATAGTACATCTTGAAGTAGGTACTTTTTTTCGAAATATTCTAATATTTCACAAACGAAAAATTTATTTTAATGCGCAGTCGTCTTTCGCGCCAGCATTGAGCTTTAGATTATTTTTAAAAATTATTTTATTCACTAACTTCGTAGACTTCGTACCGTGTAGGATTTGGTTCTTTTTCTTTTCGTAAGGAAATAAAAAGCAGGAATTTGGAAGATGAGTTTTAAAGCAATTTTTTTTTGTCCGTAATTCTTTTCACTGGTATACTTAACGATAAATATTTTAACGAACTAAAATTAGATTCGGCACTCAGCCAGTGCATATTTCCAAAACGTAGACACTTAAAAAAAATATGTAAAAACGTAAAATTGCTTTTAGTTTTTAAAATTAATATCTTACACATGTTCGCAAGCGTGTGTTTATTGTATTTTTATGAAAATTTGCAATGCTTCTTCTGATTGCGAACGCCTTTAAAGGTTCGTTATTATTTTTCAGAGTAATGAAACGTATTCATTAGGTACATATGCATATCGCAATAGAGAATGGCTAAGTTTTTTCCCTTCATCATTTCATTGATTGTATAAATCAAACTGGTTACGATCAAAAAGACACTATATCTAATGAACGAAAAGGTTGTTTGCGGTAACCGATAGAATCACCTACTACGGACATAGTAATCTCCGTATGATGTGTTTTAAAGGCGCAAAGAACAATTTATTTACCTTATTACAACGAAGATCATTATTTAAAGATAAATAATAATGATCTCTACGTGGAAAACAATTTCTGAGGTGCAACATAAACTGTAACATTTTTCTAAATTTGCCGTTCAAGACGCCCGATTGCCCCTATAAAAACTGTAACGCACTAATTTCATTGCATTCATTAATTTCGCATGAATTTCAATTTAATTTTGTCTGACCGGTAGAGCGGTCGGTGAAATTTACTTCCGCTCGTGATAAATCTCGGCTCCGTCATTAATTATTCGGCATCATACGACGTCAGCCGAAAACGAAAAGTAAAAATAAAAAGAAATCACTGTGTGAGGCCGAGTATAGAAGAAACTTGTGTCATCTTGCGCGGTATTGACTAACTAATAAGCCTAGTGCTATTGATATTGCGGGCAGACTGCGAGATTTACAAATGAAGAGCTTATTTTTAGCATTGATAAAAGCAGTCGTCGGAAAACTGCTAATAGACTTTTCGACAAATTAAAATTCCGAACTCGCCGCAACTGTCAGCGACTGTTACCTAGCGAACGTTTGCCGATTATTAATCGATTGATTAATACAGCGTTATATTACAACGGATAGATTGATGGTGCACGATTGTGTCACATAAAGTATTCTCTAAGAATCCATTAAAAACTGCCTTAATTTTTCTCGAAAACACTTTGCATTAAAGAGGTAAACAGAGCTCACTCTCCAACGGCATAAAGTCAAGTATCACTATACACAGTTATATTAAAGTTTACATATATATATATATGCAAGGCCGTGTCCACGGGGGGGTTTTGGGGGTTAACCCCCCCCCCCATGAGAACTGAAATAGTTATTATAAACACACAAAAATCTGAAAAAAATCACAAATTTAAAATAAATATTGATGATTTTTTAGGATGTTCTTACCTACTTTTAAAAGAAAAAAAAAAAAATATGCTCCATATTTTTAGGTACTTCATTAATATGTTATGCAAAATTTTTTATTACGAGTATAATTAATAACGTATGTAATTTTTATTAATGTGTTCATATACGGGGTAATTCATTTATGTGAATTATTATTATATAAATCAAAATGATGGAAATCATTAATAGTACGAATATTAGTGAAAAATGTATTGTTATTTATAGAATAAATATACAAAGAAAAATGTCACCCCCCCCCTCCAAAATTCTGGGCACGGGCCTGTATATATATATATATATGTATATTAATTACAACGTAATTCTTAGGCTACCCCCTTTAGAAAAAATGTCGCAATTTTATGTAATGAAATATGTAACAAAAAATGTAACGAAAAAATGTTTTAATTTTATATAATGGAAGTTAAATGTTAGGATAGGGATTTTTGTGATTATGTTATTTTTTTTTGTATTAAAGCCAGTAAGAATTACGTTGTAAATTTTGATCATTTTATACAAAGTATAAAAGAGAAAGAGACAGAAATGAAAGCAAGAGGGGTCAAGGGGCACAGCCACTTGTTGGGCCAAAATGGCCTAGTTATATATATATATATATATATATATGTTAGGGCACGTCATCAAAAAAAAAACAAAAAACTGCTGGTAGTATCCTGAAAATTAAACTGAATTTAATACAATCAAATATCGGTGATATGAACTTTCATAGGGCCAGAACAATAGATCACAAAGGGAAAATTAAAATTAAAGAAAGAAGTAGAAAGCAAAAAGTTTAAAAGAAGATATGAGTAAAAATTGAGAAGATGGAATGATAGGAATGGTAGTCAAGTTGTGGTGAAGCTACAAGAGGAAGAGATAAACTTTGAACGCGAAAGGGCGATACGGCAATAAAAGCGCACGATCATTTAACTTTAAGGCTTTGGGGGAAAATTCGAAATTATTATAAAAAATATTGCTGCAGATATAACAGATATTAAACCTTCACAGGAGTGCAAATGTATCATCTGTAAAATAACCGTCAATTGTAAAATTTGGACTTTGTGGTTTAACAAATCTTCTTCTTTCTATTTTTCGTTCGGCGCTTTTATTCGCATTTTTTTTTTTTTTTTTTCTTTCCATTAGAACATACTAGAGCAGCCATTAACTTTTAGTTGGTCGCGAATGTTTTTGTTTTTTTTTTTTTTGTTCACGTATAACGTTTAATTATTTAAACGAATTTCAATGGTATATATAAAGCTGCTTGTAAATCATTAAATTTTGTATTTAATATTTTATTTACATGCGAAACATCTCGCGATTGAATTATACAAGATTTTCTTAGCTTATAAAATTCCATCAGGTTTTAACAAAAAATTTAACAGCGTGATTAAACTAAACAACGAGGGAGAACACATAATGCGATTTATGTAATTAACGAGAACAATCAAAATTTGAATGCAATACGGGCAAAGTGTAATTTAAAAGTGTTACAAAAAGAAGTTTACGAAACATTTTAATATGGTACTATATTTTGAAGGGGGGAAAAAACAGTAATATTTAACCTAGAAAAATGCGATGGCAAAAAAAAATTAATGAAAATAAAAAACAATTGAAAAAGAAAACTTACGTAAATTAGAGAAAAAATAAATAAAATAAACAGTGTAATTAATTAAATAATGAAAATTAAAAATTAACTAAGAGAAATAATCCGTATAAAATAATCGACGTAAACTATATAATCAAAAACTAGTAATAAACCAAATGATTAAATTTAAAATCAACAAAATTTAGGATAAACTTTTTACTAGAAAAATAACTTTTTGTGTCGACCGGTCTACCCTATTTATTGTTTACATCAGAATCGACCGTATTACATCGCAACACCGATATATCAATGAAATTTGAATTATTGATAAGTAACAAAAAGGAAGGAGCCAATGCTTTGTTTTTCAAGTATATTAACAGAACAGAATAGGAAATAAGATATGTATAGTAATTTGGTTCATTAATTAAAGCAGTTGAAAATTCTCATAAATTCAATATTTTTTTTTTTTTTTTATCGAGGATCATATAACTCCGTATTTTCATTAAAATAATGATAAATTTTGTAAAGAAAAAATATGTTTTATCCTAAGTGAAAAAAAAAAAAAAAAATTACATTTAAAAGTATCGCGAGTCGATGAAATTGAATCAAGCAGATCATTTCAGACTCATAATAATTACAAACCAAATTATGAACTGAAATATAAAAAAAAAAAAAAAAAAAAAGAAATAAAGATATATTATATCTTTTTTTCTGTATATTTAGTCATTTTTAAAATAATTTTAAAATCGCTCTTTAAATGCGTTGAAATATGAAGTTTTTTAAAAATAAAATCAGTACCAAAAATACAAATAAGACGGTTGAGAGAAAAAAACTAGCTCCCTCTAGAGTCACCCTTCAGTGTGCCGTTAGGCTTAATACATTGTGAACCTTAACTTCATAATTCTCAACACCCTGTCAAAGGTATAGGACTCTTACTTTATTTTTACTAGGAAATGAAAGAAATGAAAATTAAATATTTATACGATTATCAAATATAAACCCAATTTTTCTTAAAATAAATAAAACTAAAATATCTTTTTTTTTTAATTTGAGACATGCAATCAACAAATGTTAACAGATCTTTAACGCTCCTCCATACTCGGGAATTTTTTTAAAATTTTTCGATTTGAAGCAGCAATGTAAAAAAAAGATTAAAGACCGGCTTTTTTTTTTTTTGGAAAGCTTCCAATTTAATGATTTCATTTTTAGTTTTTTACAAAAAAAAATTAAAACGAGTTGACAATATTTTAGATAAATTTGAAACAATCCCCGGCGGTGATTAGTTGGCAATTTCGATGACAAATGCCAGCTATGAGCAAAGTTGTGCAATATCGGTAATTGTGCGTAAAACACTGTTTCCGTGCGTATATTTACGAATAATGCAAGAGAATGCTCACGCAAATACGTCAATAAATATTTTCATTTTTTTTATGTTTTTTTCTTTCTTTTTTTTATTTATGCTTTAATTGTACTTTATCAACAACGTATTCCCAAGTGTATACTGAAACTTTAAGAATGTACTATGTTGTAATGATATCGATATGGAATTAAAATTAGTTAGATGTTATATCTGGGAAACACTGCTATATGGGGTGGAAAACATGGACCCTCACAGCAGCCGCATCAAAGAAAATTGCAGCGCTCGAAATGTGGGTGTATAGACGATTGTTGAAAGCCAATTGGACGGACAAAATAAGTAATAAGAAGGTGCTATAACGCTTGCAGAAAGAATACGAACTACTAATGATTAATAAAAAAAAAACTAAAATAATGTACTTGGGACATATTATGAGGGGAAAAAAATACGAAATACTCCAGCTGATACTTCAAAGAAAAATAGAAGGCAAACGGCGACGCGCTAGACCAAGGACATACGGAATATAAAATTCTGAACGGGAATTAATGAAATGAGAAAGCTGAGGGATATGGCTAGAAATCGAAACATGTATAACCGTTTGGTCGTCGACGCCGTCCGCTTAACATGGCAAAGGAAGAAAAAGATCAAAATGATCCCCCAAGTGTTGGCACACTTATCGGGCTACTGTACCCTGTCAGAAAATAGCACCCAGGACTGATAGACGGTTGTTTTTTGTTTTTTTTTTTTTCGTTTTGGTAGTATTACAATATCAACTGGTTTTGTAGTTGTACAACAGGCTACCGCGGCATAGTTGGCTAGGCAGTGTTGTTTCGTTCGGGTAGAACATCCTGCTGCTGCACAATGCAACTTCCGTAAATTTTTCACTTGTACTAGGTTAATGTCCATAGTTCGTCTCCCCTCTAAAAACATAGTTGCTCGTCCTACTTTACGAGAATTTACTATTCCATTTTTTAAATTTTATTTGCTATTTAAGTTAGTGACCAAGGAAGTTAACATTAATTATTTGAAACTTAAGGATCGGCCTGGATACGTACTGAAAATTGAAATTAATAACGCCGTTCGAATAATAAAGTTTACTACGTAGGAATTGAAAACCAAAAAACGTATAGCAGATGCGGGCAAGAAACAGAAATATTTACCGATAAAAAGGAAAATTAAAAACGTAGACAGAAATAGCGAAAATATTACACGACACCTATTAATGCAATGAAGAGAGTAGTGCATAGTAATGATCACATTATATAGATGTACGAATTAGTTCCCCTTTTCCTTGATTGTAATGAAATAAACGCAAGCGGGAAAAGCGATTAATTAGAAACATTAAAGGTAGTCCAACAAGATCGTTTTGCAATTACTTTTCCACAGCATTGTATTTTGAAAATGCCCGTTGGAACGATATGTACGCGTTTTTAATTCAATTTGTAGAGCAAGGAACACTGAAGAGTTGGGTTTTTTTTTTTGAAATTCTAATATCACTAATTTGTATGAAACGAACTAGGATTAACTACGTAAATTGCGATTTTTAATTTTTATCAACTTTCTTTTAAAACTGATGTTGACGGTCGTCGGAACCTAAATAGTTTCGTTTAGTTATCGAAAACGAGATAATTAAAATTTTTATCGCATTAATCGAACAAGCTGATTTTTTTTTCGTTGGTTTCCATTAGGTTGTATCCTTTTTTTTTTTTTTTTTTTTTTTTAATTTCTCCGCTGTTTGGTAAACATCAGGGCCGCAAAATTAGAATAAAATGTATCCTTTTCATTTTTATCTTCGATTTTCGTTAGTTCTCAATTTTTATTTCAGTATAAAATGTTCCTCATTATTGATCCGCGATATTTTTCTTTTCCTCTACTAACGCCTTTCGTTTAGAACTAGCATGGTTGTTACAAATTAGTGAAATTTACGTATCGATAAATATAAAACATAATATTTTATTCCATTTGAACTAAATTCTTACAGCGCAACGTAAAGGGATAATAGAACGGCTGGTGAGCCCTTATAGATTCTTATCCCAGTATAGGTAGAACATATAAGATTACTCAATCATCTTTGCCCTCTTTTCCCCCCGGTTTGTCCACATCTCGTCTTTGATTCCGCCTGGCATAGTTAGTAGATTTGTTATAGTTATTTGCAGGCTGCGCTCGGGTTATTCTAAAGTGCAGCGAAGCTTTTCTAAGACTTCCATACCGGAATTGCGATAATCATACGTTAGAGAAGATATTAATCATTTGTTTTTAAGTAGAAAAAAAAAAAAAAAGAAAAAGAAAACCTAAATTCTCGATGAAACTGTCAAAATATCGCCAAATATTTAATAATCTCAAAAGTGACGAACGTACGAAATTTAAAAAGAAAACGGTTTTTCTTTCTAACTAATAATTTACTGGAATATTTTTTTTCTTCATTCGAAATAAGAAATTAATAATTTCATCGCTTAAATATATTTCGAACGAGGTCTTTCGGACTTTAGACCGATAGCAAACTTTAGTGATAAGCAATCATTTCGCTTTAATTTCCTCCTGTTAGGCTCTGCAAAAGAATAATTAATTCCCGTTCGCGAACAAAGAGACGTAAACATTTTCCACGGTCGTTAACAATTTAAATATACTTACTCTTTAATTCTCTTCCTTCGTTAGTGCAAGATCCTTCTTCCATCAGACATTTGATGTAGTTGGTTAGAATACGATCATTGTTCAACACTTTGTCCACATCGAAATTGTCATATCTGCTAGTGTATTTATCGTCAGCTGCCGTAACCAGTTGAACGATCAAGATACCGACCAGAGCAACAAAAATGAACGTCTTCATGTTGTTAAGAATTTTATACGAATTTGATCAATGAATTAAAAGCACAAACACGCGGCGCTGATACAGGCCTTCTTCTGCAGTTGGTTGATAGTGCACGGCGATAAAATCGTCGACGCCGTTGAACAGTATCGGGCTGTAGTCGATAGTCGGATGAAATCTCGTATCGCTCGTCAACCTTATTTATAACTTTCCCACTCTGTCGACGGTTCGGGGTATAACAGACCCCATATAGTGTGTACAGTTTGAGAAGCTGTCGGTTTCGTTGATGGGACGAGGTCGTTGCTATTACGTATTACCTCGTCATCTGGTAAGACATGTTAATTAGAACTGCAAAAGCAGATATTCACTTGGCCATGTATAAACGCTGAGCGTCACATACAAGCAACATCATCTCTCGCAGCTCCGTCGTTATTTGTTATTTTACGCGTACTCGTTTAATCTGGTTCTGAGATCTTCTAATTTTCTGTTTTCGGTGTATACATATATTGATATGAATTATTTTCATCCGCTAATTTAACACCTACTTAATGACCGCAATTAAAATTAACGTCGCTTTTGCATCGCGCTACGATATTCAGACGTGACAATATCATTAGTATTCAAAACAACCAGCCGGTATTTCTCCCAGAACCGAGTAGCATATAATTGAATAAATTCATAACTGAACGAAAATTTGCATCCATCGTTTTAAATGGTTCCATGTGAAAATCTTAGAAATGTATTGTAAAAAGCGAACGATAAATATTTATTAAAATTACCGCATTCTAAATGAATCGGTAACAGAATAAGTATCCGAAAATGTTTAATTTAAAAAAAGTAAAAACACGTAAGGCATCGAAAAAGAGTCGAAATTTAATTTAAAAATTAAGCGGATAAAGAAAAAAAGAAACAAAACAGTACGTTAACCGAATACTAATGGCGTTACAAATGAAACGTTTTATGGAATGTGATAAATTTTAAACGGGGAACGAAAAAAGTGCATTGAAGTAAAGAAAAATTTACTTAAAACTATAACAGAGATGATTTATAATATCAATAACAACCTGCAGATAATCTCGAATTAAACACTACAGAAGTCGTGCATGTACTAATTACATACACACATGTAACAATATATGTAACGATAAATATGCACATGCAAGACTTCTGTAGTGTTTAATTCGAGATTATCTGCAGGTTGTTATTGATATTATAAATCATCTCTGTTATAGTTTTAAGTAAATTTTTCTTTACTTCAATGCACTTTTTTCGTTCCCCGTTTAAAATTTATCACATTCCATAAAACGTTTCACTTGTAACGCCATTAGTATTCGGTTAACGTACTGTTTTTTTGTTTTTTTCTTTTCTGGCCTCATTGACAATACCTAAAAATAAATAACACAAATTTCATCATCTTTATCCTCAAACTTTTATTTGAATAATTGACTCACGACGACTATAATAAGATACAAATACTTCAAATCTGAATGAATTTAAGTACCCTGAAAAAACAACATCCAAGCAAGGGCCATATCGCGTTGTTTTTATCCAGAATTTATATTTATTTCCCCTTTTTCGATTCGTTTTTATTAAAAATGAAAACGATAGTCTCTCCCGCGACTATTTTAACTTCGCCGTCACTCTTGTTAATGTTTCTTTGTTGATTAGTTTTTTGCGTTGAATATATAAGAAGGTTCTCTACGAAACACAAACTTCTCCTGACGATTTACCCCTAATAAAACTACAATCTTAGTCTCTGTTCGTCTTCTTCAATTTTTGCCATTTACTTTTCTAGGCATAACAACAAATTGTTCCTTGTTTCTCTTTTCGATTTTTCTGATTACTTTAATCCTACTAAATGTCTTTCTTTACCGGTCTGTTCTAAATCTGTACCTTAATATGTCACCGGAATAGAATTTTTCAATACTTTAGGTTCTCTCTTTCATACATACACCGCTATCTACACATACATACACCACTATCTACAATTGACGGCTGTAAATAACCAAATCGAGTTGATTCTCCCTTTTTGTGCCCTTCCTTCAATTAAATTCTGAGTCTTTTAAACTTCCTTCCTTTTGCTAAATTTTCTATGCGGAATCTATGGCTATTCTACGTCTTGTTTCATCTCTGGTTTTCCATAAAGCGTAATCTCGACTTCTCAAAGTGTTCTGCGAGCTAACACATGTTCTCTTCCGGTTATGTAATAATTCTCATACGCTCCCTCATCCATAATCTTTTCCTTCTTCACACGATCGAGATCGATCTTATGTGCATTCCGGGTCATTTAGGCATTTAAAATAATGGGATATAGGAGGCACGTTCAAAAAGTAAGGTTCTCATCCCTGTAAACCGATAGGAATAAAGTTACGGGAGTGAGCGTGATCTCATTTTGTAGCTGCAACATTCAAGTTTAAACTAGTGTCTAGACCGCAATGCTGTATGTGTTTTTTCGTTTTCGAGTTACCTACATTAATCATGAGTGAAATTCTGAAAGTTGCCGCCGACTACGAGGTGAGCTCAGTTATTATTCGTTTTTTAAACCACATAGAAAAAATTTCACCAATTTCAATCGACAAATAGTGGAAGTTTATGCTCCCCTGTGATGAGTGTTTAATATGTTCGTAAATGGTGCCGTGAATTCCGAGGAAGTAGAACGAATATAGAGAACGAGTAATGGAGCGACAGACCACCTGTAATCTCAGACGAACTGGTGTGGAAAATCGTAGCAATTCTGCGATCCGTTCGCCGCCAAATCATTTCTGATCTTCTTAACCATTTAGCGAGTGTGTCACCAGGTACCATGCATTTCATCGTGCGTGAAAGATTAAATTTTAGGAAACTTTGTGCAAGATGAGTTCCAAAAGTGCTCACGGAGTAGCATAAAGCACAACGAATGGGCAGCTCTCTCGAAATTTTGCAACATTTTCATGAAGAAGGCAACGCGAATTTCTCGACAAAATCGTCACAGTTGATGCAACCTGGGTATTTCGCGGCACACTAGAAACAAAAAGAATGAGTATGCAATGGGGAAACACACCAATTCGCCCGGTGTTGTGAAGGCAAAACAAACGCTAATTCGGAAGAAGCTTATGGCGACGGTCTTCTAGGATTCCGAAGGCGTTATTATTTTGGTTGAATTCATGGAACCCGAAACCACTGTCAATGGAAAAAGGTATCGTCAGACATTAACCCAACCTTCGTCGGGCAATCCAAAACAAAAGACGTGGAAGACTGATCCAAGGCATCGAGTTACTTCATGACAACGCTTGTCCTCACACTGCTCGAGAAACCTGTGACTTCATCGCTCAGTTTGGCTGGAATACTTTACCACACCCAGCCAACAGTCCGAACCTAGCACCTAGCGATTACCATTTGTTGCCAAAGCTCAAAAAAGACATTGCAGAAAAAAAATTCGAGACCGACGAGGATTGGAAAAATTTCGTTCTTACCTGGTTACAAAATTTGGCGACAAGTTTTTACGAGGAAGGTATTAATATGTTAATTTCTCGACCCGACAAATGCTTAAATTTGAAAGGTGAATAAAAGTAAATTAACAGAATGCTGAATTCAATTCCGATATCCGTTTTTTTTTTCTAGCTTTATTAGTTTCAAAAATAAAAAATAGCGAACCTTACTTTTTGAACGTCCCTCGTAGTGGCAGATATTCATTAGCCGTTCTTCTGTCCCCAAGTTGCAGATTTTGGACCCATTTTAAGTTCATAATTCTTCTTTCCTTAAATGATTCATCGTAGACTACGGTTCAACTCCTATTCTTCTTTATTTTCTAATCCTTCCCCTTCTTTTACGTCTCTATTCAGCCGTCTCTTTCCCCCCATTCATGGTTTTCTGGATGCCTACTCTATCTTTAACGCTCTACAATCTCGATTATTCGATTTAATCATAGTCCCCTCTCTGCAACATTTTCTCGGTTTTCATCTGCTTCTACTTTATTTAGTCCTTTTCATTCTCCTTTCATAGACATTGCTCGTGATTCTGATGTTCTATTTGAATGTTCGACTTTTTCTGCTGAGTCTTTCTACTCTTCCCTACTAAAACTCGGTATCCCTATTTCCCTTGTATCGATACTTATATTCTTTCATTTCCTTCTACTTCTGCTATTCCTGCCCTCGAATTATTTTTATTCCCTGTATCTTTAAATGTTTAAAAAGGAGAACTTTTTTTTCTGCTTCTTTCGATTTCTTGGGATAATGTCCTCGTTTGTAAATCCATATATGTAATTTAAAAAAAAAAAAAAAAAGAAAAATGTTTTGTATAATACTATGCACTCAAATTCTTAATTTTTAATTATTTCCGACTATTTGATTAACATTAATTTTGAAATATATAAATTCCACTCATGGCCCGAAAAAAATCACTTTGAAATCAGTTATTTTATATGTCTTATCTGCTGTGCGCGACTTAATCAGCGAATTTTTCGACGTTGCGTATATATTTTTCACATTTTTAGAATATCGTTTTTGCATATATTTTGCACACTAGAGTCTTTTAACGACAGGTAATAAGAAAATCTTGTTATGCATTCTGTAACATTCTTGCAACGCGCTTATAAGATATATTTGTCTGCAAAGAAACTGAAACTGACTCTTCTAGAAGAATTATAAAAGGCTATCGGGGGTCTAGGGGGTTTTGATGAGGTCCGAAGGATCGAGCTTATCTATTTATATATTCATATAAACAATTGTAGTTTTAAGAATTTAAGTTTTAGTTAAATATCGTTTCATTCATTGCGTATTGCTTTGCTGACCGTGCAATTATTTTTTCGTCATGTAAAATATTTTTCAGTTTTTTCAGCGTCTTCCGTTAATACACTTAAGGAAAGAGCCTTTTCACGTTAATTTACTTATTCTATTTCAATGAGCCGATAATAAAAATAATCTAATTATGTATTAACATCAATAAAAAATAAAGTCGTTGATTTGCCTTCACTTTTTGTATTAATGAATTTTATTATACGGTCTTAAATGTATCAGTTTTATTTATTTTTTCCGAATTTATGCGTAATGCTTAGACAATATTTTTTTCAATTATAGCGAAAATTAAGGCGAAAAGAAGGGAAGAACGCATTAATAAAACATTCAAAAAAAAAAAAAAAAATACCAACTTCAAGATTTATTATAAAAATTTAATAAAAACGTACTAAAAAGAAAAAAATAATTACTCCCGATAAGAAAATGCATATCAAAGTTAGAAGTGGTATTATCGTAATTCTTATACAACACTGATATCTTAATTAGAGTAGATGCGGAAATCAAAAATTACAATATCTAGGAACAATTTAATGAATATTTAACGCAGTTTTTAATTATTATTGTAATACGAAATTAGTGCCTACTCTAATAAAAGTATCAGTGTTGTATAAGAATTACGATAATATCTACTTAAAGTTTTATCACTCTGAAATATATATTTTATCGAAAAAAAAATACAATTTCTTTATTATTTCCACGAAAAAACATCACCTCTTTCAAAGCAACATTTCCATGGTAATTTGGCAAGTTGATGGAATTTTAAGTCAATCGCCTCTGGGTTATACTAATAAGAAATTATCTCTAAAGGGACCACATTTTTTCACGTTTTTTGACGAATACTCAGTTTATATTCACCGATTTTCATCAGTAGTCACATATGGTGTACTTTCTAATGGACAAAAAATCTGTAAAATCGGTCCACATGAATATAAGTTATATGCGAATTAAAAAAAACAAAAAAAAAACGTAAAAAACGAATTCTTCTTTTTTGAAATTGATAAAAATTTAATTTCGCGACTGTTTTTTTTTTTGAGGGGTTACCCGCTGAAGTGCTTAATTCAGCACTATTTAGAATTAACATTAGAGCAATATCGATCATGCCCCTTTTCAGCGGGCTATATTCACAATCAATGAAACTTTTGAAGGTTACATTCAAAACGTTTAAAACCGATCGATGATAATCTGAATGACCAACGACAACTCACGATCGTAATATTCTCCTTATTGAGTACAACGTTCCATTGATAATGATGATTTCCATTAAGATTAATGCGATTTTATCGTTGGCGAATTAGAAGTTAATCGAGGACAGACAATAGATCACGAATAAAATAACGGATGAGTAAAATACTTGTAAGCGACATAAACGCGGCACTCAGTTGGAGTTTCAACAGCAGTGTCTACGTCATTTGCGGGTATCATAAACAGATTATACAATTACTCTTCTACATCTATTTGTTGTTCACGCATTCATTTTACATTTTTTTTTCTTTCTGTTATTAAAATCTACGTGGTGCCGTTTATAGTATACACCGTCTTACACACATTTCTGCGCATTTTCAAATTTTTTACGTAAAACACCTTTATTCAATTTTTTTACCTAACTCTGTTATTTTATAAAATGAAAGTTCAAGGTTAAACTGAAAAATTTTTGTAAGTAGGCGTATTATAAACGAAATATCCTCACACAATTTTAAGGTGTAAAGTACGATCAAATTTGCAAAAATTCCGACTTTCTTAAAGTCGGAGTCTAGAAAAATTCTTCAACATCTAGGTGATACAAATAATTTGTTCTTTTGGTGCTTCAAGGATCAATATTACGTGCAGGTATAGAAACATACACAAGCTGAAAAACTGACAGATTAATGTAATATTTCTCCAAATATTTTCACCTATTTTACACTTACAAATTCATAATTCCTGATAACTTATCCAAATTTACGATTAAATTTGAAAACTCTGAATGTCAATAGATCGCGCACCAAACTAACTAGAAGACTGTATTTTTTCATTGGTTTGGTCACAATCTCTATTCAAATATATTCATTCTGTCGCTTTGCGATAGAAGTATGTGCAGTGTGCTAGAACACATTGGTGAAATATGGATATTGCACCGTTGCGAAAGATGACGGGAAATCGTGCCCATAAAAGGATACTATAGGAACAACTTCTGAATAGCAGAAAAAAAAAAGCAGAAGCTCATTTAAAAAGGAAATGCAAAGAGCAATCAGTTGCCAGTTTACATTTTTTAAACTCCGTTCTGTTTCATGCATCAGTTTCACGTTTTTTTTTTTTCTTTTCTTATTGAACGCCTATTACGCGATTAAGTAAAAATAAATAAAAATATGAAATAGCGAGAAAGTAAGTGTGCAGTTACAAAATAGAACCAGTTGCTGGCTAGTGGGTAATGGGCTACCTTGTATCAACCCAGAAAGGGATGCGCGCGATCATAAATCAGGGCATAAACTAAACAACGGTCAATTTTTAGGCTGTGCTAAATATAAAAAGCTGTAATAAATTAAATAAAAGAATTTCACCAAATCAAATTTTGATCCCGGAGTCTAACCGCGGTTTGAAAGTTTAATAAAAAAAAAAAAAAATTGATGTTTTTTATATAAAGCAATAAAATTAATTTGTAAGAAAAAACGAAAAAATAATTACCCGCTGACTGGTCAAACTTTTGATACTTAAAACTGATCCGTGACAAAAAGTAAAGTACGCGAGAGCCGCTATTTCGATTGTGAAAAGCAAAAAAGTAATGTCAGAAAAATTACATTTCTACTCGGGCGTAATTGTTTAAAGAGCGGTATTTCGAAAGTTGGAATTCCACTGCCGAACATTAAAAGTAAACGAAGCCAAATAGAAAAAAAAAATTATATAACTATATAAATATATATTTCTTATCACAACCCTGTTTTTCCGCAAATTGCAGAGAAATTATCCGCGCTCCAAACTTATTCACTGATCCGTTGCCAAAATTTTAATCGTGTATAAGTATTATACTCCTTTATACAGCTGCTTCTAATATCCCAGAAGCTCGTCACAAGATGCAGGAGTCCTTACGTATTCTGGAAAGTTCCTTATCAGAAATCCATCTTATGATTGCTCCTTTAAAATCCTCATGTACTATTTTTACTTACCGCCCCTACAATCCAACATTAATCAACGTATCGATCAATAACCTGCGTCTACCCTTTGTTACCTCCTTCCGATATTTAGGGATCTATCTCAATAGTCGCCTATCCTTCTCAGAACATATAAATTATCTTCATTCATCTACACTAAAACGATTAAATATCTTAAAGGCCTTGTCGTCTTCCAATTCGGGCGGAGATTCTGTAGTACTCTTCATACTCTATAAATCTATTATCCGTTCTAAGTTTGATTACGGTAGTTTTCTTTACAGCAACGCATCCCAGTCTCTTCTCTCCAAACTGAACACGGTCCAGAATGCAGCCCTCCGCTTATGTCTTGGTGTTTTAAATTCCAGCTCTATTCCGGCGATCCTGGCTGAGTCTAATGTTCCTCCCCTCTCCCTTCATAGATACTATCTTGCCTACCGGTTCTTCATTAAGCGCCTTCCTATCTCCTCAAATAATCTTAATTATTCGTACTATTCCCTACTACAGGATTGGCGTTTTGCCTCTACACTTCCAGGTTTCCGCTCGTCTATTTAAGTTTGCTCCTTTTGTTATTTCTTTTGATAAACTCCCATATTTTCACTTCAATTTTTTTGTCCTTATTCATCATCCGACTCTGTTCTCCTTGCCTCCTGGTTTAAAGTCTCTTCCCCCCTCATCATCTATTAACGAATTTAACCAGTTAGTAACATCGGCGTTCCCCGACCATATACTCGTCTATACTGATGGATCTAAAATGGCTCACGGGGTGGGTGCATCGATCTTCATTCCTGCGCTTAACCACTCACATGTATTTAAATTACCATCATTCTGCTCTATTTACTAGGCCGACTCGTTTGTAATTCTACGCGCCATTGAATTCACTAGTTCTCTTACTGTCCAAACAAATTTTCTTTTGATATCTGACTTCAGAAGCGTTCTTGATTGTATTTCCTCTCCTTATATTCATACTTCTTCGGACCCAGTAATTTTACATATTCGATCCTTAATTTCTGTCCTCTCTCGCTCACGTTCATTGCATATAAGATTCCTATGGGTCCCCAGCCATGCTGGGATTCATGGTAATGAGAAGGCTGACTACCTTGCTCGTTCGGCTTTGGTTTCCGGGCGTCTTGTCCGACGATTTCCCTCCTCCAAATTGCTAACTATAGCAAAAAAAATTCAATTTGAAAATTGGAAATCTTTGTATGGTCCTTCCTTTACAAATCCGCGGTCCTTATATTTGTCTATTCAATCGTTTCCACCCTCACAACCTTGGTTCCTAGACTTCCCACACCTTCGTCGTTCTACTATGTATATTCTCTCTTTGTCGCCTTCGCTTTGGTCACAGCTGTCTTCCTGCTTCTCTCTATCGGTTTTCTATTACTTCCCTTCCCCTCTGTCCATTATGTGTAGATAACACACTCGATTGTGACGCTGATCACATTTTCTTTGAGTGTGCATCTTTGTCTTCCGAAAGATTGGTACTATACTCAGATCTACTATCCCTTAATATCCCCACGTCGTACTGTGCTTTCTTTATTCTCGCCTTTCCCTCACTGTCTGTTGTCCCTGCTGTTGCTAAATTCTTGTCTTTAATCCGCGATCGTATAAACATTTAAGCAAATCCCTCATCCTTTTCTTATCTTAATATTTTGGTTCCCCCACCGCCTTCACTTGATGCATTGTGGGCCTCTTTGCTCGGATGGTGGCCAAAGTGGTACTGGGTCAAGGTGGTGCGGATCTTCCTGAGTTAGTATGAACGCTACGCTGTTTGGCGATCACGCTGGCCTCTTCCGATGTGGAGCCACTTTCCTTTTTATCCTTAATATATCGTAAGCTCGTCGTCCGCAGATGCCGTTTGAATAATAATGGATAATCAATCATTTTCGCAACCGTAGGCGAAAAGCGATGTCTTGTCTCTTGCCTCATCCGGGCACTGTGGGCACTGCATTGCAGTTGCGGTCATTCTTTTTGTGGGTGCTGCCCAACAATCGGAGACACGGATAAAAATACTTTTCTTTTTATGCTGGTCACATCTCGCATTTAGTTTAAATAGATATAATATATTATAAGCAGGTTTTATTGCTAACAAGACATGAGAGTTTTCCTTTCCTTTAAGGTATCCTTTATATTTTTTCGTCTACACATTTATTTCCCTTCGGACTGCTAATTGCACGAGTTCTGGTACCGATCTTTTTTGACTCCCTTGCTATCTCTCCATAGTAGTTCTGGCCGTCTCCACTTTTCCCGAATAACTTTCTTAGGGTCCTCAGTTTCCTTTTGTCCTACGTTCTTCCTTCTTGATGGGTAATCGTCCGTAGCTGACAAGCCCAATAAAAAAGTAAAAAAAAAAAAAAAAAAAGTATTATAGAATTAATCTAAGTATATTTTACCATTTCTCAAAATTAACACTTCTCTTTCCTATCATCCTCCCTTTTTTACCGATTTTTCGTAATATTTATTTATTTTTATTTTCTATGCATGGAACTCTGATCCCAACCTTACTCTCTTCCTTGCCCCTCACACTGTGCATATCAGACAAATTCGTTTCCGAATTTTGGAAATAAGTATTGAAAATAAATCCAAGTATACTGGTACGATACAATAAACTAATCGTACCTCTCAATCTCCCTTTTTTTTCTTTCTCTAAATTCGCTGTATGTTCTAATCTATGAAAAGCGAATCCTTATTCACTTGCAAGATGATTACAACCCCTGTGATTGTATTATGAAATACATTTTTTGAATTATTTTTCATCATCGAGTAATGTATTGTTTTCATTTTTTCATTTATTGTTTTTTGACGTGAAACATCTTTAAAATTGCTCGTGTAACGACTAATTTTCAGAATTTAAACTACGAGCGCGTGAAAATTCATTTAAAATTAGTCAAAATGTTCATTTTGTATAAGCGAGCTTAAGGATTTTATGTTTATTTTTGTAAATATAAATTAAACGTAAACATTTTAGAAATAAAATGATTACCCTTTAGAGTAAATAATAAACTCTAGATGACATTTTATTTCCTATTGTAGACCAATGTTACACAAAATCGTTATTGATTATTAATAAATGAAAAGGACTGATGGCGTGTTTGTTTTATATTAACATTTTTAGAACCAAGTCAGATTTGCTTTCAATTCAATCGTTAATACTTAAACCGATGTAGGCGTTTCACGTTAAATCAACGGCCTGTGACCTAGCACAGCCGCACCCACCTTTTTTCCATATTTTTCTGCGCATGTCACAACCGTCGGAGCCCCGCTACATTTACGAAAGTACCCCAGTCACCTATCATGAATTGTCAAAATCAGTCTAAGTACGCTGCGCTGTTACCAAAATTAATATTCCACTATCTTTCCCTTTCACACCATACGTGTTCGAAATTCCCACGTTAAATATACAAAAAGCATGCCATCCCGATATCAAAAGTTAATATAATTTTTCCTTCTTTTCCCTTCCATCTTATGTAGCCGAATATCCGAAAGTAAGCATTTATGTCCAAAGCCTGAGTTCTGAAAATTCCAAACATATTGAAATATTCACTGATGGTAGTGTTGAATTTCAGAGACTAGTTTATCTTGTGGTTCCGGCTTTATTATATGAGAAGTAGCGGTCCAGGGGTTCAGGCTTCCTCCTGAAGCATTCGTATTCGCTGCGGACTTATCTGTCATTGATAAGGCCTGCGATTTTATTTTGAATATTATCGGTGCTTACGGAAAGTTTATAATTTACAGCCGTAGTCAAAACGTCTTAATAACGTTGAATAATAGTACGTTTGATTGCAAATATAACCCGTTGGTGTGAAATCAAATTTAAATGCCACATGATCATCATCGGCGGAGATGAAGATATCAGCTTCTGTTGGATCCCCGGATACTCTGGAATTAGATTCAATGATTTTGTAGACACCGCGAATGAAGCTGCTTCAGATGGAACACGATTTCCGTTTATTCCTTTCTCCGATTTACAGCGAAAGATAAAGTTTAATAATCGTATTAATCGGACTGATTGTAGAAAAAAGTCGTAAATATCATCCGGCTTCGATCCCTTCCGCTTCCTGGTATCCTTCCTTTTCTACAAATATCTCGGCTTATATAGTGCGCAAGTTCGTGACTGTCCCATGCAGATTGCGAATAGTTGAACTTTTCCCTTCTAAATGTAATAATGATCATACTCACTCCGATTTCGTAAATTACATTAACCATCCATTGTTCAGTTGGGATAGACTGTTTTGAAAATGGTAGGGCTTACTTCTAATTAACTAACACATCTTTTCGCCATATACCCTGCACCATCTTCTACGTTGCGGAGATGTCATTTTATTTATAGTATTTAAATCTTAAAAAATAGAATTTTAGTGTATAATCCTTTACAAGTACATCTGTTTGTCAGTGGCTAAATGATCCATCGCCTGACGGGAGAGGGAAAAACCCGTAAATAACGCAATATCTCTCGTAATTAATTTCTAATATACATATTTTGGTTAATTATGCACTTACTGGAATTTTTAAAAGAATTATAATTATTCTCTGTCTTTTTGTAATATATTATTTTTTTTATATAATATGGTACCTTTAAATGAGGGTTTTTTTAAAAAATAATATGTATAATTATTCTGCTTTGTATGTTTACATATCACACTAGCGCATAGGTGATTTTTATAGTTAATTTTAAGATTATCTTGTTTTTTACAGTTTTGTAAATATATTTCATTTAATTGTCTGTAGAAAATATACAATCGTGTCATATTTAACATAAAGTAAATTTATTCAATTCTGTTTGAATTTTTTAAATTATCTGCATATAATCCGATTAACTTTATGAACTATCAAGTTGAGATGCGCAGTTGCAAAAATTAGAACCATTGTTAGCCGCGTGGTTCAGCATAGTGTATGTACGCATTACAAAAATAAATGTCTATTATCGTAACTAATTAATTAAAAATCATAAATCGACAAAACAAGTGCATACTTGAGAATTAAATATTTAGCTCTATAGCTCGCACTAAGTTGTTCGACTAAAACTCTGTATACTAATTTATGCTTAAACTTTGTATGTTCTTCTAGTCGCAATGTTGTCGATTAACAACATTGTACGTGTATATCTGAATAAATAAAAATGTGCAGGTGGAATAAAACATTTTTGTGAAAGGTCCGATATTTGCTTCTAGTAGACGATACTGCTATTATTGCAGAGAATGGAAGAGATCTTCAATATCTCCTCAATGAACTCAATGCAGTTGGAAAATCATATAATTTGAATATAAACGTGAAGAAAACGAAATGGATGGTGGTCAGCAAGGAAAACAACTTTAATCAAATCTCTGTTATGCTAAACAATGAGAAGATTGAACGAGTTGGAAAATTCAAATACTTGGGCTGTTATATTACTGAGAACTTGGACCCAGATACAGAAATAAAAATGAGATGTAGTTATGCTCGGAGTGCCTTCACCAGCATGAGAAATCTGCTTTGTGATAGATGCTTACGTCTAGATATACGGCAAAACATTGTGCAATGTTATATTTATTCTATCTTATTGTATGGAATTGAGACAACAACATTCAATAAAAGACAGGTAAATCGATTGGAGGCTGTAGAAATGTGGATCCACAGAAGGATGTTGAAAATACCATGGATAAGTAGAACGTCGAATCAAAAGGTTCTAGAGATGGCGCCAAAACAGAAAGGATATTAATAAAATCTATCATACACAGAAAGATAAAATATTTCGGTCATATAATCAGAGGAGAGAAATATCAACTCCTACAACTAATCCTTCAGGGAAAAATAGACGGAAAGAGAGGCCGAGGAAGACGGAAAACGACTTGGCTAGATAACATCAAGGAATGAACGAGAACTTGGTCGATAAGAAGACTCATGCAAAATGCCAGAAACAGAAGTTTTTGATGCTGACATTTGTGATCGTCAACGCTCTTCGAAGAGTATGACACCAAAAGAAGAAGAATTAACGTAAATGCAAAACATTTTTCTTATAATTGCGGCGGGCTAATTTTTTTTTGTGACGGCTCACCGACTAGAGATATTGACTCATGTTCAGTAGGAATTACAGTCGGTCATTTAATTTGAATTCGATTAGCAATAGCGACAACGGAGAATCTAAAAGATGAAAAAACAGTAGAGAGTGATTAAATTAACAAAACAAACTTAACGCTATATATAAACGATAGGAATAATATTAAATTCAAGAAGTTGCAAGGTAAAGCGAGGAACAAGGTATGGTCAGACGTGCATGCTTGATTACCATTGGAACGTTGAAAATTAAGAAGGAATCGTAAGTAAAAAACGAAAAAAGACGAGACGCGAGAGAAGTAGGCTAAAACGAAGCTGACATAAGTAAATATTTTCGTAAAAAAAAAGAAGTTGTAAAACCAAGAAATGGAAAAGTCAGAAAAAGGAAGAGTTCCAGCACCGTGAGAGCACTTTGATTCGCCGGTGACAATGAAAGAGTAAAGAACGGACTAATCATGTTGGGCAGAATTATTGATTACGAGTAGTAAAAAATACTTTGCAAGAGAGGGATATAGAATGAGAGGATAACAAAAATAAATTAAGAGAAAGAGTCAGTTTGTAAAAGTAAAAGTAAAGAAGAGAAATGAATAAAAATAAAATAAATCATTCGCGAGGAGATTTTAATTATAAAATAAATAAGGAACATCGACTAATTTCAAATCAGAAATTTTTCTATTTATGATTTATACAATTTCACTACAACAATAATATGTGGAGATTTATAATTTTAGTGTCTTCTTTATTTATTTTCAAATTAAAATTCCGGTATTCGTTTTTATTTTATTCGTTTCTGTTTATTATTCGAATCCAAAGAGGACCGTGATGAAATATGCAAGAAATAATATATCGAGAAAATTTGGCAAGTCAACTCGAAGTGTACGGAAGAACGGGAACTGTTTCTAAAATATGGACAAGTGTTGTAAGAAAGTTTTATGTAAAAGACTGTGAAGCATGCTTTATAAGAAATTGGATCTACTTACAGATAAAAGAGGAAAATTCGGTTCAACCTATGGATTGCGGAAAGGAGAATAGCCCCTAGACAGAGACAAAGACTGAATTTTGAACACCGTCTTATTTTTGCATAAAAAAGTCCGGAAGCAGTAGGTGAAAGAACAAAATAGTTAAATTCAGAACGTATCATAGATTTTCAATGGATAATTAGAGATAGCCAGAGTTTGCTGACGAAATGAAATTGAATAAATCTTTTAAAATACATTTGTGAGCGCAATGGAAATAGGGCTAGACGACTATATTTTTTTTTTTTTTTTTTTATATATTTAAATAAGTTGTGGGTCTTACAGGGCAAATATGCCCGTTATGTGAGTGCCCGACACTCTTATTAACGTTTATTCATAGAAATATATACAATACAAAAATTATAATTTATCTTAACTTATTCTATACTCATAATATTAGTACTCTAGCGTTAAGATTAAGTATAAATATATATACGCATGCAACTACGTAACACGCCCCGTAATACGTATCTGTACATTATTACATACCAATAGTTCAATATTTAAAACGGGAAAACATAATCTTCTTTGCGACTTAATGTCCGGGAAAGACACAAGGAAGTCAAAAACAAAAACGTATAAAGAAAGGAGCATTAAAAGGTAGAGAGATTCAGGACGTAGCTTGTTGTTCAATCTTTGCACCATTCCTTTAGCCAATTTTCCACCTCTTTTTTCTACGCTCCAATTTTTTCCCCTTTAATATATGGTTCGGGATTGTACTTATTAATTTAATTAAAACCGAATCATCCGTATTATCAATTCGCAGATTTACCCCACGAGGATAGATGTAGTATGCATTACTTTGGTTTCTTGTCAATCGAGTTCTTTGCCTAGATGGTAATTTTATATTATTGACGTTAAATTCTAGTAGTCTGTACTAGTAATAGTACATCTTGGGGAACATTTCGTTGTTTTCCTTAAATACATAATTGATCCAGGGACGTTTTGCTTCCAATGAGGGAGTATGAGTTTCAAACACCTTTTCTGTATTTTACTTATTTTATTTATTTCAGTTTTCTTAGCCTCACATAATATATTTGAATTCCATATAAAATTCTAGACATTATAATTGAGTGATAGTATATACGTAGTGTTCGATAGGATAGTACCTGCTTTATTTTATATAAAGCTGGAATTGTCTGTCTTATTTTTGAGTTTAAACTTAGAATGTGTTTTTTCCAATTCAGGGATTTGTCTATATATACACCTAAATATTTAAAGTCATTTACGTTTTCTAACGGTGGACAAAGACATAGAGACAAAAATTACCATTTAAGATTAAGAAAAAGTTTTTTCCCCTTTTCTTTTATGGGTTCGCCGACGAAAACATTAGTCTCCGGTAACTGAGAAAAGGAAGGAAAGAAGAATCAGTTCTTTTTACATCTTCAGAGATAGCAGAAAAAAAGATGCAAAAGCTGGTATGACTGAAACGGAAGGAAAAAGAACAGCGGATGAAAAACGCGCTTTAGGGAATTGGAATATCCATTAGCAAAAAAAAAAAAAAAAAAAAAAAATCCATTAATAAAAATGAGGAATAAAAAGTTCGGGGCAATGGAAGAATATTCAAATATGATCAGCATCACATGTAAAATAAGAAGAGGAAAGAAGAAGGAAATAGAATGGGGAAGACATAAGTGAGAATTGGGGAAGCGATGAGAGAAGCAGTCTGTGTCCAAAAAGTAGACGACAGATTACAGTTGAACGCTGCGCAGGAGGAATGACGAGAAACTAAAAATATTGCAAAGAAAATGTTTACCCCCCCCCCTCCAAAATTCTGGGCACAAGCCTGAACGTAATTCTTAGGCTACCTCCCATTAGAAAAAATGTCCCAATTTTATGTAACGTTTGTTATATTTTATAGGATTTTTGTGATTATGTTATTATATTCATATGGACCGATTTAGAATTACGTTGAAAATTTTGATCATTTTATACAACATATAGAAGAGAAAGAGATAGAAATGTAAGCAAGACCTTGCGAGGCTAAAATGGCCGAGTTATATATACTATATATTTATATTTGTTGTGTGTCGAATATTATTATTTATTTCTTTTTTAAACTTGTTTATTGCAGTTTACGCGGAAAGAATTCTATGTAAATACTTCTTATTGTCAGCAATTTTCGATTGTATCAGATGTTACTAAAACCTACCAATTTAGAGATACTTACTTCGGTGTGTCGAATTTTGAGTGCGATTTCGAGCTTATTCTGATCGATAAGCGTAAATACTTATTCTGTGAAACTTAAAATTGAATAAATCAAACTAATGTCATATAATAAGTTCATTAAGAAAATGATGACGACACCGTAATTAGAAAGCTGTACACGTTTATCGCATTATAAGTGGCGAAATAGCTGTATGTTTTCGTTTGCTACATATTTCAAGAGATAGCGAGTAATTTGAAAGTTTTAGTGAAGATGTAGATAAGCGAAGCTTCTAAATTGAAACTGATGACATTCTTGCGAAACCGCGGTTCGTTATTCGCGAATTTTCAAATCGTACAAATTAAATCTCCCGTACAACTACCGATACAGGCGAAAATTAGAAATACAAGAGCAGCGACCGAAAATAACCCAAAGGTAAACAAAATCCAAAACAATCCAGTACTGATAGAATTACTAGAGATACTTCTACCGGGGATATCTTGGTGGTGAATAATTTAAAATTACGAAAAGAGGATACTATTGGCCTTCACGCGATTATGCTAATTTAAATATCAAAGGGTGACAACGGGCTTTGTTTATTGATTTTTTTTTTCTTATTTATTTATTTTTATTTCTTTATGTTTTTTGGAGTTTGTGTATTTAATAATTAGTTTACCTTTGTTTTTAAGCTCTTAAAAAGGCAACTTGCCTTGTACATTTTTAAAAAAAAAGTTAAAAACATACTATTACGCGCGTGTAATACCTAGGCAGCACCTGTGGACAAATTATTATTCGCAGAGTCATATTTCACTACAAGATGGTTGACGTATGAGAGTTAATTTAGTAGTATTTCTCAGTAAATTTTTGTGTAAAACATGATCACAGCGCCGCAGAGATAGACAGATACGACTCAGAGGCAGTAAAACATTGGACAAATATAAAATAAATAAATTCCCCTACTTAACACAAACACAAATAAGTACAAATTTATGTTTTAAAAATAGCTCAAACAATAGACAGTACAGACTCTGCAGTGCGTTTACATTTTTAATTACATAGGTGTACTGTCTATTGTTAGCTGATGATTTGGCCGGAAAACGTGTTTCTTTAAATTGAGCTATTTTTTAATTTGAATTTATTCGAATATAAATTTGTATACTTATTCTCGTTTGTCAGGAAGGGGGATTTATTTATTTTACATTTACAAATAAATATATTTCTATGACGTTTGAATTTATTTTTCTTCCGCAACTGAACAAAAAAATATCATTACAATATCTGCAATATTATCAGTATAATAAGTATTTAAAATTAAAACCGAAAATTTACGTACGCCTAATTTAATTAATTCAATTAAAACACGAATCTCGTTGAACTATTTCATAATAGGTAATAATTTTCATTATGTAAATTATTCTTCGCATCTTTTTATTTTCATGATGGAAAGTTATTTTTCGCATCTTTTTATATTCATTATTACTCTCCGCAGCCTTTTTATTTTTAATTCGTTTTAGTAATCGTAAGATTTTGTACACTTTTTTTTTTACTTGATATTCCCGTTTTTTCTTGTTTGTTTTTTTTTTTTTAACGGCGATTCAGTATACCCATTCGTTTTTCCCCTTTTTTTGGGCGGCTATATGAAATATGACTTAAACGTAAAGAAAACAGTTGTTAATTAAAATTTGATTTGATCGCATACTATGACAAAACCGAGGAGGAATCGTGATGGATAGGGAAGGCAAAGGTAACCAGTTTGATACATGAGAAGAGGTAGAATCTCCGTTTCTTTTTTTTTCTTTTTTTTCTTGTTTGGGTTTTTCCCTGAGCTTGTCAGTAACGGACGATTACCCATCAACACGTGTACATAGCAGCAATTAGGAGTAACAAAGAATGGAATCTGACAAAGAACGCTATACCAAGGATGGAAAAACCATAAGACAATCAACGTCGAAAAATGCCAAACATATGTATTCTGAAAAGAAAAGAAATTACAAAGAGCAAAAGGAGTTAGCTGTCCCATACCATGGTCACATCTGCAATTACAGAGCCCACAGTACAAACGGACAAAGGAATCAGGCTACAAATAATTAAGGAAGAAGAAACACGGGATGTTTAAAAAGCAGTTAGAGCTTCATTAGAGATGACATTGTGTGCTTATGCTGAAAAATTCAGTCAATTTATGTCGTGCTAAACGATTCCTTTCTCTTTCTAGTTGTTAGACTATAAAAGGTCTGCTAAATTCCATTGCGATAGTTTGTGACGGCTGGAAAATTTTCTGCTTCTACCCCAGTAATGAAAATGTGTTTCCAGTTAATCGATACAGTTGTTCCCGTTACGCTACAGTAACTTCCAAAACGGCCTCCAGCTAGTCTAAATTATACAACGTACCGTCGTAATTCCAGTAATCCGAATTTGACATTTCCTCCTCCGGGACAGAACTTATCTTTGCGCTGGGATTTTCAAAAAATTATGTCGATATATAATTCGAGCTAGCTTCTTCGATACATTCTACACTTTCGTACTTGCCACATCATGTTTTAAACTGTACAGCAATGTGCGTTATCCGGATCTATAACGAACTGCTCGATGGTAAGCGACTCATGAAAAAATCTCACATTCTATCACCATTATTTACTGGTTGAATATCGGGTGGTAACATTATCTGTTGAAAGTTAATATCCGCACGAACGGCTAATATTATTCCCCGATGCGCACAACTAGCAAGCACCGGATTTGATTCGAGAACTTTACAGTTTTTTAATTTTAAATGTTGGTTTTATTTTAAGTGGGTTTCTTGAATGCACGGAATAAACGAATTTGTTAATCGGTGTTATTTTTCTTTTGGCTTTATCGAAATACGAGACTGCAGCGGTTTTTAGAATTTGGTTCGAATCGTTATAATTTGCGTTAGTAGTGTTTGTACGAGGGCTAAGAAACGGAACGTGATCGCAGGTTTCGGTTTGGTTATTTTCATTACGGCTTGTGTTAGTGTTGTTATGAACTGTAATGAAAGGAACGGACTCACCGCATCATTGCTTAGGTGGTACATCCGCCTGATGAAAAACAGATGTGAATAGTATTTCGATTTGTTAAACAATTTACCGCCCTATGCTAGTAAATAAATAAAAAAATAAAATTTATAATGGTCTAACGCACCGAGAGAGTCAAAAGAAAAAACCGAATTGTTAAAAAATCATCTCAGTAAAACGACAATCTTTGTCACATCACGGAACTATATCGGCCTTTTTTAGTAAAGTAACCAGAATTATAATCATTGTTAACTTTCATACGGAATCCTCAGCGCATGAAACCTCATACTTGACTGAACTTGTTTTAACCTGGAAATACCATTTAGTCAACAGCTATTATTATGTAAACGAAACTTTTTACAAAATAATTATCGATAAATTGAAATACTAATGGCACTACTCATCGATAATGAACTATTCGTTTATTTCCAGGAATCGGTCCAATTGTAGTATATACATCTCGGTAATCCGAAATTCGACACTAGCAATAAATCATAATCGCGATAACACGATGAAAAATATTACGAAACGCTACCACCGCTGTTTATTATTTTCGACTGTTCGGATATATTTAATTTTTTTTTTTTTTTGACTTGTACTAATATCATCTATGACAGACTGAGGCATAGTTAAAAAGCCGCCTCTTCCACACGTTATTTCTTTTTTTGTCTTTAATTCTCTCCGAAGTTCGTATAACTTGTGGTAATACTTTGTTGTCCTTGATACATGTACATAATAATCCGCTCGAATAAAAGCGCGTTACGGTCATTCCTTATTCCTGACATGTACGTGAACGTGCGAATAATACTTTCAACGGGTACATCAGTCACACCGCGCATTTATTTGTAAATATGTTATTTTAAAATAAACGGTAATAAGCATTTCGAGTACTCGGAAACAGGTGCTCTGCTTCGTGGAACCCACTAGATGGAGCCAAAAAGTAGACACTGCCGTGTAACAGCTCAGGTACGCCGTAACGCGTGAGCAATGAGCTAAGTAAATTACTGTCGTGAGTGTTTTAAGAAGGCACATCATTTCTTGGTATTTTTCAGAGATTCTTAAAATTTCGGAGAAGAGATCGTTTTGTTGGCTTTCGACGAGCAATAGGATCATTTTCTTTTCTTTTTTCTTTTTTATGGCATGGACTGCTATTCATCGTACTTTAGAAATTAAACCAATATGTTGTTATTAACTATAGAGCGGACCATAGTAAGTAAATAATGAACGCTATAATATGGAGAGAGAAATCCGCATGAAATTAATTCTTCTTAAAATCTTTTTCTATTGGGTTCGTATTTGTCGCAGCTGAATAACAAGTTATTAATGTCACTGAATAAGGGGTAGGTAGACCTTTACTGTTACACCCAGTGCGGAGTCCGCGAAATTCAACGCCACACGGGAATGCCTCATACGCAATCTACAAACTATCGTGACATATCTACGAATAAGACGATCGGGAATAGACGGTGAAATATCAAACTACCAGGAAAGCGAAGGGATATCAGATTGGAGCATATTGTAGTATCTACCAGTATCCTGTCTATCTCTATAAGCTATCCAATCCTAAAGAGCAGTGGCCTGACTCCTATGATGTAGGTCCCCGAGCAAGGAATGAACGGGAATACGATTCCATTCGAAACAGCGCATAAGTCATCATTTAGTCCAGTCCCACGATGACTGGGAATCCAACAAAAGTTTAAACAGCCATTGTATTATTAGGAATTTGAAGGTATTTAGTCTTGATCTCGTAAACAAGCGGGTACACTATGGTTTAGTGCAATCAAGGCACCTAGGCTATCGGAGAAAATTGTAAATTTATATTACCCGAGCTAAGAACATTCAATATGAAATCAAGAGCCTTATCGTAAGCCAACAGTTCGGGTGTAAAAACAGACGCCTCAGGAGGAAGCTTGAATTTTCGAACTGTAACGTTAGATACAATGAAAGCGGAACCAGTGACATTATGAGGACCTGCGAGCTAGCACCATCTGTGTAAATATTTCGATGCAATCCGGATACTTATTATTAATAAAATTATGTGATTCAACAATACCTGAATGTTAATTAGTGTCAATATTTACTCGTATTAATAAAAAAATGTATAAGTAGAGAGATGGAACCTTAGGAATAAGAGCGAGGCTATATTTATGATAGATCGAGATTCTTTTTGCTAACAATGGCAACATAGAAGAAACAAATTTCTAATGGGTGCTCATATCTTTGAGCTATTGCCCTAGAGGAGGGAATCGATGTCCTTTATTGATTTTTTTGTTACTAATCAAAAATTCAACAATACCATTCGTTCAATTATAAACGCGTTTCTATAATTTAACAGTGTAATACAATATGAAACGTCCATCAACAGTTTAGCAAGCACTATAGAACGAACAGAAATTACAGTTTATCAGGGTCGTTTGATTTTTTAATTTTTCTAACGCAATTAACGCTATGAAATTAATACACAAACTCGGTCTAGGGAAATAAAATCCCGCAGTTAATGCTTGCCTTTTACCTAATCGATCTGATAAGTGATCTTAAACTTTTTGTTCGTTCTTTTCAATACCAATCTGGTTGGTTTCTATCGTTGTTTTCCTATTACGTTTAATAACTATGTTTTCACTAGGAACACAACGCCGACTTACCGGGCTATTCATTAAAACTCATCTGTAGTTCTTTAGCCATTCATTATTTACTTTATAAATTAACATTCATTACTTTATTAAAACGAAAAGCAAGCCCTACTGTCATTAGATTGGCCGCCCCTTGATAAATTTTAAACCGTAATTACAGACAAAATTTCGGTACATGTTTGTGCCGGAACGACTTGCTCATCTGCAAAAAAAACAAGTTCAGTCAAGCATAATGTTTCATGCGCTGACGAATATGTTAAGTTAAAGATAACCATAATATTTATGTTTAAATAATACTAAATTCAACAAAAAGGAATCTGAATTTTTCCGCTGCAAAGAGGGAGAGGTACGTACTTTTTTGCGAATTTTTGAAATTGTCGCCATCTTCAAAAATTTCGTTAAGAAAATGAAATACGGTTTCGTACCCGACAAAAAACAAACTTTCCTACGATATATCAAATGTCTGGAAAAAAAATATTTTTTTCAAAAATTTTGAGCTTTCGGCGCTCCCAGGGCCGAATGTTGAAAATTTCAGATGTTCCAACTAGAGAAATATACCGGGATGCACATATTTTTAATCCTGTTCAAAATTTTTAGCTATAATTCTCGGAGCGCTAAGGAGGGGACACGTCATTTTTCGCACTTTTTTGAACTTCCTGATAAAAAGCGATCTTTCCAACGATACATCGCATGTCAGGAAAATAAAGAAAATATTTTTTTTCAAAACTTTCAAGCTTCTAGCGCTTTAAGGGTCTGAATATAAAATTTTGTAAGCTTGGTTACATTTTTCCTATGAAGCGGTCCTTTATGCATATGTTTGAGATACGTTTTGATGATTTCCTCAACATTTTTACTCGAGCTGTTACGTACATGAACTTCATTGCCGTTTTTGGCTCGTGAAAGAGTTTTTTTTTTTTTTTTTTTTTATATATATACATATATATATCTTGCTATTTTACAACTAGTCTTATCAACTATTTGGTAATCTATGGAATAAGTTAAAATGACATGAATAAGCAACCCAACCAGTGAAGGGTGCTAAAATTAACTTATATATGTGTATACAAAATGCATACACACATATTTTTGCATTCTCATGGACACATACATACCATCATACATGCACACGCACATACACCCTCACACATCAGCACACACACATATTATTTATACATTTTTAATTTATACGAGATCTTGAGGTCGTTTCCTATTCAGCCTACGTCCCTCGCTTGGGTTGCTCAGCAGTTCTTTTGCTGTACTATTAGGATGTTCTTTCAATCTGGCAGCATATCGTCGGGCAGCAGTTTCTATTTCACATTTTTTACAAATTGAACTCCAAGATGTTCATGGATCGTGATGTTGGTTATGTACCATGGAGCAGAGATGATCGTGCGTAATAACTTATATTCTGAACTCTTTGCATAATTGAGATGTTGCTGTTTTTGGCACAGCCCCATAATAGATAGCCGTATTGCCAGACGGGTTTAAGAATTTGCTTATAAAGAAGCAACTTGTTTTCAAGAGATACTCTATTGGTCTCTTACCCAACAGCCAGTACAGTTGCCGCAGCTTGATGTTCAACTCATTTCGCTATAATGTGCTTCCCCTCCAAGTCAAGCGTTTGTCGAGGTGAATACCAAGATACTTTACATCTTCTTTCTGAGGGATCTCCACTCCATTCATCATTATATTTCCGGATGAATCGATTCTTCTTCGGTTAGTGAAAACTACTCGAGATGATTTACCTTCATTAATCTTTACCTTCCATAATTTGCACCAAGATGTTACTTTATTGACTGCAGGTTATTACGCGCAACTTTTGGACATTTATTTGAACACAAGATCGCTGTGTCATCAGCGAAAGTTGCTACATCAACGTGCGATGTAGTAGGAATATCCGCTGTGTAGATAAGGTAGAGAAGCGGTCCAAGTACACTCCGCTGAGGAACTCCTGCTCGAACCGAATATATTATACTTGATCCGTCATCACCATATTTAATGTAGAAATATCTTTCGTTTAAATACGACCGGAATAATTCAACTAGTTGATAGGGAAAATGACGTCGAAGTTTTTGCAATAGACCATCGTGCCAAACTCGATCGAATGCTTGGCTTACATCTAAAAATACGGTATCGCAAACGATTTTTCCATCCAGGGATTTTTCAATTTGATGAACAATCCGATTCATCTGGTCTATTGTACTATGTTTTGCTCGGAAGCCAAACTGATGTTCAGGTATCATCTCTTCGCATTCAACTATTGGCATTATTCTTTTTAACAGTAATTTTTCATATAATTTTACCGGCAAAATTGAAATTGGTCGATACGATGATGGTTCCCCGTTGGAGGTTTTTGAACTACAACAATTTGCGACAATTTTAGTTGTATTGGAAAATATGATAATCGCAACGTTGCATTAAATATGTACGCTAGTAACACCAGTCCTTTTTTTGGCAATTCCTTTAAAACTTTTGCTGTTATTAAATCATAAGCTGGTGCTTTGTTAGGGTTCATTGTCCGCATTATACTGTTAATTTCACCCGGTGAGGTCAATTTCATAGGTTTTGAGACATCTTGACAACAGGAATCAGAAATTAACGGTGTATCAACAGGATGTGACTTAAATATATTGGAAAAATATTCGCCGAACAGTTCCGTTTTTTCAACATCAGCATGAGCCCAGCTACAATCCGGTTTCCTTATAGGACAAACAGATGGTTTTGGTCCTTTAAGGTTCCGGGCAGCTTTCCACAAAGAGAAATTATGTTGCGCTAGAGGTGATAAATTGATCAGTTGCTGAATGAGTGTGATTTATTCTTTAAATCCTGCAACAAACGTTTAACGAGTTTCGTCTGTTTGTTCAATGCAGTTTTATGCGCAGGGTTTCTGAATATTTGCCACTGCTTCCTCAATTTTCTACGTAGATTTACCTCTGCTTTGATGTGTTGGTTATAATAAAGCACCGGTTGACATTTGTTAATTATTGTTAATTATTGTTGTAGCATTCCAAGCCGACTGTTGAGTGACCTTAATGAAGTAATCCACTGCATTATCGATATCATCGGTAGTCTTAAGTGATATTCTTAAATTGATATCATTTCCGAGATATTCTCTAAATAGTTCCCAGTTTGTAGATCTGTTGTATAATTTTGGTTTGGACACTTTTTTTACTATCTGGTCACTAATAGACAGTATAACCGACGAGTGATCTGATAGTAACTCATTATCTGCTCTAACATCAGTGAATATTGTTGGAATACCTTTAATAATAAAAAAAGTCCAGTAAATCTGGAACTTTATTCGGATCTGTAGGCCAATAAGTTGGCACTCCAGGAGAACAAACATCACTATGCGTTTCGTCGATGGCTGATTTGAGTTACCTCTTGGAACGGAAAGTCTTGAACCAAATGTTTTTTGCGTTATAATCACCGCCGATGATATACCTATCGCCCAGAGTTTTTAGAAAATGTATAAACATTTCTTTCCTTATATTATGGCGAGGTGGGCCGTAGACTGCTGAGACGGTAGTCTTTTTGTTTGACTTCAGTTCAATTACAACGCTGGTTGCCTGTAAGTGATGTGATTCATATTTCCCTAGTACATAATGTTTTATGTTACTCTTTATTATCACACTAGTGCCCCCATGCGCTGTGCCATCAGGATGATTTGTAAAGTATGAGTTGTAACCGGAGAAAGTAGTATATCTTGTATTTGCTAAATGAGTTTCAGAAATTATAAGTATGCCAATATTTTCCTGAATTAAATATAATTGCATCTCAGCGATATGGTTTAGAATGCCATTGGCATTCCAGGTTACAATTTTAAAATTTTTCATTTTTTATTTATTAAAGCAGTCATAATTGTTTGTATAACGCTTTTTAGCAGCTGGTTTTGCTGTTCCATCATGTTTGAGAAAAGTATTTTTATTTCGTGAAAGAGGTGTTACAAATAATTTTTTAACCGTAATTTTTTTCTGATTTTACGAAAGGACTTTTGCATTTCATTTTACATTTTGAACTTCACTATTAAAAGGCTATCATCCGCTAATGAGTTATGAATTTTTTAAGGGTGATTTGTAAGGTCGTTTTAAATTCCGTATTATATATTCTTGACGGTTTTTTAAGTTTTTTGCCGCTCAGGGTAATCGATTAGCTCTAAGTTATAGATAGATATGGTTTTAAAGATAACTTTAATTGTAGTGTGTGTTTCAGATGTCGAAATTAATAAGTCTAGCCGTTCGTGAGTTATTGATTTTTATTTGATGTTTTCGTCATTTCCAAACCATCTTATTAGGATTTCCCGTACATTATATGTATCCAGGGAATCCTAAAAATGGAGTAATATCTTTTTTAATGAAAGAAAAAAAAATTCGGTAATATAACAGAATTTTATGACACCTTCGAACCCACGACGATGCTATTTACTTACAATTTATCTTTTGATGGAATCGCGGACGATAGATTTTTAAAACATTTAATATAGTGCACTTTTAGTAATTTGAGAAATTCGAAGAAAAATATGTTAATTAGTTCATATAAACTAATCCAGATCTGAAGTTAAAAACATGAGATCTCGTCAATCGGATATCTTTGCAATTGAAAAAGAGTAGATAGTTCGGTTTTTTTTTAGTTTTTTTTAAAGCAATTTTTTTAAGCAACTACTTATAAATGATAGGTCTCATAATATGTTCCGGAGCACTCAGAATTTTTTGACAATCGTGCATATAATCGAGAAGCTTTTGGTGGTGATTTATTTTGGATTATTTAAGGAGTCCCGGCGTAAGCAAACATTTTCTCTTTAGTGTGCAAAAATAAAGTAAGAAAATTAAAAAAGAAAATGTTGTTTTTAACGATTCTACTGGAATTTTAACTAACACGAAAGAAAAAAAAAAAATCATTGCTTTAAAATAAAAGTATAAAAAAAAGTACATTATTTATGACGGAAAAGATGAGCGCGTGAGTTATTTTTTCTTTTTATAATTTATTTACATAAAGCACGCTATCCGTTTTATTGTGTAAATGTCACTTAAGGCTAAAACCCGATTCCAGGAACTAATTGTTTCATTTGGAGAACTTCTGCTAAAACTAACAAAATGTATGTCTAGGCGAACGACATTTATATAATTGAACTATGACGTAATTTCGGTGAGTGTATACGATAAAAGTTGTAGTACTAGAGACATTACTGGTTGTGCAACAAGGAAGAGGACGGAAATGGAAGAGGAACGGTATTTTCCAGTGGCAGCAAGAGAGATTACGTTGATCGGAGCGGTACGTTCAGTCTGATGTAAACAAGTTTTTCTGATTCTAAGAAAATACGAAAAAAAAACAAAAAACAAAAACAAATAAACACGAACGCAAGGCCGGAAACGGTTAAAATCTAAACAAAAGAAAGCTATTCCTGCAAGCGCTGTCGTTTAAATAGTAAATGGAATTAATATTTACCTACGTTACGGTAATAATAAAAGCTAAAATAATCTTTACTAGACAGTCTTTCGAAGAAATATATTTAAGTTTTCTACCAAATGGCAACTTTAATTACCATGTTATTTTAAACAATGACGAACGAATGTAACAAACTGTTATCAACGACCATATTGAATAAACATTTATTAAAATAATATATTCAACAGATAATTCTAACACATTTTGGAATTTAACGCATGATCGCGGAATATTACGAACATTACATTAATTGAAAATAAATCATATTATTGTATATAAAATGAACGGTAAAATCGATATTTTAAATTAAATAAATACGAACACATAAAAGTGATAAATAAAAAATAAATAAATGACATAAAACACTAAAATTACTCCATAAAACAGTGGTAACGAATTAATTAAAGTTAAAACAAGTGCATAAGAAGCATCCATTAATTACGTGAGCTCCAAAAAAAAAACTAAAAAAGTAAAAAAAAAAAAAAACGTTCAGGGTTTTTAAAAGAAAAAAAAAACTGGTATAGTGCGTGAATGCCCATGGAGTGAATGAAAAATTAGGGAAGGCGTTGTCTGTTTTTACTTTTAATTTTACTAAATTTAAGTGAATTCATTATAAGTACACCTTAACGTTATATTATTTTTCTTCTTTAAGTAAATAAATTTAGTCCTTTAACAACTGTAAAATAAATCTCACGCGAGGGGTAGCGATTCCTACCAAATCCGGATTTTCGTTTCATTAAATGATTAATAATAATAGCTCTGTATTTATTAATAATTCTCAACAAAATTTAACAGTTTATAATTATTAATATATTTCGAAATATGTAAATCTTTGTTAATTTATCAAATGTATATTATTTATATAATACGTTCAATGCGGAATTAAATTTAACGAGTGTTTATGCGATATTGTTAATAGAGAAAATAACGAATTATTTCAGTGAAAATATTAACCTTTTATTACATTAACCGTTTAAAATTTGTATACCAAATTAATCTTTCACTTTCTATTATTAGTAAACATTTTATATTTAAGATAATCAAAATCGCCGATTGAGCAAAATTCTGAAACGGAACCGTAATTTTTGAAACAAAAAATAAAAGCATTAATTCTCTGTTCTTTCGGTCTAACTAAATGCGAAAGCGGTGAGATTCCGTTGAACTTAAGGCGCAATTACTGAATTCGAAACTATTGCCGCATGCGCTGCCCTCTCCAAATGCACCAGCACATACCCTCCGAACAAAGAATCATCCAAATTCTTACCAGCTTTTCAATTATGCTTCTTGCCATTCGACTCGCATAATATGAATTTTCGAAATTGTTACGTTCCATTGCCTGCAATCATTCCCTCTTGACAAAGTTATTGTCCCGACATAGACTTTTCTCTTACGGAGAGCTAGGTACACAAGTGCATTCTAGTATCATCAAAAGAGCTTTCCAGAAACTCCTTGCGAAATATCAGGTTTTTTGGTCGACTTTTCACTGAGTGCCGGATGTACTGTTGTGCATTATGAACATAATGAACTTCATACCATCCGCTATTCACTTGCTTCATTCTACCGACTACCCTCTTTGCCGAGTTATTCGGAATCAAATTAGCAGTCCAATACGCGGCTCCCAAATTTTCAAGTAGTCTCACCGCCACCAACTCCTTGAATTCGTTAATTTCTTTGCGAAAAATCCATGATAATCACCACAGCATCCTATAGCAATGCAAATTATCGATCTATTAAATAATTCGAATTGTCGGTTCTCATTTGCGTGGATATTCAGTCATAGAGATGTTACGGGTGGTAAAATGACGTTGCATCTTCGTGTCTCCCGATATCATTTGCTCCGGTTCCCGCGTCGGATGTTTTATCGTTCGTAAAATCGTTTATCAATGGTTAAGAGTACTTGGTCCAATATTCCAACGTCAAACAAACTAAGAGCCATAAAGGACAACGTCACCGTTTACTCAGATACATCCCTCCGTTCGGTCAGAAAAGAAGATACTTTGCCGCTTACGTACAATGCACGAATAACTCACTCTTATATCCTTAATAAATCCCCACAACTGATATGTCAACTTTGCTCCGTTAACATCTTCTAGTCAATTGATCTAATTATCATTCCCTCCGCATACAATTTACCTTCCATGCACGTTAGAATCTTCCTGTAAGATTCAACAATTGATCATCTCTTTTACTTCCTCCAAGATTCTAATCTCCTTTAACTAATCTAAAATTTTCCTTCATGCCTCTGACCTTCGTAGTAGTGAAGCACGTTAATAGAAAAAAAGAGATTACAGGATTCCATACTTGGGAAATGCGGAAATCATCACTATTGATTATAATCTACAATTTCTCTATTTCAGTAATTATCCTTCTTTCTTAGAATTCCTCGTATCCTTTAATTTTTGCCCCCCCCCCAAAAAAAAAAAACCCTGCCAAGATTCATTATAAGATGGAGTAATTTTTGTAAACTTATAATGAATCATTTCAAGAACCCATTAAATTTTTTTAATGACTTCCAGTTGAAAATTTACAAAAATCACTCTATTGACAGAAATACTTAAGCCTTTGATTCGTTAAGACATAAAATTATATTGATACTCTTTAGCAAAATCAAGTGGTCTTAATAAATGAAAAGATAAAACTGTAAAAAAAATGTGAGTGAACTTAAAAACGGAATAAATTCCAAACACAACGAAAAATTATTTTGAAATAAAAAGAATAAAGCAAAGGGAAGATCTAATTGAATTCACGAAGTAGTTTCGTATTAGGAGAGAAAAGATATTAAATATTAACGGAGAATTCTTGAACAACTCATTCTGATGATTAGCAATTATAAGAAACATGTGAAGTGAGAAATAAGATAATATCAGGCAGGGAAGCAGATTTAATATTGACATCAATTAAAAACGAAACTCGTTACATCATCCAGAGAAGAAATGAAGAAATGAAGAAATGATTAAAGCACAGAAAACGTAAGTAAAATTCTCTGCATTTTGGGGCCAATGGTTGAATAGAGAGAGGTCAAAAATAAAACCGGAATCGGAAAATAAAGAATAGAATAACGTATATTATTGTTATCCGCTTAAGGGTTTATTGTCTTTTTTATAAACAATTTATATTCAAGTCGACAAAATTATTTTATAAAGAATAGAAGTTAACTATAGTCTGGAATGAGTCATCTGAGAAGAATTAAAATCTGTTAATAGAAACAGAGCAGCGAACTAATGAATCCGAAGAAGATTTATTATTCTCAGTGTCTGAATTGCCGGATACGAAGCAGAAAGAAAAAAAGATCATGAGTTACAAGAAGAATTATATAATCGGAAGAAGAAGAAAAAAAGGAAGATAGCTTGCAGACACTCTTTCGGAATATGTGAAACATTATAAGGAGATTTTATAGAAAACTTGAAAAGTGAAAAACGAAGCGATAAGATAATGTGGATTCTGATAAAAAATTAAACAAAAGGAGGGGATTTAAAAGGCTCAAAGTCTAATTCAAGACCGGACAGAAGAAAACAGAGCCAACTCCATTTGCCTCTTTGAAGAAATTAGGTGATCGATGAAAAGAGGGCTTAAACAATTGCAAAGTTCAATTCTGCCAATATGTTGAGGCTTGTCGATGAAATTAAAAATTTGCGATGCATCGGCGACAGAAATTCATTGTTCCTTTTTTTCTAGAATTTTTTCGATTACCGTTATCTGTTCAATTTCGCCGAATTATTATTATTATTATTATTATTATTATTTTTTAATATTGCGATGGAATCTTCAAAAGGAAAAAAAAGTGATGGCGCTCGTCTAATGGCGTTTTTGCGATTTTTAAGAAAAAGAAGACAAGATTTAGCTCTCACCTGACCAATATGAAATGTATAAAGTAAAAAAATAATTTTATGTTTTCGTATCAGCTTTTTCATCTGACAAAGTCAATTTTATTCAGTATTGCGACTATCGTGTAAAAATTTCAACCGGCACATTTCAATGTATTTTCTAAAATTTTTAATAATCATTAAGACACCGTTACTAGTTCGGAGTATCGATAACAGCAAAGTATCACGAGAAAGTGTACGCGTTTACATGGAATATTGCTAATTTGGTAGTGTTATTAATTAACGTGTTATCGCATAATCATCAGCGTGTAATGATGAAAATCATAAGATGGTTACAATGGAAACACATTCGAATTAAAGCTGCTGTTAGACAACAACGAGATATTAACCGTTTCACGTTTACTTATTTAAATAGAATGAAAACTCGTTCAATTAGTGGACACAAATTAGTACGCATATGAAGGTCAGGTAGAGATTATCAATAACGATACGATAGGCTCTTCTGTACGTATTACAGATATATCCAGCAGAGAAGATACAAGGGTCATTTGAAAGGATCCTGGTGCGTATTAATTAGAAGGAATTATTTTAGGATAATTCTTACCGAGTAGGTTCTACATCGCATTATATATACATATACTACTACTAACAGTTTTTCGTGCGAAAAATCACCGTTATTCTTAGGAAAGAAATTTGAAATGCGTAATGAGAAGGAAAACAACTCTCTTCGTAAAACGATTTATTAGAGCAAAAACCAAAAAAAAAAAAAAAAGGAGGATGCCCGATCTTCTTACCGTTTTAATAATGTAGGTAAAACTACTTCCAGGAAACTTAGTAGATTACCTTCCAAGTGATTGTGCAGTTTTTGCGGAACTTTTAGAAACGAAGTAACGCAAGACCAGACCAGCGCGTGTTTTATGAAATGTTGACATATCCCCGGAACCACGCCTTATGGAAAATTCTTCGCAATTAAATTTAAGTAATACAGTTTTACGAGAATTCACCGCAATCAGAAAGTTAATTCTTAAATACGATCCAAATACTACTTTGGTCCTAGACAGTGATCTGAAACTAGTTCGAGGACCTGAGGCCTTCTTGACCAAATCGAAAAATCCGGCAAGTAATTAATAAGAGTCGGTAATTTCTATTGGCAGAATTCATCTGAAGAACCTAATTTTTTACAAATTATTTTATACGATTTTACACGCCTCCTTAAAAGCACTTAAACATTTTTTAAGAGATAATAATACTGACGTAATAAGGCTAGAAGGAGAAAGTGGGAATGGGCCGGTCACGTAACTAGGTTCAAACAAGTTCAGTCAAGCATGAGGTTTCATGCGCTGAGGATTCCGTATGAAAGTTAACAATAACTATAATTATTTAGTATGTAAGAAAATTTGTTTGAATAAATTTCTATTTTTATTTTACTATTTTAATTTAATATCTTAATAAATTTCAGAGATCATTTCTAATAATAATTTAAAACAGTAAAGCAAAATACTAATTTGAATCGAAGACTTAGACTAATTTGAAGTGAAATGTAACGGTTATGAAGAAAAATTAATTAAATCCTTTTTTTATTTATTTTTTTAAATTATTGGTTTAGATTTAATAACTAATATTAAGGTTTTATGAATTTTTAAAATGTGTAATTTTGTTAATTCCTACACCTATCTTTCTTGAATAGCCGACCGTCAAAGATATTTAATAAATATATAAACGAAAACACGCAAAAAATATTAATTAGAAATAATATTGATGCTACGTATCACTCTGCTGCGGCTGCTAGAATGTTGGTGTTCCCTGCTGGCAGGTTGGTGTACGTTGGTGATTGCATCCTGGATTCTCGGCGAATGGGAGGGAGAGACACGGTAATCGAAATTATAGTTTACGAATTTTGTAAATGTCACTAATTGGAAAACCGAATTTCGAGGCAATTTGGTTACTTTGTTATTAAACTTTTTTCGGTTGCAAGACGAACTGGTTACTTTACCAGAAAAGGTCGATATAGTTCCGCGATGTGAAAAAGACTGTCGTTCTACTGTGATGATTTTTTAACAATTCGGTATTTTCTTTCGACTCTCTCCGTATGTTAGACCATTATTAAATATTTTTTTTTTATTTATTTACTAGCATAGGTCGTTAAATTGTTTAACAAATCGAAATACTATTCGCATCAGTTTTTCATCAGGCGAACGTACCACCTAAACAATGATGCGGTGAGTCCGTTCCTTTCATTACAGTTCATAACAACACTAACACACCTCGTAATGAAAATAACCAAACCAAAACCTGCGATCCTGTTTCGTTTCTTATCCCTCGTACTAACACTACTAACGAAAATTATAACAATCCGAACCAAATTCTAAAAACCGCTGCAATCTCGTATTCCGATAAAGCCAAAAGAAAAATAACACCGATTAACAAACCTGTTTATTTCGTGCATTCAAAAAACCCACTTAAAACAAAACCAACATTTAAAACTAAAAAACTATAAAGTTCTCGAATCAAATCCGGTGCTTGCTAGTTGTGCGCGTGGTGGAATAATATTATCCGTTCGTGCGGATATTAACTTTCAACAGATAATGTTACCATCCGACATTCAACCAGTAACAGTCGAAATTCGTAAGCCAGTTCCACGGGAGTCTCTAAACATAATTCCGAACCGTATTTAGAAATTTTTAAAGTTGCCAAAAACTTCAAACAGTTCCTCCCCTCTAGCGCCGCGAGTATTACAGCTAAAAATTTTGAACAGGGTTAAACATATGCGCTTCGACATATATTTCTCAAGTTTGGAACATCAAGGTTTGAAAGTTTCGTTAAGGAAATAACTTATGGTTTCGTTCTTGACAAATAACGATCTTTCCATCGATCATGACCGAAAAAAAAATATTATTTTTGAAACTTTCGAGCTTTCGGCGCTTAAGGTTCTGAATTTTAAGATGGAAACCTAGATGTTCCAAAGTAAATAAATAAACAGGGACGCACATTTTTTTAACCTTGTTCAAAATCTTGAACCAATACATAAATTACAAGCGGGGCTACACGTCATTTTTCAGAATTTTATGAACTTTTAGTAAATTTCAAACAGTTTTGTTAAGAAAACGAAATAAAAAATAGCGCTCTTTCCAATAATAATACACTTGAAAAAAATTTTTTTTTTACAAAATTTCGAGCTTTCAGAGCCCCAAGTCACTAATTTTAAAATTGGAAACTTAGATGTTCCAAACCAGAGAAATATACATGGCCCATATTTACTACTTTCCTCAAAATTTTTAGCTATAATACTCGCGTCACAAATCAATTCTCTCGATTTTTTGAACTTTTCAGCAAACTTTGAAAGTTCAATTAAGAAAATGAAATACGGTTTCTTTCCCGACAGATAGCGATCCTTCAAACGGTATATAACATGCGTCAGAAAAATAAAAAATTTTCTTCAAAATTTCGAACTTTCGGCGCCTTAAGGGTCCAATTTTAAAACTGAAAATCCAAATGTTATAAACTTGAGAAATATAAGGGGATCAGCACGTTTTTAGCCGCGTTCAAAATTTTCAGCTGTAATATTCGTGGAGCTAGTGGAGAGACACATAATTATTTTTTTTTTTTGAACTTTTCAGAACTTTGAAAATTTCTTTAAAAAAATGAAATACGATTTCGTTTCCGACGAATAGCGATATTTCTAATGATATATCACAAACCTAAAAAAAAAAAATTTTTTTTTCAAAATTTTGAATTTTTGGTGCCCCACAGGTCTCAGTCTAAAGTTGGGGTCCGATTGTCTTAAATCAGAGAAATATACGTAGAGTCGCGTGTTTTCTACCATGTTCCAAATTTATAGCTGTAATACTCGCGTCGCAAGAAGGGGGCCGGTAATTGGAGCTGACGCTTTTTTGAGCTTTATCGCAACTTTGAAAGTTTGGTTAAGAAAATGAAATTCGGTTTCGTTCCCGACTGCTAGAGATCTTTCTAATGATATATCACAAGCCCAAGAAAAAAAATATTTTTTTCCAAAATCTCGAGCTTTCGGTGCCCCGAGGGTCCAATTTTAAAGCTGGAAACTCGGATGTTCCAAACTAGAGAAATATACGTGGAAGCGCATATTTTTAACCGTGTTCAAAATTTTTATCGGTAATATTCGCGGCGCTAGGGGGGGGGACACGTCATTTTTCGCGCTTTTTTGAACTTTACGGCAACTTTGAATTTTTTGGTAAAGAAAATGATATAAGGTTTTGTTCCTGATAAATAGCGATCTTTCAAACGATATATTACATTACCGGGAAAAAAAATATTTTTTTACAAAATTTTGAGCTTTCGAAGCCCCGGAGTTTTATTTTTAAAGCTTGAGACCCGGACGCACCAAATTACAGAAATATACGTGGAAGTACATATTTTTAACCATGTTTTAAATTTTTAGCTATAATACTCGCAGCGCTAGGGGACGCGCAATTTTTCGAGCTTTTTCGAGCTTTATCGCAACTTTGAAAGTTTGGTTAAGAAAATGAAATTCGGTTTCGTTCTCGACTACTAGAGATCTTTCTAATGATATATCACAAGCCCAAGAAAAAAAATATTTTTTTCCAAAATCTCGAGCTTTCGGTGCCCCGAGGGTCCAATTTTAAAGCTGGAAACTCGGATGTTCCAAACTAGAGAAATATACGTGGAAGCGCATATTTTTAACCGTGTTCAAAATTTTTATCGATAATATTCGCGGCGCTAGGGGGGGGGACACGTCATTTTTCGCGCTTTTTTGAACTTTACGGCAACTTTGAATTTTTTGGTAAAGAAAATGATATAAGATTTTGTTCCTGATAAATAGCGATCTTTCAAACGATATATTACATTACCGGGAAAAAAAATATTTTTTTACAAACTTTTGAGCTTTTGTCGCCCCGAGGGTCCAGTTTTAAAGTTGGAAATCCGGATGTTCCAAACTAGAGAAATATACGGGTATGTGCGTATTTTTAGCCCCATTCAAAATTTTTAACTACAATACTCGCGGCGCTAAGGGGGGGAACACGTCATTTTTTGCTGTTTTTTGAACTTTTGGGCAACTTTACATAACTTTTGTAACGTAATTTTTTGATTTTATGAAAGTACTCCTGCATTGTAGTTTATATTTTGAATTTCAGCGTTATAAGTTTATCTAGTGACGAGTTATGATTTTTTAAGTGATTTTTGAGGTCGTTTTATGTACCATATTATATATTCTTGACGGTTTTTTGGGTTTTTTGCCGCCCAGGGTAATCGGTCATCTTCAAGTTATAGATCGTTTTAAAGATAATTTTAATTGTAATTTATGTTCCAAATTTGAAGTTTATAAGTCAAGCCGTTCGTCAATTATTGATTTTTATTTGATATTTTTGTCATTTGTGTACCATCTTATAAGGATTCCGTACATTATATGTATACGGAATCCTAAAAATGACGACCGACGGACCTATAGAGCAACTTTCTGGTATCTTTCACATTATAGACGGATAATTGGTCACCAAAGAGCTAGATGGAAGGATAATCTAAACAAATTTTTATATCACAAACATTTCGAAAGAGTAGCCATAAATAGAAGGGAATGGAAACGGTTAAAGAAAACCGTTGCTCTTTAAGGGCCGAGGAAATTTGAATCATAAACTATAGATTTATTTATTCATTGGTGTGTTTCTTGTTTTCTTCCTCAATAAAGGTATTTCATTGATCGATTGATTGACACACTTCCTTGCGACCAAATTTTATTAAAATGTTATCGGCAAAACTTGAGTTGTAATTAATGATGATGGCAATAAATTACTCTGATAGAATTGCTTTTATTTCTAATTTCCAAAGAACTCGCAACTTTCCATAAATAATTTTACATTATTTTACGCTTTTAATAATTTTATTAATTCTCTTAAAAAAAAACGAAAGACTCACTACAACCCCTTATGAACTTCTAAATCCGCCACTATAATCTTAATTAAATTCTTAATAAAGCATTATTAGATAGCGAAAAGGTCTCTTGATCAGAGATATATTCGACAAAGTAATTAGTCGGTCACGTTAACTGATCGATTTTTCTAATAAATACTAAAAGCAATTAAACTGCTTCCGTTAAATCATCCAGTAACCCAGATCTTCTTTTTTTTATATATATATATATATATATAAATTCAGTTCTTTTGTTTCGTATGGCTCGTCAGCGGAGATTTACCCAGCATTATAGTAACCAAACGAAAAATTATATTCACGCTTAGAAATGGAAGAGGTGGAAGATGATATTTAATACGGTCGCAACAGAGAAGGAGGGAAATAAAAGAACAAATGAGGAATTAAAAGATGTAGGAAATAAAATGGAAAGCTTAAGAATTACACGTGTAAGCAGATCCCATTGTTTGGAAGTTGTATAATTAACATGTGTACGGGCGTGAAACGAAAAGATGTCAAAGAACTAAACATTAAGCAAAAAAAATTGACTAAAAGCGAACGCATGAGGATTTTGTAAAGAACACATAAAGCGGTGAATGTATACAGAGAGTGCTTTCTAATATGCTCGATAGTTAGCTTTGGAATATTATTTTCAGCGGAGTACAGACGTATATCATTAGAAGAGCAGAATGGAAGCTTAAGAAAATACTAAAGAGGAGAGGTCTAAGTCGAGAGATAAGAAGAAGAATGTCATCTTCGAAGTAGAGCGGGGGAAGATTAATAATCAGCCCGATTTTTTTCATGTGATATTTATGTATGTCTGCCGTATATCAGAAACATTAAAATTGCCGAAGAATCCGGCATTTCTAAACATTTTTATCTCTTTCGGAGCATTTTGCCGGTTGTTTCCATTATGTATTTACACGCGTTGCATAAACATTACTATCAAACATGTATAATTTGTGCAAGGCTGCGTTCGTTATAAGAGACCCTTGTCACTTTTACGAACTTCATGTAGTTCAAGTATTGCGAAAGTGTAGCGGTTAAATTTGTTTACGCAGAGAACGCTGTACCGGTGCATTGACCGGCCTTAAATGATAGCACACGTTAAGTCCGACAAGTTTAAATCGTTCTCGCTAAACTAAATTCGCGCCGGAAACTTCTCTCAAAGTGGCTTCCATCCTTAATTCGAAGTCAAACTGTTCAAAAACCTTAAAAGAGTAAGGGCAAGAGTGTCATCAGAACTGATCTATTTAATTTCGCAAACTCCAACGGACCACTATTATACGGTTTACCTCTATTATTATTATTATTATTATTATTATTATTATTATTATTATTATTATTATTATTATATCGATAATTAATAATATTCTAATCAGAAATAACTCGACATTCTATTCGTAAGCCAGCTACTGTTGTGTGGTATTTCGTTCCGAGTAGAATATTCCACTGCCTCACATTACAATTTCCAAAAATTTCACTCGCGCTGAAGTTGACGCGCAAAAAAATTCAAAAAAAAACACCTAAACATACTTTTTTTATCGAACAAATTTGCCCGTGTCATTTGAAAGTTACTTCTCTCGTTCGCATTATCACGGTAGATTTATTTATTTTTTTGGTTTTTCACCAGTACCATAGAAATGGAAAATAAAAAGCCTATCTACACATTTAGAAATGAAGTAATGAAGAAACACGGGAGTCATAAATCTTATGAAATAATAATAATAATAATAATAATAATAATAATAGTAATAATAGTTTCGAGAGATTGTTTTTTAGGCGTCTGCGTGTACAGATATAAACATGTCAACGGAAAAGCCGATAATAAATCCGCCGGTCGACGATGATAAACCGTCAACGGAGGAGCAAAATGAATCAGCCGGGCATTGGAAAAAATCCGTGGAGCAAAAGATGGCCGAAGATTTGAATTTTGAGCGGCGCGTCAGAGACAGTTTACGACGTCTAGAGGACTTTGAAACGACCTGTTCGGAAACGGACCGCGAGTGGAACCGTTTGCGCTGCTTCCGAGAGCTGATCGATCTGCAAAATATGAAGAATCACTACAAAATGGACATCGCCGAGCTGCTGCAGAAAAGCATCGCGATGAAGCAAAAGCAGCTGGACACGTTGAAGGATAAACTGAACAGATTGCTGAAGCATAACGAGCTGATAAAAAGGCAGAACGATCAGCTGATGGAACAGCGAGATCAGACCTATACGGACATTATGTCGGCTACGAAGGCCAAGTTTGAGCTGATGGAACGGCTGATGGAAGAACAAAAAAGCAAGCTGTATGATGTGGTCGCGCTGAACAAGGAAATCGAAGATTCGGAGCGGAAATTCAACGAAACCAGCATTCAGCTGACCAGAATTGAGCGCCGGGTGACCGACAAGCAGTCTGAGATCATCGAGTACATTATCGGCACGCTCAGCGAAAACGTTACAGACGAATACGTCGAAAATCGGCCGAGCAATTTCGAGAAAAACCAGCAAGCAGTTGTTCCGGAAACAGACTCGCCACATCAGTGAGCAGTCTAAAAATGTCGTTCGCGTAGTCCGCTTCGTTACAACTTTTTATAGAACAGTGTTTTCCTTTTTATGTAAGCAATAAAAATATTCCTTGTTTTATCAAAAAAAACAAACAAAAAAAAAAACGGTATTTTTTTATGAGAGAACTGAATTTCTAACTCCTTAATTACCAATCATCTCATAAATATATTAAGTTCATAGTTAAATACCTAATAAATCTACACAACACATGTGTCATATTTAGTTTTTTTCCCGGGAAAACGTAATCAGTGTATCGATAATTTCAAACAACAACCGTCAAACTATTAAGAGGTCGATCGAATAATGGTGGCCCCCAGATGGGACCCCGAGAGCGGACTATTGTGTGCTTAGCCGCTTGCGCCTAGGCCACACTCGGGTGTCGCACAATCATGTGTTAGTTGGGGACGACCCACTAAAACAGTATGCCCCTTCTGCAATTTTCAGACGCCACCATCTACCGAGAGCATTTTCTGCTGCAATACTCTCTATATTTAGTTTTTGGGGAACTGGGATTCAGTAGGAGCCGGGGGAAGCTTGGGTAAATTTTTGGCTTTTGAGCAAGAATTCAGGTTACTCTTTTTATCTCCTGTATAAAATACTTACGGTTCAGATTAGCGGAACTTTTGAGTGGCTCTTGGCTTTCAGATTAACGGACGCCCCGGTTTGTATATTTATACACTACTAATTGTGAATAACCAAAAGATATCTTCAGACAAAATAAATGCATGTAATATCAAAAACATATTATACGGCGTATGCGTACAAGCTGAATTAAATAAGAAATAACTCTCGTTAAAATTATTTATTTTCCAAAAAATGTTTACATACTAATAATTATCGTTAATGCTTGTAGATGAAATGAATTTAAAATACTTTGAATACAATGAACGTAAGTAACACAACAATAAAAACGTGAAGCAAAGTAAAAATCAAATCCGCCTCGCTCCTGCTCATTTTCGTTCAACCTGTTTGGAAAAAAAAGATAAAAAATAAATAAACCTTTTTGTTTATATCACAATGTCGGGAAAAGGGAAAACAACGTAAGAGGACTGTGATCAACTCTAGTAGTAACGTGTCTGAAAATTTGTAAATTTCCATGTCCTGTAGAATTTCATCTAAGACGGGCACTTTTTCTTTTCGCATCTCTAAATTATTCAGCAGAAACAAGCTAACAAATAGCACAAGCTGATGTATATTATATTCTTTCTGGTTCCTAACCTCCATTTTAATACACGGAAAATGTTAGATTTCGAATAGGTTTATTCGATTATTTCCAACTCCACGGACGGTTACGTTCCTTTATCATTCATGCGATTTTATTTTTTTTAATACATCATTTACCCGGATTTCTTTTTTTTTTTTTTCTAATTCCATTTATCCCGATTTTTAATACCTCTTTTCACTTCCTTTCTTAAGAGATAATCCTTTAACCTCCGAAGCTGTGTAAAAGTTTTCATTAACGGCTTTGGTTGTTGGATGGTTACTACTTTCGGTCTCTAATAAAACCATTCATTTCATATTTCTGTACAACCGTATTTACAAATCCACAGTTGCTTCAGCACTCGCCACTTCGCCATTCCATTATTGTCACCATTATTCGTCTGCGTTGTTAATGTCGACATGCGTCGGAAATAAATGGCTAAAGCTTTCACAGTGATCACACATTACCCGTCGTACATAAATTAGACAACTGTGTTAAAAAGAAATTACATTTACTTAACATTTCGGGCAGCTTACACTGACCATTATCAGAAGCTAACTGCTGATGGTCAATGTAACATGAAACGTTAAGCAAATATAATTTCATTCTAACACAGTTGTGTCCCCGTAATTTCTTTATGATGAATGATGATTCGGAAACTTAGCCGCATAATCATAGTGTACCATAATTTAAATGGCCACAAAATAAATAATAGAGTCGATAAATAATGAGTAATAATGTCGAAAAGTTGCAATTAAAAATTAAACGCAATTATAAAAATACAAACATAGCGGTCAAACCCATAGAACGTTCAGAACGTGCTACACCATAGGGAGCATCCATTAATTACGTGAGCTGTTTTTCTTTTAATTTGGATCCCTTAACCCCTTGGTGAGATTTAGTGAGATTTGATGGGACCCCCTGCCCCACACGTGAAATTTACACTATATTTGTTGAAGGACTAGATTTATTTTCATAAAAGAGAAAAATAATACAACGTTAAGGTGTATCATTACGAATATATTAAAATTTAATAAAATTTCAGCAAAATTTCCACCTCCTTCTCCGACATTATCCCCCAGGGTAGAGGGCGTATCTCTATTGTCTTCCCCTCCATTTCCACCGCCAACAACTTTCTAAACAATCGCTTTTTCTTCAATTCTCACGAGCTCAAAGCTGTCATTCCCCATAATACCCTATACAGAATTGGTGTTATTTCTGGAGTTCATCCTTCTTTCTCTGTTGAGGAAATTAAAGAAGGGCTTGATTCGTCTATCCCTGTAGTATCTATTCGCCGCATCCTTCGCTCTTCCGATGGATCCAAAGTTCCCACCAGAAGTGTCGAATTAAAATTTGCCAAATCGTCTCTCCCTGAGTTTGTATCCGTTTACAAACTTCGTTTTACAGTGTCCACAATTATCCGTTCTCCCACCCAGTGCTCTAATTGTTTCCTTTTCGAACATATTGCACGCCATTGTCACAGCTCTCTTCCTTCATGTTCCCCCATTGTTCCTCTAAACATTCTTCCTCCCAATTGTACGAATCTCCAGGAGCCTCCTTTTTGTCGCAACTGCAAAGGTAATCACAGCGCTTCCGATCGAGCCTGTCCCGAATGGCAGCGGCAGAAGGACATAAAAACAATCATGACTTTCGAGAACATCTCTTTTCACGAAGCCGTTAAAGTTAAATCCTTCAGTTCCGCCTCTCCAGCCTTCTCTTATGCTAATCGCGCCGCAGCCCTTATTTCCTCTTCAAACGTGTCCTCAAAAACTTCTAAATTCCCCTCTCTTCCACGTCCTAAATCCCCCACTTTCCACAAAACTTCATTGGAAATAGTGAAAATTTAAAAATTGCAACTGATTAGAAAACCCTTAAACTAATAGCGCAGTAAACATTGTTCTTACAATATGCGGTACAAAAAAAAAAAAAAAAAATGAAGCGATGCAGTTAGACGCCTTAGGTGCATGTCCGGTTAATTAGTAAGTAATCACGAGACAACCCAAACTACTGACGCCACCTGATATATTCGCTAATACGAGTCATCAGCAGAAAATTTGTTAACGTTCTTCCCAACACTAATTATCCTAAAAAAGTATTCTCTCTGTACACTGAGTACTCATTATTACAATTTTTATATCAGGTACTTGCGTGATTTTAGGTGAAATATTAGTACTTCAAGCGAGACGTCGTGTATATTATTTTCAACGTTTCTTTGTTAACTATTTTCCGATGCCATTTTAATTTGTCTTTTGTTATCTCAAGCGAAAATTTAAATCAAATACTGTTTGAAGATATTAATAACAACATGTGTCACCTTTTTTTGCACACTTAAGACACGATGCTGATGTTGAAATGAATAATACGTTCCGAGGAGAAAATGCAATACGGGCTGCGTACATAGGTCGCTTTTGGCCACTTTTTGTGGTTTTCGAGTTTAGAAATGTCTTTTATTCCGTTCTTTAGGTAATTATTGGAAGCTGGCGCGGCGCGCTTTTCTCGAAAATTCAAAACATAGAATGCCGATTAATACCTGATTAATACATGCTAATCAGAATTTTATATCAAACGATTACGAAGTAAAAAAAAAAAAAATAAATAAATAATTTACAGATTTTTTATCTTTTACGTGAAACTACACTGTGCTCATTAAAACTGAGCGGTTGAAATACTTCAAAATAGAGTATCATAACATTTTCACATTGAAAAAAAAAAAAAAAAAACTTAAAAACATCTAAATTCTAATTGGAATTTAACATTTCGTTGTATGTGTCGACTTTCTAGTTTCACGCATCAGTCTTCACTACGTAGGACCGTTCTACTGCTTCGATAAATTTTAGCCCTACATTTTCTACTCGATTTAATCAATATTTAGGTACGACGATTGACGTCTAGCAAGGCTGCGTCCACGGGGGGGGGGGGTGACCTCCCCCGTGAGAACTGAAAAAGTTATTATAAATACACAAAAATCAAAAATTTTAAATAAATATTGATAATTTTTTAGGGTGTTCGTAAATTAAAATGCAAAATTTTTTATTACCACTATAATCAATGGCAAGTAATTTTTATTAATATTTATACGATAATTCATTTATGTAAATTATTAATATATAAATCCAAAAATGATAGAAAATGTGAATAGTATGAATATTAGTAAAAAATATATTGTTATTTATAAAATAAATATGTGAAAAAAATGTCCCCCCCCCATCAAAATTCCGAGCTTGGGCGTGACGCCTAGTATGTAGAAAACAAATTCATTAAAACCCTTTTTAATAATACATTGTTAGAAACTAGCGCAGGACACATTCTATTTCATGAAATAATGAAATTGTAAACCCAATAACAAACGTTTAAAAATAAATTAATACGCTTTCGAAAGAATTTTTCATTTTTAAAAATAGAAACAAAAAAAAATGATATGTTAATAAAAATAAATTCACGATTATCCGTCTATATAAATACGCTAAGCATTTCGGTTATATACCTATAGCGTCCGTTCTAATTAACATATGTAAGAATTTTTTTTTTATTCTCTTCCTAGATGCAAGATGAAGGGGCGAATCTATGTTTAAAACTCATATGTATACATTTTCATCGGGTAAATCGGCTTTATTCACATAACGTATTACAACAGCTGCTGCATGTCATGTGACTAAACGCTAGCACGCTATTGGTTCAAAAATAAAATTTTTAAAAAAGCTACGAATAAAATATTTAAATTAAAATAACTACCATAGTAAATGTAAATTAAACGTAAAAGTTTACCTAATAAAACTTCTACTTGCTTGGGTAACAAAATGCCCGCTTTTAGCGAACCTAGTATTTAATAAATTAGATAGCGCGCGGTAGCCTATAGTAGTTAAAGGATGCTTGGCTACATCATGGGTCTTCGGGAGTTGTCTGGTTCTCGACCCAAAAACAGCTCCCAAGTTTACCTAATTTGAAACTGAATTACGTACCGGAAAAATCTGGGAAAGTAAGGGGCAGATCCCAAATAGAAAGGACTAGAGCCCCAGTAAATTTTCTTCAGATCCGTTAGATCCTTAAGTACATTATGAAAAGCTTCATTCCACAATCAATGATATACCTTATCAAGGGTATGAGACTTACTTTACCTACTTATTTAATAGATTATTTCCATTTAGAATGAAAAATTGAAGAATTCTATTAAAAATTAACCTAAGCGTTTGATTTTTAAGTGAAAAAAATCGAAACAGAAATTTACATATTTAAAAATTATTCATTCTAAAAGACTACTAGTATGATGAAACTATCTGATTATATAATTCTCTCGGTAAAAAATTAAAATTCACCTACTATTTTCGGCTGAACAAGAAAATGAAAGGAAGCAAAATGTGAAAATTGAAAATTTAAAACAAACCTAAATCACACCGAATCAGAAAATATACAAAAATACATATATGGAACATTTTAATGATGGATCAGTAATCAGAATGAACAATGAAACTGGTGAAATCATTCACAAAATAATTTACGAGGTTAACTAAAAAATATTTATTAAAATACCTGAACCTACATATATATAAGAATTTTTTAAACGATAATACACTACATTTATATTTTATTTCGATAATCTTTCCACCCGAACCACAGTATCTATCAAATTCACAATTACATTAATCATAAACCGATACTTTCGTCTCTTTTATAATGTGATAAAAATTACTGCACCCTAGCGTAATTTTAATTTCATGCTTTAAAAAGACTCGATGATTTATTCGAAAAATTTTTAAGGGGAAACATAACGTGTCTTCTCAGTACATAAATTAAATATCGCCACCCGGAACAGTAAAAACCCTATTGAAAAGAAATTTTGAAAATAACTACTCGAAACCTAGTCTCTTTTCCGAAGAAATCAGTTTAATTGATCCTACAAAATATATGTACAGCGAGCAACGAAAATATTCGGACACTAGGTAATTTTTTCATTTTTGATTAAAAAGTTGTATTTATGCAAACTTTTTGAAAAAAAAGTGGTAAGGGCATGTTAGAACAGAGCATTAGGTAATAGAGAGAGTAAAAACTTCCGATGCACAATGATAATAACAAGCGGAAATTTGAAACAAAATAAAAGTGGTCTATTTAAGGCGCAACAAAAATATTCGGATAGCTTCGATAGAACTCAAAAATTCGATTTTAAAATCACCTTTAATATTTTGTCGGTAATGAATAACAGCATTCATCCTCCTGGGCATCGATTCAACTAATTTTTCTGTAAATTCAGATGAAATTTTTGGCCACTTTTGCTCGATAATTATTTTTAGCTATGTTTTACTTCTAATATTCGTTTCCGGAATTTTTCGATCCAAGTGGTCCCACAAATTTTTGATGGGATTGATGTCCAGTGATTGAGGTGGTGTTTTCCTGACCTTCGGACAGTTGTACAATAGCCACGACCGCGCTTTGTACGATTTACGCTTAGGGTCATCATCTTAGCAGAACTTGAAATTGTTTTCCAGACCTAATTTTTCGGCACTACATTTCAAATTTCTTTTCAGAAAGTCGACGTATGTATCCGCATTCATATTACCTTCGATAAACTCTAAGTTATCGACCCTAGACGCGGCGAAACATCCCCACACCATAAGACTTCCTCCAGCATGTTTGACTGTCGCGTTCAGGTTGTATTTTTTAAGCTCTGTGTTTGGTTTCCTCCAAATTTTTAGACGCCCGTCACTTCCGAAAACATTGAATTTACTTTCGTCAGTAAAAATTACAGTTTTCCAAAAATTTACATCACGATTAGCCCATGTTCCTTTGCAAAGTTGAAACGTATTTTTCGATTTGTTTCGCTGACTAAAGGTTTCTTTTGCGCGACTCTCGAATTGTAGCCGTTCTTTTTAATTGTTTGACGTATCGTTTGTGGGTGAACTTCAATATCAAATCTTTTTCGTGTAGTTTCGTAGATAATTTAGGCGCACTAATTGCTGGATTTTTCTTTACCTGCCTCATTATGAACCGCTGATTACGTGTTGACAATTTTTGTGGTCGACCTGTTTATGGAACTGAGTCTATCCGATCTCCTTTTTCAAAACGTTTAATGATGTCCCCGACAGTGCTGCTTCTCATATTTAATAACATTGAAATTTTACGAACAGAAAATCCTTTACTATGATTACGAATCGCTAATTGTCGTTGCTCAAAAGACGAGTTATTGCCTTTACGAGGCATTCTTTTTTAATAAATTTTAAACCGAACGTAACGCGAATGTAAAATGTATTGAACAGGTTGCCTTTGGTATGAAATGACTCACTCCCGATGAACGCGCATCGTTGTCTCATGGAAAAACCCAACACTGCTCGATGTACGTACGCGTCCGAATATTTTTTTTGCCGCTTGAAAGCGTATTACGTTACGTTATTCATTTTTTCAGTGGTTTTATTGATGATTTTTAAATTTTTTTTTACTGAATTTATTACCTAATACTCTCTTCTAATATGCGCTTACATTTTTTTTTTTTCAAAAAGTTTGCATAAATACAACTTTCTAAGCGAAAAATGAAAAAATTACCCAGTGTGTCCGAATATTTTTGTTGCTCACTGTACATATTTGTAAAAAAACGAAATATAAATTGATTAAACATATTCTATGAGTTGCATCAATATCCGGGAATACCAAAAATGACAGAAAGTTTTCTCTAAATAAAGTATTTCATGACGAATGAAAAAGTTTTTTTTTTTTTTTTAACTCAGGTTAAATCACGCTATTTTATAATATATTTATAAAAAAAATGTATAATGATTTTTAAAAAATCGTGAAATAAATTTAAAAAATGCGCTTTCTTTGCGTAACAATAATATTCAGCCGCGTTAATAAAAGTGAAAAGATTAACGGAATAAAATTTTTCAATACTTCGTCGACCACCAGCCTTTAAACCGAATCGCTGTTTTAACTTTCTATTGATTTTACCAGAACTAATGCTATAGCATTCTTCCTTAATTATCCGTTTCAAATCGTTTGGGTTAGAAATATTTGATCTAAATAGTCTCAAAGAGACGTTCAGGCGGATTGAGATTAGGACCTTGTGGAAAAGAGTTTCAAACACTTTCGGACAATTGTACACAGAAGCTACAAACGAGTATTAAAAGCTTCACGCTTTTTAGGTCATTATCCTCGACGCCGAAATCTACAATAATTTTGGAGCCACGATTTTTCAACGCTCTCGAACAAGTTTTGCTTTAATATGTTATGTCGACATCCATATGGCGGAATATTTATATTTCGCTCGATAAACGCGAATTAACCAAAAGCGAAAACTGCCATACATCCGCAAACCATAATATATCCGAGACACTACTGTGTTTTACTGTACGACACAGATTATTTTTAATTCGCTATTTGATTTGTTTCAAACATTTCGACATTCATCGTTTCCAAAAATATTAACCTTTAATCTTTTTTTACGGTTTACATTTTTGTGCGGGTTTTTTTTAAATATTAGGTTAAAACTAACTGTGACGGGGTGTACTGCTTGCGGACTTGCTTTTATTTGAAATTGTTCACGAAGTTTACCGGTAATTTTTGATATACTAATCCGCGGAATTTTTCCGTCATCTCTTATTATGAACCATTTAACGACGGTGTATGTATTTTTGTCGAATCTATTCTATTTTCCAACTTGAATCATTATACGATATCTTCGACTGTACTTTTTGTCAGGATGTAATAAATTACCCACTTCTTTCGATATGACAGACTCTTTGAATAATTCAAAGCATCTCTGGTACTTTTATATTTTCAAAGAGCATCATTAATAAGTACTTTACCAGCGACTTTTGGCGGAATCATTGCTGATATGTAACGTAAACACTTTGTATGTTACACGAAGCTGACAAACATAACAGATGTACGGGGGAAGTCCTACGAAACACGTTAGACAGCGTGACTGCCTTCTTTCGAATTTTTAATTTTTCTGCCGAATTATTGAAATTTAAAAAAAGTGATTATAAATATTTTACGTATTAAACGACGTACGTGTCAATATTTCATTAATTTAGAAAGAACACTTTAATCATTAAGTTATAGATGTTATTTTTTTAGTAAAATTGTCATTATTTCTTATTGTCCACGTATTAATCTAACTCACAGTACACATTCTTTAAAGAGAATACTTTTTGTTATTGTTGTGGTGTCTGAATATTAATTTAACTCGCAGTATTTCATAACACTTTTTTTTTTTCCCCTGCCTAGAAATCAATGATTAAAAACGGTTTATTTCTCTTTTAATAGGCATTTGCGAAATTTCAAATATATTTCCGTTTACCTATGAAAACCTTAAGATCACTGAAAATAAATATTACCTTTAAAACTTCAGTAATTTATCAAAAACCTCCATGCAACTGCTCGGTGGTACTTAAATTTCCTATTGCCGTTTAAAAATCATGTTAGTTATCAATAGAAAGTCTACCGTCGAGTACATTAATTCATTATAATTTTAAAAAGAATTTTTATGTATACTTAAGTATTGTTTTTAATGAGTAAAATGTCGGTTATTCGGTTAAAATTTGAATTGTAAAAGAATTTTCTTAAAATACAAAATTTATACCAAAGTGTAAATGTAAACTTAGCTATTTACCCGGTTACTGCAAATATTTACTTTCACCGACAACCGAATTTATATTTAACCGTATTTTTTCTAATAAACCGTAACAAACAGAAAAACTAATACTACTTTTTACAATTGAAAATCATTTGTGCTTCTTTTTCGATACATTTTTAACATCCCGTGTTATAAATCACTATAGTAACAGTGTCGAAATCTTTAATGAATATTGTTTAAAAAATAAAGAATAATCTGACGAGAATTCGCGATTTATTTACGTTTTCGAGTATAAACGATTTTTGATTTATTTACAAACTTTCATAACGTAATTATTACTTACGATACCAAATTATGACTAAAGAAAAATGTAAACTTTGAAAAATAGAAATGAATATGAAACATACCATATCTGGAGAGAGAAACGTCTCAGTGTCTTTATTCCTAGAACGCTAATTTTCCGGTACGGATGGAGTATGTAGCAAACCGGGAAAATTTCCGATAAGCCGCGGCGATTCGGCGCCGGTTGTGTCTGATGCACTTTTCGGAAATGATTGCTAAAATAAATAATTAATAAAATTTTTTTTTTAACTGTTCTATACCAGAATTTTTCCTGATTTGAACGATGAAAAGATACATCGCAGCGCCGTTCTAACATATATACTATGTGTCAAGGCCGCGGCCAAAGGATGGGTTTTGGGGGGTTAACACCCCCCCCCCCCCATGAGAACTGAAATAGTTATTATAAATACATAAAAGTCTGAAAAAAATCAAAAGTTTACAATTTTAGGGTGTTCTTACTTTTAAAAGAAAAAAGAAAAAATATATTCCATATTTTTAAGTACTTCATTAATATTTTATTCAATTTTTTTTTATTACGAGTATAATAAATAACATTTGTAATTTTTATTAATGTTCATATACGGGGTAATTCATTTATGTAAATTATTAATATATAAATCAAAATGATGGAAATGATTAATAGTATGAATATTAGTGAACAATATATTGTTATTTATAAAATAAATATGTAAAGAAAATTTTCAACCCCCCCCCCCCCCCCTTCAAAATTGTGCGCACGGGCCTGCTATGTGAACAACATTCAGTTTTTTTTCTTTTTTTTTTTTTGGTAGAAAACAATTCTCATTGAGAAAGCTGACCAGCACCCTGAACATCACCGCATTCTAATCCTATATCGGCTAGCGTCTATTTGTGTATAGCGTGATCTCTTACCGCGTGTGAAATCTGTTACACCGATTGGTCGTTTTTTTTTTCGTCATTTTTAACCGAGAGTGTAGTGAAATTTGAAATTTCACAGTAAGCGCTATTTGTATATTTTGATTTTATTGTGCCTGATGCCATTATCTTGTATTCTCACATCGCGGCATTTAATTTTCTGAAAATGTCGCCCCGGAAAATCACAGTGTTTCCTTCTTCCAGAAACTAGAATTGACCTAGGGAAAAGTTTTCGAAACAAAAAAAAAAAAAAATTAAAAAAAAATTGCTAAAAATAGGCTTTTATTTCTGCACTAAAAAGTACAAAATAACTTTATCACAGGTGCGACTACCAGATACGCGTATCTTAACATTAAAATCTGAAACTAAAAAATATTCTGAAAAATAAAAGCGGATTAATAATTAAATATTAATATTATAATACATCTTAAGCCAAAACTACAATCACTATTTAATGTTGTTCCATTGTTGTGCATCACAATACCACACACACACACACACCGAAAAAGTTTTTGTAACTGCGGCTCCGCCTTTATTTTTCAGAATATTTTTTGTAGTTTTAGGTTTTTATGTTAAAATGCGTATCTGGTAGTCGCACACTAATAAAGTTGTTATTTTGTACTTTTTAATGCATTAATAAAAGGCTATTTTAAAATTTTTTTTTTTTAATATTTCGTCCGGTAACCAAAAATTATCCAACTGCATACTTTCATGTAAAATATACTATTTTAACCACTTTTAACCGTATTTTTTTTTATTATATATTTCACTTTAAATATATTATATTTCGCAGATTACCTTGACGCGTGAAATTCACCTGACTGAAGCTAATTTTAAAGGAAACATGCTTCAGGCCTCTTTTTAGTGTCTACGAGCGTGCACGGAAAGACAAAAACGCGACTTTGTCTAATAACTGGCGAAAAAATACGTATTACGAGGCTCTATTAAAATATTTAAGTTTCAACATCGACTTCGACGTATGAGAAAATCGTTTTAATTATAAATATAAATTACAAAAAAAGTGCCATCAGCAATCACGCGTTAAACTATGTTATGTTTTATATTAAGTGCATTTTAGTAACACTGCGCACTATCTATGTATATGTTAAAAAACCCGCATTAAAACCGACTTCTGAACAAATAAAAAAGGCGGAGAAATTTCGAAAAATCAATTAACAAAAAATGTCGTCCCGGTTTCGCATATTTCGATGAACAACGTCACTTACAAATTGTTTAGCCGATGATAGCCCGATTTTGAGTATACAGCATTGGTATAATAAAATAAACTTTAATAACAAACAATATAGATCAATAAATTAGATAAATACCTATTTAGAAACGTTTTCGGGCATAACCCATCATCAGCTAACACTAACTTAAAGGAAACTTTTTTACACCTGCCATGTTTATTCCTCTTTACATCTACTATATATACACATGTATTCCCTATATTCACTTCAGTATGTTTTAAGTTTCCTTTAAGTTAGTGTTAGCTGATGATGGGTTATGCCCGAAAACGTTTCTAAATAGGTATTTATCTAATTTATTGATCTATATTGTTTGTTATTAAAGTTTATTTTATTATACCATTTTAACAAACAGGATGTATTCACCTACATACAGCATTGGTAATCGAACGGAAAAATTTCAACTGCTCAATTACTGCGCCGTTGTCAATTTAATGATTTTTTTTAATACGGCGATAAAATTAATCTTATTACGAAAAGATATTCCGGAAATATTACACATAATAATAAAAATGTCCGCACATTATTGAATATATATCGAGGGCCACCCAAAAAGTTTCAACGATTTCAAAAATGTATAGAAATATTCGTTTAGTAATGTTAGAACGACCACAATGCTCTAAGTAAACGTCAATTTTATTCCTGATATGCGTTAGTAACCATGTCGCATTGGCCGAAGCAGCATCGCGCGTTTGCGGTCGAACGTTGCTTTTGAACCGGTGAGTCTGTGATACGTGTGCGGCAGGAATTCCGAAAACATTTTAACATTGCTCCGCGAAAACCGGTACCAAATCGTAGCACAATATTAAACTGGATTAAACATTTTCGCGAAACAGCCAACCCCTCCGGTTGTCCAAGGAAGTGCTCGCACGCCTCAAAACATCGAATGAGTGCGCAACTCTTTCCAGGACGTTCGGTAGAGCAAATATTGCCTTGTGATCTGCATTATCATCCGTTCAAACTGGTTGTCACACAATTACTGAAGCCAACTGATTATCACGCTGGAAAATCTTTCGCCGAAACAACGCCCGATAAAATTGAAAAGGACGAATTCAATGTGAATAATCTGATAATAAGCGATGAAGAGTAAATATCCAAAATTGCCGTTATTGGGCTCCATCGGGTGATAATCCGCACATTATTCGTGAAAAACCATTGCACGATCCGCGTAAGACAGGGTGGGCCGGTGTAGCCAACTTTATAACACCGGTGGATAGCCTCCTCTTCTTGTTCCGGCGGAGTAACAATCATATCGAAACACTTTTTAAAAAAGTTAATATTAAAATTATAAAATATTTAATAACTTCTAACGGATTATAATAATATACGTTATTGTCCTGCGCACATATCAAGTATAATTCGACACCTACGAGTTCTCATATAACTAAATGAATATGTGAGAAATAAAAATAATCCGGAACGTTTTAGTCGTTTTACAAAAGTTTTATAACAAAAAATGTTCAACATCTCTGATTCTGCGCCCTCGAAATAATTTTTCGGTAGGTCACACAATTTGAATTAACTGTATACTCGTATTTTTTATACGAGTCACCTACACGCACTTTAATGAAAGCGACGAAAAATGAAAATAAAATATCATCTATGCCCTGAATGATAGTAAAACTAGGAACATTTTTATTATTTTACTTCTTCAATGCTCCAAATATAACATTTATTATGCGAGGAAGGATCAATAAGTAAGTTACACCGGCGCACGTAGTTTCTATCTAAATTAACGTACAACCCCCACTCCGGCTTACCGGTTTCATTCTCTATCCCCTCGTGAAAGAATAAAACCGGTATCACCTTGTTTGCTTCATTAACAGTATCGGATCGTCCAACATTAAGAGGCGAGGTGCGGTTTCTGTAGGATAAAAAATCTCATAATCCCGCTGAAATTCACCGATAAATATGTGAAGTGTACGGTGATAAAGCAATGTCGCGAGACCCATGGTGTCCAAATGGTGCCGTATGTTCGAGAAAGGACGAAATTATGTGGAGGATAAAGCGTGCAGCGGTCGGCCGTGAACTTTAGATGCAAATGTTAAGCGCCCGAAAACTCTCATTTTATCAGATCGCCGGATTAAAATTCCGAGAAATTGCGGCAAAAATAGACATTTCTTACGGTGCGGTGAGTATAATTATTCGTGAAGAATTGCTTTTTCGCAAGTTGTGCTCACTCCATGTGTTTGATCATTTTTTGCCCTAGGAAAAGAGCGTTTCGCGAACGACGAAGTGAAGAATTTCGTCCTGAATTGGTTAGCCGAAGTTGGGGACGGACGTTTTTCAAACAAGGCATCGTCGAAAAATCGGTACCACGTTATGACAAGTGCTTGAATGTTTTAGGTGAATACGTCGGAAAATAGAGAAAGAACTTTGTAGATTTTAAAAATATATTTACATATTTCTTATTGTTTTGTTTTGTTTTTTTTTTTAACGCCAAGTGTAACTTACTTATTGATTGCCCCTCGTATAACGCACCGCTGGATTTCGAAACAATTTAAACATGAAATTTCCAAACAAAATGTCGATATACGCTCCAATTTCTGTGTACTGCGAGTTGTTTAACAGTTTATAAGCACCAATGTAGAGTAAAATAAATCATATAAAAAACCGATAATTGCGTGTTTTCTGAAATAAAAATTTTTATTTTTTACACCGGCGAATAAACGATAAATCGTATTATTAATACGATCTAATTCAAATTAACCTTGACTGGTCCAGACAGAGATGCCTTACGGAACTTAAAAGTTATTATTCTTAAGAAATACAATTTATTTTACTTAACAATCTCGATAATTTATCGCAAATCTTTAAAGTGTCATGTGCAGTAAGTTACCCCTAATGCGGTATTATTTCGTGAAATTAAACTTTTTTTATATTACACTCATGGAGGATCTGAATCAATGCCGGTGGTTACTTTCTCTCGACCGCCTTTGTTTTTCCAAATTTCTCTTCCGTAACATTCAATTTCAGATTTTCGATACGTATACCTTCTGAGATCCGGAACGAAACAACTTCCGAAAACTCATGATATATCTCTCTGGTTTGATAGCCGAGCACCTTAACTGCTCTAGCGATATTTAAATTATCATTCGAGCATATTTAACGATTAATGGAATAAGGAACAACAAAAAAAGTGCATCCGTAAAATGTTATTTACTCTAATACTTATTACGTATTTGTAAATTACAATCCGCGCGAGTTATTATTTAAGTTGCTACTATTGTGAAGTTTTTATTTTGTAAACTATTACATCACGAGTTTTTCATGTGTATAAACACACGCTGCGTGTTGACTGTAAAATTTAAAAAATCCAACAGCGTCAAAAATTGTCCACGATTACTCCGAACGCAACAGCGAAAGGTATGTTGTACTTGACGATTATAAATTTTACCGCTGTAAGTGAAATTATCGATTACGGTATTTTTTTAAATTTTTTAAAAATTCCTTTTTTATAATATAACCGAAGCGTTTGAAATAAATAAATATTCCCCATTCAAATTTACATTATTACGAAGACTTTAATTAATTTTTGAATTTTTTGAATAATTTTACCGATGAAAAGTCTAATTTTTTTTCAAACATAACTTTATCCTGGGGTAACTTCGTGCGGCAAAAATTTACTTTAACACGAATATGTTTTTCTACTGGGGGTCATTTCAAAATTTGTGTAACGACACAAAAAAATACAACGCTACAAATGATACGATCATCATCATCAAAAAATGACCGTCATCGAACGTTGGCTAACATGCTTGAAATCTTCCGTCTATTTAGAACCGTTCGGAACAAATTAGTAACTGGCAAATTGAACCAATCCGACAAATTCTGTAACCAGGTTGTCTTTCTTCTTCCTCGCGGCCTCATCCCTGTAATCTTCCCCTGCATTATGTAGCAGGCTATATTGTTCTGGGTGTCGCATTACTCGACTAAAATACTTCAGTTTTTGCGATACTTAATTTCTCTCACTAATTGTCTTTACTCATACGTTGTAGTACTTCCGAGTTGCGTGTATTTTATCTGTCCACTTTATGCCAAGAATTCTACGATACAGCCACATCTCGCAGGCATCCACACACACACAGTTTTCGTTCTACTGGTTTTTTAATTACCCAGCTTTCGCGCCGCATTCAGTAATACCGAGAATTTTACCAGCCTCATTTTCAGATCCAGTTTTATGTGTTTCTGCTACATAATATTGTTTTTAATTTTATAAATGCACTTCGAGCTTTTCCGATCCGAATTTTTATTTCGTTGTACATATCCCATCGATCATTTCGCTATTGGAGCCAAGGTAATCGATATTTTTCATTTTCTCCAACTTTTTCCCATAAGCTGTGAGTAGTCCTGTATGTGAATTCGAAGCTGATTTACTGATCACTAATATATGTACTTGGTTTTGGAAATGTTGTAATCCATAATCATCACACACGGCGGTAAATATGTACATCTGAGAAACGTTGTAGCTCGTTTAGATTGCTATCAGAATCGTGTGATCCGCAAATTTAATATTTATTTTATTTCCATTTATTTTAATATCTCCCTTAAATTTTCTCTGTACTTTTTGAAAATTTTTTTCCGAGTATATATTAAACAGTATCGTCAGAGACAAGATGCAACCTTGTCTCACCTCTCTGCATATCGCCACTTCTTCTGTGTTTTCCGATGCTTACCGACTGATGCCAATAAAGATTTTTTATAATATGTGTATCTTTACGATTAATTCCTGCTATTTCTAATATATCCATCATCTTGTTGTGTTCCATCCTATCGGATGTTTTTTGGAAGTCCACAAAGCATATGTAGATTGGACGTGCAACAGCTCTATATCGCTGGATCATTGCTGAATAAAGCGTCCCTAGTGGCTAGCTTTTTCTTAAATCCGAACTGAGTGTTGCTCAATTGTTCATCTATTATTTTTTTTTGGTATAATCTTGCAGGTATTATTCTGAGAAAAATTTTTAATATGTGACATCATTAAGCTAATTCTGCGATAGTCACTACATTCTCTGGTATTTACCTTTTTTGGTATCATTAGAAATATGGATTTCATCCAATCATTTCGAATGCGTCCCGTGTCATATATTTTATTAAACAGTTGAAGTAAATTGGATTTTTGGTCTTTTTCCCAAGTATTTTTATTAAAATATCCGCATTGTCTTTCTGGTTTTTGCCATTTTCATAGCTTGCTCATTTTTTCCATCAGGATTGCACTGATTTGCCCTGCTTATCTTTCGTTTCCAGTTTTACATAGTGAAATAAATTTCCCTACGTATTGTTTCCATACTTTTATTTAATCATCATCATTAGCAATTATTCTACCTTTCTTATCAGCAAGTTTATCGAACATTTTATTAAAGGGACCAGCTAATTCCTTCATTTTTTTGTACATGTTAAACGGATTATTTTTCTCATTCAGGATTTCAATTTCAGAGCACTGTTCTTCATACCATATTTTTTAGCTTCGCGTATTTTCTCTTTCGTATTACACGGGGTTAATGTTATTGTATTTCTCTTTATCCCGGTTTTCAAACAGTCGCTTTTTTTCCATCAGTGCTAAAATTTCATCTATCGTCCGCTTTTGTTTTTTTTTTTGTTAACATTTTTTTTTTTTTTTTTTTTTTTTTTGGCCCGGCAAGAAACCATTTGGCCACCAACACCTCTACAAATAACCTAGACTAACAGAATAGTGTGTGGCAATATTAACACTAATAATTAGACATCCACAATACAATTCAAACACACATGGCCGCCATGATATGACATAGCCCACAAGTGTCAAGAAGGATATGGAATTAACATTGAAAATTACACTCTCATAATACAACTTGACCACACATGGCCGCAATGATTTACATAGCCCACGAGTGTCAAGAAGGATAAGGAATTAACATTGATATTTACACTCTCACAATACAACTTGAACACACATGGCCGCAATGATTGACATAGCCCACGAGTGTCAAGAAGGAAAGAATATAAAATTGACACTGATCACATCACACTCCAAGTGCAATAGGCACTGGGATGCGACTGGACAGCAGCAGGTCAAGGATCAAGGATATAGGTTTAGAACCGAGTAATTAACAAGTTGTAAGACATCGGAAGATGACATTTACTAGCCACATCAGAACTCCTTGATGGTTAACTGAAGCCGGGCCACAAAATCAAAAACAAAAAAAAAAACAAAAAAAAAAGTAAAAAAGCAAAAAACAAACAAACAAACAAAAAAAAAAGTAAAAAAGCAAAAAACAAACAAACAAACAAAAAAAAAAAAAAAAATTTAAATAATGATTTTACTTCTTTTAATAAACTTGAATATTATTGACAACACACGATTACCTGAAGCGAGTAAGGGGAAAATACAATAAGGTGGAAATGAACCGCAGGCCTTTAAATCCTCCAAAAGGAAGACTCGGTCTCTGGCTAGCGCCTCGCAATTAAACAATAGGTGATTAATTTCCTCACGATAACCTGTACTAAAATGCTCATTACAATTGGAGTGTAGAGGGGTTTCAACCCAAAAATTTAGTCGCACCCTGTTATGCCCTGTACGAAGTCTGCAGATAGTAGTCACAAACTTTCGCACTAAACTATCCGGAACATTAGAAATATTGAAATACCAGGGTCTAGCTGGAAGAGTCGATTGGACCAATTCGTAAGACCTGCCTGTACTAGGCGCACTCTTGATAATATTTTCCCATTCGGTTAAGTTATCTCTTTTAACCTTCTCTAAAAGATCCGTTGACGGGATATAGGGGTATATTATCCCATCCCAGGCAGCGTCTTTAGCTGCCTGATCCACCACTTCGTTCAATAAGATCCCACAGTGACTAGGGATCCAACAAAACTTTACTGTACCCCCATTGTCCCGAATGTTAGCGAGTTTTAATTTGATTTCGAATATCAACGGGTGGTTCTGATGCTTAAAGTGACTGTTCCTAAGGGCCAAAAGGCTGCTTAGACTGTCTGAGCATATTACCGATTTTCCTCTATCGTCTGCAGCGTTTAGAATAAAATCGCAGGCCTTGTCAATGGCGAGCAGCTCAGCAGTAAAAACAGAAGCCTCAGGTGGAAGCTTAAACTTAAATACTAATTTCTCTTCCGTTATGAATGCCGCGCCCGTCGCCTTCCTAGACCCTGAGAATTTGGCGCCATCCGTAAATATTCTTAGGAAAGAAGGATATTCGGATTCCATTAATTGCAAAAAGCAAGAATTAAATACATGGAGGGGAAGGAATTCTTTCTTTAAGTTGTTTAGGAGGTCTAAATTTACGTCTATTTTAACTGCATTGATAATAAACGGGAACATAAAATATCTAGATGGCAAAACGGGAATAAGGGCGGGGCAATATGAGCTGTACCTATTGACATTTTTAATTAAAAGCGGTTTCTTACGCTGTACAAATCTCCATTCGTTTGAAATTTTAATGAATTTTTTAAAAATTAATGGCTGGAGGAAGTTGCAATATTTAATTAAAAACCGATCTGCCAAAAGAGATCTTCTTACCTGTAGGGGAGGAATTTTGGATTCCATCTGAAGACTTATAGTAGGAGCCGATCTAACATTCCCTGTTATAAGCCTCAATCCCAGATTCTGCAGAACATCTAACTTACCCAGAAGCGACTTTGAAGCCGATCCATAAAAAATCGCACCGTAATCGAGTTTAGACCTAACAATAGCTTTATACAGAAGACCTAAAGTTACTGGGTCGCCTCCCCAGGAAGTGTTGCTAATCGCCTTCAGTGGATTAAAAGTCCTGGGTAACTGTTGGAGCAACGTCTGTATATGGAATGCCCAAGTTAATCTGGAGTCTAGATACATGCCCAGATATCTCACCTGTTTAGAGAACGTAATGTTTTGATTATGCATTTTAATTATTATATCCGGTTGAGAGTAAGGCCTAAGAGTAAATAATGTAATACAAGATTTGGATGGAGACAAGTCCAAACTAATCTTTTGAAAAGCATCATGAGAAACGTTTACTGAAAATTGATTATTCTGTATACAATAAGAAAGATTTTTATCTCTACTATATACAACAACATCGTCTGCATATGATAAAATATTTGATGCAGAGGGTAGCTGAGTACATAGGATTGATCTGATATAAATGTTGAACAATAAAGGACTCAACACCGATCCTTGAGCAAGTCCCCGATAAACTGTACGGAGCTCTGTTCGTTTAGAAAATGGGTTTAGGAAATAGAGCAATCTTTTCGAAAATAATTTACACAGAGTTATTACCATGAGATTTGGTATTCCTAAGTCGGTTAATTGCTTAAACAGGATGGGAATGGAAACATTGTCAAAAGCTCCCTTAACATCCAAAAATGTGGCCAGAAGAAACTCCCTATTAATGAACGACTGGTAAACGTCATTTAAAAAACTAGCAATACAATCCAAAGTCCCTAAACCTGGACGAAACCCAAACATATTGTGCGGAAAGACGTTGTTACTTTCAAGCCACCATATTAAACGATTCTTTATAACCAGTTCAAATGCTTTTCGTAGGCAGGAAGCCAAGGAAATTGGCCGGTAAGAAGATGCTTGAGCAGGAGATTTCCCGGGTTTCAGGATAGGACATACAAGAAACCGCCCCCAATCATCCGGAACCAAACCCCGTTGCAGCAGATCATTAAAGACGCCGACAAGAATAATTTTGGCGTTTTCAGACATGTTCTTTAGGACCGAATATGTTACGCCATTTATGCCAGGTGCTGAATCTTTCTTCTTATTTAATGGGACAAATAGTTCGGTATAGGAGATAGGTTGTAGCAAAAAATGATTCGCCGCCGTATGAGTTTGTGGCGCCTGATTGATTTCATTTAACTCATCCGCCGTAGGCACGTACGGAGGGGACGCCAAGCTAACAAACTCCTGAAACCAGTCCGCATTACCTATGACATTACTCGGTGTTCTATTGTCCTTGAAGCGTTTGGCCAAAAACCAAACCTCCTTTAAAGGTGTGTTCCTATTAAATTTGCTACATAAATTCTTCCAGGAAGTTTTTTTGCTTAATTTTAAAAGTTTACGTGTTTCAGCAGCAACTTTTTTATATTCCATGTATGATTGCATGGAGCCTTCTAATCGAAATTTCCTCAAAGACTCATTACGGCTTCTGATTTTTAATTCACACTCACTATTCCACCAGGCCCCCCAGGGGGGCACTTTATACCCCTTTGGGATCCGGAGCTCTAACCGGAACCGGGCGCGTCCACGGGTGGTGGATAGTGGAACGACCAGCAGATATGCTGGTTCGCTGCGAATAACTAATAAGCAGTCGCGAACCAAGAGCGGCTACTGGTGGAAAATCTCTAGTAGATGATTCCAGTAGCGACAGGGCAATGAGGTACGAGGATGTGGATGGGCAGACTGAGGAACTGACTATCAAAAATCCACATATACCTAACGACCATCTCACCCTCAGCGAGTTGTGGTCGCTGTCAAAACCTCACACTGCTAGTCCTCAGTAGCACCCCGTTTGTCTGACGGTTAGGATTATTATCCAAGACACTAGTGTACGGCAGCAGGTGCACCAGTAGACTGCAAAGGCGATGAATATAATATTCAAATCGGCGATGTGTGTCATATCAACAAGTGAAGCCACAATGGCCCAATCAGTTGTTGAACTACGCCATGGAAAGAAGAGAGAACCTATCATGGTATTGTCTCAAGAAAACCAATCAATCAATCAATTAACCATGAAAAAGCCAAAAATCAATGTTGTTACGCAATGCGATCCGACTAGCAATCGGCGCTGCGACTCCGGGGTCGTAAGTGTTAAAATGGTGACCGGCTATGGAAGGATGGGTGACCAGGCCCTTCGTAGAAACTATGCGACTGGCACAAGAGAAGCAAGTGAAACGAAGATTAAGATACCGTTAATAAAAATAGCCACCTGGAACGTAAGAGGTATTAACATACCAGGAAAATTGGCGGTTATAGAAGCATCAATGAACAAAATCGACATATTGGGGCTTGCTGAGACTCACTACAGAACAACAGGGCACTTTGTAACAGAAAATGGAAACCTTATGATATGCTCCAGTAACGAGAAAAAGTCGAAGAATGGCGTAGGAGTCATAATCAGTAAGACAATATCAAAGGCATTAATGGGATACTACTCAATGAGCGACAGAATCATGGTAATAAAACTCCGATCCTCCCCCATACCGTTAAATTTGATACAGGTGTATGCCCCAACATCGAATTCAACTGAAGAAGAGATAAACAACTTTTATGGGGCATTACAGGATACAATCAACGATATCCCAAAAAGGGAAATATTGATAATACTCGGGGACTTCAATGCAATTGTAGGAGAGAATACCCAAGATACCCAGATGCGACAGGTAGTCGGAAAATATGGACTTGGAAAAAGAAATAATCGAGGAGATCTTCTTATTGACCTCTGTGCCGAAAATGAGCTGTTAATAGCTAACACCAACTTCCAACATCATGCCCGTAGACTCTATACATGGCAGTCACCAGATGGCGCAACCAGGAATCAAATAGACTATGTATTAATACGAAACAGATGGAAAACGTCTATTAAAGACGTCAAAACTTATCCAGGCTTAGATTGCGGTACGGACCACAATGCATTAGTTGCGGAACTAAAGCTAAGGATACGAAATATAGCTAAGCGCAACATAAGCACTAATCGATGGTACCTGAAAGATAATAATAAATACAAAACGGAAGTCATACGAGGGCTAAATGAAATAACAGAAAACAAAATTGAAGATCTGACCGCAAATGAACTGTGGAGTAGATATAAAAGAGTACTGATAAATAATGCGGAAAAATACAGAGGACCTGAAAGACCAAGGAAACCATGGATAACTGAAGATACCTGGAATAAAATTAAGGAAAGAAAAAAAGTAAAGATGCAGAGAAGTAATAAGGAAAGAGAAACCAGGATATATAATGACCTGACACGCCAAATCAATCATATGATGAGGAAAGATAAAAACAAATTTATAATGAACATATGCGGTGAAATAGAGAGTCATGCGCAAAACAATGAAACTAAAGACCTCTTTAAAAAAGTGGCATACCTAAGCAGAGATTTCCATGCAAGACACACGGCTATAAACGATCAAAATGGAAAACCCATTGTAGATAAACGCTTAGTGTCAAAAAGGTGGCGTGAATACTGTCAAAAACTAATGACAAATCAAAACTCGAAGAAAACACAAAGGCAACCACTATTTCTGGGAGACACTCAAGAACCACCGATCCTCCGCATAGAAATCGAGAATGCAGTAAGAAAAATAAAGTACAATAAATCAGCAGGATGCGATGAAATAGTTACGGAAATGTTTAAAGCAGGTGGAGAGAAACACATTAATATACTACACCATATATGCAACAAAATTTGGAGAAGCAATAAATGGCCAAAGGACTGGACCGAATCAATCTACATTCCAATATATAAAAAAGGAAATAAGCAAGATTGTAACAATTATAGATTAATCGCTCTAATCAGCCATGCGAGTAAAACCTTACTATATGTAATAATGGAACGACTGAAGACATATCTCTTACCACAAATTTCAGAAGAACAAACAGGCTTTATGCCCGGGAAAGGAACACGTGAACAACTACTCAACGTCAGGCAGATAATCGAAAAAGCCTATGAATACAATGTTCCGACAATATTCTGTTTCTTAGATTATTCCAAAGCCTTCGATAAGGTGAACTGGAACACGCTGTGGGTAATACTTAAAGAAATGGGCGTACCAGAACATCTAATTATACTAATTAAAAACCTATACGAAAACAACAATGTTTATGTTAAGATAGAAAATGAAAAATCTGAAAACTTCAAAACGGAAACAGGCGTCAGACAGGGATGCATCCTATCTCCTATTCTATTTAACATATATAGCGAGTGGATTATGCGTCAGGTAACTGAAAATTGGGAAGGCGGAGTCAATATCGGTGGTAGGAAAATAAATAACCTACGCTACGCTGATGATACAGTTATAATTGCTACAAGCGAAAGAGAACTGGCAAATTTACTGGACCGGATTGAATATCTCAGCCGTAGGGCTAATCTCACACTAAACCGATCAAAATGCACAATAATGGTGGTTGACAGAGCACATAAACTATCCGGAAAATTTACCCCATCGCTCAATATTGACACGAAACCTGGAACCATATACCTCGGCGCCTATATAACCAACGATGGAAACTGCGAGATAGAAATAAGACGAAGAATAGGCCTGGCAAAGAATGCGCTAGGTAAACTTACAAAAATATGGAAAGATCATCACATAACATGTCAAGTGAAAAAAAGGCTGATGCAAACGCTGATACACTCAATATTCCGGTATGGTTCAGAATCTTGGAAAATAACGGCGGCTTCACGTCGGAAAATCGAAGCCTTTGAGATGACCTGCTATAGGCGCATGCTAAGAATATCCTGGATAGAACACAGAACCAACCAGTCAATTCTAAAACAGCTACATATTACACCGACGCAACGACTATTGCCCACGATAATAAGGCAGAGTCTAGGGTTCTTTGGGCACATAATGAGAAGGAATGGTTTGGAACGAAATATTATACAAGGAAAAATGAAAGGAAAAAGGAGTCGGGGACGGCCACCGATGAGGTTCCTAGATCATCTCACAGCTGCTACAAAAATGCCGCTGCCGGAACTAATAAAATCAAGCAACAACAGAGAAGAATGGCGACAGGTGGTCGCTCGATCCACTGGTTTATGATGATTGGTCACGACGTCCGCAAACGGACAATACTACTGAAGAGAGAGATTCCACCAGGGCTTAGATTGTTTTTTCCCCTTATATAGGGTCGCTCGCGGGGTTGATTCTTGTAAAGACGTTAAAACGGCCTGCTGAAATAGATTATATTTATCCATAGGCTCGACCATGGTATTGACTTCACGAATGCCTAAGTCCAGTGCATTTTGAAATCTACTCCAATCGGTCTTTGCAAGTTTCCATCGTGAAATATTATCATCTAAGTAAGATGGGTCAGCAGCGGTGGAGTTGGAAGACTCTGAACCGATGTCAATAACGATAGGGAAATGATCGCTACCCAATGAAATGGGGAGCACTCTCCAAGAGCAGTCCAGGAAAATATCATTTGAAACTAACGTTAAATCCACTGGATTGTTTGAAAATTGCGGATTCCCGAATTTTGTAGCCGAACCATCGTTAAGGAGACAAAGTGATGAATTAGAGATAATATTCATCACTGCCCAACCTTTTCTGTCATTCCGACTACATCCCCAACATCTATTTAAAGCATTAAAATCCCCACCCAGAACGATGCGTGTTTCGCCCAAATTATCTAAGGCTCCGAGGATGGTTTCCGGGTCAAATAAATGGTTTGGAGGGGAATAATAAGAAATAAAAATTACAGAGCAGCTCCCATAAGTAACGAAAACTGAAACTGCATTAGATTTCGTATTGTTGTTGGAATCAGTTAGGTTTAGATTAATTGGATGGTGAGTAAACGTCCTCTTGACGAGAACAGCTACCCCACCGTACCCATCCTCTCTATCATCTCGGTAGCAACTGTAATTATTAATATGAAAGTATTTATCGTTAGTAAGCCACGTTTCTGATATTAAGATGATATCCACATCGTGATTAAACAGAAATACCTCCAAGTCACACTTATTAGCGAGAATACTCCGGGCATTCCACTGCAATACTCGAAGCATTTTGGGGAGAACAACTAAGTGGCTAAAGTAATGCTGAAACAACTAAATAAAAATAGCTGGAGTAAATTAAACATAAAATTATGCTAATTCCTGAAAAATAAAATAAAAAAAAAACAAAAAAAAAAAAATTTAATTAATTTTAAAAAAAAAAACCTTTATTATTTGTATTATTAATAAATTATTTTCTATTAATTATAATGATTTTATATTCTTTAACGGTAGTAATTTTTTGCCTTTTATATTTGTGCTTTTCTTGCTAATTGTATTATTTTTATTACTAATGTTACCAATGCTTCCATTACTATTATGATTATTATTTTTAGATTTATTACCGATAGTATCCTTCTTTGTACCAGAAGCCATCGGTTTAGTGCTATCTGAACTAGTTGTAACAGAAGATTCGGAGTTATTCCATCTTCTGTTCATTGAAAGCCTATTTTTTAGAATTAATTTTCTATCATTAAACTTTTTTTCCTCGTCAGAGGACATAAAGGGCACTGTTCTTTTTAATGCGCGCGGCAATAGCTGATTTGGGTCGTAGAGACCTGTCTTTCTAGACATGGGTCTAGGTTTATATGCGGGTATATTAACATTGTCTTCTTCATGATTCTTCGGAGTAATTGCCGGAAACTCGTCGTAATGTGTGAGCAGAGAAAATCGGTTATTAGTACGGTTCGAATATAAACTTGACTGCTTGTACGTTTGCGGAACTTCCAACGAGGCTTCCTGGAAATTCAGATTATGAGTTGCCATTATCTCGTTAATGGCAATCTGCCGCTTTTTCTCTGGACAAGAGGGATCAGTTGACTTATGAGATTCCTTGCAATAGACACAAGCTTGGACTGAACTGGCACATTGATCTTCGACGTGGTCGGAACTTCCACATTTCAGGCATCTGGCACGTCCCTTACATTGACTGGAGATGTGCCCATACCTTAAGCAACGGAAACATTGACGGGTTCGCCTAATAAAGGGTTCACAGCTGAAACGTACGTTCCACAAAAATACATAGGCTGGCAGGGTTTGGCCTTCAAATACAATAAGCACAGAAGTGCTTGGAACGAATTTAACTTCCTTATCCACGATGGCTCTCCTCTTTAATCTTTGAATACGATTAATCAAGAAGGGCTCACAATCGATCATATCAAAAATTTCTTCCTCTGTGTACTCGATATCGACGTTTTTAATGACAGCAGATCGAGAAACTAAGTAGGATGGGATATAAGTGTTATAGCCAATCGACGTGAAACAAGGATGATCAACAAGTTCATTAGCGGAACTTGGAGAGGTGTATTGAACAATCACCCGATTCCGACTTACCTTTTTAATTTCAAATAAATTTTTTGATAGAGAATTTCTTCTTAATATTTCTGCGACTTTCAGGGCACTAATTGATATTCTATCTAATTGGTCAGAAGGAATTCGTTCAACAAAAACCTTATATATACTCGAATCGTTCGGACAATAAGATTCAGAATATCGATTTTTATTTTTTTTTTTTTTTTTCCCCCTACCCTGGGCGCGCCAGCGGCCTTGACCCAACAACATGAAAAATTAACAGTTATAACTAAATAACCAGGCGGTCAGAAATGGAGAGGACAAAGGACAGTAGCAATGGGATAACTGAAGGCAATGGGAAGGAAAGAATATAGGTAGCGTTAACGGGTTTTTATTAATGATTCTACTACTACTACTAGAATTGTATTTGATATAATTATCGTCATTATTACCTTCGCTATTCTTATCATCGTTATTATTATTATTGTTCTTATTATGATTGCTGCCGATGCCGGTGCTATTATTATTACTTTTATTTGATCTAATGATGTTGTCAGAGGACAAAGCTGATTTCGTCATTTCGGTACCTGACATATTATCAGTAACCGCCGACGAATTATCGATGCACATCTGAACATTGTTGACCGTAGCCGAGTGACCGGGAGGGGTCTCCCCCTCCCCATCATCATCTAACATACCCCGTACAAATTATATATTTCGCGCGATAAGGATATATACAGCGATAAGGATATATACAGCGATAGAAATGTATACAGCGCTAGAGATATAGATAAACGGTGTATACGAAGCACCGAAAGTGTGTTGCTGTGTGTGTGACTGAAGTGTAAATGAAAGGAGATAGATGCGATAACTTCTTATCAAAGATAAACGCACGAAAAGACGTTAACGCACTAAATATTAAGTTAAAACTGTTTGTTAACATTTCGTGGTACTTTAACAGTTGTTTCTTGTAATATGTTTCTAATTGCATACCAGTGTTTCTCAGTATCATTTTGTTCCCGTTTCATCCAATTTGTTTTCAATTGCTTCACTAATGGTTTGTTGGTTGTTTTGAATATAATGTTCATCAATCCTTCGTGACATCTGTTAGTCGTTTTAACTTTAGTTTTAATGTTCTTGTTAGCAAAATTATGATCTGTAGGGACATCTGCTCCTGGAAGTTCATATTCTTCATTAGACATCATTCATGTTCTGTATTTCTAATCTCATCAGTGTACGCAATTTTTTGCGGTCTTCTCCTGTACCAAACTTCAAAAGCTTCCAGTTGTTTTTGTCTCGTTTTATTTTTGGTTACGTTTCCGATCTGTAAAGAAGCACACTGCAAACATACACTTTTACTAGTCGTTTTCTTATTTTGACATTGATTCCGTTTATTAAATGCGACTATTGCTTGTTTATATTCTTGATTTCATGTTTTGCTCGTAGCTTCGCCGTCATCTGTTATTATTATTGAACCTTAATATTTCTGTTTTTCATTCCCCTTATTAAACGAACTCTGTTGTATAATATATATTTATAATATTCTATAATTTTCCTGTTTCATTATTGAATATTTCTTTTATTAACTCACACCTATATAATGGTTACAGGAAAGATTGTGGAGGCACAGTTGGAATTATGGACAACAATATTCAGTTAATTTTGTTAGTAGTATTGGCTGTAGATTTAATATATGTACTAATCAAAAAATTTTTAACCTAAGTTCATATAGCTCAAAATAATATTAATACAGTTTAGATTGTATTCAGGAGCATGAATATGTGAATTTAATTATGACTAGATGTAATATATGTTTTCAATGAATGTGTGTTCATATTTTCAACGTTCTAATTTTGCGAAACTTAGGGTAGAAATTTTTTTTTCCAGAATTTTCTAAGCTATTCGGAGAAATAGTAAAAATTATGGATATTTTTCAAGGATTATAATTTGTTATATTTAAAATATTACACTATATTTAATTTTAAAATATATAGAGAGAAGATAAAAAAAATCCGATCGTATTAAATAAATCTATGAAATCAAATTAATGTCAGTTCTGTTAAATACATCGCGGCCGTTGTTTAAGATGGGGGTATGGGATAACGGGTCTAAAAAAAACGCTTTTTTGAGAGTAGTTTTTAAAGAGACTATTAAAGTTATTTCATTAAAATTTTTTGCACATAGTTATATGACATTTCAAGAAAATTCAGTAATTTTTTCGTAAAAAAATATTCATAAACAAGTCAGTGAGAGCGAATTGACGGAGGCCATTTCAAAAAAAAAATACGTTTTGCGGTGACCACGATAACTTGTTACAAAATCATCCGAAACACGAATAGTTGGAAAAAATGGTTAATTTAGAAGTAAATCTAGGTGGCAACGCTGTCCTTTTATTTTTTCAGTTTTTTTTCAATTTTTGGAGGTCGGATGAAGTCAAAAGCACGATATTTACCCTAAAAATGGCGCCATTTTGTAGCTGTAAAATCGGCCTCAAGCGAAACAAAAAAAAAAAAAAAGAAGAACGTTGCGACCTAGTAAAATATGTATTATAAAACTGTGCTCAACATGAACCGGATCGGTACAGAAGTTTTTGAGATATCGTGTCCACCGACTTCAAAAAAGTCATTTCGAGAAAAACGCGTTTAAAGTTTTAAACTATGAAAATTGAAAGAAGAAATTTTTTTTTTCTCAGTTAAACTGAATCGTCGATGCCAGCACCATAAAGCAAGGTATCTGCTGCACTTGCAATGTCCAAGGCTTCCTTTTGCTCCATTCTTTCCATTATTCTAGCCTCTTTTGTCTGAAGCGCAGATTTTTGTTGGGCTCTTTGATGAATTCGCGTTTCATCGGCTCATTGAACGTACTGATAAGCACTTGGACCGACGCTGATTTTCATCTCTTCTAGGAAGGTTAGTAATGCAAAATTGCCTTCATTGGAAAACATTTGTTGCAATTTCTACTAAAATAGGGCTACTGGATAACATTTTTGGTGTGATCTTCCAAATAAGTTGATTTACGCTTTCGTTATTGTCTTGAGTAAATCCACCAACACAAAAGCTCGTCCTTGCTTAAATCTTCATAAATTAGCTCGATTGCTTTTGTTACATCATCTGGAAAAGGTTCATAATCGTACTGGAAATTTTCTATTCCGGTGGCGGCCAAAGATTTTTGATAAGCGCACCACAAGTCAGCGCCGGCCGGACACTTATGATGCTGTGGATTTTTGTTCGTTGATTTATAATGGAAAAAGGTCGCTGAAATCGCATCTTTCATTTTTTTCACTGAATCACAATTTCTTTCGATTGCTAATCCATAATACACCGTTAATTTATCAATTGTTTTACCAGTGAGTTTTCCTATTCCAGAGAGACTTCTGCTTCTTCTAGTTTGTCTCGCCTTTTTTCCGGTTTTTATTTCTGTCTCTCCTGTTGTGTTTTTTACAAGATCACGTAGCCGTTTGCTCATCCTTTTTTGAACGTGGCCAACGCATTCTTTTTTATTTATTACAAAGTCTTCGCCATATGGATGGCATTGAATTACATCGGTGAACCTTTTTAACTATCACCGTCGTCGATGTAATTCTTACACTTGACGTCGTACTTTTCCTCCGACCGTTGAAACATTTCTTTTATTGCTAATACTTCCATGTTTCCTGCAGGTCCAATGTGATTTACTTCACATTCACCATGTTCCACGTGCTTGGTATGCCATTCTTCAAATTCTATTATATTTAATTTTTTCTCCCAAGTTTTATACCTTTAACAGTGCCCACTTTTAAAGCAAATATCTATATAACTTTTCCAGTGTAATATCCTATTAATGAAGAAACACCATATAACGAAAAGAAACCTCGTTTTCGCCAGGTACCACCACCAGCTAGGCCCTTTGAAAGGGAAGGAAGCAGCTGCTCCGGTTAACTGCCTGCCGCTTTCGGCCGGCTCAAATTCAGCGCACAGCTTACTATCTTAATGAGTTTTACTCCCCAAATGACCTGGGGTTTTGGGAAAATATTTCTAAGAATTTATACTTTTATATGAAAATTTTTCAGAAAAACGGATTTTTCAAAGTGGTTATCCCATACCCCCCTTAATAAAATGTTTATAAATCCATTAACTCTCAATTAACATTTTTTTTTTATAATAATAATATAAATGCAATAACAATCGCGAATGGAGTAAAGAGTTTTAAATTAAATGAGTATTTTACGTTTCAGAAAGAGCATCAGAAAATTATTATTGCGTAATTAAAAAGTATACATGTCTCTTTTAAATACACATCGGTAGGTAATATTAATTTTAATAGTAGATAATGTTAGGTTGATATTTAATTCTAAACAAAATGATTCTTTCATAAATTCTATAAATTTAATACTGCCAATTTAAAATCGGTATTGAAATCACCATAAAGCATTTCAGATATGGAACTAAATTTCAGTTAAAACTGCTAGCCAAAAAATACAGTCGGTAGCATTTGTAAACACGAATAACATCGCAATGTCGTACAGTGACATACCAACACATTAATACGAATGTTGATCTTTGAAATTGCTTGTTATACCAGAGTATGTATCGGGTCGCTGTTCTAAGGCGACATTTAATACTAACCTGATCGAGTTTGTTACGCTAATAAAATTACCGGAGCGCTACAGCTAATAAAATAGCTCGATGATATTTTTTCTCTTCCGGAAATCGAATGTATTTTTCCGTGAGAAATTCGCGAAAAAACGATTTATTTATTTAAATTAAATCCAACAAATAACAAAAAGAAAAAAAATATCTACATATATATCAGAATTCGTAGTTTTACATATTTACTACGTGACGTCTCGTGCGAGATGGATCCACACTAAATGTACTCATTACATTACAATCTTTCAAAATTGCTGGCCAATAAAATTAAATTACGTATCTTCCATCGACTTTCGTTGGATGGTCATTCTTTATCGACGACATTAGATCGTAAATCGCAAATAAACCGAACTTTCCGCTACTTGTACGAGTAGCCAGTAACATTATATGTTTTAGTAGCTGACCCGACAGACGTTGTCCTGTTCAAATTTTTATAAATTTGTTTGTAATCGTTTTTGATTTTGTGAACTTCATTCGTTGCAATGCTTTATTGATACACATTATTTTTCGTTCTATTGTTTGGCGCGTAAACAAACAAAGCCAATGGCTTTCCAACACGGGAACAGGCGACATACAATTGACCATGCGAAAAGCATCGATTTTCAAGGTTAATACCACACTCAATGACTGCTCGTGAGATTTGTTTATTGTCACACTGGAAACTATAAGCGTTTAAATTGAAATGGCATGTCGGCCGGAATAATTGGAATGCGTGGTACTGAAAATTTTCCTTTGTACCTTCCTTTAAGAATTGTTGCTTTTATGACGTTGTTCATCAATTTCTTCACTGCAAGCCGGGTGCCATTACAAAGAAGTGGTTGGTTGATATTTAACAACATTATGGTTACTGATCCAACTTTCAATTGTAAATTGTAAGGCGGCAATCCGGGCAATTTTAGCGAGTTTAAAAATTCGGTTAGATATTGGACGACATCATCTTGGTTAATAACGGAATCCAACGATTTGTACGTCATCAATTCGCTAGTAATTTCACCTTTGAATTTTAAAATTCAATTCGTCAACATCAATGTTTTTTACAATCAGTGTAGCACGTTCGCTCAACCAAACGTAATTTTTATAATTTTGAGCAATGTTTGGAAACATTTTTCGGACAAGTTCGATCTTTGATTCTGTGAACTAGTAAAAATTGATGAGAAATGTAATTCAGTCAGTCGAAATGTTAGTGGAAATTTTGCCATTACCAGTGTCCATCAATTGTTTTGAAAATACTTCTACGGATTGGTCATTCCGCAACTGGACACACATGTTGATATTTCATTTTAATGTCTTCACATGTTTCCACAAAACGGACGACTTCAAACATGTATTGAGTTCATCGGCTGGAACTGATTGTGGAATCACAGGCAATGTTTAGCAAAAATCACCAACAGAATCATCTCACCGCCAAACCGGCTTTGATTGCTTCGTAGATCTTGCATCGTTCGGTCTAATGCCTTCAAAGACTTTGTATGTGCCATCGTACATTCGTCCCAAACGATCAATTTGCATTGCTGCAATACTTTGGCCATCGCACAGTCCTTCGAAAGGTTGCATGTTGGAGTTTCATTGATTTGTATATTCAATGGCAACTTGAGTTCTGAATGAGCTGTTCGACCGCCTTCCAGAAATATAGCTGCAATTCCTGATGAAGCAAGTGCAAGTGCAATTTTATTCTGCGAGCGAATCGTTACCAAAATCAATGTGATTAAAAAAGTTTTTCCGGTTCCACCAGTAGCGTCCAACAAGAAAATCTTTTCGGTTCCACCAGTAGCGTCCAACAAGAAAATCTTTTCGGTTCCATCATTCACAACTTCCATGACAGTGTCATACACATATTTTTGTTGTCGATTCAACAGTGAAACGTTCGTTCGAACTGATTCGCTCAATGCATTTCAATCTTATTGCTTTTTGTGTTTCAATTTTTCATTAAATGCGTCGTGCATCGGATAAGCCGTAAGCAATAAGTTAATCGAAAAGTCAACTTTATAGCCAAATATGAAAATATTAAAAATAATTAATGAGTATAATACATTAAATTTCACGGAAGCCTATTACATAAGTAAATATAAAAATGATATCATTAATATTGGGCGCTGTGATACCTAATTGAGGTAATGCTTTGTTTGGTATCATTAAGCACACGTCCTCAATTAATACCAATGCCTCATTGTAATTTCCTCGCTCTGTTGCAAATCTGGATTTGATGTTCTAGTATGCATGTGATGCAAAATATATGAGCACACTAATACCCTGTGCAATAACTCATTAAATATTAACTCACGTGTCATTTATATTTTTCAAAAGTCATGTTCGTTTTTAATTGAACGTTTTTATATCATTGACTTTGCATACTTCAAATTTAAATGTTTCATTATTTTAATTTGTAATATACTGTGAACATTTACGCCATCTGTAAGTATAGAAATGAAATAATAACGGCATTTGTTGAATAGATCGCGAAACAGCACAAAAGTAAAAACAAATGTGTTTTTCCAGATTTTTTTTCCGGTGAAAACATTTAATTGAGTTATTTCCATCCCGGGAGCATAACGCACAAAACAAAAAAATAATCAACCAAATATATTGATTTTTGCAGTTAAAAAAAAAAAAAACAAGATTTTTGCAGTTTGTTCGAATTTTTCAACTTTCTTTCGTAATTTTTCCGAATTTTTTTTTTGTTGAAAACTTTTCTAGGTCCATAACGAAGAAAAAAAACAAAAAAAAACCGTAAATCCATGGTTTGAATCGTGATATATAGTCGCGAAAAGTAATTTCAGTTCCCAAGCTTTTTTGGCACAAACCTTATTCCGACTATTACAAACATTTTTAAAAAAAAAATAGCCAAATCGGTTCAGCCGTTCTCAAATGGTGCGCTTATCAACGATATTCATATAAGATTACAACTAAAGACAGTACGGGATATAGTTTTTTTTTGTCCCTTATTTGACAAAAATACCACACACTCTGATTCGTAAGCATTTGTAAACACGAACAGCATTGCATTACCGGACAACGACACATCTACATATAAACCAAATCATACTCATAACAATTTTATCGCTCTAAGTTAATTTAACAAAAAATAAAATCGAGTGGAAATATTTTTTAGTTCCAGTAAAATTTCTAAATAACTGAACGCAATACTAATAACGTCAAAGAAAGACACTTTTTCTGTCGTCGCACTCCTTATTTCTTTCCTTTTTGCACAGAGCAAAAACTTGCCCGCATTAAAATGCTTAAATACAACAATACTATTTCGAAAAACGAAAACTCGTAGTATAATTAAGAGCATTTTACGAAGCCAGTTTGTTTCATTGTTATTAAAACGTATTTATTTTATTATATATACATATATATAAGCACTCGTATAAATACAAACGTCAACGGGCGCGCATGCATTAGAGTGAGATGCCGAATTGTTGAGGTTATTTGAATGTAGCTATATAATGACCTTTCGACTAAATAATGTACTGGATAAATGCTGCCAAGCGAATTTTCTTCCAATTATAAAGTAAAATAAGAAATACTTACTAAATTCTAGCGGTTCATCTTCACATGTGGTAAACTTTTACAACACTACGTATGTGAACTTAAACTGCTTTATACTAAATATGCATAATTGAAAAGAAAGATATTGGCTCTTCACAATTTCATGTTTGTTTTTCAACTAAGGCAAAATGTATTCATGCACTTTTTTATGATTCACACAAGAGCGATTACTAATTTGTTTACCATTTAATTATCGATAATGAATTTTAAATTAATCATTTTATAATTTTAAAATATTCTGATACCACTCATTCGTAGCTTTCTAATCTTAATCACCTTCCCAATGTTTCACCAATCTGGTCAGATGGTACAAATGCTAATGTACTCGATTTAATTAGAAGAAAACAGTTCACGCGATTAATGCGATAAAAAAATATAAAAATTAAAAAAAAAAAAAAAAAAAAACAGAAAAGAACAACTTTTCAAAAGCTATTAAAGTATTTAAAAAATGTTGAGACTTCAATTGTCGGGCTTGTCACATATAGCAGTATTTCCGAAATCATTTTATTTTATAATTAATTGCCATGTTCGGAAATAAATGAAATTAAAATAAAATATATGCAGAAATGTAATTTTCAATGCAAATAAAAAAAGATACAAAATTTGGACCTGATTTTTTAAAACTTAAAATTTGTTGATAATAATTTTTTTATGAATTGAACTAGAAACGAACTAAAAAGTAACAACGTTTTATGTGTATCAATATGAACTAAATAAAGAAACAAAACAAACTGGTGTGAGATCCTCGTTTTTCGTATGTTTCAGTGAGATTATTTGTCCGATTTTATCACTAACAAAAGCAGAAAAAAACTGTGTTCGTGTCAGTATTGCGCTCATATTATTTAAAAAAATATGTACATATCAATTTTTAGATTTTAATCGAAATTGTAAATAAAATATCCGTAATTTTATTATGAAATAAAAATTTTTCATATTAATTTAAAGCGAAAAATAAAAGAATTCAACTAAACTGATACAATATCACATGTTCACAATTGAACAACATGCAGCTGCAGAGAGCGTGGGGCATATTAAAACGTTTTAATCATTTTTTTTGGCGTATGCTTAATTTTTTAATAAACATGTGATTCCATTTTAGAAATAATGAAAAACATTTCCATCACTTATATATGGTGTTTATAGCTTTTTAGATACATTAATTCGAAAATTTAAATCGAACTTTCAATATTTTAAATTTTAAAATTTTAAAAACTAAGGACGCTGGAAGTTTAACGTAAACGAGAGATGTGCTCCAAAGTTGGGGCTTATTAAAAGTGGGCATTAATCAAATACGGAGAATTTTTTTACTGCTGAAATATCTTTTAAAAACTCAAAAAAATCATTTTATATGACAATTTTTATATTTTTATGACTTCCTTACTAAAAGAAAGCGATGTAATAAAAAAAAAAAAAAAAAAAGATCCTCATTGAACTAATAAGGTATACTATTTAAAATAATTTTAACTGCAATCCTCCTAACCCTACAACTTATAATATTATGAAAAAATACTCAAATGTTACCTGATAATTCTTATAATAAAAGACGATTGGTAATAAATGAAAAATAAAAGATTATCTTTCAATATTAATTTAAAAAATAGATGAAAATAATGATAAAATATTTTACTAAACAACGTTCAGGTCTGGTAGAGTCACATTTCAGAACAATCTAATAGCCAGGTAAACTGCTTTTCATCTCTTACAATTTTATTTAATTCTTCGCATTTTGCGAATATTTTTTTTAAATTGAATTTTCAAAATTTTTAATTAAAATAAAAGGTAATGTAAGCAAGAAATGTGTTCCAAATTTTGTGATTATTAAAATGAAATATCAACAAAACTTAAATTTATCCATTTTTAAGATGTATTTACAAAAATTAAAAAAACAGCGAACAACTTATGTTAATTCTATTTAGATACAAAAATTTCTTGAATTCAAACGATCCGCCTCGATTATTACTTATTCTTTCTGTAAATAATAAAAAAGTTATTAAAAACATCTCATCTTTTGTAAATAACCAATCATTTTTACTACTAATCAATAATCTTTAACGCTTTTTCTTCAGCAAAACTTACATTTCATGATAAACAACTCGTTTATTATAAAATAAAATAAGAAAAAGCGAAATAAATATCAATAATGCGAATGAAAATTTTTAATTCTGTAGAACAAACTTATTCTTTGACAACAATTAAACAGAAAATCTGAAAAGTATTTTTACGTCAATACTATGCTAGTTAGTTCGTTGTAAAGAAGTTTTCACATAACTTTTATATTATTTTGTGCTGTATTTAGAAATAATAATTTTAAAAAAATTATAATTTAATATATATATATGTATAAAGATGTATCTCGCCATATATGGAGCCGAAAATTGAACAACGAAAACTGACAAAATACAAATAATATTTTTAGAAAATAAAAATTATTTAGTTAAATAATAAACGTGTCAAGTTAAAGCCAGAATAGAAGTACTCTTGGTCGTCGGTGGTGTCACGTTTTCGTCGACATTCTTAACAAATTATAAATTGGTGATAAAAATAATCAGTTTAAAAACTTACAAGTTAATTCTGAAAAATAAGTGAAAAACTTACAGATTTTCGAATGTCAAAATTGTGCAGAACTTGGTTAAAACAAAAAAATTCGAAATCCGTCAACAATGTAGAAATAATCGATAAAAACGTAGAGAAGTAAAAAATATGAATCCAGGATCTAAGCCAGTAGAGTTTCAAATATTGAACAGTTGCTTATAACTAAAGTGCAGTCTGTAATACGAGTAGGTAGAACAAAATCACGTGGATTTCTAGGTCAACATGCATGCAAGGAGAACATAATCAATATTGGGCAAGAGGTCGCAGCTCGGATACCACCGTTGTTGGGAACGAAAATTGTTAGACAAGAATCTTTGAATGAACATAGAGATTTTTATACGTTAGACGAGATCAAATCATAGCTACCTTAATTTTTTTCAAACTTAGTAATCCTTATTACGCTGATATTATTACTGCTGATCAAGAGCGTATTTCGCAACTTCCTATTAATGATAATATTTCTAATAAAATTTCATCGGGTTGAGGTATCAGAACTGGATAAACAAAACGAACTAGAAAATGTTTATGAAATTATCATACTAAATGACGTCAAATTTGAAGAATTTGATCGTATTTACGATAATGTTAATAATGTAATTCCATAACGTCGTCAATGAATTTAAATGCGAAGGATACATCACAATGGCTTTTCCAGCATTATTTCCATATGGTTCAGCGATATTGAATGATTATTCTCGCCTTAATAATATAAAATGAATAGTGCTAGAATGCTTTCAACTTTGATACAATATAAGGACAAACACTTTATTCACAATTTCGGATCCCGTTTTTTTACATTGAATTTAGTTCAACAACACGACGCTATCAAGCGAGGTTCGACGTATTCAAAAAAATAAAAATTTAATTAATCTGTAGAGAAACTAAAAGAGTGTATGATAAACAATACACAGATAGTGAAAGATTTTTATTATTGGTGTTCTAAAATTCGAGGATCAACTTATTTCTGGTTTCAAAGACGAGATGATCTAGAATGCGCGATAAATCAGTGTAATAATAATAATTATGATTTCCTGCAAACAGCTTTTATAACATTGAGTGCTGCTGATCTGTGTTGGCCTTATTAGTACAGGATTTTTGGGCTATCGTTTTGAACGAGAATTATTGAATGAATCTCAGATTACAAAGATTAGAATTCATAAGTGAAAATTCATTAATCGTTGAAGAATATTTTGTATCTCGAGCTACTACATTTATTAAAAAAGTAGCGTGTAAACGATATGAAAAACCAATTACTGGTTTGGTTTCGATTTTTTCACTGTCATGGCTTATGTTAGTTGCGCAGTCTTCCTTGGATCGAAGGTACTCCTAACTATAAAAAATTTTGATACCACTTCTGAGCAAAAGCTTCTTGAAGTCAAAACTTTTCATGATAATCTTGTGAGTGCTCATAACCCATTGCCAATTGTTCCACCAGCAGCTGTTCACCCATCTTGCATTAAATTTACGGATGTTGAAATTAATGATGACTACAGTACATCTAAATTGTTAAATCGATTTAAACGACATATAAAAAGGAACCAAAGAATATTATTTTAAAACGAAATGTTAATAAAATCGTCTGCGGTTTCCAATTTCCTAAAACAATACAAGAGGTCTCAATGTTATTAAGAAATAATAAAGGACGTTCGGTGCACACTCCTGCAAGAAATGAGGAAAAACTTAACCAGTACAACTCCTTTTATTACATGAACTTGGAGAGCGAATACAGATTTTCTGGTCATTACATCACTGCATGCAGTGGAAAAGCGCATATCAAAGTACACTTTAAAATCAGAGCCTACTTCTAAAAACGTACTCAAAATGTTTGAAATCGTTCGATCCAATAATTGAAAATCATGGATGAGAAAGATAGTGGAGCTCATGAACCTTGTCATTTACTTTTGAGTATTCCACTATTTCATTACACAAGAAATTTTCGAATAATTTGCAATCAAATTAAAGAATTATGTAACAATTCAAGAAAATAAAGATAAAGTTACTAGTTTGTGATTGGTAAAATGTTTCAAAATATGGAAAATATCATTTATTAGAATTTACTAAAAGGGCTAGAAATAGAATTATAACATGCAGAACAAATAAATACTATAAGTTTATCTTAAAATTAGCAAAAATAGTAGTGAATCAAACTGAACTATTTTTAAACAACATTTAATGTTACATAAACCAAGGCGAAGTGAACAAGATTTAAGAAGCAATAAGGAAACTTGGAAGAGCGCATTTAAACAGAATAATATGATACAACTTCTGCCTTTTAAACGATCATTTCGAACGTGGAAATAGTGATAACACAATGATTTTGGATGGCCGTTGCTGCAGTTTTGTCTAATAATTTACCAGTTCATGTTGCCCTCGGTAGCCGAGATATCGACATACTTCACTAAAAGATAATACAAAATTTATTAAACGATTCGAAGAAATGGTTACAAGTCAAAACGAACTCACTGAATCCTTAAATATATTAATTTCAATGAGTAACAAATTACGCCATTGCCTATTTTGGAAAAACAGTTAGCGAATTATCATAAATTTCCTAAATAAGCTTGCAATCATTCGAGGAAAAGCTGGAACAAGCAACAGTTCTTACTTTCATTGCAGTGCTCCTCTTCTGATGGCTCCTACTGGAGTTGCAGCAAATACTGCAAATGGCCAAACACTCCGCTTATCTCTAAGAATACCTGATTCAAGAAATATTCGACTACAACGCAACAGAGAAGCAAAAATTAATTTTCAAGGAAATCTTAAGGGTATAAAATTTGTTTTCAAAATATGCTTAGATTAAATTTATTACTTAAATTAGATCAGAGATCAAGAGATACCAAGCCTCAATCTACAAATCCTTTGTTTACCGGACGACACGGTGGATATATTTAGTAGGAGATTGGTCACAACTTCCTCCCGCAGGTAATTTTAGTTTATGTAACTTTGAAAAAAATGTTAACACTAATTCTGGTAAGTTTATTATTCGTATGGTTAAAAAAAAAAAAAAAAACTTTTTTTAATACAAATTACGAGACAGCTTGGTGAAGAGCAAAGAACTTTCAGAGAAACACTAAACAAAATTTCAAATGGAACAATATCACCGATATCGATTTTCAACTTTTATCTTCTCAGTTTTATGTTAATAACATTAAAAATAATTCTTTTAAAAATACAGTATATATTTTGGAAAAATGCTAACATTGATAAATTTAATTAGGAACAATTAGAAAATAAGCAATCTATCTCCTCAGAGCTCAAGGATTGTGCGCTGAATTACGTTTATGTAAAAAGGTACAACAATACTATAAAGAAATAATATCTGGATAGAAAAAAGGTCTTACGAATGGATCAGTAGGTATGGTGACTGACATCATGTATGATCCTTCAATTCAATTTGAAGTTTATAATGAAAACATGTAATTATGCATATTAGTTCATTTTGAAAAATATACTGGGCCAACACCTTGATTCAGTTTCAGTTATATCAATTACTTATTTATTAAAAAAACAAGGCATTTCTTGCACAAAAAAAAAAAAAAACCTATCATGCCTGGATTTGCTGTTAGCAGTCATAGATCCCAAACTATCACATTAGATAAAGCAATCGTTGATATTGGTAAGAAAGAATTTCAAGTGGGTAGTGGGTCCAACTTACAGATGAGTTACTTATACAAGCCTCTTTCAATATAGATTGTTTAATAAAAATCAACACCAACTCTTCGATGGGATCACGATGGAATGAGTTGTAAAGACTGTTAAAAATAACCAATGAGAATATCGCACCATAAGATATTGTAGACTTTTTTTTGTCTTTCATCGTGTCAATTTTTTATTTTAATAAAATATATGATTCTGTTATATTGTATTACATAATATTCACATAATAAAATTTACCAACTGAGAAAATGTTCAAGTACTAATTTCTAAACAATTATTCATTACTGATCAAAAAATTCTAATAAATATATATTTAAAAGATAATTTTGTGATGAGGCTTCGCCCACTTTTCGTCCGCAAACACAGACACACTCGTCGGTTTTATTTTTGTTGTAGTCAATAATATTAGAAGATCAGCTATTAAAAACACTGATATTTTTAATGTTTGAACTGTTGCAATCGAATACATTATTTCTGTGTACATTTCAAAATAAAAGTTTTACTTAATTTTGAGAATCTAATATAATTAAGGAATTTATATTTACCGGTAAAGTTTAGGTCAATAATATCTCTAAATTCATTCTTGTTTGCTCAATAATTTTTGCAGTTCGTTTTTTATACGTTTAAAGTACTCGTTTATCACGATTTTTCTTTTTCATTTTGTTATTCCAAGTATGATAAATTATATAAAATCTTTTAGAAACGACTCAAAATTTTTGAACACAACGTGGAATACCAAAATATTCTTTATATAAGATAACATCTTCTTTTTCTCCGCCTAGCTCACCATGCTAAAAGTCCGTAAAGTCCAGAATTTTTTTATCCCGTTGGAAAACGTCGTTGAAAGCGCAATTGCATGGACAAGCTTTGCTCTCAAAAAGGTGTTTCATTATTCGTATCTCACCGCAACTACATGTAGAACTTTTAATAATATTCCATCTCTTCACCCCTTTTTTGCTCAACCACTATTTTTAATTTATTATAAGATTTCCATCTGCGGTGGTAGTCTGGATCTGCACCTTCGGAGAGTTTTTTGATGGTTCGATGTAACGATTCTATATAATTTTATTATGTTCCCCTTTGCAAGTAAGGAACATCCTCCACATAATGTTCCTGATAACAGTAACTCAAATGATATTGGATATTTTCGAAATAAAGATTTTTGCGCTGTTGGCTAATTCTCATAACGCGGAGAACTTGATCGTAAGTATAATTTTACATACAATCGGGCAAAATTTAAGCTTAAACTTTTAACAGCAATAAACTCAATACAGGACAAAAATTAACTTTAAAATATAAGAACAAAAAAACTAATAAAACGTTTTACATTACCTTCCGATTATCATTGAGCTAGAATACGGTTTACGAATTATCACTATCACATCCGAATTGAAATTCATTATTCGGAGAAAAAACGTGCATTTCTCCGGCCGCGTTACCTCCGACCAACAAAGGTAATGAAGGATGAGCAGTGATGAGCGGACAATACGATGTCATAAAATCAGAAGTAAGCTGGTGGAAACGATTACTGCTTTGAGCCGAATAAATTTCGATCTAAAAATTAACATTTGCAAAATAGTGATTACCATTATTTTGTGTCTAACAGAAGTAATAATTAGAATTTTATCGCGAAGAAAAATAAAAGTTTAAACTTCAAATTAATTACGAAAACATACAAGATTTAAAAAAATATTTTATTTTCAAAAAAATAAAAATAAATAAATGTTAGGGAGCTTCGACACCTGCTGGCTTTGCTTACTAATCTTCAAAGAAGGCCCCACTCTGCAGCATTGTTAATTGTAATAAAACTAATTTATTCTGAAGTTTAATGCTCTCATATTCTCAATTTTTAATTACAATATTTTTGACTATTTCATTATGGTAATGTAAATTATTGCACGATTTCCATAATTTTCAGCTAACACCGCTAAGACGCAACGCAAACGAAGCGAACAGGAATTATCAAACGTTATTCGAATGTTCTTAATTTTTAGTTATTTCCGACTATTAATATTGAAATAATTTTCAAAAATTTTTAAATAAAATGTAGAAGAAAAAACAATTAAAATACCAAATAGTTGGTCAAATTTTGTTTATTAATAGAGAGAAATAAAATTTAAAAAAAAAAAAACAACAAATAAATAAAAATCGAGCATGTAGTAAACTGATAAATTTTATCACTAAATTTTAACCCCTAATAAGTTCACATTCGATATTGAAGGTATACGTTTTACAATGCATTAATAAATTTAAACGAAAATCAGAGATGCATTAATACGCTGTTGGAAATGATTTTTCTATCACTAAATTAATTAGAAAATGTTTTCAAGCATTATAATCAGTGGCGGATCCATGGGGGGGACACCCCCCCACAGAACTAAAGCCTCTATGAAAAAATTTGTTATAACCGAGAAACTTAATTTATACTATAAACGATTTGTATAAATGTTACCTATGGATTTTAATAATTAATATTTAATACTGTTCTCTAGTAAAACTATTAATGTAACGTTTTTATTTTATTCTAAACCCAACTGCCATCGATCTTTTGCCTTTCTTATTTATTTTTAATTTTTATTTTGTAACGTAAATGAAAATAGATCAAAGATAAATATATATATATATATATATTTGTTGTACTTGCTCACGAACAAAGAATTCGGATCGGATTACTAACAAAAATAAAAAAGAAGTAAACTCTAATAAAAATACTATCTTTCTTACTATTTCTAAACCACCATTTTAGCTAGAATTTTATAATTTCGTTTTATTTTATATTTGCACTTGAAAATAATTAACGTAGAACTTCTGAACGGAAATTTATTTATTCTAGTACTTTAAACGGTTTTTGTAATTATATAATTCGCAGATCAGGCAGTAATTTCAAATCTAAAATTGTTGATTACGAAAGACGAGCATTACGGACAAAATATAATTGAACATTTATTATAATCTACTAAATAGCATCTTGCTTAAAGATAATTTTACACGCAAAGCCTTTGAAAGCACAGTTTTAGAAGCCGCATGTTTTAAAACAGTTAAAAAATAAGAATAAATTGTAATTAGGTGTATTCGATTTTTGATTTCTCCTTTTTTACGTTTCTCCTATTTCATTTGTACACGCGTAAAAAATAAAAAAACTGATACTAACGCGTTTTGGTACAGACATAGATCCGACATGAAATAAATCTTCACGGTTGTGTAACCACTGTGCTCTAAACGGTGATAATCTTGGATAAATATTGCTGTCGTGTCTTATTTTCGATATCTCCGCTATTTATAAAAATATTGAAAATAATAATAATTGCATTATTAAATTAATTGTTTCATTATTTACATCACATATTTGTAACACTTATTTTTCGTAAATTTTTGATATTCGTTATCTGAACAATACACTGATCGTTTTAATTTTCTGTTTTTTTTTTTTCTTTTTTTTGGCAAAAACATAAATTCGTCAAACAATTATAAAACAAGAAAACGTAAATTTAATAGAAATAAAAAAGGTAATAAGCCGTTAAAAAACAGGAGCATAGATAGGGAAAGGACGATTATTTACAAAATAATTAAAAACAATACTTTAACAAAAAGAAAATTATGATATCATGAAAGAACAGACTTAAAAATAACTATTTAACGTATCCTTTAGATTATTATGTTTTTAATTTATAAAATAATAACACAAATACATATTTCCGTTTAGCTGTGTTAACCTTGTTAGAATGATGTAATGAGAAAAAAGCTGAATTTAAGAATGAATTATAATAATAAACAAATGACTCAGCTTTATCTTTATGTGCTACGGTGTTATCAATTTATGGATTGTATGTTGAATGCGAGCAGAATTTCTAGTGATTTTTCAAAGGGTGCTGTTACTAGGAAATAATGTTTTTAGATTATTATTTCAATTGCTATTACAGTACTAAAGAAGTTTTTCTTTCACAAAGCATATAAGAGTATTAAAACAGTTCTATATATATCGATTAAACCTACTTTATTGTTTACGACAGTAATTTTTTAATTTAACCATTGTGTTCGCACCCGGGTGAATACCACAGTGCATTTTTTTGAATGGAACTTGGTCAAAAGTAGGAATTTCGGCCAAAACCTCCGGATCGTCGTCATTTAACTCAATTGTAAACAGGTAATTTGTTTAGAATAAAAAATAACGAAAATTACTAAGAAAAAATCGAGTGTAAAGTATAGATACATCATGGAGGCACATGAGTACCCACCCAAAAAAAAAAAAAAAACTTTTTGCCTGGATTATTGATTTGGAATAGTTTTATTTAATTTTTTTACATCAAATATGTTTTAAGATGGTACGGAATACAAAAAAAAAGTGTGGAAAATTAATTAGCCTCTGCATTCGTGACATTTCGCGAAGGATGTAGCATGTTCATCGCAGACAGGTTTGTTGCAATCGCAGCATGTCTTTCGTGTCTTTCTCCTTCTCATTATTGTTGCTTTCTAACAAATATGACAGAAGCCAGTGACTTTGATCCTCCCTGACTTATCTCTTTCATTAGCAGAACCTGGAGCGATTTCAACGGGGTTTAGTGCCTGCTCGATCACACTTTCAATGACAATTTTTCGCATTATTTGAACATTTTGCGATCGATTCTCAATTTCTGGTTTTGCGAGTTCTTCATTCAACTGTCGCATGAATAGTCGTCGTTGGTTTTTTCTCCTCGGAAGCATCTTGTTGTATTCGTAATAAATCAAATGGGACGCGAGTGAACTAATATCCAGCATGTTGAAAAACATAGCTACCGGCCATCTCAGAGTACGACGTTGTGTAGTGTATCGAGTGCACATTTGATCCATGGTATCAACGACAGCTGAAATAAATTTGCGTTCAGCATTGTCTAAAGATCACGGATTGGAGCTGCTTTGTCTTCTCTGATACGTTACTGGCGTATATTGGCATCATCGAATCTAGTAAAACGCATATAATGTTCCGAAACCGGTTAAGTGTCCCATCGTCGGTCTATAGAGGGAATATGGATTTCCGTACCAAATATCACTTGTACGATCAGTATTTGAATTGTTCGCGCCAGAGCAAATCAAATAGCTATGAACGGTTACATTTCTCGCACAGTAACGGGCTTCCATTCTCTTTGTGAATTTGGATGCGCTGCATTTTTTTATCTACGAAAACTACATTGGCGGAGAAAAATGAGTCCTAAACAAATGGCTCCCGGAAGAAGAACACCATAATCAGTGAGTCAATAACAATTGGCGTCTGGAAACAGGGACATTTAGGATTCTCGTAGAATATCGGCTTTTATCAATAATGACGTCTATAGAAATTAACGTTTAGAAAGCTATTGCAGGGTTGTAATCTTCATAAAAAACGGAGAAACATAAGAGGTGGGTACTCGGGGGTACCCGGGTGCGTAACAACCCAGGTAAAGTTGGGTGCGAACACAAGGGTTAACTAGCATAGCAGATGGAACGGGAAAAGAGACTGTAGGTTATTAGTGTTATTTGCGGTATATTCTAATGAGCTGATTTTAAAGTAGTATCAGCAAGAAGGCTAAACAAATTTTCGACATAATCAGGGGCGAGAGGGTGTTATTTTTATTATATTTTTCATATATCTTCTGTATTCGGTCCAGTTCGCATTCTTAAAATTATAAATGTGTACACATTCAGGGATAGTTCAAAGATTTGTTTATTTTATTATAAAATAAATAGGGTTAAGATTTGAACTTACAGTGAAACAGGTGTAAAAATATAGGAAATGTTTCACATACTACTAGGCCGAGTATTATTACAGAAACAGTTTTAAGCTTAAAATCACTTATCAGGACAACTTTGATAGCAGAATGGGTAAAAAGGTCAGGTTTAAAATACACTGTTTGGTGGACAGCACGCAAAAGTAAAGACGAATGATATCAAACCGATGGTTTCCGCGTCGTTTACAGTTAAATTTTATACAGTATGACGTGCCCATTTGCCATTAACTAGAACAACTACATCATCTCCCTTTGCGTATTTCGTTCGTTTTTTATATTCCACATCCTGGGCAGTTTATAATTATCGCTGATTTTGTTTTCATCTAGAGAAATACAATCAATTCGCTATTCGCATATTACTAGATTTACTAATGCGGTGATTTTATTCCTAATGGAATTTTGTCTGCAAGCTAAAACTTTAATCTGTTTAGCGTTTCGTTAACTGAAAAATTTGTTAATAATTGAAGTTACCTTAATGAAAATGTTCGAGTTTTACTTACCTTTAAAGGTAAATAGTATATATCTTTAACATATTTCTTAATTTTATTCAAATTAATAGACTTCATATTATGGTCGGAAATTTGCGGTGAAGTATTATTATTGTTATTATTTACGCGCAGCTTACATTACTAACATTACTACGATTACTAGTACTATCACTATTAATGATAGCATTGCTACCATCAGTTAAAATTTAGACGTACAACCCTCGTGCAATATTTGGATTGGGGCACTGAGTTGGATTTGGTTTCGAACGATTTTGAAGTACAGTGGACATTGTCTATCAACGCATGCTTATCATTGCGTTTAGCGCAGAAGATCGACTTTACGTTCACTTGTGAAATACATTGCATTACATTTTAGACGCTTAGATATTGTGTACCGTAAATAGTGGATAAATATGATCAAAGAATTGACACGTGAAACATTGAGTGAATATATTTTTTTGTGTTTTACTTATTACATATAATAAAACAATAGCCCGCCACGCACGTACGGTTTTGTCGGCAAACTTAACTGCCAGAAGTCTGGACCGTGGCGAAAACTATGCGGATTAAAACTGTAATTCGTTTTAGACGGAAAATATGAGTCCACGGACTTGTCTGCAGGTAATCCTATACAGGTAACCTACAAGCCAGAACTGTCGCTGTTTATTAACGATGAAAAATAAACCCGCGGGAAAATCTGTCAAGCCAGAACTATACCGACTTAATTGCGTGTTTTAATGATGAAAAAAGTTGCTTGCCTTTATTAAAAGAATTCCGAGAAAATTAAGCTCTCGATTTCAGAAAATGTTTAAGGATAGATGCAAATACGTTTATTTATTATCTTTACTAAGAAGTAATTTAATAAAGAAGCATACAGTTATGAAAGAAGCCATGTCAGCAGAAGAACGTTTCATAGCTATAGGAAGACACAACTCATTATAGGGAATTACTGATAAATCCAAAACACAAAAAAAAATAAAAATTAAATTAAAAATAATAATCGCACTGAAGTTGTAAAAAAAAAGGCAGTTTTAGAGTCCCAAGAAAGTCATGATGAAACCTCTGGCGCAATCTCTGAATAAACCTGCGCGCAAGTCCATAGACAAAACCGTGGTGTTTTAATTCGCGTGAGAGATAAGTTCGCCGGTTTAACCGTACAGATATCGTTACAGGTTAAGTCTGACGTCTCTCATTAAATTTAACGCTAAGTCATTTCCTGCATTTTCTAAAACCTGCGCGCAAGTCTGCGGAAAAACCCGTACGTGTATAGCAGGCTAATAACAGGATTCTTTGATCTTTATTACTCAGAAATGTTTGTTTTCAGAGAAAACCATTAAAAATAAGGGTAGCAAGATGGTCTGATTACTATAATTCTAGACATTTATTTTTAAAATATATTATCGAATCAGGTTTGGTATGACAAAAAAGATTCGATTTAATTTTATCAGAAAATCATTTCTGTATTATTAAGTAGATCTTGAAGAGCCGATTTCTGCAGACAATTGAATCGTTTGTACGAAACTGAGTGGTAGAATTGCTTTCATAACTTTCGATTAATTCTTTATAATCGTTAAATATATATGTATAAAACGGAATGCTATTATTTTTATTTGTTTTTAATTTTTGTCCGTATCTTAAATGATTTTTAATTAATTGTGTTGTACTAGTACGATTGGCTACGATGCCATGTAACACAGCAGCGGGAATTTTTGTTTAAATCATTACGCAGATCTGTTCAAGAAGTTCCATTTACCGAGCTTGAACAATAAGCTGTGAGGAAAACTTTTATTATTACGTCCGAATTAGTTGGAGCGCAGCAAATATGTTTTTCGTGGAATATTTGTTTCGGTTTCTTACGTTTCTGAAAACTTTTGCTGGTGCACAATGATCCGCTGAACCAACTGACTGTCTTTGAATCATTTAAATTAGCATTGTCAATATCACCACTATCTGTGCCCTCACCGCAATCTAATGCATATTCCGTTGCCTTTCTTCCCTTGGAATGGGCAAAAGAAGGGCATAGTGAACATACTTGCACGCGCACTATACATGCGTACAAATAATAATGAATCGTTGACGTATGCATCGGACCAAAGTACCGCCTTATAAACACAGGCACGGAAACAAAACAAACACGAGTAGCGCCAGGATACAGATCGAATTAGATCATAACAATAAGTAAATGGATAACAACGTGAAAGCACAAACTGTGTCCAGAGAAGCTAGAAAAGAATAAGCCATCAAATGATGGAAATTTTCAATAAGTGCATACAAATCCAATATTATGCGTGGATAAGTAGACATGTCGAATATTATACTACTATCTAATATTTAAACTCATTCAAATTAGAAAATTCTGGAATTTTAGATTTCACTGCTACGGACTAATCTAAAATTAAAGAATAAGTCAATTTTTTTTTTTTTTTTTTTTTTCAATTTCAAAATATTTACAATCTTGACTAATTAATTCAAGCGACGTGATTTCATAACGATGTTACTGCTACAGTGGATAATAGAGTACTCTATTTTGAGATAAATTTAAGCGTATTTATTTGTAATACATCTAATTAAGTGAGATTATGAGTAACTTATAATTTATTCACTAGGCATTTAGGCATTAAAATGAAAAATCAACGTAAACTAACTTACTGGGATTTGCTAAATTTTCCGAATTGATAATCCGAACATAATAATCATTGCAAGTTACCACGATCCGATCACCGGTACTTGAGAAAAATGAGCTGGTTAATCCCTTGTTCGGACTTTTAGCCGATAATTTTTCACCGAAAGTAATCTTACTAAGGGGATCTGGTTTTTTTGTACTAGTATTCCGTATATCCCATATACTGACTTCTCTATAATGAACAGTGGAGGAAAAAAGGAAACATTAGTAGATTTTCCAAAAAAAAAAATTATTTACATGTAAAAATCTATAAAAAATGATAACTGTTATTAAGCAATGCATAGTTCTGCAGTACCCATAAGACGCTGACAGTTGAGTAAGTACAAAATTACGTAAATCTGAAAGAAAAAAAAATTATAAAAATTAAATCCCGTTCAATTTTCATTGATTAATCGAAGAATGTAATCTTTTTATAAGAAGTTTTCAACGATGATTTTTACAAATGTCACTGGTGTTTCCTTATTTTTATAATAAATAATAACACGCTAAAGTAGCAAACAGTGTACGCTGCGCAAGGAATTCCGATTTTTAAACTCTCACACTTACAAAGTGCATAGAATATGCAATAATACCATTTACTATTACCACCAGAACATTACAAAAATTGGTCCCAAAGTAATTTATAACTAATAGCAAATAAACGTCATTTATGTTTTTTATTGTTTGCAATAGCCATCGCTCGCGCAAATCTTCGCATAGATAAAATATGTATAATAATAATACTCTCTCTCACAGCCAAAAAAAAAAAACTTTTTTTTTCATATTCTATTTACTTTTTCCCGTTATCAATAATATTCCGTTGAAATTTGACGTCATTCTGATCAGTGGTTCTTTTTTTATAGCGTTTTGAAACTTGAACTTTAATTATAATCACCCTGTATATCTTACCAGTCGTCACGTTCGATTCCGAGTGTCGAGACTATCTATTTATTTGTACAATCTAGGTGTACCGAATAGGTAGCGTTCATAGTAATTGCTACATGCAGCGCTAGTGTACACATAAGACTACATTCGGAACTAATTGTAGCCGTTTGAAGTCGTATCATAAATGCAGTCCTGTGTGTGTCTACTGCATACTAACTAGTGCGCATATGACGGATAGATGGAGATTGACCATTGCCTTCTGCGTGATTTAGTTATTACTTGTAATTTAATTTTTTGTAATAATTTCTGTCGTCGCCCGGGCTAGAACTCGAGACTTCCGTAATAGAAGGCAAGCACTCTGGCAACTAGGCTATGGCAATTATATATATATATATACCGGATACGGCAGCATAACTTTCTTTTTTAAAATGCGCCACTTTTTTTCTAGTAAATTTTTTAAAGAAATAATAACAGAAAATCGAAATAAAACTGCAAGGGAAGAAGCATACATATTGCCAATGGGATCTAGAGTATGTTATTTCGATTTTCTGTTATATTTTTTTAAAAATTCAGTAGAAAAAAAGTCGCGCATTTTAAAAAAGGAAGTTATGCTGCCGTACTCGGTATATATATATATATATATATATATATATATATATAATTGCCATAGCCTAGTTGCCAGAGTGCTTGCCTTCTATTACGGAAGTCTCGAGTTCTAGCCCGGGCGACGACAGAAATTATTACAAAAAATTAAATTACAAGTAATAACTAAATCACGCAGAAGGCAATGGTCAATCTCCATCTATCCGCCATATGCGCACTAGTTAGTATGCAGTAGACACACACAGGACTGCATTTATGATACGACTTCAAACGGCTACAATTAGTTCCGAATGTAGTATTATATGTACACTAGCGCTGCATGTAGCAATTACTATGAACGCTACCTATTCGGTACACCTAGATTGTACAAATAAATAGATAGTTTCGACACTCGGAATCGAACGTAACGACTGGTAAGATATACAGGGTGATTATAATTAAAATTAAAATTTCAAAACGCTATAAAAAAAGAACCACTGATCAGAATGACGTCTAATTTGAACGGAATATTATTGACAACGGGGGAAAGCAAATAGAATATGAAGTTGTTTTTTTTTTTTTTTTTTGGCTCGTCAATTAGGGACTTTACTCAGAAACAATTGGCGCTGTAAGCATTGTAATTTAAAAGGGTTCGACTACAAATGTCAGATGAATCGTAAAATAACGGCTAAGGTATAAGTTAAACGTTAAACCAACTGTACTGTTCAGTGTGTATTGCTGTACAGATGTGATACTGTTAATTATGTAAGCCCATCCACCACGACAAGGTCATATCACATCGGATGGGAAAAATCGGGTTTTAATTGTCCTGAGGCCAAAAATCACATAAAAAGCATCAATCAAATCGATGTTTAAATTTCGTGAGACTAGCGCAAAACATGTTCATTATGCTGGCCACCGTTTTCTGCAAACTAATTGAAATCAAGAAACAGCATGTTCCACGGCTGATCGAAATGTCTCCGGGGTCACGTTCAGAAGTTCAGCTAAGCTTGCAATCGAAGCACTGAACACAACGTCTTTCAGATAGCCCCACAGCCAGAAGTTACACGGATTAAGATCAGGTGATCGGGACGGCCAGGCTGTAGGGAAATGACGGCTGACAATTTTTATGCGGGTTTTGGCCTCAGGACAATTAAAACCCGATTTGTCCTATCCGATATGATATGACCTTGCCGTGGTGGATGGGCTTACATAATTAACAGTATCACACCTGTACAGCCATGCACACTGAACAGTACAGTTGGTTTAACGTTTAACTTACACCTTAGCTGTTGTCTTACGATTCATTTGACATTTGTAGTCGAATCCTTTTGAATTACGATGCTTACAGCGCCAACTGTTTCTGAGTAAGGTACCTGATTGACGAGCCAAAAAAAAAAAACTTTTTTTTCGTATGCCATTCGCTTTTCCCCTTTGTTAATAATATTCCGCTCAGCTTGGACGTCATTCTGATCAGTGGTTCTTTTTTTATAGCGTTTTGAAACTTGAACTTTAATTACAATCACCCTGTATATTGTCATGATACTCTGTGTCGTAACGTAAATAAAATTTTGGTCGTGACTTCTTGGATTCTGGCTTTACTATGCCGTGGGAAATGAAAATCGTAAACGGAAATTTCTATTTTGATTTTATTACTTTTAGATCTCTGCACTCGGGTAGCCCGGCTATAAGCGACGTAATTTTGCGAAATTACGCATATTAAGGGAATAAATATGAAAGCGTGCGTGATGATGTATCGGTGCGACTGGTCAAGCAGGATCGACGGCTGATCTACTACCAGGGTTTCGGTACATCGGTGAATAAATCGAGTTATCTAATCTCGAATCAACTCTATTGCCCGTTATTTTAGTATCTAATACTCGTCAAATAATTTTAAATAGTTTTTTCTGTTGTCGTTTATCCGTGTCAGGTGCATCGATCACCTGATCTAAGGACCGAATTTCTTCTAGTCGCCGAACAATTACGCGTAAACCAATCGTGTGCGAATATATGTCTTATTGAGTAAACAATTCGGTTTATTCGTGTTTGTTACGCGACTCACAACGCTAGCCACTAGGCGAGGTTAATAACTGGGAGGACGCCGTGAGATAGCTATTATTTTTAGCTTTAGTGGTTTCTTCTCATCGTGGTAACTGTATACTGTCCTTTCCTTGACATAAAAGCGCGATACTAGAAAACGTTAGAGAAGCCGGATTTGCGAACTGTCAGTACTGAGATTATAACAATATATGTACATTATATATATTAATTACAACGTAATTCTTAGGCTACCCCCCATTCGAAAAAATGTCCCAATTTTATGTAACGCTAAATGTCCCAAAAAAATGTCCCAATTTTATGTAACGTTTGTTATATTTTGTAGGATTTTTGTTATTGTTATTTAAAAAATGTCACAATTTTATGTAATGAAATATGTAACGAAAAATGTAACGAAAAAATGTCTTAATTTTTTATAACGGAAGTTAAATGTTAGGATAGGGATTTTTGTGGTTATGTTATTTTTTGTGTGTGTTGATGCCAGTAAGAATTACGTTGTAAATTTTGATCATTTTATACAAAGTATAGAAGAAAAAGAGACAGAAATGAAAGCAAGAGGGGTCAAGGGGCGCAGCCCCTTGCGAGGCCAAAGTGGCCGAGTTATTATATATATATATATATGTATGTGTGTGTGAACAATATCTCATTAGCTTATCCAACTATAATTAGATTTCGAAACAATTTCAACTCAAAATTTAAAGAGGAAATCTTCATAAAAGAATATCACAGAATTCAAAAAATAAAAAATAAATAAAAGATAAAATATAATTGTAAAATTTTTTATGACACATTTCTATACATTATTTAAAATTTAAAATATATATTTAAATAAATGAAAATGGATTTAGAGGTTTTATTAAAATATGGTAATTATTCCATATTCAATAGATTATATAAGAATAACCATACGCTTTTAACAAAAATTTAAAACAGATTATTACAACTATTATAGAAATAAAATTAAATACGCTCACCCGGAACTAGAAGAAGTCATAAAACAATAATCGTGAACGGGATGAGACTGCACTGTACGAACCGATTTGTCGTGACATTTAAATCTACAATGAACCGTATTTTCACGTAAATCTATAACTGATACTTCTCCGTTTCCTTGAAAATAAAGAGAAACATTTCATAAAGTTATGTTAAGGTCTTTACGCGTTTTCACAAACCTTTGATTTCTAATATTAGAAAAAATACTAAACTGTTTTTTCAACGTGTATGTTAGTGTAGTAACCAGGTTTCAAAAATCGCCAGCTATTACGGTATTATCGAACCCGCCTACGTATTAAGACTGTCTTAACGAACTTTTACATTTTTCTTACATATTTAAGAATTCTGCTGATATGATAGAAGTCTGTCGTTGTATAACAATAAATTAAAGATAAACCGAAAGAAGAAATCAAAATTAATAATCACCTAAAGTAACTATAAAAGGATAAATTGATAACAAATTCTAACTGGGTAATAGACCATCGAACTAGAAAATAGAAATTAATACTTTGGTTTAAACATTAATCGATAATGATTTTAAGGCAAGTTAAATACCGAATGGTTCTTGCAATAAAAGTAGACTTAATAAAACGCACCAACACACTACGATGATGGGATGAATGTAAAACTAATTAGCTAACCGACCAGATTCCTTACTGATCAAAAGCTACCGATAACTTACTTCATGGAAAGGAAGAAAGTCTAGATGAAGCTAAAACATTTCATTTACACGCTTATTCTAGGAAAAATCTCAGAGGCAACTGGTGCGGAAACAGTGATAATATATTACCTAAAAGATAAAAAATACTGATTTTGTTTTATTCCCTCCTAATGTTTGTTCACATTAGAGTGGAACTGGTGTTTTAGATGGTATAATAATAGAATAGAATATCCCAACTAGTTTGTCGTAAAAGCTTGTTACTGAACAACAGCAGTAATGCTATATATATTTTGTAGATATCCAAGAGCAGCTTTGCAAATTGTGTAAGCAAACCACCATTCGCATTGAATATTAATATAGACTTTCGGCAATACAAAAATCCTGAATTTCACACTAAAAGTTCTTGTTCGTTTGACGAAACAAAATTTCTGGATTTTACAACAACTGACTAAGAAAAATTTTCCATATTAGCTAATTTCCATTCAGTTTAGTACGTAGAAATGAAAATCGGTAATTTCATAATACGGTAAATTTAGATTTTAGACTTAAGGTCATTATACACGGAATGCGATATTGTATTGTGCCTTACAACGATAAAGTATGCTTCAATTCAAATATCGAAAATAAAATAAATTGTTTCTGTTTCAAATCGCATTTTTTGTCGCGAAAGAGTTGTAAAAAATATTAGAGCATCATCGTGTAAAAAATTAACACTCAAAAGAGTAAACCTCCTTTTCATTTTGCGTACAAAAAAAAAAAAAAAAAGAGTTGCAGCTTATCCAAATGAATTATATTTATATTTATTTGTACGAGCTATTTAAACAGCATTAATTCATTAAACAGTAATCTAATAAACAGGATAAGGAAATAGTATAACCAAAAAAACCAACATTCCGTAACCTTTTGTTCAGAAATCAATTATGACATGTATGTGCCTTTTAAGACAGACCCGTTTCGCCTTATTGAAAACATGAACTCAGTCTGTGATAACGTCATTAGTGTAGCCCTTTGCATGACGTACGGATTTTACGAAATGACCCATTCATAAGATATACGAGTATATCCATGTCAAAAAACGCGACCAATAGTGCAGTGACATTTTTAAAGTCTAACATAAAAACGTGGTTTTGCTACTTTATAAATGAAGAAAAAAAATATAATCATTCATGCTGACAACAAATTAAATAATTTAAAAAATGTTTCTTGGACCTCTACTATAGGAATACTCGGTTCAATATTTTCCTTCATTGTAATAACAATACTGCATTCAAAAATATAGAATTATAGGGCCTTATTGCGTCGCGCCGGGCTAAAATTTCTTTACCGCAATAAATCGCTCTCTGCGTGACTACCACCATCTATGACTGTGTTACACACTATTTTACCACTGTACTACGCGATGAAATACAGATTTCTGAACGCAGCGATTCTTAGATTCCTTAAAGTTGAATTTATCTTTAAAAATACCGAAAAATTCTCAGTGTCAAACATCTTATCGTTTTATTCAAAAATCAGTATATTTTTAAATTGTTAGTATCATTGGTACTGTTTTATTTCATCTATCAATAATGCCGACCAGAATCACAGAAATTTAATAAAAAAAAACATCTTACCTAAAGCTACATATAAGTAATAGTCAAATTCATCGTGCCACGTAGTATGATAACGTTTCGTTGTTTGAAAAGCTTTGGTCGAAGTAGAAAATACCTAAAATATTAAAGTAAAACACATAAGAAAGTTTACTTCGAATAAAATAGAATGTATACCGAGATCTCGTATGACTGCTGATTTACTAACGTTACAAACAGAAGCAAGTTTTAAAGTCAATTAGTACATGCGATATCCGTTCAAACTATGAAATAAAATAATAAAATTGACCTTATCGAACGTTTCCGTATTGATATCGGCACAGCGGACGATTCCTTCATGACTAGTAGAATAAAATTTGAACGCATCGCGCTTACTAAAACTAACACAAGTTACATTCATAGTATGCGGTCGAAACGACAGACCAGTTTTCGATTTCATATCCAACAAGCCTGCAGAAATAAATAAACATAAAAATGTTTAAAAATTTGATACGGTCGAAGATAAATATAATATTTAAGGATCTCTGTTTATTTAACAATTTATTTAATTTACGTTCTTATAACATTAACAAAAAGTAATCCTATTTCGTATAAATAACCACATCCATTGAATAGCATCGGAATAATAAAGTCGATCGCTAGAAGGATATTTAAAATTACAATTATCTAAAATAATTCTCACAATTACTTGTTATTGAAAACCGTAATTTTAAAAATCATCATTTATTAACTTCAAACGATAAAAGGTATTTTCGTCAAACAGAGATAATATACACATTTTGTCAGTAAGTAGAATGCAAAAATATTACGTCCGATTTCTTAAAATCAAAAAAAATAACATAACCACAAAAGTCCTATTCTAACATTTAACTTTCATTATATAAAATTAAGACATTTTTTCGTTACATTTTTCGCTACATATTTCATTACATAAAATTGTGACATTTTTTAAATAACAATAACAAAAATCCTATAAAATATAACAAACGTTACATAAAATTGGGACATTTTTTCGAATGGGGGGGTAGCCTAAGAATTATGTTATAATTAAAAAGAAATAATAGTTTTCATAAATTAACTTTTAAATGTAGCTGCATTAGAAAATTTATAAGTACGTTCTGTGGTTCATTTTAGTCAGTCAAACATTATCGAGATTAAATATAACACCTGAGGGATTCTATGACCATGAACCATTTTTCACTGGAGACACTGCAAAGGATAAATGAAAAAATTCATCATTATAATGCCACACTCAAATTCTGAGCGTCAATTCGTACATTCTAGCGGTTCAGATAGGAAATTATAATATGCAACACGACTACACTTGGAATTGATTGCAATCGTTTGTTATCAATGCAGTGCCGTGTGTGTCTGCCTACTGCACATTAATTAGCGCGCACACGGTGATATGCATGTTTGCCATTGTCTCGACGTAACTGTTAACGGTTAATTTAATTATTTATTTTGTAATTTCTGTCGTCGTCCAGGATCGAACTCAAGACTTTTGTAACGAAAGTCGAGTGCTCTAGCAATTAGGCCATCGCGACGATATGAAAAAACTTCAAAATTTCAGTAGTTTTACAGCTCGAAAATAGAAGTCAATCCAAAATCTGAAACGTTACTTTTAAAATCAAACAAAAATGGTCGATAATAAAGTTAATAGAAAAATAACTTGTGTAATTCGTGTAAACGATTCTTAATTATATGATCGGAAGGAACAAAAATATACTGAAAGTTTGGCTAATAGTTCTGCGAGACAAAAAAAATAACGAATGTTCGACTATCAGAAGTTTTTCACTATAAGTGTAACACAACAGAGACTATCATTTGAATGTAACTAATAGCTCCGTAACTAACAGCGGAAGAGGAAAAAAAGAAGAAATCCGTGATGAGTATCCGAAAATGGTTCGTGAATTCCATAAAATACAACGTGGAACAAAAAAATCCTTAAAACGGATAGCTGCGATATTTTTCGAAAGAAATAATATACTCGCTCTAACGCACTATATACTATTGCAAGGTAATTCGCTGAATATCTATATTACAGCAAAACTCTAAAATTGCAGCTACGCATAAACGCATTCGTATAAATATAAAAATTATTTTTTTAATAACAAACAAAAATTAGTATAAATTTAATTTAATAAATTAAATTTATACTAATTTTTGTTTGTTATTAAAAAATTTATTTATTTTTAATTTATAAATTTTAACAAACCGGTTATGGATTTATCTATATTCATATAATTTCTAATCGAAAAATCTTCAACCTCACTAACATTTTAATAATTTCACCTTTTAGTACGGCTTTTACGTATTCAAATCCAACATATTAACTAATTTTCTATCATGCTTGAGAACCACTTCCGATAAATTAAATAAGTGTCCTACGTCTGAAAACGAATACTTTAAGATAATTATGTTGTATTTATGCGATATAATAGGGCCGAAAAATAACAATAAATAAATATTAAAAAATTTGCATTACTCAAATAATTCACGCAATAAACGTAGAATAATCTTCTGCTATAAGATAATGGTAGGATACCAGCCAACGAACGAAAGGCTTTTTTTTTTTAGAGATATGTAACGGGTACCAAGGATCATGCGAAAAGCAGCATTGCATATTGAGTCAAGTAATTTCAGTAAGGAACCACTTTCCGAAGAACATATCTGACTTCCGCAATTAATTTTGCTAAGAACCATAACTCTGTAAATATTCAGACGGGATCTCGGTTGACTTTAAGCATGGGGTTTGAAAGAAACTTAACCACCCCTAAGGATTGACAAGATTTAGCTCTTAACTGAGATGTAAAGGGTTTCCAAGTAGGTTTGGCGTTCATCAAAATGTCAAAGAAAGTCATTGTTGCTTTACAAGAAACTGTATTATTGTTTAGTTGTAGCGACAGTGAAATCAGAATGAGCCAACCTCTGTGGAACACAATATATTGAGACTTTTGAAAGGAGAAATCTAGGTCAATTTTTTACTAACCATTGTTACAACCTATTGGTAGTATTTTGCAATATAGACTGAACCAAGGAAGGGCCATTAGATGCTAAAGATTTATTCGGATCATCTACATATAACCGAGCACTCACTGGTGGCATAATAAAGCCAACAGTGTCGTTTATATAAAGGATAAAGAGGGTATTGGGACCCCGTTTGAAATCGATGAGTCCATTCCGGTTTGAATCCTTCGTTCGCTCAGATAATTGAGAATGTATCGCCTCAGTTTACCGTCCACCTCGACCGCTTTTAATTTCCGAAGCAAGTGTTGCCCCGATACGCAATCGAATTCCTTCTCCAAAGCAAAAAATACTGCACAAAGGCGATGCCGACGATGAAAAGCAAACACAATTTGCCTTGAAAGGCTTACTACATAAATGATCAATTGTTGATTTCGAGTTTCAGTGTCCAGCTTGTGTAGGAAATAGGACAGCGTTTGCTTCAAAGAAATGCAAAAGTCGCCTATTCACCACCTTTTCCACTGTCTTAGACAAGACAGACAATGATATTGTTTTGTGATTTTAAACTTGGAAAGAATCATTATTCATCTTTAGGATAGGAATAACGGTTACAACTTTCCAGGCATCAGAATGGACCCCAGAGGCCTTTATATCTCGCTGTAAATATTTTACTGGAATATTTTGGCATAACCAAGGAGATACTTTAACACGTACAAATATATCGAATCCTCATCAGGTGCACTGTTCCATGTGTGATACATTAGAATTCCAGTTCAGCTATAGAAAAAGGGCGGTTATACGATTAGTCAGCCTTGTAACTAAAGTCAATAGACATCATAGTGTTTTTTGCTGCTGAAATTGACTGAAAAGTTTAAGTGCAGAAGATCGAACGGAAAAAAGATGTGCAAAGGTTTCTGCGATATCTTTAGTTTTTGTCGTTAGTATTCCGTTGATTCTTAGTTGCGTCGGGGTACTATTGTTTTTATTAACGGATTTGGTTTTTCGCCACATAACATGGGCATTCTCGGAGGATTGATGCAGCAAATGAATTCCACGATTCTTGTTTCTTACTGCGAACGAAATCTCGAGCGGTTGCGATTCATTTCTCAAAAGTGATTAGGTCCTCAAGAATGTCAGTCAGCTTATTTGTTTAAGTGTCCGTTTTCACCCTGCTATCGTCTTCACCACGAGACTCGTCTAGTCTGCTTCCATTGTGATAATTTCGGAATTGTCGCGTTGGCTGCTTCTAAAATCGCATCCCTTAGGACGCCTATGTTGGCCTCCAATGACTCAGATAGTTGGGGAAGAATTGTTACTCTCATCCAATATGCTTCCCAATCTGTTCTACAAAAAACAAAACGCGACAGGAAAACATCAAACCGGTGAAGTTTTAAGAGGGTATTCTAGTCTAGAAATATGAAAAAATCGAATTTTTTTTTTTTTTGCATAGCCAGATGGTTTATACATTTAAGAAAATATGTCCCTAAAAAGATTTTTCAAAATTAAAATTATTTACGGATTTATAGCTATTTTCGTGAAGCGGCAACTAAATCGGCTCAATCGGAGGAGATGAAAAAACAACAGACGGTAGACATTCTTCGACTACCTGAGGATAAATCAAACTCTTTTATACATTATATATATATATTTAAAAATCGATTAATTGAAGATCATTTTGCTTGAAACTTTACTCGAATCTTTCAAAACTTGAAACGCGTTTTTCTCGAGATTACTTTTTTCAACACGGTTGACATGATATCTCAAGTTCTAATAAACCGATTTACTTGAAATTGGGTATGGATCTTCTTTATATGTTCCTCTATAGCTCCTACCAGAATAAAGTCAAAATTTCGATTTTTACTATTTTTAAAAAATTCAGAAAAGTCAAAAAAACAGGTAAAAAATCAACCTTTTTTTTTTTCAAACAGTCACCATTTGACGAGAATTTTTTTTTCCCTTCTCTGAGATAATGGCTATAACGACATCTTAACTAATTAAGAATCTTTTTTTTTTTTTTTTTTTTTTTAGATGACTAAAATGGAATCGTGTCAAACAGGACACGCCCTTATTTTTTACCCCTCCATTTCATCAGCCCGTAACTTTGTGAATTTTGAATTTTTTTTTTTTGATAATTTTTTGTGTATTCTTAAAACATGAATAAATAAATGGTAAAAAAATGGATAGTAAAAATGTTTGTTTTTTTTTATTCAGCTTGAAAAAAACCCCTAAATTCGTGCCTCTAAACTAGAATACCCCCTTAACGTCATTTGAAAACTATTATTAGGAGAAAGTGGTGGCTCGAACATAGATCATCCGTAGCATGCAGTGAACTTAGGGACCAAAATGCTCGAAAACAAGACTAGATCTATTGTAGCGCGTAAAGTTAAAATGGGTGGGGGGCGTGACCAGTAACAATGGATCTCTGTTAACCACGATATCAGTTAGTACTCGACCATGTTGGTTTGAAAGTTAAAACCCCCAACGAACATCGCATTACTCCAGCCTACCAGTGAGGGCATCCATTAGGCTACGAGTTACCTTGTTTCTGGACGGTAAGTAGCAGTTACAGATTTAAAGAAAGGGAATACTAACTGGTACAGCTACAGCTTGAAGAAAGATAATGATTGCCAGTTGTCGCGCTAGTAAAGAAGTATGCACCAGCGTCGCCACTCCACCACTCGTTCTCTCACCGCTTGGGTTATCATACCGAAAGATATTGTAATTCTTCAGTCTGGCTTCTTGTCAGCATCCTCAGCGGTTCCACTGTAAACTAACTTCTTTATTTACCAAAACCATTTTCACTTACTGGGATAACAGCTGCAAAGCTTTAACGATTACCGCGGGACAACTGGGAATGTCTTATTGAATATCATTATAATGAGAGATATTTATTATCCGCATAGGGTTCATGATTATTTATGTTGTCTGGTGAACTTTGCACCTTTGAAAGTTTATTTAGCTCTATACGTGCGCAATTATTTTTACCTTTGATATCATATGAATAAGCCCATTGTTATCCTCAGTACACTTATTGGCGTAGTTTATAAAGTCGGAGTCCGAGCATACATTCTTCATAAATATTTTGAACTCTTCACAATTCATAAGAAGTTTTGTTATTAAATAAGCGTGCAGCTCCTGTAGCTATTTTTTCTATCTCCATTTTTGTTAAATATAATAACACCGAGGTCATAATTTCACGCATTTACTATCTTAGCCCCTTCCTAATATTATTTTTTTGTTGACTCTCGTATAAACATCGAATCACCTGGTAGGAAACCTCATTCGAGTACGAATTGCGTTCATCTTCCCCTGCAAAATCAATCTATCATCACATAGTATGACGTATTTAACATTCGTCTGACGATTTTTTTATTTACACCGAGCTACTTTAAAACTAATATATTCGTCTTCTTCGTTACGTTTATCTAAAAATTGTAGATATGATTATTCTCAATAGTTCAAAAAATCCATGTTTCCAGACGCACAGTTAAATGTAGAAAAATCAAGCAACCTATATTAAAATTTCATTTTAACAGCTGCCACTGCAATAAATGAGTCTCACTATATTTTATTTAGGCGACTCGTGGTATTCACATTTAATGCAAAAAGATAAAATATACAGAAATTTGTTAGCTGCTTATTTAAATTTTTATAATATCAAATCAAATTCATCATTCGAATGCATTCATAAATTCAAACTAGCTGAATATACTACGACTGATAAAAGTTACATCAATAACTTCCCAATTATATATACATATTTGTCGTAAAATTGACTACGAACCACATTTTTACAGATTCCTTTAAAAAATTTTTATTCAATTCTTTTAATTTTTTCAACGTTAAATATATTTTATATTAAGATGTATCGACTGGCATCGTGTTTAACTCTATAATATAATAAATTTTAACACAATAACTTTTTTTTTTAAATTTCTTAAATTATTAAAGAACAAACTCGTGAACCAAATTTGCTCAAAATTTAATACAATAAATTCAATTCCATATTAAATGGCATAAACCGAAAGTAAATGTATTTATTTGTTTAAGCGCTAACGTACGATAAAGTTGCATCTGTGAACAGCATAGAAAAATTTTTCCACTGATGTATTTTAAAAAAAAAAACAGCGTTCCATTTTTTCCCCCGCAATTAGAACATGTATAGTATTCTCCACTGATATCATACTCAACTTCATATTGTAATTAGTTTTTACGAAATAATTAAATTAATTTTTTTTTAAATTGCCTTAAGTTACTCAATATGCAAAATCTAATGGTGGCGATTTCATATTAGTACTTATCGAAAGACACATATCAAAAGTAAATAGCATTTATTCAAGCGCAATTATATAAAAAATTTCATTTATCACACACGCACACGGAGTCGTTAAAAATTTGATTTTTTTTACATTCCTTTTACTATAGAAACACACATAAATGTAATATCAAATTTTGAACTTCGATTTTTTGGATGATTACAATAACATTAACCTCCAGAAGATGAACAATAAAATATATTTATCACAATGGAATTACCGAAAAATATATGTGCTTATTAATATTTTCTCATTTATAACTTTAAAATTGTACTATTTAAGTCGTGAATAATACTTTACTTAAATTTCCACATAAATCGCCCGCAATGATCACATATTTTGTAGTAGATGGATGTATATTAAGTGCGGTTATTCGATTGGAAATAATATTTGTCGGATTTTCCCACATTTTACATCCCTTTATAATGGCTTCGTACCTATTGGGGAAAAAAAGGTAATATTTACATCAATTGAAAATACAAAAAAAAAAAAGGAAATATTTTGTAAGTAACTAAAAAAGATAAAAATTTGAAAAATGTTATCAGAAGAAAATATTAGCACTATTCTAAACATTTGAATTCCTTAAAGTTGCTGATTTTCTCCATATTGCCGCGTGTATTTCTATTAATTTAGGAAAACGAAAAAATGCACCTAACCAGTCAAGCGGAACTACTGCCAAGATTCCTTAACACTCCAATCTTTTCATCGAAAATAAATGTTTAAAAAAAAAAAAAAAAAAAGATTTATCTATAAACTATTTAAAATGATAATTTTATCGTAATTTACTTTCAAATAATATATTTTAATTAGATTCGTAATACCCGAAGAACATTTTTAAAGCATCAAAATAATCCAAAAAGAATTCAAAACTTTATTCCATGAAAACCGTCAATTTCGCAGTCCTCAGCTAGTTCTAACAACCATAAAAAATGCAAAATACATGAGTAATAAAGTTTCAATTGTTACTATTATTTCAAAACCTATCATCGTGATAATAAATTTTTAATTTATCTATTGAAAATTATACGCAAGCACTGAACTGTCCAATGATTTTTTAAATATTATCCAAAGAATAAGTTAAATACCAAAAATAACTGCTTACTCTGAGAGTGAACACGTTGATAAATCTGTGCTATAAACGAACTCTTCACCTTCATCATTATCATCTAGAAAAATTTGTTTATCTTCTTCTTCTTCAAATTGCATAGGTAAACTGTCTGTAATAATTAGCACCAATTTATTAAAGCTGTACACTACCAACAATTGATTAGTAAAACTAATTTGAAAAATGATTAAAAGTAAAAATAACATTAAGAAAATAAAATTGTGCAATTCAATGAAAATTTAAAAATGTAAAATAAAAATGTTAGATAATTCAGAGAAGATAGAGGAAACAAAAGACCGAAAGATATTACTTAAGAAAGAAAAGAGTGAGGAACAAACAGATAGCAGAGTTGAGGTTCGTTTGTGATATGATCGTAATATGCGGGGCAGTTAGTATCCGCACACCGTTGTTAATAATGTTAAAAATAAGATCTGTACTTCGACTAATTTTGAAACACGTGTTGTAGTTTGAATTTAATTTGACTTCTCATCTCGAAGCCTTGCTTAAAAGTCATTTAGTAAAAATTTAATATAGTCTGTCAAGTGAAAGAAGTCCGTTCGTAAAACAGCCGAAACGCACTGACATCACGAAATCAAGGAACCTCAGCAGATTAACCTTCAGACCATCACGTATCAGATATAACACTGTCTGTGTTAAACACCACGTGATCTGTCTGGATCAGAATAAGTTGAAAAAAAAAGAACAAAGATAAAACAAAAACTAGGTTACTGCTTCCGAGAATGGGAGAAATAACAAGAGAGGGTGGCAATATGATTTTTTTCGGTAATATTGAAATACGCGTCAACTGTCAATACGCGCCCTGTTACTAGTACGCTACTTTGAGAAACACTCCTGTTCGGCAACGAAACTCGAACGGACTTCTTTCGCTTGACAGACTATATATCATAAAAAATACTTAAAAAAAAAAAAAGAAAAAAGAAAAAAAAACTTAAAGATTATGATTTCACTACTTATGATCGCCATTCGGGAGAATTTAGTTTGCAACCCGTTCAGAAAAATCAAGGTTTGGAACAGCTCCTAGAGCTTTTTCCTCGTAACTCACGGATAAATCATATTCAAAAATACCGAATGTAAGATTTTTTTATAAAATAACTTAAATAAATATTTAAAAAAGAAACTCACGATCTCACTGTTCAGTAAAATGACAACCAAGTACTTGTCACAAAATAAAAAAACAGAATTATAAAAAACTGTATTTCGATAATGATAGCGCAGATCCGTTCTACAGCGATTCAAAAATGTGGCGATGAATTTTAAAAAAAAGCTAAAACTAACGTTGCATAAAATAGCTACGACGAAGATTAGAAGTTAGTTGGTGTTTCAATAAATTGAGCTCTGATTCTCCGTGAATACTATTTTGCTCACAATGAGAAATGTGTACACACACTCATACCCAAAAATAAAATTAGAAAAACCGCCTACTGGCGATAAAATTGCTGCGCGCGTCAAAATAGAAAAATTAAAAATTCGTGTAATTATAATTTTGGATCCATTAAAGGTAAAAAATTCACCATCATCTGAGAATACTGAGTTCCTATTACTGGTCACTAAATTGACGTACTTTATAATCATTTCATCGATGCTTTTCATCAGAAACTCTTAATCACCCTTTAGTAAATCTTTTTAACGTCAATTATAATAACATTATCACTGTTTTATTTTTTTCATTTTAAAGAGTAAAATAATATCGGAAATTAAAGATTTCATCTATCTTGACTTTACATTTCCATTTCATAGAGGTAATTTGTAAGTCTCGATCATCTATGTATCAGTTCGAGAAATATGCAAATAATGTCTTAAGCGATTAAATTAACGGTACAATTCTATCACCGCACAAAGTGAATTTAAAAAGTTTTAAAATTAATCAAAAAGGCGCAAAATCAACGAAAAAGTAAAAGACAAAGAAACAATGCATGCTGGTTTATAAGATTTAGAATTAAAAGATTATAGAAATATGACGAAAAATTATTGAGAAATATCCAAAATATTTAATATTTGTTTTTACAACATCCTTAAGAAAATAAAATTATTCGCCGGTGAATTTATTAACGAAAATATTTGAATATAATGTATTCGAAAAAGAAGAAGTATGATTTAGCACTTTTAAAGCGGAAATAACTGAAGTTCTGAGAAATAATTTAAAAAATAAGGAATAATTGAATAATTACTTGTATCATTCATTACTACTTTTATGCTACGTAATAAAAGTAGTATAATTTAAAGTAATGAAATTCCAATAAACCGAAAGTAATTTTTAATAATAATTTTTGAACACTTCGTTTCCTCCCTGTAAATATTAATTATATCTACCTAGAAATTAAAATAAAATGTAAGAAATCCGACGGAAATGATTCAGATTTTAAAGTGTTATTAGCTCCATAAGTTGAAGAATAAAGCATGCTTTGCGAACTACATTTGCACAAAAACTCTCCCAGCTATTATAACAAATTCCTAGTCTTATGGTTAAAAATTGATGAAAATTTATTTGATTAAATATTTTTTTCCTGTAATAGAATTATTCTACAAACATACATTGCTAGAACATACTTCATAATTTTGAACTATTAGTTGAATAATAAAAAAATTATAAACACATTAAACAACTAGTAACAGAATGTTTTGTCACATCTTCATTAACCTCACGCAAGAGTTAAACAGTCGAATATCAAACGTTCTTTTCTACTAAAGTTAAAAATTTATGCTTACAAACTGGATAAAAATACTGATCAACTATACTAATAACTCGTAATTTACATGACATTGCATGATTATTTAAAATTAAATGTTAAACGCCCATAAATTCTATTAGTTAAATAATAAATGAATATTATAATCTAATAATAAATAACCATAATTTATAATTCTTAGCTATGGAAAGTCTATCCCAAACCTTCGTCAGATGTCCTCTGACTGATGGCCGAAAATGTTTCGAGAGATAAGTACCTGTTTATAACATATTTTAGTAATTCGTTATCGAATTATAATATTAATTTATTTATAAAATTAATTTCTGTTTGCAAAAAAGTATAAGTAGTGTTTTAATACCGATAAGGTCAAACAAAAACTAATAACGCGTAACATATAAATACCATCTATAATAAAATTACCCAAAATGTGAAAAATAACAAAAACAGTGATGAGCTATTAGGTTATTTATCGAGACATGATTATTTCTTTGCTTCTTGTAAATTTTACCATTCCCAAACTTTAGAACAACGTGCAATTAAACGAACACATGTTATATGCATAAATATATGCAAGTGTATAAGTGCATGTTGATGTTTATTTCAAATAAAACGTAATGTATGTTAACAAACCACTATTATTTCTAAAGTGCCCATTTTCTTCAGGCAATTCTACAGAAAACGGAACTTGACTCTCGTTACTACTACCATTATTATTACTGTTAAACAACTTCTTTCCCATAAGTTGTAAATAATCGGTGGCATCATTTTCTTTATTTTCTGAGTATTTTCTAAAAAAAAATATTCTGTATAATATTAAAAAAAAAAAAACACTGATCATTTTTTTACAATTTATATTGTATTTTGTTTAATACAGACAGTTTATATAAACTTAGAAATTATTACTCCTTTACATTGTGATAATTTTTCAGAAATAAAAACGTAAGCTCCCAGTTTTAAATTAACAAAGGGTTAATAAAGGATAAGTCAAGTTTCTGAAAACTTATAAATGTATACTTTTTGAAAAGCTTAATAATTTTTCAATATATTTATTATTTACTTCAAAATTGGAAGAAAAGTGGTATATGACAGATATGTCAAGTTACCACACAAGGGTTGTATTAATTCGTTATTGTTTTTGTAAACGGTCAAACGGTATGTTACAGATGTTCACGTTGTCCTATAAAGGGTTAACAATATCGATCTTGAGAATTCTCTATTATCAACACAATAATTAACACATTTATAAATCCACAGAAAAAATTGTTTTTTTTTTTTTTTAAATTTGGATCATAAGAAATGTAAAGTTATAATTTTAGTTTCCATTTCAACAAAAATAAAAACACACGTTTCTAGATCAAATAATAACATGACACAAGAGACCCGCATATTAACAGGATATAAATACATTTTAGAATATTGCAAACTTTTTAAATAATTCAGTTTGTCCAAAATATACAAAATAGTATGTCCAACCAGATTATCAACCGTAAAAGGAACTCTAAAACAAATCCACAACCAATTGAGTGCATTAAAAATCTCCGAAATATATAAATAATTAATCGACAAATTGAAGAATTGACATTTTTGAAATAAAATTTACAATTCAAAAACACTAATTGAAAAAAAATCTAATATTTTATACTAGCACATTAACATAAACCATATAATTAAAGATTACCTTTTCCTTTGTTTACGAATTTTCTCTGTTGGTTTACTGCTAATTTGCGACTTAATTTCAGAAAGTTCCAATTCTCTATAAACACACAATTCAATAAAAATCCTTAAAACCACGCGGAAATATTAATTTTTATTTTAATTAATGTAAATATTTTGCTATCAATATGCACGTATATAACAAACGAAAATAGTGGGATTTATCTGTCAGCCTGATCAATTTCGACAACCATTACATGCAATTTTAAGCCATTTTCATAACTAATTATACAATTTTTGTTAGGTAAGACATCGCAACGTACGAATTAAGACTGCTTTCACTTTTCATGTAGAAGCAACAAAATAACGATTTATTTATTTTTATTATAAAAATTAATGAACAGACTTGCGGTCAGTTTTTTTTTTTTTTTTTTTTCGGTTTATGAGTACAAAGAAAATCTGTTAATTTTAATTTTATACACTTTTCAATCAGCACTGTTCGACCTTCTATGGCTGATGTTAGTGAACAATTTTGCGATTCATTCTTTCGATAAAAATCTAAAATTAATAGAACAACCGAATTCGGGAATCGGGTTTTTAATAGTTTTTCATTATTTGTTCATACTTTGAAATTAATAATAGCTCTTTATTTTAGACGATTAGTGCCTGTTCGCATATGCCATTTGGTACTGATTTGTTTTCTCAGTTCGAATTTTACTATTATATATTGTGGATACTTCTGGACTAAGTTCCTGTTCGTTACGCTAATTTTTACTCATTTATATAGTACAGTCGACTCGCGATTATCCGGATTAATTGGGCGCCCAGCCAATCCAGATAGCAAAAAATCCGGATAGGCTAGAGTTCAAGGTTAAATACTGCAAATAAAATGAAAAAATAAAAATTAACCTATCCTATAAAAAAGTAAACATGAAAATTAACTTAACTAGTTTTTAAAGAAGTCTGTAATTAAGGTCTGTTTTTTTCGCTGCATTCTCTCCCTTGCCGATATATCTTGCCACTTGCGTAAACAAATGATATTAGCCGATAACCCTTCTTCCTGTCGAGTTACTTCAGCGCTACTTGGATCGCCTTCAGTCCTTCATCGTGTGGTATAACACTTTGAAGGGCCTCGTTATCTATATTTTCTTTAACTAGATTCTCGTTGAGTACCCATCCATTCCGTAACGTCATCCGTATTATCCGTTTCACATCCCGGAATATTTTTTATTAGAGAAACAAGCTGCTCGTTGTCTTTTGAACCGTCTAAATCACATTGTTTGTCAATTTCATCCCATTTATTACTGACTTTATAATCTAATAATATTTTCCACGACCGCACTAATGCTATAGAACTAATCTCTTCCCATCCCTCAGATAACCAAGTGAGAACATCAAGCATTTTAAAGTAACCTGAAGACATCATCATTTTCAACGCTTGATATTAGTCTGGTGAGAAGGCGGCGTCAATATTTTTTTTTTAAGGCCTCTAGGATTCCTTGATCCATAGGTTATAACAAACCGATGTAACGTTTGCTGGAAGAAACATTGCGCCTTTATGTCACCATCTTGTAACTCCTCAGTTGCCGGATTGGAGCATTGTCGAGAAGAAGGATTGTTTTTCTCGGTAACTGTTTGTCGGACAAATGTTTCGCAACTGCGGACACAAACTCTTTGTAAAACCAAGTTTTAAACATTTCACAGCATCTTCATTTACAGCGAATGTAAACAAACATTCAGATATATACTGCATATAGCTGTGGATTTTATAAAAGCGCTTTGGCTTTTTCTTATTTTATTTATTTTTTTTTTTTTTGAAAAATCGATCCGGATAATACGGAGTCTGGATAAACGTGATCCAGATAATTTCGAGTCGACTGTACCTGTTCCGATTTGGTGCAAATGAAATTCCTACGCCTGAGCTCTGTTTATAGACCCTATCCCGGTACGAACGCACATCAAGTGTTGCTTTTCAAAATAGTTTGCTTTTTTAGCATCAGGCTTTTATGTTTTTCCGACTGATAAATCACTTAATGAAGTAAATTCCGAGTTTTATTATTTATCATCGTAAATAAGAACCTTCATATTACGATGATATACACACGAAATAAAAGACTGACCCGAATTATTCACCAGAAGTAAAATTACTGCTCAAATAAAGAACAAATATTATTGTCGCATTTCATCGGGAATTACAAAATAAATTCCTATCTTGCTTATTTTGCTAACTGAATGTACAATTGTTTCTACACAAATACAATTTACACACTACTCAGCTTATTTGTATTTTCGCTAACCGACCAGGACACGACTGCTTAAAAATTGAAGTACATACACACAAACACACTTGTATCCATTATACTCGAGTATCGAGATTATCAAATTTTACTGAACGGTAGTTCAAGCGCATCTCGATTGTGATTACAAAAAATTGTCCTCCGTTCTACATCCTTTTATGTATAAAATATAACCATATGCAAAATCAACCCCACATACGGATTTGAATGCTTGATTCTCTCTTAATAAATCGAAGATAGCGTCAAATGTACGATTTCTTGTAACAAAACAATTTAGAATTCTGATAAAAGCAAGCCGCTCCAGTTCGTATCTATTTGTAACTACAACTGGCATTTGTTATCTACGTTAAGTATTTTTCGTCAAGTTATTTCTGTTGCGACCGATTATTGTATGTTCCCATAGTAAAAATTAATTGCGTAAAACTTTTATAGGATTTCACCTGTTGTATTCTTGAATTAATCAAACACCCCGTTTATATATATATATATATGGGGGGGGGGGGGGGGTAAATCAGAGTTGAGAGTTTATAGATATATTTCAAATTAACAAAATAAATGGATAAATGAGCAACTATTATCTCGCCACGCTATTTCATTTATGCTAGAAACTGACGAAAAAGAATATAGATATTTTGGCTAAATATGAACTTTTAGGATTTATCCAAATTGGAACGCAAGTATATCAAACCCTATAAGTCGACTTTTGTCCCTTCCAAATTTGTGAAAGTAATACAAGACCGTTGAAACGGTATCAATTATTATGAAAAGAAGCCTAATGACACCGTTGAGTAAAACTAAACTTAGATATTGCAACAGAATACCATAGTCTCTTAATCTCTCAAGGCAGGAGAATTCGAATAAAAAAGAAATATATTCTGTTAACATTAGAGTTGAGTAATACAATTATGTTATGAGCAATTCTTCAACCTAATCTACCACAACTGCAAATAGTTTTTTAGAAGTATAAGCTTCGCATAAGGAACGGCATTACATGTTATTGGATAAGTTTGTTAATTTCTTCAATTTAATTTGAAAATAACCGCTTCAGACCCAAGACCATTTCGAATTTTAATGAAGTAATAAAATAGCCATTTTGTTCTTTCATTATTTTATTTCTGGTTATATTTCACACTCGTATAACGATAATAAAATATTTGTAATCCTAACTTCGCATGATTTATTACACTAATTTTTATGATTCTCAGTTAGTTAGATAACTTTGTATTCACCTATATTAGGAAGATATAGGTCTTTATTTCCGCAAACTTTTATCAACAAAATTTCACTATATTAAAAGAAAATGACCTATGATAATTTCAAAGCTAATATGCTATGTTATGAAAATATTAATATAATACTTTGTAATTAAATATACTTATATGTGACCGCGCATGGAACTAAGCGTAGAAAATGAAATTTTTCAGGAGAGCTGTTTAAAGTTAGTTATTAGATTTATACTTCCCGCGGATTTCTCACGTTAGGTGGCGCTACATGACCTTTGGAACACGGGCTATTGGTGAAGTCGCCGTAACGATTTAGTGCACATGTTACACTTTCAACTCGAGTAAACTCGTTCCATAATTTTAATAACGTTATTATTTAATTTTCAGTTTTTTACACGTTTTTTTAGAACAATTGTATCGAATATTATTTCAGTTGTGGAATTTCTCGCTTGTTTTCTGTTTTTATTTATTGTGAAATCATTCGGTAAAATATTTTATAATAATTGAGTGTCGTGCGCTATGAGGAATCGAAATACTACTGATAATTATAACTGTATTAGAAAATTATTATGATAGACGAATTCGAAGAGGTGGAAAAACGATATCAATTCACCGATGATAATGATGATAATTGCACTACTTCGTCATTGTCCAGCTCCGATAACTACGATGAGAATAATAATTTTTCTTTTTTCCTTATTTTTTTAAGTAATTGTAAGTTTTGTAGTGCATTAAATAAACGCTTAATCAGTGAAATGAAAATTTTTAAATTTTGTTGTATTTCCCCCCCTTTTACTGCCTCTATTTCTCTCAAAAATGATTTTAGAGACTTGGAATTAATGTTTTTCAATTCTCCGACATTTTTCGCGCCAGATTATGAAAAAAAAAAGAAAAATCAAATTTTTGACGCTTAGGTCCCTTTTTCTATTCGCGGTCACATATATGTTCATATAACATGAAGTTACGACTGAGTCGATCATGGCTACACCCTAACTTGCGCAACGAAATTTTTTAATTTTCGTAACCCCCCGGTCTCCTTGTAACGTCGACAAATTATCCGCAAATATTCCATATGCGATTCATCCATCGTATTGAGCAGCATCCCCAGGACTGCCCACATTCAGTTTCGCTAGCGATAACCATCATACAGTTCATTGGTAGCATATTATGTTCGGTAAATATATAAATTTGCCCAAGAATTTAAAACTTTTACAAAATATTTCGATATTCCCAACATTTAAAATATATCAACTTATGGAATGTAACAAGAAAAGGCCGGAAAAATCTAACTATTTCTCTGCATACTCGAAGATAAAATTCTGCAACTTTTACATCGATCATTTGCACGAAATCATCGATGTAACATTTAAAATACTTCAATATATTCCGATAATGGATTTAATAATTAAAAATCGTCTACGCTAAATAAACTTTTAAATATTTGACGTTTTCTTTAGCGAAATTACTGCTCAGTTTTAATGAACGTTTTAATCTCACTAGTGTAATTCGAACTTTACTTGACTCTTAGGTTCCACATTATTAATGAAGCCTACACTAACTTGAAAACGTGTCTTCGAAGTTTTCTTTGCTAACTTATTAACCAATTTTTAATCTTTTTAAAATTTCATAAGATATCCTAAAACCAAAGTAAATTTTACGCAACTTTAAAAATCAAAAATATGATTAAATGCAGTAGCCGATGAAAAATTTTATCGTTCTTCGTAGGCATTTTAAGCGAACACGAGTTTTAGAAATAAAAAGCTGAATGTAAGTCGCTTAATGTTATGCAATTGTCACCGATGAAAATATTTCGATAAAATCTAAAAATTTAAAGTAAATCAATAGAAATTCACCGTTTCTAGATTCTGTACTTAATTCTGTTCCAACCTTTATTTAATGAAATAAAAAATAATTACTTTAAAAACTGTTCTTGTTCCTTCATATTTTTCTTACGTATTGTGATGTATTCATTTCCGCTAACAGCTGAATCATTAAGACAGCTATCCTTTCCTTCCTCAGAGGAACATTGAAATAATTCACCCTCAACACTCTCCTTCATCGACTACAACAAAAATGAAATTTAAAAGGTAAATTAGTAATTTATTTTACTTTACAGATATTTTTTACTTGCTATAATTGTATTTAATATATTCCGAATAATACGTACTGAACCAGTTTTTAAAACTGTAACTTATAACTAAATTTTTTTTTATTTGTACTTAGTATACATTATTAATCCATATTATAAAATTATTATTAATTAACGAGTTACTATTATTTTCGTAAAAAAAATCCTTAAAAAATAACTGCAAATTTCACTTTACAAATACTCGAACCAAAAAAAAATTGAAATATTAATCTAATTACTGGTAATGATGTATAAGTAAAAAAATATACATAGAATTACCATTTTTATTTAAACTTTACTTCTTCATAATTTTGTAAATAAACAATTGAACTTAGAACTTACATTACTTATTACAACTGTTTACATTTTAAAATAGCCGTTAACACTAGTAAATATCGATAAGAAATTTCGACTTATTAGTGTAGTTTACGAGCATTTTTATTTCAATACAATTTTTAAAAAATTCATTCTAAGAAGCGACTATTTTATTGTTTGGAACTGTAAGTATATTTTATTTTCAAATTATTCTTTTTTTCGAAATCTATTTAAAATGTTAAAAATTAATTTTATATTTTACATTTATTTTTAAAAATTATATTTTAGTAATTTATAATATTTAAATTATTTTATATTTACATAATAAGTTTTTTAGGATAACTGTATGGAAAAACCCGTATTTTTGAAGAATAATCTATACTTTTAAAGAAAAATCTGGAGTGTTAGAATTCGAAGCCTGTAGAAAATTCCAGAATTTTGTTTAGTATATATATACGGCCGGTATCGCTGATCTGACGATAGTTGTTTATCTTTAGCAAAGTTGTGAGCATTGAATTTTTTCGGAAATTTAATAATTTGAAGTGATATAACTGCTATTTTGTTTTAGTTTATTACTTTTGTGGTATTTCTGTGTATTATTTCGTTTCATTTAGCGAAAAAGGTAAGTTTTTATCCTGTAAAATAAATTTTAAACTATTCAGATTTTTCCATTAAAAGTTTATCATTTAAATATTCAGTTTGTTACATTTATTGTATTAAAATATTTTATTTTTTCTTTCAAACGTAGAGTTATACTTTTAAAAAATCATAAACTTAAATTCAGTTTTGTACTGAGAATGTACGTTTTTGGTTCGATTTTTATTTTTCGTAGATGTCTCTTGCTCCGTGGGTTGTAGATGAATTATTAAGTGACATATATAATCCGCTAAGGGAATTGGATAATTATTTTGGGCGTGTTTATGATCAAAATTTTGGTCTGGGTCTTCTGGGAGATGATTTATTAAGGTCCAGAGCAAGACCAACTGTGACGGAACTTTTAGTGCCATTGAGGTCTGGTTATTTACGTCCGCTACGCCATACTAATTTAGAAGATAGTGGTACATCTACAGTTTCCAACAAGAGTGATCAGTTTCAGGTGATTATGTACTATAATACTTTAATAGTATCATTAATGTTAGACATACTGGTTTGAAATAATCTGCGGTTCCTAATATTTTAAAATAACAAAATCAGGTAGCAAGTAGTACTACATCAATTTTATACAAGTAAATAAGTTTCACAAAGTATTAGTTTTATTTCAAGCATAAATTATCCAAAATTTCGATAAGCGAATAATTCAAAATTATAATATCTGTGTCGGAAGTGACGCTTGTGAGGGGAGAAACAAGCGGCTACTTAGTTGTTCTGCACTATTAAGGTCTTCACTACAAAGTGAAGTTTAACTTTTCAGTAAAAAAAGAAATAAAACGTAATTTAATACTTTCTCGTTCTAAATTGACGTTTCGAATAAGTGGTGATTTACTAATATGTTTTTGTTCTACATAGGTCAATTTGGATGTTCAGCAGTTCAAACCAGAAGAGATAGAAGTAAAAGTTGCTGACGGTTATGTCATTATTGATGGTAAACACGAAGAGAAACAAGATCAACATGGTTTTGTTTCCCGACAATTTACTAGGAAATACAAATTACCCGAGAATATAATTCAAGAAAAAATAACCAGTAACATTTCGTCGGATGGAATTTTATCCATTACAGCCCCTAAGAAGGTAAATTTTTAAAGTTCGTTTTCGGTTATAGGTTAATCAATAACTTGGAAGATTTGTAAATAGTATATTTAAATAAAATTGACCGTTGAATAAGCTGAATCTACACTGTTAATCTGGGATTTTTTTTTTTAAATTACTATATTGTCGCAAAGGAACATTTAAAATATATTCAAGATTGTAGTTTAAAATAATTCATTGCGACAGAATGTATTTCATGTCCAATTTACAATACTTAGTTTTCCTTTCTTTAAAATAAATATTGTAATTAAAATATTTATCCAAACCGCTTTATAATTTTATAAACAACGCTCTTATTTCTTATCAAATGTATCATCTATTTTTAAAGGGCATTATTTATTTATTTGTTTTTTTAAAAGTATCATTCGTTATATTCTTGTTTTTCTCAAACAATTCTCATTACATTTAGCAATCAAAAGAGCTGAATTTGTTTTAACCCATCATTAGCTGTGATTAAACTAACTGTTACTTTATTCGAAAATATTAAAGCTTGTTTTTTTGTTTTTTTTTATATATATATGTTAAATTTAATGTCTTTTTGTTTAACAGGTTGAAGCTATAAAGGGAAACGAACGACAAATACCCATTGTGCAAACGAATAAGCCAGCTATTAAAGCTACTGAAAAAAATGATAAAGGAGAAAAAATGGATATATAAAGATTTTTTTAATTCTGCGTATATTCTAACGTACTAAGCTGCTTGCATATTTTTAGTATTCCATATTTGATACTTCTATGTATAAGTTTTTTTTCCTAATTTAAAACACATTTTAAGTTACTTTTTGTAGCATGCTTGCATTCTTAAAGTATTAAAGTATATAAAAGAAACTTTTTATTTATTAATTTTTTGTATATGACATTGATACTTTCAAGCTCTTATTTAAACGAATACTCATCTCGGTTCAAACTGCAAACCTTAATTGAGAATTCTAATTACTACTTCATGATATAAAATATTCGAGAGAGATAAAATAAAACTAACTTTTGAGTTTTGGTGAACAGCACAGAAGTTGCTATGTCATTTTAACTATTGATTTTTTTCATAGTTCTGAAGTGTTACTTTTTCTGTTGATTAGTTCCGACTATTAAAAATCAGTAGGGACTATTCAAAGTTGATCTTATAAGAAAATAAATCTAAAATTTGAACTTGCTATAATATGTTAAAAGGATCAATTAAAAAAATAAAAGAATAATGACTTCAGAGTTATTTGATCGATCTCAGACTATACTTTAAACTATTATATATTTTCTCCAAATGCAACCTTCTTACTCTACATAGCTAAATTATAAGCTAGAAGAGTGTAATTGGTTGAAAAACATAAAACTAATAAAATATTTCAGGCTACAAATCAAGAATACGTTAAACGTTATCCTTCTCTTTTTCTTCTTTATATTCTGGAATGGAGACCATTGAACATACCACTAGAATTTTTTAGCCAAAATACTTGAACATTTTAAAACTAATTGTACCGTAATTTTTTTTTTGGTTGTACATAAATGTTATAAAAATAAATGTTACCAGCGAGTTCTTAATCGTCCTAGTGTGTAAGATATATGCTGGCAGTGTAACATAAATTGGTGTGTAAGTAGAATTGATTTCGAGTAATAGGGCAAAAAATGTTTAGTGAATCATTTATTCTTTGGTAAATTAATGAAAGAACCTTTCTCATTTCACTATGTGATAGAAAAATTTCACTTTTATTATTCAATACGCACTTTATACCATGTTTATGTTGTAACAAAAAGTATATATTCATTTGATATTACAGCAGAAGTTCCATATAAGCCATCGAATCAAGTATAATACGAAAATCTCAGGCAGGCACTCAGTTGGAAGAAATGTAAGTTAACGGGAAAACATTAAATGAAAGAACTGATACATGTGTGTGCTATTGGTATAAACTTATAGTATATGATATATTTAAGATTTCTTCTCAAATGAAAACTAAAAATGGAAGATTACAAATTAATTCTACCGCATCGTAGTATTTCTTTTGTTTAGTTCAGTTTTAGTTAATTTACAGTAATTTTCATCAAAGTGAGCAACTACCGAAAATCGTCATTCTTTACTCTAAACGCAAATCAAGCCAAACACTCTTGGCAAGGTATCAGGCACTGTGAAGCTGAAGTTCATAATTACAATACTAAGCCCAATGGCACTAATATAAGTCGGAAAACCAGCAATCTCACAGCCTCCTCTCTACTTTTCCAAATTTCTCCGGTATATTTCAGGTTGGGTAAATTTAGGAGCTACTTACGTCTGGATAAAGATAAGTCTGAGAACACCTCTGGTTTGGTAGCCAAGCACTTTAATTACTAGGCTTTCGCCCTGTTTCACACTAATTCCATCTAATCGATATGTTAATTGTCTAAATGGGTAAATAAGCAATTGAATTAATACTGGCAGATCATCTTTAAAGCGACATTTGTTCGTACAATTTATCGCCGTTTACAGATTAAATTTATCCGACCTCGAATTGTTAATTTACATTGTTTTAAAATTTAATTTAAATTTATAAAAACGAACCAGAAACCTTTAGTTCAAAAATCTTGAATTACACACCTATTTGCAAATAATTTGAATTTACTTTTATACAAACCACTAATAAACACCAACAAAAAACCTTAAAATTTAAAAATTCTAAACTAGACGTACTTTGAAAATAATTAAAATTGTTAAAAATTTCGAATATTATTTCATTAGCATAATTCGTTGAACTAAACGCTGAATGAAAAGAGCAAAAAAATGTTCAGTGGCAATGCGTAACGGGCGGTTGTGGATCTGTCCCACCAAGTTTTCCTGCGATTTTATAAATATGCAATTTTACATAAGAACGCGTTCGAAGCAGTGGCATATACGCCATGCTAGTTGTCATGTCGATCTAAAGGTCATTAGTCTGTTCTCGGCGTATCAGAGCGAGGTATAGAGAATGTTTTCACACATTATGTATAGCTTGTGAGACTAATTCAATTTAGATATCGGAATTCTTAAAAAAAAATCTATGACGACACCGGGGTTTCTATATGAAACGGGAAAAAAAATGCCAACATAAAAGAATTTTTGTTAAAATAAAATGTGTAACGGAGTAGTTGGTTAGACAGTGGTGTTTCGTTCAAGTAGAACCAGGTTCGATTCCCACTGTCGGACATTGACACTTCAAAAAAATTTCACTTCCGCTAGTTTAATGTCCGCAGTTAATGCGTCCAAAAATAAATATACCAAAATATACCAACGATGACGTTTCCAATTATATGCAACACAATCTGTAGAAACAGACGGCGCTTTATATCTTTCTGTATGTTTCCGTTTTGTTCAGTGTGTTAAGTGCGTTCGTCGTATTCGGCTAATCGTCACAGTTAAAGTAACAATTTTTCCCGCTTTCGGTTTGTTTTATACTTTCGTTCGTTTCGATTGCGAAAATGGCTTAAAACTTAATAAGTAATGTTTTAAATATAAATTTTCGTCAATTGCCGTTAGCGGAAAAAATTAAAAACAATTCGGTAAACCAAAACCGAAATTAAAAATGTGCATGTAAATTTGTAGTGCATAACGATGAATATAATCGCTATTTTAATTCGGATATTTATAAGTTTTCTTGGATTTCTGACTCCTATGAAACAAATCGTTTATTCCGTTTTCCGCGTGTTTTGTTTCTTTCTAATAATACACCTAAAGCAAATATTAGCCTAAATTAGGTTTCCTCCGATTTTCGGAACATTTACATGAGTTAGCATTACTAGACTCACAGAATATTACAGCGCTTACAGAGAAATGGTAGTAAAACACAGTGAACAGGTGATTAAAAAACAGGTCCGTGAAAAAAAATAACTATGTAAAATGTAGTGGGATATTAGAATTAGCATTACGGGGACATAACTAAATTACATATATGCTTGTAGCGTAGAATATTTTACATTAATTTTGAAATGTTAAGTTCGAAACCTGCATATGGATGCCTGTACAGGCCATCCGCGCAAAGTTCTATCGAAATCCACCTATTATGTACAATAAAAATAAAAATTAAAAAACAAAATTTCTACCATAATAATTTGATGTATTGAAAAGCCTCAATTTCACATAACATCTAGCTAATCAAACAGTTTGATGGCAATTGGTAATCGTTTTTTTTTTTTTTTATAGGATTGGTTGCACTATAATCTGTTTGTAATGATTTAGACTTCCGCGCTGTAGGAAGTGTAGGTTTATTAAACTAAAACTCTTCAACCCGGTAGACTAGTCTCAGCGAAAAATGTTGGTCAGTGATGTTTTCCGTTTGTGTCAAAAATTATCGAAACAATTTATTGATTAGCGTATTTGGTAAATAAAATAAGATTTGAATATTGGTCTTAAAATGAATTGATCGTGATTAAAATTTTACAATTCTAAACGCCAAGTCTGGAAGGTGTAAAGACCGATTACCTACATAACGATCTGGATTGGAAGTTAAAACGACATCTGTTTTTATTATACATCAATGATTTACCCCGAGTAACGCAACACTGTAATATATTGCTGTACGTAGATGATACGAAAATACTTAAAAAAATAAAAAACAACAATGATGTATCGCTACAACAAATAGATATTGAAAATTTCGAAAGTTTGAGTATAAAAAATAAGACTCCCGGTAAATACATCAAAGTGTTATCATATTACTTATACGCAGAAATTTAAGGCAATTACATCAACTTATAGCATAAGGCACGTTTATCTGGAAACTAAAAATTAAATCCGGGATTTAAGGATAATTTTTGATTCTAAACTCATTTTCAATGCTCATTTATTACATACAATTAGTAAGGCAAAAAGGATATTGGATTTTTTATTCAGAAATTGTGAAAACTATGTTGTTCAAGATACACATTAGTCACATTATACACCAGTTTAGTCCGCTCAATATTAGAGTTTGCAACTATTATTTGGAATCCCTCCTTTAAAATAATGATCAAAAAAATAGAAGCAGTCCGGATGCGGTTTTTAAATTATTTATTTTTTAAACGTGTCAGATATTTTCCAACTAATGCACAGTTTACATAAATTTACTAGATACATTTCATTTTAAAACTCTTATGAGTCGCGGACGTGTTGCTAAGGTCTACTTTTCGTATAAAATACTTCATGGAGAGATAACTTCTCCACATTTATTGGAAAGAATCGGTATTAAAATTCCATCATTTAAATGTCGGAAAAATGTATTGTTTCACATACGGAAAGCTAAGACACAGCACTTTTCATATTCTTCAGTGGAAGCATTACTGAGTGATTACAACAACATTTTAGATAAATGCAGCGTGACATACTGGGTTGCCATACTTTTGAAGATCTTAGTCGACTGCTGGGCTCTATAAAATGAACTACTACTCTACTTCTTTGTTCACATATCCACTGAGCTTACATATTGCTGAGACTGCGTCGTTCGTTTGTTTAGAGTAAACTTAATATTCTTGTCTTTTCAAATTTTATAACTACTTGCTAGCTGAAGTTTTTGGACAACCGGAATGCTAGCGTATGTACATATATGGGCTTGAGAAGGTGTATATGACTGAGTTTGAATGTAGACGCAATTGCAAGTTTTGAGGAATACATGTCGGCATATTATAATACTTATCACTATAAGTTTGTTCGGTTATATTGTTTTAATCTGTCATTGCGGGTTTACGTGTAATAATTTATATACCCTCGTTTAGCGCTATTAGTGCAAACTGTAATTGGCCGAAAGGCTGTTGTTTGTACATTGTTGCAAATAAATAAATAAATAAAAATAGCGGATCCGATGAAAATCATTCCAGGAAAATACAGGTTTGCTCGAAAATGAATGAAGAATAATAAAGCTACAGGCGATGATGGAATAATAAGCAAAATCATCGAATTACGTAGAATTCTGTTTAATCGGAAGATGAACAAAGTCCCGGATGAGTGATAAAATATAGAAGTAATATTTATATACAAGAAAAAGGGTAAAGGATATATCCAAGAAATTGTCGATCGATCCGTTTTCTTCTAACCTGCGTAAACTATTTACTAACATTTAAAACTAATAAAAAAAAACATGGAATGTGCCTCGGGGCACAGGACAGAAGTGAAACTTCACAGGCGTATTCTTCAACTTCGATTTAAAGTTAATGTATTAGTACCAAATTTACCAAGAGTAAGAACCAAATGAGATCTATGTTTCTTATAAACACGTATGTATATAAAGTTTCAATTAAAGAAAAACAAAAACATAAAAAATTAGTGCATTTGTTTTATTAATGTTTTCATTGATTGTTGAATTCTAATAAAGATACGAGTACAGTAGTGTTGTGTTTGTAATAACAGTTCGATGATTATTAATGATGTATATTCCATAACTACATTTATAAACATGTAAAAAGTACTATTAATTATATATCGGAACATTTGAGAGCCCGCATGACATTACGTAATATCTAACCTACAAATATATGTAAATAAATCGTAGCATATATGCCAAATTGAATCAGTGTGACCATAACAAGTAGGCTTAACTAAAATATGAAAAACAAGTTTTTGATGTAATTTCATCAATATAATATCTAGAAAATACTGCATCAATGTTAGTTCCGTACTTTGTCGTTGATTCAATTGGATTATTATTAATATTTAATTGAAGTTCGGTTTGAAGAAATTCTATTAAAGGCAAAAAATTGTCTGATGCAAAATTTATGCCGAAGTCTCCAACTAATATCATTGAAAGCGTATGTAAGTTTTCTTTTAATAACCTTGAACCATCGGCGGTGAAAGGAAGTAATCGTCTATGTATAAATTGAATTATATCATGGATCCTTTGATTTGGAGAAATATAAATGGCAATAAAATAATTATTTCTTTTCCATCTTCCGTCTTACATTGAACAGTACATATATGATCTCCAACTGTTCAGAAGAACTAGCCGTTGATTGAGTCCTTTTTGAAATAATTTTTATTTTCCGTGGAGACTCTTCATCCATTTTTCGTCACTTGATGACACTTTTAAAATGTTTATACATGGACACGCACGATTTCGTATAACTATTACGTAGAAAAGGAGCAGACTGTCCGTTATCTTTAACTTGAACTGCCGTTTGTAATTAAGAAAGAGAGTACGCTACTCGTATACGCACAGCGGAGAGAGCCGAGCACGTAAATTTTAATTCCACAGATTACTGGATACGCGCCTATTACGGATTTTTAGATGTATTAAGAACTTAACGTTCGCTCGCTCGCTTTTCGTGTTAACTCCCCATATATATTTTTATTTATATATAAAGGACGCCTAAAGAAGTTTCACTCCAAAAATTAAATGTATAAATGACCAAGTTTCAAGATCAGAATACGGCAGGTCATACAAATAGCACAAGAAAGCTAACTGAAAAAAGAAGAAGAAAAAATAGAAAAGTCGTTACGCCTAGCTTTTATTGATCACGAATATTTTTAATTCTTCAAAATAGAAACAATGATGCCGCTGCTCAGAACATATTTGCGGATCATCGAGTACATGTAAAAGCACTTCGTCGCCTAAACTATTTATCACAATGTAGAGAAAAATGTATACTAAAAATACACAAAATGAACCACAAATAGAAGAAACTATTCTAAATAACACATGTATACTATTGGTAGATGTGATAATGTTATAACATTTGAAAAAAGAAATGAAACATACTGCGGATTAGGTCGGAATATAAATTTTAACGAAATAAAAGTAACAGGTTTTCAGAAAACTGATCGAACTTGACTGTTTCAAATCAAACGTTAGAAATAATATAAAAAAACACTAGAATAGCGCCATCTCTAAAAATACCATTCAAAAAATTGCGAAAATGTACAAATAATAAACCTGAAAAGAAAAACAGCCACTACCAAAACCCCGTCGTATTAACTTACAGAAACCCAATAATTCTAGAGGAAATTAAAAGTAATTCCGCAGAAAATCGATTTCCTCTACCTGATATTGCTCAACAGATGAATGGAGGGTGGAGCGCGCACGAGATATAACGAATTTGAAAAATATATTGCAAACAGTATGATAAATAGGCAGAATATGCGGGGAAAGAAACAATAAGGAAAGTTGGATCGGTAAAGTAACATTACGGAAACCGATAAGAAGGCCAACGTAAATTCAAAACAAATGTTGACCGCAAGCCCAAAACTGTGTAAAATGGAAATTAGATGAAGAACCCCTAAATAAAAATGAGAAGACGAAAAGATAAGACATTTCTATTCTACCTTCGTATCTATTGATATGAATTCGGTACTTTTGGCTCCATTTTTCACTATTAACTTTTTCCGATCTCTCAGATATCGTTTTTTGTTCTAGCTGTTGTCGCCCGAACCTTATTAAGAACGCTTACTGGACTACAATTGAAAATTCCCATGAAACGATCTCACCCTCTGTCTAACTCGCAATGAAAATTGTGCAGCTTCGTCGGCTGGTTGGTAATGTAAATGTCGGCTTAAATCAACAGTGGATGCGCGTCAACTATTCGTTACATCTATTGAACAGCATTGAGCGCGAGCGAAATGTGCAGAAAATTTCACTTTTTAGGGCAGAGCAGCTGCGTATCGAACTGTTAATTTTATTTTCACTAATTGTAATTTATTCGTTAAAGAAATACTGGCGATTCCACTGTTTTCCAAATTCGGGAAAACTTTTCCCCGCAAAACCTCTTTTTAACCGACTTCAAGAAAAGGTAGAGGTTCTCAATTCGACTGTATTTTTTTTTTTTATGTGTGTTACCTCAGAACTTTCTTCCAGATGAACCGATTTTGATGATTCTTCTTTTATTTGAAAGCTGGCACTTCTCATGTGGTTCCATTGAAATTTGATCAAGATCTGACCGGTAGTTTTTGAGTTATCCTTAATAATGCGAGGAACTAAAGCTTTTTGGATGCCTGATTTCACCATCAGGTTAGATTTAGCTTCGTTTTTTTTTTTTTTTAATATTTATTTTTTCATTCATGATTATTTGCCAAATTACCATGGAAATGTAGCTTTTGATGTTTTTACCGTGGAAATGCAGTTCAAAATAAAGAAATCGATTTTTTTCAAGTACAAAGTATGGAGAGTAATGTGAAAAAAAATTGATTTTTAACGAGAAAAAAATTCAAGTATAACGCTAAAAATTGTAAAATAAAATGTTTTTTACAAAAAATAAATACCGACTTCAAGGTTTATTATAAAAATTAAAAAATGCACTAAAAGGTAAAAAACAATTACTCCCCATTAGAAAATATATATCAGTGATATACCCTTAAAGGTGATATCGTAATTCTTATACAACATTAAAACTTATTAGAGTCGGCATCAAATACATATTAAAATAATAATTAAAAACTGCATTAAATGTTCATTAAATTGTTCCTAGATATTGTGGAAACAGCTGTTAACAGAATATACCTTGGCCATACACGAATTACACATTCATAACCTTTGGGCTCTTACACATTTTATTATTAAATCGAAGACTATTTATAGTATTTAAGAATTTTAAATCGAGTAATAGCCATATAGGCATTAACTACTCGTAAAAAAAAAAAAAAAAAAATTGTAATATGAATTTGATGCCGGCTCTGATTAAGGTATTAATGTTGTATAAGAATTACGATAATATCACTTTTAAGGGTATATAGTTCTGATATATATTTTCTAATCGGGAATAATTATTTTTTACTTTTTAGTGCATTTTTAAATTTTTATAATAAACCTTGAAGTCGGTATTTATTTTTTGTAAAAAAACATTTTTGTTTAGTAACATTCTTTCCTAAGAAATCTGTTATTCCACTCGATTTTGATCCTTTTATTTTTATCAGTCTCCAATAGGATATTAATTTTCTCAACTCATCTCTTAAATGGGCAATGTCAACAAGAAAAAAAGAAAAAAAAAGAATAAATATAATAAGAAAACTAAAATAATAACATTTATACCTGTTTTTTATATTTTCCGATCAGTTTGAGTGGTAAAAAAAAAAAATATCGAACAAAAAGTTGAAATGCAAAAACCACTTTTACCGGTTATTAGTTCACACACTTTTTTTAAATATTTCGAGTGCAATGCGGCAACTTGTTTAACACAAATTTAGTTTTGGTTTCCGACAGTATAACTGGAATGTGCAATAGTATAATGGAGCCGTGTTTCAACAATTTCGATTATATAGCCTCAGCATGAAACAAAATAATATACTTGTTGAATGACGTTTATTTTGTCATAATCGATTATTTCGCTTGAGATACGAAATAGTCGACTACCTTCGTTTTCGAATGTATACCTAGGAGAAAAAATAAAAACACTCAAAAAGGATCTAAAAGTCAGTTATACAAAATCTTTCAGGATGATTGATCGAAGAAAAAACAAATTTTCAGAGTTACACGTCACTGCTGGAGTTCTAAGTGTGTATATATATATTATTATTATTATTATACATATATATATATATATATATAATAATGCGACTCTGATATATTTTAAAATTCGAGTAACAACCATAACTATTTCAATTCAGAATAAATAATTTTATAACGCACTTTTTTAAGTATAGGCAAATTTTTCTTCAGTATACACCGCTTTTTACGAAACCAGTTGCAATGTAACCCCTGAAATTAGCAAAGAAAATATTACCGACCTATAGAGAATTTTTTTTTAGATTAATTGGATAGTTTCTGAAATTGATTTTGTTTCTTCCTTATAACATCACTAAAAACTTCTTTTAAGAAACACACAATAATAATAATAATATTGAATTGGAGAATAAAAAAGGTAATTCTCAGATTTTTCAACTGTACTGGGTAATTAAAACAACGAGCTCAGGCTATAATTATTTGTTACGCAAAAGTATGTCAGGCATGGTTGCAAAAAAAATTATTTATAATTTTCGCTTCAAAAAAATTTTCATAAATAAATATGAAACGAACGCACGATATTTATTTAACTTTTAAATACAAAAAGGAAAAATTATTATTAAAAATTTGTTTATTTCGGCAGTCTGTAATATCCTTCGCAATATAACAGTTTGTTTGTTTTAACTTTAATATCTAAAAATGCTTTCAGTTGATTCGGGGTTAATTCTGATGTTGATCCTTGAGCGGCAAACATACTTAACATTTGAAAAATTCTGTCCAACGAAAGGGAATTCAAATTATTCAACATGCCAACGATGTACGACCAAAACACCTAAATAAACATACGTACAATTTTTTACAGATTATCAGTTGTACGTAATTTTTGAATTTATTATACAAAACATAAATAACCTTTTTACAGAATGTATTTGAATAATGTTTTAAACTAATTCTAATTGACATCCACATAAGCAATGTAGTATGTACATGCAACTAAATCAGGTTTTGACATAATTGAAAAGTACTACGCGTAAGAATATTTATTTTTTTGGAAATTATACTTTTAACAAATCTATGTAACCGTACACAGTAATCCTAACGCAGATTTTTAATAATGATATAATTATTCGGCCTAACATCAATTGCAGATAACATTTTTTGTAATATTTTACAATGTTAGAATGCAGGTTTTGAACTGGAATCGAACCGAAAAATCCATAATTGTGCATGGAACGAAAATCCAACTGAAATTATTTTTAAAGTTTACGCTAAAAAATAAAATAATTTCCAGTTTTTTCTCACTACAGTAATTCTGTATTTTGTAAGAAAAATTGTTATCTTAGTTACGTACCAACAAACATAAATAGTTTGTAATAGACCTATATTACAAATATTATATGCTTCTTTTATAATCATTAAATTTTTAATAATGGAATATTTTATTAACACCCATAATTCGATCCATTTAATTTTTTTTTGAAACGAAGTTCTTTTACGTGGCTTGTCGATAGGAGTAAACTGGCAGAAATGGTCAGGTGGAGAAAAAAAACGTTATGCGTCGTCCTCCAGGCAACCTTCACTCTCTTTCTTTTTATTATATACGCGTGTGTGTGTGTGTGAGTATCGAGATTCGAGCAGCAAGCGTTGTGCGCGGTCAGCTGTATAAACTTAATTCTAAACACGTGTACATTTTATTGAATTTGAAAATTGGCGCGGTTTTTTTGTGCGAAGTTACCACACTTCAACGAGCCTGATGATCTATTTATTGTTTTTGTTGTAATTAATTCATACGGGATTCATATTGTGTCATTATTGCAAATTTATAATGGAAAGTTGAGAAACAGAAACTGCAGCAAGTATAAATAATGTAAATTTAAAAAAGTAAGTTAATAAATCATCATATAACTTAATAGACATATTTATTGTTTACATACATTCAATATACATGTGATTCGAGTGTTTACTATTTACTATTTATACGCATTGCAGAGAGATAGTAGTGAAATCATATGCTCAACGTCAAAAAGAGTATCGAAAGAGAAAAAAAAAAATCACGTTGAGTTGAAAAAAAAACTTCGTTCCTGACGGGGGTCCCCCGACCGCACGAACTTTTTTATTATTATTATTATTTTTCCATTTATATGGGACTTTTTTTAAGGAAGAAACTCTTTGATACAGCCTTACATACTGTAAATTTAAATAGATTTTATTATTTAGTTACACTAATTTGTTCGGCAAATTTATTTCTTGTTTTTCGGAGTATTTATTTCTTCTTATGTTTTCTTCTCATTTTAATTTGTTATCCTTGATTAAATGCTCTTAAGATACGGATGATGTAATATATGAACAAATATGAACTATAGAAATATCTATTTCCCGAAGTGTAATATAAGTACCATAAAAGAGTTCTATTATAAAAAGGTGCTCACAAGTAATTCATAATGCAACCAGCGCCATGAAATTCTTTTTTTTAACAAACAACTTCTTGTACTAATGTAAAGGTAGACATTAACCGCATATTAACAAATTTCTAAACTGAGAAAAGTTTGAAAAAAAATGTATGCATTTTAAAATTTTGCAAAGATAAGTTACCACAGTTATATTGCATAGCTGAAGTAGCCTTAGGAGTCCCAGTTACACAAATTAGTATTGAAAGATTGTTTTTAGTATTAAAATTCATATTTGGCGAAATCGGGAATAATTTAAGTGAAAAATTTAACGATATTACAGAAAACAAAAAATAAATATAGCTTAATCATAAATATTTAATTTAAAAAAGAAAATATGTTAATTTTTTTTCTGATATTAATCAGAAATATTCAATTTGGAAACTTAATTTTAACAATCGAGAAATTAACTAAAAACTGAAAGAAAAAAAACGATACTTTTGTCAAAGCAAAAATTGAAACTAAACTAATTTTTTTTTTTTTTAAACCAAACTCGAACGAAAAATGTACGAATCCAACGGGAACGTTCGTTTTTTGATTTTCTATTCATCGTTTTTCCTATTTTTATTGAATTTTCTTTTAATATTAGACCGGGAACCATTAAAATTCCTGTTTTTCACATCTCTATACTAGTCATTTTGTGCATTTCAAGTGATAACTCCACAACCCGCAGCGCCTTACTTATTAACAGTATGGGACTTATTGATCTAAGTGAAAAAAAAATGCTTTATTTCTTTATATCTACATGTGTAGCCAACACTCTTTGCAATCAGAATCATAATTCATTGATTATGTATTATTTCTTCCTGTAATCGTTTGTTTCAATGATATTATAAGTTATGTATTTTTAAACCTTAATTTACGTTACAAAGTTATAGTTTTAAATATTACACGGACACAAAGTACCTTTTAATTCGTTAAAACATACAACATTTATTTATATTAAATTATTACTTAAAATAAAAGTTACAGACATTATTATTCACAAAAAATATATATAAAAATTCGTCCTACCGGTTTCGTCTACTTGACATATTCATGGACTGAATTTTGTTGTATTATTTATTTACATGTTTGGTCATTATTAAAGATATAGATCGATATATTATAATTGTTGGTCTATGTAATATAAAATTTTTAAATTTAATAAATAATAATGAATTGAATATAATAAAGTAAATATATAGTTACAATTGAATAATATGGAACAATATAATTAAATGATGTGTATGAATTCGTATAAAACTATTAATATTACACATTATATAATATAAAACTTTATGAAAACCAAAAATAAAATATTAATAGTTTTATACGAATTCATACACATCATTTAATTATATTGTTCCATATTATTCAATTGTAACTATATATTTACTTTATTATATTCAATTCATTATTATTTATTAAATTTAAAAATTTTATATTACATAGACCAACAATTATAATATATCGATCTATATCTTTAATAATGACCAAACATGTAAATAAATAATACAACAAAATTCAGTCCATGAATATGTCAAGTAGACGAATCCGGTAGGACGAATTTTTATATATATTTTTTGTGAATAATAATGTCTGTAACTTTTATTTTAAGTAATAATTTAATATAAATAAATGTTGTATGTTTTAACGAATTAAAAGGTACTTTGTGTCCGTGTAATATTTAAAACTATAACTTTGTAACGTAAATTAAGGTTTAAAAATACATAACTTATAATATCATAATTCATTGAAACAATAAATCAAATATAAGCTGAGACTTCTTTGGTAATAATTTGAAGTATTTCGAAATTTCAATTACCTGTAGTTCCTCTTCTTTCATCTCCTGCGGAGTGATAACGGCTGGTTCAAAATCGTCTTCTTCATAGATCATACTTAAGTGCAATTTTGGTTTATATAGAGTACTAGTCGAAGAAACGTTTTCTGGAACCACTACAATTAAATCGGATGATTTCTCATACAAAATACCCTATCGAACATGAAATATTAAACAATTGATTCATTACTAAAAAGCATCAATAGTTCTTATAATCTTATAAACACGTTCGTTATTCAGATAAAATATCAAAACTTACATGAACTGTTTATGGTAAAATTTTAAATATGTATGAAAGTAAGATTCTCAGACATTTTTAGGAATCTGTTTGTTCGAAAGCCCATTTCTTGAATGGAAGAAGTCTTGAACTGATTCCTCGAATACCAAACTCCCCCGAATGTTTTCCCTGAATACAAAAAACCCGAATTCACATTTCCCCGAGTGTACATATGTTCGAATACGTATGTTAATCATTTCCATAGGTAAAGTGATATATAATCTAATTGCTGTGAACAATAAAATTTCACAAGTTATCTTTTCGCATACACACCATTTCAGCAAGAATCGTTGACAATAAATTACATGTCAATGCCTAGATTTACGTTCGCCGAAATCTCACAAGAACTTACTGTGATTGTCATTTGCTTCGCAGCAGGGAATGTACCTCAAGAGCTGTAAGCTACATTTCACTGTGCGAAAATGATATGTACTCTTCAAGGGATCCTGGTACGCCTTCTTGTTAAGGAAACAAAATTCCAAAAAAAAATAGCAATAATATACGGAGGTCCCCGAGGCAGAATTGGAACGCGTGAAAATGGCTTAGAAACACAAACAGTTAGAACTACAAAACCTGTATACGATTAATCTTTGGTCAGTACTAAATATATAAAGTCCCAGGCAAAGTGGTGGACCACCTACTGAAATTGGACAAAATATTACCTTCACCTAGCTAAATAAGTAAATGAATAAATTTCATTTGGGAATAAAAACGTTCTCGGGTTTGCGACATTCAGGGAAAAACAGTCCGAGAAAGCGGATACGGGAAAACGTGCGGGAACCTAAAAGTAATGCTGTGATAATTATGAAGTAATTCTTTGGTTCTTATAAATATTTCAGTTTGAGGCAAAATGAGAGGCTACATAACAATCACAAACAGAACACTACATCACGCGAAATAATGAGGAAAAGTAGTTGAAAATTATTCTGAAAAACTTAATGTTGTAAAACTATTGCTTAAATTTTATAAAATGTAATTCGAATATGTATATATATATATATATATATATATATATATATATATATATATATCGTCGTATATTCTCACTCGATTTCAAGTATGAGATTATCTCCTAATTCAGAGGAGAATTAGAGGATAGAATAGCCGCGCAATAGATAAGCACGTAAGCAGGAGCGCAACCTAGCTTCCGTGCTGCCGACAACGTGAGAAAGGTACTAATGGCGAGGCGAACCAAGACGACTGGCCTTTATTCACGTTGATGCGATTGTTCGCCGGCTGAATATTTCTATACGACGCTAGCACACTCGCACGACTACAATTGGAACTGCCTATAACCGCTTGTTATCGCGCTACAGATGCAGCCCAAATGTGTGTATACTGCTGTGTACGAAACTAGCGCCGTATATTTTTGTCATCGCCCAGTATCGAACCCGAGACCTCCGGATCGGAAGTCAAGCGCTCTAGCCACTAGGCCAATCGCGACATATATATATATATATATATATATAGACATACATGGTGGCCAATCAAATATAATTTTTAAATTACGTAATTGGCATTTTTCTGCTAACAAAACTCCTATTTTATCTCTTATCGCTGGTAGTCTCTTGTCTAGTTGTCTTTGTATATCTACACTTACCATAAACTCCCTTATTTCTCCTTCAATTTTTCCTCTTTCCTTCATCATATTAACTGCTTCTATTCTCCTATTCCTCCCAAACCAATTCTTCACCATGTTGTTAGACAGAATTTCTACAGAATCTTAGCTCTTTTTTTGTCCTCAACCATTTTTTGATCTTCACTGATAGCTCCAAGGGATCACCCAATGGTGTTGGTGCAGCTTTTTTCTGCCCTTCTCTAAATTATTTTGAGTCTTTTAAATTTCCCTCCTTTTGTTCATTCTTTTATACTGAGTCTTCTGCAATTCTGCGTGCTCTTCTTTTCATTAGATCATCACCTGCCTCTCGCAATCTCCTTATCCTGTCGGATGTTCAAAGCGTGATGCAGGCTATCGCATCTCCTCTCCCTTCTCACTCAACCGATTACGTCATTCTTCTTATTCACTCCTTAATTCTAGAGCTATTCCTTTCCCATTAAATTCAAACGGATTTCTTTTCGATTCCTGGCCATGCTGGAATCGAGGGAAATGAGTTAGCTGACACATTCGCTCGATTACCTTCCTCTTTTGGTAGGTTTCTTCCTGTTTTCTCAGCTTCCAATATTGCTCTTCTCTCTGCAGCTGCTCATTCCAGACTATGATTTAACTCCTTACACCCCCCAATATCAAATTTATTTGTAATCCCGATCATATAATGTTCAGTTATTCGTCGCTTTCAACTGAACAAGTTTTTTTTTTATCCTTCCTTTTACAAATCGGTATTCCTACTCCATACTGTGCTTCATTCGCTCTCTCCCTTTCTTCTCCTTCTGTTATCTTAGCTCTTGATTGCTTTTTGTCGGCTATCTCTGATCGTGCAAGGATCTGAGCCTCTTTTGCCGGTCTGCTCCACTGTTCTTGAGCCAATGTCCATGTTAACGAACCCATAAAAAAAAAGAAGATGAAGGCATAAAGAATTACCATGAGAATGGAAAAAGTAGTATAAAGGAGTTAGAGCCCATAAAATTAGTATTCTGAAAAAAAAAAAATCAAGACGTGATAATGGCTAAGGCTGGATAGGATACGTATAACGAACGAATATTTGTAAAGAAAGCATTATGGAAATATTTTCAGTTCTCTAATTGTAAATTTTTGTTTATGCTTAGAAATTCAGAAGAAGAGAATCGCCTAAAATACCTAAAAGTAATAGCTAAATGAGTTCTGATTACACTTAATAAGAGCATAACTGAAGATCTAAAGGAAACTTATACGTAATGAGTGTGAGCGAGAAAGGACAGAAATTAAAAACCAATACTTAGGATAATAAAATCTAAAGAACGATAAATGCATGGAGAGGAAATTCAATCAGAAGCGCTATTATATATAAAAAAAATATTTTGCAACCAAGAACAGAAATGTGAATTTAACAGCACGTAAATTACTTAACACATACACCATAGTAGGTTTAATGTAGTTCAATATGTAACAGCGAATTAACAAAATAGTTTTGAAATGTATGGCAAATGTAAAAAAGTAATGACACGCGTGATAACTTTAAAGAGAAAATCGTATTAAGTCATTATTTATAAACAAAAAAAAACAAGTGAAGGCAAATTTTACTATAATTTAGAAATTTTTGCAAGCAAAATTGTCCGTTTTATTGAGCAATATTATTGAATTGACATTTATTTACTTGAGATATCCAGTAAGAGATTTTCTTTCTTAATACAACCGGAGCAATCTGAGTTACTTGTTGAAGGTCGAAAATGTTCCATTCCTCTGCGGAAAAATTGTATTTCAATTAAATCAGTCTAATATTGCATCATTTGTAATTTACAAGTTGCATATTTACATATCAGTTTAACGATCATGCGAAATAGTGAAACGGAAATGAATTTAATTATTGCGTGACAAAAACATTTAGCAGGAGAAAGAAAATTTCAAAAGCGATAAGAAACGCAAAAAAACGTTTTGCATGAAATATACTGCCGTATGAAATTTAAAAGGCGCATTGTTAATAAATATTAAGTATTTTATAAATAACAAAACATTTTTCACTAATATTCGTACTATTAATAATTTCCATCATTTTGATTTATATATTAATAATTCACATAAATTAATTACCCCGTATATGAACATTAATAAAAATTACATACGTTATTAATTATACTCGTAATAAAAAATTTTGCATAACATATTAATGAAGTACATAAAAATATGGAGCATATTTTTTCTTTCTTCTTTTAAAAGTAGGTAAGAACATCGTAAAAAATCATCAATATTTATTTTAAATTTGTGATTTTTTTCAGATTTTTGTGTATTTATAATAACTATTTCAGTTCTCATGGGGGGGGGTAACCTTCAACCCCCCTCCCCGTGGACACGGCCTTGGTGTAAATCAATGAAAGTAAAAAAATCATTAGATTGAAGAAATTTAAAAAAAAGGGGGAGGACCTCTTACCAGAAGGTACAATATAAGACGCAACATTTACACGAAGAAAAATATGGGGGAATAAATAGAACAAATTCGAAAAAAGGATGAAGAAAGAAAATTAAAATGAAAAAAACGGAAAAACTTACACAAGGTGCCTGAAATAATAATGACCATTTTTAAAACAAATGTGTCACAATAACAAAAAAAGAAATACTTCAAAGCGGGTTACAGCGGAATCACGATCAATGAAACCTGGTTAAAATATTCAAATATTAAGCATAAATTATCTAGTTTTTCTTAAAATTTTTAAGGATATACACAATCTTATTATACTATTATTTTATACTAGCATACCAAAAATTTATTTATTTATTTAACTGATGTAAATAGGTTTGTAAACAGTCTAATTTAAAATAAATCTGTTGCATTACATTCATTATAGACTGAACTTGTTACATTTTGATTTTATATTATTTAAACAGCTTCAAAAAAAAAAAAAAAAATGGAATAAGTAAAAATGTATAACTTCTCATAAAAATGAGGCTTTTTAATTAAAAGAAAATTATAAAATAGTTTAATTCAACATACGATAATAATTTACCTTTCTTCTGAAAATGATAAATAATTACTGCGTGTGCGGGCGTCACCGTTACAGTTATTGTTCGATTTTTTAATATAATATCCAAATTAACAACTCCCAAATAAGGCTTCCAACGGATCGTACGATTAGTCTAAGAAAAGTACAGTGTATAAATATTTTTATTGTTCCAGAAAATACAGTTACCGTTAAATATTGTACTAATACTATCACTGTTTAGCGAGTACAAAAATATTCAAATATAAGATTTTTTTAGCGCCGAATAAAAGATATGTCTTTATATGGTTTTAAAAGAAAATGAATATTATAAAGAAAAATTATTTATTCAAGTTCACCGATGGCAATAAAATATTACGAAAACAATACATACTTTATATTTTTCGAAACCTTTCCTGTAACTGTCGAAATGGTCTTGAATTTCATCCGGTAACTGAAGAGAAATATCTTTAAACGGAGGCCAAAATTGCGATGATATCACATATGCTTTCGATATGAAACTCTAGATGTGTAAAAGAAGTTTTAATTTAGTTTTGAAACAGATTATATTTAATTTTATTGATTTTTTTAGAAGCTACATGAAACATCATTAAACGCAATAGCGGTACGCATTTAAATAGCGTCACATGTTCATTAGTTGAGTTAACATCATGAAGGGATAAACCGATTTGTTTCTGTCGCTCATTACATACTCTGCAATCAATACTAAGAGTAGTTCAGTTATGCTGACTAGATCATTCTGCAACGTATTATCGGTCTTCGTCCTTTTCCCTGTTAGTTTCTTAGACTGCAATTTGGATTTTTGCTGATATTGCTTCTAGCATGGTTGGATTCAATAACGATTAATGGTTCCCCTCAGATATACTTGTTGAACTCATTTCAAATGGACGTTAAAATGAACATCTTGAAGATTGAATCGATCATTTTTTGAGTTTTGTGTGCCGGTACAACTTCACAGTTTGTAAGTCAGAAAAATTTGAAGACTGAATTTGATTTATTTTTTTCTCTGTTCATCATAAAGAATAAATTAAGTCATAAGAAAATATACCGCAAGAATCCTTTTTAGAATATTCTTAATTACCATATTATACAATGAAAAATGAATATGCTGACACAATAAAAATCAATAATGTAAAGTTGTAAAAGAAATTCAACAATTTGTATTGTTGACCATCATCATTAAATATATAATATAATAAAATAATATAAAAAAATTTAAAGAAAGGCTTTTATTCGTATTTATTAATGCGATAAAAATAAGGGAAAATAATCTATTAAACTGGAATATTTTAAAAGAATGAGATACAAGCGTTAACCCACACTGATATGATATTTTATATTTTAGACCAACGCTTTTATTTCATTCTTTTAAAATACCTTAATTTAGTGGACCTACAAAAGTTATTTTCCTTATTTTTATTGCATTTAAAAATAAAAGCATTTCTTTAAATTTTTTCGTATTATTTTATTTTACCATTTTTTTTTAGTTAATATGTAGTGGAAAAAAATTTTCCTCATTTTCGAAACATTTATCACGATTTTCATATATTAAAGATTACATTTTTTCTTTATCCGAAAGTAAAAGAGAATGAAATTTTCCGTATAACAATTTGTTTTAAATAATGCGATTGGTAAACTAATAACCAGAAATAATTTTTTTTTTGGATTTTGATTTTTATTTTCACTTTTTTCTCAGTCTTTTCCAACCTAAAACTCTACATATCTGCGACAAAATAATCAAAAGTAACTTCTTCCTGAAATTTTATTTTGCAAACCTTCTATATAGGTCCAAAGAAATATCTAGGTATCGATTTTCATAAAAACTGGCTTTGTCGTTTTTCAGATCCCAGCGTTCCAAGATATGCAAGAATAAAAAATACAAACTCGAAGGTCAAGTTAAGTAAAAGACTTTAAAAAAAAATATATATATATTTATCTAGACAACTTTAAATTGTATTTCTTTATTAATAGTAGAATTTTTTCAACCCATAAACACAGAAGAACATCCATCTGGACCAAGAAGATTATCATTATTCACTTAAATAAAAATAAAGAAAAATTTACCGCTAATATTGACAAAATAATAACATCATAAATCGAATGCAGAGTATATCCAAAATTTAATAATAAAGCACTGAAACAGGTATTATTTTAAAAAAACAATTTTTAACTGTCAACTACGAACCAAATTACCAGTCTATATTAATTTTTGCACATTGATGAATTCTTTATCTCTTAATAAATTATATGTAATTTAAAAAATTATATACATTCTAAAAGAAAAAAGAAAAAGAAAAAAAATTAGGGTTTGTGAAAATTTTTAAAAAGATAATATTAAAAACTGTAAAGTGCAGAAGTCATCGTCGGTAGTGAGTGGAACGCGCCTGTTCTAGGGCAGATGGACCATAAAACGTAAACCCGTTGATATAAGCTGAAAACCTCAGAAGTCATTGGCAATATTAAATGAACGAACGCTTTGAAATATCCTACAGGCATATGAAAATGATAATAAATCCCATAAAAGAGAATATATATCTACAGAAAATTTAGAATCCTAGTGCAAAAAATCATGAAGTTTTTAAGAGTAAATTTTATTCCATAATATTAAATTAAAATAAGAAAATTTTAATAACAACGGATTAATGAATTTTACTTAAAATATGTCAATAAAAAGTAATAATTACTTAAATTAAGGGAGGAAATAGGTGTAGGACGGCGTTTTTGCAGTGATTTTCATGAATTTTTTAAACACATAAATAATTTATATAATTTATTAATATTGCGAGGTCACTTTATACATATATTTAAAAATATATTCTGAAATTTTCAAAAATTTTCCTCGAAAATTAACGGAGATATCAGCTGCCGCACATTGTAGGTCGCCATCCGACTTGTGTACATCTTGGAGGTCGCAATATTCATCCGAAATCAATTGCACAAAGAATATACTTTTTTTATATGTGTCTCTTCTATGTGAACACCTCACTCCCCTCAAAAAAATTGAAAATTAGTAGTTTTTAGAGGGGTGTGAATATAAAGCATGATTGTTTACCATTTTTTCGTACTTTATTTACAATAAAAAAATACTTTAAATAAAGATATTGTTTAGGATTTCAAATAGAGCGTCGTATTTATATAAAGAAACGATATGCCGAATTTACTATTAATTGATTAAAAACTTTTTAAGCTAGAGTGTACACAAATTCGAAAAAAGTCGTTTCGAGAAAAACGCGTATTACATGCCACACGCCCCGCCCTTTGTTAACGAACGACACTCACTTAATCGGTTATAACTTTTGAACGAATTGGAATTTTGTTTTAAAATTTTAAGAGTATATTTTTAAATAGTTTCGAAAAAATTGAATTTTTTGAAGCTTCTACACTTATTTCCCCCCTTAATAAACCTTTATTTTCAGGTATTACTTTCATTATTTACTGAAATGTTATTAAAATTACTATGAAAAGAATCTAAGACTTAAATATACGGTTTAATAATTCGTAGAACAAAAGTTAAAATATTACATTATTCCCAATCTTGAATTCTGCATCATTCTCTATGTTCGAAGCTACTTTTAATGAGTCTTGAATATCCTTTAGAACTACTTCACATTTTAATAAATCAGCTTCACCAAATCTAATAAGAAAGGTACATATTAAATTAATGTATTATTATCAAAAAGTTAATGATTATCGGAAGCTTGGATTGAATTAAACGTAATTATTGTACCAAAAATTATGTTTAAAGAAAATAAGCATTTTTCGTATTGGGAGGACAAATTAGTTCGGTCCGCTTTAAAAAATGGCGCTGGCTGTCATGGAAGTTTTATAGTGACAGCTGATCTCGATGGTTTTAGAAAGGTTAGACATCTGTCAATAATGTAGAGCTTTTATCATGTTCAGTTTCGTACGGAAACTTGTGTGTTACTGTGTTGAATATGTCAAATGTTGTGCTAGTTAAGCAGCATTTGCAGGAGAGGTTTCAATTTTCTTCTTTAATTAAAAGAAAAGTGCAGCTAACGCACATCGAATGCTTGTGGAAGTTTATGGTGACAATGCTCTAACTGATAAATCATGTAGAGAATGGGTTCGACGTTTCAAGAATGGTGATTTCAGCGTTGAAGACAAGTCTCGCTCTGGACAGGCAAAACAATTTTAAGACAAAGAATTGGAGGCATTACTCGATTCAGATCTGAGTCGAACGCAAGAGAAACTTGCAGAAGTTTCAGTACGATTACAATCCACGGGAATGATTCAAAAACAAGGCAATTGGGTGCCTCATGAACTGAAACCGAGAGACGTTGAAAGGCAATTTTTCACGTGTTAACAGCTAATTCAAAGGCAACAAAGAAAAGGTTTCTTACATCGGATTGTGACTGGGGATGAGAAATAGATATTCTACGACAACCCCAAGAAGGAAAAATACTGCGCTATGCCCGGTAAATCATTACCATCGACCTCAACATCAACACGAAAACCGAACATAAATGTTCAAAAGTCATGCTGTGTATCTGGTGGGACCAAAAGGGTGTAGTACACTACGAGCTGCTACAACCTGGCAATTCCATTACAGGCGATCGGTATAGGTTACAATTGATTCGTTTGAGTCATGCATTACGAAAATAACCGCCGGAATACTAGCAAAGACATGACAAAGTTATTCTTTTGCATGACAACGCTCGGCCTTATGTTGCAAGTCGTAAAAAAATATGTGGAAACGCTCAAGTGGGATATTTTACCGCACCCGCCATATTCGCCGAACATTGCTCGTTCTGATTACTGGTTGTTCCGATAGATGCAGCACGATTTAGCAGGTAAGCAATTTACTTCTTTTGCAGAAATCGAAAATTGGCTCCTAACTTGGATCGCCTCAAAAGATGAGACATTTCTTCGAGATGGAATTCAAAAATTACCTGAGAAGTGGGGAAAATAAATGCGTTTTTCACCAAAAAACGGACCAAACTAATAATTTGTACTCCTAATAGAAAAAATAAAAAACAAAAAATAACGTGCAACAAAAGGATTATTATTAAGACTGCTTAACATACATTCTAAAAAAAAACGTGGGTGATGTGAAAATATTTAAAACTAGAGATTTAAATGAATGGGTACACAATAAATTTTACCATTAATATTTACGGTAATGTAAACTACTTCTGAAAAATTATTAATAAATGTATGTGGATGACAAAGTGTTAAAAAGGTTCAGTGAAATAACCGACGAAAAGAGTTATAGAAATTTAACATTACAGTGAAGTACCGATTATCCGAAATGGATGTTTTAACGTATTTTAATTATTTTTAATACATATTTAAGGTATTTAAGATGTTTAATATGTACGTACGTAATTACATATACGTACCATAGGCCTACGTGATACTACATTCGAGTTTTTATTTTTCATTACAACATATTACATTACTGTAGTTTATTAAATTTCGTACTTTTCAATGTTTTTCTTTTATATGTTAAATATGTATAATGTTTCTATAAATACACGTAATGCTTCTATAACGATTATCGATTATCCGAAAAAATCGCTTTTCCGAAATTGTCAATCCCCGATTATTTCGGATAATCGGTACTTTACTGTATAGGAAAAAACGTGAAAGGAAAATATACTTACAACGAAAATAAAAAAAAAATGATTATATCAAACCATAATAAAAATTAACTTACAAAAAAAACGACTTTTTTGAAGAGCAAAACTGAAAGGTTTTAAAAGATGTAGAATCGCTAACATTAACAAGATTCAGACACTACTTTAAAAATAAAAAAATAAATTAAAATAAGGAAGACAGTTGTAAAGATCTTAAAGAAAATGAAGGTAAGAACGGCGACTTTTTTGTTGATAAAACAGTATAAAACAGGGTCGGGATAGTAGAAAGAGTAGAACATAAAAATTAGTTATTTAACATAACGGTGAATATATATTGTAGCTATTATGATGAAAATAATTTTTACTTATTTGATATGCCCACGTTCGATATTCACATTTACGATCAAAATGTAAATACATTAAAATTTAGTACCGAGTAAAACTAGTTATGTAAGATCAAACGTACCTAATTTTAAGCAATTCTAATAAACGTAATTCCCGTTCTAAATTACAAGTGAACCGCGTCAGCACTCTATCCGCTAATAGTTTACGATATTCATCGATAAACATTTGTTTACTTCCAAACATGTTCACAAAGACAGATATTAAATCAAATCTACACCGTTTACAAGATGCCAAATTTTCTAAATTAACAAATAATTATTCAATTACAAAATTTTCAGCGTTTTTTTCAAAACAAGCATCTATAAACATCGGTACGGTAATTTATCATAAAACTAATTTTAAAACGAACCGATGTATAATTAATTAGAAGTCAACGATAATCGAAAAACACAATATGTCGGGTTTAGTCCACAGAATCTCACGCATTCGTCGATGAAACTCAAAATATGGGCTTGGACGTTCTTTTTCCTACTTCGATGTATTTTCAACTCAACAAAATAGACGCATGTCACCATTCTTTTGCTAATTAATAAAGGATTTAGAAATATAATCATTTTTAATTGGTTAAACTAATTTTTTTTTAATATTTTTCGGTTACTGTGACAATTTAAAATTTAAAATTTAAAATCTATAACTTACAGTTTTTATAAGGAAAAAAATATTGTCTGTTTTTAAGCAAATATAATCAAATTATTTAAAACGTCAATAATTAAATAAATTTCATAATTACATCTAATTGGCTCAAGAGAATAGTGATCCAACTGTAGAGCAGCTAGAGAGGTTCAATGTGCCCCCAGAATAGTTCTCAACGCGGAATGATTTACGGGATCAAAGGATTTCAAAAGTGATTTGCTGGCCGAGGAGTACACCCGGCACCCGCAGTTGATTCTCGATAAGATCAGCGATTTGTAGATGTTAAAAATGAATTTATGGTGTTACATTTAGAAGTAGTCAGATACTTCAATATAAGGATAGATTTGATGCAACGAAGTTTCAGTAATATGAGGTTTCCAAGTAAACCTGGAATCGAAGGATAATCCGAGGAATTAGAAAATGGCTTCCTGAGGAAGAGGTTAGGGGCAAATTAGGCGAGGAACGGTGCCCCTGCAAAAATCAACATATACAGATTTACTCGCCGACATAGCTAGTCCGTTGTTTTCAAACCAACCTTATATTTTGTCAATAGTTTTCTGGAGTATTTTTTGAGTGATAGGAAGAAAGTTGGACGATAAGTCGATGTTAAGATCATCGTTAAACAATCGGGCGATTACGGGCGGCCAGATTCAATCGGCAGCATTATTAACGTATATATTATGAATAAGGTTGCACTGAGATCAGAGCCTTGCGGCCGCCATTCTCAATTGGAATGGGTGCTGATAATGATGAACTGATCGTAATCCGGATCGTTCGGTTGCTTAAAAAGCTGGTGATATATTTGCTCATCTGGCCACTTATTCCGACAGCTTTGAAATAATAATCCATGCCGCCAAATGTGATCAAATGCTTTTTCTAAATCGAAAATGACACCATATATATGTATATGTTGATAGCAGCGGAAGCTTGTTAATATTTGCCGTTGCAGGCTTCTTAAGTGATCGCCTGTTGATTTCGTTTTCCCCCTCCGGCTTGAATAGAAATGATATTGTTTTGATCAAGGACATAGAGGTGGCGCCTGTTTACTATTTTTTGCATTACTTTAAATAAGGTGTTTAAAAAAGAACTGAATAATGGTATTAATAAATCAGAGAATTAATGAGTTCGAACCAGCGAAAATGTATTAAACTATAAAAAATTTATGCTAATAATAATCAGTAGTTTTGAATACAGTTGCCTTTAAATCCCCAGCGTTTGTGCGCTGCATATATGCGAGTATATATATATATAAACTCGGCCATTTTGGCCTCGCAAGGGGCTGTGCCCCTTGATCCCTCTTGCTTTCATTTCTGTCTCTTTCTCTTCTATACTTTGTATAAAATGATCAAAATTTACAACGTAATTCTTACTGGCATCAACACACACAAAAAATAACATAACCACAAAAATCCTATTCTAACATTTAACTTCCGTTATGTAAAATTAAGACATTTTTTCGTTACATTTTTCGTTACATATTTGATTACATAAAATTGTGACATTTTTTAAATAACAATAACAAAAATCCTACAAAATATAACAAACGTTACATAAAACTGGGACATTTTTTTGGGACATTTAGCGTTACATAAAATTGGGACATTTTTCTGGGACATTTTTTTGGAACATTTTTTCGAATGGGGGGTAGCCTAAGAATTACGTTGTAATTAATATATACATATATGCATACGCGCACATCATTTTCTTTCTAGACAGACTACGTATTTTAAATATAATAACCTTGTGTTCGTGGTTCAAGAATATTATCATCGTTACTGTTATTGGCCATCTGATCTTCCTTTTCTGAAACACAACCGACTACTAATTCATCGTTAACATCAGATGATCCGTCATCTGTAATACTGGAAACAACACAGTGAACCGTATCTTCCCGTGATTTTAAATACATCCTACAAATAATTATGATACAAAACAATTATATATACGTTTCGTCTAATGTGATATTCGAATTCACCGCGAATAAACAATTAAAATAAAATTTTTTCTTAAAAAAATAACTTTCTTTTTATCGCTTCATCACAATTTAAACAGTAATAAAAAAAAAAAATGTAATTGTAATTAATTTGGCGGTACAACGTACTTTATTGGAGTTGTGATGCAATCTATTAAATAACCAGTACGATCTATGTGATCCAAAGCTCGAAAAGCAGCTATATATGCAGTTAATATATCTGTTGTACTCACGCCAGAATGCAGCAACTTAACTACTAGAGCTTCTTTCAGTTCTCTTACTAACAAATCGTACATTTTAGTCACTTCTAAACCTTTACAGAGGTCTTCTACAGCTGGAAAAGATTCCGGATATTCTAAAAATGTAAAATACGCATTTAATTTTGTAAATAAAATATATTTTACCGTAGAAAGTATAAATCAACAAAAAATTATTTCGAGGTTAAGCATAGTTTAAACATGATAGTCTGAAAAATTTGAAGCAAGTTAACGTCATAAAACAGCGAAAATGAAGCTGTTTTGAAAATACGCAGAAAATCAGAATAATATACCAGGCAAACGAACAAATTTAAATTTGAAAGATAAAAGGGCCTTAGCTAAAACACGTAAGAACTAGGGCATTTTTATTTTTTTCAAATGGCGAAGGGGAAGGAAGATTTGTTGGAGAAAGTTATAAAAATATAAAAATAATCAGACATTAAGTTCTCACAAAATTCTTTATTCTGAAATATTTGAATTTTAAAAATAAGCTTCCTCGCATCTAAATCATGTCAAAAACAACGTAATATTATATTAGAATTTAAATAAATATAATTAGCAATATATTTATAAAATTACCTATTATGATACAAAATAGCTGCGATATCAAAGTGGTTGTAAAATTTTCGTATATAAACTGCACTAAATTAGTTTTAATTTCGTTATACGTGGTATCTAAATTTTCTTCTTTTGTTTGATCGATACTTAAACTCTTCATAAAATTCAAATAGTTTATGATCGTACTTTCAAACCACTGTAACAATATAATATATACACGTATAGTCATAATTAACGAATAATGAGAAATAAAAAATTAATTATATATTTTTCTAAATTGTACTAATTTTTGTTGGATATTGAAAAAAGCGCAGTGCGTTTATTGCACCTACATTAAACATAAACACTTTGGTACGCCACATTTGATTCGAATATTAATAAAAATGTATCCCGGATAAGAGAATAACACAAACACAAAGAAAAAAGTGTATTCTCCTTAATAAATGTAAACGTTCAGTGTACAGTTAATAAATGTACGTGTGTTATAAGCAAGCTTTCTGCATGCTTCATTGATGTTATAAGCTATCCTGCAGCTAGGCAAGTCTTTAGAAAAAAGACAGTCGAAGAGTGTTCCTTGAAATTTAAAAATATCAGTTTTCTATGTTAAGAACACTTGCTTCAGTCAGTGTCTGTTTTCCGCGTCAGTAATTTCGTTATAATCATAAAATGGACTAGAAGGAATGACCCTAAGATAAAAAAATTATAGGATGGAGCTAAAATAGAAGATATGGAAAACATTTGGAAAAAATTTAAAAAAAACATCATAGTAAAAATGTAGGTTAGCGACTGACTGGATTAATAAAAAAAAAATGAATGATACAAAAAATTTTAAAAATTCGAAACAAATGTGAGAACGAAAAAAAAAAAAAAAAGTGGATTTGGAAAAATATAAAGAAATAAAAATATTTCAAGGAAAACACGACTCTTACGACGTGTCTAAGAAAATGAAAGAGATAAATAAAATCAGAAAACATCAAATACTTCGTTAGGAAATTTAAACATGGGATAAAAAAAAAAAAAAATCAAAGATAAAAACAACATATAAAAAAATAAATAGTCCATACATTTTCAAAAATCAAGTTATTTGTGTGATCAAAGCCAAGAAAAATGAAAAGCCATTGAGACAAACCATGTGCTGAAGTGATTAAAAAAAAATTGGTCGTATGGAAAGAACTGAATATTCTAAAATTACTTTTCAATACAACTCATAGTTTACGATTTAAGGCCAAAGTTAATTTTTAATCCTTTTCTAAAAGAACATTATAAAGAAAATTATCGAATAATAAACTTTATGTATCATGTGCCTAAGGTATTCCTCAAAATAACTAAAATGCAAATATACAGAAAGTACTAATTTAAATTGGGAGATACTTAATATGGTTTTCAAAAAGTGATTCTGGTATATTTAAAATGATATTTTTCTAAAAATATTAACAAAAAGATGTAGAACAAGTACACGTTAAAACATTTGCACGCTTTATTGATTAGAAATCTTCGGCTGTGTTAAACATTAGAAACTAACGGAAGTTTCCAGTGGTGAAGTATACATAATCTTAATTTCTACGAACAGCAATTAACATATAACGTGTTATACGTGGGGCGTTCAATAAGTAACGTGAAACGGCTTATTTCACGCCCGCTGCTGGGTGAAACTGCGTGAAATTTATGTGGGAGGCAAAGGAGGAAAATACGAACAGACCATTTTCCGCGTTCCCATCCAACCAGTAGAACTTCTGTACGCACGTGTGAAACATGTCGGTGAACGTTTCCAAGCCGGTGAGCTACGAGACACGTGCAGTCACCAAATTTCTGACAGCTGAAGAAGTTGTAGGTGCAAAAATTAATCGCAGACTGTGCACAATATTACTTACGAACAACATTGCGACACGTAAGTGTGTCTTAGAGTCAAAGGAAGCGAGTAAATGTGAATAGTGAAAGGTCAACCAGGTCCGCCAAAAGCCAAAACTGAATAACGCTCTGCCGGAAGGTTCTCGCAACCATCTTCTGGAACCGGCACGGACTCCTACTGTTGCAATTTGGTACACAGAAGGATGCGATAACGGAATACACTTACCGTGACACTCATGTGGAACTTCATCGCGCGATCGATCGGAAGGGACGTGACTGTAGTCTGGAAAGCAGTGTTTTTGCACGATAATGCGCGACCACACACGTCTGTTCTCGTTCGCACGTGAATTAAAAATCAAAATTGGGACGAATTTTCATATCCACCCTACTCACCTGAAGTGACACCTTTAGATTTTCACGTTTCCCCCATTTGAAATGCGTGGGAAACGTTTCGTAACAGACAACGAATTCACGGAAGCAGTAACAAAATTTTTCGCTAAATGCACCGCCCAGTTTTGCCATGACGATATCGATAAACAAATGCCTTAATATTTTCAAAAATTGTGTCAAAAAATAAAATATTTCTTCTAGTTTCTTTGGTATTTTTTTCAACATTTTTGGAGGCCGGGAAGGTTATTTTCGAAGCCGCGTCACGTTATTTATTGAACGCCCTACGTATTTAATATTTATTCTGAAACTATTTTCAAAGCTTTAAATATTTCTAACGATATTACCTACACTCGATCTAGATGTGAAAAGGAATGTCAGCCCTCTAGAAATTTATATTCACCAGCATATGTTACACACATCACAGATTTAAAAAATACCCAACAAAGAAGTCTCAAGCAATGTGGAAAAACAAAAAGCATTAGTGCTCATACAATATTTTAAACACGTAATAAGGGGAACAAATTACTGGATACAATTTTAAAAAGAAATTCCAAAATCAATAGAAAGTAGATTTCAAAAATGACTTTTGACCGTAGCGCCAAGAACATTTTTCGACCTGTCGTAAATTAGCCGTATAAACCATTAATTCTTGGAAGGAGAGGGGTAGAAAGAAAAAGATAAGTAGAGATGTGTACGGAAATATGGACGTTCACATTGAAATGTAATGTAAATAAGTAGTAGTACATTATTGAATGAGTGGATGTTTTAATCGTTAAACTCCGCCATCGCCTTAAGTATTTTGTCTAACAGTATATCTGCTTACTAACACATAATTTCCTTTTGACATGTTTTATAACTTGAGTATATTTTTGTTATACTATTATGATTAAGTATAGAAAATAAATCTACCGATTTTTGATACTTTCTACAGTAATCAATGTTAATGACGACAACGAACAGCTGTTCATAACATGGAAAATGATTATTCCCACATGTATGCAGATTCTGATTTTTGACCACTAATTTTCATAGACCTATTTGTACGTAATGTTTCTATCTCAACGGGTCATTTAATTTTCTAACCTCTACTGACTAGTTTTATTCATGAGCACAGTTTTTAATTTCATAAGATAATTCTATGAAAAAATGTGTTGATCTATACCAGGGTAATTTTTTTCTCATTTACCCATCACATGCGTAGAAATTTGTAAAAATAAAACGGTAAATAATTTTTTTTAAATAAATGAACGTCATATTTATACCTCCAAAATTTTAGGTAAGGTAGACACATAAAAATTTCCTTTACATACTTCCATCACATGCTGAGCTATCTGATCATGTAACATGCGTAAGAATGCCGTATCGCACACTTTTAACGTAATGTTCAGCTTATTTAAAATTCTGAAAGTGGCATTATAATAATTTTATTGTTCAAAATATTTATTTTATATAAATACATTTGCAATCTAGAATTTGTAATAATTAATCGAAGAGGAAAAAATATTATTAGAAAATTATTATGAAAAACTATTCAGAAGTCCATTAAAAAATTATAATACCGGAATACGCAACGAAGATCATCTAAATATCCTTTACATTTGCAGAATTCTAATGGATTACGGCAGTAACAACATTGTGGAACAATTTCTGGCAATAGATCATCTAAAAAATAAATATATAGAATAATTTTATATTACAAAAAATATGAAAAAACTTGTTAAATTTTATATTTATAAAATTAAAAAAATATTTATATTCCGATGAATTAGTTATTAAAATAATTTGTTCACACTTTTGAATTTTACAGTTCACACATAATTAAAATATTAAACTGATCAATTGTTTACAAAAGAAAAAATTTTAAACAAACCAAATACTGTTTAAAATAAACGTTTCCAAAGTTATTTATAAGTTAATTATATCATTCGTCATTTACGTAACACCTAAACTTCAATAGTTGCATAAAATATCATTCAGAATATAACTAATCTTTTTTTCTGTTATCGTGGAGTAAATTTAACTCAATAAAAGAATAATTGAACGTAATGAGTGTATCAGTATTCTAAATAATATTAAATAAATGTTTTTTTGGAGATAGTTTATTGTACTACAACTTATTTTATGTATTATTTTCATATTGTATTTAATTCATGTGAAAAATCTGCGTTAATTTTTTCTATTTTACAGTTCAAAGTTAATATAAATTCTATTATAGGATATGATTATTGTAACACACAGAGAAAGACCCAAAACAAAAACTCGGCGAAATTTCTAGCTTAACATCCGAATAATAGATAATAAAACAGAAACAAACATTGATTAGTGATCAAATTCTACACTTTACATAGTATGACGGTTTATAGTCAGTAATCGAATTCTAATACTGGACTAAAATTTTCAATATAATTTCTGGTCAAAATAATAAATTTCAACATTTTCATCTTCAATTTTTTTGATATGCTAAAATTATCATTTTCGTAAATTTTCCTTTCGTTACAAGTAATATTTCTGAAATTTAAATTTTTTTCTTTACGAACTCAATAACACAAATTTTGCTTTCCGTCGAATTAATGAGACTTTCCATTTAAGTTTGATGTTTTAGTGTACATAGCAATCTGTTCTTAAGATATAAAGTCATTGCATTACTTAAATTTATTAATAAAAGACAATTAAATATCGTTTATACTTACTGGAATCCGCTTTATTGCAATCCGAATTAAAAACTTTATACGATACCAGATAGAAGTCGTAAAATATTTTTTCGTAATTACTCGGGGGATCAGTAAAAATAATATTAAAAACTAATGAATTAAGAGTGTCTATACAATTCAATAAATCATTATCATAATCTTTATTAGCATTTAATTCTAATTTACGCAATTCTTCCAGTTTATTCAAAGTGAGATAAAATTTTTTTACATAATTATACAAAAGCGTAATATTGTTCTTTAAGTTTTTAAATGTTTCAAATTCATCTTCACACCAATTAAAATTCCCCCAAAACAGATTTCCAACTTTTTTCGTTAAATTATTTTCTATAATATCAAATATTAAATCGTACAACAGCGGTATGTATCCTTTTTCAAGGAGTGAAGTATCGAAACAACCTTCATATATTTCCGGATTAACGCTTGGCTAAAATGAAAAAATGAAAAAATTATGTCAGTGCGTATTTTACAATCCTTATATATTACTCTAAGTAATAATAGCGTTTTAAAAAAAAAAAATCTACATATATTCATTTAAAGATAGTATCAAATTTCAAAAATTTAACTAAAGCCGAAACAATCTGAACCCGTAATTAACTGGCGGGTCTAAATATAATACAAACTGTAAAAGAAATTGACGTCTTTAACGTAAAATTTCTATGCTTTTAAAAACGCAGATTTACCTTAAATCTTGCTTTTAATATTGGAAATTCTTCTAAAGTTCGATCCCATAACTTTTTTTCAATATTTTCCATTGCTGGTACGTTTTATAAAATTATTATAGAAACAAAACCTCACCAAAACATGATTTTCATAGCTGTTTCAACAATTTTTTTTGCTAACAAATTAACGATAGCCGGTAATAGTAAACAATAATAATCGATTATGTTGTTAGCGATATGAAAAACAAGGTGTTTATAAATTATATACTTCTTAAATATACTGCAATTAATATTCTTTTCCAAGTTGAACTCTGGTAAAAGAAAACTTAATAAAACAAAATCATTAAAAATAAAAATTTCAACATATTTAATTGTCATTGAAATTGATTCTAAATTGTTAGAAAAATCCAATTACTAGTTAACTTTTAGATTTTCAAACGTAATTTCACACAAGCCTTTCGAGAACACATATGTGCAAGTACAATAACACTTAAAAAGAATGGATATTCATATGGTGTAATTCATCAATCATCAGTTTAAATTTGATTGAAAAATTAATAATTCTTTTATTTTTCGGATAGAAATTGTACAATAACACTTTAGCTCTTTACTTTTTTAGTAATAATAGATCATTGCTCTGTTTTTATTTGTATTTTAGGTAATATAATTGTTAGTTAATTTAAAATTAGTTAACGTGTAAGTTTTTTTTTAATTTAAAATCTAAATGAATAGAAAAATAAAAATAATTTTCATTAATTTTGTGTAGTTCGCTTGTTCTGATAATTATTTTTTTCGTATTAGCATAAAATTTAAAGATTAAACCAAAATTTTGTAAAACACTTTTTTTCTGTTTTTCAAGTAAAAACGTTCTCAAAATAATATACCACATTACAATTTATTAATTAGTTACGTTATAAATATGCTATTTTATTTATTTTAATTTAAAATTAATTCAAATTATAAAAATGTTATTTTCTGTTAAACTGAATTTTATAATTTTTTGCCTTACTGAAAATGATAAAAGTTATACTTGATTTTGTTAACTTAGTGCGAAAACTGTAATTGTTGTTTAATATAAAGGGGGCTTTCAGAGCCCCCCACCAATATCTGCAAAATAATAACTGCTTGAATTAAATAAACCAAAATTCTGAATAAATTTATTTCTTTTCAATTTTTGCAAAAGAAAAGAAAAGTGAAATTTTTATGAGTTCTATAGAAATTATTGTTTTTACTGTAGTGTTCAAATATTGCATATACAATAATTGACTACAAGGCTTTAGTATAGTATTTATAAATAAATATATTTCATGATTTAATACACACACACACACATAGGGGAGAAGTGGGATGAATCGGACACTTTTTAGTTCTGAGCGATTTTCTCTGCAATGGTAAGTGGTATCAACTTTCTTTTTGCACCATTGTATAGTGTGAACAATGCGTTACATTTTGGCTGTAAAACTTTTACCTTTCGGATAAACACAACTTGATGAGCTTAATTTTAAACTTTATCCAATTTGTCCGAAGTATCCCTCAACCTGGGGGATACTTCGGACAGGCATAAGGGATACTTCGGACATATGTTTTTTTTTCATTTAAAATGTATTTTTCTTTAAGAATCTGCAATAAATGCTTATACAAATCCTATAAAATGAAAAGTCAACATGTTCTATAAAAAAAAAAAAAAAAAAAAAAAAAACTTGAAAAATCATATTTTATTCGCATTTCGAACAAAAAAACAATGAAAAATTATAAATGAGTCGCGTGGATTTTAAACATAAACATACCCCCTAAGTATTTTTTGGGGGGCACTAATTTTTTTACAATTTGATCGTAAGAAAATGCATACTTGTCACGAACATTGGGATACTGAAAGATGTATCCAGTGTGTTTTTTAGTGAACGCTGAACGAAGAAAGTTCCCAATAAATTTGCCCTTTTTAACTCGAAGAATTTGGGCAATGTAGCGGCGAGATTTCTTCTGTTGTTTCATTTGAAAGTTCACCACAACCCAGTCACGAATTTGAATGTCGCTAAAATCTTCAGTGAATCCTTGGTTTGATATATCTGAATTCGTTTTAGGTTGGGATTGAAAATTGAGGTTTCTTTTTGCTTTTGGTTTATTTTTTGGTTTCAAATTAATTTCGGCTTGTGTACGTTCTGCAGATTTTTGAGCGCGTTTCGCAGCTTTCTCCATCTCTGGAGTTGAAGTTAACTCTGCACTTTTTCCTGGTTTTCGGCGAATTTTTCTTGTTCCTGTTGTGACATCTCGGAGAGGTCGTTTTGTTTTCAAGAAGGACTGGGGAGAAGATTTATTCGAAGATCCGCTCCAGCTTGAATTCGAAGTTTCTGTTTTGGCCTCATTTTCTCGAGATGACTTTAAAATTTCTGGTTCAGCTGCACTCTCTAGAAATGAATTCAAAGTTGCTGTTTGGGCCTCATTCTCTGGAGATGGAATCGCCGGAAACTCTGGTACTGTGACTTCTACCATCACATCAGTCGCATTTTTATTCTCGTTGTCCAGAGAGTTTTTTATTTGTTTCAAAAGACATAAACGATTTACTGGCCATAAACCAGTACATTTGAATGAATTTTCGATGTTTATTGGAACAAAAACAACTTCGAACGGTGATTTTGAAATTTTTGGAATAACATCAAGAGTAATTACAGCTGCTTTGCTGGTGGTTTCCAAGTAATCTTTTTCGGCGTAAGACATTGCCTTCTTATATGGTCCGTACAATGCTACATCCAACGGTTGGATCTTATGAATTAGATGTGGCGGAAAAGTAAAAAGAACAATATTGTGTTCTCGTGCAAAACGAATAGCCTCGTATGACGTATGGGAACAATGGTTATCCATAAGTAACATCGTTCAATTATTTGGCCCAGAACTAGAATACCTTTGAAAGTGTTTCAAAACGTCCAAAAACGATTCTTTAGTTATTCAACCGGATGGAGTAGACAAACTAAGGCTTCCTGTTGGTGCTCCAATCATGGCATTACCGAGATTTCGTTGTTTAAAGTTGGGAAAAAGGTAAATCGGTGGTAATCGTTGTCCTAAGGCATTTATAAACACACCAAACGTCAATTGCGGTCCTCTCTGTGCACTAGTGAGAGCACCGACTTGTTTTATGCCTTTTTTTGCGATCACTTTCGGTGATTTCATTACAGTACTAATGCCGGTTTCATCGAAGTTGTACAATTGATTGGCTGATATACCTTTACTAAGCAGCAGAGCTCTATATCGGTCAAAAAACTAATTCACATTATCGGCGTTCATCGCCTTCACATGATGGAAACTAGTGTTTTCCGGCACTCTACAACTGAGCTCTGAATGTCTTGTCATATAACCTTTGTACCAGTCTGTACTTGCTTCTCCTAGTGATGTATCCTTTGATGTGCATTACGACCAATAACCTGTATTAGCATTATGAGACGTAAAACAGAGTTTAGAAATGTGTGAATCTTTAAATGCACATCGCGAACTATAGGGTTAATCAGTCTGTCCGATTCATCCCCATGGCTCATTTTTTCAAAAATTTGGTCTATTTCAGAAACCCCTTGAAAGAACGGCTTCAAATTATGAAAGGTTGTTCATAATACTTCAATAAAAAGGACTTACCTGATATGTCTTCAAAATTTTCACGCAATACACAACATTTTTTCAAAAAACTAAAATCAAAATTTTTTAAAAAATCAACAATTTTTTTTTTTGGCATTATCTCAGTTATAAAAAAACGGATATCGCAGTCGATGAAGTGCTTGGTAGATATCATCAATAGCTTACCTGCGTACTAAATTTTAACCTTCCAATGCTTCATACAGCCGAGAAAAAACGAGTGTCCGATTCATCCCCCTGTCCGATTGATCCCACTTCTCCCCTATATATATATATAAACTCGGCCCTTCGCCCTTCACCGACACCCAGGTCTAGTTCTTCTATAATTCTTATAGAAGAGTAAACTTTTTCATTGACTACGCCGTTTCTAACTTTCATTACATAAAATTAAGACATTTTTTCGTTAACTTTTTTCATTACAGTTTCATTACATATTTCGTTACATAAAATTGTGACCGGGACAAATTTCGTGACAGGATACTTTTCTTGATGACCTCTGACATAAAAATGGCATAGCCATTGATATTATATTTATAAAAATATTTTCAGAACCCCTCCAGTTCTATTTTCGTGCATTGATTACGTTTCTTATTGCATATCCAGCGTCCATTAAAGCCTGCTTGATTTCATCCGTGGGCATGGTATGGTAGATATTTTTGATTACTACTCGGTACGCTCTTTCAGTATATTATACTCTTTTCTTTTAAATATCTAATTATTTTTCTATAACTGTCACTACCGCTCGTTTTTAATTTAACTTTTCCATCATTTAACGCTTTGCAGATGAATTCCTCCTTTTTTAATACTGAAGAAAAATCAGCTTCCATCTCTTTATAATTAGTAACCCCGTATATAAAAATTGGAGGTGGTTTGAGTAATCTTTTAGCCTCGTAATCTTCTACACTAGAAGATTTGGCGTTTTCGGTCGATTTATGTTGCGAATTAGAAATGTTACATGTATCTGAATCGGAATGATTTATAAGGGGCCAGAATCTGTTATTCTTAGTTCCTACTTCAGACGTTATTTCAGGAGTTTGTATTCGTTGTCTTTTTCTTAGCGGAACAACTTGTCAGCTATTATTCGGCTGAGCGATGATTTTCAATAGCGCTACTTTTTTATTTCCGAGGTCTCGGCTTTCAGAGTTTTCCATAGGAACATCATTCATGAGACTATTATTATTATCTTTATCGGCATTATTACTTGCGTAATTTTTAATATCATTACTATTGTTATTGCGACCGACACCGCCGCCACCAGCGATATTTGAGGTAGATTTATTACTCAGCTTCTTGCTCATTGCAAGGCAATAGAGTTTAGTAATCCCTACTACCGAGCGATAATATATTTGCAATTAGTAATTGGAACGAACTTACCGATATGTCGCGGCGCGATAACAGTTAATGATTGTACCGGTTCGAAAATAAGATAAGATAAGAGAACTACTTTTAAATTCAATTGTTATACCGAACAATGAATGCAATGAAAATAAACTATACAGTTTAACTTCACGATTAACAAAACCCTTACCCATGTTCTTTGTTGATTTGGAACCCCGAGCTAATAATAAAGAAATCTATAACATGGAGTATTTACTTAACATGAAAGCTAAAGTGGAACCACCATATAAGAAAAGAGAAATAGTCAGTGTTCCAGGTGCCAGTCATATGGACATACTAAGATGTATTGTGCATTACCTTTCGCCTGTGTTAAGTGCGGCGGATACTGTGAGACTATAAAGATTGTCAAAAATCAGCAAATACACCGGCTAAATGTATTCCAGCTAACTACAAAGGATGTACTGTATACAAGGACTTGCTGGAGATACGTAACAAATCTTATAATGCGCAACAGGTAAGCAGGAACATGCAAAAATTTGAAAACAATAATACAAATTTCCCGCGGACAATCAGTGCCCCTGATTTAAGACAAGCCAGCAATACTACTGACCGTACTTACACCAGTGTAGTACAAGATGGTATACAAAAAAGGGTAGCACGAGAAACAATATCACAAAATAATAATGATCAGATACGCAGCAACAATAATAATAATAATAATCAATTCTCGGAGTTCTTAGCAGAATTTAAAATAATGTTTAATCAGCTAATGCAACAAAATGGAATGATTATTAATATGTTATCAACAGTAATAAATAAAGTGCTTTCAAAATGAATCACTTCCTAAGGATAGCAATATGGAACATCAACGGGCTGGCACAGTATCCGCATAAAGTTGAGGCATTTTTGATAACCAATAAAACTGATATAGTAATGTTATCTGAGACACACTTTACTGATAAAAGCTATATAAAAATACCTAAATATAGTATCTACCACACTCTGCACCCTAGTGGTAGAGCACACGGAGGTACAGCTATAATTATCAAAACATCAATAATACATCATGAGATGTATCAGTTTTCTAAAGAATATTTGCAAGCATGTACTATGAAAATTGAAAACCAGTACAATTCGCTAATAGTATCGTCCGTCTACTGTCCCCTCAGGCATAGCATACAGCAGACGGATTTTGAAGAATACTTCAATACATTAGAGAGTAAGTTTATATCTGGTGGAGACTTCAACGCCAAGCATACATCATTTGGATCAAGATTAACAACTCCTCGAGGAAAGCAACTGCAAGCATGCCTTCAGAAAAATAAACTTTACTGCTTATCAGATGGAATTCCAACATACTGGCCATCCGACGGGAAGAAGATTCCAGACCTACTAGACTTTTTCGTCAGCAAAGGAAATAATAATGATCACACGTTGGTAGAATCTTCTTAGGACGCTACTTCTGATAATTCACCTGAAATTTTAAATTTGGATACCGCAGTAATGCACTTAGTACAACAACCAGTATTAACAAACAGGAGCACTGACTGGTTAGCGCTCCAGCAATTCGTTGAAAGTGATATAGACTTAAAAGTGTCTTTGAAAACTGGGAAAGAGATTGAAATGGCCGTTGAAAAACTTACGAAGTGTATACAGAAGTCCGCGTGCTTAGCCACACCCGGTAAGAAAAAGAAAACTCAAGTAATATATTATCCAAAGGCAATAAGAAATCGGATATCGGAAAAAAGGAAATTAAGGCGAATATGGCAAAATGATAGAAATCCGATCAACAAAAATATTCTAAATAGAGCAGGTCGGCAATTGAAGAAGGTGCTATTAGAAGCAAAAAATAATGCATTTAGAGAATATATAGCTAGTTTGTCTCCGGCCAAAACAACTGACTATAATTTATGGAAGGCAGCAAAAAATATAAAGAAAGATCATAATTCCCAGTGTACCCCCATTAAAACGAAAAACAGAAATTGGGCACGAACTAATCAAGAAAAAGCAAACGTATTTGCTGAATATTTATTAAAGGTATTTCAACCGCATCAAAGTGATATTCCAAGCCATGAAGAAGACATAGAAAAATATTTGCAGGTACCATTTCAGATGTCACTCCCAATAAAGCCAACATCTCCTATGGAAGTAAAGGCATACATTCAAAAACATTTAAATCCAAAGAAGGCACCGGGGTATGATTTGATCACAGCTAATATCATTAAGAGAATGCCAAGAAAAGCTGCAATATTGTTGACACACATTTTCAATACAATTCTTCGAACTGGCTACTTTCCGATACAATGGAAATTCGCTACAATAGTAATGATCCCAAAACCTGGAAAACCTCAATATGAAACGACTTCGTGCAGACCTATTAGCTTATTACCAATCTTCTCTAAAGTCATTCGTGAAGAATACGATCAAATAAAACAGGTTAAACGAAAAACCACATATATTTCGCGAAGTCAAAGAAGAGGCAAAATTTTAACAGAATTATATTCTGAAAATATCATATTTTTACTTAAGTGCTTGATGTTAAAACGCATAATTCGTCGACGAGCGTTTAGCTTCATGAAAGAAATCGATGTAATTAAATAATTAAAAATAATAAAATTTCAGAGGGGCCAGCTATTTTTATTTTTTTCTCCTTCGCCCACTCCCTTATTGGTAAACATCTACATTTCTTCTGTAAAGCATGTATGTGTATGACGTAGGGATGTTGCGGATATTCGCATCCGCATCCGCAATTGCGGATCTTCCGCATAAATTTTTACATCCGCATCTGCATTAATCAATGCGGATATTAATGCGGATGCGGATGTATTGAAGGTCGCGACTCGCTACAAGAAAGAAATTGGGCGAGGGGGCGAATGGCGCGTCCCGTGCTCACAGCCAATAGGAGCGCAGAGAGTGCTCGGTAGCCAGACGCCACGTGTTTGCTATTGTTCAATTTATTTGTAATTAATTACATCGTGTGAACATTTCGATTATTTGAGTTTTACATAGTGCAGTTAATAAGAGAATGAGAATGACATATTCCTCAGTTAAAGATTCAGAACAACCAGGAACTTCCGGTATGGTTAGAAAGGTTGGCTTAAAAAGCGATCTTGCCATGATGCTAGATTCGTCAAGTGAAGACGAGGGTGAAGCATCGTCAGAAAATGATAGCGCTGACACTCTACTCAAAAAGGAATTACTTTCTTACGGCAATAAGAAAAGAATAAACGTAAATGAAAATCCATTTAAATGGTGGAGCGTTCACCGAAAAGAACTGAAAATGTTATCTGGAATAGCACGCAGATTTTTATCACCTGCACTAAAAAGCGTACTTAGCGAACAATTGTTTAGTAGCGCGGGCTTAATTTATGATCTTCTGCGAAACAGACCTGAACCTGAAATGGCGGCGATATTAATTTTTATTAAATATAATTCACCAATTTTTAACTTTCATTACTAAGTATATAATTATTTAATAAAAATGTAAAAGATTACATGCTTTTGATATTATTTATGCACCAATATGAAATCTCTTTTTAAAAAATCCTAAGATCCGCATCCGCATCCGTATCCGCAGATGTGAGTACTCAAAAATCCGCATCCGCATCCGCATCTGCAGATGTCAAAAAATCTGCATCCGCAATATCCCTAGTATGACGTATCTTAATATCCAAAAATCACGTGTCACGATGTTCGTTTACGCTAATCTCTGAACCGCCCGACCGATTTCATTGAAATTTTGTGAATGTGTATGATTAGTTCCAGTTTGAAAGATAAAATAGTTTTGGGCCCGATAAGTGGCCTCGATATTTTTTAATGCGATTTTAAGGATTTTTTAAATGAAAAAAGGATAATTCATTTATAAGTTGTGTATAACAAATCAAACGTAATGTAAAAAAAAAAAAAAACGGAATGGCTGCAGTGTTTGCAAAAGAGTTTGATCATTATCTGGGATGAATATACACAATGGCTCATAAACATTCACTCGGCGGAGCATTGCATTGAACTATGCAAGATTAAACGGCAACGACAAACTATTCGGTGGTGTTGTCTTACTACTATCTGGTGATTTTAGACAGACATTGCCAGTCATTCCACGCTCTACTTATGCCGATGAGATTAACGCATGTTTAAAACAATCGCTTTAATGGCGAAGCGTCGAGATAGTTCGATTGACCATCAACATGCGAGTATAGTTGCAAAATGATTCGTCGACACAAATATTTTCTGAACAATTGCTATATATTGGCAATGGTAAAATAGAACTGCATCGAAACACACAATGCATCAAATTGCCAGACAATTTCTGCACTATCGTTAATTCAAAACATGAATTAATTCAAAGCGTCTTCCCGGCAATACTGAATAATTATTTGAAACACAGTTGGCTCAATGAATGCGCTATTTTGGCAGAAAAAAATGTTGATGTTGACGAAATTAACTTTCAGATACAACAGTTCTTGCCAGGCGAACTGATGTCTCTCAAATCAATCGGCACTGTCGTTGATGAAAACGAAGCAGCAAATTATCCAACTGAATTTACCGGGAATGAATCTTCGATTGAAAATTGGTTCGCCGATAATTTTACTTCGTAATTTAAAACCACCCAGATAATACAACTGTACACGTTTGCTCATCAAACGGATCACCGGAAATGTTACTGAAGCAGTCATTTTGAACGGAAAGTTTAAGGGAGAATCGTTCTGTTATGTATCTCAATGATCCGTCGGAGACTACAAACATATTCAAACGACTTCCAATTTACGATTCGTTTGGCATTCGCAATGACCATCAACAAATCTCAAGGGCAATGTCCATTTGTGGGCTGGACTTAGAAAATCTATGTTTCTTTATACGTTGCATGCTCACGTGTGGGTAAACCGCCGAATCTGTTCATATTGGTAAAAAACGAATTGACAAGAAATATTGTTCGTTAAGTCGTACTACATTTTAAATTCGTTACTATAATTTAAAACAACAATATTGTTTAGACTTAAGAATCAACCTTTATTTACTTCATTTATAACATTTAATTTTTATCCATTATCAATTAAGAATTTTCATTTTATTTATTAAACTTGAATATGAGATGAATAAAAAGTGAAATAAAAAATGCGTATGGAAAGTGTTGTCTCTATGGATCGTATTCTTACCCGGGCAACGCCGGGTAGTACCGCTAATACCTATATTATGTTTTTCGTAACGGTCGGACATAACGCTCGACTTTTTTTTTCCTAGCCTCGGTCGCTGCAAAACCAGCGTTAAGGAACTTCGTTCCAAAAATATCTCAATAACGTTTGCAATTCGTTTTTATAAATTTGTCGAAGAATAGATGTTGGTCACCGTTTAACCCGTATTAGAAAACTCGTGTTGCTGGTGAATTGGTAAGAATAAACGTATTTTTTAATAATCGCGCGAAGCACTTTTCCAATGGCGCCCAAAAGATAGCGTTAATCAAATAAAAGGGAAAGAGCGGAAGAGGCGAAAAATTCGTTAAAAAAAATTGCTCCTTACATAACCAAATTCGATATGAACCCGTAGAATAAATAACCTAAAAATCAGCATAGAAATTTTGTAACTAAAATAATAAAAAGCGAACTACGAGACACTGCTGAACGTTAACCTCATCTATTCCGATTAACTGAAAAAAACAACAGTACCGAAAATGTGTCTTAAAGAACTGATCCGCTGAACACCGTGGGTGCCAGTGTATAAATTATAACAGGAACGGAAATCGATTTTTACAGCTTTTTCTCGAGTAATATATTTAAATAAAAGCGATGAAGATGAAGAAACACTAACCAGACAATACTTTATTGTCTAAATCTGAAGAATATATACATTTGTACTTAGAAGGCTAGGCCCACTGACCACTTCGCAGTACAACCCTTTGGATTTTTAGTTGTTTTACTTTATGAATTTTTAAAATAAAACGGTACTGTAATTCTCACGCAGTATTATTTTTTTTTTTTTAAAAAAAAAGGAATATGTCGACTAAATGAAATAAAATGTGAATTAACATACCTCTAAAAACTAAAACCGACAGTAGGGTAATGTACGAAAAAAAATATTTTAAATTTAACATTCTGCAAAATGGTACAGTGACCAGATTGCACGTTCAAATTTATATCGTTCTCATAGTAACTATCAATGGTAATATTTTAAATTCGTTTTCTTTCTTAAAATTCATGTTATAATAATATGTGAATTTGCTCGTATTTACCGCTTCTTTCATTTCAAAATTTGGGCTGTTTAATTTAAAATTTGTGGTTTGTATTTTTTTTTATACTTTAATGATAAAAATACACACATTAAAAACAAATATGAATTCTGTAGCTACTATAGAACGACTCGTGAAATTGTTCTAATTTTCTTCTCGCTACTTGATGTGTATATTTTTCAAAATTTATGACTCTTATATTTAAAAAATTTCAAAGATTTTGTACTTTTTTTATATTCCAATGATGGAAATATATCTACTAAAAAAATACATATAACTTTAGTTACTATAAAAGAGCCGTGGATTTTTTCTCGATTTTCTGGTTTGGAATTAGATCCATAAAATTTTAAAATTTTCAAGGTTTTGTACTTTTTAATATTCTAATGACGAAAATGCGCTGTTCAAAAAAAAAAAAAAATCAATTCTGCAGCTACTGACGATTGGGCTACGAACTTTCCCCCCAATTTTTTCAACTTTGTAATGAGAAAAAATACGAACATTTCATCTGTAACTAAAATTACAGATTCCAAAAATTTATAAATAGTTAAAAAATCCTTCAGTTGCCTATTCTGTAATCTGTGTTGTTTGTTGCATATCCGCTTTAAATATAAAAATAATAAAAATTAATTAGGCGACCTTTAACTTACTTTTATTTTTTCGTTTATACCCTTATATTACATTAATTTTAAAATTTATTTCAAGTAAGAAGATAACATTTTTAAAACCAACTTTGAATATTGTTGAAAAGTTATTAAAATATTAAACTTCAAACAAAATAGGAAATTAATATAGTTTAATAGGTATACTATGAGCATTTACAGAGATACCTTAATAAGACTTTTATTGTTATAAGAGTAAAAAGTCTGCTTATTCTGAATATTTTTAATAAAAAAATTTTATACACTAACGTAGTAATATTTGAATAAATTACTACTTAATCTTATTTCCTTTTCAGGATTTCAATAAATTTAAATTCAAATTAAATGATAATAAAATGGTGTGTACATCCAGATAATTAGTTATTATATATCTAATCAGAATTATTTGATAACCTTATAATTTGATTTAATAAAATGTCAGACATCTACATGGAAAAATGGACGAAACTTGAGCTTGTTTACTTCGAAATTACTTATAATTCTAAAATCGTGGAATAAGTGAAATTTTATTTTACAAATGAAAAATGATTTTCATTTTTCTAAACTTCACAGTAAACCACGCAACTGTGACGTGGAATTTGTGTTTAAAGCCAAAAAACAAAAAAAAAAAAAAAAAAAATTGTAATTATAAACACTTATTTCGCTATAGACTAGTTTGATCTACTATATAATGCCCTTTAAGAAAAAAGGTTTTTTAATTCAATAAGTTGTTGTTTTTTTTTGACATTTTTTATAACTACATATTTGATAATTATATTGTTTTTATAAATATTCACTTAATCAGTACTTTTTCAATTGATAATGCAACGTGGTTAATTTATTTTCTTTGTAATATATAAATTATTTAGTTTACATATTTTACTTAAAGTTTTTAAATTATTTATTACGTATATTTTTTAATTAACCATAAAATTTTATAAATATTTAAGCAATTATAATTTTTAATTTAAACATGGGGAAGTGATGGTGACGGTGGCTAGTTTTTTATTGTAATAAATTGTGCGTTGTAGGATTGTTGATAAAAACATTTCATTCTGGTCGTTTTCTTCGTAACCAGCAATTAAAAATTGTTCGTCTGTTCTGTATTTTTTTTTCAAACTGGTTTTATTCTGAAGTTCGGACTACCACGCGTCTCAAGTTTATTTATCAAAAAAATAAAGAAATAAATGAGCAAAAAATAATAAAAGGTATGAAGAAAATCTGGTCGAAAATTTGTTTTGGGTCCGCCACTGCAATATAACTTATTAAAATACAAGAAGTAATTAAAGAATATTTCTATATACATTTAAAGTTACATATTTCTACATATTTCCACATATTTATATTTATAAAAAAATCAGTGGAATCAAACGGACAGCATTTTTATAGAAATTAAAGCAAAAAACAAATTAAAAATCGTAAAGTAGGAAGGAAAAAAGGATAATGTAGATGCTGAAAATTTATATGAAAATATTAAAGAAAAATTTGAAGAAGTTCATAAAAAATGTAGGCAAACAAAAAATACGCCAGAAGAAGAGAAAATACAAAGAAGGAATGGATGGCATGAAAAATAATTGAAATGATTAAAAAAAAAGTAGACAAACTGTATAAAAAAATAAAAAAGCACAATCAAAATATTGAAGTGAATGCAAAAATAAGACGACAAAAATATATGTTTTTGTTGAAAGAGGTTTTAAACCAGTGCGGGGGAATATCAGAAAAACATGGTTAAATGTAAACAAAATTGTAGGAAAAGAAAAGGGGCAAGGTGTAATTGCAAACGAATTTAGTGGAAATTAAAAAATGGCATAAAAAAACTAGAACATAAATGTAATAAAGTACTATTAGAAAAAAGAGAAGAGGATGAATTAAAAGTAAACATGTACCTACCTAAAACAAACGTAGAACAGGCGGGGAAAATAATTGAGGAAATAAAGGAAACAAAGGCTACCGGAATTGACGGAATAAGAATAGAAGATATAAAAACAGTAAAAATATATACGTATATTAAAAGAAATTACGAAACTAATCAATCATACATTAGAGAACGGAAAAATACTAAATAGATTAAAAATATCGAAAAGGTGACCAATATACAAAAAAGGTAAACATGGTGGATATTAAAATTATAGCCCAGTTGCTGTAACATGATTGCAGTAACATTAGAAAAATATGTAGCAAATAATTTAACGAAATTGACAACAACGCCGTTTTCAAAAAGGAAAATTTACATCGCAAATAGTGAGCTTACTGAAAAAATATGAGGTAGTTGTGGAGAAGGAAAGGAAGGTATTAATAACCTTTTTAGAACTTATTAGAGCATTTAAAGCAGTTGATCGTAAAATATTCATAAATACATTAGAGGAAATAGGGATACTGAATATCTGGAAAAAAAATGGTTTCAAAATTATTTAAATCAAAAAAAAAAAAAACAACCATAAATGTATTAAATGTACACAGCGTAAAAGAGGAGATGAATGTAGGAGTACGCAGGGTAGCAACTTGACACCAATACTGTTTATTATACATACAAATAGTCTATATAGAGAATTAAATTGAAGTGATATAGTCTCATTCGTGCATGATATAGCAATAATTCCATCACATTAAGATATTAAAGCGGCAGAAATAAGAATACAAAAAGATTTAATAACAATAAGTAAATGGACATATAATAAGAATTAATGTAAAAAAGACTAAAGCAATAGTATTACGAAAAAAGGGGGACAGGTAGGATTCCTATTGTCCAAATATAATAAAATGAAAAAACTATGAAAAGTAAGAAATGGTAACTCAGAACAAGGAGTAATGATGGATCAACACTTATGATAGGACGTATGCACAGAAAATTTGCAAAAAAAATTAGGGCAATATTACAAGCTTTATATACATTTAAAAAATATGCAACACATATTATGCGTTCGTAAATTCGAGGACCGGATATGGAATTCAGGTATAGGGAGTAGTAAGGAAAGTACTCTTAAAGGAAATAAACAAACTGCAAATAAAACACTTGAAAGTAATAACAAATAACAAAGAAGAATCTGAAAGTGAAATAATTAAAAAAGAAAATGTAAGGAGTATAAGAGGATCATTAGTAAAGATATAAGAATACATAATAACAGGAAAGAAAACTAAATTGGAATAAAAAATAAAAATAGAATATGAGCCGAGGAAAAAATGTACGTACCAATTACCGTTCGCCAGAACAAAGAAGGGGGAGAAAACAGACAAATATAGTATAATTCAATGTTAAAAATAAAATACCTAAGGAAATGATAGAGGAGGGAAAAGTAGGGGAAAAAAAAGAAAAATAAAGAAATAACTTCAGGAAAAAAGAAATGTAAAAAAAAAATGAACATAAAATAAGAGATAATGCGCAAGCAAAGGGCGTGTAATAAAAATAACAAAAGAAAAGGAAAAATATATAGATTACAAAATAAGAAAAATAAAAAAAAATATAAAATAGATTATATTTTTAGACAGAATAAGCACAAAAATAGATTAAAACGTAGGTACTAGATATTGCACGACGATATGTATATATATAATTTATTTTAAGTTATGATGTTAGAACGTGTAAATCTAAAAGAATTCGTCGCCAAGCGTTTAGCTTGATGGAAAAAATCGATGTAATTAAAAATAAATATATTTCAAAAATAAAAAAGTTTTTTTGTTTTGGTGTCTTTTGTTTTTACCGTAGTTTGTTCAAATTTTGTATATGCAATAATTTGCCGCAGGGCATGAGTGTACCTGTTATAAGTAAAATAAATAAATATTATATAATACATATAATATGTATGCGAAAATATTTCGTATCGTGAGCATTACAACGTTGTTCAACAAGGTCTTTTTAACCGCAAAACAATTTTCCGCAAACATATTAGTAAAAAATGAGGACCGACTCATCAGCCACCCTATATACAAAAATGTAAATACAAACTTTATTAATAATGACGTTGTGCGATCAACTATTAATAACACGCTTAAAATTCGTATATGTTTTTAATGTCCAAATTTAATACCACATTATTTCTATAGGTTAAAAAATAAATTCACATGAAATATATTTATAAATTATTATGAAGCTGTCAACTTCGAAACGCGGCGGAATATATAATAATTACACATTACTTTATAAAAAGTGTATTTCATGTGAATTTGTTTCCCGTAGGTGTTTGTTTTTTCCACGTAGATTATTTTTTAGTGATTTACAATCAAGCAGTATTTTTCAAATTTCGAATGTCGAATCGACCGTGTAATATGTCCCATGAATTATCGGTGGTAAACGTATAATGATATAAGCAGCAATTTTAATTATCTTTTGCACAAATTAACAAATGCTACTATTTAAACAGAAATGTTTATTTTCAGTTATTTTTAAGTTATCACTGCGCTTTTCGTCATTAGATTATCAAAACAAATTTGCATATGAATTACATTATATATGTATTTCTTTTTCTATAGATTATCCTATTTTTTTTACATCGTTCAATAAATCTTAACTTTGGTTTAAACTATTTAATTATATTTGGTACAATCATAGATCAATTAATTTTGTAACTTTGTTTATAACAATAAAAAAATATAAGAAAATAACCATATAGGCGAGATGTTCAAGATCGTTGAACTTGTATGTGAAATTTACACGCTGGCATATTATGAATTTCTGCAGTCACGATACACGTTATACCGAGATTGGCTAGGGCACCTCTTATTAATCCACAAGTAAACGTAACATACTGCAAAATGTGAAAAAGAAAATTATTATTATTATTAATATTGTAACACCCGATTGTTCGATGACAATTATACAATGCGGTAAAATTATTTACTATATCTATTTCATTTTTGCATCAATAATGGTAAGAATTTTTAATACTTCGGGATGCTAAAAATTTTAAATATTAGGGGAAAAATTTCATCATTTTATTTTAGAAAAATGATAGTATAAAAAATAATTATAATCTACTAGCCATACATGAAAAATCAGTAGCTAATAAAAATACAATACATTTAAAATATTTCTACTGTTCTGAAGATACCTATTTTTCTTTTTTTCTCTCTACTTTTTAAAAAAAAAAAAAAAAAAAAAAATAGCCATTAACAAAGTTAATAATAGCAAATAGCTCATTATTAGAATCTCAAATATTAGAAATATTAGCATTTAACAAATAGTAATTTGACTAACCCGAATGGTTACTTGTTAGAATAGCTGAAATTAAGCGACAGTAAAAATTTCACACATTGCTGATGGAGGTGGTACTTAGATTTTATAGAAAATTTAACAATATTTTTATTAATTAATAAGAAATAAAAACATTCATATAAGATATAATTTTTTCGTATACTATGAAATATCAGGGATACGTAGAAAATTGTCTTTCAACCTCTGTTTATAATTTTGCTTTTATGAGTAAGATATACGAAAAAAAAAAAAATGAATTAATTTTTTTAAAGTACATACGAATTCCTTAAAATGTTTCGTTTTTCGAGCTTTTATTATTTCAATAATCAACTTTTAGATGAGTCTATCAGTCTCCTCTCAATATGAAACTAGATGAAATGATTTAGCTTGTTTAAATTTTATTTTTTAGCAGTTGATCGATGAAGTTAATTTATTAACGCCTTTCTAAAACTGGTTGAAATATTTAATCTATTCTCATCTTATATACCGATACTGAACGAAATATGTAATATAAATGTATTCAATCAAAAACACGTAATAAATATAATTTAAAAAATACATGAAATAATAATAATAAAAATGTTAAAACGAATCGAAAATATAGTATGAACGTAAATTTTATAAAAACACAGTTTCCTTATCAACAATCAGTTGACAATCAATTTTGATCGTATGTGCTGTTAGCTGAAATGAATTTGATTAGTTATCACGAGATGCGTGGGCAACAGATAAGACAGCGGTAAGCCCCATTCACGTGACTTAACAGGAAACGGCCTTTATTCGCATCCTAAATAAATCAATTTTTTTTATCTCCCATATTTTTGGTTACAAAGCAGGTCATTCCGTGCAAAACAATTATTCTTTTCTATCCTCAATTCATTTATTAAAATTTCTTTCTTTTATTTTTTTTAAACTGTTGTAGCCGTTGCTTTCGTTTCGTTATTAATTCGTTTCCATTTATTTCATATTCTTATCTATTATTTTCATTACTATTTTTCATCTATCCGCAATATCTTAGTTTGTTTCCCATTTACCTTCATTCCATACTCATTAGGATATTTTTTCTAACCTCAACGTTTTATGTAATTTTCTACAATTTCTTTATTATCACTGTAATGTTATTAACAAATCTAATACAACTGATTTTTCTTCCTTTAATTTTTACACTTTGTTACAAAAGAAAAAAGAAAAAAAAGGAAGAAAACATTTGGTTTTAATGCTTTTTTATTTCAATTCTTATAACTTATTTCTAGTGCAATTTCGGATTTGTTCTAAATTAATAATTATTACTTTGATTACGTGGTATACAAAGTAATGAATTAAATATTCTTTTTGAATTGGAGTTGAAGATAATGAACAGTATTCTAATATGTAGGAAAAATTTAAATATATACGGTAAAAATTTTTCTATACTTTTATTATCATTCTAAATACAATTTAATGGTACAGATATGGAGTACGGAACAGACTGTTGCGATATTATATATGTAACTTAAACAAACTCTTATTTAAATATAAGCGAAGTCGGGATGAATTGAAGAAGCGTACTTCACAATTTGATTATTTACTTTCATTTTTTATTTTTCATTTTAATATTTATTTTTAATTTTTTTAACGCTATTTAACTGGTTAAAAAATCATTCCGCCCCTTTAAAAAATATACTCTGTATCAACTGTTTACTGTTAGCCAGTGCGGAATCTACACTGAAATATACAAAATATCCCGAATACTCCATTCAATCGGCGGACAACATAGAATATAAAATATAACCACAGTAACCCTTATTACAAAATATACAATAAAGCGACCAAAAACGATTAGGTAAATATTCGTGTATTTGTTGTGTATATCCTCAGCGTCGGTGTGCTGACATGAAATATTTTCTTTTAAACCGTGGATTTCAACAACAAAGCATTATTAGTAATTGTTCTTAAACATTCAAGATACGTTGGATAAGTATTTTGAAGGCAGCAACACAGCTACGAGACATCATTTTTTTAAAAGAACACCAACAGTTATTCATAACAGATAAATGAAAATATTTAGAAAACTGCTAATCATTACTTAATGTCAAATAAAAACGATAAAATTAGATCATTTTTTTTTTATCGGATTTTCTATTATTAGAACAAAGGAAATTTCATTTTGAATTCATATTTTTGTAAACCAAGTAGTATACTTAGCGCATAATGAAAATTAGCAGACAATTGCTTTCTACTTTTACTTCTTTTATCTGCAAATTGTTTATTATTAATATCGCTTGTAGTTTGGTCACGAATTAAATGATTTTCTTGCTTTTCTACATTCGAAATATTTACACAATGTAAAAAAATGTTCAAAAAATCATAAGCGCATATGCGCGAATAAAAGCATATTAAAAAAACTATCGCATCTTTATTTTGATTTCACCCATTCCCAACATTCAAACTTAATGTTCTTTGTTTTCAGATTGAGCACAATCATAAAAAACAGTGTAAAAATTAAATTTTTATACATATACGCAATGAATGGTACAGTTATTTTGCGCAAAAACAAAATAACCAGTTCAACTGGTCAAAATATTGTTTCTTCTTTTTCTTCGTTATATTTTTGCCTGCACAAAATTAAACTGGGTGGGAAAACTACTGTTATTATTATATATATATATATATATATATATATATATTAAAAAAATACAAAAATATTTTAATAATTATAATAAATCTTACAACAGTGACAAAAATGTTAAATATTGATTAGCTGTGTTATTTTATTAGATATAAAGGCGACAGGACGATTAGCATAGTGAATCGGCTCCAGAGGGATATTTGTATCACCTATTGAGAGTACGTTAATATTAATAAGATACGTTGGTCCTACAAGTTTCAGATCTCTACCTATTTTAGTTTTTGAATAAATCGAAAAAAACGAGAAACCCGAAAATAACTGTTTTCCTAAAAACGGCTTAACCGATTTGAATGAAATTTGGACACATCATAGAGGTATATAAAGACTACACTTAGAAGAAATAAAAGTTCATAATCTTTATAACAACCATTAGAAACAGGCAATTTTTTCCGAAATTATTCTTTTGCTTTAAGATAACATTTTCGTACAATTTTGTAGTTCTTTTTTTTTGAATTTTAAAACATCAATTTTTTCATAATAAAACTAAAATTTAGAGAATATAAGCGTTCAAAACGTTTATTCCATTAAATTATAAGTGCAAGTAATATAAAATATTCAAAACAATAATATGAAAAGAATTTTTTTTTATTAAAATATTCAAAAATTATTTATTAATTATATTGAGGTGTTAAAATTTGTTTTAAAATTCAAAACGATACTCTAAGTAAAATTATTAACACCTCAATATAATTGATAATTAATTTTTGTATATTTAAAAAAAGTTGTTTCCATATTATTGTTTTGAATATTTGCACTTACAAATTAATCGAATAAGCTTCCTTTCTGTTGTTTCAAAAATATAAACATTGAAATAAACCGATTTTTATATCAAAAAATTAATTTTTATTTTTTTTCAATTGTGAATTCGGGAGATTATTCTACATTAAAAAATACTTTAAAAAAATAACTTCAAAATTGTACGAAAATGTTATCTCAAAGTAAAAGAATAATTTCGGAAAAAATTGCCTGTTTCTAATGGCTGTTATAAAGATTATGAACTTTTATTTCTTCTAAGTGTAGCCTTTATATTCCTTTATGATGTATCCAAATTTCATTCAAATCGGTTAAGCCGTTTTGGGGAAAAAAATTATTTTCGGATTTTTTGTTTTTTTCGATTTATTCAAAAACCAAAATAGGTATAAGTCTGAAACTTACAGGGCCAACGTATCTTATTAGTGCCAACATACTCTCAAAAGGTGATACAAATATCCCTCTGGAGCCGATTCGCTATGCTTATCGTCCTATGGCCTTCAACGTAAATGAATATGAAAATGATAAATGATAAGATAATTAACTTAACATGAAATAACTCCTTAAGAAGAAAATACAAAATTACATCAGGCGATAAGATTTCAATTAGGTATCGGTAATAATACATATAATATAAAGAAATAATATTCTACTGGTCACGCAAAGAACAATAGTTTTTCATCTAAACTTTTTATAAACTATGGATCAATTTTAATTAATAAGTAAATTTTGATTTAAGATTATTTAATTAATTTATATTTGAAATCAAATTTGTTGTGCATAAAAAATGGCTGAAACATTATTATGCTTCGCGCGACTACTGTAGTGTTAGTAAAGGAGAATAAAAAATTGATAAAGTAGGAAGGCTACATTTTAATTAATAGGAAAAGAGCAATGCGGAGAATAAATGAACAAGTGTTTTTTTTTTTATCATTACAATTCAATTAGTTACTGGATTAATTAAGTAACGTAAAATAACTTTATTTTTATAATTGGTAATTTTATACCTTTGGTGCGTATTCCAAATATTGACTGCCTGATGATATTTTACTAAGAAATCGGAATTCATTGTCTAAAAGAACATAAACACCCTGATGATTAGTTCTTAAATTATCAACTTGTTTTTTATAGATGGCCGACCAGAAATCAGTACATAGGAATTTTAACGTATCTAATTCTTCTTTGAAACGAGGCCATTCCTTTGTTATCCTAAAAGTAAATTGCAATATTAGCTGATATGTTTTAAAGTTGTACCGAAAATTTATATTGTATTCGGTGAAATTTCAGTGTTTCAGCTGTGTATGAAATTTTAAACATTACAATTTATTTAAGGAAATTATAATTAAGCAAAGGTAATGGCGATTTTATAATACCGTTCGATTATTTGAAATCCACAAGTAAATCCGGAATATTCTAAATCTGACAAATCATCCGCCTAAAATTAAATAAACAAATCTCTTACTTAAAAAATTGAAACATTGACTAGCATTACTCAATAAATAAAAAGTTCAATAGATATATTTTACATAGATAAGTAAATAATAAAAATTGATAACTTCACGCATATTTAATTACGCGTAAATGATTACAAATGACTTACTTGATTTGAATTTTTAGTTGAATAATAGGATACGATTTCATGATGCAAAAATTCGAAAAGTACATCTTGAGACATAACTTTCTTAAAAAATCATATAAAATTTACAACTTTTTATTAGATTTGGCCTCTACCATTTTAGCAACCGTAAACAAATCAAAACATTCTATGAAAAATATATAGATATTTTTAAAACATAATTTTAAAATTAATTTTAAATGTCGTAATTTATAATCAAATTTTTGAAGTATCTGTAAATAATTATAAGTATCAGAAACTCTAATTTGTATATTTAATATAAAACGTATCTGTTAAGCTAAAACAAACTATAATATTATTTGAAATGGATACCCTGATTATTTTAAAATAAACGGCGAGCTCTTTGTTTTCTCTCGGAGTTGTTAAAGTTTATTAGTTAACATTGTATTGCGATAAATTAAAATTTAGCGAACGGTGATGGAAAATTTTGCTCGACTATTAAATGCAGTGGCGTACCCGAACCACTACTGGGGGCAAAGAATCAAAAAAATTGAGGGAAGAAACAACAAGAATATTAAAAAATGATTGTTACGTTTTTTAAAATCTAGTAGCGCTTTTTTTAGGCTACATTAATAACCAGCCATATGATAAACTGCCAGAACTAACAAAATCTAAATTACGTTTGATTTTCATTTTCTTTTCAACGTTTTCTTTTTTGTTTTTTTTGCAATATAAATCTTTAAATAAACTGAATTGTGTACATTAACTTCTGGAATCCGTAAATATTTTTTCTATGCACTCTGATGCAAATTAAGAAGCTAATAGCATGAAAAATGAAACAGATACGATTAGTAAAACTCTTTCTAGAAGTCCGCCTGAATTTCAAGTTTATAACGCTAGCGAGAAAACGAAAATTATCTGCGTTTGAAAAATAAAACCTTTATTTGTTTGTTGTTTATTATAAGAAAAGTAAAAAAATATTTCGCATTGAACTATTTTTACCCCGCTAGAAAGCGATTAAAAAAGAAAAAGAAAACAATAAACGATGCGGTTATTTTATAAATAAAATATAATTGAACGAGAATGAAAAAGACAAAGTATATCGTTTATAACCAAGTAATAGCGTATCACTTTAAAAACCAATTCCATTATATTGTAAGTATAATAAATATAATTCCGCCCCTCAAAATGTACCGCTGTGAGCAGTTGCTAATTTTTCTGTGTTCAAATCTCTCTAAAATTTCGACGGTGGGGGTCTTGACTCCTCCAGTACGCCACTGATTGAATGTATTGCAAACAAGGCTAGAAAAGTTAAATAGAAATTTTACCCATTTGACAATGCTATGAACTTATTAAACAAATTATAGACTAAGAGATAGGCACTTGCAAGGCCGCGTACCCCCCATGAGAACTGAAATAGTTATCATGAATACACAAAAATCTGAAAAAAATCACAAATTCAAAATAAATATTGATCATTTTTTAGGGTGTTCTTACCGACCTTTAAAAGAAAAAAGAAAAAAATATGCTCCATATTTTTAGGTACTTCATTAATATCTTATGCAAAATTTTTTATTACGAGTATAATTAATAACGTATGTAATTTTTATTAATGTTCATATACGGGGTAATTCATTTATGTGAATTATTAATACATATAAATCAAAATGATGGAAATTATTAATAGTACGAATATTAGTGAAAAATGTATTGTTATTTATAAAATAAATATGCAAAGAAAATTTTCATATGATAAAATAAATAACAAAATCGTCAAATTCTTAAATCTAAATTTTCCTAATTTATTATGTTTAATAATAAATAAGTGCTTACTCTTTCAAGTCTTTCCAGACTGCTGGAAAGTGGCTAAAATTAAGCTGCTTCCCAAGGCTGGAAAATACCTCAACACCCTCTTAGGCTATCGTCCAATATCATTATTAAATTCCATTGGCAAAGTGCATGAGAGGGTAATTAATGAAATCCTACTAAAAGAAGCTGGTAGCAGGAGTATTTTCCACCAGAACCAGTTTGGTTTCAGGAGAGGGCTCTCTACCGAGGGTGCCCTCTACAAGTTGGTCTCTGACATTAAGTCTCAAAGGAAAGCTGGCCACTCTGTGGTTGTCATCTCCTTTGACATCAAGGGAGCTTTTGACAACTGCAGGTGGTCTGCTATTATTGAAATTCTCAAGAATTTTCAAGTAAACCCTTATATCATTAATCCAATCATCAACTACTTCGAAAATAGATATGCCGTCCTGGACATCAATGATTCCATCGCCAGCAGGAGATTGGAGTGTGGGGTTCCCCAGAGTTCTGTCCTCGGACCCACACTTTGGCATATTCTATATTCTAGAATACACTACCTTATGGGATGAATTCATGTCCTTTTCGAACAAAAAATATGAATTAGTGTCTTATGCTGATGACTTATGTATTTCGTTCAGTATTGATAGGTACTATGACTTCAAACTAATTGAGGTTGTTTGTCAATACCTAGAACAAGTCGTTAACAATTTAGGCTTAATATTCTCTGTTGCGAAATGCCAATTTATAGTATTTGGTGATCAGAAAATTGTTCAAAAAATTGGATCTCTCAATCTCATCTGTAGGCAGCCCATTCCGCACATCAGGCAATTAAAGTACCTTGGTATAATCATTGATTATCGGCTCACGTTTCTACCTGTATATTGAATACTTATACAAGAAATGTGATAACGTTTACAATAAGCTTATAAGACTCCAGCCTAACACTTTTGGCCTTAAATATGGGGAGAGGGTCATCTTGTATAAGGGTCTGATTCAGTCCCTTTACAGGTATGGATCTATCATTTATATAAATAACAAAACCTTAAATGCTGTTGGCAAACACCAGAGGAAATTTCTTCTAAATATTTCCTCTTTGTACAGAACCTGCCCTACGTCTGCTGCTAATGTCATATCAAACATTCTTCCACTGGATCTTTTTGTCACGGGTGCCTCCGTCATCTCTGAATACAGGGTTGTTGGAGATATATTCCGTGTTGAGAATATCCAATACCTAGATACCGATCTTTCCAGTTTGGGTATTTTCCCAAGTCTAAAAATTCTTAAAAACCATATTAATGGCGCACTCCTTGCAATATGGCAGCAGAGGTGGGACAGTTGTCAAACTGAAAGGAAGACATACATGTTCTTCCCGAAAATTTTTGACAGATCAAAATTAAAAAACTTGAACATTAATTTTTACAATGCGCAGGTGCTTTCAGGGCACAGAAAGTTTGGCTCCTACTTACATAGGTTCCGTCTTTCTGGTGGCCCTGGGTGCACAATGTGCACCTCTGGTATTGAAGATAACATTGAACATATTTTTTATTGTTCCAGATTTGAGGATCTTAGATCCAAATATAACATTAATAGCTCCCAATCACTAATCATCACTAGAGAAAATTCTACAAATCTCCTATTGTATATGGAGTTTGCGATTCGCAGGAAGTTCATAAACGGAAACTAATACACTATTAACTCCCTAAACTCAAATTCAATCGTGAAACCGCAAATGTAACATGGTATTTTTCTATCTTATGCACTTCCTGTAAATATCCTAAAAGAATTAAATCATTGCACATAATATTTTTAAGTTATTTTAAGTTATACTTTAAAAAATTCATCTATCAACACACACGCTTAGTGAGTGAAGGGACTATGTTTTTCATCCTTTTACCACTTTAGTTTAAGTACATTTTGCAGGGAACTACCACACACAAAATTCTATATTTATTAATACGTTATTTTAGCTAAACATGCACATGTACTCAGTCTTGATTTGAGCACGCTAGTTCCCTGCACCTTTATACACATATTTTTTCTCTCTAAATACACCATTTAAAAAAAAAAAAAAACGGTTTTCTATACTGTTGGTAATATGTTAATTTTGATCTAAAAATAATTTTTCTTAAAATACTAATTTTGCTGTTGTATTGCTATGTATGTTTAATTTTGTATTTTGAAATTATATGTCGTCGCCAAATAAACTTTTGATAAATGCGAGTTGCGATCCACATAATTTTTTGAGTTAAATTCAGTGTTATAAACCAATCATGGGCACTGATGATGACCTGCGTCCGCACTTTTACTTAGTATTCTACAGTGGATCAAATTTGACAGCTTGTTCGTCATTATTAAAAAAAGGAAGAAAGTACGATGTACTGCTATTTGTAATACGAAATGACTTTTCACATATCGTACATTTAATCAGCACATGGAAAGAAAAAAAAAATTGCACCTCGTTGATCAAACAATTTTTATTTACGAACATTGTGTTTAATTATAAAAAGTACTTGTTTAAAAGAAATAAAAATTTTATTAAAGTAGTTATTTATAGTTCTACTAAAAGAAGAAGAGGGCTTTGATGAAAATAAGTTCAATACTTAGCCACCTAGTAAATGGAAGTTGTTCGAAGTTAAAGAGTATTTATTTAGAGAACTATCACAACACAATTATAAACATACGTACATTTGACACAATTACTCAAATTTTACTTTGCGTTTATGCAGACAGTAATCATTACAATAATTTTGTAAATTCAACTATTTCTAATAGTATTGCTTTATACTTTGAATTGATTAGAAATTCACTAATGGATGAAATTACTGCAGAAACATACAAGAAAGGAACTCAGATTCTGGTTAATATTAATTGTTAACTCTGCTTGTACAACCTACTTTTTGATCACAACTTTATTTTCGCAGAATTCATGTTTTAAATTAGAACATGTAATATTTGTCAAAGGAATGGACTACATGAAAATAAAGTGATTACTGCTAACTTACCAACTGAAGATTTAATATTTCTTCCGGATGTGATTAAAGTAGTATTTACTAGTTCTGTGGTTTGCGAACATTGTGGAACTAAAAACATTAAATGTAATATAATAATACAAAGTCATCTATTTATAGATATTGTACCACCTAGCGATGTAAATATTCAGATAGAAAATGGCATTTCACAAATGGTGTATATTCTCGTTAAATCACTTTTCTTAAGAGGAATTAAGCCATTCCAAACTCCACAAAATAAAGAATATACTGCAATAGGTCACTATATAGCTTACTATTGGTGCTCACATATACAGAGGTGGGAAAAATATGACGATTTGCAAACACGTTCAAAAGTTGTACGTCATACATTTAGAATTAAAGTTCAGTTTTTGATTTATACTGTATAAATCTATGTATTAGAAAATAAGTTAACAAAATGTAAATCTTATTTAAACAATAGTAATTAAGAAATTCAATCATATCGGTTGCGTTTTGTACGATAAGACCAGAACAGCGAAAAATAAAAAAACTTTTAATATGTGGATATAAGTAATACTTTCAACATTTTAAAAATCAACTCTTTATATTTTTGCATTAGTTTTTTTGATAAGAAATTTTTACAATGACAACTATGTGTACAATTGTTCATGCGTTGTTACAATTATTAGTTCACATAATTGGTATTATTTTTCAGATTAATTTCTTTTTTGCAACATGAATCTTAAGTATAGCACTATTTTTTTGGAATATATATTTCTGTATACATCTATTTATACTGTATTAATAGTAAATTTATATGTAAAATAATTCTTTATTTGATAATTGATAAACATTAGCGCAGGCAAGTGCTTGGAATTTTTTTTTTTTGGGGGGGGGGCAAATTTTCTTTGCATATTTATTTTATAAATAACAATACATTTTTCACTAATATTCGTACTATTAATAATTTCCATCATTTTGATTTATATGTATTAATAATTCACATAAATGAATTAGCCCGTATATGAACATTAATAAAAATTACATACGTTATTAATTATACTCGCAATAAAAAATGTTGTATAACATATTAATGAAGTACCTAAAAATATGGAGCATATTTTTTCTTTTTTCTTTTAAAGGTAGGTAAGAACACCCTAAAAAATAATCAATATTTATTTTGAATTTGTGATTTTTTTCAGATTTTTGTGTATTCATAATAATTATTTCAGTTCTCATGGGGGTACCCCCCCCCGCTGACGCAGCCTTGCACTAGCGTTATAAATTAAAGGTAACCAATAATGTTTAAAATTATAATTCACTATGAAATTAAAAACATTACTAAAGATTAGAAACTTGTTTTATAATAATATTTATACTAATTATTCATAAAGAAGCAGGAAAACAGTAATAGAAAAAATATAAGTAATCAAGCGTTGAATAAAGAATAAAATATCAAACTAATCTTTGAAACAGTAAAGGGGCAATATACAGCAAGCATTGTAAGTCTTTTCATTCGCATATTACACAATTTGTATGTTCGCTGAAAAATTCAAATTTGTAATTTCATGGATGAATACAATACAAAACTTATTTTATTGTAATGATAAAAGGTGTAAATATAGCTTCTTTATTATTAACGTACGAGCCTTAAGCTAACACTATGTGTATGTAAGTATAAATTATGAAGTCTTTAAATTATTTTTTTCCAAATTTGTTTTTATTATAACGTAAAGGAAAGTATATAAACAAATATTAGTACACAATGTATACATTTATATACAATTATATGACAGTAAATTTTTCGTAAATTTCATCTTTGAGCTCCGGCTATCAAATTTGTTTTTATTATAGCAGTGGAAGAGAGTGTACAAAATTTCTGGGATACTGATACACAATTATACAGTATCATATTTTTTCATTCATTTCAGTTAGGGAGAGCTAGCCTATAAATTTGTTTTTTGAATATTGATACACAATTTACACAAACTTTACACAATTATATGAGACCATATTTTTTTGTAATTTCACTTTAAGGGCCACTATTTCTCCAGCCCTCCCAGATTTGCTTTTAATTAAGCGGCTGAGGGGAGTGTATACAAATTTAAGGACGTTGATAGATAATTGACACAAGTTATATACAATTATCTGACACTATATTTTATTATAAATTTTTCCTTCTGGCGGGAGGAGGCTGGTGAAATGGGTCCAATCTATTGTGAGACCAACTCTATGCTAGTGAGCCAGTAGGCAGTAATGATCCAGACGAAGTCGAGTAAATACAAATATCATACAGTACTAAAATTATTAGAATTTGAAATATAATATATAATATCTTTACTTCTGGAAAGTGCTTTGCAATTATAACCTTTTAATAATGATATAGTATACCAATTAAATAAAAATGGTATCAGTTTTTCTAAATTTTATTCCCAGTTTTACTTATATTTTTTCAATTTTTCACAATTTATAATTAATTAAAGACAATATATCGTTAATGGTTAATTTATCCTTTTTATTTTTTTTTATAAATTTTAGAATGATACCTAAAAGCTTTTACAAAAAAACAAAGTTGACACAAAATATAAATACAATTATAACTTGTAAAACTATTATCATTCTTTTATTATTATAACAAACTGCTTACTATTAACTTCAGTAAATTGTCGCATTGTATGTATGTAGGGGTGGATTAAGGATTTATAGGGCCCGGGACTAATTTTGAATGAAGGGCTCCCCCTTTGAAGAAAAATAATGAAAAAACTTAGTATTATATATACGCGAACAAAAAGCAAAAGTATACACGTAAATCACTAACAAAATTAAAATTATGTTCTCTTTAGAAAATCAACTTCCTTACCCTAACAAATTGAATACTACATAAATTGAATGTCAAATAAGGAATTTTATATATACATATGTGACGGTGCATGGAGAAAGGGATCTAAGGGTCAAAAAAACCGAATTTTGACATGAATATGTCTTATGGCTGGGGATCATTCCGAAAATTTGTCCATCATGGCCCACAAAATTTTACCATGGAAACCAAAAAAAGTGATATTTACATATACAGTAGCCTCCGATTAATCGTGACGAGGGAAACTCGGATACCAGAAAAAGTCGGTTAAACCGAAATCATATTTTTTTAAAGAAAAAATCTACCCTGGATAGAGAACTACCCATAGAACGTTTATTTCTCAAAAAATAAAATAAAATTATACGAACAATAAGAACATAAAAAATTACTTCTTCTTAAAAAAATCAATTAAAACTTTTTTTTTTTCGATGAAAATCGTTGAATACCGGCAACTTCCCTCCACTTCTGCAAAATTAAAATTTCATGCGCTGTTACGTCTGGCTGCCTTTCAGTGAAGTCCAACGATGTCTGTAAAGCCGAATACGCTTGATCAGGTGAAATTTTCAACTTATTGTCTTCTTGAAGATCTTCCAATGAGCTGTTCTCTTGAGATAACACGGATGCCACAATTTCTTGGTCACTCGTCATTAATTCTGACCCATTTCTCAATATCATCAGATGTAACGTCACTACAACCGCGTATTTTTCTCAAACATTTCTCCAATACTGGATGATCTTTTTCGATCGGTTCATCTTTTTAACTGATATCCAGAAAAGACACCACGCTTTTTGCAGACAAGATACAATAACTGCATTCCATGTATCAACTGTACTGAAAACGACATCTTTCATGTTGAATTTTTTCAAGCCGTTCGTCAAATTAACGCCATTTTCATCGGAATTCAATAAAATTTCTTGAAGAATGTTTCTCGATAATGTCTTTCGAACGAAACGATAATTCCCCGGCCTATTGACTGAATAATATTTGTTGTGTTTGGTGGTAAAAACATAATGATAATTCCTTAACTTTCTAACAAGTGAATTGAGGGATGTGACAGCGCATTATCGATCAATAAAATATATTTTTGAGGAAGGCCACTCTCTTTTAAAAATTTCTTGACGAATGGTACAAGTTGCTGGAAAAATCAAGTCTCAAAAAGTTGAGTATCCATCTCCATGCAGGCTTTTGATTTTTGTAGAGTACCGGTAATGAGTTGAAATCCATATGCTATAACGTTTAAGGTTTGGCAGATTTATCCATTATTATTAAAAGTAAGCGAAAAGAGCTGGATGCGTCAGCGCACGTCATAACGGTTGCACGTTCTTTAGACATTTTTATTGCAGGAGCTTCCTTCTCAGCTTCCGATGCCAATGTTTTATCAGGTAGCATCTTATAATTCAGTCCTACCTCATCAGCATTAAACGTTCACAATCGTTTCTCCATAGTTACACGAAAATAACGATTAAATCGGATAAAAAAAAATTAACCGACTTTTTTACATCGATTAAACTGAAAATTGAACAATCGGTGGCCGGTTAATCGGGAGACTACTGTATATCAGATCCACTGTATACGCTATCTTTTGTATCGGGAACTCACAAAAGATGACGGGCCGCTCAGTAGAAGCATTGAACGCGTTTTTCACAGCATTTGTAAATATTTACACCGTTTTCGTCGACACGTGCAGGATGATCACATCCGCTCTACTCAGTCAGAAATTTCTGACCTTTACACATTATGTATGATCATGAGTGTCTATTCGCAGGTATGGTGGTATGGACATGGTGTTTACCGGCGATCGCCGTTAACTATCGCCCGTTTGCCAAACACAGATTTACAAGCGACTGAGTAAAAAGTTCTGTTGCGAAATTATCTGGCAGTCGAAAATAATAGTAAATCTGCGAATCTATAATGTAAATTTTTAAATAGGCCTTAAAAAATTTAAATAATAAATTGTTAGGAGCAAATTGTAACTTGAGGTAGTTCACAGTATCAACCAAACAACATTTTCAGAACTCATAGTAGCTAAAGTGTAACTTGTATATATTCAAAGTGTATTTCAAAAAAGTAATAAATCACAAATATAATTTTTATATTAATAATCATAGGTAATGATGGCATCAATCATTTTTATTACTGTAAAACTAACAAACTTCACTTTATTCACGAACTTTTCATTTATATTTAGTTTATATAAGTGAACTTTATTTCAAATTACTTTAATAATGTTGCTATAATTAAAAATATGTACAATGTTGCATAGAAAGTTTTATTTACTCTGTTTTACAATATTATCAAATGAATTTATTTTATTTCCATAGTTTAGTTTTATTAATTTCTTACATTTTAATGGAAAGTTAATTTATAGGAGAGTCTGAAATCTATTCAGTATGAAATATCATTATCAATACAAGCAAATACAGAAAATTGTTAAAACTTTCTTTTCTTTGTTTATTCACTTAAATTAAAAATCTAAAAAAATGTATATGAACCTAGATTTTAAATAAACTAAAAATTATAGAGCATAAAATATAAATAAACAGCAAAAAAAAGATTTATTATTATTAAAAAATAGGGAGAAAACTTTATTGTGTGTTTTCTGTTTAAAAAATAAAATAATTATTAATTTTTTAATAAATTTAAAATTTAAAGTAATGAATACTACCAAATATATATCGATTCTTCTTAAAAACTTTTCGATGCTTATTGAGTATTTTTGCTGTTCTCGAAAGGCTCGTAGTTTTTAACGAGTCTCTCACTGCATTGAATTATTTTTCACATCATTAGGTGACTGTAAAATCTCAGAAAAAAAAAATGATTTAATCCCGATTTTTCGCTTTTAATTTTCAGTTTGCTTTTAAGCCTTGGTTATCGACCTTAGCTCTGTTGTTTAATTTCTAATGTAAAGATTCAAACAATAAAGACTAATTCAAAATTTACCTTTATTTTTAAGAGGGGCAAATATTATTTGTTCATTTATTTTTTTTAGAATACGTATTCAAATTTTATGAAATTTCATTCAATTTCATTAGTTATTCAATTTAATCGACTTTAAGTTCTTTGGAGATAGTACTGTTCTTAGTTCCTGAAGATGGGATGCGATTGGGTAGAACACAATTAACTGCGTAGTTTCCATTCGTCGTGCAATTGGTATTCGTTGAATTTTGGTAGTTGTCGTTTGTATTCAAATTTATCCGTTAATTCAATTGTGTGGTTTTACCGTATAAAACTTAATGTAATGGTTCATGTCAAGTGAAGTGTTGGTTATTTTCATCGCATTTAAAGTTTTTTTTTTGTGTTTTTTTAAAGTTAATTTTTTTTTGCAATGGAAATTTTTCTTTTCATTAATAGTTATGATGTCTAGCATACCGCTAAGGGAAAAAAGTACAGTTTATTACAGATACAGAAGATTTATTAATCGGTATAAATTAACAGGTTTTAAATGTTATTATTTTACGTACATGTTTATAGGACTTAAATTAAGTTCCAGTTACTATATTAAGTTTATTTTTTGTTGAGTTAAATAGCTATGCGATAATGTAGTACATATTTGTTCGGTTCGTTAGTTCTAATTTGAAAAGCTTAGTTTATACAGTGATAAATTATTGGCACACGTTTTAATTTCGTCAAATTTTTCAAAAATGTAATTATTAAACTAAAAAAAAATTAAATCATTTAAATTCAAAGAAGTATAAATGGTTATATTTTTTTAACGGAAGGAAATAGTTTTAATGGGTACGTAAACGTACACCTAGTTAGTAATGAAAATATTTTTTATTTATTTATCATTTAGTAATCAAGGAGCTACTACTTTAAGCAGCAATAAAACGTTAATTAGTCCAGCGGTAAACGGTTGTGACTCTAAATTTGATACCACAAGTATTGGTCAGATTATGACTGACAACAAGAATCACTCCGTTGCATTACGGAATGTTAAGAGTTTTGAAAAAGGTGTATCCAGTAAGTTTTTATTAACACTTATATTTGTACTGTTTAAAAATTGTTTTATATTTTCCATATTTTATTTTTTAGGAATTAAACTATAACCTATTACAATCGTAAAAAAAATATCTTGCCAACCTGTAGTTTGTGGGCTCATTCAGTTTGCTGTGCCATTAACGGCCTCCAAAATTATGATTTCACAAATGTTAATTTTTTTTCGAACCAAATACCATGCGCACAAAAATTACATTATTGTGTTTTAGTATAAATTTTTGTGATATTAAGATTTAGTGAAGTGTTAGCAATCGCGTAAAAAGAGTTGCTAGTGCTTTTGGATCTACATATTTTTGGGAATTGTTTTGAAAAAAAAGTTTTTTAAAAATAAATAACACTTCTTCCGCTTATCAGTAGTTTCGATGTATATCAACAAATAAAGTAAACTTATGTCTACCCTGAACATCCCGTATCCATGTACAGCCGGCATGTTTTATTATACCATCTGACCATCTTGTTGGGAGTCTTCCTTGTTTCCGTTTTCTTGTGTATGGTCACCAGTTCAACTACATTAAAATTTCTATTGTCAGCCTTCCTTTTAAGATTTCGGAAACTTAAAAATTTATGTTTAATTTTACAGGAGTTTTTAAGTGGTATTAGAAAGATTTCTGATTTTTTTTTTGAAATAAGGCGAAATGTTTTATTAAGTTTTTGTTACATACTTCAGAAATGAATTAATTTTTATGTTAATTATAGATATCAGTATTGAACATTCATCAGAAAGTAAGAAGAATGGAGTTTTACAGGAAATAAACGAGACCGCAGATTTGCCAAATGGTTTTGAGAACAGCATAAATGAATCTTGTAATGGAGCTGGAGAAGCATTGTGTTCTGTAAGTGCGTTAAAGTGTGTAATGTTATTTTTCCAAAATTTGAGTAACTCACCCTTTTTTTCCAAAAAAAAAAAAAAATAATAAAAACAACTGAACTTTTTACTTATCTATTATACGTATATATTTTTTTAATGAGGTTTGATTTTGAAAAAATAAGAATTTTAGTTAGATTATAGAAAAAAAGCGTAAAGTAAAAATTATTATCAATAGAAAGCATTTGTTTTATTTCTTTGTCAAAATGATTATATTATTTTCCAATATTACAATTTTTTTGCCATTATTTATTTGTAATCAAGTTTTAATTTTTAAATTAAATATTGTTAATAAAAAGAATTATTGAAAAGTTTATTTGCCATATTGTTTATACTAGTTCCTATATTCAATAATAACAGCTTTAAATTATATTTTTTATTTATTTGCTGTCGACTTTTAGTTTTAATTAAGTAATTTGATTTGTGTAATATAGGAAATTGTTAGTTAATTATACGTTTGAATTATTTATAAGTAATGTTTAAGGGAACTCAAAGATTTCAACACTTAGTTTGCGATACCAGGGCCGTATAATATGCTTTCCTCTTCTGTAAACTTATCCATTTGAGCCGCTGCTTCCTTTTTTTCGCTGTTCTGGTCACTTCTGAATCGCTACAGCTGTGGAAATTTTATTTTCGTACTCAGCCTATCGTTTGCTCATCTGCGGATGTCTTACAGCGATTGTCGATTTGCAATTCCAAGTCATTTATAATATTTAAAATGAAGTTGTAGCCGTCGTTGAACGTGCCTCCAGCCCAAAAAAAGCAGTCATTTCGACAGTTTTCCAGCCGTAGTTTAGATGTTTGGGAGCCAAGCGCCACAATGTTGCTTTGAAAGATTCGTTAGCGTTCTGCGTGTATTCTCCCAAACATCTTACAAGTAAATCGTCACGGGACAAATCTTTATATATTGTCAAGATGTGCTTCTGCACATCAGGATGCAGATGAGTAGGATGATCATAATTTTATGCTGCATTGGAAGCTTCAGCGATGCGATAAGCGCACCAGGAGTCGGCAACGGGAAGACGATATTGGTACTGCGGCTGTTTGTTTGTGGATATCGTGTGGTAATAAGTGGCGAATATAGACTTTTTCATATTATCCCTCGAGTTTGGATTCTTTTGAATAGCAAGCCCATAGTTTTTCGTCAATTTTGTAATTAATTTATCCATAAGATTTCCTTTTCCTCCAAGTTTTGCTGTTTTTTTTTTTTATATTAAGTAGTCTGCTGCACATCTTTTTGTATATGTGGCCAACGCACTGATTCTTAATCGGTATAAAATCGTAGCGATATCAAAACTAACCGTTACACGAAAACAAATGATCACTTTCATTTGCTAGTAGCGCTACCTATTGTCCAATGAGTGCAGTTTTATTGCCAAGAAAGTGAAAAGTAGTGGGTTCTCGCGTGCGTCTTTTATCAGCGCTTGATAACATTTGGAGCACTACACTTATATGTACTGTAGAAACATCTATACTTCGAATTAATATCTAAAAATTTAGGAGCATATTCTGCAGAGGTTAAGTTAAATTTTTAAGGAAAAAAAAATTGTCAAAAAATTTTGTTTTACTTAACTTTCCTCCTTTAAGTAATAGTTCGAGTAAAAAAGTTGGAGAAACAAAAACGTATCTTAAACATATGTATAAAGGACCGCTTTATAGGAAAAATATAGCCGAGCTTACAAATTTATATTCAGGCCATCGGGGCGCCGAAAGTTTGAAAGTTTTGAAAAAAATATATATTTTTTTTTCGGGCATATGATATATTGTTGGAAAGATTGCTATTTGTCGGGAATGAAACCGTATTTCATTTTCTTAATGGAATTTTTTAAGTCGAAGAAAAGTTTTAAAAAGCTCGAAAAATGACGCGTCCCCCTTTGCGCCCTGAAAAATCAAATTTCTTTGTTTTGAACTTTGTATTATGTAAGTATAAATTATATTTATTTTTAACTTAATATACGGAATCCTTAGCGCATGAAACATCATGCTTGACTGAACTTGTTTTTGTTTTATTATGCTTTGTAAGGAAATTGCCTGATCTACTATTGTTAGTTTTAGCATTAATTTACAGAAATTTTTCGTGAGAAGAAAAGTGAGGTAAAAATTAACCCATTTTGTTGTTTTTTTTTCAACATTTTTGATAATAATTGTTTTACTAATTGTTATAGATGATCGATTTTTCTAGTACGGATGAAAAAATTTTGAATTTAGATATTTCGGAAAGTAAACAGTCATTGTTAGATATTGCTAGTTCAAATCGGTCGAAAAGAAATAGTAATCGCACTTTACTAGAGAGCACCATGATTGGGAAAGGTTTGTGTAATAAAATAGAAATATTAATTTCTGCTTTTTTTTTTTTTTTAATTCCTTAATGTACTTGAGGGGTATACTTTGCTTGTTTTTTGTAAATATTTAATCGAAAAATTGTGAATCAGATTTGCTTTTAGTACTAGACTGCAATATTTTATTGCAATAAATTATAGCAAAATTTATGTACTTTGTAACATGCATTAGATGTTTGCTTATTTTATTTAGAATATTTACGGTTATATTTACTTTTAATATATCTATTATACTTTTTGTATTAAAAATTGTAAGTATATTTTACAGAAATAAACGAATTTGGTCAATACATTTTAAGCATACTTAAAAAGAATGATTAGTAAATTGTAACTATTTAATGTATTATAATTTTTAATGAAAAAATGTAATTTTCTTACGCGACGTAAAACCGTTGTATATCTTTCAATCTAAAAATATTATTATGTAATATTGGATCGTTAGAAATTGGTTGGATTCTGTTTAAATTGTGGTTAATTTAGTACCAATTAATTTTGAGATTACGATTAATTTGTTGGCGAAAAAATGTTAAAAATCGGTTTAGTGAGTTATGAATTTTGTGAAAACGTGTTGATATTTATATATATACAAATTTTCTCCTTTGTATATTAATGTAAATTAAAACAAGAAAAAAAATAGGACTGAGAAGTGAACATGTAATTATTATTTTTTAAAAGGTTGCTTCATTTATTAGTAACAAATTTATACAAAATTATCTTCGAGTTTCTTGTTTTTAAAGTTAACTATAAGAGAAAATAATTAGATGACATCGTGACCGAATGAGTAAAAAGCTAGTTATCTTGATTACTATTCCATTCTTGATTAAAACCTTTTTGCCTCAATTACGTAATTATTTGTATTTAATCAAGTTATTTTAAATTCATGGAATAAAACTTATTAAAATGTTGATATATGGTAGATTCGATTTTCATTTAGTCGTTTTAGGAGAAATTAGTGTATTGTCGTAAAATTTAGATGATGATAATTTTTAAAAAATATGTATTGTGAAACTGTTTTTGTGTTAAAAATTAAACAATAAATTAAGAAAATGTGTTATCAACTATTTGAAAAAAACGTAAAGGTTCTTTATTTTTTAATCATGGTAATACTGGTTTGTTTTTTTTTTTTGTAATTCACACGTTTTTCCCATATAAACACACTTAAAACAAATTATGGAAGTACAATTTCCTATAAGAGTAAATATTTTACGATTTTAAGAAACTTTATTTTTGTATCATTCATGGTATCTTTTTTTTTTTAAAAATACATATAATTTTTACTATAAAAATTTTAATGGAAAATAATAAGTCTAATAAAGCCATGTTTTTTTTCATTCTGTACTTTATTTTTGTTTTTATATTTTGGCTAAATATTTTTGATTGGTTATTGTATGATAGAAAAACGTTTTTTGAAATTTTTGAATAACACTATTTTTTGTTTTAGATTTGTTACTTGATACGTCGTCACATCCTCCTTCATCGCCCGGTAAAGCTCCAGCAGGTTGCAAAGTATCTAGTTTGGTAAGTTATTTACTTTTTAAATTCAAATATGAATTATTACGTATTTAGGATATTTTGTAAAGGGTGCAAGCCTAAACTCCAAGTAGCACTATTACCACGTAATCGATTTCTACTTTAATCAGTCTTGAGTAAATGGATTAAAGGAAATCACTAAGGCGACGCCCGTGGTCATTTAAAAAAAAATACTGTTCATTCGGTTCAGTCGGTCTCATTTTCGATAAAATTTTAATATTCAAGAGGTAGGATTTATTCAAGTATTAATTACTCCAATATGTTTACCATGACCTTTCATTAATGCAAAATAACTTTCAACTTATAGTCATTATACTGGTGTATAGTTTAGGAGATGAAAATAAATTAATTGTCAACGATAAACATGTATAAAAATCTGCATTTAAACAAGTCAGTATTCTAAAAAGACCGGTCCGCTTTTTCTATCAAGACTGCAATGAATTAATAATCTAATTTGGGTTGGTTTAGGCTAATTGCACAACCATGTCAGGTATATTTTCTTAGAATTGAGTAGGTATCAGATTGCGGAATTGATACATAGTATTAATTGTTACTTTATATTGTCCCTTCTCATTTGTCTCATGTGTGACACTCGTGGAACATGTTTGCCACATGCTAAACTTCGAATAATTTTCTAGAAGAACTTTTTGAGCACATATATATGGCAGATATAGTAGTTGGTTAGGTACAGAGTTATTTTAATTCTTACAAGTTCATAAACAGCTGATTGGGAAAACATGTTCAAAGTACGTTTCAAACCCAGCCAGCTAGCAAATGTCTAGCGCAGTTAGCGCGAAGAAGTCTTTTATTTTTTTCTGGGTGATGAGAAACGAATTTGTCGACACGTTGGTTTACTTAAATTTGAACTTGGTGTACATTATAAATGAATACGTGAATACTACAGACATATAGGAAGAGAATAAAAACACTGAAGCCATTTTTCAGTAATTTATAAGTTAAAATAAACTAATAACTAATAATAATATAAAATAAGAATACAAAATAAATAATAACGTAAGTTAGAGCAAATAAATAAATTTGAATAGTATAAAACGAAACAATATTTTTGTTACAGAACGCTGAAGTGCGTGTAATCATTTTAAAAAACTCGCTTTGTCAGCGATCTGAGCGAGGGATTATTTTTTTTTTTTTCGACTATTTCGACCGCTTCTTTCTCCAGTGGGCAATATTGTATTTGAATGTACGATAATCGATCTTCAAAAAATACATTTCACGTTTCACATTTCTCTCTATAATGAGCAACAAACTTAAGAATGTATGAATTGTGACGAAAAAGTGATCGAAACAAATACTGTACGGACAGAATGGTGAATAACTGCTTTTAATAGTAAAATGATAATGTGTGATTACGTTTTTACAGTAAGGATTATTTCTTGGTCAAAAGGCATGAGATTTTAACGTCTCTAAGTGTTAACTGAAACTGCTATAACTGGTTACTTCTCGACTGATACCAATATTTTTTTTTGTTATTAATTTATGTTAGCAATTTCTCTAGTTTAAATTTTACAACTATTCCTTTTAAATAAGTGCAGTATAAGATATTTGTCAAAAACTGTAAAACCAGCAGAAATTTTGAGTTGTATTTTCAATAATACGGGAAATCGTGTTGTAATTAATGATAGTGACGAAGACTAATTCTATTTAATTTTTATTTTTATTAATCTTATTGACATCTACGAATTCATTGTTAAAAAATCTATTAAATGTATAATTTTTTATTAATAAAATAATATTTGTACGTCTAACACAGCCTTCCAAAAAAACCGTTTTTCAACTTTTTTCACATTGTTGCATTAAATGAAAAAATTTAATGATGTCTGAAGCAGGCTAGCCACTCAACCGGGAAATCGGGAATAAGCCGGGAATTTTGTCGTAAAACCGGGAAAAAAAGTAAAAATACCAAAAAGCGATATTTTTAAAAAGCAAAAATCATTTGAAGCGAAAAATGAATGCCTTTTTAATGTACTTTACTCAAAATAAATTATGAAATTCAGCTTTATTGATGTAAAATGTAAAATATTATCAATAGTAACAAAAAAGTTCCACTCTTCTTTTTATACAATTTTAGTAATCAGGAAATCGGGAGGATTTGGACCAGGAAAACCGGGAATTTAAAAATTATATTTGAGTGGCCACCATGGTAAAAATATTTTACTTTCTTGTCTTTTACTACATAGTACTTGGAAAAAATTACTATCTGTCAATTTTCATTTTTACTATTTTTTTAAAAAAAAAAAAAGCTTTTAAATAACTCAAAAATATTTAAAGTCAAGGTCTGAAACTTGGTGTAAATTTTTTTTATTTGGCATCAAAATGATCAACAAATGTTGATTGAAAACGCCATGTGGTAGATTTGGCATGCGTATCCGCCTATACCCTTTAAAAATAGGGGGTAATAAAGTGGAAAGAAAGCAAAGGAGTGTTATGTAAGACGCGTAATATTCCAATGTATTTGATCTTTATAAAATATGCGTTTAATATTGTAGATTCGAATATTGCCTGATTTTATTAGAGCGGAAAAGTTTTAACATTATTTTTTGTATTTATAAAAGTGATTTATATTATTTTAGCATAAGGGTGTTGGATCCAAATCTCTTCCAAGTCCAAAAATTAAGCGAAATTTAGTGAAAATAAAACCGTACAGGAATAGTTCACTAGCCAGGTAAAAATATTATATATTTTTTTCTTTTTACTTTTAATTTTTAACTTTTAGTTACCGTACTTCTTCAATTAATTAGTAGTTATTCCTAGTTAGTAATATTTTTCTGACATTAGGTTATTTTAATGTAATACACTTGTCTATCCTCGATCTTTATGTGGTATAAAATAAATTAGTAACTTTATTTTAATTACTTTGCGTATTAAAGAACCGGTTGCTGTTATCTTGATATCTCCAAAAGTTATTCGATTAGTAATTTTAATTTAGATTTTTATATTTAGGCAGGATTTTCAAAGTTAAAGGTTTTCTTTGTATTTTTTAAAAAAAGATTAATAAAAAATAAGTATGCAATTGTTTAGTAAACGACTTTTTGTTTTTTACAAATATTTTTTTTTTATTTTTTAGTTATTTTTTTGTTTGGAATATTTTGATTTTTTTTTTTTTTGCGCTGAAGTTGGGAAAATCCTTTTGGATGGTAGAGGTACCGTCGTGCCCCTCTGTGCGGTGTCTCCACTAAAAACCCAACTCCGTACTAGGAGGATTCTTTGTGTCGCCCTGGAAACCGCTCTCGCATTACTTCAAGGCGACCCTCCTTCGTATTAGTTTACATTGACTCTTTTATCAGTACCTGCGTCCAAGTCGCGCTTTTTCTGAAGCAGCAGGGATTCTATATGGTGTGCAATCAGTAACCATGTTTCTTCGCTGCTTAGCATTTTCTCTATAATTTTGATTATCATCATCATCATCATCATCATCTAGCTCACTCGAAATTCCGAGTATGAGTTATCTTCTAATTCGGAGGAGAATTAGAGGATAGGTAGACGCGCAGTTGGAATCACGTAAGCAGGAGCGCAATTATAGGAGCCTTTTTTATGTGTTGATTATTTTTTTATACATACATATAATATATATATATATATATATATATAGCTTGGCCATTTTGGCCTCGCAAGGGTCTGTGCCCCTTGACTCCTTTTGCTTACATTTCTGTCCCTTTCTCTTCTATACTTTGTATAAAATGATCAAAATTTACAACGTAATTCTAAATCGGTCCATATGAATATAACATAATCACAACAATCCTATGAAATATAATAAACGTTATATAAAATTGGACATTTTTCGTTACATAAAAGTGGGACATTTTTTCTAATAGGGGGTAGCCTAAGAATTACGTTGTAATTAATATATATATATATATATATATTGTTATGCTTCCGAGGTTATAAGTTCTTCAAACATCTAACTAAATTTTCTTTGTATAAATACAGTTTGAGACTCACGGATAACTAGTTACAAAAATAATTTATTTTATTTTATCGGCTAACCGGTCTGCGGTACACGACAAAAAATTTAAAGTTAATTCACACTTCTGACGAAATGTTCACACGACACATCAGTTACACACAAAACACAAATTCTCGGCTGGCATAACGTCTTCTCCCACTGCGTCCGTGTCGCCGCGTGTTAATAGTTTGCGAATAACGACAATTGGTTCAGAATAATTCAAAAATACGGTATTATTATTATTTACAACGTGATGTTTTACTTAATTTTTATCCGGTTGCCTGAGAGTAAACTTCGTACCTACTACAGCGCTGTACGATTAACTTTAGACAATAAAGCGCATCTTTACTGCACCGACTTATAACCTTTTACGTAACTGAACAAAAGGTAGCGTCGCTGTTGATAACATGTAGCATGTTCTTGATTACGGCCACAACCGGACAGCCAGAACATCGCTTATATATTTTTACTTACACACATACATATAAATTAGATAGAAACCTTCAGCGACGGTACACAGATCATCTTATCATCGATTGACGCAATTCCCCGAGTAATTTCTCTCTCAGCTATGATAGAATCATTACAATATATATATATATATATATATATATATATATATGTATATATGTTTCAGATTATTTTAATCGTGATATTTTAAAATCGATTTACGCGAAATGAAAAAATATCCAAGTTTTTATAAAAATTTAATAATTATAATTTAATTGTTTAAAAAAGATAATTTCACAACTGAATACTATAAATTTAGTTCTAAATCGACATTGAATGAAATCAGTTTTTATGCTTTGAAGATTACGTATTGTTTTAAAAAGTATTGTTATATTGATATTTAATGTTATTCAATAGTAATTTACTCGTATATAATTGTATAAATTTATCCATAAATCATAGATCAAATGAACTAGAAACATACTTGCTATTGCTGCTGTAGAAATCTGTCCGGTCCGATATTATTTATTAGAATTTTCTCGGCGCCTTCGGTAACGTCGGATTTCTCTAGACTTTCCTAAAACGTTTTTCAGCTTTAATTTGTTTATGAATTTTGTATAATACTTGCAACGATGTGAATACAATCAATAATCGTGATTGAACCTTAGCGACATTGGTATGTTTATTTTCTTGTTTGTTTCGAGATTTTAAAAATGCAGTGAACACATGGTTAAATGAATCGCTTATTAACTCGAACGAACAGACATTTGTAGTATAGTTTGTCTAACGGAAGAAGTCGTTCGAGTTCCGTTGTCGAGCATCAGTATTGCTCAAGTAGCGTACTAATAACAGAGTGCGTATTAACACTTGATTTGTATTTCAATATTACCGACAGATATAACATAGCCATCCCTTTTTATTATTCCTCGTCTTTTCAGAAGCAGTAACTTTATTTTTGTTTCATCTCTGTACGTTTAGACGTTCGTTTTTTTCTGACCTGTTTACATCTAGACGAACCCCTTCTGTTCACATTGCGAGTGTTATATCTGATACGGGATGGACTGAAGGCCGACAAAAAAACAAAACGGAAGTACGGGAGTTAAATACTAGTGGAGATTTCAGTTCTATAAAATTAGAAGAAGCTGCGATAGCAAGTATAAATAATGTAAAATCAAGTGACAAAAAATACGTAGATCATGTTGTAAAACTGGAAAATAAATAAACTGATAATGGAGATAAAAGTAGATGACATGATAAAATAAGTACATTTGATATTTTCATCGACATATCAGAATGTAGTTTAGAATGTGCGAATTTTTGTCATAATTATCTGCTATTCTTGATAGTGTATTGAATGATACCATTAATAAAGCGTAATGTAAGGACCCCCGATTTCGTGACGTCAGTGCGTTTCGGTTGTTTTATGAGCGGACTTCTTTCGTTGGATGGACTATAACTTTATATAAAATCTAACCGCTGAAGCGGCAACGATGCTGCATTTTCTAAAATCTTATTATAGAGTTATATATGTTTTTAAAAACTAAAGGTAACGTACTCACAGCCATTAGTGGCTCGGTGTACGCTACTAGCTACATTATTATTATGTCTAACACGCGCGCAGTATATGAATCACAGCAATATTTATAAAGGATTTTGTTTAAATTTAATTAGAACATATATATGGGATTTTTTTTTATTTATATCGGCTTTTGCGGTTATTTTATACGGTTTTAAATCGAAGAACGGTTAATTTTTATTCGTATTTGTTTTTTTATATTTTTGCAGAAGTTTGTTATCAAAAAATGACATCTCTGAATCAGTTAATGGATCATTGAATTGTGAAGAGACATTAAATGGTACGTTAAGAAGTAATGTTTAAGATAATATTAAAATATCAGAAATTTATTATTTCAAATATCACTAATGTAGTTTTATTTATAATTATCCTTTCTTCCCACAACCTTGTCCATGTGTGAACTAGTTTATAAAAGTAGGTTTAAATTTTTTTTTTCTTTTACATAAAATTGGTAAAAGTAAATTTAAAACTGGTTTTAAAATGTACTTTTTTATGACTTTTTGTTTGAAATATTTTCCTCCCCTTTTATTATAAGCTGTTTATTTAGCAGCTCCTTTTTACGCAATGGTTCGTAAATGAAACCTGATTAGAAATGTAAATTAATTGAAGAGAACCGAAGGAACAAAAAAAAAAATTATGTAAACTTGGTTCTCGAAATTTTATGAGGCACGCGTTTTTCTAATTCAGCTTTATTCCGTTTTCTGATTCGATTTATGTATTTCTTTTATTTTCATCGGTGTATTTTATTTTTTTTTCGTATTCTTTTTTAAAGGTTAAGAGATGCCCTGTGTAAGGAATATAGGGAATATTTCGGACTTAGTAAATGGAAAGAGTAGTGTTACATGTGGCGCATTGAGAAGCAATCAAAGTTTAGTTTTGGGAGCAAAGCTTTTCATAGCTTTATTATTGTAGGCTTCATTTGAAGAAGCTTTTCAGTGAATGAAATTTTTACTTTGTCTGTCATTATGTCTTCAAATCCGATTTTATACATTTGTTCATGTCGCATAACGGAACTGGAACGTTTGACACTGGTAAGCTACTGTGTTTCCTTTTGACGTAGTGTTTGCCAGCTGACATCTGTGAACAACATCGGTATAAGCTTGAATCCGTGGGAAAATCATTGCCTGATCTGATTTTGCCGATATTAATTTTATAACTTGTTTCGGCTACTGCTAGATGTTAATCAAGGTTGAAAAGGTTAAGTAGAGTGTGGAGAACTAGCAGTGAGCTTGAACTTGCACTATTGACGAATAGAGTAATTTAGGGCTCATTAGGGATTCAACGACTACGCTGATAGAAAATAATTCAACGGGATAGAAAAAAGTGACTTTTCCATCTTTGATACAAGAATAGCCAAACATGTCTATTTTTGAGCTGGTGGTTATTCTGAATTAACTATTTTTGTGTGATGGAGAAAATTTTGCAGTGATGACGTTTATTTATTTATGATTTGCATAGCAATCAGTCATTATTATGCTGAGCTCAAAAACATACTTGAAATATTTTTTTTATTACACATTTTTGATCGGGTTTTTAAATAGTTTTCTTTTTCACCCCGATTTAATTATACGAAGCGCGAATATAATCACGATTAACAGAAAAAATCTTATTTAAATTTACAGACTTTCAAGCGATTTATTATGTTAACTTTTAATTAATTGATCAAAAATAATAAATCAGGAATTTTTAATAAACTATGAGAAATTATTGAGCAGGCACTAGCTTTGCACTTGTTTCACAAAAAGGTGAATTAAGTTCCATTTTAATTTACTTGCAACGTGATTTAAATTGTAAAGTACCTTTTTGAAATTTGGTGAAGTTTACTTTGTTAGGATAGGTCGGTGAGAAAAATCAATTTAATGCGATTGTTTTAGTAATTTGAAGTGTTATCACACGCTACTTCCCTAGTATTTTACACTGACTTCATGTATATTGTATGAAGAAAGAGAAGAGATACATTTAAATTATTGATGAGTAAAACTATACAATTATTTTACTGTTGTTCAGAAGTGGTTGTTATAAAATGCAAATTTGTTACTTTTTTGATTTCTGCTTATGTTTTGTGCTTATTTCTTTAGAATTCTATGAATATATCTTCATAACACTGTTTGATTCCCGTAAAGATAGCGTTTCCTTTCAATGTTGATAAATCTCAAAATTGCGTTTTTCCGGGAACACTTTTTTCTGATTCTTTTAGTAATTTATTTCAGATTACGTTTTACGTAGATTATTCTTGATAATAGAAAATTAAACGAAGAAATATAGGGGAGTAACAACAAAAGAGGAAGTCACATTACAAGAGCACATGAATTCTTCGCTTCCTAGCTCGCCATTATTTTTTTATTTTTTAATTTGGTAAAAATTCGACGTTAATAATTACTCTAAAATAATTAAATTTTTGGATAGATGAGTAAATATTAATTTGTAATAATAGAAAAGTATTGCCAGTTTAATCGAAGATTTAGATATCTTCAAAATATAATGATGACAGGATAGGCAAGGAGGTGCATGGCTCCTTTTTGAAGATTGAAGTTATTGTGATAACCATGTTTGGGACATAAATATAATTATTTAAAGTAGGATTAAAAGGAATGATAATATTAGAATACAGTGATTATTTATTTCATTTTATATTTTATTTAGTATGGTAAAAGTAGAATAAAGTGAAATTGAAATAATTAAAAGCGACCTTTCTGTTTAAGTTTTCTAAATTCCTCATTGTTAAAGTATGTATAAATGAATTATTTGCGAGTTTGCTTCTTTAACATTTTTCAGCACCTTTAATTTCATTTCTGTTTACTTTGGGTACTGTTTCGCAGTATAATGTTAAAAAGGTAGATTTATTTACGAAATAAAAAAAGCGCAGTTTTGCAATAACGTATTTCGAATAGTTTTCGATAAATTCGCTATTATAAACTACACCACAAATAAAAACGATATGATGATCCGTAGTAAATGAGTAAGTAGATATAACAGGAATACTTTTTTCTAGAAATTTTTCGAGCACCTTTTATTAAGTAAAACCAACCACTGGGCTACAGCTGAAAAAAAACAACTTTCGAAAAATAAATATATATTAATTTTTTTCATTTTATTTGTTATAATGATTACTGATTTTATTGTGCGTAACAAAAATGAATCGTCTCATAATCAAATTAAATGTTTAGCGCTTATATGAAATATGTTGATATTCTTTACATTCCGTAAAAATTTGGAATGCATTATTTTTTGTTTATAATTTTTGTTTTTGTTATATTTAATAAAATTAAAAATTTGTTTTAGGTATATCACCGAGAGCAAAAAACATTCCATACTCACCTTCGGATACAGTTTGTACTTTGAATGACGAAACTTTAAAAATTAAACATGTAAGAAAAATCTTATATATGTATATATGAATATAAATATGTATTTATTTATTTTATTATTATGATAAATAATTAATAATACTTTTTTTGTGATTTTCATAGAAATTCCTTAAAATGCAGAAAATTATTTCGTACTCACCACGTTATTTCCCAAAAGGATATGGGAATTTAAAAGTGATTGTTTATTATGAATGAACCAATATTGCAAACCTGAGAATTTTATGATTTGTGAACAAAGTATGAATATTGGAAAACTGTAAAAGGAACTGCATGAAAAAGATTTCGATATTACCGGTTGAAAGACGCGCAAATCGGTTTGTGAAGAATTTAATGTATCGCAAAGATGATTAGTTATTTGCAAAATGAGGTCTTTCAAATAGTTGTGGGTAAACGAGAAATTCAAAAAAACGTGACGATTTAAGAAAAAACGTGAAAGATCAGGTTCCTAGTGTTCTGAATCAGTATCATTTGAGTGATAAAGAAAAATTATTTGTATAATGAGATGCTAAGCAGAAATAACGCAAGAATTTAGTTTGCTCTGCGGTCGCGACATCTTAAGCTAAAGCGATCGAAGTATACAATTTCACAGTAGTGATATTTATTTGTAAATTTTCAGACATCAATATTTTGCTGCAGATTAAATTTAATCGGAGTGTGATATTATCACTTGATTGTAATTCAGTTTAAAAAAAAAAAAAAAATATTTCTAAAGCGTACGATTTCAGTCGCTGAGTATGGAGTTTTTTCAGTAATGTAAATATATTTTTTGTTGAAGAGATTAATTATTTTTTGCAATAGTTCTACTATTGTAGTGGACACAGTACATGGATTACATCAGGGAAATTGATTGTTGAGAATATGAAGTACATTCATTTTCACCATAAAAATTCACACGAAGTGTTTACTACATGCCTTAGTTTTTATGTCGCAGATGGGAGAAAAAAAGTATGAATCATACTGTAATCACGTCGACAGTTTTTAAAACTAAAGTTTTAACGAAGAGATTTAGTTTATTTTTGGTAAATTTTAAGTTAAATTAGAATATCAAAATTTAATGTAAATATTCTTATAGCTGAGGTGGGGTGTAATAGGATATCTATTTTATGTAGGATAAAAACGTTTTTGAAAGTACAGAATTGTAAAGTGATGAAAATGGTTTTAATTTTTTCCTTAAAAATTCATAGATGATGCGATATTTTTATAGACCAGAAAATTCGAAATTATACATGGAGTTTGCTTGCTGGAATGCTTTCGAAATGATTAAAAGAATTTCTATTCGTTAAATTCACAAAGTTCCGTCTGCACGCTAAATTCTCACTGAGTTTAAGGAAATCAAATTTTAGTTCGGTAATACTAGTTGTAAATAATCCTTAAAACTGGTATTTGAAAATTCCGTTAAGGGAATTTCATAGGAATCTTAAAATAAATCATGTTCGGCTTGTTTCCCTCGAAATTTTGGACTTAAAAAGTGGCTCTGTCTTATTGAACGTTATATAGGTTGTTTTTTTTTTTTGTTTTTTTTTTAAAGAACAGAAAATGTATAGGTGCGCAAAGCATTTCATACACATTTATCTAGTTGTTTTCAGATCAAAAATGGAGGACAATAACCTAACGCAGGAAATGAAAAGGAACGCTGTTATCGTTGCTTTACACGCAAATCACACAGCGGTATTGAAATCTCTTGATTTTTTAAAGTCGCTCGATTATTTGTACATAAAGTTTGTCAAGAACTGGAAGCATTTGGTGGCGGTGATGCGGAAAGAGTTGCTAAACGTAAAAAGCATAAAGCATGTTCAGAAACCCTTCAAAGTCCATAAGGGCCTTTGCAAGAGGTTTTAATGTTTCTGAAAGCACAATCCGTAATGATTGTCCACGAAGATCTGCGATACAAGTTATATGTGAAGTGCAGAGGACAAATTATGTCGGCGCAAGTGCGAAATCAGCAATTAATCCGGGCGAAACGGCTTTTGAACAAGTTTCAGACATTCTGAAAGTTCGGATTTGCTCTGGAATTTTGACAAAGATTAGAAAACAAACCGACGAAATGACAGATGGTTATGTTCGGATCCTTCCGATGTTCTTCGTGTTACGCAGACAAAGTTTCTCGCAACTATCATGGTTTTAAGAGTGATCAGCAATGAAGAACACGTCATGCCTCCCCACTTATTTCCTCTTAAGGCTTCGAATGAATGCTGCCGTCTATACCGAGGTTTTAGAAACAGTTTTGAAACCCTGGATAGATAGCGTACGCGGTGAGAGGCCATATGTATTCCAACAGGTCTTTGCGCCTTCACACAAAGCCATGACAATCCAAGATTGGATGCCCGAGAATCTGTACGACTACATCACCCCAAATTTGTGGCCACTTGGCTCGCAAGACTCTAATCCTTTGGATTACTACGTATGGGGTGTTTTGTCGAACGGGACACTAATAAACATCCCCATAACACGTTTCAGTCCCTTACGGTTATTATTACCACAGTTATAACTCGTTTGAACAAGAGCCATTTGATTAACGTTTCCGGACAAGAATTGAGGCTACTTTTGCAGTGAAAGGCGATTTTATTGAATGATTGTGTAGTTTAAAAGTTGTTTATTTAGCTGTAAAAATTTCATTTTATTATAATAAATTATGCCCTCAAATACCCTACGCAACGTGTACTATAGATTTTTACCGAAGTAAATAATGGCAATTTATATGATGCTGAATATAATAAAATATTTTTTGTACCGGCGAATAACTTTTTTTATTATACTTTTTAGACCCATTTATTTTCAAAAATTAAAATCATCGTTGCGTGTCTTCTCGTGTAATATTTTTGAAATAGAGCGCTAGTAATTTAAAAAAAAAAAACAAGTTATTTGAGCGAAAATGTTTGTTGCCAAATTTGCCTAAGGTATTCTTCTTTAATAAATCGGTGTAATTTTAAGCTGTGTAATATTCAAGTTGTATCAACACATTCTTGTTGGTTGCATATATTTATAGAGTATAAAAAATTGCGATGTTAAATTTTAACCTTCTGTTCATTGTACATTTAGCGATTTTTTTACCTTAATCATTAATGATTGGCAAATAAGTTACTTCGTAAAAGATTTTTTAAAAAATTTAAATTATATATATACACGTATTGCTTGTGGGTGTTATGCGTATTTGTGTGCGCAGCACATGCGCTCGCGTGTATTATTGTCTCGTGTAGTCATGGCAGAGTGAGTTCATGAAATTAATAAATTTTTTGATCTGATGTAATGAGTACGTTTTTTAGATAAAAGAAAAAAAAAATCAAGAATTTGATCTGTATTTTCTTAAATTATTATCAGTTGACACAGCTGTTGTTTAAAATTTTCGTTATATTCAATCGTACGTTATAAATCATATGAAAGAAACGAAAATTAACACAACGGCACCTTTCTGCGCGGAGATAGTTATTGCGATATTACCTGCCGATAAATTACTGAATACGGCGGATATTATTGATATTGTCGGTATAACTCGGAGTATTTTTCGAATGTTTACTTCATATAATTTTGCAAATATTTTTCATAGGATTTAGAAGAGGAAACGGATATTGTATGTGCCCCGTCGCCATTTGACGAATCGCGTTACTCCGAGCTAATTAATTCGGTGGATGTTACGAAGAAACAAAAACGAGGCCGGAAAAGTAAATTCAAGGAAAAGGTGAAGTGCAAACAGTTCGAAGTTACAGGATGTAGAAGTTTAAGTAGTAGTCCATCGCGTATCGACTCATTGTTGAGTTTGAACAATAATGACTCGATGTCCGTTTTAGTGGACGAAAATACGCCGTTTAAGCAGGACTCGAATGTTTCAAATCAGTTGGACGATTCCATATTTGTTAAACGGGGCGTACTGTCAAAAATGCAATTGTATACGAAGCTAAATCATGCAATTGGCGACAAATGCTCTTCTCCGCGTAATGATAAATCCGGTTGTTCCGTTACAACACCGAGTAGAGCGACGAAGAATAAGAAGCGTTCTATAACAGGTAAACAAAGGCAGATATCGTTTTGCGCAAATTCGGTTGATGCCAATGTCGTGTCGAGCGAAAGTACTATTTCTCCGAGTGTTGATCAGCCGACACTAATTGACGATCGGTTCTTAGATGCTTCTACTGAACCGTTGGAATTATCGTCTTCTGTGGTCACAGTTGGTTCGCCGTTTGTGAAGCGTGGTGTCTTGTCGAAAATGCAGAACTATTACATGTCGGTTAATTCCACATCCGCCCTGTCGATGAATGATACATCAAATAGTTCACCTAAACGGAGAGATTCTTCTAAGAAAATCGCTAGTGGAAAACGAAACGTGCCACTTGCGACGTCAGCTGATCAAAGCGATAATTTCACCGATAAATTTGAAATACCGAAAACGCTTTCTAAATCCGCTTCATTTATTGATACTCGGAAAATTTCACTATCGCGTTCAAATAGAAATTCTGCTATTTCGCCGAGTAGTACGAACATTTCTAGCCGTCAGACTTCGGTTAACGGTGAATGTAGCCCTCAAGGCGCAGGACAGGAATTTACTTTTGATGGACTTTCAATGTGCGTCATTAACAGTCCGGGCGATCAGGATTCATTAAGTAGCTTCAGTTTCGTGCGCAAATCACTTAAATCAAAGAAAGCGAGTTGTTCTAATGGTAACGTTGCTAATGTTTCCACAGACGATCTTAAATTTGTGACACGCAGGCGAGAATGGAAGGATCTTAAAAACGCCGATAGTACCTCTCCGGGTTTATTGCTTACATCGAAATTGTCTGATTTAGTGGAGGGTGGCCGTATTGAACATACTGTGGCGGATAACACTACCGACGGTGATTCTTTTACCGCAACTGCGGTCAAGGGCGCAAAGTCGATTAAGCGAACGCCGTTTTTAACGAGCGCACTGAAAAACCGTTCCACGTGTCGTAAACGCACTTTACTGCGCAGTATACTTAAGAGTACTGGTAAAATGTCAGTACTGGAATCCGAATTAAATTTGACAGGAAATAACCGTGGCGTCGAAAAGAAATATTCCAAGAAAGTTTCCTTCGCCGTTCCGGAAAATTTTGATCACTCGGAAGATGATAGTTCGCTTATCGACGGTATTGAACCATTGAATGTTACTCCGTATTCGTTTGAAGTAAAATCGCCGATGAAAACAGATGATCAGCTGACAACGGAAGCAGATTTTTCGGTTGTTTTCGGTAAATCCTCGTCCATACTTTCCAATACAAGTACACCAATTCTAAACCAGTCTGAGCAAAAATCAATCGGTTCGGTTTACGGTACAACTCCAACGCTGGATGAAAGTGATAAATCTATCCATAACCATAGCTACTCAAAGAGATCGCCTGAAAAATGCGCTGATAAAAAATCGTTTTCGAAATCGACAATAAAGGTTGACGATACTGAAGTGTCAAGAAATGAATTGCAGATTTCCGATAAATCCCCATGTGCGATTTCTAATGCTAGCGCGCCACTTGATCAGTCCGAATTAACCGATTCAGCTCATGCTGTAAATTCGTCACAAGCGGGAACGGATAAATCTTTTCGTGACAACAGATCTTCGAAGAACCTAGAATGTACCAACGAAAATTCATTTTTAAACGAAGTAAAATCGCCGACGAAAACAGATGATCAGCTGACAACGGAAACAGAATTTTCGGTTGTTTTCGGTAAATCTTCGTCTGTACTTTTCGATACAAGCGCGCTAGTTCTAAACCAGTCTGAGCAAAAATCAATCGGTTCGGTCTGCGTTACGAATTCGAAGCTGGATGAAAGTAATAAATCTATCTGTAGTAACAATAGCTACTCAAAGAAATCGTTCGTAAAGTGCGCTGATAAAAAATCATTTTCGAAATCGACAATCAATGCTGACGATGCTGAACTGTCGAAAAATGAATTACCGATTTCTGGTGAATTGTCATATGTGATTTCTAATGCTGGAGCGCCACTTAATCGGTTCGAATTAACTGATTCAGCTCATGCTGTAAATTCGTCACAAGCGGGAACGGATACATCTTTTCGGAACAACAGATCTTTAAGGACCTTAGAATGTACCAATGAAAATTCGTTTTTAAACGAAGTAAATTCGCCGTTGAAAACAAATGATCAGCTGACAACGGAAACAGATTTTTCGGTTGTTTTCGGTAAATCCTCGACCGTACTTTCCGATACAAGTGCGCAAGTTCTAAACCCGTTTGAGCAAAAATCAATCGGTTCGGTTTGCGTTACGAATTCGAAGCTGGATGAAAGTAATAATTCTGTCTGTAGTAACAGTAGCTATTTAAAGAAGTCGTTTATAAAATGCGCTGATAAAAATTCGTTTTCAACAATAAGGGACGATGCTGAAGTGTCGAAAAATGAATTACCGATTTCCGGTGAATTGTCATATGTGATTTCTAATGCTGGCGCGCCACTTAATCAGTCCGATTTGATCGATTCAGTTCATGCTGTAGGTTCGTCGCGAAAGGGAAGGGATACATCTTTTCGGAACAATAGATCTTTAAGGAATTTAGAATGTACCAATGAAAATTCGTTTTTAAACGAAGTAAAATCGCCGTTGAAAACAGATGTTCAGCTGACAACGGAAGCAGATTTTTCGGTTGTTATTGGTAAATCTTCGTCTGTATTTTCTAATACAAGTACACCGGTTCTAAACCAGTCTGAGCAAAAATCAGTCGGTTCGGTTTACGTTACTACTCCAACGCTGGATAAAAGTGGCAGATCTGTCCGTACCAGGAGTTACTCAAAGAAGTCGTTCGTAAAATGCGCTGATAAAAATTCGTTTTCGAAATCGACAATAACGGACGATGCTGAAGTGTCGAAAACGGATTTGCCGATTTCCGATAATAAATCCCCATCTGTGATTTCTAATGCAAGCGCGCCACTTTCTATTCTGTCCAATTCGATTCATGTTACAAATCCAGCACAAACGGAAAGAGATGAATCTATCCGGAATAATAGATCTACTAAGAACATCGAATGCGTCGATGAAAGTTCGCTTTTAAGTGAGGTCAGATTGATCGATGTGGCTGAAGTAACAGAAAACGATTTGCCGATTTCCAGTATAAAATCCGTGTCTGCGATTTCTGATGCTGGCACGTCGCTTCTTAACTTGTCTAGGCAGAAAGTAGCCGATTTAGTTCACATTACAAGCCGGTCGTTCATTGGAAGCGACGAGTCTATCCGTGGTAATAAGTATGCCGAGAACTTGCTTGCAGGGTGTGCCGATGAAAATTTGTATTCGCGCGAAATAAAATCGCCAATGATTAAAATCGACGGCGGAGAAATGGAAAAGGACTTAACGATTTCTGGGGAATCTTTGTCTACACTTTTTGACATTCGTACTCCGGTCTTGAATCAAACCGAACGGAAGTTAATTAATGTCTCTACTGCAAATCAGTCAACGGATGGAAACGATAGATGTACAAGTCGGTCGGAGGAAAACTGGTTAGCAGAATGTGTTAACCAAAATATAGTGGAAAACGATGTATCTATTTCGAAAAGACCGAGTAAACACTCATCGGAATGCGAAATCGATGAAAGCAAAAAAGGGGAGAACAATATTTCCCAAACTAATACCGCCGATATACGCGAATTCAGCGTCCCTAAAATTTTAATAACCGACGCCGATGTAAGTAGTTCTTCCGATGTAAACTTTGATGACGGTAAAAGTACGGTGCAGTCGTTATCGTCCGGTGAGATTACTCGCGAAGCGGCGATTAATACAACTTTTGAAAATTACGTTAGCGTGGCGCATAATTCTTCAATCGAATCTTCAAAGTTGTCCGAAATGGTGAATAGCATTGTTAATAATGAAAACAGGGTGTCCAAAATCGAACCAGTGATCGTCACGGTCGCTGAAGATAACAGCACTGAGGAGAGTTCGTTATACTGCACTGTTGAAGATGTTGCGGAAATTTGCCAATCGGCGAATGATCAGATCGATAAAGTGAAGAATGACGGTAACGCTCATTTCAACTTGAATTTGTTCAACAGTACTCCAGAAAAGTCGGAAATTAATGTTGTCGCAAACGAGCCGGATGGTGCAGCGTCGTTGTCGATTATTGAATGTGGATCGACCAGTGCTGATGCGGTCATGTTGGAGCGAAATAGAACTTCCGCGAACATAAGGAAAAGTGAAAGTGACCAGAAGTGGCGCGATACTATGGACCGGTTGTCGGTTGCAAAATCAGTCGTGGAATGTACCGAACTGATCGGTATTGGCGCCGATTCGATAGAAAATAATAATGCTACGATGGAAAAATCCCTAAATATCACTCAAGTCAACGAGTCATATCCTACTAATAAATCATCGTGTTCGAGGATTACTTTAAGCGTTGATAAATCAAACAGTAATAACTCAACCTTTTTAATTGAGAACGGCAAAGAATCGCTCGGTAATAGTAATAAAATTTGTAGCACTCCAAGTTGTTCAGGTGTCGTGCAAGATGAAAATGTTAGGAAAGACAATGAAACATTCTCAATAGTTGCCATAGATCACGATAACAATGCGAAAGAATCATTTACCGATAAAACGGTATGTCCAATCACGCCGGAAAAGTGTGAATCAATTCGAGCCGAAGTTAATGACGAAGAAACAGCAGAAGAAGACGCTGTCGACACCACAATGGATAATAAATTTATTTTGTCGCCGGTTTGCGGCAATAATTGTAGCATTCAAAGCGGCACCGTTAACGAACTAAAAGACGAAGCGGAAACCAACAACAACGACGAAACATCTTCAGAATCAAAATCAAATGAATTATCCGTTACGTTTAACGATTGCGAGAAAGGATTAAATGTTACGGTAAATCATGATGCGATCGCCATTAGCGTGGAAATTATCAAGAACAACAGAAGAAGTTCAGTTAAGAAATCGAAGAAATCAGCTGCGTCAGTTCGCAAATCTAGTAAAGATAAAAGTATTATACAAACCCACACTGTCGAGGCTGGCGAAATTATAGAGCACAATGAAATATTACCGGTTAAAGAAATTGCTGAATTATTAGCTACTACCGATGAGTGCGAAGCGGACAAAAGGATAACGGTCGATAACGTCGAGAAGACGGAACGTTTTACGCGGAACTTGGATGTAATCTCAGAAAGTGCAGATGGCAACAGCGCAGCGTTTTCTCTATCTGGAGACATGACGGAGCTAAACGCTACAGTTAATGAATGCGAAAGCGATAACGTCGCAGTGCAAAGTACTATCAAGATTTATTCGGAACGCGTTTTACCGTCTGTTGCTAATGATGATGTAGCGGCGAGCTTGGAAAAGCATACAGAAGTGGTCGAATTAATTGATGAATCAGCCGGTTATAGTTGTGATGACGTATTATCTTCTTTGATTACCGAATCACACGGGGTGTGTGGCGAATCGACTGGAGAAATTACCGAACAAAATTCTGAAGAGCTTGACGGTAGTCATTTCGTAGAGTCGGCGGAACGTACTATTAAACAAAACGAAATAAATTCGGAATGTACTTCAGATAGTTGCGACAGTGCCGGCAACAGTTCGGTATACCGCGTGAAAGATGTCCTAAAGATGTTTAGTCCGAAATCGGATTATAGCAACGTCAGCGATCTTCGGGTGCTCTTTCGAACGGGTTCCCCTGTTGCAAATTATGACCGAGTCAGCGGTGTAAAATTCGTAATGAACTACCGTAGCCCGGTTAATGACTGCACGCGAGTAAGTGGAATTAAGCGATTATTGGAGAGATGCAGCCCGTTAAATGATTATACCAATATCGACGATATTGCGAATTTATTTATCGAGGATGATCAAGCGGCGGGAAAAGGTTCTCGTAAACGTTTGAAGGTAAAAACGGTACAGCTGAGTGCCGATGAAGAAAACAACTCCATCACTCGGTCAACGAGAGCCCGTAAGAAGTCTAAAGACGAGTTAGCGTCTCTTGACGACAATCGTGTAGGGGAGGAAAATTTAAAGTTTAACGGTTTCCCGGATGTTGCCGTTGACAGAATGACCAATCCGGCGGCTGGCGATGAAGAAGAGCCAAAGAGAAGACAGTTGCGGAATAGAAATAAAATACAAGGCGACAACGATGGTAGCGAAAATGAAATAGTGAAATCGAAGGATGCCGCTTTAAACAGACGACGAACAACCAGAGCTGCCACGGTTAAGAGAACCGATGAAGATAATACGGAATGGAAAGAGAATTCGGTCGGAAACGAAGCAGCTAAGTCGTTTACTGGTGATGATACCGTGCCGAGAAGGCCGTTGAGACAGAGAAATAGAATACAGACAGATAATGATGACGCCGAACAACGAAAAAGAACGATAAAATTAATGGAAAATACCACGCAGCATAAACAACGGCAGACGGTCAAAGTTATTATCGCGCCGGGAGACGACGTTTCGCAGAATAATTTGATCGACGTGTCGAAGAAACTGTTACCGGTAAATGAAAATAAAACGCTAGCGGATAACGATAAAAAACCTACTAATAAGTCTACAGATGTTAGACGACGGACAACCAGAGCTGTTGCGGCTAAACCGGCGGAACAGACCGGTACCGATTTATTAACAAGCGCGAACAGCGGCTCGTTGAATGGGACAACATTGTCGCCACCGAAACGGCGGATAAGAGGTAGAAATCCACCGGAAAACAATCCCGAAGAACCGATTCCTAAACGACGAACTACTAAAGTTACCGCCTCTAAAACGGTAGATTTTAATTTAGAGAAGGAGCAGATTATCGATGATAATGTAACGACCGCAGATGATCGAATGGCACCAAAAAAGAGGCAGCTACGAAATCGAAATCAAACACAGAACGGCGGTGTCGAAGTGAAATCGGATAAGTCTGAAGATGTTGCTGGTTGCAGTGGACGACGTACAGTTAAATTTGCAATGGACGTCGCTAATATTTTGTCGGACAGTTGTTCGAAAGTTCCGCACGATGATAAGCTGCCGAGCAGGCAGTTAAGAAATAAAAATCAAACGCGAAACATCGATGGTGCTGAGACTGTCGGAGTATCAGATGATACGGTTATACTGAAGAAGCGGCGGACGACAAAGGTCGTTGCGACAAACGTACCGGCAACGTCCAATAAAAACGACAGTAGGCGACAAACCAGAGCTAAGCCGGAAATGACGTCGAATTTGAAAAATGAAACAGCATCTGATAACGGTTCTGCCAAAGTAGTCTCTTTAACGGATAATAAACCGGTTCTAAGAAAACTTCGGTCGCGAAATAACGATAAACCGACAGATGAATTGCAAATACGAGAGTCGAACGATAATTTGGTTGCTGATAAATGTTCTGCCAATAAACAGAATGATCCAATTAAATCAAAGCGTACGCTGAAATCGGAGAAAAACAAATCGTTAGCGTCAGATATGCCGCCCGTCAATAGTGGGAAAACAGATCTTTCCAGGAAAATAATTGATTCTAACAAGCGAACGGCGCGTTTACCGTTGCCACAGGTTGAATGTAAACGTTCGCGTTTGGGTGATGAAACTATCGCCATCACTAGTGCTGGTACAAGAAGCAGAAATAAAAATACGAATCCTGTTCCAGCGTAAGTATTCTTCAATTATAGATGTAAAAAAAAAACACATTTAAGAAAAAAAAAATTATATATATATAATATGCAAGTATAAATTATGTGATGCAAAATGCTAAAAATCAAAAACAAATGATTATTTTTGCACATGCGTTTATGTTCTACTACCTGTTACCCACGGTTTCGCCCGTGTATTAATACCCGTTTGAATCTGTACTTGGAAATCCATAAAAAAATTTTTGTTTTATCTAAAATTATATTTATATAAAGATTCTTTCTCTCTTTGGGAAACATGTTTATCACCGTCCAACAAAAAATGGTCTTCATGTTTCACGTTAAGCAGAAGATTATCGATCTTTCTATAACTTGTCTGTCGTGATCTAATGGAAAGTTTAGCTCAATTAAACAGCACACACAAGCATCATTTTGAAGGAGCTTAGTTATTTATACGGTGATCTCCTATAATTAAATATTTAAAAGAACATCTTTTTCACTCATATCTTTCAACCTCTCCGTCTCCGAGCGTTTTATTAAAATTAATTTATTATCATAAAATCAAAACAACAGCAGTTGAGTAAAGATTTTAAATTTGAGTAATTTCTTTGATAAAATAATGGGAAACACTACTTTTTTTAATCTCCACAATGAGTACAGTAGCTAGGCTAGGATCGCGACTTATATGTTCTTATCTTGTCATGGGGAAGCTTAATGATTTCAGTAACAATTTAGATTTACCATGGTAATCATTTTATTTAAAATTTTATAAAAAAATTTTTTTCTCGTCCCGTATGCATTTCTGTAGTGCTGGTCGCATCTCAACTCCTTAGAACCTCATATTTCGCGCGAAGGAAAAAGGGTAGAAAACTTAGGCACACCTTAAATCCTTCGTTTGGACAACACGAATGCACCCTGAAAATTTTGTTCAGCGGTACAAAAATGCATACGGGGCAAACATGCAAATATACAAACATTCATTTATATATATATATATAATTCTCTCGATGTGTTGATATTTGCTTTCATAGTTTCTTTGTAGTGGTGACTGCGGTAGCGCTGCATTGTACGTAGGTAATAAATAATTTTCGATTTGTTTATGAAAGGAATGTTACTGGCAAGGCCTAAAAGTGTAAGACTATTGTGAATATTTTGATAAAATCGACTCAGTCATAATACTATGTTTTTGTATAATGCCATAATACATGATTTGCTACAAATGTTGGAACCTTTTTGATTAATACGGACACTGAAGTTGAATGCAAACAAATAATTTTTCAGAGTTTCTTATATGTTTATTCATTACTAAACATTATCAAAAAAAAAAAGAAGTGGTGTCTAGAGGGGAACACCCGTAGGAACGAAGATCCTTTCACTTTTTGGTAGATATACAAGTATAAAATCATTCATGAAGTATACGGTAAAAAATGGCATAATATATAAATCCCGCATGAATTAAAACAAAAACAAAAAATACGAACCCGTATGAATTAATTAAAACAAAAACAGTAAATAAATCATCTGACTCGTTGAAGTGTGGTAACGTCGCACAAAAAACCGCGCCAATTTTCAAATTCAATAAAATGTACACGTGTTTAGAATTTGGCTTATACAGCTGACCGCGCACAATGCTTGCTGTTCGAATCTCGATGCTCGCACGCACGTACGCACACACACACACACCCGTATATAATAGAAAGGGACAGAATGAAAGAGAAAGAGAGTGTAGATCGTCTGCCGGACGACGTATAACGTGATTTTCGTGACCTCGCCTTTTCCGCCAGTTTACTTTTACCGACAAGCTGCGTAGAAGAACTTGGTTCCAAAAAAAAAAAATATAAAACGAAATTGTAAGTTTAGCGTGTAAAAAAATGTGTATTTCAGCTCATTGAAGTGCCGTTTTGTGGTGATTTACAATAAAAATTACGATCAATTTTTTTATTTTTAATCCTTTAATATTAGTGATGTAATATTATATTTTTATTAGTAAATATTTGTATTCATTTTAATTTTTTACATAATCAATAGATCCGACATTTAAAAAAAATAATTACGATATTCTTAAGCGTAGTAGTATTACTGACGATTATTCAGAAATTTTGAATGGTACAATATCTGTTGCAAATATAATTTGTCTATTGTTTAAAGTGAAATTATAAAAGTATTTGAACCATAATATTTTTCGTTGAATAACCCGTGTAAAATGAAATTTATTTTCAGTGATGCAAATGACGAAAATAATGCAGGGTTGAAATCCACATCAAAAAATTTGCGATCGAAGAGTAATCGAAGAAAAGTATATTAATTATTTTATTTTTAATTAATATCAGATTCGATAGGTGGTACGTAAATGAAATATTAATTAATTTCGAAATTATTTTCTGCATTAATACGAAATTGTACATTGTGGAGTTTCTGAAAATTTAAAAAATATCAATCGGAAAACTATTTTGCCTTTTTTTATTTATTTATTTTTTTAAAATTATAAAGTACTCTTATTGAATTGCTTGTTGTAAATTCAGACGGAGAGTAGTATGCGTTGTTATTGATATTTCATTTGAAATTGACAAATTGTAAAAAATACTTTTAACTCGCACTTGTTTTGTTTTTTTCGTATTTTCACATACGTTGTAAGACTTTGCGATTTATGGAATAAAATTTAACATTCACTCCAATAAATATGTACCTTATTTAATTTCCGTTGTAGTGTGTAATAGCAACTTATTCTGTAACCAAAAATAATGAAACGTAAATAAATTCCCTAGAGTATTTATAGAACCAAAAAAAAAAAAAAATTCCTTTTCAATTTTTATTTCGGAATCCTTCGTTTAAATCAGATACAGCGTCATTGTAACGAATTAATGAAATCGAACTGTTTTAATTACAGAAATGACTGTCAAATATTTTTTTACAATTTCAATGTCCCCAGTCGCCATTGTTTAGAGTTTCACAAAATCGCATAATCGATCTTTTCAATTCCCGATCATCTTAAAATTTGAAACTTTAAAAAGAATATCGACCGGAGACAGTGAAATTGGAAAAAAATATTTGACAGTCATTTCTGTAATTAAAACAGTTCGATTTCATTAGTTCGTTATAATGGCGTTGTATCCTATTTAAACGAAGGATTCTGAAATAAAAATGGAAAAAGAATTTTTCTTTTTTCTTTTGGTTTTATAAATACTTGAGGGTATTTATTTACGTTTCATTATTTTCGGTTACGGAATAAGTTGCCATTACACATTGCAAAAATTAAATAAGGTATATTTATTTGAGCGATTGTTAAATTTATTTTAATTTACATGACGGATAAGAATTTTTTTAATTGGTAAATTTTAGTATTTTGTGAGTTGAAAAATATACTATAATATAATTATTATTATTAAGATTATTTAAAATTGTTTTCATGATTTAACACATTTTATTACGTGGTTTATTTAGATTGCTTGCACCAGTTAACAACTGCGTATTTAGGGAGGAAATGTAATTTTACTCGATTACTGATTTATTGTTATCATCCTCAGCGTAATTTTAAAAGATTTGTCATCTTTTTTATACTTGGATAAAATGCTTGCATAATTTTTGAATCTTGAATGTTAAAAATTTGTAATTTTATATTCAGTTTTGAACTATATGTATGCAAAATCGTGCTTTGATGTACTTAATGTTAATTTTACACAAGAGTGTTGAAGTTATTGGTGAGTTTTTTCTTTATTGAAATATTTTTATCACTTTAACGTATATTTATTATCGGCGTGTTTTAAATTTATGTTTAATAGTAATTTTAAAAAATATTTTAGTACATGGTATTGTTTCGACTTGTAGCTAAATTCTTTCACATTTTTTCGTAACTCTTTAATTGTAACAATTTATTTTTGCATCTCGTAATTACTGTATGACGCTCTGTATGTTTTTGTAATTTACTATGTATATAAAAATGTATATATGTATATATTTTTTAATATATGTGATACACTAAAGTAGTTTACAAATTTTAAACTACATTGAAATAACACTGATGTTATTATTATAAAAATTATGTACAATTTTAAATAATTAAAATATTGCCGTAATCTTCACTTTTTTTTTTTCTTCTTATATTAGTTTAAATATTGATAAAAAATTAGAAAAAAGTCGGACGAACAACATTGCCGGATACATTGAAATCTGGGTAAATTGATTATCGAGTTTCTATTTTCGGAATAGTTGTACAAAATTTTTAAATTTATCAAGGTGGAACTTGCGTTACATTGGGATACTTGTAAACTTTTTTGGTTTGCTTTTCAAATACGTACTGATGCAGTTGACTTTTCTTGGAATTAACTGATTAATCAATACATTTAAAAGTGTTTATTTTTAATGTCATTATGTAATTAATTCTAATCTTTTATTTAATGCGGGAAGGTTAACTACGTTATTAACAAATATGGGAGGTGGACGAATAGTCGTATTTTCATTGCCTGCATGGCGGTCGGACAGGGTTTCACCCTCGACTTCATCCATCGAACCACTGTCAGTGTGGTTAGCTAAGACTGAAAATTTATTTTTAATCGGTACAGGCTCAAACTGTTTCGTTCTCTTTTTAAACATATCCGGCCTTGAATTTAAGTTTCCCTTGCGCTTGTTCTGTACGACAGACCAGCTAAGATCTTCTTCCATCGAACTTAATTCACACAGATTTTCATTTGCGAAGACAACCGGGCTCGCAACGATCGAGAGATTACTTGCATCGATAGTGTCGATATTGGGTAGAGCGAGAAGAAACGTTTGTGTGTACGGTGTAGTATGTAGCACATATAGCTGAGTGAATGGCGCTTGACCGACGTTATAGTAGCATTGCGGTGGTAGCGGCGGGCTTTGCTGTATATCAGTTGTCTTATCAGCTATTGATAACGCGGAAGGAATAGTTGCGGTAGAATGGACGACGGTAGCAGCATCGGTGGGGACAGAAGAATAGGTAAGAAGTCGGCGCTGGAGCGATGTATTTTGCGGCTTGTGTTGTCCGCTGTGCAGCATCGCTGTTGTTAATATTATACTACACAGATGCGTTTTGTGTTTGTGGCTGCATGTAAAGCGTGTTTGATGTGAGCACCGGCGCGGCCGTTGTCGTCGCTATAACAGCGACAACACACACGCCTGAGAGCCTAGATGTGTCAGTGTGAGCTAACCAGACGAGAGTGATATTCTGTATGTACTAAAATAAATTAAAAATGTACGATAAACGAAAAACGAAAATAATCGGAATTTTCTCACCATAGCTGCTCCGCTGATATGATTAAACGCGATAACATACAACGTAACTGAACATGAACTCAACTCATCGAAAACCGTATCACATATGACTTAGTGAAATGATGTATAAAGTCGGAGTCACTTCATTGGAAGTGTAACTCTCTCCACGTGTAGTCAACTTTGTCACCGTTATTGTTAAAGACTAAACTGTCGTCACAATAAAAATTTGAAAAAAAAAATCCTCAAAAGTATTTATTAGGGTCAAATGAGCGTCATTTCTGGGGGCCCCACGGCTTTTATCATTGTAAAATCAGAAAGCGTATTAAATGAGTGATGTGTGTCGTAGTTATCTGTGTGTATATTTAAGCTAAGGGTGGCGACGGGATGTAAACATAGTCCCATCAACCATCAATGTGTGTGTATAATAAGTCTACATAAGTGCATAAATTAACAAATGGGTTTATAATTAATAACTTATTGTAAATAGTAAGAAGTTTGTTAAAGTATTATTATATTTAAAATCTAATTATCTAAGAAAAAATTTACTTACTTTTTGTAATTTGCGGTAAATGTACTTATTAATTATCAACGCATTAAACCTGCAAGAAAAAAAGTTAAAGATTTAAACAGGCATTTTTTTTTTTTCTTTTATTTAAGGAGGGGTACTGAACCATACACTGCATGTAACTGCCTAGGTTATCGCAGTGAGTGGACCCACGTTTTAAATCAAACTCCTTAGCTCGTTAGGCTGAACGAAAGTCATGAGATTGTTCAATGTGGTAGGGGTATTTGAGAGGATATCTGCAAGTGATGTAATCTGGCCGCGCCGCAACCCATTGAGACGTGTGCATTTCAGCATGATGTGCGAAACTGATGGGTATTTATCGATAGAACAAAGTGGGCAGGTATTTGGCTTTAGACCTTGTTTGTGGATGTAGTCGTGGGAGAAAGACGTATGTCCTGTTCTCAGGCGATTGACTGCCGAGCATACTCTGCGTTCCGTTCCGACTGGAGGCCACCATGGCTTCGTCGTAGGTTTTAATTCTTTGAGAAAGGTCGATTGAGACATCCAGTCATGATTCCACTGTGCAAAGATTGCATTCGACAGGAATCTTCTCAAGGATAATGGTCCGAAAGCAAATAGCGGCATTGGGCACATCATGGATGACCGAGCGACCAGGTCTACCCGCTCATTCCCCGGAATTCCGGCACGACTGGGGATCCATAAAAAAAACAACCCGGCATCCTCTTCGACTCAGCTGGTATACGGTAGCCAGAACTTATAGGACCATTGGTGATTCCGGGTGATCCGAATGCAAAGCACGTATGGACTGCAAGGAATCAGTCATCATAAGATTCCGAGCGGTTGGGATCTCAGTTCTAAATATGCCTGAAGACAAAACAATACAGCATACATTTCGGCTTCCGCAATCGATACAGTGTTGTTCAACCGTGTCTATTTCGAAAGCGCATGCAGCTGGGGCAACCTTGATCAGCTTTGGATTCATCAGTGTATGCTTTCGAAAATATGGTATATTTATTAATAATGTCTAGCGCCCTGTGCCCTCGCAGTGCTGGTGGGTGATTGTTATCGGCGAGGCTTGTAATAGCTTCTACCTGACAAGAAGCCCAGGGTGGAGGTAGTTTTTCTATTCTGGGTGTAAAGTTAGGCTTTATGTTATTTTGTGACAAAATTGCATTGACTTCAGGTAGATTATCTTTGGGAAAGTTAGGCTCTATAATTACGTCACTTTGATTCTCCGCAGCCCATGAAAGCATATTTTATGCTATAAGATAAAGGTGGGACACCAGCTAACGAACATAGGTTTTTAGCTGGGGTTGTACGATGGACGCCAAGAGTATCATGCAAATAGCGGCGTTATGAATTGGGTCAAGTGTTTTTAATAGGGAACCACTCGTTGACGAGTACACCTGACTCCCATAATTGATTTTGTTGAGGACTAATGCTTTATAAATATTTAGAAGAAACTTTGATTGGACGTTAAATTTGCGATTGGACAGGAACTTGATCACCCTTAAAGATTGAAGGGATTTAGCTTTTAAATCAGATATGAAGGGTGTTTCCAAGTCAGTTTGGCGTCCATCAAGATGCCAAGGAAAGTTGCTGTTGTTTTGCGAGGAATTGTATTACTGTTCAGTTGTAGTGATGGTGGATTCTAAACTAGGCGACACCTCTGTGAAATAGAACATATTGAGACTTCTGAGAGGAGGAATCTAGTCCATTGTTTCCTGACCATTGCTGCAATTTATTAATTGTATTTTTCAGGATAGACTGGGCCATGGAAGGGATATTAGATTCCACGGATATATTTAGATCATGTACATATAGGCGAGCACTCACTGGAGTCCTGATGCAGTCAACAATATCGTTTACATAGATAAATAAACAGGCATTAATATGTACCTGCGTACATATGTTTAAATCCTTAATTTTTTTCTTCCTTTTCATATAATAGAAACAATATATTTCCACTAAAGATTTATCTCGTCTGCTCAGTTTTCCTTTCTTTCGGAAACATTGGTAATGTAATTATAACAAACATTAAGTGCATTGCACAATAGCAAAATGCGGTAGTTGACAAAGGCTTAAGATTTGAATGTAAATAATATTTTCGACATAGAAAATACATATTAAAACTCCAGTTACGGGATTCTTTATTAATTTCTTCGTAATTTTAGTTTTTAAAATATTCTAATAAAATATATATATTTTTATGAAACAATACTAATAAACTACATAGTTACTAAATTAGCAATACAAATATTTCGAAATAATTAAAAGATATTATAAAGATTTATCTTTATGGTGCAGCGTTTTTCTGCAATTAATACTCGCTGTTGTGCAATGGATTCTCAATACTATGCCGACGTGTTATTATAAAGCTGCTTTCTAACGGATTCTGCGATAGAATTTTGAATAGCAACTGCCTCAAGTGTTATTTGCACTCAAATTTTAAATCCATGCCTAACTACTGCAGTTTGCTGTTGCGGTAATAAATTTATTTTAATAAAATGTTCGACGGAGAGCTTGAATGACGCAGAACAACGGACATGTGGGTGGAGATGTTCCTTAAATACGTAAGTATCGGAGATTACCCTGTGATTAACTTACAACCGATTTATAACGGAGTATTAGTTTATTATTTTATTAATTGCTCTATTTCATCTATATATTGCAGTTGTGTGATTAGTGCATAAATATTGGTCCGCTGTAACCGGAATTAGTTCTTGGTGTCAGTTACTGATTCATTTTTATTTATATTTTTAATTAATTGTAATATCTGTTTATAGTTGAAGATTACTTTTTCACGTTTGTACTGAGCCTCCAAATTGTATCTCTTATTATTATTATTAATGCTTTTTCTAGTATATTATTCTGTTCTATTTTAGTTTTTTTTGTTCTTTTTTTTTTTTTTTTGGTGATATTTAATGTGTTATTTTCTAAACTTTTTTGTTCGTAATTTACTTCTTTGTTCGTATTCTTATTCTTCTCTTCGATTTGCGTTTGTTGCAGTTGTGTTTTAACCTCATGACCAGCATCTGTGTTTCTTGCCTTATGTAATCCGCTGCTGCCGCACCATGCATTTCACTCTGCTCTGCTGTGTTTTCTTTCGCTTCTGGAGTTTTTTCTCCGGTTTGTACCAATTGTACTAATAGATTCCAATAGTAGCAAAAGAATTCCATTCTTCTTTTTGGAATTCTAGTAGTCAGGAAATTGAGAGGATTTGGACCATGAAAACCGGGAATTTAAAAATTATATTTGAATGCCCACTATGATAGGGAACGGTTAAATTTTTGAACAAGACCAGCGGTTGTTAAATAGTTGGCGTTTATGTGAAAATTTCTCGCAGATCTATCCTTGTATATATTTACATTTATAATTTTTACGAATAGCTTCGTTCGCAGCTTTGGCTATTTATTCATAGTCAATTTTCGGGACAGCCTGCAATTCCTGAAATACGCTAAATGAACATTTAATGTGGATTTGAAAATGTTTTTCAAATACATTTTTTAGGGTAACTTACAATTTAAAGTGATTATGCTAATTTATGGTAGACAATGTTAATTCGATTTAGCATTGGGTAATAAAAATAAATATTACTTGACAGACAAACGGAATTTAAATTTTGTTGGAATAGAACATTTTTTACAATGGAAAGTTGTAGAAGAATGTAATTGCGCGAATGCTAAATGAGAACTGGCAGGAAAGTAAAAGAGTAAAAAAGTAAAATTTTATATTCGTAACATTTATTTTTGAACAGTACGTTCCGAGGAAAAGATCACAGGGGAATAATTAAATATTTGCAATGGCATTTGAAATTGTTAAAAAACTAGTAAAGATTCTTAGCATTAATGGTTGTAATAGAAAGAAGAAAAAAAAATCAATTATCCGAGTTTTCCGCTGAAAGTTTATAGTTTTCAAATTATATTTAGCACCGCGGGAAAACATATTTTCAACTACAGTAGACGCTTAATATTCGTGAACGGAAATATAGAGACAGGCTCTGATATGCGCCAAGTGTAAAATTTTAAATTTGTGGCATATGCTTGATGTAGTAAAATCTGTACCGAAATTCGGCGTTTTTAAAATCTTTAGATGCAACAATTAAAATTAATTTTAAAGCACTAAACAAAGTTTAAAATTCTCAGTTTTAAAATATTTAATCGACGCTTTAAGTTATTTGTGTTATTATTTATTTTTCAAACATTGTGGTACCTGTAGAGGGAAATGATTTTTTGAAAAACAATTTTGTTCCGTCCACTTTTGATCATGTATTGCAGCTAAATGCTGAAGTCGTAATTGAAAGTGTCTATCAGTAGTTATAAGAATTTTAATATGTCGGACTAGGGTTCAAAGTAGTAGTCAATCCTAGAGAATGTTGGGAAAAGCTGCTTTCAATTTTTCAGGATTGCGAATTAAGACTGCAACCAATTGCGAAAAAATTTAAGTGTATCGTAAATATGGGTTATGAAGATTTTAAGGATGTGGGACAAATCAGGAAGTGGAGAAAATGATTTCATCAAAGTTTGGCGCTGGTTTTTAGATGACGACTTTACGGTAGTTATTTAAAAAAATTCTCTAACGACGGACGAAGACAACCTAAAAGTACCTCCGAGAAAGTGAACTATAATATTAGTAACCGATTCTATGTAAGCAAAAATGTTTATTTAATTTTGTGATCTAAATAATGGAAGATATTTAAGATTGCAGAGAGAGTACTTGATTCAGTAGTAGAACGTTTTACAAATACTGTTTTACGAGGAAACCTAATCAAAGAAAATAAAAATCAGGGTCGGGAGTTATTTTTTCAAATATAAGGTTATTTTAAATTTATTTTCTTACGCATATTTTTAGTTAATTATTCATATTATAAGAAAATTCAGTATTTTTTTTTTAAACATTAACTTTGTTAGAGAGAATTTTTTTTTTTTTTCGTCATCTCTATCTTCATCTGCATTAACAACAACGTCTGTGTACAAAAGTAGACTTAACATTCGCGAAGAAATTTTGAAATTTATCCCTCGCGAATGTTAAACTGTGTATATTTAAATTAGTTCTTGTAATTATTCTAATTTAAAAATGTCACTGATGTGCTTAGAGGTGATTTTTCCGGTGAAATTAAAAAAAAAAAGTATTTTCTACTACGCTTGAAAAAAATATGCTTTATTAAAATTTTGGTTTTAATCATATCAGCCGTTGCAACAGTAGGTCACCATGAATAAGCGGAAATTTATTAAATTTTAAAACTATTTCCGTCTGAGGAAAGATAGCTGCGTCGGACCCATTACTTAGACAATATCAAAATTTATTCTTTTTCGTATTTGTCGAGGGTATCATTTAGTCTTTTTTAAGCGATGTAAAGAAATTAACGCGTCCATCTCGTTATTCGCGGCGGATAATAATTATAATTATACGTTCGTAATTTTTTTCAGTGCAAGTAGACCGCTGAGGAAGATTCAGGAAAGTGAATTCATATCGCGATGAAAAAGTTATTGCGTGCAGTATATAGGGAAGCAATAAAAAGAAAAAAAAAAAAAAAAATCAAAATTACTCCCCGATAAAATTTAAAAGGCACAAAGTAAACAAACGCGATAATATTTACACACGAGGAACTGCATATGTATATATATATACGAACACGCAGATCAGTCATAAGCATATCTAATAAAGCAGCATGAATGCGGTTGGTCAGGTGTATTTTTGCCTAGACTATCTTCTATGTTATTTCTTATTTTTGGTTATTCATAAAAATTCGAACTTGAGACGTACACGCTATTAACTATTTTGGATCTATAAAATCCTACTCGAATGAATTTTAGAAAAAATTTCAATCAATTTAACTAAAGCCAAGGCTGCATTTAATTGGGACCTTCAAGCATCTTTAATATATCCCGGAACCACATTAGCTGAGCCGAATGCTGTAAAGAATTGTGCTTTCTTTTGTAGAATGATTGGCAAGTGCGTTGACGATAGAACACGCCTAGGAAGATCTGATATACTGCTTTGCTGCCAGGTAAATCAGTGGACTGTCGTTAAAGTGATTCATCGGATCTTATCTTCGACAATTGCAAGTTGCCGTTGCTGATAAGCCGTAAAAACATTCGAGATCGTATGTATACGTGTCATGGATCAGTGTTCAGACTAAACCATTTTTTCAGCTTGCAAATGAGCCATACCAGGACAGGTCAAGGAAAGTACCTCGTCGGTTTCAGCTTTCGCTTCCGAAAATCATCTCTAAAATGTACTGCTATGTGATTTAGCCATTCGAAGAGGTCGACTGTATCCGGTTTTATTACAGAGTGATCCCTCTAGACATCTGCTCTTGCAAAACAGTCGTTAAGTGTGATATGCATTTTCTCGCTTTAAAACATTAAACTTCATGGAATTGGGTCTCATTCGCCTTATTTGTACGCAAGTTTTGAAATTGCATTTATCTTTACCGCGGAATACCGCTGGACAGCTAACTTAAATTTTTGGCTGTAAAATAATTTCATTTAATTATGATTATTCTCTCACCTTATTTGCACCGTAAATCATAAAATTTCTGCTTATTGCCTTCTAAAATTACACTTACAACCCTTCAATTTCGAATTTCAATTTTAAAATTTCTCCATTTAACTGCGCGTAAAATTCGGGTTACATTATACAAAGTGAGATGACATGATTCGATATTACGGTATTTGTTCCATAAAATGTTTTGGAAATGTTCGTTTAAAAATTTAGCATAATAGAAAACAAAAAAAAAAAAAACTAAAAAAGGTCATAGACGTTTTAAGTTACGACTATGTTAAAAAAATGAAAATTTGATGAGAAGTTCTTGACGTTTATCGAAGGTTGCCAGATGAAACTAAATTTTCAAATACTTCGGTGTGTTCATGGGCGTCGCCAGGGGGGGAGGGGAGAGGACCGTTGCCCCCTTCTGGAGCCTCGAAACTTTAGTATTCATAGGCGCGTAATCATGAACAATTTGGAAGACTTTTATAATAAAGTAGTAGAATAATTTGCCAGAAACCCACGAAGAAAATGATGTTTCAATTAAGATTTTATTCTTGTTTAATAAAATATTAAGCCTTTAAAAATTATACATTTTATTTTGACATTTTCATGTCTTTACTTTGGCACATAAACTCGTAAAGCGTCACGAAATGGAGAAGTGTTTGCTTTAATGACTGGCGCGCCATAAATATCGAATCCGAATTGACACAATTTACTTTGGCATATAAACTCGAAAAGCGTCACGAAATGGAGAAGTGTTTGCTATAACGACTATGGCGCGCCATAAATATCGAATCCGAATTGACACAGTTTACTTTGGCACATAAACTCGAAAAGCGTTACGAAATGAAGCGTCACGGAATAGAATGGCGCGCCATAAATATCGAATCCGAATTCATACATTGTGCCTACGAGGGTCACGCAGAAAGTACGGTTCCATAACCCGCCGCGTTTGTGTAATAATGAACGAAAATTAAATTAAAAACTTACCGTTTTATTGCTTGAACATCCTGCAAAGTTTTTGATATAAGAACCACCAACTTTTCAACACTTACCCTATAACATTTTCCATCCGGTTCTTTGAAGATTCCGGTGACTCGATATTTTTAATAAATTCGTTATCCGCCGGATATATATATATATATATATATATATATATATATATTTTTTTTTTTTTTGTTTTAATTGAGAAAATAAAGCGTTATCACTTGGGCAAGGTCCGAACTGTAGGGTCCATTCAATTGACAACTCGGCGGTAAGTTCTTATATAATCTTCGCTGTGAGTGGCCATGCATTCATGAATTCCACTAAAATAATGTGATCTCTTTGTTGTCTCAAAACATCAACATTGGGCGGATTTTCTATCAGATTAAACTAATAACGGCACAATAACCAAACTAGTCTCGTTTTAAAGATAAAACTATTACATTTAATAAAGATTTATTTTTATTTATTTATTTATTTTTTTGTTGCACAGTCGGAAAGAATGACGTTTTTTCATGTCTTTACTTTGGCACATAAACTCGAAAAGCGTCATGAAATGGAGCGTCACACAAAAGCGTTACGAAAATTTCATGTCTTTACTTACAATTAGATACGACTGATTACTAATAAGAAAGCATTGAATACTGATTTCCCACATAGGCGAGTATGCATTCAACAGAAATAGATTAAAGTGTTACCTATAACGACTTGTAAAGACCTGTGAAGATCGTAGGTTTGTGTATTTCACAGTCATTTCCTCAGTGTTACCGTCCCCAACGATAATGATGTAAATAAGGAACCTTGTACTAGCGGTAGTTAGTTGTTAAATGTATATTTTTGCGCATACGTTGCGATATAATATGTATAAAGGAAATCACAGGTTGCACGGCGACATTCTCATGTCGACGAAGGCCGCGAAGCGAACGACATTCTAATGTCGGCGGACGCCTGAATGGCTGTATAAAGTCTACTTTTAAGGGAAAACATGAAAATGTCTCACTGTGTTGCGGACTTGTACGCAAGCTGATTTTCATTTTTCCTATAACTCATACCCTCTTTCAATTATCTCCCCCCCCCCCCCCCCCTAGCTCATCCGCTGACGACGCCCTTCGGTGTGTTAATTGCATAATTCAGCAACTTGCTTTTTAAATTGGAATCAGTTTTGAGATAAAATTTTTTAGAGAAGCAATAGTCTAGTGTGATGAACACTTTAAACAAAATTGATTGTACCGTGATCGGTAAAGATCTCACCAATAACTTTTCGATTATACACCGATTTGTCACGAAAAAATTCTGCGCGCGCTACGAATACATTATACTTAAACAACTTATTAATCAATTTAAGTTTTTTTGTTTTTTTTTTGTACCATTATTAAAACCTACTTCGCCTTTTTTTAAAAATAGTAGATTATATATTATACTTTATGTTAAGATGCTTCGATCGACGTGTTTAATGCTATGTCACATTAGTTTATCCGAAATAACAAAATTACTTTTTTCATACTTCCTTAAATTATCCTTAAACTATTACAAAAAACTCCTAGACTAAATTTGCTGAAAATTTAATAGTTACAATTCCACCTCAATATGTGTCGAATGATGTGAACCGCGAGTAAACTACATCATTTATTCAAAAGGAAATGAGTAACAAAATTTTATCGCCTGCCCCTAATTGCTACATCCATACACGCGCTGTTGTTTAAGAAGTGTTATTTTGGTCCAAACTCAAAAACATAAATATCAGCTGTATGAAATGCGGATTTTTTTTTTTTTTTTTCGAAAAAAACTTGTTAAATTTGGAAGAATGATAAAAAAAGTGGTTTACTCAAAGAATGCTCCATCGGTAGTTACACATTTTTTCCACCTTTCAGACAATTTTTGAATAGCACACCAGTAAAAATCTTCCCCGCTTTTGCTGCAAACCATTCATCACGTCATTTTTTTCACATCTTCGAAAGAAACCAAAGTGCTGCTCAGCAAGTGCAGAGGACCCATCGATGCAAAAACATGTGCTAGTCGGAAGGTGCCGAGTCTGGTGAGTAAGCCGCATGGGCTAGCACTTCCTAATTAAGTACTTTCAACGTGTGTTGCGAACCGATTTTGCTGTATGTGATGGAGCATTGTGGTGAAGAAAAATTACCCTGTGTTGCCTTTTTTGATATTATGATCGTTTTTTGAGTAGCGATTAATTGCTATTGATAGCATTTGGTATTAACCGTTTCACCACCAGGCTTTAAGAGCTCACAATATTCTGGTCCCACCAAACGCAGAGCATCGTCTTTCTATCAAAGTTACTCCGTCTTGCGGTTAATGTGAATGGTGCGCCTGCGTCTACCTATGATCTTTTTCGCTCGGGATTCTCAAAATAAATTCATTTTTCATCCTCCGTAACGATACGGTGCAAAAACGACTTTCTTTTGCATTGAAGCTATATTTCACATGTGTTTTTGCGCCTCTTCATTTGGCCTCTCGGACAACTCATGTGCTACCCATTTGCCAACGTTTTGAATCTTTCCCATCTCTCGTAAGCGACTGGAAACAGCTCGTTGACTATCGCTTAATTGCTCCGTGAACTGTTTTTGTGTTTGTGCATCGTCTTCGTCCGGCAAAGCGTGCCATTCTGTATCTTCGTAACATCGAAATTACCACTTTTGAAACGTCGAAACCATCGTTTACACGTATCTTGTAATAAAGCATATGTTCGTCATAAGCTTCTTGAAGGAATCGGTGTGATTCAGCAACAGTTTTTTTCAAATGAGAGCAGTAAATTAATGCTATCCGCGAATGCATTTGGCACAAATGTCGGCATATTGGACACGGCAAAACAATATTACGCAAACTTTTTTCAATTTATCATTGACGCGCGTTTGACACGTGTTGATGGCGCAACAACATGCTAAATATATCGAATCTTTATACTACACACTACATTGGTAAGCAACTGGTTTCTCAAATTCGTGTTTCATACTTGTACACCTGATACATATACATATATGTCATAATAAGTTCAATTACAATAACTAATAATTTCGAGATTTCTTCTTCACGAAAATAATCACTATACGTGACATTCGCTGAGAAAGGGACCTGTGTGGTGCGAAGTGTAGTTTTTGGAAAAAACCGCGTTTAAAGTTTGCGTGAAGTAATGCTACCATAACGTCCATAACATACTACTGCGCCGCGCAGTGTTGCCAACTCAATAGAGCATCGTTACCCAATTTTGGTTTAGTTAAATTAGAATTCGGTCGTTCAGCCGTTGATTGCTACGAAGATTTTGAAGAAGTTGTTAATTAATCTAGCCATAAAAAATCAAATGTTGCTGTGAATCCAAGCAAAATTGAATGACGAATAGAGGGCACAAAATTTCAAGATTTTTATCAACAATCACCTGGTGCATTGTGTCGTGATTCTGTGTTTTCATTTTTCAAATATTAATTTTATCATACTCGTATTAATAATTTGGTATTGTTTTCATAATAGCTATTACAAAGTATCACCGTTTTTAGTTGAAAAGAAAAATGAAATTAGCTGCAAAAAATTTGTTGACTCAGAAGGGGAAAAATTTCGTCTACGTGTACAGCAAAACATACAACTAGCAAACGATTTACCAAACCCGATTAGGTCTAGTGGTTTATCATTAGAAAGAAAGTGGTACTTGTACGAGGATATTGCTTTTTTATGTACCGATCCAAAGAAACGCAATTTGCCCAACCTAAGTAGCCGAAATGCAGAGAATATAACTGTAGAGGAGTCGTGCCACCTTTAGAACTTTTTGTTTAGACCCTACAACTGAAAAATTCCTTGCTCATAAGCGAGCAAACGCAAGAGCTAGGTACATACTTAAAGTCTCAAAAAGGTCCTCCTGGAAGAATTTCTGTTCTTCAATCTCTGGGAATACCCTTGTTTCTCATATCTGGAAAATGGCTAGAGCTTTCAAATCCCCATCCTCTGAACGTCCCCCCAATCTCAATCTTTCAAAAGTTAGCTTAGAATCCTTCATTGATTCCGTTGCTCCTGCTTATGTTCCTAATGTTTGGCGAACTATATCTAACTCCACCTCCGCATAATTCCCGGACACATTTCCCAACTTCTGCTTTCAATATTATGAATTAAAATCTGTCCTTTCCAAATCTTCGAGCCCCACTCCAGGTCTTGGCGGTATACCTTTTCTGGTCCTTAAAAACTTGTCTGAACAATCCCTTACCTTTCTCCTTCATCTTTTTAATTGTTTCCTCTCCCGAGGTATAACTTCTCCCTTTTGGAATTCTTTTATCATCATTCCTATTCCCGAAAAAAGTTCTTCCTTACGTTCTATTTCCTTGGCATCCTGTATCAGAAAACTGTTTGAAGATATGTTAAACAAGCGCCTTGTTTGGTGGCTAGAGCATAATAATGTATTTCCTAGCGATATGTTTGGCTTCCGGCCTGGTAGTGGTCTCTCCGACTGTATCAGTCTTTTTGTTTACTATATCTACCAGTCCTTTCTCCAAAAATATTATACTTGCCTTTGATAATGATCATTTACCCACTTTAAAAATTGAAATAATAGAAATTAACGGTCCAATGCAGTTTACTTTCCTTATTATCAAGCTCATGATGAATTGTACTATCCACCTCTCTGCTCCATCATTGAAAACTCCAAGAATGGTTTTTTGAGGTCTTCCCCAAGGTTCCTCCATCAGTCTTACACTTTTCAACATATACACTATCAGTGTGGCTTCTCTTCCTCTAAATTCTTCGTCTTTATTCTTTGCTGATGACATATGTCTCATCTCATGATATTATATCAGCCAGTGAGGCACTTAATTCGTCTCTTTCCGTGTTGAATCATTCCCTTTCCTCAATTAACCTTTCTATTTCTCCTACTAAATCTTATTATGCCGTATTCACTCTGCGACCTTATAATCCTGCTTCTGTCTATCTATCCCTAGTAAATACACTCCTTTCTCGTGTTAATTGTTTCTGTTATCTTGGTATCTTCCTTAACAGTCGTTTATCCTTCTCCGAATACATCAAGTATCTTTCCTCTTCAGCAACTAAAAGGCTAAACTTTCATCTTCGAATGTAATCCAAAACTCTTTCCTTCGTCTATGCCTTGGTGCTCTTAAATCCTCTCCAGTTCCAGCAGTCCTTGCCGAATCTAATACACTACCCCCTTCTATTCGCAGATCCTATTTGGGCTATCGTTTTCTTACTAAGCGTCTCCCACTCACGTCCTTTTCTCTTATTCATTCTTATCTTTCCATTTCTAGGAATTGGTGTTTCATACCTAGGAAAACTCCTATTCTATCTCTCATTTATCTTCGGCTCGGTTCGTTTCATTCCTACATAATGTCCTTTGTCATTCACTTTTAATTTCGTCGATTTCTGCAATCCTCCAAAGATGTTTACTGAGGCGCTCTCTAAGTTTCTTCCGCAGGCCCTAATCAGACAGGAATTCCACAGTTTTATCAATTCTCTTATTTCCTTCGCATGCAACCGTGTTTACAGATGGTTCGAAGAAGCCGGATGATGTCGGTGCCTCTTTTATCCTCCCAGATTTTGGCTTTTCAGAATCTTTTCGTTTGCCTTCTTTCTGTTCTACATTCATAAATGTATTAAGGATTCTCTTACGTTCAATTATTTTCATTTCCTCCAATCACCTTTCCTCTAAATTCTTGATTATATCTGACTCCATGACCGTCCTTTAATTCGTTCTTCCCTACCTGATCATTCCTGTGATTTTATCATACTCCGCATACACTCACTTATCCACTTTCTTCCTTTCATTCCATTCAAATTGATTTGCCGTGGGTTCCTAGCCATTCAGGCATCCGCGGTAATGAAGCGGCGGACTCCTTCGCTCGGGTTGCTGCCTCTTCTCACTTCTTTAAAAAAGTCCCATCGTCCAATCTCCTTCCGCTGTGCAAAGGTTTTCATCTTAGGTTTTGGTCGGATATGTAAGTTTCCTCTTTCTCTAACAATTGTTTTTTTTTATCTGTCTGTTCAACCTAGTCTTTCTGTCAATCCATGGTTCTCTTTTTTTCTTTCACTTCATCGTTCTGTCGTTGTCTCCGTTATCCATCTGCGCTTTTAAGCCATACTTTATTATCTACCTCCCGTTTTCGTTTTTCGTCCATATTGTCCTCTCCACTCAAACGAAGAGCATATTTGCGATGCGGACCATGTGTTCTTTGAGTGTTCATCTCTTTCTGCTGTGTGCTCTGCTTTCTACTTCAGTCTGCTGAAACTTGGTCTTTCTACTCCATATTGCGCCTCTCTTATGTCCTATCTTTTCCCTCTCCACAGATTGTTCCTATTATTTGTTCCTTTCTCCTAACAATATCTGACTGTTTCAAGATATAATTGATTCCTTCCTATTCTAATTGTTTCTGGGTAAAGGTCCCTGGTTGACAGGCCCCCAAAAAAAAAAAAAAAAAAAAAAGAAAAAAAGTCTGCAGCAAAGTTGACACGAAAGAGAATGGAAAAAATGAAACTACAATAAAAAAAATGAAAAAAAATCGAAGCTCCGACGAAGAAAAAAATCAAAAACACCAGTGCCCAAAATATTCCCGAATTAAATAACAAATCAATAAATAAGGAAAAAAAAAATCAATAATCAGAAAAAAAAATGGTTTTACGATTTTTTAAAAATTTTCAATGTTTTTCCGCTTTTTCACAATTTTCTTCAGTCAGTTTTATACGTTTTAAGACATTAAATAAACGTTTGCGAAAAAACTACATATTGTATCTTATTCTAAACACTTTCAAGTATCAGAATCCGTATAAACCCATATTTTCGCATCACACGTCCCTTTTCTCAGCTAACCGTCACGTACATATTTGATGTTAGATAAATTATGCGAATTCATTGCAAATACGAAAACATTTAAATTTTGTATGTTTCAATAGTCGTATATTTCAAAATAAAAGTTCGATAATTTAAAACTTTCAATAAAAAAAAGATTGTTTAATAAAATAATAGATAAAGTGAAATGTATCGCATTTGATTTGTAATAGTAAGCAGCGGCTACTGTAGACTAATAAAATATTCCTTAAAATTTGAACTGTTTTTTATCATCAGATTGGGATAGGCGTATTTTTATGCTATTGATCTTTAAATCAGATCTCGCTAGTTTATTGCCTTCGATTTTTTTTTTCCACCGGAATATGGTTTATAATATTTTTTTCCAGTTGTCGAAAAAGTTTTTATATTTAACAATAATTTAGTTTACACATTTATTGAATTATTATGCGACCGGTGTATAAAATTATGAATAACTTATTTGATATTATTATTTTTTTTTTTTTTTTATTTGATATTATTACTATTATCATGTAGAATACAAACGGGTCACGTATGTCCCCGGTCTGAAAATAATGCTAAATTAGATTGGGAATGTTAAAGGAATGCAGAAATTAGAAGAAAATACCACATACGTATGGCAGGAAGAACGAGATAAAAATATGGGCGAGGGAAGGTTGTCTAATAATAAGAGCATGGCGGGAAGTTAGTAAAGGATTAGCAAAAGACATGTTTTTCGGCAATGGGAACAAAGAGAAGACGGTCACGGCGTTATCGAAAACAGCAATGAGTAAGGTGTTTGAGCGGGAAATTTTCAAAGTTTAGTGAGCGTTATATTCTTTTCCTAGATCGAAGTTGAAGAGAATGTTGAGATGCGAGATAAAGCTTAGGAGATAGGAGGCAGTTATTTCGGACCTAAAAATACTCGGGGCTTTAGGATTATAAGGCGTCGCTCCAATATCTCTGCGATATGCCGCCTGCATTTTGGGCATGTGCACCCTTCCTCGCTTTTCCGGCTGTTCTCTCCCATGACATCTTCATATTGCCCTCCACAACCCTGCAACAGTCACTTTGTGCGTGACCTTAATCACATGATATTTGAATGTTCTTCGCTTTCAATGGAACGATTTTCTTTCTACTCCTTTCTTTTATCAAGCAGTGTTCCCACTCCTTATAATGCTTCATTTATTCTTTCCCTTCCTTCTTATGCTGTCATCCGAGCGCTCGATGATACATTTCGGTTGGCTATCTCACACCTATTAAAAATCTGATTCTCTTTCTCTCTTTTCCCCAGTTCTTGGGCAACATGTTGACAAACCCAATTAATAATAAAAAAAAGAAAAGAAATTTCAAGTATGTTTTTGCGTCACTGATGGAAAAGAAGTAAGAAGATATGGATAAAAGCAAAGAAATCTTCCGGTAGGTTAGTCCTTTATTAGCGGGAAGACTGATATGTCCAGAAATGTAAGCAAAGAATAAAACGATTCGGGATCGAGTAAATACACTGTGTATGAAGAAGTTGCAGATGAGTTTAGAGCAGCACAACTTGTGGGAAAAGAATTCAAGATACTTGAAGGTGGCGAAGAATTCATTAGAGAATACACAGAACATTCGAGGGTCAGAATCAGTTAGAAGGCACAATAAATGCTGACCCTACACGGCCATTTTTGGCAATTAGTAAAGCAGCATATTGGATTGATCGTTTGGCTTTGTATGATTCTAATTTTTTGCTAGCTTTATTTTGTCATTATCTTTTTTTTTTTTATTCTCTTCCTCCTACAATCAACCATTCAGTTTGCTATTTAGCTTCCTGGTTTTTCCACATTGTCATTCCTAAAGCCATCTTATCTTATCTATTATTAGAGCTGTAACATTTTTGCCAACTTGTTTCCTTTTTTTTTTTCCTTTTTTTCTTTTGAGCTCGTCAACCAAGGACCTTTACCCAGAAACAAAAAGTAAGGAAAGAAGTCGGTTATATTTTGATCCGATCAGAAATTTTATTTAAGAAGAAACAAATTTCAGGAATAATTAGTGGGGAAGGAAAGGACAGGATATAGGAAGCAAAATAGACAATGTAGAGAAAGAGGTATTAATTAAATTAATGGGGAACATACCAAAAGAAATCTAGAGAGATGGAAAAACAAGGTTAGAATTTGGTTGATAGCATGGTGTAAAGAGCAATAGAAATATAAAAGTAATAATAATAATAATAAATAAATATAAAAAAAAAAAAAAAAAAAGGTATTGTAATAATAGTAATAACCGCATATATATTGATAACATTGATATGAGACTCGCTACGATCTCCAGCTTTAAGCTGCTAATGAGAGTGTGTTAGTTTTATAAAAATTATATTGTATCATTGTATATATATAAGTTAATATATTAAGACATTATTATAATAAGAAGTAACAATTCAGATGGGGTGGTATAATTGTAACATATATGATGATAAATAATGAGAGTGTGGATTTTGTAATATAGTAAGATATAAGAGCTAACAATTTCTATATTTTAACATAAAGTAGCACATAAGTTGATGTTATATTAAACAAATAAATAATATAATTATGTTGGGAACCCACAGAGCCTTGTTGGACCCGCAAATTATTTAAACAAAAAAAAAAAAAAAATAAATAAAAAGCACAATAAGGAGTAGGAAGTCTAAGCTTCAGCAAATAAGAATACAAGGCAGAACGCTCCACGGAGAGAGATGAACACTGGAAAAACACATGATTGGCGTCGCAAATAACTGCATCATCTGGATGGAAAGGACAGTGTGGAGAAGAAATCAGGGAAAAACGAAATTTAGATAATGGCAGCAAAGAATGGCCAAAGCGCATACGAACAATGGAAACAACATCAGAACGGCGAAGGGAGGGATGCAAAAGAAACCATGAATAGGGATAAAGAGTATGCTGAATAGACAGATGAAATGAATAATTATTAGAAAAGGAGGAAACGTAGGTGTCCGACCAAAATCGAACATGAAAGCTTTCACAAATTGATAGGAGGTTATCGGATGAAATTTTTTTTTCTTTTTTTTGATACATTAGTTGATCAAATTTTCCTCTAAGTGACTTTCGGTTTTCCAATATTTCCATATCTTTATCAATATACCTAGTTCGTTTGCGTTTTTTGCCTATTCACCATTTGTTTTTTGCAAATGATCTGACGTTTTTTTTTGTTTATTTTTTTGTCGGTATCTGTAATTCGGCAACTTAGTTATTGCTGGCAAAATGCGCGTAATAGAAATGTTTCCTGAATGTCTGAATATAACAAAAATTTTTTTTTTCCATTTCAATCAGTCTCAATATTATTTCAAAATATTAAAGCTAAATTGAAAATCTATTAATCATACCCAAATAAAAACTCAAGGTATACGTACTATACAATGATTTCATAAAGCTTAAAAATATGCCATACAAAAGGTAAGTTCACTTCAACTATCTAGTAATTTGTACTAAACAGTAAAGCTAAATTGAAAATCTATTAATCATACCCAAATAAAAACTCAAGGTATACGTACTATACAATGATTTCATAAAGCTTAAAAATATGCCATACAAAAGGTAAGTTCACTTCAACTATCTAGTAATTTGTACTAAACAGTAGTGGGATATTTTCATTTTACCTTTTATTCTATTTATTATTTACTCGTATTATTCTAATAATCAAATCATTTTTTTGTAATGGTTTCGCCAAGTTGTCTTCCTCGTTTTCATTTTTTTTTTTTATTTACTGTGAACTTTTACAAATTAATTATTTCTGTTTTTTTCTTTTTCTTTTTCGTATTTGCTTTGTCTTCTATGCTGATTTTTTTTGTTTATTTTTTTTTTATTAGAAGAATTTTTGTACTCTTCATTATATACGATTATCTTTAATTAATTTAAGGTTTAAGAATTATTAATGAATCTTTTTTACGCAGGTGGTAAAGCGGAGAAAACTCGTTCCTCTCAATTCAAATAATGTAATCGTGTAGACCTTGTATAAGGATGAATATTTATTCAAATACCAAAATTCTGTATTAATCGAAGACATTTTCCTTGCCTGCTTATATGATACGGCAGTGTAAAATCTGCGGTTAAAACTCTTATTTAACGGTGACCGCATTTAGAAGTAATCGGGATAATGAAGAGTGTAATTTTTTCTGATATCACTGCGATTCATCCGCCTTCAACGTGGAGAGCGCATTGAAAAAAATATAGATAATTCGCCTGGTTAAGCTATTATGATAAAACTGCTAATGACTGTTTCTTCGGCTGAACAAAACATTCAACATCTGTCGCTTCATATTTTACTTTAAAACGCCCCTTATAGATAATAGAAAATTTACGTTCAACATTTTTATTCTTCATCTTCCTTCTGTCTGACAATTTTCCGGTTTTTATTTGTTTTTCTTTATTTCCTTCTTTTTCTCCTTCGTAACTTTCGCTGTTAATATCTGCTGTCTTCAGTGATGGTTAACAATGATCGATTTCGTGAGATTTTTTCTGACACGTATTTGTTTGTTATCTCTTCCATTCCCCCTGCTTCAACTAATTTGTTCAACAATAGTGAGGGGGGCCGTTTTTTCCTTTAACCACCACAAAACATTCGTTCTGCTCAAAACGCTTTTGCTTTTGCTGGTAGCGGACGATAGAAGTTGTGTTCAATGGTACACTTTTATACCGATAATCGGAGTCTTTCGCTTGTTGCCTTTAACCGATTAAGCAGCGGCATTTTTCCAACAAATACGATCGTATATGGAATTTAATATTGTAGAGAAAGTCTAATCGTAAATGAACCAACGTCCACACATGGCCAAATATCAGACACCAGAAAGATTAAAAATTACGACTGAAAAAAGTGATTTCAGCGATTTAAAATTTCAACCATAATTAGTTTTTAGCCGGGCTTAGTCATCGACAACTGGGGGAATTATCCCCGGTATACAAGAAGTAGTGATAAATCAATTAAAATAGCGAATCAGGATTGTGAAATGTGAGGACTGTATTGCAAGGTTGAGGAGATAGATAGTAGAATAAATATCGTGCTAGCTAGTAAAGATTGGAGTAAGTAATATAGCGGTGCGAAGAAGGAAAGTTATAAAACCGAGAATAAGTTGAGAGAACGGGTTGAATAAAAAGATAAAAAAGATGCTGATTAGAAAAGGGTAAGCATTAACATTTGCATCACGAGACAAGTGGATAACTCTTTCATTTTTCTCTGCATCAACACGGTATAAGAAATATCTAAAGAAAATCAGTTTAAATGTGGTGAGTTTGAGAAAGGTTTTTTTTTTTTATTTTGGGCTCGTCAAGCAAGGACCTTTCCTCAGAATCAAATAGAAAGGAAAGAAGTCGGTTATATTTTAATCCGATCAGAAATCTTTTGTGTAAAAAGGAACAAATAGCGGGAATAATTAATTTGGGAAAGAAAAGACAGGATATAAGAAGCACAGTAAGGAGTAGGAAGCCCAAAATAGGAATACAAAGCAGAACGCTCCACAGAAAGAGATCAACACTGATTGGCGTCGCAAATTACTGAGGATTGTGTGGGGAGGAAATCAGGGAAAAGCGAAATCTGGAAGAAGGCAGCAGAGAATGACTAAAACGCATACGAACAACGGAAACAACTTTAGAACGTCGAAGAGAGGGACACAAAAGAAACCATGAATAGGGAGGAAGAGTAGGCTGAACAGATAGATGAAATGAATGATTATTAGAAAAGAAGGGAGCGTAATTATCCGGTACCACGATTTGATATGGAAACTTTTACATATCGATAAGAGGTTAGCGGATGAATTTTTAAAAAAAAAAGGCGGGTAATCAGTCGCTTCATTACCAAATATGCCCGAGTGACTAGGTGCCCACAGAAAATCAATGTTAATGGAATGGAGAGAGGAAAGATTATGAATGAGTGAACGTATACGGAGGATAATAAAGTCACACGAATGATCAGGAAGAGAAGAAGATATGGCTTGAAGGGCGCGCAAGGAGTCAGAGATAATCAAAAAATTGGATGAAAGGTGATTCGAGGAAATGAAAATAATAGAACGTAGGGTAGTCAATGGTTCATTTATGAATATTGAACAGAAATAAGGAAGACGAATAGATTCTGATAGGTTAAAATCAGGACGGATGAGGGAAGTACCAACACCACTAGGCCCCCTCGAATCATCCATGTAAATGTTAACATGAGAGGGAAATAGGGAATTGATAGTAATTACGGCTGGGGGAGGTTTTTTGAAGGAGATAGTGTAAGGTCAAAATTAACTAAGACGATGTGAAATAAATGCCAGAATAGGGGTTTTGCTAGGAGTAAAGCGCCGACTATTATAAATCGAAAGGGAGGACTAAACAAGAGTAGAAGACGCGAGTGGAAGACGTTTGGCAAGGAACGATAGCCTAAATAGGATCTACGAATGGGCAGGGGTGACGAATTCGATGCAGCAAGAATAGCAGAGATTGGAGAGGATTTAAGTTTTTGAATTACATCTAGTTTACAGGGTCGGGTCTTGGACTCACAGCCATAAATAAAAGAACAATAATCAAATTTGAAACGGATAATAGAGTTGTACAGAGAAATAAGAATATAAGGATCGCCACCCCATTTAGTTGGCTACAGAGCTTTCAGCAAGTTTAACCTTTTAATAGTTGAAGCAGAAAGATACCTAATATGTTCAGAAAAGGACAAACGACTATAAAGAAAGATACCAAGATAACAGAAGCAGTTAACACGAGAAAGAGATATATTGTTTAAGGATAGATTAATCAAATCAGGGTTATAGAATCGAAGGGTAAGAATAGTATAAGAAGACTTAGAGGAAGAAATGAAAAGATTAACTAAGGAAAGAGAATATTCCAGCACATTGAGCGACGAATTGAGTGTTTCATTGACTGTTAAAATATCTTTGGACGAGGAAAAAAGGAGGATGTCGTCCGAAAAGAACAAAGAAAAGGAATTTAAACGAAGTATAGATGTTAAAAAGAGTAGGACTGAGGGAAGAACCTTGAGGAAGACCTCGGAAAATCTTTCTTGGAGCGTCGAGAGATGGAGAGGTGAAATGGATAGAACGATTCGACGTGAGATTGATAATAAGGGAAAAGAATCTGATTGGGATGTTAATTGCCGTCATTTTGTTTCTTAAAGTGGGAAGATGAACATTATCAAAAGTAGAGGAGACATCAATAAAGGAAGCTAAGGTGAAATGTTTTTGGATAAAGGACTTATATAAACGAAAAGACTAACACAATCAGAAGGGCCAATACCAGGCCGAAAGCCGAACATATTGTTAGGAAATATATTATTATGCTCCAGCTAACAAAAAGATAATTGAACGAATGCGGAGAATGATGAGATCACAGGAAGAATGTGGAAATGAAAATGAGATTGTTTACGAAACAGACTCCAGTAAGGGGAAATGAAACAAGCCGGAAGAAATCTAAACCGTTCGAAGCAACTATGAGTTGAATATAAAAAGCATGTTAAAACATCTCTTCTTTATAGTGTTATACTCAGCTTCTGAGCGTCGGCGACTACCTATTCGTACATCTCAGCTGTACAGATATAGGTAGTGTGTACACACGCAAGACTTCATTCGGAACTGATAGTAATCTTTTGATTTATCAATATACAAGTGCAGTCCCGTGTGGGTCTGCTGTGTACTAACTAGCGCGCATATGATGGCATACGTGGTGGTTTACCATTGCCTTCCAGGTGATTATTAACGAGTATTTTTAATTTAATTCTTTGTAATAAGTTCTGTCGTCGCCCAGGATCGAACTCGTGACCTCCTTAGCCGAAGTCAAGCGCTCTAGCAACTAGGCTATCGCGACGACTATTGAAACATCATGAAGACTCTTTGATCCGTCATTAAAAAGGGAAGGGTAAATAAAAAATAAATAGTGTTAAAGAATTTTTGAATATTCAAACATCGCGGAATAGATTCTGAGTGAAAGAATGGCTAAAATAAATTAGAAGAAAGAGGGAAGTCCGTAAAACTATAAGTTATAAATGACAATTTATTGTATAATTTATGGAGAAAATTTTGTAAATCGTTTTGACACATATAAGGAAAACGATTTTTTATTTAGTAAAACGCAAGTTCTGAAGTATGGACAAGTAATAAGAAGGAATAAGCTTGGGGAAGATATTGGAGGACGTTTTATAGGTGAACGTTAATTTAAATATGATCAACATATTGACAAAAGAAGGCACGTTAGTTATAGCATGTATTGCAGTAGTGGAGTTGATTTAAGGGCTTGTAGAAACAGAGAAGGCGGACATTTTGAACAAATTTACAAGGAAGAGGTCTGGGAAATATTAGAGTACGTTATAGATTTGTAAAAGATAATTAATGTACTACGAGATCCCCCCTCCACCCATTTTGTCGATAAAATGGACTTGATTAGATTTAAATTTTTGTGAATCGACAAACGAAGGTAGAGTTAATATGTTCGAAAAAGGACAGCCGACTATTTAGAAATAGACCATGATAGTAAAAATTATTAACCAAGGAAATAAGAATGTTACTTAAAGTGAAATTTGCTAGTGAAGAACAAGTAAAATTAATATAGTCAAATCTGTGATCTTTTTCCTATTCTTTCCATATAATCCCAAGCGGAAGAATGCCGTAGTATTAAGGTATATTATATATATGTCATCATCATCAGGGTGCCATGTCCGTCATCGAACGTTGGGCTAACATGCTGGAAATCTTCCGCCTATCCAGAACCGTTCGGAACAAATTGATCACTGGCAAATTGAACCAATCCGACAAATTCTGTAACCAGATTGTCATTCTGCTTCCTCACGGCCTCATCCCTGTAATCTTCCCCTGCATTATGTAGCAGGCTATATTGTTCTGGGTGTCGCATTACTCGACTAAAATACTTCAGTTTTTGCGATACTTAATTTCTCTCACTAATTGTCTTTACTCATACGTTGTAGTACTTCCGAGTTGCGCGTATTTTATCTGTCCACTTTATGCGAAGAATTCTACGATACAGTCACATCTCGGAGGCATCCACACACACACAGTTTTCGTTCTACTGGTTTTTTAATTACCCAGCTTTCGCGTCGCATACAGTAGTACCGAGAATTTTACCAGCCTCATTTTCAGATCCAGTTTTATGTGTTTCTGCTACATAATATTGTTTTTAATTTTAGAAATGCACTTCGAGCTTTTCCGATCCGAATTTTTATTTCGTTGTACATATCCCATCGATCATTTCGCTATTGGAGCCAAGGTAATCGATATTTTTCATTTTCTCCAACTTTTTCCCATAAGCTGTGAGTAGTCCTGTATGTGAATTCGAAGCTGATTTACTGATCACTAATATATATACTTGATTTTGGAAATGTTGTAATCCATAATCATCACACACGGCGGTAAATATGTACATCTGAGAAACGTTGTAGCTCGTTTAGATTGCTATCAGAATCGTGTGATCCGCAAATTTAATATTTATTATATTTCCATTTATTTTATTATCTCCCTTAAATTTTCTCTCTACTTTTTGAAAATTTTTTTCCGAGTATATATCAAACAGTATCGTCAGAGACAAGATGCAACCTTGTCTCACCTCTCTGCATATCGCCACTTCTTCTGTGTTTTCCGATGCTTACCGACTGATGCCAATAAAGATTTTTTATAATATGTGTATCTTTACGATTAATTCCTGCTATTTCTAATATATCCATCATCTTGTTGTGTTCCATCCTATCGGATGTTTTTTGGAAGTCCACAAAGCATATGTAGATTGGACGTGCAACAGCTCTATATCGCTGGATCATCATGTTAATGCTGAATAAAGCGTCTCCGGTGCCCAGCTTTTTCTTAAATCCAAACTGAGTGTTGCTCAATTGTTCATCTATTTTTTTTTTTTTTTGGTATAATCTTGTATATATTATCTGAGAAATTTTTTTAATACGGGACTGATTAAGTTAATACCGCGATAGTCGCTACATTCTCTGGCATTTACCTTTTTTGGTACTATTAGTTTTTTGTTTTTTTTTTACTTTTTTACGCCATGTACAGCCTAATGGCTAGAGGTGTGAGAACTGTTTGGATTTAAATTAGGGAGTAGAGACTGGTAGCTTGCAAGAAGGAGAAGAGTTTGTATATTTTGGTATCATTGTCTGAAAGTAGGGATTCAAGAGATTCGTTTTGGATGTATAGGTCTCTTTGGGTTTGAAATTTTGGACAATCGATTAGTATGTGTTTGATGGAGATGGGAACTGTGCAGAGTTCACATATAGGTCGAGGCTGTTTGTTTAATATATAACCGTGAGTGAGAGCTGAGTGACCTGCTCTTAGTCTGAATAATACGACTTCGTTTTTTCTGGATTTTTGATATGAAGTTTGCCAAACATCTACGGTTTTCTTTATGGTTTTTAGTTATTTTGTGTCTGGGATCTGATTCCAGTGTTGTTGGAAGGATTTATATGCGATGGATTTACTGGATATTTTCAAGTCCGAAAGAGGAACTGGAACGTTTGGAATTGGGGAGATGATCAAGGACCGTTTTGCTATTTCGTCCGCTTTCTCATTTTGACGGATGTTACAATGGGATGGTATCCAACAGAAGATGATTTCTTTGTGTGAAAATGAGAGGGTACTTGCTATTTCTTGAGAAATGGGGTGTTGTTTATTTTTATGGTAGTTTTGGATTGTGAGGAGTGCTGACAGTGAGTCTGTTAGAATTAGAATATTGTTTGTTGAGAGATCCATAGAGTAGTTTGTGGCTTATTTGAGGGCGTAGAGTTCAGTTGAGAGTACTCTAAAATGTGGCGGTAGTGGGTATGGTATTTCATTTTGATCGAGAATAATTGAGCATCCTGCTCCGCTTGATTTGGCACAGTCAGTGTATATTTCGACGAAATTTGGATATTTGGTAAGGAGGTTGTTGAAGTGATGATTATAGATGAGAGGGTTAGATTGAGATTTATTCAGGTGCGTGAGTGACAGATCTATCTTTGGGGTGTATGAGGTCCAGGGCGGATTGATATTGCTGGGAAAGTGTTGGATAATAGTGTTCTTTAGGATGATTGATTTTAGAAGATTGTTATTGTTGTTAACGAGGGAGTTGGAAGGGCTCATGAAATGGAGAGAGCTGCTGAAGTTGGGGTTTGTGAGGATGTTGAGGATAGCATTTGTGGAGATAAAATGTCGTCGAATGTTTAATGGCGGTTCTGATGATTCGCTTTGAAGGCTTTCAACAGGAGTTGTTCGAAATGCGCCTGTAATTAATCTTAGACATGTATTGTGAATGGTATTCAGTGAATCGAGTCGAGATTGAGAGGCGAATCCATACAGAGGTGAACCGTAGTCGATTATTGGTCGGATAAGTGTGTGATAAAGCTTTCTAAGTGTGAATATCTGTCGGATCCGTATGAAGTACGAGCTAGCTTTTTTAATGCGTTAATCTTTTTGAAGCATCTGCTTTTGAGGTTTTGAATTTGTGGATTCCAGGAAGCGGTGTTGTCGAAGATAACTCCGAGATATTTGATACTCTTAGAAAGTGGCAAAGGTATATTATCGATATTGATGTTAAGATTTTTCGGACATCTGTAATGCTTGCAGGAGTGAATTTCGGTGGATTTTTCTTGTGATATTCTGAGTTCGTTGTTCCGAGCCCGTTTTATTATTTGATTGACTGCTTTTTGGAGCAGGTTTTCTCCGACTTTTGGATCTTGACAGCTGATGGCTATATAGAAATCATCTGCATAGAGTGCTTTTATGACGAGAGGAGGAACCGAGAGGGGCTAGGTCGTCGATGCCGATGATGAAAAGAGTAGGGCTGAGAACAGTTCCCTGGGGCACACCATTTAGCAGTCCATGTGTACCTGAAAATGTGTTGCGACGAATTCTCTATTTTGGAGAAAGTTGAATATGAAATGTAACACATTGCCGTCTATATTGATTGAATTCGAAGCGTGCAGAATTTTGTTTGTTGATATCGTGTCGAAAGCTTTAGTAAAATATCGCCAGAAAATGATTTGTGTTATGATGGGCTTCGTTTATTTTGCTATTTCATTGGATTAGTTGGTGAAGCGTTCATCTGCCTGGTCTGAATCCACATTGAGAGGGAGATAACTTGCCGTTTTGTTCAAGATACCATAGCAGTCTTCTGTTTACTATTCTCTCGAAAATTTTGCAAAGATTCGATGTTAAAGATATTGGTCTGTAGCTGTCGGCATGAAAAGGATTTTTATCACGTTTCAGAAAAGGGATTACGATTGCTTTTCTCCATATAGTGGGAAAGGAGTGCGAAGTCCAGATATTATTGAAGATTTTGAGTAATAGATGTTTTATATTATCTGAAGTGTTTTGGAGAAATTGGATATGAAAATGGTCTGGACCATTAGTATTTTATGAAACAGTTTAAGTAAATTAGATTTGGCCTTTTTCCGGAGTATTTTTAAAATATCCACTGGTATTTAGTCTGGTCGCCTTTCTGGTTTTCGCCATTTTCATAGCTTACTCTATTTCTTCCATCATGATTACAGGTTCTGATTCGTCTTGTATATCTCTTTTTTTCCAGTCTTACATAATGGAAATATATTTTCTATGTATTGTTTCCATACTTTTATTCTATCATCATCATTAACAATTATTCAGTCTTTCTTATCAGCAAGTTTATTGGACATTTTATTAACAGGGCCAACTAATTCTTCCATTTCTGACCGCCTGGCTATTTAGTTCTATTTCTTAATTTTTCATGTTGTTGGGTTAAGGCCGCTGGCGCGCCCAGGGTAGGAAAAAACAACAACTAATTCCTCTATTTATTTATTTATTTTTTGTGCATATTAAACATATTATTTTTCTATATACATATATATATATATATATATATATATATATATATATATATATGTATATATATAAGAGTAAAGTGGAGTAGGGGGAAGAAAGAAAAAAAAGAAAAAAAAGAAAAAAAGCGTGTATTAATTAATATTTACGATTCAGGAAGAAATTAAGATAAATTCAGGCGAACTAAAATGCGGAAAAATCGATCTTGCCGATTTTTCTGATAACAATATAATCGCAATGCTGATGAAAATAACGAGATAATGTAACTCTTTCTGCCATTCGGGAAACAGTTTTTGTGATTTTATAAATGACTTGTTGAGAAACTTGATTGATTTTTTTGTTACAGTTTCTTGCGTAGTTAATTTTTCATAATATTTTAATTCATCAAAGTAAAACCACTCAAACCCAGAATGGGTCTAAGAAAATTGAATAAGAAAAGGTTTGAGGAAATGGCTCTACGCTAGGCCGAAGGAAATTTACGTTTTACACTTTTTCCTCTACCGTTATCTTCTTAGTAAAATTTTTTTTCAGGGATTACTTTATTTTTATTATGAAAACCGGATTTTTAATTGGATGTAGTTCGCGTACCGTTTTTTTTCTTTTTTGGCTTGGTTTTTGGTATTTACCATCGGAATTTTTCACTTTCCTCTCCTTTTTCTTAAATATATATTTACGTTTGAATAATTTATTTGGATCTTCCTGAAAACAGTACCAACGTTATAGTCACCATATTTTAAAGTACACCATACACCCGCACTAAAAGCGTCCAGATTTTTTTAAAAATCCTCTAAATTTTAACGGCAAGAAAAGGTTTCATCCTGTTTTTGACATTGTAAATTACAAAACCGTTGTAATTTAATTTTCCGCATTTATTAACATTTTTTTATTACCTTTTTAACTTTTCGACTTTTTTGTCATTTATATTTATCACTATTGCCCGTGTAATTACTGTCAAAGGCGATATTTTTTTAATTTTCGAAGTATCGAACTGTTTGTGTTGAACTTTTTCGTTCCGTATGTCGTGGTGGAAAACTTTGAAGGAACTGCTTCCAAATTCAACAGAATTAGCGTGGTTCTACAGAAAATTAATTATAGGAATCTCTTTTTCTGTTCATATACTCCCCATAGATGCGAGATAACCCGGGAAAAAAAGTCGCTATTTATGTAGTAATATTACCCTGAAATGTTAAGATAATAATGTAATAGAGTGAGATGGAAGGTAGGCGGAATATTTTTTTAGGAAGAGTAAAATAAATATAATAATTAGGAAGAAAAATTGACCGGTAAGAGAAAGGTACGTGTAAGGTGCTGTTGCCAGCGTTAATATTGCGCAGTATCCGAATAACTTAGACAAACAAAAAGAAGTGCTTTTACAATTAGGAAATGAACTTTTTAGCTTTTAGATAAATTATTACAAGAAGAGAGACAACAAAAAAAACGTGGAAAGAGTTAATAACTCTGCTGCTAGAAACTACTTGTCCTACGTATTAGCGCGAAACATTTAAAAATAATCATGAGTACGTGCCGTTTTGGTCCGACACAGCACAAACATATTCTCGATATAGAATGCTGGTAATGGAGATATGTAAAATATTGACGAATTAAAAAGTCGCTGAGAGATGGAGCAATAAGATAATGAAGAACAGTAGGAAAACATAGAGAGGAGAGGAAAGGCGTGCAATGAAGTAACAGTAAACACTTTTATATTAATCAAATAGTAGTGTAGTTTGATATAATTGAAAGAAGAGAACCTCCAAGATTGGAACGAGAGGAGAAGTTGAAGGAATTTAAAAGTTCTATAATATTATAAGTAAGATTATGTATAGAAGAAGTGGGAAGTGTAGGTGAGGAGTTTTTTAGGACCCATCCATTTAAAGGACTGGGAGATTGGTTGTGGGGAAGAGGAGGAAATTGAGGAACACAATTGGATAAGGTTTGTTTGGACGAGGTTTACGAAAGGTTGTGGGTTTAGGAGGGTGAAATGAGGAGTTCTTAGAGTTGATGAAGGGAAAGTGAGTGTGGCAGATCGGCCCGCATAGGAAAAGGCTAAGGAAACTAATGATTTTGATTTTTATAGTTTATCAAAAGCTATTACTTTTTAAATTTCTTTTTGACGAAACTATTTGGGACATAAATTATTAGTCGGAAAATACTGTCCTTTGCAATTGCGTCAAATGGGCGGAGCGGACAAATTGGGACATCTGGAAATAGAGTGTTTTTAGAAGATGTCCGAGTAAGTAATGTTTGGAACACAGACGTAGAGATCTTACACTTGCATTGAAAAAGAAGACGACGGTATGTAGAGATGTGGTCGGGAAGGCGAGTATTTTCAAATTTAATTTCAACTGACTGTATGGTGGAGTTTTAATACCGTCTTTTGATTTATGAATACGTCGGACAAGGATGACAGGAACAGAGGACGAAATACACCATCGATGATATCGTTATCGGAAAAGGATTAGGGAACCCCTGTGATGACTTTCTACCTAAATAATGTCTGGGGATGAACGGTTTAAGATTATTATCTGAGAAAAAGGGTTTTTGGTAGAGAAAGTTATTTGCTGAGAAGACCAACGGGAAAATATCGGGTAGGCGGTTTTTTGCTTGAGTTTTAATGCAGTCGAAAGTAATAGAGTATAAAAACGTTTAACAATAGATTTGGGGTATGGTAATTACCGATATTTTTACCAGTGGTTTCCAAGATGATTACGTAAGTGCCAGCGAGACATGAGGGAAATCATTCAGAAGTATCCGAAATGGTAAGTTTTAGTTAGAAGAGATTTGGGTTTTATGGAAGTTTACGTTTTGTTGAGATAGTAGAGACACGTTGAGGTTGATTCGTAGGAACATGAGAGTGAGGTACAGGAGTTTGGACAAGAGTTCCGAGCGAAACGCATTATGCGGTTCACGGGTAATATATAGCAATCAGTACTAGTAATTTTACAGGTGATTTCGTTTTACCCTCAGTAGGCGAACGAGAGGAATCGTTGTAGAATAAGATCACTGGGCTCAAAAAAGCTTAATTATGGCAAGAGAAAAAGAAAAGTATAAAGGAAGATTAAAACTAAATTAAACTAAGCGATAAATAATATGAATACTAATTTTTTCGGTAGAAAATAAATATAACGACGTTAGCGGTAAAATTAAAATATGCAAAAGAGACGCTTATAATATCAGTAAAAGGAAGTAATGCGAGATAATAAACGGAACGAACTCACTGAATAGGACGCTGAAGTGGCACGACACTACAATTCGATAACTTATTAAATTAAATTTTGTAAATTGAGAATATAGTTAAATTTCTCTCGAACCGGCTTACATTTAATTCTCGACGAGCCCTCGCCATTAAAAAAAAAAAAAAAAAAAAAAAGGAAAAAGTACTTGTTATATTATAATTAATAAGAAAAATTACCAAATGCGGATGGGTAAAGTAACTAGGCGTCGGAAGAGATGATGGTCAACGTGTTTAGGGGTTTGTAATAGGTGATGGTTCTAATTTAATGAGGGGATTTTAGAATGTGAGACCGCTATTGCTTTTGATCGATATTTCGGTAAATTGAAATTTTTGTAGTAAAATTAGCCCGAGAATTGGAAGAAATTTTAAAATCGCGGTTAGATAAGCGAGTATGCACTAGTCGAAAATAGTGGATGACGTGTTGTAGTTGCATATTCGCCGGAGCTGTTTTATTACATACGCAGACGTATTCGCGTCGGTCAGTCTTGTTAAAAATATGCCAAGTGAAACGGCGCGTTATTAATGTTCAGAAATTTTGTTTTGAAACTTTTTTTCCGCCGACTGAGTTTACGGTAAAAACTTTATCTGTACTGTTAAATTAACCGACGCGATTAACTTCAGCCGGAGTTATTTAATCATCGAAAACAAAAAAAAAAAAAAAAACCCGGCAAAATACGACAAAAAAAAAAGGTATTTGAAGACCTTACAACTGAATTTCGGTTAATTATAACAGCTTATACGGCCAAATTAAGACAGAGTCTGCAAAATGTCGCCTCAAGAATGCCATAGTTAGTGCTTTTGCAAGACGTAATGATGACGAAAAAGTTTTGTGCTCGTAAAATCAATCGATAAAACTACATCTATACCGTAGTGTAGCTGATTAGCTAATTGTGATTGGTGCGGGTAGAACCGGGTTCGATTCCCGCTGTCGCACACTGACACTTCCAAAAATAATTTCACTTGCGCACTGGGCTAATGTACGCAGTTGACGCGCTGAAAAGTAAAATAAGAAAAAAAGGAAAAAAAAAATTTTAATTAAACGAGAAAACGAGCTTGTCTCTGACTAACCAAATAGCAACATTTGCGTCATACATACTATAGTGTCATCGGTTTTCTAGTTTTCAAACAAATTTAATAATCATTCGATATTTACGATATTGACATGATTTTAAACAGAAAAGCTGTATCATTTTTGAAAAGATCTTTCGACATGAATATGTTTTATGGCTGCCGGTCATTCTAAAAATTTGTCCGTCCTACGAAATGTCACACGAAGTGTCCCACGGAATTTTAACATAAATTGTTACCATGGAAACGTAAAAAAAAGTTATTACTTATACATATATCGGATGATCCACTGTATTCGTTGCCGTTCGTATCAGGAATTCGCAAAAGATGGATGGGCCTCGAAGTGGATGTGTCAAACGCGTTTCGCACGGCGTTCGCAAATGTTCACATCGTTTTCGTTGACGAGTGCAGTATGGTCGGATCCGTTCTCCTCGGGCAGATAAATTCTCGACTTCAACTCATACTCGTTGTTGTCCATATGATATAAAGCTAACCTAATGACGGTTCAAAAAAAATAACCTAGACAGTTCCTATTTCCAGTGAAAGAATAAAGGAAAGGCGGAGCATAAGATATATTCATGTATGTATGAAGCGTAGACACTCGTTAAATTTTTTTTAGTTGATTTTTGCGTTTTTTTTTCCCCCACTGTACCGGTAAACCCACAAACAGTGCTCGTGACCTCGACCATATGCTGATTACGTACACCCTAGGAATATAACGTAATTCCCAGGCATTAACCCAACCCTCCAGTGAGGGACTAGGTCCGAGTTATTAATTCTTTTTACAGACTGCCAAGATCACCATGGCTACCGATACAGTAAAGTATGGCCCATAGAACGCTACAAAATCTATTAGTGATCATCATAGCATATTATTGTCCAAGCATGATTATTACAATATATAATATTAAGTGTATCTAGTTAACACGATGTCCAGCAGAGCATGGCCCGTGTAACCTTGTGAATTACCATAAAGGGTGAAAATTTGTACTGGCTCGAGTACCATGGCAGCCGTACGGTTCAGTATGGCCCATAGACTCCTACTGGTATTATTTGCGCATTTAATAAATGCATTATGCTTTATCAGGGAATATCTAATTTAAGTTATCGGAAGAGCGTCACGGCACCATTTCCGACGTTTTAACCTCCGTCTAGGGTTACCCGACAGTGTTCTAATATACATTTTGTTGATATATGGGTTGGTATTTTTACATAATTTTTCGAAGAACTTTTTATATTGCCTGATGTGAACCTCTTGGATAAACGGGATCTTTAAATCATTATGAAGAGTTGCGTTGGAGACGTATTTAGGCGCTGATGTGATAGTGCGCAGGATAATCGACTGCTTCCTTTGGATACGTGTTAGGTTACTTCTGCATGTATTCCCATACAGTTCCAAGCCGTATTTCCAAATGGGTGCGATGATGGTAAGATATATAGATCTTTTTAAGGTAAGACTTAGGTTAGACTTCTTCCCTAGCACGGGGTACAACTGTCTAGCACGAGCAGCCACTTTTTGACAAGTCTGCGCAACATGCACCCGCCAGGTGAGTCTCCGATCCAGGTACATCCCCAAATACCTCACAGAGTCCGATTGTTGGATCTCAACGTTATTTATTTTAACTCTGGGGCACGCCGTAAATCTGTTGGTGAAGGAGACATGTTGACACTTTCGTTCATTGAACCTAATTCTCCAGTTGTCCGCCCATATCTGGATCCTATTCATATGTTGCTGAACTGCTAAGCTTGCATAAATGGGATTGGTATCAGAAGCAAGTATGGCTATGTCATCTGCAAAGGATGCCAAGATAGTCTGATTTGAGACAGGTAGATCAGCGATATAAATTGAGTATAACACTGGTCCAAGGAGGCTACCCTGCGGAACCGAGGCCAGAATTTTCCTCACATCGGATTTGGTGCTATTAATTTTTACGATGAATTTTGCGTTGCGCTTTTCAATAAACTAAAGTTAGAAAATTATTGTTTTAAATGTAGTAATAAGTTTATTTCGTATATGGATTAAAATAACAAAAATGACATATATTGCTCCTACCAGACAGTCGATAGAATGCTTAGATTTCATTTATTACACGGGGCAACAACATTTTTTTTTTTGGGTGCCGGAAAACTTAGAACTGATTTTGGATATACTTGATGAGCTGAATTCAAAAATACCTAGCTTTTTTTTGTGGCAGCTCTAGTTTTCGAGATACAGGTTAATTAATTTTCATTTTTATAAAAGGCACAAATAATGAAATAATGGTACCTTTACAGGTCTAAACGGAAACGTAGTACCTAAAACTAGATTATATTAGACAATAAAAATTTCCGATAACCGTACAACTTGGACCTTTTATACTTGCCTAACCCCCACTCTTTTATACCCGCCGATATATATTACCTGGAATCTGCCACTGCTGTATCCGGTTCAGTTTACAATTAAGTTTGCGTAATTGCAATCGTGCTTTCATATGTGTGGCGAATACACTTAAAAAAAAAACGCAGAAAACCTATTTCTGCCTTTGTGAAACGGTGTTATCTTGCTTATTTCGGCGTTTACATGTAAAACCAAAATCAATCGAACAGTGACCGATGAAGGTGGTAATGTGCGATCAGACAGCGGTAGTGATTTTGAAGCAGACACAGGCAAGTCTCAACGCTTCAATCAACAAGAACTGAACTTTTAAAATAGTTTTCAGAACTACTCGCCTTTAGATAAAAAGAAAAGAATCTGTTTAAACCGGATACTAACATTACATTTTATCGTAAAAGGGAAACAGAATCTGCTGCTGCCCTTTTTCTCCTAAAGAAAAAGTACCTGGTATTCTGTAATGATATAAAAAGACTCTTAGATGCAATGGGTTTATACATATCGGACGAATGGCGTCTTTTTATTGATGGCTCAAAACGTAGTTTAAAATGTGTTCTTTTGAACAACCGTAACAAATATGGCACAATACCTATTGGTCATTCTAACATTTTGAAAGAGGAATACGAAAGAATATCACTAGTCCTGAAAAAAATTAAGTATGAAGAACATCAGTGGGTGATTTACGTCGATTTAAAAATGGCAAAAACTTCCTCCTTGGACAGCAAAGTGGAAACACGAAATATCCTTGTTTTTTATGTCTTTAAGATAGCAGAGTTAAAGATCAGCATTGGGTTAGCAAAACTAAGAAATGTCATTAGTTCGAGGAAAACAAAACGTAATCAATGAACCTTTAGTTTCAAGCGAGAAAATTATATTTCCACCTTTGGGCATATCAAGTTGGGATTTTTGAAGCAATTTGTGAAGGCGTTAAATGGACGTTGCTTCGGATACTTAATACGTAATTTCCCGGGATTAGTATGGCAATACTGAAAGCAGGCATATTTTATGGTCCTCAGATAAGACAGCTTATAAAAGATGCACAATTTACCGCAACAATCAGCGAGATGGAATGCTTGATGTTCATTTGTTGAAGATGCACAAAATTTTCTTGACAATCATAAAGCAGAAAATTACACAAAATTAGTAGAAACTATGTTTTCTAATATTACCGATTGTACTATGAGCATGAAACTTTACTACCTCCACAACCACTTAGATCGATTCCCACAAAACCTAGGTGATTATAGTGAAGAACAGGGAGAAAAATTTCATCAAGACATTAGAACGATGGAAGAAGTATATCAAGAAAAACGGGATACCCATATGCTGGCTGACTACTGTTGTAGTCTGCAGCGAAAATGTAATATATTAAACTCTATGCTAAAATGTCGTATTAAAAGAAAATTTTTCAGTGGTAAGTCACGAATGTTATATTTATCTACTTTGTGAAATAAATTCCCCTCACTATTCGTTGCTTTTAATGAAAAGCCTTGTAGTAAATACTAATATTCATAACGTGAAATGTATATGAGTTAACAAAAAAAGATTTTGTTCTAAAAGAAGTCAATGTAACGTATTTCAAAAACTAGATCTGATAGACTAAATCTAACAGTTGTTTTCGACTCTAGAGCCAAAAATTACTTAGAAACAGTTCAAAAATAGCGGTCACCAAAATGTGTGTTGCGCTGCGATATCATTTAGAGAAAATGTGGATTAGGCGTAAAACTTATATTTACATGAAAAAAGTCTAGAGTTGGTTTTCGTTAGTAGCTGTCAAGGTGGTTTGTAAACTTTACCTGCAGCCCGCCGTTATAAATTAAATTGTTTAGATGTCATAGTTTATTTAGAATTGTACAGGATTCAGTTTGGTTTAAAAATAAATAAAAAGAAAAATATTTCCGTTTATTAAAAAAAATTTTTATTTTTATTTTAAATAATTTGAGGGTTCCACAAGGCAATTGTGCCCGTCTGCGGATTCCCAACATAATTATATCGTTTATTCATAAATACACATCTTAAAGCTAATAAATCATATTAATCTTAATTACTTAATTACACTTAACTTCTATTTTCACTGAACTACGTCTAATTTCTTAAACGCAAGTACATTCATACTCACGACACATCCGTATGCCAAAACGTATAGAGATATAAGAATGCGCCGGTACCTAAGAACCGAAAAGGCTTTTTTTCTTTTTTATTAGATCATTTATATTTACTCCCTTTCCTCTTCAGTCCCTAGTCTTATCACTGTTTCTTTCTTCTTTGATTAACGTGCCGTGTCACGGATAAGATAGGAGTTAGATGGAGTGGAATAGGTTAGTGATGTCGAGGAAACGTAGGAGGCGTTCAATTTTTTTGAAACGATCAGACAGGATTTCGGAAAGATTAGATGGCTGGAGAATTTGCGTTCGGTATGAATTATAGGTGGGGCAGTTGACGAGTAAATGTTGGATTGTGACGGGAGAATTGCAAACACAGTGGGATAAGTTGTCTAGATAGGAGGTGGCTATGAATGATTTTGGAGTGCCCTAGGTCGAGTCTTGTGATGACCATTTTAATTTCTTCGATGGGAGATCTACTCTTTTCTCATTCTTTCAAGCTATCAACCAAATTTTTATTTTGTTCTTCCGTATGTTCAAATTGTATTCGCCTCTAACTTCCTTTGGTATGTATATGACTCAAAACTTTCAACATTGTCAATTTTATTTTTAATCGCTTTAGGCCTTATAAAACATAATCTGTCATAGTCTGTTCCTAGTTCCATAAATCTTTTCCCTTGTCGGTAATCTTCCTTTTTCTGTTTTATACCTTAATAGCTTATTGCCATAAAAAAAAACATTTTCGGAGACATTTCTTTATTATTATCCTCCCAAGTAGTATTCGTTATCAGATTCGTACTATATGCACATATAATGTTTAAATAATGAAACACGAAATTAATAAAAAATTAATAAAATTTTATCATCGAAACTATTTAGAAAAACTAGATAGCCTTTTCTATTTATCCTATAAATATCTACATTGTAGGCAGATCGGTAGCCTAGTGGTTAAGGTGCGCTTGACTGCTACACCAAAAGTTTCACAGGTTATCGAGACTTGTCTCGTTCCGGATCCAAGCCGCTCCCGGATGATATCCAATCTCAAATTGAATATTAGTTATAGCAGAGAAATCTGGGACGGTAAAGGCGGCCGAGAGTAGGGAACTGGCCCTCCTACTCTCATTAATGCCATCGGGCTTAGTACCCCATTATGGAAAACTTAACTTCACAGTCAACGATACCTTATCGAGGGACTTGCTTTACTTTCATCTACAAGATGTGTATAGTTTTTGAAACAGCTTTCACGCTAAACTGTAGGCAGATGATACGGTTTGGCAGTGCGAATTCAGCAGAGTCGGCAGATCTAATTTTGAAAAGGAGGTAGTAAAGGAATTCTTAGTAACCTAGTAAGTCAAATTGTTTCGAGTCCCCCTGCTGTTCCTATGCAAGTGGTTGACTGTATAAATACATCACGGACAGTCAAATTAAAAAAGTTGGTGTATAATCGATAACAACTTCAAATATTAAGACCAAATTGGCCAAAGTTTTTTGATTGTATTTTTCGTTTTAAAGCTTTTTCACTCGGCCGATCAATCGATTTTTTCTCTCGCGTCACTTCCGTCACAAGCGTTCCAACGATTTTTGCCTAGAGTCATGTTTTTTTTTTTTTTTTTTTTTTTGAATGCTCTTATCTTTTCTCCGGTCTCTTTTGTTCTCCGAGGTGTTGCTTACGTTTTGTCATTCGTATTTTTTGCTCTTCTTTATTTTCATTTTCCCTCGCGCTGAATTATAATCTGTTGCGTTTGGTTTAATCTCTACCTGTTGCTTTAAGCGTCCCAAAATGACATCGTTATTATTATTGTTATTTTCTTTTTTTATATATATAAAATAAGTTGTGGGTCTCACAGATTGTATGCCCGTTGTGTGAGTGCCCGACACTCTTATTAACGTTTATTCTAAGTATACAAAATTACACAACTATTCTCGTTTATCCTATACGTATCATAATATTAGTCAACTTAGGATTACATAAATTATAACATAGTACACACATATAAATACGTACACACACCGTAAATACTCTCATCTGCATACCGATGATATACGAGGGCAGCTAAATATCTTCAAATACAAAGAAAAGAAAGAAAATAAGGGGAAAAAACAAAAAAACCTGATCTTAAAAAAGCAAATGATTTATATACGTAATTAATAAAACATCGAATCAAAAAGTTTTAGACTCTAAACAGAAAGAATGTTAATGAAATCCAAACATTTCGTACATGTAATCAGAGTAGAGATATATCAACTTCTGCAATTAATCATCCGGGGGGGGGGGGGGGGGGAAAGAAGCCGCGGAAGGCGGAAAACGACGACGCCCTGCTTAGATAACATCAAGGAATGGACGAGAACATGATCACTAGAAAGACTCATGCAAAGGGGGGCCAGAAATAGAAGGTTCTGATGCTGACACATATGTGATCGCTCTCTTCGTAGAGTATGGCACCAGAAGAAGAAGAAGAAGAAGAAGAAGACGAATAACCCCATATCGCAAGTGATGCCTAATTCTGTAATTACGGCGATACGTTAGTAATTTTATTATTTTAATAATTAATAATAACGGTGGTATTTTTTTTTTTTTTTTTTTTTTTTTTTCAGGTCAGTTATTTTAAGCAAGTTTAGCGGAAAATTGCATGTCTTTTTTCACTGACTATGAATAAATTCTTAAATTTTCTACTAGGCGTAGCTTCTAACGGTAGTTCGTATGTCTTTCAGGAAAAAGGGAAAGTTAAAAGGAAAAAAGATGTACACCGATATGTTTCTTTTTGAAAGAAAACCAAAAGAAAAGAAAACCGAGGGGTTTGACACGATTATCCGTTGTAAGGCGCGGTTAATTTTTCAATTTTTCAACTAACTCGGAAGTAGTCTGTGAAAAAACGAAATTTTTCCAACAGCATTGTGAAAATGGACAGAGAGGGGCGGAGTTAGTCCTGTTGGGAAGATCTGCTGAAAAATTCGTTACGGCCGCATTACGAGCGAGGAAACTCGGGTACCTATTATCCGGTAATGGCTTTTTACTTTTTCTCGGTAGTGGGACGGTAGCAGTGCGCGCTAGCTGATATAGGAGTCGGAAATTTTCGACTGGCTTTTATCAATAGTTGATCACGGCGAGGAGGTCGTGGGAATTCGCGATAGGTATCGTCTACGAGGGCGAGGATAACGATGTGTGGGGGTAAACAGGATTGTGCTAGTCATCTACCGGGGGGTAAAATTTAAGCGTGTAGCGCCGACCACAATAAATTTTTCAGCATTCCGGCGAAATCGAAATCTGTCCGGACACTGTTATTATTGTCGCCGTTAATGCGTTACAATGAGCGTTATGGCGTTTTAATTTTTAATTTTTTTTTATTCCGGACGCCCCGTATAAGGTTATTGTTTTAGCAGTGTCGCGCTGGGTGCGTCTCAAGAGAACTCACAGCAGTACTGCGGACGGTCTCCTTAGATGGTAGTTTGCGTTGTCGCGCGAGCTGTTTCCGGATTGAGGAACGACGTCTGAGACTGCTCACATCGGTCTGTCTGTCACGGTAATTTACTGGCATGAAAATTTTCTTTAAATCGTTAGTTATCGGTACCGATCCACGTACGATTGTCGTCCACGCTGCTCGTCTGTCTTTTCTACGCTGCTACGGCCTCCGCCGCCGCCGCCTAAATAAACTTCCGCCCTATAAAAATTCTAGCGTATTCTTTTTTGCTTTCGTTTTTCCCCCTTTTTTTTTCGCTTTTTCGGTCACTTCAAAAGTGTGTGTTCTGGTGCGTAACACGTCTCGCGAAATAATATAATTAAAATTCGTTAAATACGATTTATTTTTCTTTCGTTTTTTGCTTCGCGCCGTCTGCGTGTGCGTCAGTGTGTCCGTTCCGTACAACAGTTGTGAACCCCCTCAACTTTTCTAATTGGTGAGTTAATTATAATTTCATTTCACGCGCCATTAACACGAAAAATCTCGGTAATGGTTTTTAATCCCCCCCCCTCTCTAATTAACGGGTTTTTACCGAAATCCGCGACGATTTCGAATAGATCGGTTTCCCGTTGGAACAGTCGACGTGTGTATTTAGCAGTTTTCGAATTAACGAACGGTCGTATTTCGCGTGAATTGATTAATACCTACACGGTTTGGTTAGAGAATGACAAAGTACCATCGCTTATCCAGCACGCTTATACAATACGTGTATCTAAAATTATAAGATACGCGCGCTATGTGTATACGTTAACGCGTCTATAATTAGGTATTTCATAGCGGATTTTTTTTTATCGAAAGAGAACATTAATAATATCGGGATCTTCTTAAATGATTTTAGAAATATTTACGCTGTTTTTTTCCAATGATAAGGTTCCACCTATCGCCGCCGTCGCTGCGGTGTTTGTTACCGGCTCGATGAATTTTTTCCGAACATAATGTGGTCGGAATTGGGGTCGCCGCTATGGGGTAATTTCTTGGGCCGATATTTTTTTCTTAAAAATTTCGAAATACTAATTTTGTTTTTAATCAAAGTTTTTTTTTTTTGATCTTCCAACTTGCGACGAAATTTCGGTTTCGGTCGAATGATTAAAACATTTCAGTTACGGATTCGAAGCTGAAACGTCGAAACGTAGCTTTTTCAGTTGCTTATTATGTATTATTTCGATGTTCCGTTAAAATAGGAGCTTTTCGTGTTTTCGATGAAAACGGGGACCTGAGTTTTTATCATAACTTATCGAAAAAAAAAAGATTAATGCGTAGTTTTATAAAATAAACGAAAAAAAAAAATCACACTTTCCTTCTGATATTAAACGAAAGAAAAACACTTTTTAAACAATCGCACTTTCCTTCTGATTACGGTAGAATTTACTAGACATGTTCGCAATTTTTCGGTTTTTTAATTTTGTTCCTGCAACAAATCGCCCGGTAAATAGAGTTTTCTTTTAAGATCTGCAGCGCTAAAAGATTGAAATAATACAAGTCGTAATGTTGACGTCGGCAAGTTTGAGGGGAAAAATTAGTAATCGGCATTTATCAATTTTTTTAGCCTCAGAACCTCTCCTAGAGATTCCGTATCGTTTGATCGTCAGGAAAAGTACGCTACTAATCGAACTCCGATTTATAGAGGATTTTAGGTGCTCGAAAAATTCAGCGTTTCGATGGCAGTTCGACATGGTCGTAACAATTGTATAATACTTTTAAACGGCAGCTTTACTTCTCTGAGGGCGCTAAAATCGACTAACTCGGCCACACCTTGAAGACTTTTGCGGACCTGACGGGGTTCAAATCTTGTTTCGAATTTTGATACGCAGTAAATAGAGTGTTTCAGCGCGAATGTAGCTATGTGTGTTGCAAAAATGCTTACAATTAAAACTTTGCGAAAATTTTTTTGGTCACTTTCTTTTACCATAGCGTCTGGATTTGGCAGAAAATTAACGGTCGAATAATATCGATATTTCGTTAATATTTATAGCGCCACATTGCGTGACTAATGATTATATAGCGTCGTACGTTGGAAGGGACGAATTTCATTAAACTTTTGCTGCCCTTATTATTAATCCGGTGTAGATTTTATCTTCAGTAATCTTTCTTGCCTAATATTTTATATTAATATAACATAGCGTAAATTTGGAATTTTTTAACCATTCGACATAAATATGATTTATTAAAGAACTATATATATATATATATATATATATATATATTAATTAAAACATAATTCTTTGGCTGGGATTCGAAAAAATGTCCCAATTTTATGTAACGCAGAATGCCCTAATTTTATGTAACGTTTATTATATTTTATAGGATTTTTGTTATTGTTATTTAAAAAATGTCACAATTTTATGTAACGAAATATGTAACGAAAAATGTAATGAAACAATATCTTAATTTTATATAATGAAAGTTAAATATTAGGATAGGATTTTTGTGATTATGTTTTGTTTTTCTTTTTGTGTTGATGCCAGTAAGAATTACGTTGTAAATTCCAATCATTTCATACAAAGTATAGAAAAGAAAGAGCCAGAAATGAAAGCAAGAGGGGTCAAGGGGCACAACCCCTTGCGAGGCCAAAATGGCCAAGTTATATATATATATGTAATAAATACGTGTACACATCACTCTATAGAAAGATATTCACGATACGATACATTATACATTTAGTTTGTTAGTGAGTTTTTATATCATAATTTCAAATATGTATTTTAATTTGTATGAAATACATTGTCCCTCAGTATATATGTATGTATATATATATATATTTATATTTATATTTATATTTATATTTGTATTTATTTTTATATGATTGCAATAATGATAATAATAAATGTGTTACTTATATAGAAAATTAATTTAAAATAAAACTTTATTATAGAATTTAATACATATAAGCTAAAGAAGTTTTACTTCCTCCGCGTGTACACACTGATACACGCATCATAATTTTTTGTAATTGTTATTTAAAAAATGTCACAATTTTATGTAACGAAAAAATGTCTTAATTTTATATAATGAAAGTTAAATGTTAGGATAGGATTTTTGTGATTATGTTATTTTTTTTGTGTTGATGCCAGTAAGAATTACGTTGTAAATTTTGATCATTTTATATAAAGTGTAGAAGAGAAAGAGACAGAAATGAAAGCAAGAGAGGTCAAGGGGCAAGCCCCTTGCGAGGCCAAAATGGCCGAGTTTTTATATATATATATATATATATATATAAACAGTATAAAATTAATTTCATTATTGGAATTTACATGATTTAGAGAAAATTTTTTAATACATTTTACCTGGAATATGTCATTTGTTGTTTAAATTTTACAAAGAAATCTTTTATATTCAATAGATACTTTTATTTATATATATATATATATATATATATATATATATATATATATATATATTATTACTAATCGGGATTACGTAAAATTCTACCAACTTAATTAATTTTGGTATTTGTCACGGGTTGTTTTTGTTCATGTTTTTTTGTGTGTAACTTATAATTCTTGTCGAGAAAATACAATAATACGCGGATAAAAAGAAATATTTTAATTAACGCAAAGTGTTTAAACGCTGAACAGCCTCCGGAACATTCGACCGTTAACGAGGTGGTCCTTTGATCGCTGCCGACCACAAATTCGAATAAGAGGGAAGAAGAATTTACGCTAATAATTAGTTTTCTAAAAACGCAAAATACAATTTAGTCAAATTAACAATATTCGCCGACTGGTTTTGGTTAAATAGTGTTGCGGTCTGTTGGTATAATTCTAATTTAGTCCGTGATTAGTCTCGGTGTATATTATTGGCATTCATGCTTGGAGCGAAACATTTATAATTACGAGCGACCTGCACTTTTCGAAATGTACAAAATAGTCATAGCATCTGAAACAATCAAGCAATGCAACGGAGGCCGTTAGATTCTTAGAGGAATCGAAATTTAAAAAAAAAAGGAAAAGGTTTTCTCGTTTCGTTCAAAGAATCGGGTTTGTATGTGCCCGTGCATGGGCGAATTACAACCGAAACGCATTATTATTCGCCGTGATTAGTGAGAGGGACGGTGTTAGGTAGGCCAGGTGTCTCTCGAAGGTTTCGCTAGTTTCTATTATTTTAAATACGGTCGATTACTGTATTTGAAAACTACTTTTGCAGTAACGAACTATCTATTATATAAGCAATTCATTGACTAGAAAATAATTAATGTATATTAAAAAATTATTACATCGACGTATTTTTCGGAGACACTTGGTGAACTTCTGAAGCATCCGGAACACGTTGGTGTAATCATTTTTTAATATACATTAATTGTTTTCTAGTCCGTGAATTGCTATATAATTTTATTAATTCGGAAAATATGTGTGTAAAAAACTACTTTATTAATAAACTATTTATTGCGTCGAATTTAACTGTTTTTTTCGATGTTTCATGCGCTGTGTTTAACTACTAGGGTTATTATAGTATGACACCTAAGAGTATTCAGATAGATCGGACGCGTTGACGTAAGCCACACGTAAAAGTCAGTTTTGAGAGAATTTGATATGCAGTAAAAGAAGGGCAATTAAGAACTAAATGATGGTGTATTATCGTCAAAAGAAGAAAAAAAAGAAGATTCGGAAATTGATAGTTGTGCGAGAGTTATGTGTGACCTATTCGCGAACAGTTCAAAGAATGTAATTCGATCTGGAGGCCACCGGTAGTCGGTTTTATGCTTCTGAGGACTTGTTGACCTCCATTTCCGTTTCTATTTCGTAAAGATAGATGAATAAGTGAGAAAGTGTAGAGCATCGTTCTTTATCATAGTCGCAGAAAGGAAACGTTAGGATTTGAATTTGACAGTTTGTATAATAAACGGTGAATCTTCCGTACTATAGGGAGGGGGTTATCGAAGTTATTCTTTTAGAGATAAACTGAAAAGAATCCAGCGAGTTGGTCATGAGTTTTGGAAGTGCTGTTAGTTGCTGTTAATGTCATGTTAAATACAAAACATTATCGCGTATTTTTTTTTTTTTTACGTTTAGTGCCGTACAGGAATTCCGAATCACTCTGCTACACCCGGCAATTCGAACGGAAATATTTTGCCGGTTATTCATCGTCTATATTGTCTTTGTCCCGTTTGCTGATGATCTACGTAAGTTGTTTCCTCTGTTACTTGTATTATATTTAAGGGATATCGCATTTTGCGACCTTTTTCTTTAACGATGTATCTAAAGACCGGTGTACGTTCATGGTGGTACAGTAGCTGAAAGAATAGAGATTCAAAGTTGAGCTAAACCAGTAAGAAGTTCCGGTCAGATTTTTGAATTTTTTCGGTAAGAGAACGGGAATCGACTTCAAGTACGAATTAGCGTTATCAAAGTGTAGAAAAGGTAATCCTTTAAGGATGTAACAGTTTTCATAAAGGACTGGTGGGGGTACCAGCGGGGCTCACAACAGAGGAGGAAGAGGAAATAATAGAGAAGGAAAAAACAGGGAAAAGAAAAAAAAAAAAAAAGGAATTCCGGGAAAAGGAAATATAGAAAAAATAATAAACGTGAGAATGCGCGACAAAACAAAAAGAGGTACGTAGATTAGCAAACAACAAAAAAAAATAGATTATAGTCATATCGATAAATACAAAAATAGATTAAGATGTAAAATAGATATTACACGAGCATAATGTGTAGTTTTATTTTTTTTATTTGTTTTTTCATACATGTTTACAGCGTCACAGACTAGCAGCGTGACATTGACAGTTGGGTTAAATTTGATTGTAGAGGTTAGTGTATCTTCGAGAAACTTGACGAGGGCGGAAACAGAGTTGTCTGAGTCTTCTAACAGTGCTGTGGTGGAGAAGTTTTTGTATGATAATTGACACACTGTGAAAGTGTGTGCCTGAGGAGCAGTCAAGTAGAAGGTGGCGAATAGATATCGGAGCGGCTGAGCAGTTTTTAGGCAGTGACTGGGTGAGGGGTGCGAGTAAAGAGATGGCCATGTGTGAGAAGAGCATGGCCGAGGCGTGGACGCGTGCAAGAACAACTTGGTGTCTTCTGTCAAATGAGAGGTTTGATTTCCATTTTCCAAATGAGTAATTTAAGTTAGTTAAAACGTATGAATATAATTCGTCGACATTAGTTTGACGAAAGAAGTCAATGTAATTAAAAATAACTACATATATTTCAGAAAAAAAAAAAAGAGGGTAAACAGTAACGATAGTCAGAAAGCTACACATAGGATAGGATTTATCAAGAGTTTAGAATGAAGAATACATCTGTGCCAGAATTGATTTTCGATGGGGCAAGTAATCCATATATATATATATATATAAAAATTACAACGTAATTCTTAGGTCGGCCCCAATTAGAAAAAATGTGCCAAAAAAAGTCTCAATTTTATGTAACGTTCGTTATATTTTAATGCTTCAAACTTTTCTACATCTATTGTTTTCGAACTAAAAGGCGTGTATTACGTATAAATGTGGCAAATCTTCGCTATTGCACAGATATATTAATTACAACGTAGTTCTTAGGCCGGCTTCCATTAGATATTGCGATCAAAAAGATGTTCCAATTTTACGTAATGAAAAAAAGTCACAATTTTATGTAACGAAAAAGTAGGAGGTTATATGTTTGTCGCGTATGTTTTTTTGTTTTTTTTTATATTTGTTCGTTCATAACTCATATTTATATAGACTGATTTAGAATTGCATTGTAAATTGTGATCATTTTATACCAAGTATAGAAGAGAACGAAACAGAAATGTAAGCAAAAGGGGTCAAGGGCCGCAGCCCTTTGCGACGCCAAAATGGCGGAGTTTATATATATATATATATATATATATATATGTGTATATATAGATATACATAGGGAGGAGTTTTGAGTTTACGTTATGTGTTTAAAATTTCCAGGTTGGCGAGGATTTTAAGCATTTTACAGAAGAACGTCGCGAAAGATTTTTTTTTCTTAAGAATTTAATCGTTAACCGGATTGGTAATACTTATGATGGAAGATTGTGTTTGTGTTTTCGACTAAGTCGGACGTTATTATCATTTTTATGGATGTTTGATGTTTTGAGCATTTAAAGGATGGTTAGAGACTAGAGAAATATTTAAATTACCGGTATAGTTATTGATTGTTACCTTTACATGTCCTAATATTTCTTAAAATAAACTTTATTTATCGGCGAACTAGGAAATATGACGAAAATTACGTTTTATTACATCCTACTCCTTTCCTTTTTAAAGAGTGTCTTCTCTGTCGAAATATCAGCGAAACGGACATTGCAGAATTTCAATCTCTTCCGTCTTAATATTTAGTTCGACCATTGGTCAGCAATCATAGTACCGTCGACAGACTCGTTTGTGGAATTTATTAGCGAGTATGGGAGTAGTAATATATTAACGAAGAAAATGCGAGATTATTAGGAAAAAGAAGAATTTTGTAGCAAGGGGAGGTCGTTAGACGAGCTGAAATGTTTATTAAAAAGAAGAAGGAAGAAAACGGGCCAAAAATAAAAAAACATCGGGAAAAGAAAACGCTATGAAATATTAGTAGACGCAAATCAGTAACCATGGTATTCTGGAAAGCTAGCGAACTGGAGACTTTTTTCACCGCAACAGTGTAAGGGAAAAAAAAATCGAAACATAGACGACTTCCAACGGCATCTGTTTTACGGGCGAGCGGTATCGATGAAACGAACTTGGAATAATAAACGTCGTAGAAGAATTATTCTAAATCCGAATGTGCTTGAAAGGAGAGGAACCGTTTAAAGTCGAGATACTTCCTAGAAGCTAAACGTTTCTTTAATAAAAGCTATTCTTCATGTATATCGCAGCGTTTTGCAGTATTGTGGTCGTGAAAATTTCACCAGAGTCAAATGCCTCATTTGTAAATTTTTATAAGTAAATGCTAAAATCACTTTTGTGTGTATGAGAGTAGATTGTCGGGCAAAGAAGCAAATGATTTGGCGCTACGAAAAAATCTCGATGCTAAGAAGAACGGTTTGCGAACGAAAAAAAGTTAAAGAAGGGCCGATGTTACAGAATATCAGTTTCCGATTGCGCCGGTTAGTGGATAAATAAAATACTCTCGCGTAATTCGGTAATACGGATGCTTTAAGTTATTACTGTAAACTTCTAGGCGCGTACTATAAAAAAAAAAGTAAAGTAAGTCCCATGACAGGGCGTCGGGGATTGTGAAGTTAAGGTTCACAGTGTACTATGTCTAATTGGCCAGCTTACTTATTTTTCCTGTTTATTTTTTTGTTTCTCAGCCACGAACGAGAATAAGTAATTTATTCTGTGGCTGGTTTATTTCGTTTTTTTGATCGCGATAAATTCGAAATTAATTTCGGATTTATTAAAGCTTAACGATATTTCCAAAGAAACTGTTATTCAATGCTTAAACGGGCGAAACATAGGCTATGTTTCTCTTTTCCTGTTGCAAACTTGATATGAAAGTCTAAAGCGAAACGGAGAAAAATATCAGGAGTAACAACGTTTCTTCAACTGGTCAATCGCCTTAGTTCGAAAACAATCTTTCCAGGATAAATTCATGATGTTCCGAGTGATCTGTTAGTTCAGCTCGATTTTGGAGCAAATTCAACGAGACTATCTTATCGACCTATATATATGTATATATATATATATATATATATATATATATATATATATAAAAAACAAGAGAAACAATAATAATAACTGTGAAGCAAGTCCGTCGCATACCTTTAGCTAATGAAATGTGATATATTTATAGATACAGTTTTTATTAAATATATATTCAAAGTCCTCAATCTGTGGGCAGTATTTTTAGTAATTCATATTGACGGTACAAAAAGTCGTTTCATCTAATTGATTTTAATCTGATTAATGAAAACATTATTCATATTTATTATTGTAGTACTTTTATTTAGACTTTTACGTTTAATTTATATTTACCATGGTAATTATGTTAGTAAATATTTTATTCGATTTTGCTTCTTTTTTTTTATATATTTTACCATTTTATTTTTGAATCAATAGCGCGTGAACACACTGAGTCACATGACATATAGCAGTTGTTTTTTTTTTGTTTGGCACGTCAACAGTGGAACTTACCCAACGAAAAAAATTGTACATTGTATAAGAAAAAGATCAGAAATTGGGTAGATAAAGCGTTATGTCAATAAAGCCGATTTTACCCGAGGAAATGTATAAGTAACGAGTTTTAAACATAGCTTTGTCCTTTCCTCCTTGTATTTAGGAAGAGAATAGAAAAAAAATTAGGTAAATATGTCAGTTAGAATGGGGGGCGTTTTAGGTATGTAACCGAAATGCTTAGCGTCTTTAAATATATAGATAATTTACGATTGTTTTAAAAGAATTATATTATATACTTTAGAAAGCGTAATAGGGGATAGTTCCTGACTACGATCTAAGCGACTCAAATAGATTCATTGAGATGTACGACGTTCGTTATTCGCTGCTTGTCCGGGCTGTGGGTCGGACATATCGAGAAAATTTTTTCCCCAAGGTGTACGAAGAGGATACTGTGATACGGAAGATGTTGTAGTCCACCTGTCGACTGCGGCGGGAATAACGAAAGATTATGGAACAATGGTAGTGGTAAAAACCTCACTTTCGGAAACTATTTCCTACATTATACGGAACGGAAATCGCGATCTTTCTGTCGTTCTTTACTGCACATGAGTCTTATAGAGCCCATGGAATGACGGTTGTGAGCATCAAAGAGTTATGTTTAATTTTTGTACTTTTTGCATCTTCATTCATATAACGTATTTACTTCGCGTTTTTTCAAAATCGGACGACGACGCAGCCACCGAAGCTAGAGCGGATGAAACATTTAGTCTCTCGTTGTACACAGATTAGTAATGCGCCGCTGTTATACTTACCGGAAGAGATTTTAATATGACCGGAATCTTACTATGGGAAACTTGTAATATTACAATCTCGGTAATTTCGAAATAGTTGGAATTGGCTTGTATCTTTTAATTTTTCTCATTGTAGTATGCTTACCGTGTTCAGATATCTACAATTTTTTTTCCCTCGTTGTATATGTTGTATGTTACGCGTAAATAACAATTGCGCGGGAACATTAAAACATCGCGAAGTGCGATTTGTTCAAATTAAAAGAAAAATTTGTATATTTCGCGATGTTTTCTTATATATAATGCGGAAAAAAGTTTTTTGAATTTGAAAATTTTTATAAGAATTACACGAATGACATACATGTTGGCCATGTGAAAAAAAAATCTTTTCAAATTGCAGAGTAAAAAATATATATGTACTTAATATATTTGTGGAGGTAGGGGACAGTAATTTTCCGTCGTTAAATTTTTCATTTCGTCTCTCAGTGATAATTTTGATCAGTGAGAATGTCAGTATGTGGCGATGTCCCAGTACTCGGACAATCGACCGATTAATCGTAAATTAGTCTTTTATCGCGGACCTTCCACTACTAGTGATTAAATTAGTTATTAATCTGTTAAGAGCGATTAATTTTTTTCTGAGACGAAGCATTTCTTTCGAGCTAATTACCGGGGCCTAAATAATAAACCCCCTGCCGGTATTTGACGTCATTAGCTCTCGCGAGAAATACTGTTGGCGTCGTAATTTTAGCGTCGCGAGAGATACACTCTGCTCGCCGGATTATTGAAATTAACGAAAAACGCTTCGCCGCCGATATCGCGAAATGAATTCGTGTAAATAAGCGACCTATTATTTTCGTGTATAGTTTATTCGTGTAATTTGTTCGGTACGCGACGGCGAGAATAAAGTTAGTTTCTATTTCGCGCGATAATTAAATTTTTTCGACTGGAATTAATTTTCGGGCCGGCGACTTAATCATTTTCGGTAGGTAATATTCAATTAGAGGGGGAAAAACAACAAAAAAACACCGTTCAAGGTCGTACGGGAGGAAACGGGTTTTTACGTCACTTTTCCCGTTTCCCCGGGGATATTGTCTTCGTTCGCGATTGTTATTTTTTTCGTTTTTGGCAAAATATGTGACATATTCTTAATTGCCAATTGGCAGATATTATTAATGTTCCTGTTCCTAATTAAAGTAGATTAAATCGGTTGTTTTTTAATTATTCGCTCTTTTCGAATTTTTTTTCTTCTTCTTTTTTTTTCTTTTTGCATTACGCTCTTTACGGTACGTGTGTTTTTTTTAAAAAAAATTATCGGTTGATTCTCGTATTGATGACGTCACCGCCGTGGTTAAAAATACCCGTCGCAGATTTTATCCGCGTCCTAGCGGTACCGTATCAGAAAGAGCACAGAAAAGGTTTTTTTTTTTTTTTTTATCCCCTTCTTTGGGCATGCCAGTAACGAACCAGTTAGATGTAGATTCGGTCAGATATTGATATAGAATAAAAGAACTGAGGGTCAGAACAACGGAGATCGATGGAAACGATAAAATATACGAAGTGCAATAAGGATTAGGAAGTTTATTCTTTCCTAAAGATTTTATTCAGCCATCCGTGGGTAATGTTGAACATTTACGGCCATGGTTGTTTGTAACCTTTTTCCTAATTAAATATTATGTATCTTTCATTAGTTAACATTATTCCTTTATCAACTGGTTGGTGGCCAAATGGCTTGATAGTTAACTGAAGTCGGGACAAAAAAAAAAAAAAAAAAAAAAAAGGTTCAAGTGATAACAGATTGGAGTAAAAAGAAGTACGTTCGTTCACGAGGGATGGACATTTACAGGAGATATGATCAGGCTCGTAGATGGTTTCGTTGTCAGGATGAAGAGAGCAACTAGGAGATAGTGTGAGACGAAAACGAAAACGTGGGGAAGGAAGAAGAGTATGATTGGAACGTAAATGAATGGTAGAGACAATAACGGAGTGGCGAAGGGAAGGAAAATTGTAAAACCAAGGCCGGGTAGGAAGATTAAGTTGGGTGGAAAAATTTAAGAGGAAGGCTAACTGGAAAAAGAGGAAACGTAAAAATTTCACCAAAATCTAACATGAAACTTTTTACACAGTGAGAGCAAATTAGAAGCGGGAATTTTAGTGAAATAAAAGCGGGATGATATAGCCAATCTGAGCCAAGGAATCTGCCATTTCGTTACTCTCTATCGCGACATGGCTACGGACCCAGAGCATATCAATGCGGATAGCATGAAGAGAGATTGGAGTGTGAATGAGAGAGCGAATACGGAGGATAAAAAAATCAGAGAAGTGAGAGGGGAAATGTGAGGAAATAGCTGTAAGAGCACACATGGAGTCAGAGATAATTAAATATTTAGAAGAAGATCGTTAGGGGGAAATATAAATTATGAAACGTAGAATATTAGCTCGGCCGTGAAGATAGTACAAAAAGAAGGGAAACGAAAAGATTCAGAGAAATTTATGCTCGGAAGGATGAAAGAAGCTTCAACTCCATTAGGCCCTTTCGAAGTAAAAATGGTCATGTAAGAAGGAAAACGAGATTCGATATAACTGCGGGTCGGGATGTTAATTGCTATCATTCTATCTCGAAGAGTAGGACATTATCAAAAGCACTGGAAACATCAATAAAAGTAACTAATGCATACTGTTCATCGATAAAACATTTATAGATATTAGAAAAAAAAAGACTGACGCAGTCAGCAGGACCTAAGCCAGGACGGAAATTAAACATATCGAAAGGAAAAATGTTATCGTGTTCGAGTCACCGGACCAGGCGCTTGTTAATCATGCCCTCAAATAGTTTCCTGAGACACGATGCTAGGGAGATCAGACGAAGGGAGGAGTTTTTTATAAGGATAGGAAGGATAATAAAGGTGTTCCAGGCAGGAAGTGTGACTCCTTTGGACAGAAAGGAGTTAAATATACAGAGAAGGGATTGGAGAGCTTAATCGGATAGCTTTTTAAGGACGGAGAAGGGAATACGATCACGGCCGGGGGTGGGGCCAGAAGATTTTTTAAGAACGGATTTCAATTCATTAATATTAAACGAAGAGGTAAGGAAATGAGGGTTAAAGTCTTCTGTAAATGAAAACGGACAGGATTCATTAACGTTGGAAACATAAGCAGGAGCAACAGCATCAATAAAAGAAGACAAACTATAGGAGGAAATAGTGTAGATAGAAGGACGTTCAGAAGAAAGGAATTTGAAAGCTCTGACCATTTTCCAGATATGATAAAGGGGAGTAGTACTCGAAAAAGAAGAACAGAAGTTTTCCCAAGAGAGGATTTCTTAGAAGATTTTAGTATAAGCCTAGCTCTTGCATTGGCCCTTTTGTAGGCAAAAAAGTTTTCACGTGTAAGATACGTCCGGGAAATTCTAAACATAGCGCGACTATGGCCGAAAGCGGCATTGCATTCTTCGTTCCACTAGAGGGACGACGCTGAGGGAGGAGAAGACAACGAAAGAGCATTTGTAATAGAATTTAGGAATAGATGGTAGTGGAATACAGGATCAGAGCCATGTAGAAAGTTAGGAAGCGTAGAATCAACTAAGGAATGGAACGGAGCCCAATTAGGTTTGGATAAGTTCCATCAAAGGTAATGGAGAGGTTTGAAACAAGAAAGAGGAGAATTCTGGGGAGTAATTAGAATAGGAATATGATCACTACCGTAGGGGCCTATGAGAATTGACCAATTATAGTCAAAACCGTCAGAAGGAGATGAAAACGTTAAATTGAGAGAACTGTAACTAGATGGACTCTTGTAATAGGTAGGAGAGGGATCATTAAGGAGAATTATATATCGGTCGGAAAAAACAAGATTTTCAAGATCAGTACTGTTGTTGTTATGATTTGAGCAACCCCATAAGGAAGACCGAGCATTCCGGTCACTCCGAATGATAAATATGGATGTGGGACAGACGTGAAAAACGGAACTAGAGGAAAGCGACGAATATCGCAACTAGGAGGAACATAAATAGAAATAATGTTAAGCGGACGAACTGTGTTGGAAGGGATGGAAATGTGTACACAATATTAGGCTGATTAGGACTAGAAGGAGAATTAAAGAAAACATCATGAGATTGAAATAGAATGCCGCGTTCCTAATAAGGATTGCAGATCCACCATAACCATCGTCGCGGTCGCATCTAATTGTCTTATATCCTCGAAAATTAATATTCATATCCGACCGTAGCCATGTTTCAGAAATAAGAGCAACGCTAATTTATGAATGCTTAACAGACTTTCTGATGGATTTTTGTTGGCTCTAAGGCTGCGACAGTTCCACTGTAAAATATTGCATATTACAATAACGTAAACAAGTGTCAAAGTGCCTCAGTTTCAAAGATTTTAAGACAAGAATACAATGCATAATGACACGAATAAAACCAATATATCTGAGCCCGGCAGTGATTTTAGTCCCAGCAGCGGCGGTACATTAAAATATTGAAAAAACAACAACTGCAGCATGTCTGCCTCTGGGAAATAGTGTTTTAAAATCCAGAACAGGAGGAGATTAATACGAAATTAAATAGTAATAATAATAATAATAATAATAATAATAATAAGAGAAAAAGGAGAAAACAGAAAATGGAAAGAAAGAAAAACAGAAAAAGCAAAAAAAAAAGGAAGTGTGAGAAAAAAACCTAGCTCCGACTGCGTTCACTTACACTTTGTAGCGTGAGTGAGAAGAATAATTAATTAAGGTAAATGTAGGTAGATAAAAAAAGAGGTAGGGAGTCAACAAGGGAGGTGGAAGAATCAATATTATTGGATGCGAGAAGTTCTAAAATAGCTTCTGCTATAAAGTTAGTTTGTAGGAAAAGTAGTGAAGGAGGGTGCGTTAGAAGTAGAAATGGGGGGTAGGACTGGAAGCATGATGTACTAAGGAATTACTATTAATAGTGGTAAAATTTCTGATAGAGGAAGAACTATTAAGATTCCATCTATTAGAGGACGACAGAAAGCAGTTAGAAGGAAGGGCAGGAAACTGTGGGGAAGGTTTAGAATAGTATTTAGAATTAGGATGTTTATGAAAATTCAGAGATTTAGGCCGCGGAATAAATTTAGGAAGCGTATGAGAGAGCTTAGAAGATACACTAGAACTGGAAGTAGGCAACGAAGCGCGTTGGGCATATGAAAACAGCTGGGAGGCTAAATTACTTTTTTTTAGACTAGATGCTTCGTGAAATGAGATGTTCTCGAATGCTATAATGCGCTTAATTTCTTTTTGTCTCAGCCATTCCGGGCATGTACGATCATAAGCGCAATGAGAGCCTTTACAATTTCGGCAAAGAGGGGGCTCTTGAAAATTGCTAGAGTCTGAGAATGGATGTTTGGAGGCACATATATATTAAGAGGAACTACGACAGTGACTGGCAATGTGCCCGAAAAGGAAACATTTCCAACACTGTGTAGGTAGTCACGCTAGGCGAAACAGGAAAACGGAGTTTATAGATGGAAATAAATTCTGGAAGGACGGATTTGTGGAATTTAATTTCTATGAATCTGGTCGGAATTTTAATACCCTCGGAGGAACGATAGATACGACGAACGGATGCTATGGGAATTGATGATTCAATCCCCTCCCTAATATCGTCTTCAGAAAACGAAGGATGGATCCCTGAAATAATGACTATTCTGCATAAGGTACTCTATTAGAGATGTAGGCTTTAATATTTTTACTAAGGAAAAAGTCAGAACCTTTTTCCTTTACCATGAACCACTTCCAATCCTGTACCTTTCTTCGAAATTTGTTTCTATCTTTTATTTCTTCTTCGTTTATTTCCATTTCTGCAAGGTCACTTTTCACCCCCCGAAATCAGTTTCGCTTTGTGTTCGCGTTTTTGTCAAAATAGTCAAACAGTTTCTTTATTATCCTTTTTCCGTCCATTCTTTTGAAATGTCCGTACAGTTTCACTCCTCTTTTCCGCATAGTGTCACTTATTTTTTATTACTATTATTATTACTATTATTACTATTACTATTTTTAAATAGGTATCACATTCGTCTGCAGGCACTATACATGGGCCCTAAATTGTTTAATTCTTTACCATCTTCCGTAAAACAACAATTACGAAATTATAAATACAGAAGAAAGAACCTTATTGATTACATTTCTGACGAAGACGTTCACTGATTCATGCCTTCTCTCACTTTTCTTACACTGACTTTCTTTCCTTCCCCTTAACTTTCATGAATGCAAAAATACTACTCGTATAACTGATTTCATTGTCTAACTCAATCATATTATTATTATTATTACTACTATCGCTATTATTATTATTATTATCGCTACTGTTATAATTTCTATTTATTATTCTTATATTATTATTATACTTTTTATTAATTTTCTGCAGTTATCCTTCCTGAAGTGTACCCGAGAGACATTTTGTAAGTTAATATACATCTTGGTATGCATGAATGCATGGGTGTATGTATGTATGTATGTTAAATGTAGATGCTGATACTGTAGGACTCAGGCTGTGCGTGGGGGTCAGATGCTGTTAGAGTGTGGGAACTTCAGCTATGTTGAGTTACAGGTAGTTTACATACAGTATTCGTGTGAGGGTTGATTGCCCAATCTCATGTGAGATGCAGCTGAGTCGTCTGGATAAAACATACATTTGAGGTATATATCGATAATTGTAAGAGTAATTGTACAAGCAGATGAGAGTGCATATGTAAACACTAAAATATGGACGCATGTACACGTTTATAGATAGCTAATATTTATTCATTTATCTTATTTATTGTAGTTTGAAGTGTATGTGTAAATAGTAAATCCCAATTATATAATACTTACGACTTATCAATGTTTGAAATACATATGTGTGTAAATACTATACTGAATATGGTAAAATTAAATTCTGTAAGCAGTGGCCAAATAATATTAATATTCATTTCATATTCAAATTGTAAACATAATATTTTTAGCCAATAATTGTTTGGCCATTGCATTGTATTGCATTGTACCGTACCGTTTTTCATGTTTTATTTTCCAGCATTGTTTTTAGTATATAAATTTTATTTTATTATGCGTTTTGTAATTGTATCCGGATTTACTATCAATACAGTATCATTTTCATTTGTATAATAATAATCCCACTACTCGCGCAGCCATGCGCATTTGTGGAATTTACATTTTCTTGTATTTTTATGTTAATCTTGTAAATACCGATAAATTTGAATTTGAATTTGAATTTGATTCTTCTTCTTCTTCTTCTTCTTCTTCTTCTTCTTATTATTATTATTATTATTATTATTATTACTGTTAATGTTGTTTATTTTTTGACGTCGTCCAAACATTTTACAACGTATGGTAGTTTAATCTCAAAATTAGACCCCAGCTACTAGACAGCTACTGTCTTCTGTTGCTGTCCTATTTATCTGATAGAATGTTCAACGTTGCATACGGAGTTTCGAAATCAGCATTTCATCTTACACAAGCTTGAGTAGCACAAGGCAGCGTTCTTGAATCTATTTTGTACCTCTTGTGTTCAGTTGATATTGTTTGCGAGTGTTCGACAAGCCGAAGCGAATGAAAACCTGTAAAACGTTTTAAACCGAATTTCAAGATGAACGAAGAAACGGAGAATAAAATTTAACGATCATAAATCCGTCCACGAACCAGAGATCTCACAGAAGGACTCAATGAAATAACTAGGATTACATCTTGATGCCCATCTAACATGGAAGCAACGTATGAGCGAAAAATAGTCGACTTAAAGTACCGCTAAATTTAGTGGTTGTTAGGAAGTCTATATATACCGTAAACAACTGCTCTATCTGTCGATCATCAAACTCATCTGGAACTACCGGATCCAATTTTGGGAATGTACAAAAAGTCTGCTAACCGACTGGTTATTCAGCGTAGCTAAAATAAAGTTACTCAATGCAGGACGGGGTATCACGGAAACGAGAATCTGCATGCAGATTCGGATCTGAAGTGGGTAGCTGAGGTCATCGGTGACTTCGTCGCTAAGCAAAAAAAGCAACTTCATCCGAGTGCCGGAGTGAATCAGCTGCTTGACATTTTGTGAAACAATACTCGGACACTTAGGGGCTCTAAGAAGTTAAAGCTGAATATTTTTATTAATGATATTGGAGATAATTTGTAATGCAACTTTCTCTTGTTTACAGATGATCTGAAGATTTCTGCTCTATTAAAATGTAATTTTAAAACTTCAAAGTAATTTAGATAAGCTTGTGAGCTGGAGAAAAAATACTTTACGATTAGTGTGTTACGATAACATTTCGCCGTAACAAAGGTAAACGTGTTTATGATTACACAGTTTAGGAGAGGATGTAATACACTGAGTTGACTATGTACGTGATGTTCGCCTATAGTAATTTAAATTTTTCTTCCTACATTCTCCACATTAGTCGGCAAGCCTACAAAAGATATTAAGTTTAGCTTATCAGTCATTGAAAAATGTTCCGTGCTCTTTGTTCTATACAATACGGTCCTATTCATTCGCAACTGGAGTGTTGTTCAGTAGTTTAGGGGATCCACCCTATATTAAATATATATTAAATTCACGGTAAAAGTTCGATTTATGACAGAATATGTGAAATGACGAGTATTAAAAAATTACGAGCCGAGTGAGAAATTTTTAAAATGAAACGCTTTCATACGATCTTTTTATTAGATAAATAAATGAAACGGTCATTGGCGCACTCAAGGGGGGTGCCACGGGGCCATTTCTCCCCCTAAAAAAGCTCCGAAATTTTTTCCAAAATTAATTTTGTAGCGTAATGCGGGATAGTACAGAACAAATAAATGAATTCGATGTAGAAATGTAAAGTAATTTTGTTTTACGTTGCTTCGTTGGGTTGTATGTAGTAGTGACGGGAAGTTCGTTATTTCTTCAGATCCGGATCCGGAACTGAATCACAGGTTCCGGAACTGCATCCCAGATACGTATGCCTAGCGGACCCAAATGGACCTGACATTTTACACTCAACATTAACAGTAGTTTGCGCTCTTGAATATACACCGTGAAATAAGTATAATTGTTGATGAGGTATTAGATATCTTTATAAAAAATCCGCGAAAACTTAATTTCGTTTTGTAATGTTTTGTTTTATTTCGATTTTTTTTAAAAAAACATGTACATATTTACTTTTTACTTTTTGCTTATATACCTTTACCTAATTTTTTTTAAATTAAATTCTATACTTACCTAATTTGTGCTTATTACAAACATAATGTTACGTTTCTGTTATTATTATTTTTTTTCTTTTAAATAAAATTCGTTAATTTTGTATTTTTTTTTTTTTTTTTTGATAAAATTCATTGGTTTTGAAATTATTTATTTATTTATTTTTATTTAAGTTACAGACCACGGAAATAGATAGATACTTAGTCGGGTTATCAAGTTACCACTCGCTAACCCATCGTCTAAATTCTAACCCCGACCAAAAAAAAATCCTGAGTGCGCCTTTGGAAACGGTATTTGTTATATCACTTGTGGTATCTAGAATCGATACGAAAACACGCCGATGTCTAACGTGGCACATTACGTATTAATTTTCTACTCACTTCCTTCCACCGCTTGCCTATAAATATAAGCCGATTTAGACGTTTCAATAACAGCTATACCAAATCATTATGAATTTGTTCAGTGGGCGGTTGTGTAGTTAAAACTAGTAATTTATGTTGTTCTCGTGAATCACTCGCATGAAGAGCTGTGTGTTTGCATGTTTCAGTAGTTAACTAATTAGAATAGTTTCGTTTCTGAATATTGTATACGAATGTATATAGAGATATATTATTGTTATTATTTTTAATTTTTATACGCGTATTATAATTTTTCTTTTTTTATAAACAGTGCGTACTGTAATTTGCATTCAGCTATGTTATAATCGTCGTAATTCTCTTCAAATAAATACAATAAATTATAGCCGAATAAAAATGAGCTAGATATATGTGCATATATGTTCTACTACTGTCTTCGCCAGCTCACTGTATGATGAAACCCATCATTAGTATGGATTACTCGCAGAGTGAATGAAGTATTGTCGTTAAGTATTGATGCGATTTATCGTTCGGTATAATCGGTGATGCGTTTAGTAGAATTATTTTGCTGATAGGAATTATTTAATTTTCGCTTTATATAAGTTTATTGTGCTCTAATTAGGAAAAACCAGTAATTTTGAACAGATTTTATGAAAATAGCTAGTCTATTGTGTTATTGATTTTTGATGCAGCGATTATATTAACTGAACAGCCAACTTGATTTTTAAACGTGACCAAATAATCTCTTATTGTATGTGGCGCCATGTATGACAGTATTAAGTACATTTCTGCAAAGATATTGAATAAAATCGAAGCGCTGATTTAAATGAAATCGGAAAATTTTAAAAGAACAAGTATAAAAAAAAATCAAATCGCCGAACTGGAGGAGGTTTTTTTTCAATATTAGTTCAAAACTGACGTAGTATGTAGAGTACGGGAATTTTGTTGATTGGAAAAAAAAGAACTCGAGAAGATTTCTCGGAAGTTCTGATGCAAATTGATGAACATCGAAGAACGTTTAGCTCGATCCTCAACTATTAGAAAAAGCATTAAACATAAAATTAAAATAATCCCTCTATTCGAAGAACTAGAGTTCTACACATTATTAGAAGTAACTTTAAATCCAAATTAATGAATGGAAATAAAATAAATCGATATTGTAAACTCGATATTGTAAGACTTATTTTAAATTCGTCCCCGTTGATGTAATATTTTTAAATTTATATACTTAACGTTATTATTCTGATACAGTTGGTGTTTCCATATTCGTTGCGCATCTGTCATACAGTCGATATGTTATCAACTTCCATATTAGCTTTCGGCCCCGGAGTCAGTCAAAAGCGCAACCAATAGTAATCATTCAGATCGTGGATAAGACATAAAGTCGATACTTACTAAACAACAAATCGACCGATCAGATCAGTTTTGCGGCCTCTTACGATGAGAGAGTATGGAATATTTTTCGTTAGTCGGTAAATAATATCTTTTTAATAATTCTGATCAAAAAAAAAAAAAAAATTCTGATCTTTTAATAATCTTCGTATCAACAGTTTCAAAATAAAAGGATATGAGACTGAAGAATCAGTAGAAACTTTTTTGTTTATAAAATGACAAACCCATATCAAAAAAAAAAAAAAAAAAAAAAAAAGAAGGAGAAAAAAATAAAAGAGAAAAAAAATATTTACCCATTACACGAAATGTCACTAGTGTAACGTAAAGCGACGATTGTGTCGAGTGGAGTTGCTTCGGCTTTATGATAAATTAATTAGGTTACCGAGGAGGAGTAGTAAAGAAAAAGAACTAGTAGTCTCGTTCATCTTTATGTATGTTGTCTCCAGAACGTTGTTGTTTGATAGTACCGACTGCAGTGCCGATACACAAGTTTCTTTACGGAGAGCGGGAAGGCGTTTGTTTCGTATAACTTTTAAAGGGTAATTGTGGGTAATTTATGGGGTTGAATTGTGGCTGCTCCGGTGTACGGCGCTGTTTAAACGTTCGAAATATTACTTAGCTGCGGTATGTAGACGTGCACACAGAGTAGACTCTCGGTTAGGGTATTACGGGTTAAAATTGCGCTAAGGGTTTGCAGGAGTGCTGCTTAGGTTAGATTACAAGTTACGAGCTGTTAAGAAGGTGTTACGCGTTACAATGGTTCTCACTGCAACGTAGGTGAGACACAGTGACCGAATTCGAATTCGGCACTCTTGTTCAACTTTATAACCGCGTTTCCTCTTCCCATATAAATAACAACTCGCCTCCTCTTCTCCTGTCGCAGTAGCGGCGAACGAGAAGATACATTTCTAATACTTTACATCGAAAGGAGCGGGGAGCAATACGACCATTTTCGATTTTCTACGGTAAACAGTTGAATAGGTCGGAAAATGGGATTTTTCGACTCGTGTTTACAACTACTCTGCAAGAAAGTAGTTTGTTCCTGTAATTTTAACTGGTCGTCGTTGAATTTTACTTAAAAGTAGTTACTTTATATGCTCAGAATGATCGGAGAGCTGAAATTGAAAATGTTCAACTGATACATACATTCTCAATTTAATTATATATATATATATATATATATATATATATAGACACTGACGTATTAACACGGATCTGTCATATCGGAACATTTGGAATATGTGCTCTCTTCAAAGATTCGAAAAAAAGCAAAAAAGCAACAAGAACTTACATGTATCAGAAAGAAACACGAATATTTTCATAGTTATTATTATTATTATTATCATTATTTTTTGTTTAAATAAACCACCCCTTAAGAGAGTGTAAGCTATTTCTAAATCTTAAGTTTATTAATACTTGTGAACAATCATTATTGTTAAATATTAGAAAATATTTTTATTTAATAGTTTCTAGCAAAAATGTATGAATTTCATTATTAATTTTAATTTCTATTATATAACGTGTTGTGAAACTAGTACAGTGACAGGTTCTCACTAATATTTAACAAAAATATTACTTTTAATTAAGCGATAATGTTTTGACAAACAGAGTTATATAGCCAAATCGAGAGGATTCGTGTGCCATTTTTTTGACGTTAAGTAGTCGAATGACTCCTATATTCATGCGACCGTGCAACTGCCTTTCATATGGCAAAGTCACGAATGACATCGTCAGATCAGGATGGATATCATGGGTTACGGTGAAACCAACAAGCGATTGTTATCGCACGAAGGATAATAGCTTGCCGACGTTTGATGATGTTTGATCGAGAAGTACTACATCCCGCTAAACTGGACTTGGTATGTCCAAATTGAACGTATGATCGTTTGACGCGGAATACGTTTATTACGTAGACTAATGACTTTCTACCAATTAGCCAGAGTTGTTGTAGCTTTTTGTGCTCGACATGAGTCTTCCACGTGAATCGCGAATCGATATTCAATCCAAGATATTTCGCAGATCTAGACTGAGGTATTTGTGGATGCCCCATTAATACAAATATGGTGCTGTAAGTCGATCGTGCGAAGTGTATATATATATATAATGTGGACTGCTTTCTGCTTATTCAGCTTCATCTTCCAGTCCTGCATCTACCACACAACTCGGTCAAGATGATGTACCGCTGTTGCTTCGGCTTGTGTTTGTTTTGTTGCTATGATGACAGTATCATCAGCGTAGGTGGCTGTAAAAATATTATCTGAGAGTGGCGTATCAATAGTAAGGAGAGTATACAAGACAATGAACACTAGTTTCTGCGATACACTAGCTTGCGCATGGACTGAAATTCGCAGTAAAGCTTATTTTCGAATGTTACAATATATCCGGTTACCCGAGATGTATCTGTAGATGGTAATTGCGGAACTTAAATTGATGATGTGGAAGTTTATCTGAAATGTGTGGTTCAAGTTGCTCTAAGAGCAGCTTTTCATATAATCTGCACAGATATGGTAACAGCGAAATTGGCCTGTAAAATGTTACACTGTTTCTGGTGGCTTGTTTGGGTTTTTAGGAACAATTTCACCAATTCCTATTGCTTTCTTAGTATTGATGCTTTTATCGAGCAGTTTAGCGATCTCTGTAGGTGATATGAACTTTAAGGAGTTGTTGCGATTGATGGAAGTGGTATCCGCATGTGATTGAATATCATTTGGCTGATATTGTCAGATATTTCGTAAACAATTCCGCTTTCTTTCATTTCGACACCTTCGTTTTTAAGAATTTCAAATTCCTGCCTTTTTTAAATGTATTTTAATGGAGCGATTTTCGATGTCAAAAAATGCTTGTTTTCTCAGAACTAATTCTATACGTGAAAAATATTCATTCTTACCGCTTCGCAAAAACCTTCCAACTCAGAAAATTAAGATAAACGATAGGATCGTATTTATTGCTATGGTTTCTGTTTTTTAATTGTTCTACCGAGAATGAAAGGTGCCAGAGCATCTTCGAAGCGTTAAGAATAGATAATTTTTACACATATATAATAAGCATTTTATTACGATTTGTCACTGCGATGATTTCACAAAATTTTAACTGTTTTAATTATTTAATAATCGTTGCCGATAATAATGTATATATTTCATAAAGTTTGCAAATGCGCAAACAACATTCGTAAATAGGAAGATTTATAATCCGGTAAAAATATGAAAATCTAAGCCAGGGGTGGCCAGCCTTGAACATTTTTGCGGCCCGCGAGATAAGTAACAAAAAAATTATGTTCTGCGAACACTCTTAAGTGTGTTTATAGTGGGTCCACATCGAATGTGGGAATATATGATTTTATATGCGGCTCGCGGAGTTACGATGCATTTCCAAAGTGGCCCGCAAGATCATTCGGGTTGGCCACCCCTGATCTAAGCGGTTAATAAAAAATCATTAGATTCGTAAACATTAATAATTCCGTTTGTTTTTTACGCTATTTTTTCGTTTTCTCTTCTACACAAGTGTCTGGGAGGTGAAGTAAATATTAATGATTTCCGATAAAAATACGGTGATTATCATTTTTAATGAAAAAGTGTGAACTAACCAATTCGATGTTCTTGCAATGGAAAACACCGGCAATATGGAGGCAATCGAAAAGTATCTTCAAAAATGTTTTCGGAAATAACGGTGTTAATTGAATTGAAAATAATTCGAACGTGTAAAAAGCGCGGGGTTCTCTTCAATCAGCCATCTCTACGCGCGCTGAATTCGTTATTGAAAAATCGAGGTGATACCGAATAAAGACAAAGTGTACGCTCGAATTTTTTAGATTTTACTGAAAAAGCAAAAGCCTCGATTCTTGAAAAAAGATTTATCGTATTAACCTATAGAGAACAATCAGAATTTAAAAACAGGGATGATATGAAGCAGCGATAGAGTATTTTGAAACAAAAGGGTGATTCGTTTACTAATGGTGCATGCGTTGGAAAAAGTGTCTCAGAACTTTCCTATTGGAAGAAAAATGATTATGAATGCGAAAAATTCTTAAAAAATTTAGCAGACGATGCAATGAAAGAGACTTTCACGAAGTAAAAAGTATATACTTAATAATAGAACTACTAAATCAAATAGGTAGTTCCAAGTTGAATTTGAATATTGATAAAACAAAAACGATTTAAAATGCATCGAAAAATCAAATTAGGAAATAGCCAATCGTGTATACTTCGGGATAAAAAGTAGTTGTTCAGATAACAGGGTTGAGGGAGAAGTACAAAGAAAAACAACAACTGCGCGGGGAAAATACTGCTTCCCGAAGGATATTTGTCTATGAAAAAAATGGGTTTAGAGGGGAACTATATGACGAGGATAAGTGAAAAACTAACCAAAATCTAGGAAGTATGGTTATCGGAGAGATATTATATAGAAAGGGAAATACCTAATATAGAAGGGTAATTTAACCTAGATATTCCTGTATAACATTACGAGAGGGTCGCATCGCAACAGGGATTTTGAAGAAAGCCTGTGATGAAAAGTTCCCTTTTTAAGTATAGGTTCTATAGAAGTAAATTATATTTACACGGCTGTATAATAATAATAATAAGAAGAAGAAGAAGAAGAAAGCAAAGAACATCTCAGTAATTGGTCTATGGTAACTACTTTAAGTATTAAGATTAACTTTCAAAATCCTACATACTTGGGCTCGGATTCCGGGGAAAGTCAGGAGTGCTAAAATTATACGAAAATCATTTTATATGAGTTTATTGAGCATTGTGGTGACGTATCTGCTTAAGGAAAGTAGTTTTTCAAGGTGTAGATGACTTCTTTTAATAAATATCAGGTGTATTATAAAATCCTATTTACTGAACTTAAAATTGAACACTGAAAAATGTCCCTATTAACACAGTATTGTAAACAATATGAAATATATATTTTTTTTTGTGCTCGTCAACCAGGGACCTCACCCAGAAACAATAGGAAGAAGAGTTAACTAATTAAAACTTTATAGTTGAAAAAAAGGAACCAATGGCAGGAACAACAGACCGAGAAGGAAAGGGATATAGAAAGCACAATAGGGAGAAGGAACTTTAAGGGGAGTAAATAAAGGGAGTTAAAAATTAAACAAGGCTGTCCAACATCGCTCGTAAACCTCGCGTAAATACTTTTTCTTATATAATGTACAATTCTCTGGGTTGGGTAAGTTTCACTGTTGACATGCCCAAAAAAAAAATTGGAAAAAAAACAAACTATTTTTGAAAGTATATAGCGCGCCACTGTTCAGAATGAGTGTCGGTTTACATAGTGGAAAGGCGTCTTCTAATAAGTGACATTAACTCTGTTTTCTTAGAATTTATGTTGATTTTCCGTTTATTTAAATGTTATTTAATTTTTTGAAAATTACCAACGAGTTTTTCTTGAACGAAATCTACATTTCGAAGAATAGTGAGCAGCAGTCTCATGTGCTTGTAAAGCAATCGACAGCAATAATACGTCTGACAAAAAATCGTTCATATGTAGTACGAATATTAAAAGGTCGAAACTCTCCCGGGGCATTTTGGCAGTGACTGATTTGTGAAAAGAGTTTGAATTATTAATTTTGGCAGAAAAAGTTCCATCTGTTAAATAACTCTACTTTTTTTTTTTTTTTTTTTTTTTTTTTTATATTTATTTATTAATTTATTTTTTACATATAAAGCTCTAATGTGGTTAGCGGTGGAAACCATCCAATTAAGTTTTTGGTTTACTCCCCTCCACATTATACTATCCTTAATCTTATCTTAACATATTATAATATTAATATAAATTGATGTTGTATTTTCGGTATTGCAATTCCCTTTTTGGCCAAATTATTGAATATATTTATTTTTTCCATCACCAATTCTCCACAGTCCTCCGCGATCTCCAAGTTTAAAATGTTACATCCATTCAGTATATGCCGCACACTGTCCTGCTCATTGGATCTAATGCAATTTTCCGTTTCTGCCATCTTGAATCTTTTCAGATATATTTTGAAATTCCCATGGCCTAATATAAATTGTACATTGAAGAAATTTGGTGTATAATAATTGTTGTTTAATCTCTGCTTGAATGTTGGGAAAAAACCTTTCGTTATTCCACTATGATTCGTTCAGACCGATTCAAACTTCTCCACATATTCTTCTATGATAAATTTTTTGAATTGTCTGTCTGTTATTATTTTATTTTCTACTCTATATTTTTTGTTTATATATGTGATTTTTTCGAAAGTTTGTTCTACCTTTAATTCATTTTTTTAATTGCAAATACTGTTCTATTTCTAAGTATAAAGGTAATATTCCAGCTATGACTAATGCATTTGTATAATTTATTGTTTTGTAAGCTTTGATTAGTTTGATTGTTATGGTTCTATGTATGCTTGCTAAAAATTTTTGAAATTTATTGAACTTTAATATATATCCTTATGTAGTAGTTTTAATGAAATGGAGAACTGAAATTTATCAATTAAAATAATAATCCGCGGTATTTTAAATTTTTCGAAAATAAAGAACTGGTTATAATATCTTACTATCTAAAACCGAACAGATAATTGAGACGTCATCATTAGCGCAGAAGTCTTTTAATCCGGAAGGTGTATTAAGCTTTCTGTGACTTTGGTGCAATTACCAACAATAAATATGGGTTCATAAAATTACACGTTAAGAAGGATAGCGTGAATAATAATAGTAAAGTAGGCAACGGTAGTGCTGGGAAATTTTTCTAATCGTAAACCGCGGAAATATCATCGTGACAGAATTTTTTGTTCTAAACTATTTTACAGTTGTTGCGATGGTCGGGTTGCTAGAACGACTAGACTACCGTATGGGGAGGTCTTGAATTATCGCATTATTAAAGTAAATAATTGTCGCATAGTGTTGCATCAAAGGTAATGGCAAAGGCGCGCATACACTATCATTTGCATATCGATGTGCATGTATTTGTTTTTTAAACTGCATTCGTTTATCGATTATATATCAAAAAATTACAATCAGTTTCGAGTCCTTTTTTGTAATTCTCACGAGCACTTATACAACAAGAATGTACAATTAATTACGACGCTCGAAATCGAGCAATATCACTAAGAAGAATATAATTTCTTACTTGGCAAGTTATAAATAGTGTTTTATCGACCCATCATAAATAAATGACGGACGTAACTGCGTTAGAAAGAATTATATTTCCTTAACCGGTTTCGGACGGCTTATACTGACCATCGTCAAAAGCGATTAGTTTCATCGAACTATCGAATAAAGTTGAAGTTCCGATATAATTATTATAAACAACTTTATGAACAGTTAAAATTCACGTGAAATTCGCTTTTTTATGAAATAATATTTAATTATTACACGTTTTGATGCGTTTCAAAGCCGATGATAGGTCCGTGATCACGGAATTTCTGATATTTTTGTCGCCTACGTAAAAATATTACAAACGGACGGTATCGTATAATTAAAATGAAAAACACGCATTAATTACAAACGTTTAGAAATAATTTACATGTAAATCGAGCTCTAGTTGCAACTTTTGCCCACTTTTCGGCAAAAAAATTGATAAATTAACAGTAACAACCAATCCGGTTTGCCTTTTTTAAATCGAAGACGATAGGGGCTTATGAATTTTAATTTTTCACACGATTCATTAATTTCAAAATAAATAGGGCATGCGATTGAAAAGCCGAAATAAATTAATTATACAACTCAACACACATTTTGGTTCCTGCAGTTTTTGAACTGTTTCTAAATAATTTTTGGCTCTAGAGTCGAAAACAACTGTTAGATTTAGTCTATCAGATCTAGTTTTTGAGATACACTATATTGACCTCTTTTAGAACAAAATCATTGTTTTATTAACTGATATATATTTCAGGTTATAAATATTAGTATTTACTACAAGGCTTTTCATTAAAAGCAACGAATAGTGAGGGGAATTTATTTCACAAAGTAGATAAATATAACATTCGTGACTTACCACTGAAAAATTTTCTTTTAATATGACTTTTTAGCATAGAGTTTAATATTACATTTTCGCTGCAGACTACAACAGTAGTCAGCCAGCATATGGGTATCCCGTTTTTCTTGATATACTTCTTCCATCGTTCTAATGTCTTGATGAAATTTTTCTCCCTGTTCTTCACTATAATCACCTAGGTTTTGTGGGAATCGATCTAAGTGGTTGTGGAGGTAGTAAAGTTTCATGCTCATAGTACAATCGGTAATATTAGAAAACATAGTTTCTACTAATTTTGTGTAATTTTCTGCTTTATGATTGTCAAGAAAATTTTGTGCATCTTCAACAAATGAACATCAAGCATTCCATCTCGCTGATTGTTGCGGTAAATTGTGCATCTTTTATAAGCTGTCTTATCTGAGGACCATAAAATATGCCTGCTTTCAGTATTGCCATACTAATCCCGGGAAATTACGTATTAAGTATCCGAAGCAACGTCCATTTAACGCCTTCACAAATTGCTTCAAAAATCCCAACTTGATATGCCCAAAGGTGGAAATATAATTTTCTCGCTTGAAACTAAAGGTTCATTGATTACGTTTTGTTTTCCTCGAACTAATGACATTTCTTAGTTTTGCTAACCCAATGCTGATCTTTAACTCTGCTATCTTAAAGACATAAAAAACAAGGATATTTCGTGTTTCCACTTTGCTGTCCAAGGAGGAAGTTTTTGCCATTTTTAAATCGACGTAAATCACCCACTGATGTTCTTCATACTTAATTTTTTTCAGGACTAGTGATATTCTTTCGTATTCCTCTTTCAAAATGTTAGAATGACCAATAGGTATTGTGCCATATTTGTTACGGTTGTTCAAAAGAACACATTTTAAACTACGTTTTGAGCCATCAATAAAAAGACGCCATTCGTCCGATATGTATAAACCCATTGCATCTAAGAGTCTTTTTATATCATTACAGAATACCAGGTACTTTTTCTTTAGGAGAAAAAGGGCAGCAGCAGATTCTGTTTCTCCTTTACAATAAAATGTAATGTTAATACTTAGTTTAAGCGGATTCTTTTCTTTTCATCTGGAGGCAAGTAATTCTGAAGACTTCTTTGAGAGGTTCAAGTTTCTACCTAGATTGTTCAGTTCTTATTGATTGAAAAGTTGAGGCTTGTCTGCATCTACTTCAAAATCACTATCGCTGTCTGATTGCACATTATCACCTTCATCAGACACATTGATGGTTCGACTTCGTTTTCCAAGAGTCTAGGCAGTCTATTAAATAATGGAATGGGGATTTCGTCCGTATGCGGTACCGGTCTTCTTGCCCGAATTAAGATCAGGATATGTACATTTGTGTCTCCATTGTTCCGATTAATGCCTTTGCTATTTACCATACAAAAATAATGGTTCCTCGGTACTCTCCAAATCACTGGTGCTCCAAACTGTAGGTATTTTTTCTTTCCAATTACTGTCGCAAATGTTCAACGCATATTTTACACGCCAAATGTGGACTCCAAGCTTCCAATCTCTAAAGTGAACGTTGAAATAAGCAAGATAACACCGTTTCACAAAAGCAGAAATCGATTTTCTGCTTTCTTTCAAAGTGTATTCGCCACAAACATAACAAAAAACGTGCGGGTGATTCACACAGTCGCGTCTGCTTGTGGATGCCTCATGGTTTTAATTAACTCTTTTATGACTACAGAACGCCGACAACAAAAACAAACTGAAAACACAACTGAAATTACGCAAACACAATCGTAAACTAAACCGGATACAGCAGTAGCAAATTCCGGCTAATATATATATATATATATCGACGGGTGTGAAAGAGTGGTATTTAAGCCAGGTATCTAAGTTGTACGGTTATCGGTAATTTTTATTGCCTAATATAATCTAGTTTTAGGTACCACGTTTCCGTATAGGCTTGTGAAGGTACTACATTATTTCATTATTTGTGCCTTTTATAAAAATGAAAATCAATTTATCGCAAAAACTAGGGCTGCTACAAAAAAAAGCTAGCTATTTTTTGAATTGAACACATCAAATATATCCAAAATCAGTTCCAAATTTTGCGGCATAAAAAAAAAAATGTTGGCCTGTGTTATAATTTGTCTGCGTTTTTTTTACAGTTTTTTTTTTTTAAATATGTATTTGTTTTTTATTACGCACATTTCTGTCGACGAACTATCCTTTACTTAAATATTCTACCATCTGAACTTAACTTACACATATACCTATATAACTTCGTGTAATATTTACTAATGCATCTTAACCGATCTTTTTACTTATCGGGGATAACTAATAATCGGTCTAGTGGTGTACTGTGCACAGTTAACGTTCACACATATATTCAAGTTATACTTACGCTCCGCGTTCGAAAGAATTGGGTACATTTCTTTATCTCACGACTACGTGTTCCACAGGACTTCGCCTCCCGCAACCAGCCCTTTCTGTTCCCGACCGTGTTATCCCTCAGTTCATCATATTCTTTCCACGTGCACTAAATTTGTAACATCCCTCTCGTCATTTAACCTAAATTTTTCTTTACGAAAGATCCTCGCCAATGCTCCTGCAATGATCGTCCAAACCTTGGCATACATTAGAACAAACCAAATCGCTCCAGTCATTTAAACTTTAGTAACTGCCGTATGCCGTAATGACCTATGCAGTTATACACGGCTCATGGTAAGAAAAAAAAAAAAAAATCTATTTTCTATTCTTTTATAATCGACATCTTTTTTTTTTTTTTTTCTTTTTTCGTTGCGCCTTGTCATTTATTTTATGTTTATTATTTTTTTTACATTTCCTTCTTCCTGAAGCCAAAATCTTCTATTTTCCTTTCCCCTATTTTTTCCTTCTCTATTATTTCCTTGGCTATTTTATTCAACATCTGAGTTGTTATAATATATTTGTTCGTTTGCTGCCCTATCTTTTTTCTTTCTAACGGCAGTTGGTACGTTAGTTTTTTCCTCTACTCGTATATTCTGTTTTTATTTTTTCCTCCAATTCGATTTTCTTTTATGTTCTTATGTATTTCCATGTCCTCAGTAATAAGTTCACTCCTCTCATGCTTATTACGTCTTCTTTTTTTAATTATTTCACTTTTAGTTTCTCCCTTAAGGATTTCCTATTAATTTCAAGCATTTAATTTGCAGCTTGTTTATTTTCCTCAGATATATTTTCCTCACCAATATGCCTAAATTCCATACCTAATCTTCGAATTTACTAGCGTATAATAAATTACTTTTAATAATGTTTCATGCGTTGCACATTTCTTTAATACGTATATATAAAGCTAGTAAAACTGCCCCTTACGTTTGTTTTCCTCTGGTTTAAGTAACTTTGAGACCATTTTTTTTTAAATTATTCGTTATTCTTATTTCCTCTAAAGGGGTTTATGAGTGTATTTTATGATGAACCATTTCAAATGTTCTAGTAAGATCGATCAATTTTGTTTCCTTCTTTTGGACTTTTTTCAATTTAGTTTGCATTTGCTGTTTTCGAATGCACACCTTGTTTTTTCTCGGCGAACATGAAAATCAAATTTACTTTTATTTTTGACAGTCGAAATTTTTACAATTTTTCTCCCCCCTACAATCGACAAATACATGTACTTGAGCAATTCCGTGGATTGTTTCTATTTTACGCGGCAACTACGAAAACCGACTTTTGAAGTATATTTAAAGGTCTGATATGAAGGTTAATGACTAGACCTATATCAAAAAATTATTATCTCTGAAAAATACAAAACTTATACTTATTTCGTTAATAAATTCTAGAAAACACAGCGTGTTGTTAGTTTGTAGGCAAAAAAAAAAAAACTCATCGTTTCATAGTTAAATTTTTTCCGAAAGCATTTTGATAGTTCTGCTGTACTCTATAGGTAATTTTATTTCCACCAATCACGCGACGACACATTCGTTAATTTTTTCGCTGTTAATTGGACGTCTCGTCGACCGTGATTAGCGTGAAACATAAAGTTTGAATTTTCTCCAAGTTGTGCCTTCTGTTTAGAACATGAGTGAGCTACTATTGTAGTTTGTAATATTTTTTATTGATCTTAATTTTTTAAATTTTTCACTCCATTTCACACGGAGAGTTGATAATTCTCGGTATATCTCGAAAATGTATATTTATCTATTTTTTCCATTAGAGATTTTTTTTCTTCTTCTCATTTTACTATATATTTCCAAATAAACATTTGGCTAACTTCGTAATGATACTTATATATATATAGTTTTGTCGTCACGCATTTCTCCGTTTATGTTACACTTGCTATTATCGATGAAGACAGTTTGGCAGATGGGACGCGTCGGTTAATTTACTTCTCCGATGATCGAAACGGTGTTATTCAAATGGAATAATTTGAATTCGGTCTGAATATTATTCCGGAATTTGCTGTCTCGAACTTAGCCACAACTGAATATAACAAATGTCTTGAAACTTTTTGAGCGGAGAATTAATACCGGGATATTAGTTTTAAAGTGTAAGATACTAATGCGTGCGTATTTCATATTGGTTAATAATATAAACAGTATCAACATTGATTTACAAGAAAAAAACAAAAAAAACATTGGATTTTTCTCATTTTTTTTAAGGGATAAATAACGTTTCTTGAATTTTTAGTCCGGACTAATGTTTAAATATTACAATAGAAAAAATAACGACTTTTGAAGCTAAAACGTTATTTTTCAAAAAATTTATACATTTTTTCAATTCTCGAAAGTGTATAAGAGAGCAAACGTGTTGGTCTTTGTACTTTCCTCATCCTGTCGTTCAAAATGAATTCAATCACGCGTTTTATCCTTCCCTTTCCATACAATGATGCTGGCGTTGGGGTTGCATTCATTACCCCCGCGCTTACCTATTCTGATTCGACTGCCCTCCTTTTCCTTTATTTTCCTTGCCGAATTCATTGCTATCTTGCAGGCAGTCCTTTTCATATCCTCAACAAATAACCGTGTCTAGGTTCCTCCTATCCTCGGGTTCGGAAAGCGAAAAGTGTTTTATTGGCTATCTCCTCTCCTTTTCCTGCTCATATTATCCCATTATTCTTCAAATTCGCTCCTTAATTTCTAATTTATTCCCATCCTGTTCTATCATAATCGATCTGCTACGGATTCCCGATCATTGCGACATTCCTGGCAACGAGATACTCGATGGTACGTTTGGCTGTGATCAACGGTCTATTCATTAGTGGATTTCCTGCTCAATTATTATCGCTCCCATCGTGATTTCTAAACCGAATTTTATTCTTCCTTCTTTACCAATTCTCGGTCTTTCTACCTTTCTATACAGCCCTTTCCTCCTTCCTTCCCTGGTTTAATCTTTTCCCCTACTTTAGCCGTTCGATTATTTCCTCTGTAGATCGCCCGCGGTTCAATCATACTCTGCTTCCGGCTTCTCTTTTCCGGTTTCTCTAGTTCAATCGTCTTTGTGTTGACCTTCTAGAGAACTCAATTATACTTGCGATGCGAATCACGTCTTGTTCGAGTGCCCCTTTATTTCCTCCGAACGTGCTACCCGTTATTCTAATCTTCTGCGCCTTGGCCTTTCTACTCCTTATAGTGCCCACGCAATTCTTACAATCCCCCCTCTCAGTACAGCTTCTTTGTTAGCCTCCTTTATCTACTTAATTTTTAATCTTTTCCGTATATAATGTGCAATTCTCTTCGTTGAGTAAGTTCCATTATGTTGACGTACCCGAAGGAGGAAATAATAAAAAAAGACAGAATCATTAAAATGTTTTTTGCGGGTAACATTTTGTGTAATACATTTTTCTTGTGAGCAATGATGTTCTATAGAAATTTTCATTTTAAAAAAATAAAAATTTTTCTTATAATTTCATCCATTCTTTATACATATATGACTTATAACATGTTCCCACCTTTAACGGTTACTTTTCATATGTCTTTATTGGATTTTCTTTATGTATCTTTTTAATATAGTTGTATATTTTTGATTTATTGAATAATGAAATACCATAGTTTTTTACAGTTTATATTCGTACACTCGCTTGGTTTTCAAACATTTATAATCACGTTGCAGAATGTATGAATATTTCAAGTTTAGAATAAATTACAGGCAAGTTAGAAATAAATGAACAAATGACTACGCGAATTTTTTATATTATGTAAAAAGTATAAATAATTTTAAAGCTATATATAATAACATGCAAAAATGAAAAACATCGTTATAAGAAAAAAATAAATTAATCATTCTTGTCGTAATTATTGTCTTCTAAATTATTTCGACGAACAAATTTATATTAAAAATCAGTCAGATTTACTGCATTTCTTACAATCTTTAGCACTAGTACATAATATTCACTTAACTAAGTGGTGTAAATTAATCAAGTACATCACAATTATGATGTTGTACACTTGGTAATTTATGTTCATATTATTTTTTAACATTTCCGGTATAATTTATCGATAATCGTGATTTCTTCTTTGGGATCCATAGAAATTGCCTCCGTAGCAACATTCTGTATTAATTTTTTCTTTAAAAAACTAACGTTGAAACAGGTCTAATAGTCACATCAATCCATACGAACCATGCACATTTTATGAAGAATTTACTTTTTGTATTTAACAGACTGTGATATACTTCTCTATATGTATCATTTAATTTGCAACCTTGTTTATTTTTTATATCAATGATATAAATGATTGTATTGCTCCGCCTGTAAACGCCCGGCTCTACTTTGACGACTTAAACATTTCCCTGTCTTCCAGTTTTCCAGCAAATGCTCAAAAAATCCTACAAAAAACTATTTCAAAACTACAATCCTGGTGTAACAATAATGGTCTTGTGTTTTCTCCATCTAAGTCTATCTGTGTTGATTTCTATAGGGGACGTCAAAACTCTTCCAGCATCCGCCTCAATCTAGAAAATTCCTCACTTCATTTCCACCCTACTGCTACTTTCCTTGGACTACTGTTCGATCAAAAGCTAACTTGGCGATCCCATATATCCAATCTTAAAGTTAAATGTCATAAATTCCTATCTATTCTTAAATATGTATCAAACACAAAGTATAATGTATCTCCGAAAACTCTCCTCTCCATATACAAATCCTTAGTCATTTCCAGAATAAACTACGGGTCCCAGGCGTATGCGTCAGCCAGTCCCTCTTTACTTAAATCCCTTGATTCAATACACCACACGGCGTTCCGCACGATACTTGGCGCACATAGAACTTCACCGTCTGTAAGTTTGTGTGCCTTGTTAGGCACTTCCCCACTAAAGTATCTCCGAACCTATTATTACCACCGTGAGACCCTCGCTCTTTTCTCTAGTAAACGTGCCTGTCCTATCGACACAAATGACCTCCCCAACACCCCAGAGTTCCCTAATGACCCACTCCCAGAAATCCTGGCCCTCCTATTGCAGCACAACGTGAGCGTTATCCCTTTCCCTAACCTAGCTCCTAACATCATGATTCCGCCGTGGGCCCCTTTAAACATTGATGTTAACCTTTCCCTGACGAAGTATAATAAGCCCCTGCATCCGAATATCGTTCAGTTGACAACAGCAACAATGCAAAAATACCCCGACCACCTCTTTTTCTACACGGATGCTGCCAAGGCTACTCCAGAGGCTACTTCATCCCCAACCTCCTGTTCCTTTGAAGTCTGCGACGTGATTCGAAGCATTCGACCGAATGACAATTGCTCGGTACTGGATGCAGAAATATACGCAGTATTTTTCTGTTTGGAATATTTTCTTTCTACAGAGCCTACATCACAGAAAGCCCTGCTGGTATCGTGATTCATCCGCAGCTTTATTAACAATTTCTAATCCCCTCACCAAACATCCTGTAGCAATTCGAACCCAGCAGGTATTATACGAACTTATTAAGAGACGGTGCTCCGTATCCTTTCTGTGGGCGCCCAGCCATGCAGGAATTCCTGGAAATGAACGCGTCGATACATGCGCCCGAGCAGAAATATATTGCCCTTCGCCTAGTAACAGCCCACCTCCACCTTATCTCTCGAACATAATCTTCAATAATCTCACGTCCTTATGGAAAACCCATTGGTCCTCGTGTCAGACTTTCTCGAGGTTAATTAAACCCTCAACCGAACCATGGTGGCCGGAAAAAAGCATTTCCCGCAGAGATATCTGTGCACTTAGCCGTTTGCGCACAGGCCATACGGCCATGTCGCATAATTTTATTTTGCAAAGAACCCCCGCTCCTATGAATTGTCCTTTCTGTGGCCAAGATGTTGCTCCCTCAACTCCTCATATACTATGCGACTGTCCAGCATTATCACCTCACCGGCCCCCTTCAATTAATAACAAAATAGTCACCAACATTCTTGAGAATTCCCCCGATGCAATTTTATCCATAACACAATTTATCAGAACTAGCGGAATAATCAGGTATCTATAAAAACAAGCATCTTCGTACTGTAATAGCCACAGCAGTTAAACACGGTACAGGATGTTGCTTTCACAAAAAAAAAAAAAAATTTCCTTAAATCAGGCATTCTTAAAAATTAATGATTTAATCGCCAAGTGAAATACTTGTCACCTTTTCCCATACAGTTTCTATTTTATCATCGCCCGTTAATGTAAACATTCACGGATTGTGGATTATACGTAACACGTTACATTCTTAGGAACTGATTCAAAGTTCTGTTGTTCATCATTGTTGTAGAGAATGGAAGAAAGAAATAAGTAAGAATTTCGTTTTTGACTTGGTCAGAATCGTAAGAACGAAAGGAAAAAGGTGTAACCCTGTAATTTTAATGTAAGGCATTCTCTTTTTGCCGGTTCTGAAAAGGTAAATGTATCTTTATCAGAAAAATTATTCAGGCGGCTTATAATTGTTTCCTTGTCTTCGTTACTAGGTTTTTATTATCAATATCCTTCTTACGTGTGAAAATAGGCATGTCTTTAAGATCCTTAGGCTTGATAGCTTGTTTAAAAATACCTTTTCTACTAGTTCAGAAGAGGTTTTACTACCCGGAGCGATATTATTAAGTTTATCTAATTTCGTAGAATCATCGGAAATGGAGATTTTAATAGTTTTGTCCAGTTTAGATTTCTGAATTGAAGTAATACTTTTTTTTGGTATCATTTTTAGTTATTTGCCAATAACTCGGTTTACGTTTTTGTTTCGAATCTTTTTAAAAAGGGATATAAATTGTTTCATGAATTACTTTAGTAATTTCATTCGTGTCTATGCTCGAACTAACTGGGTTGACGTCTTCAGCTAACGCTGTGTTAATTTCTGACACAAGGTCCCCTAATCGTTTTCTTAATTCCGTCGTATTTTGTGCTTTTAGCTCCAAGTTTAGGTCTTAAGTCTACCAAAAAAAGGTAAAATAGTGGAACCTAATAACTGTCGGATAGCCATTCGTATCCTAGCCAGTTACGATAGAAGTTCGATAATTTAACATTTCCTAACTGGTAACACAACAACTAAGAATTCGATTCTATTCGGAGGTGATTAGTGTCACGAAAATCGAAGATAAATAAATAAGGCAGACTAACCAGAGACAATTGTAATCGGATTCTTATCAGCGAGCGAGTGATAACGCGTGATGCACAACTAGACACTTTATTCACTCATTTAATGAATAATTTTATTTTAATTTTTATATCGGTTAATTTTTGTCTCTTTCATTTTCTTTTTATTGTTTCCAATCCATGAGGTGTTCATTCAACCGAGATACTCATGGCTATGCATCAATTACCGAGAAATTTATGTTATTATTCACCAAATAAATAAATAATAATGATAAATATGTACTTCTAATATTGTAAAAATTAGTAGTGGTATTAAAAGGAAACCAAAAATTACTTAAGTAGTTAGTCGTAGGCGATGCTTGCTTTTATGAACTTAAACGCACGCAGTCAACACGCACTACTTGTAAACAGTTCGCATATTGATTTAGTGCTATTAGAATGCAGAAGGAGGAGGATCACCTAAAAATGACATCGATTAATGATAATCAATAAAACATTCAGGAAGAAAAGGGGGGAGAGTCATTCATTACACGCTGCCGCGTTCGTCCATATAATAATAAGTATTAATTGATCGATTAAACGTTTCCTTAGAAAAGAGACTACTACCTCGTGTAATTTTAAAGACATTTATGCAACACAAAAAAAAAAAAAAAAAAAACTGCTCTCGCTGCTGTGTTGAAAGATAGCGTGCCGGAACTATTGCTTTTGCGATATTTCTTAAAGATTTCCCAGACATACTATACTGAGCTGGTTGCTTTATACGATGATGATGTGTAGCACTTTGTTGCGCTTTTACTAGTGATGGTTACCCTTTTCTATAGGGGGATCTGAAATTTAATCGCTGGTTCCTGAACCGCATTCTGGATGCATCACACCACATTGGGCTCATATGAATCATTCGGTGTTTATGCAAATAGTACACACAAAATTGGAAATCGTTTGCACTGGTTGTCGATGCAGCGTAACCCGTGTGCATGTTAAGGGTTAGATTATATGTATTCGAACGAAAGAAGAAAATTGTAAAATATTCGTGTAATCATGGGAAAAGTTGTGCCTACAGAAAAATCGATAAAGTTTCTTTCCAATTCCGATGTCATCATTTTTCACTTTTCTAGCTGAATCGGATATATGTATATATACGTTTCTGCTCAGATATTCGTTCCGTAGTTTTTATTTATTCGTATGTCTACAGGTATCGAAAAAAGGAGGAAGATTTGACTATCACTAAACGACTTAACCCCATAATTGATCAGTATCACATATGAATTTTCATGTTTACATCGTCACCAACTATACTTGTATTTGTTGGGTTGCAATTATAGATACGTGCCCGCCACTGTAGTCGGAATTACATCATTAACTCTGTTATGAGATATAGATCCGCGGATGCGGTATCCTTCTGGACCTACTCGTCACTATTTCGTACAGACACGGTAAATAACACATTTAAATTCTAAGGATTTTTGTTTTTTTCTTTTGTTTTTTTTTTTTTTTCTTTAAGTTGGTAGACACGCCATTAATTAGTGAAAAATTTATACACTTTTTTTTCAGCCTTGGTCCAATTGTAGGCTTAATATTCAGATAATAAACATACTTTCAATTAGTACATTGAGTTTAATTCAGTAAAAACAAATAAATCGTTGTCGTATGTATTCATTGCGCCTAACAGTCTTACTCGAAGTGTAAATAACAAACTAGTCAGTTACAAATCACAGTCATACGATTACTATTCGCCGGTCTATTCTTAGCACGTTAGTCTAAAATCGATTTGCTTCACATTTGTGCATTGTTAACATGAACCGGAAAGCATATTAACTATACGCGAAATATTAAACGCACCGGAAATTATCTATTAAAAGCTGCACTTCGACATTCTAATGAATTACACGAACGTATTATTTCGTATTATTTCTACAGCGGTGATTGGTGGCCGGCAGTGTATTTTTTCTTTGTTCGTCCGAAACTGTACATCATTCTACTAGCTTATTCGCGGCAAAGTAGGAAGCGTACCTGGAAACGTGCGCTGTCATTTAGACGGATCGTTTAGAACAATTCCAAGTGGTACACGTCGGGGCTAATGTCATCGCATCACGGTTTACTGAAAAAATAGGAACAATGAACCTGCTAGTTACTTTCAGTTTTTTCATTTACCAGTGTAGGTAGCGTGTTCGCCTAGTGGTTAAGGTGCTCGGCTACTAAACCAGAGCTATCATAGGCTATTATCGAGACTCGTCTCGTTCCGGATCTGAATCGCTCCCAGGTTTATACCTAATCTGAAATTGAATATTAGTTGTACCAGAGATTTTATCTAGCGCAAAGTAATTGGCCCTAACATTTCCTCATCAGATCCATTAGATCCTTGAGTACACATTATGGAAAGTTTAATTACGGAATCCCCGACGTCCTGCTAACGGGGGTATACACGTGACTTACTTTATATACAAGTGTGGAAAATTTTAAAACTTGCCGTGTATATTTCTCTATCGGGGCAAACGGTTTTTAATCGAATTCTGTAAAGATAATAAACTGAAACGGAACGTTAATAGAGTAAAACCGGTAACGGCTACGAAATAACGTTATATCGTTCAAGAAGGTGCCGATAATGAGCGACGTTAATCGAGTTGTGTTAATTTTGAAGTAACAGTTGCTCCTGAGCGAGTGGAAAAATTGTTCATGGAAATGCGTAACGGAGAGCTCTCGTGTTAGGACGACAGCAGAAGTGAAATGTCGAAAAGTGAAAAATAAACCACGATCCGGCTGAGTTGGTTTTAAATAAATAAGCAGCGGAATATTTTTGCAGACGTCGGCAAAAGTGGCAGGCGGAATTTATTTTTAAGTCAGATAAAATGTTGCCGTTGAACGTTATTGAAAGTAACAGAAATGTAGCGCGCTCTGAGTTTATGGTCATTACCGAGTCTATCTTTCGTCGGAAGGCTAGAAAATTTGATGCCTATCAAAAATATGCATTAGGCCGGAAAGGAAAACGAAATTTGAGACGCTACACCTTCTCGGCCGTGTTCGTTTTGAACGAACTTTCAAACTTGTACTCTTCCATTTTGTCTAGCGGAGAACACTTACTGCTAGCAGTAACAGCGAAAGTCCAAGGATTCGATTGTAAATTTAACATTTTTTCTATCCTAATTCGATAAGAATTAGATCAAAAATTGAATAAAGTAAAAAAAGTATCGATATTTTTTTGTTTTTATTCGCGCGGTCTGTGATTTTTTAAAGTACATTCGTTTCATTTTCCCCGCATTGTAGAATATGAATAATAATTAAATATAACAAATCTTAATTATTAAACAAATCGTCTCGTAAATAACTTCGATGCCGAGCGCAAAAGATAAAAATAAGTAAAAAAATAAAACAGATTTGATTTCTTACATAGCACACAACGATTTTTAGGTTGCATTTTAAAATTTTTCAAAATCTCGGCTACAACGGAGCAAGCACTTTAATTTATATTAAAGATATTTTCGATTTATTTCTTTTATTAAAACATGGTTTCGATGAATATTCTCTCCGTTTTGTGGACGATATTGAACGACTAAAATTCCAGCCTTTTTATCGTTATTATTGCTTTTTTAAAATTAGAAATCGAAGGTTTTCACGCATTTGGTTTAATTGCTGAAGTTATTATCGAAAATATAGTCTATTTAGTAGGATCGAACGCGGTGATATAAATAGCTGTATTATCGTACGAAAGTTAATACGGCTTCAGGCAAGGAGGGGTCGTTTGATAGTATTTTACTGGCTGGACTTTGTGAAAAATGCACGGATCGAGGCGCTACAAAGTACGGACACTCGAGAATTAAATGTAAGTTGGTTGCTGTGCTCGACCGGTTACAAAAGGGGCAGCAGGTGTTTGGCGGGCCCTGGTCCGTATAGATGTAACTAATGCGAAAGGGTTGCGTGTAACCTACTCGAAGGCGATCCGATCTCTGTGAAAAACTTCCTCTGTAGTGTACCTGGAGCTCGGTAGTTGATTTTATGCTCTGGAGGAATATGTTTGTAGATATCCGTTCCTGCTTCCATGAACAAGTGGGATAGTGTAGGGGAATTGGAAGCCTCATCCGGGTCGCGGGACTTGTAGGAAACAAGCTAGAGAGTTTACATTGGACAGCTTGTACAGCAAGTAACCGATCTTTCTTATCGCCGGATTGTTGGAATTATTCTTTGAGACACGTTGGACGGAATTTAGAGAGTCAGTTGAGAGCAAGACTTTTTGAAACTGCCGGTTGCTATCAGCGTAGTGTTCAATGCAAAACACTATATAACACTACAGCGCCTAAGAATTCGAAGGAGCATGCTGCCGGTGACTAGTAACCTTTTGCCCTCGCTCCGTCTGTATAGAGGCGTATATGATCTGTGTAGTTTGCCGTAACATCTTCTGAGATGTATACTATATTTGGAGGATATTGCGCTTCATGCTATCCTGTTAGTGACACTGATTTATATTTACGGTTCTTCTTCTTCCTCATGTCGGGTGAAGTAGTTTACAATACAGATTTCCACAGTAATCCAAGAAACCAATTGCATTGCCTTCCAGCTTCACGACACTTGCAAAGTTGCACTTAACCGGGCACATTTTACACGAGAATAAGTGACCGATAGACTGCTCTCTTCGTTACACACGTACATAGTGAATTTGCCGAGATTCCCTACTTTTTTCAAATTGTCGCCGGTTCTTCCAACTTGTGTCCGCAATCTATGCAGAGACCTCCATCTAGCATAATTTAGGTCTGCACCTACAGAAATCTTCTTCGATGGTTTGATCCATGACTCCACTTTCTACTCTTGACATTCTGTTTCCCAAGCCGTAAGTCGTACGATTTCGGGTTTAACATTAATTGCCTTAGTTGTAGCCATGAAACTTTTTCGGGACTTCAGTCTTCTTCGCTGCTGTACATGCCCATAAAGCATATGACGATCATCAGTTTCCTGTTTCATTTTTTCTACTTCAGCCGCAATACGGTATCTAATTGCCGGCGCGGAGCTGAAAGAGCTCTCATTTTTGCAATAGGAGTTGGCTTCAGACATCCTGTTGTAATACGGCAGCTTTCATTCCACTTGTTTTACATGAGCAGAATTATACCTACTCTGCCACAAAGATACATAATGCGAAGGTAGTAACCCGAAGAACTTCAGGTTTAGCATCCCACGAGGTACCAACGCATTTTCTTAAGCGTTCCTGCTAGCAATTTTACTCTTAATATTTGCACGGTGCTTTTTGTATGTAAGTGTCCTGTCTAATGTTACACCAAGGTACTTCGGTTGGTCCGTAAATTCTAATTTTGTTTCTTGCTAAACTATATTCAGTTTCTTTTGTGCTAAATAGTTCTTTAGATGGAAGATCGATGCTTGCGTTTTCTTTAAGTTTGGTTTAAGTTGATTAAGTGTGTAATACTCCGAAAGCTTGTTTAGCAATTATGTCAGTCCATCCTCTATTGACCCAAAGCTAGTTCCTTGATGTGTGACTGCGAGATCATCTGCATAGATGTAATGATTTATATCTACGAAAATCGGTTGGTCATTTTTGTGTATACGTTGAAAAGTATCTGCGAGAGAACACCTCGTCGCGGAAGATCGTTCCGTTGATTTCTCCACCAACTAGATTTACCATCTAGCTCAACATAAAAACTTCGATTCTCTAGTAATTTCTTAATAACATTTGTAAATTTACGATTTCTAGTTATCCCGTATCATTTTTCTATCAGTATCCTATGGTTTACGGTATCGTAAGCTGATGAAAGGTCCACGAAGACAGCGAGAGTCATTAGTTTTTATTTTCAAAACCATTTTCAATGTGTTGCATGAGATTAAGAACTTGTCCTGCGCAGGATTTCCCTGATCGGAAACCTGTCTGTTGCGGTATAAAAGCTTTATCTATTTTATCTATGATTCTGGCATAAAGGAGCCTTTCAAATAGTTTAAATAGATGGCATAGCAACGAGATCGGTCGGTAGCTATTAACATCATCTTGAGGTTTACCCGATTAGCGGATTGCAATAACTTTTGCTTTCCTCCATGCTTTAGGAATTCGGTCATCTACGATGATATTATTAAATAGCTGCGAACGCCACTTCAGAGTTACGGAGCCGAAATGTTTAATCTGTTCTACCGTAATATCATCAACTCCTGATGCCTTAGCAGTTTTCAACTTGTAAGTTGCTTTACTGTGAACATCTGATCTATACAGCTAGGTTCATCTTGAACATTCCATTTTAATTTAGCTTTATTAAACGATTTAAAGAACTTCGTCGACGAGACGCAGTGACCGAAAAGTCTGTGAACATTCTTGAGATTGAAGGGATTCGGACATGGCTCAAACCGGAAATAATTCCAGCACTGGATTATTTTTAAATCTCTCAGTAGGCGATACGATATATTTATATATATTGAAGCGTGATGTGTTTTACACTCTCAAGGATGCCAACCAGGAGGTTTTACTCTCGTGGATTTTATTTACTTAAAATTTTATTTTTGTTTTAGTGTTTATTGTTATTATTATTATTATTATTATATTAAATTATTTGTTTGGTTTTTAATCAATATATTTTATGATCCTTTACACGTATCTTTTGGTAACGGTCGACGCTGAAAAACACAATATTTAATTACGGATATGACAACGAAATAATATACAAAATTAATTACATTAAAAATAAAATTCTACGTAACACTGTTGTCGGTGGTGATCCGTGATCCGTTGGTTGGTGGTCCGTTGGTCGGCTGGTGAGTAGAGATCGGATTAAATATTAATCGGACCTTTAAGTTCGTGTTCCGCGATTCGTCACACGTTACCGGACTTACTAATTTCGACACTTGACGATTCTAGGTCATTACTAATAAGGATAACAAATATTTCGTAGAACGATAGATCGGGACACAAATCTTCCGCAGGCCCTAATCAGACAGGAATTCCACAGTTTTATCAATTCTCAATTTCCTTCGCATGCAACCGTGTTTATAGATGGTTCGAAGAGGCCGGATGGTGTCGGTGCCTTTTTTTATCCTCCCAAGTTTTGGCTTTTCAGAATATTTTCGCTTGCCTTCTTTCTGCTCGTATTGATGACTCTCTTATCCATTATTTTCATTTCCTCCGATCACCTTTCCTCTAAATTCTTGATTATATCTGACTTCCTGACTGTCCTTTAATTAGTTTTCCCCTTCCTGAGCATTCCTATGATTTTATCATACTCCGCATACGTTCGCTTATCCACGTTCTTTCTTCCTTTCATTCAATTCAAGTTGATTCGCTGTGGGTTCCTAGTCATTCGGGCATCTATTAGGTTTTGGTCAGATATTTTCCTTTTGTTCTTTCTCTAACAATTGTTCTTTTTATCTGCATGTTCAACCTAGTGTCTTCCTGTTAACCTATGGTTCTCTTTGTTTCCTTCACTTTGTCGTTCTGTTGTTGTCTCCGTTATTCGTCTGCGTTCTTAAGCTATACTATATTATCTTCCTCCCGTTTTCGTTTTTCATTGATATTTTTACTCCATATTGTCCACTCAAGCGAAGAGCATATTTGCGGTGCGGATCGTGTGTTTATTAAGTGTTGATATCTTTCTGCCGAGTGCTCTGCTTTCTATTTCAGTTTGCTGCTACTTGATATTGCGCCTCTTATGTCCTATCTTTTCCTTCTCCACAGATTGTTCCTATCATTTGCGTTCCTTCCTTCTAACAACATTTCATATCGTATGAAGATATAATTGACTCCTTCCTATTCTAATTACTTCTGGCTAAAGGTCCTCGGTTGATGAGCCCAAAATAAAAAAAAAAAAAAAGCTATAATTTTTCCCTCGAAGGCAAGACCATGATTGCTTTGACAGATTTTTTACTTATTTCGGCCGATGGTTAAATTACGACTGACCAAAGAGGAGTAATTATTTGCACCGAGGGTAAAACGTAACTAACTCCATAACAAATCTTTTCTCTGATTTTTTACAGCTGGTGATCGCTGGGGCTGGTCGAATCAGGTAAACCGTTTTTTCTTGGTGATCGATGATTGGCTACACCAACCGATAACAGGATTTCAGTCACGCGCGCATTCTCACTCGCACCACTTATACCAAATTATTTTTATTTTTGTCTTTTTTATTTGAATTTTTATCCTAAGCTCATGTAATGGGCATATTACAATATATATATATAAAAATACATAAACTCGGTCGAACTCACTTTGAAGACATCCCCCGGATGGTAATAAAAAGTCCGGTATTAATTGATTAGGTTATTTTTTTTTATTTATGTTTTGCTTGGAAATTTTGAATTGTAGGACTTATGCTATAATTCGCAGATTTTAATAATAATTTTCACCGACTTTTTTTTTTTTTTTTTTTTGAAATAACTGTAAAGGGTCCCACGAGGTCTATATTGTGGGTACCCAAACACTTATCATCGTTTATTGTATAAATATAACGTACAATATAATATCAACGTCCGACAATGAACTAAGCTATTAGTGTATTATTATACATATCGGCATATCTACTGCAATAGCCACAAAACCACGAACGCGTGAAATAAAACAACAATCTTCATAAATGAAGCTAATATCTTATCCTCTTAACAAAAAACGTATACACTTCCGATCTGGAAATTTATAACTAATAATATTATTACACAGTATTCTACGATAACATATCCGAACCCATCCAAGTAGCCAGACAGTACAATCGGGCAGAACAAATACAACACAGATGAAATAATCATATCCTATACATTAACGTTATTAATGTTAAAAAACAGAACAATATACGGCCAACGCGACATAGTTAACTATGATAAATACTCTATACAAATATCCGAAATAGGTGTAATAAAGCTCTATTATGCCACATGCACGCAAGCCCGAATACCCTTTTATATTGTATTTGGGGGTGACCAAGAAAACTGTAAATTATTACTCCTATCCCTGCAACCAAGCAATTAACCAAATTTTTATTTTTTCCTTCCAAACTGCTAAATGCTGTTTTGTCCAGATTTCCTTTTCGGTACTCTTAACAATAAATTCATCAATACATTTTCTTCGACATTATCTATTTTATTATTTATCCCCCGTCTGAATGGAAAGGGCAATTCTTTAGGTACTCTGGTACTTCGCTTCTTATCTATTAATGGCAGTTGCGCACGTCTTGCAATTTACCTTTTAGCAGCTTGTGATAACGATACATCGCTTTTGGAGGTAGTTCCTTATTTTCTATCCACCATATAGGATCAGAATTATTCTTGTTTCCCAGATTTCTGGAGGGAGTTATTAATTTCAGACATATCGCTAGTAAATTGCTGATTTTGCTCATTTCCGATTTTTTTGCCTTGCCCGGTATTTGAACAGCATAATGGACCCTCGACGCTATCAAAATCTTATAATACATCCTTACTTCATCCTGGGGCATCAGAAATTTTAATCTATATAACGCGCCGGTATGGATTGCCTTACTTTTTCGAGTTAGGTTATATTTCTATGCATTTTCCATGTTAATGCGTTGTCAATCACTAACCCCAGATATTTGTAGCTCTTAACAACTTTAAGTAGCACACAATCGGAGGAGCAATTGTCACAATGATTAGCATTCCTGTGTGCAACCAACCTGGACAACGTAATGTTATTTTCGGTATAATATTTTCTATGACGACTGGGGGGGGGTCCTTATGTACATTATTTGAGGAGTTTTTGATAACTATACCTCTATCATGGGCCCATCTGGTTACATTATCCAAATCTTCCTGCAGTAATTTTTCAGCAACATGTATATTTTTGTGCTTTGTCACAATGGCGAAGTCATCTGCATAAGCAAATATGGTAGAATTTTTTACGGCAGCAAAAACCGAGTTCGTGTAGATAAGTAACGACTGCCCCTGCGCTTTGTATATTTTTGATTTTCACTATAATCTTCCCCGATTTGTCATGTAATTGTGGAACCATTCTCTTTTTGTTTACCTAATATTCCTATGTCTCCTAAATCCCGCATAAGTAGGTCATGATTATCAAAATCAAAGGCTTTGTTTAAGTCCTAAAGAAGCTACTAGAAATATACTAGCTTCAGCCATACCGCAGTTAACTGCAGTAACATCGTAGTAGACTTCCCCTGCCGAAAACCTAATTATCCGCAATAAGATAATTCCCTTCGAGAAATTGCGACGCAACATAGTGTTCCAGTATCTTTGCAATTGCAGAAATTAACATTATTGGCCTCGCAAAAACGTAACGGTATTTCTATATAACGCGAAAACGTTACGTGATTTTTTTATTACTTTCAGTCTACGAACGGCATAGTTGTTAAAATATATTAATGATGTCATTTTTCAACCCGACCCGCTTAGTTTTTCTGTCACAAAAATTTGCCCCAAAATGTGAATTAAATAAAGATTTATTATTTTTTTCTTCGCGCACTCGGAAATAATGACGTCACCAATTTTCGTTGTTCTATATGAAATACAGAAGTGATAGAGCTGGGGGCCTAGGAGTGTCCCCAGACAGGGTAAAAGGGCGGAGTCTCTTGCGAGGCATGAAGAGCCGAGTAATTATATATATATATATATGTGTATATTATTTCTTTTTTTTTTGAAGTCCAGCTTCGTATATTGGGTGACTGTAAAGTCGTTTTGAAATGCATCCGAATTGTGCACTAAATGTATCACTGCAATAATCGTCTCTTCAGTGTTAATAATATATTCATTTTTTTTCTTTTCTTTGATGCAGTCGATATTAATTAAGTTAGCCTGGCGGTTAGTCAATAGTATTTTTCTCCACTGAAATTCGGTTTGGATTCCACCATTAAAATATCGAAAAATGATCATTGTCAGTATCAGCCGAGCCAAATTAAAAAGAAAAACATTCGTGTTCACGTTACGTTTATATTCGTACTGTGGTAACGGCGACACAGAATGCCGGTAATAGCGAGAATTAGGGCTGAGTTGCCTCTGCAGTAAGAAAGAGGCCGGTGAAATCGCACCGGCATACTGTATTATTAATTTGTTTATTATTTTGTTTTTTGTACCCGGCGAAGTGAAACTAGTGGGCAATTTTGTTATTTTCCACGCGTTGCAGTAATATTTAGAAAAGTTTCCGCTTATTAAACTTTTTTTGTTTTCGTTCGTGCGCATTGCCTTCGTTCGCCTGAAATATTTCCATCTTTTAGGGAACTTTGTCGAAGCTGGGCAAGAGGAGCAATTCGCAGAGAAACCTGTCCAATTTCGAAAAAAGGTTATATTGCGCAGTCGAAATTTGAAAAAAGTTTAGATGAAGTTGGATGCTTTGGCTGTTTTTTACGTCGGTCATAAAATTTTTATCGACGCTGGCAACTCGATGTATTAAAGATACATCGATATTCGTGCCGTTCTGTTTGTCTTTTATCTGTTTACTCAACATCGAAATCGTCTGTCGACGAACTTTCCGTCTATCCCGGTTTACGACCGAATGGAACAGGTTTCCCGGGTGCGGGAATGTAAATTTTCCCTTTTCGCCCGACGGTAATTTCACGTCGCAGCACGCACCTGGACAATTATATCGCAAAGTCAGCGAAATGTTCAGATTTGCATGTAAATTAAACGGAATGACGTCGGTTCGCCTCTTCCGTTTGACTACTCGTCAAATTGCAATGTATCTTGAGGCGCTGAATCGGTTTTATATGAATTTCGGTTTTGTCAGTCGTTCTTCTTCTGTAAGTCTTTTTTTAATAACGACTTGTTCACAGTACCAAAAACACGTAGATTATTAAAAAAGTGAAAATAAAAAACCGGTTGAAATTGTATTCGACGACAATATACACATTAAATGAAATTACGTATGATTCATAACTGTCGCGTTTCAGGGGTTTGTATGCATGAAGCTAAATATAAATAAATAAATAACATATACATACATATATATGCATATTTTTATATGTACATACATATGTTTATATTAATTACAACGTAATTCTTAGGCTATCCCCAATTAGAAAAAATGTCCCAATTTTATGTAACATTTGTTATATTTTATAGGATTTTTGTGATTATATTATTACATTCATATCGACCGATTTAAAATTACGTTTTAAATTTTGATCATTTAATACAAAGTATAGAAGAGAAAGAGACAGAAATATAAGCAGAAGGGGTGAAGGGGCACAGCTCCTTGCGAGGCCAAAATGGCCGAGTTATATATATATATATATATATATATATATATATATATATTAATTCCAACGTAATTCTTAGGCTACCCCCATTAGAAAAAATTGTCCCAAATAATTTCACAATTTTATGTAACGTTTGTTATATTTTATAGGATTTTTGTGATTGTTATTTAAAAAATGTCACAATTTTATGTAACGAAAAATGTAACGAAAAAATGTCTTGAAAGTTAAATGTTAGGATAGGATTTTTGTAATTATGTTATTTTTTTTTGTGTTTATACCAGTAAGAATTACGTTGTAAATCTTGATAATTTTATACAAAATATGGAAGAGAAGGAGACAGAAATGAAAGCAAGAGAGGTCACAGGGCACAGCCCCTTGCGAAGCCATAATGGCCGAGTTTATATATGTGTATATATATATATATATATTTTATATATATATATATATATTTTATATATATAATTCTTCTGTGCGTGTGTTTGTGAATGAACTCCTTCTAAACGGCTGGACCGATTTTGATGAAATTTTTTGTGTGTGTTCAAGTGTATTCAAGAATGGTTTAAATTCACAATTCGGTCCACTACACGAAATATGAGGGTTTTAAATAGTTGAGATGAGACCAGGGGTACAGAAATGTATATGGGACGAATAAAAAGAAATTAACAAAACATTAATTTTTAAATAAAATGATTACCACGGTAAAAATAAACTAAACCTAAAAATTTAAATAAAACGATTACTATGGTTATTTTATTAGTTTCTGGTGTAAGTAAATAGGCCGCTTCTATTACTTCACTTTTTGCATTATTGAAATCATTAAACTTCCAAGTCGCGCGCTCCTAGCTAGCTGCTATACTCATTACGGAGAGTTAAAAAAAAAGTGGTGTTTTCTAAAATATCCTGCAACGGAATTTACCAACGGGATCGTTATTTATATTCAAATTTGAAATCTTTATTCAACTACGTATAGTTTGCTGTTGTGGTAATCAATTAATTTTAATAAAATGCTGAAGACAGGCAGGTCGGAAGAAAAGTTGTTGGTGTTGGAATGACAGAGAGGTTCGCGGTGTCTAATATTCAAAAATATTTCATTTTACTTTCAGTTTGTGCAAATTCTTTGCGGTATTGAAGTGAGTATTTTAATATATAAATACTCACTGTAATTACGAATGTAGAATTAATATGTGTTAAGGATACAATAGTTGCCCATTATGTTAAATACATAGAGATAGGGATATGTTTGTTTTCATCTCTATCTTATTTATTGTATAATAATGAATGATTAGGAGTCGAAATATGAAAATGTATTGTACAATATGTTTATAAAAACTGGAAGAAGTTTAAGCCGTATACTATTGGACTTAATGGATAACATATAAAAATAAATAGAGTATTTAACTAATATGTTAAATATTCGAACTTTTGGGCCAAAACCGCTGTATAAATTTTTTAAATTAACCGTTTAACTTTCTTTTTAATAATTTGCTACCAGGAGTATTAAAATTCTTACTCAACTACTGCAGTTTGTTGTTGCGGTAATAAATTAATTTTAATAAAATGCTCGATACGGAGAATTCGGAAGATATGAGTGAAGAAGATGTTCTCTTAAATGTGTAATTATGGGAGATCACCGTGTGAGTAACTCCAAACCGATGGCTGTGTTAAACTTTTTGTTAGATCAAGACCGATGTGAAATTCCAATACGTTTATTACGTATTATAAACTTTTAATATTCATAACAAATTACGCGTGAAATTTTCTAATTACGAGGGTCCATCAATAAGTAAACAGACAAATTACAATTTTTAATTATTAATATACTTACAATTTTTTTTTAAACTTTTTGACGTAATTCCCCTCTACACGAATACACTTGTCTCACCGGTCTACGAGGCTTCGTATTTTCTTGGCGAAGAATTCTTTAGGTTGAGTGCGGAACCGCTTTAGGACATGCACCTTGACTTCTTTGTTGTTTTCGAAAACGTGTCCACGCAAAGAGTTCACGAGCGGTCGAAACAAATGGAAATCTGACGGGGTTAAGTCAGAGCTATATGGAGGATGTGGGAGGAGCTCCCACCTCATTTCCTCCAATATAGCTTGCGTTGATAGGGCGCTGTGGGGGGTGGCATTGTCCTGCTGAAGAATGACCCCTTCCGTGATGTGTCCGGGCCGTTTCCGCCGTATCGCCGGTCGAAGTTGGGTTTTGAGTACTTCTGCATACGACTCTGCGTTGAGTACCTCTGTCTTCCAGATAATAACAAAGAACCGCGCCTTTCATATCCTAAAACACGGTCAAAAGCACTTTATTTGCTGAGGGACGCGACTTGAATTTTTTGGCTGCAGGCGACTCCGGATGCTTCCATACCATGCTTTGTTTTTTCATTACAGACTCTTAATGATGGATCCATGTCTCATTATCGATGATTATACGTCCTAAAAAGGCCTCACCTTCAATAACGAACCGATTTTTGAGTTCCTTACAAATTCTTAGCCGACTTTCTTTGTGCACCGCGGATAACATTTTAGGAACCCATCTTAGAGATCGCGAGGAGCCTCATATGGCTCTCGTATCGGTGCGAAACGTGTAAAGGTAAAGGCCAGGAATAAGTCGGGTGGTGACGGGCAAATTACAACAGCTAGTCATAAGTGAACTCGCACGGGTAAGATCTATGAGTTAAGACTGAAGCGAAAGGTTAAAAAGTGCAGAGGAGGATCAAAAGAAGAAGAAAACTGAATTTTCACTGGAAACGTAACACGAAGCCACACAGAGTCTGCGATAAAAATGCATTTGTTTCGTGAGAGCTGAAGATTAGCAAGGACGTTGCGAGAGAAGCAGTTTCAAGGCCTTATCTAACGTCCAGATATGTGGAACAAACGTAGAACAAAAGGAAGAGGCATGGGAATTTTTTTAGGAACCTTTTTTTTTTTAAATTTTAGGAATCATCTTTTCCGTAAAGCTTAGAGGATATTTTATGCGGAAAGAAGAATTAGCAAGTTTTAAAAGTGTAAAAAAATTCACGGACATTTTCCCGAATCCATTTTCCCGAAGGACAATTCTCTGAATGAAAATTTCCCGAAAAAAAAATATTTTCCTGAATTCTATTTCCTGAATGCCAAATTCCCGAAAGCAATTTCCCCTAAAAAATATGTTCCTGAATACTGAATTATATTTATGTTTCCATGGAATGTAATAGTTGAGCTGTGATCCACTCCGTTGCCGATGTTGGCCATGAGTTCGGAAAAGTAAATTCCTTCCGAGTAGAGTATAGATCGGGCTGGTATTTACTGATCCGTTAAGTCAACCCTTGTTTGCATTATTAGTGCGGTGACTCCTGCTCACCGCTACTCCATACTGGTTCCACAGGGCTAGTGTGGGTAATGCGGCGGAATAACTGTTTGTCAAAATAATCCATTCGACCATAATCTTCAGAGACGCAAAATCGCGTAGCCGGTACTGCTCAACGTTTTTTTTTCACGGTAGTCAAAACAGTCGCGTATTGATTCCTTCACTCGTATCATCCTGTCTTCTGCGTAACCCCGCTATTATTTGAGTGAAGAGTGAGTGAAGGTGTTCCTGTATCTCTCTTATACGCTCTACTCTCGCACAAAACAAGGAATTAATACGCGGCTCTTTTGACCGCTGTGAAAAAAGCCATTGAACAGTATCGGCAACACGACTGTACGCCTTTGAGGATTATGGTCGAGTTTGAAAAAGCAATTCAACGCCCGTGACAGAATATTTCCAGGAGTGGTTGTAATGTGTTGCTCGTTTTATCTCGGGCAGGTCTTGTACCGGAAAGAGCAAGAAGAAGAACTGCACTTAGCGTACAACAACGAGAAGTGTATACCGTCAAGGTCTTTGTGCACAGGATATGTCTATGATGTACGCGCAACGTTTGTAATCTTGTGGCATGAATGCCTGGATGAATTACTATACCTGTTGCGGGTTATTTTGATAACGCATGAGGGGACGATGACAAGCAGTCCCACCGTGCTAAGCCCTGTGGAACCAGTACAAGTGCAGCGGTCGGCAGGAGTCATCACACTAATAAAGCAAGCGAAGGGCTGAAATGATTTCGGGTGGTGGTAGTCGGTGAACACCAGCCAGATCTATATTCTGCTCTGAAGTATTTTAAGAAAGAACAATTGGGCACAGAAATCGTCATAATAGCACTTTTACAAATATGACGAATACAAGGAGACAGACACTGTACTTGGCCATTTGCCTATTATTGGTGGCAATTATTGAACTTACATAATAAAATAATGTATTTTCATTCGAGGTTTGTGTTAATTCCCGGATAGTGAATTCAAGAATTATTCGGGAAATGTTCTATTCGGGGGATTATCTTTCGGGATAATGGATTCGAGAAAATATCCGGAAACCGTGTAAAAACTTTAATCGAAATCACACAAAATAGTTAGCACGACGACGAAGCGAAAGGAAATTTACTTTTCAATGTACAGAGAAGAAGGTAGAAAAAGGGAGTAGATAAAATCGAATGTCACCGAGATGTAAGATTTATGTTAGCACGAATATGATTATGATGGGAAGGAATAAGTCAACGGTCGAGCGAATCTGTTTAGAAATATTTATATTGTCATTGTCGAAAAGTGTGGTCCATTGCCCGACTAAAGTAAACAGAATAGGATTATCGAATCTGTTATTACTGATAGTGCCCGAACAAACCTAAGCACGCTATGTGCAACCAGAAAAAGAGCGAGTAAATGAAAAATTAGAAATAATTAAGTTACAACTGGGCGAGTAAATTTAATGAGTTACACGTATTTTAAAGAAATATTAATCGGCTATCGGCATGGTGGATGACAAGAAAATATAAAGCGTAAAATGAAAAGATTTCATCGTTTATGAATATTATCGATAAACCGATTGACTTTTAAGCTTTTTGAGGGTAATTTTGCTAAAGCGGGTTTAACAAGCGCCCCGATGATAAGAGCGAAACGGGGAAATTTTTATTATTTTTTCAAAAGGAGGAAACATTGTCTCTGCTTGAACACTTTCGAAGATATTATTTATTTCCGATTATAGTCGATTGATCGGCGGTTAGGGCGAAACGCCGTTTTATTTTTATTATGCTTTTCATCGGGTCGTCGTTCGACTATTCTAATAAATAATTCATGGCCGAGTAAAATCAGATCGATAGTTTTAAATTTTCATCGCCTATTAAAAAATTCCCTTTCTATTTTTTAGACAGACACTTATTTAGGGCGCTGTATTGAATTTTATACTTACAACGGTACGTTGATCCGCCCATGTTCCCGCGTTTTTAATACTTTTTAAAATGTATAAAAAATTCGAGCACCACGTTCTAGTAGATATTTCTTCCTCTAGTAAATGTTTCATTTTTCTATCAGTTGTAAGGGAAGGGAACTGCTATCGTGAAGCGTCGCAAGTTCCTTAAATATGGGTGTATTGGAAATTTCTTTATCGCTACCTCTTTCAAGCGGCAATGATTTTGTCAAGTAAAGTTTTGAGTGGACATCTATGGAAAATGCCTTCCATTATCGAATGCCTTTGCGAGAAGTACTTCTGTTCGCCACTTCATACCTTAGAACGCGGCTGCTGAATTGTTCCGTGTTTTTGAAATATCCGCTTTTTTTTGTTGTTTGTTTTTCTATACTTACAGAAATGCGTAATGCAAACTTTATAAATATACCTAATATTCACCTTTTTTTTTTCATGTTTTTTTTTTTTTAGACGATTAACTAGCACAGGAAGAATAAGAGATTCGCTACCACATTCCACTTAAAATGGAGAATGTGTAACCGAGCGTAAAAGAAAATAAAAACAAAACGTAGTCCGATAGTTTTTAAAATTATACTGAAAGTTCTGCGACGGGGACGTTGGAAGCTGTTAAAATTTTGGGTATTAATTTAAACAGACGCTATACATTGTAAACAGATAGACTAGAAAAGAACAAAGTTGGCGAAGAGAATGATTGAAGTGATGCAATCTGTGCCGCATGCTATGTGGCGGGCGGGGGGTTTCATGTTCGTTCTCACTGGACACATCGGAATGCAGCTTTTTTCGAGAAATAATAGTGTAATTTTTTCTGTAGCTTCATTTGAATGCGCGTTTAAATTGCGTTTCTTAAAAACAGCCTGTTTTTCAATGTCGTTGTAAAAACACGTTACATTTTGCACATTTTTTAGAGGTTATACGTGTAAATTTTTGAGTGACTTATCCGAGATTCCCCGCTCATACAAATAAGATTCATAAATTCGAATAGAATGTACTTGAATATGCGAGTTCGCGGCATTCTTATTAAAATCGGCGCATAAAAAGTAAAATAAATAAAAAAAAACCAATAAAGAAACGTTATTATAAATAATCTTTTGAAAGTTTGTGTGCCCCGAACCACTTTATTTCAGTGTTTTTAATATAGATTTCACGTTTTTTATTATTTTAAATTGGTAACTTTTATAGACTAGTTTCAGTTTGTTTTCCTTGTTCTGTTTTGATTTTTGGTTTATCGAAGTACTCTCTGTTCTAGTGTTAAAAATTTAAAAATACATCTGTAATATTTTTTCGGAACTGTTTGATACTAATATTAAAATTAGAATAGACTCATGAAAATCCATTTGCCGTATTCTACGATTTATAATTTCATTTAAAACGATATCGTTGTTTAACAAAAATTACTATCCGAAGCAACTTCCCCGCTTGTTGTATATGTGTCACGTGAAACTGAAAACCTTAAACCAAATATTAAACTTTTAATCCGTAACATTCTGCTTAATTGAAGCTATTAACTGATATCTATGTGTCAACTTTTTAACGTAAACTATACTCATTGTTTTCGATAATTATTCGATTATTTTGGGGTAATATATTTTTGCAGTTTATAAAAATTAGTATTTATTTGATTAAAATATATTTTTTTTTCTTTATTATTTAGAAAAATAAGTTGTGGGTCTCACAAGGCATACTGCTCGTCTGTGAGTTACCGGACACTCTTCTCATCGTAAACTAATTAAAATTTACAACCAAAAAACGTAAAAAAAACAGAAAACAATACATATAGCTTCTTAATAAAAATAGTGAACATCGTCTTAATTAAATATATATATATATATATATATATATATATATATATATGATCGATTTTTAGCCAGCAGACCATATAGAAATTTAACACTGCCTTAAATATCGCTCATTTATATTGTCTACCCACCACCGTTTAATTTGTAATTTTCACCGTCCTAACTTTCTATTCATTATATCTTTAAGAATTCGCTCCGGCAATTTAATTAAAACACCATTTCATTAGTGTTATCTATCTTACTTTATTTTTCTCTTTCGGCCGTACGTAATAAAGCTGCCTTTGATTTCTAGTTACCCTACTTTTCTCCGTCGACGGAATTACTATATTTTTAGTATCTTATATTCAATGAGCCGGTAATGGTAGTACAGTATTTCTGGAGACATTTCTTTTGCCGTTGCTTAAGATTTAAGTAAAGCAGTCAATCTACTAAGATGTTTTAATATATATATTAATTAAAATGTAATTCTTTCCCAAAAAATGTCCCAATTTTATATAACATTTGTTATATTTTATAGGATTTTTGTGACTGTTATTTAAAAAATGTCGCAATTTTATATAACGAAATATATAGCGAAGAATGTAACAAAAAAATGTCTTAATTTTATATAATGAAAGTTAAATGTTAGGACAGGATTTTTGTGATAATGTTATTTTTTTGTGTTGATGCTAGTAAGAATTACGTTGTAAATTTTGATCATTTTATACAAAGTATAGAAGAGAAGGAGACAGAAATGAAAGCAAGAGGGGTCAAGGGGCACAGTCCCGTGCAAGGCCAAAATGGCCGAGTTATATATATATACGAGTATATAGTTTTAGATTTTAAAATAATTTTAAAAAACAAAAAGTATATTGAATGAGTGAAAAAGTTTTATAATCATGCCCGGATTTAGCGTAAAAAAGGACAGCAGTGCAGGAACCACAGAAGATGAAAGAAAGGAGAGGATATAGGAAGCGTTATAGGGAGTAGAGAGACCTAATGATAAGAGCTGGCAGTTAAATAGCGAGCGTTCATTACGAAGAGTAGGACACTCGAAGAAAATGTAATCAGCATCGCATATATTCAAAGAGGATAACAATCGTGTATAGAACAATAAGGAGAAGGTGACAGAACAAATGGAAAGCGAGAGGAGGGGGGAGAGAATGATTGATCTAGATACGAATTAGGGAGACAATAGAAGAGCGACGACTGAAAATAATAGAATGGAACCAAGACACGGAACGTGGAATCGGCTGAATAAAACGGTAATGCGAATGGCGATTAGAAAATAGGGAGGGAAAAATGTCTCGCCAAAGTTTGGCATGGTTGCAGGTGAATAAGGAGAAATGATGTTTGAAGAAGGGAAATAGTTGAGGAATGAATCGAGGCGGGCTGCAGAGCGAGCTAAAGAGTCAGCTGCGTCATTGCCGTCGATCCATAAAAGATCAATATGAATAGAGCCGGATGACTGTAAAGGGGGGAGGTGAGAGAACGAATTCAGGGAATAGTACCATCAGAGGAATGTGAAGGAGGAGAGGATAGGGCTTGAAGGACGCCTTTAGAGTCCGAAATAATGAGGAATTGGGAATGATCGCTTAAAGAGGAAATAAAAGAGATAGCCTGAAGGATGGCGATCGACTTGGCAGAAAAAATAGTGCAGAAGGAAGGAAGCCGGAAGGACTCAGAATGCCGAAGCGACGGGGCAGTAAACGCACTACCCACGCCGTCTTCGCTCCTGGAACCATCGGTAAAGATCAATAGCGGGAAAAGAGGAATTCAATAAATGAAGAAATTCATTGTTGACTGCACCGTGAGAGGAGGAATTGGCCCGAAGTGGGAGAGAGGAAAATTTGATTGGCTGCCATAGTCTATTGAAGTCATGAAAGAAGTACGGGATAGTGTTGTAGGAAAGGATCACAGGAGAAAAATTAGAAAGACGGGTAGCAATGAGCGACGGGATTGGGATTTTATGAGGAGAAAAACGTAAGCGGTTTTTGATATGCAGATAGGAAGAAATAAGTCTGGTAGAAGGCAGAGAGGAATCCATCAAGAAACGAAATTTAGCCCAATCAGTTTTAGAAAGGAGCCAAAGGGGAGATTGAAGGGGCTTGAAAGACTTGGGAGGGAGCACGTCATTAAGAGTGAGCAAAATGGGGACACGATCGCTGCCAAAAGTGCCGTTGAGAGTCCTCCAGGAGCATAAGAGACTACGATTGGGAGAGGAGAAGGAGGGATCAACTGAACTAGAGGAAGATGGATGCTTGAAGAGGGTAGGAGACCAATCATTAAGAAGAATGAGATCATGGTCCAAGATGAGATTTTCAAGAATCGAATCATTAGAATTATGCCCAACGCAGTCTCAAAGAGGAGAATGAGCATTCCTCAGTTGCTTGCAATGATGAACGGACCAGATAAAGATGAAAAAAAAGGAGATAAGAGGAAGATTAGAGAGGCTGGAGTTAGGAGGGTTATAAACGCAAGCAATATGTAAAAGACTCGGAAGAAGATTCAAAAGGGAAATGTGAATTGTGAATCAATGGTATTCATGAGTTTCACAAACACAATGTAGAAGTATAATAATATGCATGTAATTTTACGAAACACATAACTGCATAACTCAATTTGGCAATTTTAAAAGTCCATCTTAGTTTATGTAATATTTCGAAATGAAGTCGTGTAAATATATCGTGAATAAATTTATTTCATCGCGAAATTTCAGTTATCCATTTAACATGGTGTAAATAAGCGAATTGTTTAATTTACTTTTTTTTAAACCTAAAGTACAAGTTTGATTTAAATATCCATTGCGTAAAGCGCAAATAAACATGTTTCATCACAAAACGAACATATTATGTCTATAAACTTTTTTTAATAACCATCGGGTAGATAAGCGTTTTACTCAGTTTTTAGTAAACCCTAAAAATACGATGATCATTTAATGATTGATCGCCTCCCTTTTAAAATTACCCGTTTGGTAGAATTTTCTCCTATTCGATTCCTAAAGCTCCTAAAACTCCCTAATAATTCGTGAATTTCGTCAAAATCCTTAAAGTAATTTCCGAGAACCCGATTACATACATTATATGTACATATAATTCTTACTTATAATGTAAGAAACATACATATATATGCAATTTTTTTTGTTCGGAGAAAAATGAGCACTGACAGATAACGATTTTTGCTTTGGTAGTAATATGTTAAACGAATGACTGTAATTTTCTAGGTAAAAGTAAATGATTACACGCTTTTTACAACACACGGGACGTGATAGGCAGCGTAATTTCATTAGGGGCGTCATCTGATGGCTCTTTTTAAGTAACACATTAAAATGTGTATGCGAAATGACGCTTAAAATTAGACGCGCCTTTAATACAATTCAAAAATGTGCTACAATGCTTCGCATTTTGAATGTGCTGCTCGAGGATCGCCGTTTTCGGTTTTTCCTGTTTTTTCTTTTGTTTCTCTTTTCTTTTTTTTTCATTCTTTTTATAAAATTCTGATGAGGCCAAAAAGGAAATATTCTGAAGATGTTTTGCAACCGAGAGATGCGTATGTGTAGTACTGCGTTTTAATTACTTATGCGATTAATGTTGCGTAAGTTTAGAACTTTTTCGGATTTAGATAAATATTTTTCATAAAAGCTCTGAAGTATTACAAAATACACGTGCAACGACGTTGTATTTAAAAAGAGCCGACGGGAATATCTCCGGTGAAAAGGAAAATCTGTTAGCGCCCGTTACAAATGAATCATTTTACAATACTGAAAAGTCAGATTTTACCAGGCACGGCGAATATGTTTGCCTAAATCTTTATTTATGGAACATGCCCGAAAACACTTGTTTCTAAAATAAGAAATTTTTTAAAATTTAATAAAGTAAATTTATAGACTGATTTTTGTTTGTTTTTAAAGAACTTATTTATTTTAAATTTCACTGTTGACGCCACTTCACTTCAAAAAAAACACATCGGTGTCAAAAGCAATATTCTCGTCACTCATAATGGCCAGAGCTCAAACCTGTATTTTCTTCACAATAAACTTCCGACAGATATTTGAAAATGGTTCTTAGAATTCTTCGTCCAAATCTGAGATTTAGAACATACACATTTAACTGCCTATCTCGTCCGTATTGCACTAGATGCGTAGAAGATTGGTGCTGTTGATCAGAAAGAGTTTTTGAATCGTACAATAACAGTGATTATTCCATTCCAGTTTAATGTATGCATCGGTTATCGACAAACCGACGCTCTAGCTTCCCAACATATTCTGTCAAAGTTCTCTATGCTATCACTCTTTTACCATTACTCAAATTGTTCTTGAATAGCCTCCTCATTTTTCTCTTTCTCCAAAAATCACTATCCACTTCAGTGAAATTACAATCTACCTTCCTTATAAATTAATCCAATTCTTCAAGGACTCCGTTTATTAACTAAAATATTATACAATGAAGTGCATAACTAGAACCTTGTACTTATTATTTATATTAATCTATATACTAGGAACTATTGGCCTTCGCAGTTAGCACGGGTTTTTGTAATTAAAGAAATAAATAAAATGAAAGAAAAAAAAAATCGATTATCTAGTAAACTAGGCTAGACAGGTTTTAAGCTAATAAATGCAAGAGATATGGCGTACGTAAAAAATCGAAGGCCAACCGATAAAGAGGTAATGAAGGGAAAAACAAAGTGCAATCATTATCGTTCATTGTTGGTCGCAGTTCATTTTTGGAAGTTATTGAAAGTAAATTAACGATTGAAACTATACAAAGCGAAACAGATTAGTGCGGAGATTGCCGAAAATAACACAATTTGTTGTTGACAGTTGAAGAAAAATCCGCTTTCAGAACCGTTTCTCATGATCTTCGTTGTCACCATCAAATTATCGTATTTCAGTTCGTGACGATGGAAACGAAAACTCGCTAATCGCGGGTTTTGCGCCATTGATGACGACTAATCTATTGTTGCGGTGAATTCACTCATTCTGATGATGATGATGAAATGGTGTGTGTGTGTGTGGAACTGGTGACAGATAAAAATGAAGCAGTCGTCTTTACATGATGATGACAAAGACACCGAATTACGGAAGTGTGAAGATGCGGCATCGTCATCGATGACTGTACTGATTTCGCGCAGTGAGAGTAAATAAAATCGATGTGAAAATATTTTTACAGTTTTTTACTCGTTGAACATGTGTACCTTCGTAATCCTCTTTTTATTTTTCGACGCCTCCGGTCTTTACTAATTTCAGTTTAATGAATCACGAACATTAAAACGTTCATTTAAATACCGAATGAACTTTACTTTTCCGGTTAATGTAAATATTTCTTCGCTTACGCAGCTCAGCCGATTTACTGGTACAAAATAGTTTTGCTCGGTACACTCTTCTATTGTACCGCGTGACCAGTTCCTTTACTTACTGAATACGTTTTATCGTTAAAAAGAGTTCTGTATCGATTCGGCGGTACCTAAAGAAGTTTTTTTTTTGGATTTTGTTTTTTGCTCCAGTTTACATTAAAAGCACTTACTGGTTTTGTTCTAACGCCGAATATTCATCAGCCTCTCACATCTTCACGGAATGTATACGTTTCAATAGTTCCGAGCGTTTCTGTTGCTTTCACCAGACTCCTTTTGTTAACAATGCAGGATTGAAGAATTTAATTTAATAAACTTCTGGTCCATGTAACGTGATGATAGCCCAGGTAGTTACGGCACACTAGTGTAACTCCTTCAACACATATACCTATATATCAAATTTACACTTATATACTGCATACATATGACACGAATCCTCCAGAATTTCTAGCCATGCGATGAAGTATCAAAGTATATTGAACAAAAAAAAGGTAAGAAACTTGCCAGTACTTCTCGAGCAGCACAGATCAGTTTGGCTGAAGAGACATGTTTCAAGCTTGCTAATAAAAATCTGAGAAGTCGCTATTTGAGCATGCCAAGAATAATGAGTAAAGTATAAAGCGGTCAGGCCAGTGTCAAGTAGAATTCCGATTGATGACTTGCTCGTTTTTCGTAGTCTGTAGTTGCCGTGAGTGCTTCACCGACGTTAGTGAAAAGCATACACGCCCAAAAATAACAACAGCGTAAACAGCAAATCGGATATTGAGCGTTTAAGAATCTAGTACTTCTCAACTTTGACCGAGCTCTATGCACATTGTATACCTGTGCATTTTTTTGATCTGGACGGTGGCATTCTATACATGTGTAGATTCGATCTGTCATAATTTGGTATTTACACCGTGACAAAATCAACTTCTATTATAACCCTAGAGGGTGGTGACAAAGAAAGAAAGAAATGCATATATTTACCTGCTAGTTACTTTACAATGATTTAATAATTACATACATATGTGGTGTACTAGCAATTTGCCATACCGCAATACAATCTATTATATAATATATATATATATATAAACTCGGCCATTTTGGCCTCGCAAGGGGCTGTGCCCCTTGACTCCTTTTGCTTTCATTTCTATCTCTTTCTCTTCTATACTTTGTATAAAATGATCAAAATTTACAACGTAATTCTTAGTGGCATCAACACAAAAAAATAGCATAATCGCAAAAATCCTATCCTAACATTCAAATTTTATTATATAAAATGAAGACATTTTTTCGTTACATTTTTTTGTTACATTTTTCGTTACATATTTCGTTAAATAAAATTGGGACATTTTTTTGGTACTTTTTTTCTAATGGGGGGTGGCCTAAGAATTACGTTGTAATTAATATTTTTATATATAAGGTATAAAATAAATGAAACAGCACACTGGAGAAAAGCATTACAAAAAAAAAAACAACCTCTCCTGAAAGTAAATTAACTTTTAGTTTTATCACATATATTATCATATCGTATATTGTTACATTAATATAATATGTTTAAGTGTGCAATGTCTACATTTAGTGTACATACGAGTATATGCTAGCCGTTCAGAATGATAATTCTTAATTGATTTAACCAATTCATTATTGTAATTTTCGAATATATTGCAGAACTTAAAGTAACACTAAGAACGAAATATTTCAGGAATAGTAGTACAATCATGAATTTTTATGAATTTTTCACATCGACTGGTATACATCGCAGGCATCTATTTCGTAATCATTGTAATTTACTGTACGTAATACCAGAAATAGAAGACCATGCAAGCATATGTTACCACTGGTCTTATTAACATTTTACAAAGTATCAATTTATTATTTACAGTGAGATACGATTTAGCACCGAACAGCGGGAGTATGATATCGTCTTATTAGCACTTACGCTTGTATACTTCTTATGTTCATTAAATGTTGGACGCTTATCGAACACTACCCCTAGGTACGGTACACCTGCTTAGTTCAGTCGGTAGCAATACGGTTTACTATTAGCTTACTCGGTAGCAAAGACTTTCTTCGGGAAAATAATATGCCTTCAGTTTTGATTAGATTACAACTTATTTGTCATTTTGAACAATATTTAAACGTATGATTTATACTATTTTGTAGTTTTTTACTAATCTATTGCGGTCGATATGAACTACAAAGCAGAGCAGTGCCGTATGGATACATAGCAATTTTTGTGATTTTTAATTTCGGAAAATCACGCAAAATAAACTGTAAATAAAAACGGGTCTAGTTGAGGGACATCAGCTGACATTGTTTTTAAAGCAGATTTCGATTCCGTATACCGCTAGAATCGCTTTGTCATACTTAATGGCGGTGTTCACGCTGCGACACGATCAATTACTATTACAGCCGTCAGGTGGCACTGCATTTAATAACAGACTAATATGAGTTTTAACACTAGTGTTAAAAAACGGCGTAGGGCAGCAGCAAAAGCTTTTGCAACGGCACACGGTTGGTGTTGAGGTTTACACGACTCTTAGTAATTTGTCTGCATACAAAAAGAATTACCCCCCGATTTTCGACGTCTTACCTTTATATTTATTTTCTGCTTGTGTTCTATTCTCTTTGGTACAATATAATTTTACATAAAATAATTTGAAATTATTTGCAAGAATAAGTTAAAGTTTCGAAGCATTAGACTTCTGGTTAGGTCTTTTCTATTAATGAATTTTACATAAAACAAATGAAAATGTTTTATATTTATAGTAAAATTGTTAATCTTCTTTATTTGAATTTAAATATAATTGGATAATTCTGTATTGAAACCAATTTATAAACAATACAGAATTATCCAATACTACTAAAAATGCTACTTTTGATCTTGATTTTACCAGCAACAACCTGTGTACTGCCATTAAACGTACTAAATCGAAAGCAGTCGGTTCGGATAATTTTCACATTTATCTTTTAAAATACGCATCTGACTTTATGTTAAAAACTTTCTGCTCGTAATTTACAATCGAATATGGTTCTCCGGTAATCTCCCATTGCAATGGAAAAATGCCATTATAATGCCATTACTCAAGACAAACAAGAATCCAACACTCCTCGATAGTTACAGGCCAACATCTCTTACATCAGTTCTATGTAAAGTGTCAGAAAAAATTATCAATGGCAGACTGCTATGGGAAATCGAAACACGTAATTTATTTACAAATATTCAATATGGATTTCGGTCAGGACGATCTGATCCGATACTTGCGTTACAGCGCTCCATAAGTAAAGCTTTCTCAAACAAGCACCACTTATTAGTTTTCGATTTCAAGAAAGCATTTGACAATATACGGAGATACAAAATTCTTTTAACCATACACACTCCTGGAACTTCAAAGGTCGCCTTTGTATGTTTATTGCGAACTTCCTCTCTGATCGCCGCTTTCAAGTGAGATTGGGATCCGTTCTGTCTGATCCGCATACGGTACGGACAGGAGTTCCTCAGGGATCCGTTCTCGCTCAACACTGTTTAATATCGCGATAAATGATATTGTAAATCAAGTACAAAAACCTGTAAAATCACTCCTTATTGCAGACGATTTATGCTTATTTCTTTTATGCACCGATGTCAACTTAGGAGAAAGCGTTCTGCAGAGCACAATTGATAGAATGCAACAATGGTCTGAAGATAACTTTGTTTTTTAAAAACAAAAGCAACAGCAAAACTATTTCTGTAGGCGGAAAAAGTGCGATCGCATAGTAAGCCTAACTGTTAATAACAACCGTATAACATCCATAAATAAAGTTAACATATTTAGGAATGCCATTTGACAGCAAACTCACTTGAAAAGCACACATTAACGCATTGAAATCTAGCTGCGGTAAAAGACTAAACCTATTGCGGAAGCTATCGCATACAACCTACGGCGCAAGCAGACATAATCTATTAATGCTGTATCGTACCTTTGTAAGGTCCAAAATCGATTATGGTGCACCAGCCTATGCTTTCGCTAACATATCGACCTTAAAATGTTTGGATACTATCCATCATACCGCTTTGAGGTTGGCAACTGAAGCTTTCCGAACCTCCCCGATACCGAGTCTACTATGTGATTCAGCGGAGTGGCCATTAGATTTACGACAAACTTATCTAACCGTGCTGGCTTTCAGCATCATAACGAGCACAGAGCCAAACTCTTCGGATGATACTACTGAGAACCAGGACGGAACAGTATTCAATCAATGTCCATTCTACATTAATTAAACATCCAAATTCCAGTATTGGTCCGGGACCGCATATCGCCTATGCCACCATGGTGCAATCGAGCCCAGTGCGTCATACAGAGCTTTAAAAATGTGGAAAGCTCCGTTAAAACGATTAACAAACGTGCGTCCTCTTCAAACGTAACGGTGCCATTTACCAACTTTACGGATCAGCTTAAATGTCATTTTAACAACATCTGGAACAACAATTGTTTGCAAAATTTACCTACAGAAAATAAATTACGTTCCATAAAATCGTCCACGAAACCATGACTTTCCTCCAGCCGAGAAAGCAGAAAACAGGAGGTAACGTTATGCAGACAGCGACTTGAGCACACTCGCCTTACACACGCATGTCTATTAAATAAAGAACCTGCGCCCCAGTGCCAGATAATTAATTGCTAATTAATTATCGAACACCTACCGAATAAATGCCTAATTGATGATGATTATCGGAAACAGCGCAGAATACCATCCAGTTTAATTGTTGTGCGATGAAGGAGCTTAATCGATTATTTCAATTTCTAAAATAGCTTCTAATTGATTAAAGAGCTGTTTTAATTTTGTTAATTTTTCTTTAATTTCTCTTTATTTCCTGTTTTCAATTTTCGTAATTTTGTAATTCCTCGCTGTGTCTCTAGCCTATGTTGCTGAATATGACACGTAAAATAAATAAATAAATATAATTTTTCTCCTAGATAAATTTAATTTTTTATTTTTAGTGAATTAAAAAAAAAAAGTCGGTTGTAATTTGTAATTTGTTATTTTTTTTTGTGCAATAGTGTATGTGAGATTGTACGTTGAGTTAATTCCATTTTAACACTTTTCTGTCCTAGAGGAGTACCATAAAAAAATCAGAATTTGCCACTGATATATATATATATAAACTCGGCCATTTTGGCCTCGCAAGGGGATGTACCCCTTGACCCCTCTTGCTTTTATTTCTGTCTCTTTCTCTTCTATACTTTGTATAAAATGATCAAAATTTACAACGTAATTCTTACTGGCATCAACACACACAAAAAATAACATAACCACAAAAATCCTATTCTAACATTTAACTTCCGTTATATAAAATTAAGACATTTTTTCGTTACATTTATCGTTACATATTTCATTACATAAAATTGTGACATTTTTTAAATAACAATAACAAAAATCCTACAAAATATAACAAACGTTACATAAAATTGGGACATTTTTCTGGGACATTTAGCGTTACATAAAATTGGGACATTTTTTTGGGACATTTTTTCGAATGGGGGTAGCCTAAGAATTACGTTGTAATTAATATATATATATATGTGTGCGCGCGTGTGTGTGTAATATTTGTATATAATTGGGTGGATCTTACATGTTGCTGTAAATCATCAGTGGCTTTTGTCAGACACCATTTTTGTAATAAATTCATCCAAAATTTTCAAATTATCAAGACATGCTGATTTTAAAAATTAAATCGTTAATTTATATGTATTTAATAGTTTTAATATAAAAGTATGTGACATGTATCTTGTAATTTAAACAGAAAGAACAAAATTCAAAAAATACCCGATAAATTTCGACTATTAGCAAAGTGCTCTATTTACCCAGCGATTCCCATCGTTCTAAAAAGCAAGAGCAAATAACAGCCGTTAATAGGCAAGGAAAGTCGTATATTGTATTTACAGAAAATAAATCAAACCGAACAAATAAATTTAAATAAATAAAATAATTGAAACAAATGTAACGAATCGACATAAAATTAAAGCATAGAAGAAGTGTAGGGATGTAAGTAAAAATAAAACAAAATGAACCGTTCCGTTCATAATGTTTTCCTTCGGCAGCGTTAACTTTATTAATACGGCACATTCGTGAATTTAGTGCTTATTATTATAACGTTGTCGTTCGGTCAGATTTTAAATAAAATATTTCTCAAAAGTCAGAAAATGCGCCATTTAAAACGACCGTTTGTAACCGCTGTAGAAAAAAAATTATTTTACAAATTTTGCATATTTTATAAAAAAAGATTTAACGTTTTACAAAACAGAAAAGTATTTACTTTCGCAATACGTGATTACATGCGATTAAAATATATATTTATGTTTTACTAGTAAAAATAATCATTTTAAGGATATCAGTAAAAATAACTATAATTGGTTTCTGTTTTTTTTTGTTAATTATTATATATTTTATAATTTTTTCAGAAAATATTTGTTTTTTATGCAAGTATATCGACATTTTTTAGCACTCTTTTACGCTTTTTATGTGTGTATTTTAAGTGCGACATCTTGTTTTATTTATTTTTAATGATAAATGGAGAAAAAACCAATCAAGAAAAAGCCATATTTTACTAATATTCTCTGTCTAGGCAATGCTGTCTTTAAAAGTCGATAAATTGGACGAAACAGTTTTATTTGTTTCGTTAGTCGTTTTAACCTGTACGACGGGGTTAGTGACACTTTTACTAACCGGTGCGAGAAGGATTAACGGGTGGGGTTTACATTTTCTTTCAGACGAATGCGGCATTAATTTAAATTAGCGATTGAATTCAAAAATTAAATAACGACGAAGCGAGAAACGGAACCGATAAGAACGAAACGAACGAAATAAAATGAAAAACGATAGAAACAAAAATAAAAACAGATAACAAAGATAAATTAAACGATCTCGTCGATCTCTTTTACGGACAGTTGAACACAACCCGAGTGTAAACTTTATTCACACCGTATTTGGAACATAATGTGTATAATTTCTACCGTTTTTAAATAGTAGGAGGGGTTATTACATGCTCGTTAAATGTTTTCATTCATGTTTGTTCACACATAGCTTGTGAACCGATTTTAATGATTCATCGTTCATTGTAAAATGTATCGTCAGTGGTGGTATCATACGAGTACCCGCGAGAGTATCGGTGAATCAAAAAAAGTAAAAATACCCTTCAGAGAATTTTTTGGTAATATAACGAACACAACTGACTTAGAATATGATCAGTTTACTGTGGACAAGTAACCCGAAAAAAAGCTAACTTTTAGCGAGGAAAAAAATTAAATTATTATCGATGTTTTTTTATTTTTTCTTTTTTTACCAGCGCGTCAACTATACGGACATTAACCCCGTGTAAGTGAAACGTTTGTACGTTTCAACGTGCGATAGTGGAACTGGAACCAAATCCTGCCTAAACAAGACATCACAGCATAATGAACTACGCTACAGTAGCTAATGAGTACGACGGATGTGAATAAAGAAAAGGAATTTGAAACCGCCATAGCGCAAATTAAAAGGCTCATCGCTGACACTGCGTACAACTTTTGATTATGTCGAGTTCGAATTTTTTTTTTTATTTTTTTATTGGAAACTGTACCGGCTAAGTCCTATATGGATATGTATATATCGATGAGTACTGATATTGAGCGGTAATCGAGTTAAAAAAGAGGAGACTACTTCTTAAAGATTTACTTTCTTTTTACTTAAACTGAAGTAAAGTAAGTCCCGTATATCCTTGATAAGGTATCATTGATTGTGTAATTAAGCTTTTCATAATGTACTTAAGGGGGTCCCGAATGCGGATCTGATGAGAATATTAGGGGCAGTTCCTTTCTACTTTTGGATTATCCGCCTTTACTTTCCCCCAGATAATTCTCTGGTATAATCAATATTCAATTTCAGGTTAGGTAAAAACCTGGGAGCAATTCGTATTTGAAACGAGATAAGTTTCGAAACCGTGTCCTCTGATTTAGTAGCCAAGCGACTTAACCACTAGGCTACCAGCTTTTACTTTTTTGCTTAATACAAGCAAATAAAAATTAGTCCGAAATCATTAAAATATAAGGAAAATATGAACGAACACAATTTTAAAATTAAACAGACGATGAACGAAAGTATTACAAACTTAATTTCCTGAGGAAATTCCGATTGAATTAAAGATAATAAATTTAAAACAATCCCTCAAAGAGCCAATTTACAAGCTCATCACTGGCACGGAATTTGAACATTATGCTCCGTAAAATACCTCGCATCATACGGTATACCGAAAGTTTTATCCCTTTTTATCGTTAAAAAATATTTATATATACTAAAAAAAAACAAGAATAGGGCATATAAACAAAAGCCATGACCGCATACTGCAAAGGATAATTCCCCTTAACAATACTGTGCAGAATTAAAATATCTGTTAGTGACGCATATTCTAATTGAATGGCGTTGTTTTAATGTACATAGTCCGACATTCACGTCGTTAGCAGAAATATTGGACAACAAATCATATAACACACTTTGAAGAAGTACATACATTCAGGATGGCAGACTGGCAGGTGGTTTTTAAAGTATCCTAGGCAGCTCTTTCATAACCCTTATAGTTAAAAACGCTAATTAAATGTAAAAATATTAATAATAATGATAATAATAATAATAAAATAGTAGTTTTCCTAACCCCGGAAAAAAAAAACAAAAATTTACTTTAAGATTTACTGGTAAGAATTTAATGAAATCGTACTAAAAAGTAAAAAATAGTTACTCGTGATAAAAAAATAATATATTTTTAAATAATATACCGAGGGGGCGAGATATTATGAATATTCTCTTGAACAACATTACTATCTTAATTAGAGTCGGCACTCTATTATTTATTAATTATGGGCACGTCAGCACAGGACATTTACCCAACACAAAGGACTAGAAGAATGGAAAGACATATGGAGGCCAGGGCAGAAACCAAACATGTTATCAGGATGAATATCATTATATTCTGGTCACCAGATAAGGCGCTTATTAAATAATAATAATAATAATAATAATAATAAACATAGACATTGAGAGTGGTATTCATATTAATGATTTCTAATTATTATTGCGAATTTGGCATGCCGAGACTCTTACTAATGTTCTTTTCGAGAATAATCATAATATCTTTAATTGCTCCGAAGTATATTATTTTGAGCGAATAATGATTTTTCACTTTTTAGCGCCTTTTTACTAAATTTTTACGCTAAATCGTTTTTTTTTTGTTTTTTTTTTGAAAACTATTTTCTATTTTATTTAAAAGGCGAATCCGAAGTAGAAACGAATTGGCCTTCCTTGTTGCATTAGTGCTGTTCGGCCTTATGTGAAAAGCTTAATTACACAATCCATGCGATACCTTATCGAAAGTATGGGACTTATTTTATTTTGAAGCTGTTTTTTTTTCTTCACTTTTTTTTTTGAAACTTATTTTGTATTTTTAATTGAAAAAGGCGCATCCGTAGTAGAAAGGAACTGGCACCTCTGCTCTTATTAGTGACCTTGGGCTTAGTACTTTATGAAAAGCTTAATTATACAATTCATTATATCTTATCAAAAGTATGGGACTTCCTTTGCTTATTTTCTTTAGAAAACGTCCATTATATATTTAGCGTGAAATTTAATTAATATTACTTTGCTTACTAGTAATTAATGTTAAAATGATATCTATTGTCGATTGGCAACATCATGCATACATACATACATACATACGTACATATATATATACATACACACATATATGTATGTATCCTGATAAGTGAAGGTACAGGTTGAACAAAATTTTCGTGCACTTCATAATTAATATAAATGCGTTTTTTTTTTAAAATAATGAAAATGTACGAACGAAAGGTTTAAATTGAGAAAATTACAGTCGTTCAAATTGCTACAAAAAGTTAGCTGCCTTTTTCTTCTGAGCGGGCAAATTTGCTAAAGGTCGCACACTCGTTGTCTAATTGTTTAGACAATTCGGTTATTCGACGTTGGTGAAAAACCATCCCTGAGGAAGTCATTTCCACCTCTCGTCGCAAATGCCAAATCATACTTGCACAGAGATCCGTGGGAACTATCTGTGGACACACACACAGCACAACTTACAAATGTTGTCAAATTGAAATAAAAATTGAAACTGACAAGTGATTGCTACTTTTTGGAAGGATAACAGTTACCTTTTTGTTCTCTCAGTTAATGGGAAGTTCCGCTGCAACGAAGTCTTCTTCATCACCATCCATCAGTGCTGCTGCTTTAGGAGGATTTGGCTCAGAAATCGTAGAGGGAGCAATATTTTCCATCGTATGTGCACACAGTGAAACGTTGACCAACAGTTATTAATCCCAATGTAAACTCTAAGATAATAGAACTTTTTTCGAGATTTTTCAAACGCATAACTGCCTCTTTATTGTTTATATTTTGTTGCTCACGAGAAGAAACATGTGTGGTCCCTTTTACTCGTTGCAATGTAATATAACCACGGAGTATCGGTTCGTAACCAGGAGAGTGAAGACCTTCTGGAATTTTACATTGGACATTTTTTAGTTGTGGAAAAATAAGACATATCCATGTACCGATGTATCTGCATGTGGTGTAGATACTTTACATTTTTACATTTTTTTATCTGTAATTTCTTTTACCCTTTTTAATAAATTGTGTTTTTACTGTCGGCCGTTTAAAAAAGATAGGTGCAGTGATAATGAATGTATTTTGAAGACAAAACACGTAGAAATTAATAATAATAAATAATAATAATAAATAGTAATAATAAATAATAATAATAAATAGTAATAATAAATAATAATAATAAATAGTAATAATAAATAATAATAATAATTATAATAATAAATAATAATAATAACTATAATAATAATAATAATTATAATAATCAAATCAAATCAAATCAAATTTATTTTTTATACATAAATAACAAAATTATAAAATGGAATACATAAAATAGAATTTTACTTAACTCCTGCTTACATGCAAAATGCATGAGCAGCAGGGTACATTACAGCACACAGGCCAGTTTAATGAGAAACTAGCCAGTGCTTAAAATCTGTGCGAACGGAAAGAATATATATCTGTGTACAATGTACTAATACACGCACACACATACACAGACGCACACACGTGCATTCATATTTATATAGACTCAATATGTCTACACATATGGATATACACTCTCATATGTACACACATACTCACACATGTACATACACATTCATCTATGAATGTGCTCTCACTTACACACACATAGTAGTACAAAACGTTAGATTAATTTAGAAGAAATAAATTTAATGCTCACCTGTATAATTAAACATAGAAAAGTGAATAATAACATGATATATATAATAGTAATAGCTAGCGAACAATAAGTGTATTAATAGTAAGACAGGAATAATTTTCTAGGGGATACAATAATCAAATCAAATCAAACTTTATTATTATTATTATTTTACAATATTTCCACAAATGCGCAGTTTTGCGCGAGTAGTGGATTCATATGGTAATATAATTAATTTTTCAAATTACAATATACATTGATGTATGTAAAATAAAAGTGAGACAAACAAAAGATAACAAAATAAAGTAAAAATAAAGAGAATAAAAATAAAGGATATTTGTGACATGAACTTGGCGCTTAAAATATGGTAAGAAACAAGGTGTAATATGAGTGCAGTCTCATAATTAGCATTTAATGAAATAAACGATTTTTACAATAGTAACGATATTTACATAGGTGTAAAACAATTTAGCGTAATTTGGCAATATGTACGAGTACTAATTATATTTCTATTAATTAATAATAGCGTTTTCATAAAATAACTCTTTTATTTTATTTATTTATTTATTTATTATTTCTTACACGCACACATTATATATATATATAAAAAATAGTAATAGTAGTAGTGATAATAATAATTTGGTCTTAAACATAGACATCCAGATTTAAGTTTTCACGAATAGAAGGTAATCAGTCAGAAGTTTTCGTCTTTTTTTATAGTTTCTTAATTGAACTTTTAATAATGTGTGCGGTAATGCATTGTATAAGACTGCACCTCTATACATATATACAAGGGGATTGTATACGCGTGTGATATTTATTAAAATGAGGAGTATCTGCTCGTTCTGAGGTTGAAGATCTTGTAATTCCTTCTGACTGTGTTATATTAAATTTCATTTTATTTTTGTAGACAAAGTTTAGAAGTTGTAGTTTATATAATTCTTGATATTCATAATAATTTTACTAACAATAATATTGGCAACCTTAGTAATAATAACAGATGTGAAATAATGGTAAAGAAATCGGTAAAGCTTTAATAATTTTATAAAGAACATACTATATGAAATTGAAAAAGAGAATAAATTAAAGAACTTTGCTAAGGGTACATTAGATTAAATTTTGAATAAATTTTATTTTGAACGGTTTTATTTTAACTCTGTAGTTTGTGGAAGGAGTGTTTGGCAACATTGTTTAAAATTGTTTTTGTTATGTTTGTTGTTGTTTATATTTATTTTAAGTTAGACATTCCTTACTAGATATGACGTACATGGATAATTGAAGTGGATATAACATCATTTTTCTGATTAATAGCTGATTTTTACAAATTAAATGAGAATAGTTTATACCCGTTATCATGAAATTTCTCTTCCTAATATATGGATATGTTGTGTAATACTGGATTTGTTGATAATGTTATATCACTTAAGATGTAGCGTACTGGTGATATATTTCGTTGAATTGGGAAATTAAAGTTTTATATGTAATGTTCATCAGTGTTATTGTGTTTATAAAAGCTGTATATTACTATTTACAATATAATCGATTAACCATTTACGTTTGTATTTGTAATTACGAAGTTTTAATTTTAAAGTTTCTGACAGCCGGTTAAATAATATTGCTCCCGTATACCTTGCTTGCATTCTTACATGGTATTTATTGTATCGTGGTACGTATTTGCTTTCTCTTGTAATTCCAGGGCAATAATCGATTTCGAACTTATATTTATTCTTGACAACGTAATTTAGTAATTGCACTACGTATAAATGTCTCAGCTTTAATAATTTAGTTACATCAGCATCTTGATAATTACTAAACATCTTTTTAAACACAGACTTTTGCGAGTATGTAATTGGAGCAAGATGGTAAGCAGCAGCATTTCCCCAGTGTATAATTCCGTATGAGATACGAGTAGTAGGCTGATAAAGTGCCAAATATAGTGTCATTAATTGTTTTCGACTAAAAAATCGATCTAAGTAATAAAATAGTTAAGTTTTCTTAATTTTACTGATAGATGTAATAAGTGGGCACTCCACAACAGTTTGCAGTCCAGAAATACGCCTAGAATAATAATAATAATAACAATAATAAAAATAATAATAAAAATAATAATAATAATAATAATAATAATAATAATAATAATAATAATAATAATAATAAATAACTCAACATAATATAAATCCACGAGCTCATTAGCGTCTTGTAGTTGGCATCCCTGAGGGCGTAATTTTTAACGATTACCACTTCAGTGCTTACCGAAATGAAATGAACAAAATTTTTCTTTTTTTTTCTTTTGTTTTATTGTCGACACGCCCTAATTATTCTCTCCGGCCAGTCTGTGAAAGGCTACTGCTGTCCGTTCTTAGAGATTACAAGTATTACCTACATTTCGTATAACACTAGATCGGGAAAGAAAACCTCTTCATCGGAGAACTTTAAGGAGCATTTTTACATCCGCGAGTCATTTAAAATACTGCAGCATTCAAAAAGGTTATCCGCGATGATGATACGCTGCACCGTCCGGTATCGGTTACGGTAAAGTTTTGAGTCCGGAGCGCATGCAAAAGGCAGTGTAGCGATAACGGGAAATGCGCGAAGACGTTAGTGCATATGCTGTCGCATAGAAGGTGAGACTAAATTCAGTATAGACAGCTTGTCTCAGCTGGAAACACGCTAGGATAACTATTTCGTTCATTATCTATCGATTTTTTGCTACGCGATTATTTCATTGACGAAACGAGCTGCCGTGCGGCATTGTGTAAAAATAAGTACTTACGCGAGCTCCTCCAAGATTTGTAGTGACGGAAAAGGAGTGAATGAAATAACATTAATTTTTATTCGGAATCAAGTAATCAAACATATTCCTTCTCATCCGCTATATATAGTTCAGACCGGGCGCCATGCGACTCCACTTCCGCAGCTTAAGGCCGTCCTACACGGTCGCAACTTCACATAACGGACGAAGAAGTTGCGATATCGACGCGGGTGCCTTTTCCGTGGCAATACTTGAGGATGAATTATTAAAAAAGGTCCACTACTAAATGGCAAACTGGACGAATGTTAAAGGTGGCATATTTTGAAGAAAAAAAAAGGCGATGTGTTCGATTACTTTTACCGGTAATGATTTCGAAATTATCGGTATTCATTGCCGTTATTAGAAATCTTGCAGAAAAGTACCTATTTGTACACAGCGCCGTACAGCAGAACGTTTTCAACGGAATAATCTTATCAGACGCTTTAGATAACTAACGAAAAGTATTCATTTTAGTATGTTTTCGAGTCGATGATAGGTAGCGCTGACTGGCTGTCTATACGGAATTCAGTCTCACCTTGTTGGCGACAGCGCCGCCCCTATGTACAACGTCGAATGCAGGTCTGGGGGTAATATGATTCATTGTCTGTCACCGTAGTCGGAGTTTTGATTTTTTTTCCCTCGCATACATCGACCGTTTTCGACTCGCGACAATTTTCGAAAAAAGCTGTCTGTACACTTTACCCAGAGAACAATTAAGACTGGGTGCGGGCATTTTTCGTGCGGCGACTATCGGAACGGGGAAATAAATGTGGCAACGGGGATTTTTTAACGTTAAAATACTCCTGCAACTTGTTTCGGGGGCTACGGTGCTCGAGATGGAGCGGCCATAAATTTTTAGCGCTAGCTGGACGACCGCTGTATTAAATTAAAATTCTGGCTCGTTGAAAGTGTCGTCTCTGGAGCTGTGTGCGAGTGTGTGTGGTGGCAGTGTCGTCGCGCTGGTCGCGAGTGGAGTATGTTTCGAAATTTATAAATAACGGTCGCTCGCTCGCACGCCGGCCAGATAGGGGGCATCAGAGCGTTCTTCTTATGATAATAATAATAAATCACGCGAAGAAGCGAGACGGTGTGTAAAGCTTTTTCGAAATTTTTAGGAATTACCAATTTATTCCGAAAAGTTAAGCATTTCATCGTCATTTCAGTTGTCCCGGCCCGGCCCCCGAAAACTTTTGCCTGGCTGCCGACGAAATTTTCACTACAATGAAATATCGAACTTTCCAGTGATGCCGACACATGCTCGGTCCGACTAACGAGCCAACTCGCCACTGTTCCTTTTTCCCAACATACCGCCGCCGCGGCGAAATAAGAATTATCGCTTATTAACAGCGCTCCCTTTCAGCCCCTGCTTTTTCTCGCCCGCTCGCCTACCCACCCGCAGCCCCAACACCATTCCATTTTTTTCAGCTTCGAAATTCTTATTCATATCCTCGCCATTTTTAAAAATTCCATTTCAATTCTTACGTCTGTTTTTTTTAACCGGTTTTTCTTTTCTTTTTTTTTTTTTTTTGTTTTTTTAAATTCTCTCCAAATTTATTACCCGGCTTCAGATTATAAATCATCAATTTCCTTCTCTTTTTTTCTTCGCGCCGTCCCGGTTAAAAATTGTCACCGGAACACGATAAATCCATTTTTGCACGGTGAGCAAGTTCAGCAGGGCGCATGTAAATCTGACGTAGCGAAAATGCCCCAAGATTTTTCCTTTGCCGGTGGTGGTCTTAATCGTCGTTGCGACGTGTGAATTATAGTCGGCTGAATAAATTCAATTTTTCGCCACTTTTCGCTTCCGAACCGGAAAAGCTCGTCGTAACCGGTACTTGCTGGTTTTTAAGAAGTTCTTGAGCTCTCCTTTTTTTTTTCTTAAGCGGTCGTCCGCGTGTCGCAGCAACAAGCGATTCGTTGTTGATGCGTCGTTTCGATTGTCATCTGGCTGTTCCGCGTCTAGCTTTTTCCGCTTACAACGGCGATGTGTTTACATTTACATTTTCAAGTTGGAAATGCCATTATTTCCTGCAGGTCGAACGAGAGACGCTTCTACGCGCTGCTAAGGGAAAATGTGAATATAAATCTGCGAGTTTAACTTCATTTATTTGCCGTATTTATGGATGAATGAAAAAAACCAAAAAAAACCAAAAAAAAAAAAAACCCGGTGAAAATGGAAATAGCGGGAGGAGGACATATTTGTCCTAAAAGCGTAAACAATATTGGCGTCTTTTTGCGTCTCGCGGAGCCAGTAAGCCGTCTGTCGTTCGGAGTAGCGTGCAAAGCGACTGTGCGCTACCGGGCCTGGGAGTTCTGCGAAAGCGGTAACCGAAATTACGTTTTATTTCGGTGCAATATAGATGAAATATTGCGATCCGGTTCGTTGCTTTTAAAACGAATTCAAATTGTTCGTTGCTTTGCGGGAGTTTTCGTGTACGGGTTGTTCTCTTTGTTGTTTTCAGATTTATCGCGTAATTTGCTATTGCTACGCGGTGTACTTCTCGGTAATTTTCTGATTTTTCAATTGTCGTCACGCCAGCTGGTGCAGACAGATGACAGTGTCTGGTTCGTCGATTTCGTGCGACCTCGCTCAGTTTCAAAATTTAGACTTCTCCGTCCAGGGGAGTACTCTTAAACGGCTTAATCCCGTGCGACCCCCCTCCGATTGTCGAAAGCAGTGTGTTTATAATTGACCGCGATTCTCACCTTTCCGAGTCCATGGTAAGTATCGCATCGGCCGCACGTAACAGTTAGCGAGCATTAAATATCGTGTGGCATAGTTGATTAGAGTTAATCGTTCACAGGTAGAATATCTCGCTGACGCACATTTAAACTTTTAAAATGTTCATAGTTGACGAGCCCTTTCGCTGCCGAAAAAAAAAATAAACCAAACATTAAGGGGTTTACTCGGTTGTAAATAAAAATTTGTTTCGGCAATTTTAACGATTATTTCTCATTTCGGCTATCGCACACTGCTTCCAACGTGTAATCCCGAAATTGTCTATCTAAACCGGTCGTTCCAAGATCGTATCTTCGAGAGCGAATATAATAGCTAGTTTGAAATCGAGCAAATGGAAGTAAAGGCGAGTCCCCGACAATAATTGGCCAGAGCAATTGCGCACTGGACATGATAGGTTGCCCGCCTGAGGAAATGCGCAGAACCTTTGAAATTGTGTAGAATTCAGTCGGTGAAGTGAAATTTAGTAAACGTTGCTATCTTAAGGGTGGCTTTTGCAAAAGTTACCATTCTACCAGCAGATTGTTTAGCGTTAAAAAAGGGTAATACCGAACAATCGCATTAAGATTATTTAACTGAAACCCGGAACGATTTAATGTATAAAAATTTGAAATAAACTACAACTGGAATTCTTCTTCTTCAGGTGCCTTCTCCTCGAAGGAGGTTGACTATCATATGACGAAACTGTTTTCTATTGCTGGCTATCCTTAAGGCTTCTGATACTTTCCTGATATTCAACCATTCAGGTATATATTTTTAATCCAGTCCGTTCTTCTTCTTCCTCGATTATAATTTGAAATTTCCTTTTTTCGTCTACAGACATGATTCCCGTTTTCAGTGTATCAGGGGAAATATTCCTCGATTAATATAATTGTCTTTTATTACTTACACTCTGATATGCCATCAAGCCCGTTTCCCTTCAATATTTCCCCTTGTGGGATAATTTGTAATAGCTCATATTTATTACTTCTAATTATATGTGTCCTAGGTATTCCAACTTTCTTCCTTCTACCAAAGCTATCACTTGTCTATTTTTTCTCATTCTGTGCAACACTTCCTTATTGGAAACTTTATCGACCCATGATATTTTTAATATCCTTCTGTACAGCCACATTGCAAATGCTTGTAATCTGTTTATGCTTTTAGTGTCCAAGTTTCCACCCCGTACATTACTACCGGAAGCACATTTAGTTATTTTCCATCTGGTTGTTAGCGGCAGCTCCCTATTACACACCAAATTTCGTACTTTCTGGAATGCGCTTCTTGCTGCTTCAATTCGAGTTTTAATGGTGTAGTAATCGGGGTCCCATTTATCATTAATCCAATATCCTAAGTATTTTATTCTGTTTACCCGTTGTATTGGCTGCGCATTTACTATTATTTCTTTTGAAGTTGTTATTTCCTTATTATTTATAATCATTATTTTGGTTTTAGAGGTGTTTATTTTTATACCATGTTCCCGGCAACTATCCTTTAGTTTATCCACTAAGTGTTGCAAGTCTTCTATACTTGTTGCTAATAGCACCGCATCATCTGCATATCTTATGTTATTTATTATTACCTCATTTATTTTTATTCCTTTTTTAACCTGAACAATTGAAATTAAAACTTTCAAATTACTGCGGACGCTAAAAAATTCGTAACTCACGAAAATTCATAAACGTTTTTATGAAATGACCCCAACTTCTCTTGTATCCATTATTACTTTAGGTAGATAAAAAATTGTATCCTTTCGTGCATAGTTCACACAGTTATCGAACTTGAAAAGAATCTTAAATACGTAGCGGAGAAAAAATCCGAACAGTGCGAAAGGTAAAAAGTTTTTTTTTTTCTTTTTTCGGCTGCGTTGTATTATTTGACGGTTACGGAACCGTATTCCTTTAAGGAGGAACTTCCAAGATTGGCGAAAAATAAAGTGTGACGATGCGGTTTTGTTAAAATACTGTTAAACAGGCCCCCCCCCCCGGATCGAATAATAGGAATTCTTCAGCACTAGATACATCGTACGTAATTAATGTATTTTCCTGTCAACTGATTTATTAATTTACACGTGTACAGTGTGTGGGTAGCCGTGAAACACACCTATTTTTCTGGTATAACAAAAATTTGGACTTTGAAAGAACCGAGTTTCGGAAAACTGTTGATATTGCCAAATATAGTGCTCAATGTCAGTTATAAAAATAAAAAAAAAACGGTGAATTAGGGGTAGCGAATTTATGAAAAATCGTAATGGACCGTCACACAATTAAAATCTTAAATAACGAAAGACACGAATTTACAAGTAATGTCCGATTTAAAGCGATTCCGGTAGTAAAACTTAGTAATGATGTACTCTAAATAAATATACGTAATTTTTTAAATGTAAAATACTCTAAATTTACTTTAATAAATTAAAATACTTTAAGAAACACCTTTGTTTTTTTTTTGTTTTTTTCGGGGGGGGGGGGGCTATATCATTAGCTAACAATATACGGAGGACACTTAATTAAAACTAAAAACACACACCGAGTTTTAATTAAGTGTACTCCGTATATTGTTAGCTGGTGATGTAGTCCAAAAAGGCGCGTATTTCTAAAGTATGTTATTTTAATTTATTAAAGTATTATTATTAAGTTTTACGTGCCGTGTGCAGCAAATATGGCGGGAGGCACGAGAGGAGAATGAGGTTTAGATTAGTGAGTAGAGGCCAGACTTACGAGGGAAGAAAATTAAATTTGTACAGTGAGAAGATTTTTTTTTTTGAGGGTGAAGGGAAATAGGAAGGTAGGTTGAGAGATTTATTTCCAATAAGTATGTACGGAATTCGGTGAGGATATAGCGAATGGTAAGGATGACAGCGTACGCGGTACATTGAGGAGCTTCAGTTCCATTTAGTAAATGTTCATGTCGTGTATAACCCAATATCGGAGTCTGGCGATGATACTACATCATACTTTCGATTTGGAAGTGATATATTCCACGGTGATACTGAGGACTTGATCGATCGAAGCTTATTCGTTTGTGATGTTTGCTGCCATTTCCTCTGCCATAGAGCCTTTAAATTACATTTTATATAAATCTTAAGATAACCGATCTACAGGAACGCTTGGCACCGGCAGAGTCACAGAAGCCTCTTTTGTAGCCGTGTCTGCCTGTTTGTTCCCTCAAACATCAGCGTGAGCGGGAATCCATAGGAATGTTATTGTCCGATCTGGTCTCAACGATAATAATTTGAGAATTTTTTTGGCTACCGGATGCTGATTGTGGCTGAATGGACAATGCGTAAACAATCAGTAAGTAATAAATTTAGTGTTCCGAGTGCTAAGAGAGAATCTGGACACTAAATTTATTACTTACTTATTGTTTTTGCTAAATATTTATAAATTTTAACAGGTTATAGTGTTATTTTTATTCTAGTTACTTAAATTTTTGTTTTATTTAATTATAAATAGTACGAACGTGTATGTATCGATCTAAGTACAAAAATCAATTCGAGTGTTATTTTAAAGCCGATGGATACGTCACGTGCTGAAGATCCTATCCGATTTTATTAAAAGGTACCGTAATTTACATTTATGAAATATTAAACTTTAATACTTTCCGTTACGACAGTGAAATATCCCGGTATATGTCTGAATTTATAATTTGATTAATCCAAGCGCTCGCGCGTCATAAAGAGACGAAAATCTTCTCTTTTTAATACTTTTTCAATTGTTTACACATTTTGAATGTTCCTTTAAGAAATATCGGTATATAGTTTTGTTACGGAGGTTAGCTTTTTTAGGCGTGATCGTTTTGGCGGTAGCGAGCGAGGGTTTTTAATCAGACCTTTTAACAAATTATCTGCGGCGATTTTCAGCTATCATCCGCTAAAAGTTATTATTTGTGTTAGTGAGATTAGTGAGAAACACGGGGCTTACCAAATTTATTTCTACATCATCCATTCAACAAGTTGAAAATACTTAGAAGAAATGAATAATCTAATAAAATTAAACGGGGCGTGTATTTTCGGAATAAATGTATATACACATATATGTGTATATATTGAGTACGCAGAAAAACTAAATTTCCAATGGGTAACGGTATGTTTTGCGTAGAATTTCTGATACCAGTAAATGGATGTTTTATAATGGCATCATATTAAGCCATGTTTGTCACTGACACAAATGATAAACTATTTAGCGGATGATAAATCACCGCAGGTAATTCGTAAAAAGGTCCGATTTAGAAACCTCGTTCGCTATCGCCTAAACGATCCACGCCCAAAAAGGTCTCTGCCGAAAAGATTCACGCCTAGAAGATCCTGCCTAAAACAGGGCGACTCTTTTGTTACGTCCCCAAATAGCGTGTTTCGCATTAAACATTGTCCGGGAAGAAAAATATACTCTTTTTAGACCGCTGAAGTTTTCGGGGTCCTGAATGATTTGAATTTAAAGTTAAAATGCCGTCTATATTTTTCTTCTTTCAAAGTATCTTTTTTTATATTACTTTCTCAGATGTAAATTAGTTCAACTTTTATAATGAAACCATCACATTTGTGTGACGCAGCTAGCTTTCTTTCGCTATTTTTCGCCTTGAAGGGGATCTAAATTAAATCGTTATTGGAAATGTTTATTTGTTTTTTACGCAAAATTTGATGTGTTTTAAATTTTACTACTAATTATAAGAAAGACATGGGGGGATTACATAATTACGTAAAATCTTCTACGGTAGGCAGTAGATTTGAGAAATACCTTTTGTTTCATAAAGAAAATCAAATAACGACCTTTATAGAAATTCATAAAAATGTTTTAAAAATACATAATTATTACAATTTTTAATTTAACTTTTGTTTTACTTTTAGGGGCAAAAAAATAAAACGAAATTATAAAATTATACCGTAAATATGGTAGTTTAGAAATAATAAGAAAGATAGTATTTTTATTAGACACTTTACTTCTTTTTTATGTTTGTTAGTAATCCGATCCGAATTCTCTTTGTTCGTGAGCAAGTTTAAATATATATATTTCTCATTGAACTATTTTTAATTAAAATTACAAAATAAAAATTAAAAATAAATAAAAATGGCAAAATAAAAATTAAAAATAAATAAAAATGGCAAAATAAAAATTAAAAATAAATAAAAATGGCAAAAGATAGAATAAAAAAGGAACATTAATAGTTTTACTAGAAAATAGTATTAAATATTAGTTACAATTAAATCAGCAGGTAAAATTCATACAAATCTTTTATAGCATAAATTAATTTTTTCATAGATGCTTTGGTTCTTCTTTGGGGAGAAATGTCCTCTATTCCCCCCCCCCGTGGATCCGCCACTATATATATATATATATATATACACATATATATGTCTTAATTTTACGATCTAGGATCGGAGTAGTAAATAATTAATTAAATTCTTTAATTAATTAACGAGAGAAATTGACAATTCAAGTTTCAAGTTTCATTCAAGACGAGTTCGACTGAAAATTGAAAGTTTTTTAGGCGAAGTAACTTCGATCAAGGATTAATCGTGTAATTCTCAACCGAAATTACTTTGGAATTCGTATTTTAATTCTAAAGCGGAATTAACGACTTTAATTTTTAATTTTCTAATGGAACCTTCAATTGAATTTCGATTAATTTATAGCAATATGGTTAAAACCAGTTAAGCGCTGCGTCGAATCGGGATGACAATGTGTATGAGGCGCGCTTCTGTTCTTCTCGCGTTTACATATTAAAACCATTCAAGTGGTCGCTCGGAGGTGGAAGGATGTCGCGATTCGTAGGCTCGCTAATAAATTACGATAGACAATTTGCACATAACGAACAAGTAGCACGTGTGAATGCCCTTAAACTTGCCAGATAATATCGAATATGGACTTTCGAAAAACAAGAACACGTTGAAAAGGAAATATATTCCGAATTCACTGTTAAACGAAATGAATACACGGATTTCCGAATACGAAAGCAACGAACGCAAAAAAAAGAGAGATGTAAGAAAAAAGAGAGTATTTATTTGCGAAATAATCTAAATGCGAAATAAACGTGTACTTTCGCTAGAGATTTAACAAAGGGGGTAGTATCGAGAAACTAACGTTAAATCAGCGAGAATTGAAGAGAGCGAGAAAATGTCGGAAGTTGGGTCAATCTTACAGCGGCTCTCGTTTTAGGAGAGTGAAGAGGTTTATTAGAAGAAAAATGCTTAAAAGGAATAATGATATAGGAATATAATCACTGCCAAAGGATTCAGAGTTGACCGTGAATACTTGAGATTAAGATCAGGAAAGGTAAATGATAAGTTGACAGAATTGAAAGATGGAGGGCTTTTTGTGAACGGAGGTGGAAGTACTGCTGCTAAGAAGGATTAATTAAGTCGTTGTAAAATGGAATTTTCCAACACAGAACCATTAGTTCTATAACCAGAGTGCAGTCTTAAAGAGCGGAGAGAGAGCATTCCAATCAGCGGCTCTAATGGAAGGATTCACTAGCAGTTTTTCAAAAAGAGTTTATATGTTGGTACAAACTGGAGTAGCGGGTTATATTGATACGAGAAATAGAGTACTTGGCGCTAGCTTCGGTTTATTAAGAGGGAACTGAGCTTACGCGTACTGAATATCGGACGGATTAGAGGTATTCGATGTATTTTGCAACGGTGATAATATTCCACTTTTCGGCATCGAAACGTAAAATCTGAAAAGTCTGACATGTGGGGTGCCAGATGCAGGCGTGTCAGTGTGTGTGTGCGTGTACGTAAATTCTGTAGCCGTCACGATATTCGGCTGATACATATACGTAGGCCGCGCACAGTCAACGAAACTAAACGATAGGGAGGGGAATTAATTTTGTAATTATTGTTCGGATAAAATTTTGTGTGTGTTCCAATCTTTTTCTTTTTTTTATTTTTTTTATTTTTATATATACAAATTACAACTGGCCAGAAGGCCATCCAGCAATTGGACTGTAACGCGAAAATAACTTGTTAGGGGTTAGCATCTAGCGATGGACCCCACTGAAATTTTAGTAACATAAAACTAGGCCAGATCAAACGGTCGACTACGTTTTAACCTTCGAACATCAAGACTATTATCAAGAAGATTGATCGCCAAAACGTTTGTGTGAGACTCCAAGCGGCCTATGTATCGCTTAGCAGCTCGCTTGATCTCGTCTTTCACATATGGGATATTTAAGTCTTGATGTAGAGTGTGGTTAGATACGTACCAGGGCGGTGAGACTATCAGCCTTATAGCCTTGTTCTGGAACCGTTGTATCTTGTTTATGTGTGTATCCTTTGCACAACCCCACAACATTAAACCGTATGTCCAAACGGGCTTTATAATTATTTTGTACACTAAGAATTTATTTTCCAATGATAAACTAGAGTACCTGCCAAGAAGCCAATTTAATTCTTGCAATCTTATATCTAGATGTTTTCTTTTTTGTGTAATATGCTTTTGCCATGTTAATTTGCGGTCCAAATGAATGCCTAAGTATTTTACATCTTTATCCTGGTTGATAACCACCCCATTTATTTCTAACGGCTGATAAATAAAATTTCGCAACGTGAAATCTACTTGCGTACATTTACTTTCGTTTACTCTAATACGCCAACGACTCAGCCAGTTTTCCACTTCCGATAAAGTTTTTTTCAATTTATTCGAAGTTTCACTATTGTCTTTACCGGTAGCTAATAGTGCTGTATCGTCTGCAAACGTAGCTGTTATCACGCTATTATCAACTGGAAAATCGGCAGAGTAGATTAAGTAAAGCAACGGGCCCAAGACACTTCCTTGTGGCACGCCAGCAGATACAGGATAGATTTCAGAATATTGATTTAGAATTTTAACCTGGCATGTGCGATCTTCAAGGTAGGATTTTAAAAGAAGGTACAAAGGATGCGGCACTATTTTTTTAAGTTTATAAAGCAGACCATGATGCCATACCTTATCAAAGGCTTGTTTGACATCTAGGAACACACCCGTGCATATTTGCTTAGTTTCAAGACTTTCTTGAATAGTATGCACAATTCGGTGTACCTGTTCAATGGTCGAATGTCTTTTTCTGAATCCAAATTGATGTTCAGGAACAATATGTTCCGCATTTAAAATAGGATTCAACCGCTTTAAAATTATTTTTTCAAGGAGTTTTGAAAGGATCGGGAGCAAGGAAATAGGTCTATAGGATGAAACCTCATCCGGTGCCTTACCGGGCTTTGGTACAACTACTATTTGCGCCAATTTCCAGGATAATGGAAAATACTGCAGACGAAGAACAGCGTTAAAAATATTTGTGAGCAATAATATACCTTTTTTTGGTAGCTCAGATAACAATTTATTGGTAATTAAATCAAAACCCGGACTTTTTTTATTATTAAGTTTAGTAATTGCGTATTTGATTTCGCTGGGAGACGTTGGCTCAATAGGAGGGCTTAACTGTAAAGGTACACTTAAAAAATCATGTATATCGGTTTCGTCGTTTAATTGTAAATTTGGCTTAAAAACATCAGAAAAATATTTGGAAAATTCCTCGACTTTCTCTTCATCAGTTCTAGCCCATGTACCATCGGGTTTGCGAATTGGGGGAAGGGGTTGAATGGGTTTATTTCGGCTTTTGATCACTTTCCAGAGGCTGTAATTTGTCGCCTCCGTGGGTGAAAGTTCCTGCAGGCAGCGTTGGAAAGATTCATTTTTGGTATTTCTAAGTAAAATTTTTAGCTCTTTCGATTTTTTATTTAACAGAGTTTTATAATAGGGATTTTGAGACGATTGCCATTTCCTACGGATGATTCTTTTTTCTTTTACCAGGTCTAGTATATGGCGCGGTATATTATGTGTTTCTTTTATTTTGTTTATATTTGGCGTACATTTCCATGCAATACTCTGTACAGCTTCTGTAAAGTACTGAACCGCTGCATCTACATCTGATTCCGTTTTTAATGATAAATTTAATTTTAGTGTAGAATTTACAGATGCTCGAAAATCTACCCAATTTGTATATTTATTATGTAAGTTTGGAGATTTATCTTGGTTTATTAATCCTGTACTTACAGTTAATATTACAGCACTGTGGTCTGAGCATAAATCAAAATTTGGATCAGCTTTTACGTTCAACATTGAAATTCCATTAGTAACAAAAAAATCTAAAACATCAGGACGTTTGTTTAAGTCAGTAGGCCAATGTGTCGGTACGCCTGTTGCCACACAACCAAAATTTCTATTTAGCATTATTTTGTTTAAAAGTTTTCCCCTGGTGTTAGAAAATCGTGAGCCCCATCTTATGTTTTTGGCGTTCCAGTCACCGCCAGAGATGAACCTACAACCCAAAATACTAAAGTATTTGCTTAACATACGTTCATTAAATCTGTGGTTTGGAGGGCAATACACTGCAGAAACTACAATTTTACCATTCAATGTATACGCCATTATATTTGTTGCTTGAATTTCTTTAGTAGATATATTTTGAAGTTCGTAGTGTTTTATTGTACTTTTAATCACTACAGCGCTACCGCCATGTGCCTTATGGTCCGGTCTTGTAGTTACGTAGACATTATAATTTTTAATTCTAAATTGTGTTCTCTCTGTAAAATGAGTTTCCGACAACAATAAAATGTCGATTTGCTCAAGCTTAAGGAACATCTCGATTTCTAGTTTATTTTGAACTGCACCATTGGCATTCCACGTAGCTATGCGTAACGATGCCATAATTATTTAATTAATTTATTTGTTAATGCTGTAAGCAGGTTTAGCATGACTGAATTTTGCTGCATAAGCTGATTAAACATTGACTTGAAGTCGTCTAGAAAAGCTGTTATGATGCTTTTAAAATCAGAGTTATTATTTTGATTATTATTATGGGAATTGCTCACATTTTTATTGACATTAGTACTTGACGTAAGTTCATCGTTATTGGTAAGAGAGTTAATTGCGCTTGTTTTGCTTGCTGTCATTTCAGCATACGATACTTTCGGATTGACCAAGGTTTGATTATATCTATTCCTTAGTAATTTTATGGCACTGTTTCCGGGCTTGTATTTTTGTTCATGCAGTTTCTGGTACACCACACAACCCTTGTAACTTTCCAATCGATGTCGAAAATATTTGGTCGATCAGCTTAATTACCTAGTCTGAGTATTTCTCGCTTAGTCGCGCTAGTGGTTTTGGAGTCATTTTTTTTACGTACACCTTTTCCTCGTTTCCGACTATCCGCTTTGTCCTTTTTCGTCGTAAATAGATTCCGGTGTCGGAGGACGAAGCTTTATTATCTTATTTAATCCCGTGCCGCATATGACCGAACAGAGACGGTGGAAGTCATCGACATTGTTTCATACTCGTTTTTTTTATGTTTATTGTGATAAATATTTTTTTAAATCTCCGTCACGATGCGCAAACGGGAAATTTTTCAATAAAAAGCCTCATACGGTTTGGTGGAATTTTCTTTTTTTTTTAAATTCGTTACAAACGCTCCATCTAAAGCTAATGGACTACGATCAGATCATTGAAATAGACCGGTTTTCATTGGGCTTCAGTGCGACATGAAGATGAAGTGCGCTTGCAGTTGGACCGAGTTTAGGTCATCTATTGCTGGTCACAAATAAAACGAATGTTGGAGGGATGCAAAAACCGGAAAAGCGAAGAAGGAAGCAAACTCATCGTGCGAGATTATATTGAAAATTAAAAGCGAAGAAGAAATTAAGATACGGGGGTAAATCTGCTACGTAGTCATTGCGTTATTCGAATTCTTTATGCGTAAATATGGTTGAGTAGTCATTAGCGTTTGAAGAAAAATTTAGTTCGTTTGTATTACGACCCTTAATTAGTAAGGCAACATTTTAAAATATTAAATATCTAGAAACGTGTTTTAACACCGGACAAGTTTGCAAACTTTTTACATTTAACCGGAGATCGCGATCGCTACTACCGGTTTCAGTGTCCTAATGTGGCTTAAATGATTTTTAAGTCGTCTTTGTATTAACTTAAAAACCTGAACTGAATTAAAAACCGCGTGCGAGTTCATTTTTACTTCGAATGTTGCAGTTCGATCGAATAGGTCGGATAATTTTAACTTCTTCGAATCTAGCGAAACAGAGTTGGAAAACTGTTTACAGTTAAGCGAGCAAAAATAGTCGATATTCGCGACGATTTTGGATTGACAACAAATTACTGAAATCGCTTTTGCATATGCCAAATTAAAGTTATCTCGTGCACAGTTGAATTCACCTAACGGAAAATTAATTTACCGAATAAAGTTAGTGAAGCGCTTTTGCTGGGTCGTTTATTAAATGCCACTCCATCGAATTAAGTCGAGTTTACCCAATTTCCATCTGCCTTTGCGCATTTGTCGACGTTATTCTTCAGTCCTTATTTTTCAGCTAGTAAAAATTTTGTTTTTAATCTCTTTTTTTTTTTTTTTTCTTTTAACCTCACGAAATTATAGTAATTACAATGGAACTCACGCAAGTTTCATCAATTCTATCTGTAAATAAGATCGTACTAAAATATACGTGTAAAAAAAACAAACAATCCTCCTTTAAAATAGTTAAATGTTTATAACATGAAACTAAAAAAAAAAAAAAAAGAAAAAAAAAAGAAGTATGATATTGATAAATAGAAACTTTGAAAAAAAATTTTGGCATTTTATCAGCGAAAGCTAGTTTCTTGTTTTTATTTGCTGCACTTTAATTTAAAAATATAAATTTTGTTTTTATGAGGCTGCACTAATAAAAAGTCAGTTACTTTTTCTAATTTTCCTAAAAGTATATACGCGGTGTATTATACTTTTTTTTTTTTTCAAACAAAAAGTAAACATATATATATATATACATATAGGGTGTCTCGTGGCAGATTTAGAATTTGAAATTCAAATAGCTGCAAAACTGTTGCGCGGGCGATTGGGAGAGGGGTGTTGTTTGACGCGACATTTGTTCAGATTGCTTAGTAACGATGTCGCAGTGGACCGGTGAGCATCGCACGTTTGCGTTAGAAGCGTACTTTAAAGCTTTCAATATTCATCGTTTAAGTGACGCACCTAGTGGAAATTTAATTAGAACGTGGGTGCAGAAGTTCCGTATTACAGGTTCAACTGAAAAAATAACCCACAGCCAGGCCGCAGTTGAACATCGAGGACCGAAGAAAACATCAAACATGTTAAAAGCAGCGTACGAAAAAATCCGCACCAGTCCGTGCGCAAGAGGGCGTCTCGGCTTTGGCTCTGCAGAAAACGACGTTACACCGAATTATAAGCACGGATGTCCAACTTCACCCCTTCAAGATCCAATTGGTGCAGACTGTTAAACCAAATGGCTTCATAGTGCGGAAGGAGTTCTGTGAAAACATGTTAAGCTGATTCCGAATTGTATTTCATTCAGTGACGAAGCACATTTCTATTTAAATGGAATCGACAATAAACAAAACTGCCGATATGGGGCACCAAAAGGACGAAGTCCACGTTCAAAACACCAACAAGCGCTGCACAGTTCGAAAGTAACCGGTTGGGCTGCTCTGTTTACGAATGGAATAATCGGACCAGCATTTTTCTTTGAAAATTCTGATGGAGCAGCTGTGACTATGGACGATGATTCTTATCGTCGCATGATAAAGGAATATTTCATACCGTGACTTCAACAGCATCCATCCTACAGTTCGCACATGTGGTTCCAACAAGATGGCGCTATACCTCACGCACTGAGAACCACCATGAGCCTCCTCCGCGAACAATTCCCCGAAAAATTTATTTTTTGATATGGAGACATCTTGTGGCCACCCAGATCACCGGATCTCACTCCTATGGACTTTTTTCTCTGGGGCTTATACGAAGCAACCCAACGGATATATCGGAATTAGAAGAAAATATCGGGCGAGAAATAAACGATATTCCGCAGTCATTATTGCGACGTGTCGTTCTGAATAGCGTCGAAGACACCATATATATATATATATATATATATATATATATATATATCATCATCGTTATCAAATCCTATTCGAAATCTAGTATGGGCTCCCTGAAAATCAATTTCCATGGAGACTGAACCTACGTACTGCACCTCTAAATGTCTTGTACATATTATGTCGCAACGTATAAAGCGTTTCGAGATTGAACATACGTACTGCACCTGTGATTTCCTTTATACATATTATATTGCAACGTATGCGTAAAAATATATATTTAACAACTAACTACCGCTAGTACAAAGTTCTTTATTTACATCATTATCGTTAGGGGTGGTAATAGTGAGCAATGGCCAACGGTGAGAAAAGTACGACGCATAAGCTAACGTTTGTACGTTCGATACGTTCGAGTAAAGATTCCGCCGATGCACGTCATATTTGTCGAGAGGTGGTCCACCGAATTATTCAGCGCACAACCGAACGTTTCACTCATGAATTGACGGAATCGCAATCCCTTGTCCAAACGGAACTCGATGTTGAAATCACCACAGACTACGATCGGTAAACCGTGTACAGCTTTATTTCATCGATAAAGAGAAACAGAAATTTCAGCTTGAAATTAGTCGTATCTCTAAGTAAAGACATGAAATTTTCGTAACGATTTTCTGTGATGCTCAATTTCGTGACGCTTTTCGAGTTTATGTGCCAAAGTAAAGACATAAAAATGTCAAAATTCGTTTATTGAATTGCGTGAGTTCTAAAAATGTACACTGCTAATCATTTGAGCGTTATTATTACCTTAAAGCTCCTCTAATTTGATTTGTAAGACAAGGGATCTTCGTTTTCGTGACAAATCATCAGCTGATTTTGAGCAACAAGAAAAGTTTGAAGAAAAAATGAAAATGAAAATTATTTGATACTTAATGTGAGATATTTTGCCATAGCGGATTACTTAATGGAAAGATTTGATTAGTCAGTGGTCGGTTGTTTGATTTCTTTTCTATTACGTTGTGACGTAATTAGATAGACATTTGTGAAAAATCAGAAAACCGGAACGAGCTGTTTCTGCGCCTTTATGAGTGTTTTTCGAATTCAAGTGAATTATACAATATGCACGATGAGGCAACGTGTATTTCTTTCATATTAGATTTTCGCTGTCTGGCGGCTTTACTAATCATTTTCTCATTACGGCTATAACGTCAGCAACGAAAACCGAATCCGGTGTATTCTCTATACGCAGCCCAGTGCAATATCATATACGCGTTAGCGTTACTCGGACCGAACCGAAAAACTAACATGCAATCAGCGCTGAGAAACGTGCCTGCAGAGATCATTAGTACTTGAAGGAAAGAATTGAAAATGATTACATACGAATATACAGTTCTTTACTCGGGCATTAGCGTGCACTGAACCGCAAACGTTTAATTTAACCTTGTGACAAAACAAACAAATGCGTGTCGAAAACGAATACAATTGAAAACATTTTTCGTTTGACTTTAGTTACGAATTTGTTTAGACTTAAAGAAATACAATATATTTATTTAGTATTTTTATTAATTTCCATTACTAACCTATTAAGTAAAATTAGGGTTTTTTCTGAGTTACCTTATTTTTATCGATGTATCCGGTTTAACATTTATTGCTCAATAACGCAAAATGTATATCAACGAATTATTTTTCTATTTACTTTTGCAAATGATTTATTAATTAATCAGTTTACTCAAATTTATAATAATAATAATAATAATAATAATAATAGTAATTAAATAGAAAATAGCAGTTTCATGAGCGTAAAAATTTTATTGATGAACAAATTTTTTATATAGAAACTTCTCCATAAGTTGGGGAACATGATACATTTGCGCGCTGAGCAATTATATGTTGTAAAGAATTAACTTTTATAAAAGTTTGTGATGTGAGCACATGTATTTATTATTACAAATGTATATAACGTTACTCCAAAAATAAAAATTTTAATTTATTCGTAATTTTTGCAGATAATATTTAGACGAATAAATAATTACGTTATTTCCATCTTTACTTTTAAACTTCGTAAACTCGCGAGTTTCTTTAGTGCCAACTGTCGTTTTAAATCTTGCATTACAAAAATAGGATGTGGGAATAACAACAGGAATAAGTTCAGCGTTTTTTTCGCGTTCAATCGAAGTGTTCGGCAGTATTTTTACTGAACTTTTTAATGACTGATTTGAAGAGAACGAAGTTAGTGTCGAGTAAAACAAACGGATTTCTTATCATTCGTATTTCTCAGCAATTAAAATTGGAAAATGGTTTTTAAATTTTCTTCTGTCGTTATTAAATGTTTCTTTTTTTTTTCAATTTATAAAAATCGCAGGAAAACCAAATAATAACCTGCGATATGCGGACGATACTGTAATTATCGCTTCATCGGAACAAAAACTGATTTGCCTTCTCGAAAAACTGGAAAATACAAGTAAATAATATGACTTACTAATAAATAAAAGAAAAACTAAAATAATGATCATAGATAGCAACAGCCAAACACATAGTTCACGAAGGCTAGGCGGCCTGCAAGTGCTCGATAGATTCATATACTTGGGGGAACGCTGATTACGAAAGATGGTGGATCAACTGAAGAAATTAAAGGCCGAATAGCGATAGCAAAGCTGGCATTATCACAGCTAACAAAAGTATGGAAGAGTCACGACATAACGATCAAAAGTACGTCTCATTAATACACTGGTGTCTCGGTTTTCCTATACGCGTCCGAATGCTGGACCCTTAAGAAGAGTGATATTAAGCGCATTGACGCATTTGAAATGCACTGTTGGAGGCGTATCCCATGGACTCCGAAAAGAAAGAACTTATCGATACTACAAGAAGTCAGTGTGGAGCACGGGTTGCAGCATGTTGTACAGAGACGAATAGCGCGATCTTCTTTGCGCGCATTATAGGACAGGGTGGACTTGAAAAATTGGTTATGACTGGAATGGTAGAGGGTCGCCGGAAAAGATGGAGACCCCCAACAAGGTACATAGATGGAGTTAAAAAGATAGTTGGCGCTGGATTATTGCGTGAGATGATCGATCGGACAATAGACAGGAATTCATTTCGCAACAAAATTGTAGAAACGATTGTGAACAACTGCGGTTATCGAGAATGAAAAGGGCCTTGTCGTTCATTATTAAGAGTTGAATTTGTACCGTAACGGGTAATAATGTACCTACTTTTTTTTTTTTTTTTTTTTTTTTTTTTCTGGTAGATAATAGGCCCAGAAAACAGATAAAACGGAAGACATGCTATATTTTTATTCTGTCGGATAAATAATGGAACGGGGAATAAAAATATTTCTTATTCAATACGAATAAAGAAAAATCAATTAAAAATATTTTATAAAGCCTATACTGTATGTTATTTATTTGACACGTAAGTTATAATAAAGCTGTAATACGAATTATTTTCGTTAAAACGAATAGGCTTTCAAATGGAACATGATTAGGACAAGGAAGCTTTCAAAACGCATGGGAGGTGACTTTATTAACGAATACTAAATAGCCGAGCGAGGAATTCTTAATGATTATAATGAAGACGGCTCAGAGAAACAGTCGTTGAACGACATAGATCGGTGGTGTAGCTGATGCACGGGAAAGTTACGAATTGAGTATGAAGTGGAGAGTCGCTTCCGTATAATTCCCCTAGCGTTATTTATGTAAATTAATTGAGTCTGAGACCTTATCGGAAAATTAATTTATTTTTATTCTTTTATTTTTTGTAAATTAAGAGTTGCATTCGCAGGGGATTAATCAGCTATTTGCGAGTTCAAAGCAATATCGCATAAAACTCGCTAAAAATTTACTTTACCGAATTATAAAACTTATAAACACGGGGAGGACTAAACATATACACAATTGGTTTTTAATACGTAAAAAAAAATTACAAAATAGAATAATTATTTAAAAAACGATTTTATTTAGAAAAATATCTGAGAATCATAAGTAATTGCAATATTGGAAAAAAATTACGAAAACCTTATCGATACGTTTCGGAAATTAGTCTCGTAATCGGGTATTTTGAAAATGTCCGCGACTTTTTCATATTTGTTGTGATTTTGGTAGCTTTCCGATTATTTTAAATATTTTGAATGAAATTAATCTTTAATACATTAAATTAATCAAATAGAATCGGGGATACATTCTAAGGCAGTATGCAAAGCATAATTGGATAGTATTTATAAATGAAATGATAAATTTAAAAAAAAATAAAAATAAAGAGTATTCGCAGCATTTTTTTTTTTTTTATGTATCGGTTGCTGCATTCTTACAATATTATAAATTACCGATCAATAAATAAATACGCCAATTTTGATAAATACCAGGAAGCTTAAACGGGAAAAAAAAGAAAACTATTCTGGAACAAAAAATGCACGTTCCTATAAAACTGTTACTATTTAATTCCATTTCTCTCCCCAGCCAGGAATTCCGCTTAATCCTTCAGGCTGCCGGCTTTTTGCTCCATCTTCTCCGCGGAACTTTATGGCCATTCTTCGAGCCGTTATATTTATTTCCTCAACTTGTTCCTCTGTTAGATTCTTAATTATTTCAGACTCCAAAAGTGCTCTTCAGACTATATCCTCTTCCTTTCCCTCCATATTCCCTCGATTTTATTGTTTTCCGTATACGTTCTCTCTCATCTATAGTCTTTCCCTTTCCCATTTCACTTTCATCGACCTGCTTTGGGTTCCAAGTCATGCGAGTATTAATGGTAACGAGACGGTGGATTGCTTAGCATGCTCAGCGTTACGCTCCCCGCATTTTGTTAAAAAGATTCTTGGTCACAACATTTTTTCCCTCTCCAAAAGAATGCATGTCAGACTTTGGTCGGATGTGTATCCTCGCTCCTTCTCCGATCCTAACTCATTTTACCTTTTTATTCAGCCTAGACTTCATTCCTGTTCTTGGTTCTATTATTTTCCTACCCATAAACGTTTTCTCATTGTTGCTATCTGCCGTCTGCGGTTCAATCATACTTTGCCCCCATCCTCACGGTATCGCTCTTTCCCCGTCAGACCTTATTGTCTTTTGCACTCTGGTGACTGTTCATTTGTTTGTGATCCTGACCGCGTGCTGTTTTAATGTTCCAGTCTTTTCTCCGAACGTAAAATCCTATACGTTCAGCTATTAGAGCTGAATTTTCCTATTCCATATAATGCTTTCTATATCTTGGCTTTGCTGTCTTCAAAGGTGGTTCCTATTCCTGCCTTTTCTCTTTCATCGGTCTCTGACCGAATTAAAATTTAATCTCTAATATAGTCCGATTGTGCTGCTCTTGGTTGGACACCCCCCCTCCCACCAAATCAGCCAGGAACGTGGAAAACGCAACGTCGCTTAATAGCATTCGTTGGCAAATCCAATAATTTCAAGACACCGCGTGGTTTAGCTTATACGATAAAGAATAGTAGTTGTCAAATACTAATGACGACAGATGTAACGATGCAGGCCTATATATATAAATTAGCCTGTTAAAGCACACAGCAAATATTATAGAGGCAAAGGTAAAAGATTTTGATAAGACGTCGGTACGGTCGCATTGCAAATTTTATTAAAGAAAAACATAATACACAAGAAGATTTAATTATTATTAAACGGAGTCGTATCGAATTAATTTCCGATTATCGTTTAATAGTCTTCACTATTCAATATATAACCACAGTTTTATTCAATAAAGTACTCATGATGATATAGAGCAAATCTATTGTTTAGAGATACATCGGTAGCGCGAATGCATTATCATAATGACAGGTACGATTCGCAAGGAAAATGACAGAAGAAAAGAGAACTACGATGTTTTGCATGGAAAAGACGGCTGTTACAATAAGTCTTCAAGAAAAGGCAAATTTGAAAATTACCCTCGACCTCAGCGGAAATGTTGGCCTCCAGTGCGCACGTTAACTTTCCTGGCAACATTGACCGGACAAGAATTAGTAATAACGGTGAGGTGTTTTCATAAAATAGCTTACTGCTTAAAGACCGAAAAGAACTGAAAAGAAGTTTACTTCAATAATCATATTTTTCTAAGCTAGAGCATTTGACTACGGTTACAGAAGTTTTAAGTTCGATCCGAAGCGGCAACAGAACTTACAAAATGGATAATTAAATTAACCGTTAATAATCACGTACAAGACAATGACAAACATGAGTACTACCATATGCGCATTAACTCATGTGTAGTAGGCAGACATAAATCGGACTGCACTTTTGTATAACGATATGAATTAAACAATCACAATATCAGTTTCAAGTGTATTATTTTGCGCGTGTACTCGCTTTGCATATAACTATCATGAACACTATGCCTATGTCTGTATAGCTAGCATGTATGAAAAGGTAGGTGACCGCCTACACCCAGAAACTGAGTATGGCATTACAAAGTGGAAGAAGACTTAATTTTTTTTTTTCCTTTTTAAAGCGTTCCACCTAGCCCGGATAAAAAAAAAAAATTGTTAAATTTCCAACAAAGTTATCACAAACATGAGTATTGAGATATATGCAAATCCTGTTTTTTTTCCCGGTACTTCCCTAAGGTGAAAAATGTAGAAACACCATTCCCGCATTACATATACGAGTACACAACCACGCACTACCGCGTAAAGAAGAAAAAATCAAGAGGACGTTTTTAGAAAATTTCATAAACTAAAAAAAAATGGTATTCGAATATTTATATTTGAATTTAGATGCACGAAATCGTCAAGTATGCTATAGTAATAGAAACCAATTCTAATGCAAAAAGATTTAAAAGAAGAAAAAACGTAAAATAACGTGACAGTAAAAGGGTATAAAGTGAAGGTTTTTTTTTTAAATATTATTAAATTTTAATTACATACATATATCATCATCATCTGTGTGTCAGCCTTGCGGCTGGTTCGCACCATGCACCAATCGTCTCCAGGCCAGCCTGTCCATCGCCCTCTTCTTTAACTCGGAGTATGATGACATTTCAGTCTCCTTCAATACAGTATCTAGGAAGGTTATTCGAGGACGCCCGCGCGTCGTCTTTTTCCCTGTTATTTTTGCTTCTATTATATCTTTTAATATATTCTGGTTCTGCCGGAAGACATGTCCTAACCAGTGAAGCCGCGTTTTGCGAATCCGTTGCATAATATTTCTTTCTTCCCCCTCTTTCCAGTACTTCCTTGTCTGCTTACTTTGTCCGTCCAACTGATTTTCTGCAACCTTCTCCAGCACCACATTTCGAATGCCTCAATCTTGTTTCGCTCTGCTTGTTTCAACGTCCATGTTTCCGCACCATATAAAGCAATCGACCATACAAATATTTTTACCCAATTTTTACGCAGATCTATGGCTAAGGATTTTTGGGCGAGTAAGGCCTGCTTGTTTTTAAACGCCATTTTACCCATTGCAATACGCCTGCCGATTTCCTGAGTACAGTCCATGTTATCTGTTATCATTTGACTGAGATATTTAAACGCTGATACCTATTCGATGACTATATTTTCCAATTTTATTCTTACTTGCTGACGAGTTTTGCCAAACACCATGATCTTAGTTTTTGAGGCGTTAATCTTCATTCCCTGTTTATTCATATTTTCATTTAATCTTCGTATTATTGTTGATAATATTTTGGCACTACCAGCTAGCAGAGCCTGGTCGTCAGCAAATTTAACGACGTGAAATCTTCTACCGCCAACCTTAATTCCATATTTATATTCATTAAACGTTCATTTAATTATCATTTCCGCGAATACGTTAAACAAATCTGGCGAGAGCAGACAACCTTGTCTTACTCCTTTCCTTACTTTAACCTTATCCGTATTTACACTATTGAATTTCACAGTAACTTCTTGTCTACAGTATAAGTTGTAGACAATTCTAATCAACTTTTTTGAGCATCCTATTTGACATAGGAGCGCGAATAGGTGTTGCCAAGGCATCTTGTCAAAGGCCTTTTCATAATCGATGAAGACCTACATAAAGACATCTCCCATTATTGATCATGCGTTCTCCTAATATACGTATATCATGGTAATCGCATCACGAGTAGAACGACTTTTCCTGCAACTGAATTGCGATTCATCTAGGTATTGATCTATTTTGCGCCACAATCGCATTTTAATAATTTTCAAGAGGATTTTAGATGCATGTGGTATTAGACTAATCGTCCTATAATCTTTACAGTACTTTGGGGCTCTCACTTTTGGAATTGGGACTACAATAGATTGACAATGCTCCTCTGGCCATGCAACTTCTTTTATAACTTTCTGTATCGTTTCAAACAGTATGTTTTTGACGTGTTGACCGCTGGCTTTTTATAACTCTGCCGGAATATTATCTATTCCCTCCGCCTTTTCGTTGGGCAGCCGGTACAGCGCAGCTTCAAATTCCTCTCTAAGTAACCCATCACTTTCTTCTTCATTTTCTTCTTCAACCTTGCCGTCCGCTGTGTGTCGCGGTGGAGATTGGCTGTATAATTCTTCCATGTAATCTTTCCATACCGTCGCTACTTCTTGATCATTTTGGCAAGGTTCGCCATCTTTATTTAGTATTATGCGAGTTCTTACTGTAGTATTTCGTTTACAGTTTTGTTTTATTTTTTGGTATGCTCTGTCCAAGTGGTCATTTTTCAAGTCCTGTTCAACTTTAGTACATCGCTGTTCCCACCATTTTTCTTTTGCTTTTCTGCATTCACGAATGATAGCGTTTCTTAGCATTTTAAATTTTCTTTTGCCGTCCTCAGATGTACTCTGTTTTAGCAGCCTCTTTTCTTTCATCATATTTAAGATATCAGTTGTGATCCATGGTTTGCGATGTCTGTTCTGCTGTATACCTAGTACTTCTTCCGCCGTTTGCTTTACTACTTTCTTTGCAACCGACCAGTCTTCTTCAATCTCTTCACTTTTGCGAGGTAGCTCCTTTGCTATTTGATCGCTTCTATTTGCAAACATGCCCTAAATACCTGGATGTTTTAATCTCGCTAGATTCCACTTATGCGCCTTTTTTCTACTACTTGGTCGTTTAAAGCTGATACGTGATGCCATTTTTACTAATGCGTGATCCGTATTTGCACTTGCTCCCGGATAAGCACAGCACTTTACCGCTTGATTTCTATAGCGCTCTTTAACCGGTATGTAGTCAATCTGAGCTCTGCTTGTGCCATTGGGCGCTTTCCAGGTGTAGCGTCTTCGGTGCGGCATACAAAACCACATGTTCATTATTACAATGTGTTCTCGTTTACAAAAATCAACTAACAGTTGACCACGAACATTTCTTCTTCCCAGTCCAAAGCTTCCTACTACCGGCTTCTCTTCTCCTTCGCCAACTATCGCATTCCAATCTCCCATTACGACTGTGTTATCGTCGGCCTTTGCTTCGTTTAACAAGGTTTCTAGCTGCTCGTATATATCCTCTACCACTTCTTCTGCGGCTGCTGAAGTTGGCATATATACCTGTATAATCGACATATTCACTGGCTTTGCCGCGATTGTAATTTTGATCAGTCTATTACCGATAATGTTAACACTGATTCTTGCTTCAGCGATGTGCTTCTACAGTAGAAAGTCCACTCCACCTTGTCCGTTTTTACTTCCCGTATGAATAACACATATCTCCGCACTACAAAACTCTCCTTCCAACGGCCATCTTGTTTCTGCTAACCCTAGTATGTCTATTTTATTTCTTAACATTTCTTGTTTTACATTTTCTGGCTTACCTACTCTAAGCATTGTTCTTACGTTCCATGTTGCTAGGCCAAATTGAGATCTATATTGGAGGTTTCGCTTGCTGAAGATCGGTGAGGCCCGATGATTTACTCCTCCCCGATTTCGTCCGGCTTCGTTCCCTTGAACGACTCCGTGACAACTTATTCCTTTTTGACAACTCATGCATGGATTACTAGGGAATATTTACAGCGGTGGTTTCCCGCTGCCTTCCGCCGCATTTTCTGTTGGGGTTTACTCCCTTAGCCGAGGGAGCCGGATTTGAGGCGCCGGGTACTCGCCTACTCGTTCTAGATTGATATTCATCGATCTGACAGAGGCATAATGTCACGAACGAGTTACTGGCAGTCTGCTGTTGTAATGCAGTCAATAAAAGCTTAACGGTATTTTTTGGTAGGATTACTTTGGACAAGTAAACCTCCCTCCGTTTTCCTGTCAGTAATGTAGTATGAGTTCTGCTTTAGCTTTTCTAATCAGCGCTAAGCCCGCAGAATAGAAAATTATTACCCTGCACGACGTGGACGTACAGAACTCACGTGGTTGTTGTTTCGTTTCTCCGTCGGTGGGCTAGCACTATATGACGGTCGAATGACTACCTACTAGAGCAGGTGACTCTGGTTACAAAAACCTGTGCCTCGCAGGGAACATACATATATACGTATATTAATTACAACGTAATTCTTCTTGGGCCACCCTCATTAGAAAAAAATGTCCCAATTTTAAGTAACGCTAAATGTCCCAAAAAAATGTCCCAGAAAAATGTCCCAATTTTATGTAACGTTTGTTATATTTTGTAGGATTTTTGTTATTGTTATTTAAAAAATGTCACAATTTTATGTAATGAAATATGTAACGAAAAATGTAACGAAAAAATGTCTTAATTTTATATAACGGAAGGTAAATGTTAAAATAGGATTTTTGTGGTTATGTTATTTTTTGCGTGTGTTGATGCCAGTAAGAATTACGTTGTATATTTTGATCATTTTATACAAAGTATAGAAGAGAAAGAGACAGGAATGAAAGCAGGAGGGGTCAAGGGGCACAGCCCCTTGCGAGGCCAAAGTGGCCGAGTTTATATATATATACATATATATATATATATTTGTATATGTAATATAACAAAAATTAATGTGCCCCATCCAATTAAGTTTATTGGGTCACATTAATTCTATTTTACAATTTGTAAGTATAGAGGTGTAATTGTTAATCTTAATTATTTTCTTAATGTTATGTTTACGATTTTTAACCTCTTGTATTGTAAATTTATTAAAGTTGTTGAATTTATTTGTTATTAGTTGTTCCGTATTACCTTCAAAAACTGTATTACTGCAGCCTTGTAAAATACGATACACACTGTATTGAAAATTGCATCTAACACAATTTTCTGACTCCGCAATTTTATATTTACACAATTTAAATATTCCATGTCCGGTTATGAATTGTACCTTAAAGAAATTCGGGGTAAAAATGTTATTATCTATTCTTTCCGTAATATCCGGAAAATACTGATATGCCATACCGTTGTAATTATTCCAAATTTGCTGAATAATTTTCTAAAACATTTTAATGAAGCTTATACACAGCGCCCTGGTGTTGTAATAAAAGTAAATTATTAATTAAGCAATGGTTAATTAATAATATTGAGTGACATTAGGTATTAGATAAATTGGGACCTGGCTGTGGAATCGATCATTCCAATATATATTTGTCGAACATGTGATTATCAAATATTGTATAACGATAAGTAGCCATTTTTCTTTTTGTTTTCATCTATTTTAAAGTTTTGTTTTATTGTTATTATTATTATTCTATTTTTAGTTTTTATAGTTTTCCCACTGATTTATGAGTACGAAAATTAATAGTATAAGTAAAGAGAACTATTGTAACACGCATTTTTTCTTGAATAAACGATGATAGGGTAGTATGCCTTGCGGGACCCACAACTTAAAAAAAAAAAAAAAATCTTTTAGTTCAGTCTAGCTACGTGGTTTTATAAAATGTTTCTCTTGTTACCACTTCTGCTGAATAACATCGAATTAATCATTTTTGGTGCTACTCGCTATGCTCTTTTTTCGTTCATTTCTTTCCCCTGTTACTGTCATATTCACCACTTATTCTTACACCTTATTCATCATTTCTTCTTCTTCTTCTTTTTCTTCTTCACCAATATAAAAAAAAGAAAATATGCATAGATACGAGTGAAATTTACAATGTAAAACTTATAACATGCAGGATCGTTGCGGAGTGATGCAGATTTAAAATGCGCAAATGTTCAGAAGTCGTTGCCCTCGTTTGAATGCTGCATCTTATTTTTCATTTTGCTAATGCGTGGCGTGTGCAATTTTTAACGCATTTATCGATTCGTGTTTTCATATGCGTTTTACTGATAACTCCGTCGATTTCACCGAACTATTCCTAACATTATTACAATTCTCCTTCCTTCCGGTTTCCGTTACCCTAGACATTTGGGAAGCTCATGATAAGCTTCAAGCTCAAGGACCGTAAAACAGCAATCACCGTAAGCGATAGAAGACGGCTTTTCGTTCGGTGCAAGAATTAATCAACACTTCGTCTTTTTTAACCTTGGACGACATGCGCGATCACGTGGCTGCAGAAGGTAATTTCATAATTTCATAACACATATGATAATTCTCATTCCTATCAGTTAATACTGGAATTTCCGCGAATTGATCGTCATTAAATTCAGCTTCTCTCAGGAAGAAAGGTGGATGTCGTCATTGCTAGAAAGTAAAATTTGTCTTTCGGAGCAGCATTAACTGAGAAGAGAAATTATCTGCCCTCAGGACAACCCGAGCACACTGATAAGCCACTCGATCAGTTCGGCCGTATAAGGCAAGATATGTTCCAGACGTAGCAGTGTAATCATTAACATTCAGAAAGTAAAAAAAAAAAAATGTTGATAGCCAGCTACTCCGTGTGACGTAGCTGATTAGTTTTAATTGTATTTCGTTCGAATAGAACCGGATATTCCGCTGCTGCCACATTGAGAGTTTCAAAAATGTCACTTGCGCTACATGTTAATAATGTCCATAGTTGATGATGCGCTGAAAAAGAGAAAAAAATAAATAAAATGTTGATAACGTTCCGATTAACTCTGTTCGTATACCATATCAACTAATTGCTAAGTACATGTAGCGAGTAAGTAAAGTGAGTTCTATATATCCTTAATAAGCTATCATTCATCATGGATTGTGTAATTAAGCTTTTCATAATGGACTAAACTTAAGGGATCTGATAAGAATACTGGGACCGTTCCTTTCTACTTGGGATCCGCATTTACTCCCCCCCCCCCTACCGCCACAGATAATTCTTTTGCCTAATTAATATTCAATTTCAGATTAGGTATAAACCTGGGAGCGGCCTATTGAAAATTATATTAAACTGATTTACTTCGATTAAATTTCGATCACATAGAAAGTGAGAGAGAAAGAAAGATTTGAGTCTGTATTAAAATATATTTGTACTTCACTTCGAATGATTATGGTTTGTTGTACTTTTTTGCGATATATCGATTTACTGTTTTGAAGATAATATTTGCAATCTCTTTTAGCTTCTTAGGTTGATTGAAATTTGTGGCTGGAGATTCGTTCTAGTTTCGTTAATTTTAGCTCGCCAATTGCGCTGAAAATAGGATAGAAGTGAAAAAGTCCGGAGACGGAACTATAAGAAAAAAATATTAATTTCGTAAAAATCGAAAAAGATAAAAATATCCGCTTCGAGCTCTGTTGCAAGGAAGGAGTGCGTCACATAATTTAACTTACTTCTAATAATAATTCTGTACTCGTTCTAATTCTGATTATCGATTGAACGGCGAAATTTTTAATTAGTAGCGAAGAATGTAAAATATTAATGTAAGAAGAGGCTATTTCGGGTTTTTTTCTTTTTTCTTTTTCTACGAATATTTTACAGATTGATTTTTGTTTTTCCCCCCTTTTTTCTTTTCTTTTCTTCTTTTTTACCTGATAATAATTTAACTTCTTTTTAAATTTTAATTTGGTTTAACGAAAGGGTTCGCAGAAAGTAGTTGAAGTTAGGTCTTTGCTTGAGTTAAATTTCTCTACGAATTCCGTCGTCGCTTACTGAAAATATTAAAATTTGTTCAAAGTCGATGAACTCGCTCTCTAACGAAGAATAATCCCGTTAATGAGAACTACACTAATCCGAAAAAATACCGTTACTCTCGACGAAAACGGGAGAAGAACAGAGGGAGAAAAATCGGTTACATTAACATACCTTTGCGAACTGCACGTTTTTTCATATTTATCCGAAAATTTTAAGTGAATATCGATTGTAACGATTTTTCCAGTCAAATTGACCATGCGGACTAGGTTATTTGCGACTTCTTATTTCAAATATACGAATAAAATGAAAAATAAATAAAACAAAATAGAACAAAAATGAACAAATAGACGAAATAGAAAATAAAAATAACTCTAAACAACTACCATCTAAACCACAATGTTACAATCGACTACGAACACCAGAATAAGGCAACCAAAGATTGGTCCGCACAACATACTACTGCGTCTGTCGAATAATTTTTAAAACAAAATAACAGATGATCGACTCGTGATCGCTGCAAATCAAATTTGACGTTTGACTTTGAAAATTCTGTGAAACTCGTGTATGTCCCATACGAAGACGATAGATCAAGGTAACAAGCGGCACATGATATAATATACCGTGGTCTTGACGAAATAATTGGTTGGACTGTATTATAATATCTATATCTAGGTTTGAGTTGTTTTTTATATTTATCCAGTTTTGTCGATTGTCTCTTTTAATTTTCCGAAATAAATCGGTAGAAGGGATGCCTCCGGAAGCAGCTTCCTTGGCAAAAACAGATCGATATTATCATTTTCCTCTATTCCGAATTAATTCGGAATGCGAAAAAATTTCACAAATTCATTCCTCTATTAATAATTATCTTAAGACACTTATTTCTTATTTCATGTACCAGTGGCTGTAATATTTATAGCTAAGTGCATCGCATTGCATCGCTGACAGTGAATGTAAGATGACACTGATAATTATCGTTAAAACGTCCAAAACCTTATCTATAGCCAATAGTTCGATAGTATAGACCATCGCCTCAGGCGGCAGCTTAAACTTCTGTAACGTTATTCCTTTGATAAAAAAGAAGCTGCGCCTACAGCGCTACCACGTTCTTCGATCAGTAAAGATTATAACACAATCGTGATAATGGTTGTCGATTAGATAATTAAATCGCAAATTAATTATATGAGGCGGAAGGTTTTTGTTTTTCAGATTTTTAAACAAGCTCGTATTAATATTATATCTAACTGTAAAAAAATTGATATCATAATGAAATGTTTTTTTTTTTCTTTTGGGCTCGTCAACAAGGGACCTCACCCAGAAACAATGGGAAGAAGAGTTAACTAATTAAAACTTGATTCGATCGGGAATGGCAGAAATAAGGGAACCAATGGCAGGAACAACAGACTGGGACGGAATGGACAGGATATAGGAAGCACACAGTAGTTGCCTTCAAAAGGAGTAAATAAAGGGAAGAGCGTTCTGCAGAAATAGCAGAACACTCAAAGAAAATGTAATTAGCATCACAGATAAGTTCCTCATTCGGATATAGGTGACGAAAATAAGGCGAGAGGAAACCAAAGAGAGACGAAAACGGGAAGCGAGCAATAGAGTGTGATTAAAGCGTAGGCGAATAATAGGGACAACAATAGAACGTGGAAATGAAAGGAATTCTGAGAACCAAGAATTAATAGGAAGGCTAGGTTGAATTGAGAGGTAGAAGGAGCTATCATTGGTAAAAGAATAAGGGTACATATTCGACTAAAATTTAAATTTAAATTTCTTACTTAAGGACAATAGATTAGTGCTAGGGATCTTTTTAAAGTAAAAGCGGGAGCGGACAGCAGCCTGAGCCACAGCATCCGCCATTAATTTTTATTTCCTTTTGTTTTTCAAGCGACAAAAAATTTATTTTTCTTTCCTGCCTACCACGGTCCAACAAAAAGTAATCCTCACGTTTAATTGAAAATTCTCAACCTCTCGATGACCACCTAGGTCAGTCACGGTCCAACGAAAGTCGTGAGTTTCGATTAATTAAAGGACACAAATGACGTGTCTTTTTTGAAAAATATAAAATTAGTAACCGACCTACCTCTCCTTTTTACTTTACATGGCTAAAGTAGTTCGTTTTAAATCGGTTGCAGGTTGGTCACACCGTCGTCAACTTCCTATAGTTACATACTTAAGATAACATCTTCTCTACACACATGACCGTTTTGTTCTCGTTCTTCCAATCTCGTCATCCGGCATTTCATAAAAATTAATTTATTATCTGTAAATTTTCCGATGTAATTATTAATCCTGTATAGAACATTTTTTCTTTTACTTGCGTTAGAAATTAATAAAATATTATTCGGAGTTTATATTTAAATTTATTACGAATAAAAATTACAACTTTATCGTAAAATTATTCAAATATTTTATAAAAACACCGACGTGTTTTGGGAATTATACACTTAAATAAAACTTGACTGTCTACCGGTGGAAATTAAAACAAAATCGGCTCGCTAGTTCATGAGATTAGCGCGCAGAGACAAACAGACACACTTATACATATATACACACATATAGTGGATTTTTGCTCGTAGTTACAGAGTTTAATTATTCTTCGTAAAACAAATTTAAAACGGAATTTGTTGTTTTTCGTAAATTAGTGAAAATTGTTTAATTGTTTTATCCTTCTTTTTTAAAATTATTGTCTATTTCATTTGTCGGGAAAAGAACAAAAAAGTACAGTAGGCAAAATACATGATTACATTTGAGACCGAATTTTTATTGCCGAAAAAAACTGAATTATTCAAAGAAAAAATTTGTACTTAAGTATATTGTAATTATAAATATCCGCAGTTCATAAGCAAGATAATGAGCAGTTAAGTAGTGATCGAAGGTTTGTTTATCGTAGAATGCCGCTCTTGCTCAAAAGAACTAGAATGTATCGTAGTTACCGTCCAGCCATCTTCTCCCTCCAACTATTTTAATTTAACCTATGACACCTTAATCTTATCAAATTAGACATTAATATTAACACCTTTAAAAGCCAGAATTTGCATTTACTGCCTGGTAACATTGTGAACTCCGATTTTCTAGGTATCGTGAAAGAATTCTACCCCGGTTATCGGTTAATCTTTACCGATGGTGCCAAGTTCCGTGGATTTAATGAAAGTGTAGGAGGGGCAGGGTTTATTATAGAAGATACCGCTGAGCAGAAATTTAAATTACCTCCAGAGGCTTCGATTTTTACGGCTGAGCTTCTTGCAATTGAAAAAAGCATTAGAATTTGTGCAAAATGTGTTACAGTCCAAGGGGGAGTTTGTGGTATTTTCGGACAGCCTTAGTTCTCTCTTGTCGCTTCAGAGCGGTAACTTTGAATATAATTGCCATTCACTCATTTATGAAATTAAGGAAAAGTATTTTAATATCTCGGAACGGGGAGGAGTCAATAAATTTTGCTGGATCCCAGGTCACACTGTATTACTTAGTGACCGAGATGATTTAATTGCTAAATAAGTTGTTAGATCGGGTATTAAATTTCCATTCATCCTAGCCTTCGATCTTCTAGACAAAGCTAAAAGAGATAATCATGCGGATTGGGTGAATCTTATATGCAGTGAACAAGGGTCTGGTAAATATTTTCATATGGTCCAACCATTACTGCCGTCCACACCTTGGTTTTATTGTATATATCTGTGTCCCAGTTAGTATGATCTGTAGGTTTGTGATCGTTGTGTGTATGCTCCGCTCCGGCCATTGCCGATTAAGTTTAAACTTTTCAAACACAGCGACAAAATTTTAGAGAAGACATTAACCACCTGTTATTTAATTGCGTCCGGGTTGACAGCAAGAGACTTGCGAAAGACCTGATGTTCTACGGAATTTATCCTCCACTGTATATTTCTTGTCTTCTTTGTTCTAGTGATAAGATTTTCTTTTTTCTTTTTAGCTTTATTGGAGGAAACAGGATTGTTTTTTAATTTTTTATTCTTCTTTTCTCTCCCTCATTCGTTAGAGTTTATTTTGTTTATTTAAGTGGCTAGTTTTATTTCATTCTATTCTTTATCCATTTATTGGTTATTATAAATTTTTTTTAGGTTTTCATTTTATGTTGTTTCGGGTGTTGTTGATTGTGGGGAATTATTGGCCATAAGGACGTTGTAATTTGGTCCGGGCCAAAAAAAAAAACATAAAAAAAACCGAATATAAATATTTCAACGATATTTTAACGTATGTGATCGGGAATTTCGACATTTGAAATTACGAGTACATTAAACTTTTTTCGGTCAGTGAATTTTCATCGAGACGCATTCAGTTTCTGCGATTAATCTGCCCGGATTATAAATGTTTAAAATGTTCAGATGCTTAAGCAGCTCATTTATAAGTTTACGATTCCAAGAATAATATAATGTTCTCTCGACATCATTTTTGTTTCTCATAATTTAACGACGATATTTTACATTGATTCTACAAATTAATCTATCAATTCGTTATTTGCATATGAATGAACGATAAAAATCAGGCCCCGGACCTTTTCCTCCTAGGTGGCTAATTAGCTTCGTTTGTCGACGCCGAGTACGACTTCGAAACATCCGTATCTGTTGCCTCTTGAATCAGGTTAACGAAAAACCCGAATGAAAACGAACAAAATAAATTTGTTTACGAGTAATGAAACAGGTACTTCGGCACTGTTACGTAGAGCGCTAATTGCGCCAGCAACTAGATTAACCGTGTTGCAGTCGTTGGCGAAAATAATAAAAATATAAATACGAATAATAATTAAATGAGTTCCGAGTAGAACGGTTAATGAAATCATTCTAGGCACTGCGAATTCCGCCGTCCTCTTACTGTCCGTTAAAAAGTGCTACGAATAAACCGAACTTTTTCCCTCCGTTATCATCATCAACATCGTTTTTTCACGTTACTACGATTTTCGTTATTTTTCCTACCTTTCATTTCGAGCGACAGATTATATAAAGTTAATGAATTGTTTGTTCTTAAACTTCAGCTGTAACTAGAGAGTTGCGCAAAATATTAATTTAATTTTCTCCTTCTAATTCGTGTTCGAAAGGAAATATAAGGAAGAATATTTCTAATCATACTGATATATATATAGGTCATTTCTGAAATATTTTAGTATAAAAGGGAGTTTGTCTAACACTTCTTTGAATTAAAAATGAAAAATATGTGCGAGTTATGAAACAAAAACGATTTAAACATTATTCTTACAAATAATAATAATGACCACACGTGCTCAACTACGGTGGACGGGATATGTTATAAGAATGGAGGATTCCAGGTTATCAAAGCGAATGCTGTATGGCGAATTAGAAGAAGGAGCTAGAAAACGGGGTGGACCTAGGAAGCGTTACAAGGACCATATTGCGTCGCTGTTAAGGAATGCAAATTACTTAGAAGCTTGGGAAACCGCCGCCTGCGATCGTGTAAAGTGGAGAAGAGTAGTTGAAGCAGTGTCCTTAACTACTGGACCATTAAAAAGAAGAAGAACAGTCAACGACAGCTCTAGTCCACCTAACGTTTTCGAATGTTATCATTGTGGTCGCATTTGCTATTCCAAGATTGGTATCATCAGTCATCTCCGCACCCACCCTCAGCAGTAGATACGAATGTGCAACCAGTTCACTCGGACACGAGTTTCAGCAGAAGAAGAATCTATATATATATATATATGCGTAAAGAATTCATAAAACCTTTAGTTAGTTGATCGAGCTCGTTCAAACGATTTCGACTATTTAATTTTCTTTTTAAATGTTAACGGAGGACCTATCTTTCTCCGTTGGGGCTGAACTGAATTGTAAGCATTTCAGTGCGTTTTGGTGATCTTACAGAGCATATGTGAAAATTTCATTTACTATGCTCGTAGAAATTTATAGTTAAAAAGATTTTTATCAGAATATAATGATTTAGGAAGATATTAAAAGAATGCGTGTCGGCGCGCATGTCTATCGGAATATTGTATAAACGAAAATGAAATTATTCTACATTGGTTTAAAACTAGTTTTTGTATATTTAAAATAATTTCCGATGAAAAATTTATATAATAGACTGTTTTTGACCATTTTGTTCAAAATGTTTGGTTTTATGTAAGCGACTTACAAAGCTAAATTAACTAGACGATGTTCGCCGTTTTCTTAAAATTTCTTTTCAGAGATATTTCGAAAAGAAAAAAATCTAAAAATTTGATTGTTTTTGGAACATTTTTCTTGCTTACATTCAATGCTCCTAGCTTTTTAAATTTTTCAGACGATGTTATAATGGAAAATTTAAAAAATTCAATCTCAATTTTCAGTTGAAATACTTGAAAAACTATAAACGTTATATGCGCGATGTTAAAAATTTGATCATCTTTCGGCATAATGCACATTTCTGTTTAGTAACCCAAAATCGATAAAATCTTATCGATCCTACGAATATTCTTGTCGATTTATTAGAATCATTTTATTTACATTTTTTTTTCAGAATTAATCTGCGAAATATGCGACATTACGAAAAAGAGATGCCTTTTTTCCATACTAAGATATTTTTTGATTTAAATTATCTTCACCACATTCTTTTCTGTTGAATAATTGATACGATTTTTATTTTTAACCTTTAAAAATAATATTTGTGAAATATTTGCATAAATGTTTTTCTTTGCCATCGTCAGTTTGGTTAACAAAATTAAACAAGACGGGCGCTGGAAATTGAAAAAGAGAAACCAAAAAGAAATAGAGGAAGAAGAGTGAAAGAGACAAAGTAAAAAATTAGGAACGTTAATGAATAAGGAAAAGGAAATAGCACTACTCATATTTAACCAAATATATATATATATATATATATATATATTCTGAGTCGTATCGCTTGATTTCGAGCATCGTGACTGCCTATTTGTACACTAGCAGTACAGAATAAGCAGCGCTCATGGCAATTGTTTATATGCACTACGAATGTATACGCACGCAAGACCACACCCGGAACTGATTGGTAATCGTTTGATTTATCGATATACAAGTGCAGTCCCGCGTGTGTCTGGTGTGTGTACTGAACTAGCGCGCATATGATGGTATACGTAGTGGTTTGCCATTGCCTTCCACGTGATTGATTATTAGCGAGTATTTAATTTAATTCTTTGTAATAAGTTCTGTCGTCGTCCGGGATCGAACCCGTAACCTCCGTAATGGAAGTCAAGCGCTCTAGCAACTAGGCTATCGCGACGTTTATATATATATATATATATATATATATATTGATGATATAATCTAAAGAATTTAATAAAGTGATTATTCATTTATGTATTGTGTGTTCTTAACTTACATATATTACATTCATATGCATATATATATATATATATATATACTTATATATATCCACATGTATTGACAATAAAATCTTAAAATTTAATATAGTAATTATTTGTATATATATACAATTCTCTTAAACTTACACATATTTCATCACATCCCCATGATTACTTATATAATATATGTTATAATACACTCTTAAACTTACATAAAATACTTTCGCATACACTTATACATATATACAGTCATATGCATATATATGTACACCCATCTACAACTTATGCACATATATACACGTACATGTAATACCCAGACACATGTGTCTATACTGATTCATATGCACACACATGCGCATACAGATTTACTCCTAGCAGGTAATTTTTCCTTATATTTATGCTTAAATAATTTTTAGCGTGGAATTAAAAAAATCCACAATTTTATAGTAATTATAATTAACGTAAAGGTATAGATTATATTATTAATTCTTTGTTATATAAAATTATACCGTAATTTTATATAACAATTTCGACTATAATTAATAAATACATAAATATTTTTACCAAAAATAAATGTTACATAAGTCTATTTAGTTTAATGAATAATCTTTTTTCAGCCTGTTTGTTAAATATATAAAATAGTAAGTTAATAATAACAAATATAATAAACAATTATAACAAACTAATAAGATAAAATGTTCTTACTTAGTAACGCTTTCGTCACATATGGGTTTAGCTGATGATGGGTTATGCCCGAAAACGTTACTAAGTAAGAAAATTTTATCTTATTAGTTTGTTATAATTGTTTATTATATTTGTTATTATTAACTTACTATTCTATTTAGTTTGCTTATCGTGCATACCCTGAGCACAATAGCGCTAACTTATAAAGTTAAGTTTTAGAATGGATTATTTATCATTCCTAAATATGACTATACAACACTGGATTAATTTATATTGTTTTTTAATTCAATAATTTTATTTTATGCTAAATTTTAGTTGTTTTTTTTTAACGTATTGTGTGTAGTTACTTTAGTTTTAACCTTTTTGGCGTTTAAATTAGCTTTAATTTGGTAGCAACTTTTGATTTAAAGATTAATTTTAAATCAAATAACTATTACGTCATTTTTTAAGCGCAAGATTTATATATGTTTAACGTGTTTTTTGTTTTTTTTTTATAAATATAAAATAATAATAATATTTTATATATTATCTTTTGGGCGCGCCAGCGGATTTAACCCTACAACTACAGAAATTATGGAAAGGGTTAAATAGAGAGATAATTAAAAATAGAGCTTAGGAAAAATTAACGTAGAGGAGTGTTATAGATGGAAAGGAAAGGACAAAGGAAGAATTATAAGGAGCAGGAAGACCCAGTGTTAAGATTCTGGAGTACAAAACAGAGCGCTGAGAATCAAGGGCAGGGCACTCAAAAAAGATGTGGTTTACATCACATATGGGAGGAGAGATGGAAATATGGAGGGGCCAATCGGGAGAGGAAGACAACATAAAGTTACTGTCGAGTTTTTTACTTTCTTCACTTTGTTGGCGCGCATTTGTACTACTAATGTGATTAATAGTGTGTCTATTTCTGGTTTTTTTAAGGGTAAGCTGTTAAATAATAAGGTATTCGTATATCTCGTATGCACCATAACTTTTAGTATTATATTATAGTTAACTAGATATTTTTAACATATTGTGTATTGTTACGTTAAGATTAGGTTCTGTTTAGTAATTAAAATTAATTTTAGAGCGTTATTGAATTGCTGTAAATGTACATAGGTTGTCCAAGAAATTTTGAGATTGAGCCGATATTTCTGGAACTAGGCACGCTAGCGACAAGCGGTAAAATACGTCTAGTAGCTAAACATGTGTAGGACAACATATTCAAAAGTCAAACCTCTAGGTGCAATAGAACACGCACGAGAACAAACCGCGCACGCTGTTTAGAAGTGACCCTACTAATTTTCCAAGAGAAAAAAAGACACAAGAAAAACGAAAAAAATTTATTTACACAGGGTATAAAACAATCATTTTTTTTTTTCTTTTGAAATAACGTCCCTCGTTTTCGAGACATCTGTCCCACCTTTCGCGCCATTTTTCGGCAACGGTTTTGGTAAATTCGGGCGGAGGGATCGCCTTGAAGACGGTTTGACAAGCAGTGGTCACATCTTCATTGTTCTCGAACTTGCGTCCCTGTAGGCGGCTTTTCAAGAGGGGAAACAGCCAGAAATCGTATGGAGCGAGATCTGGACTGTATGGCGGATGGGGTAGGACTTCAACGTTTCGCTTCGTGAAGATTGTCTTGGTGTAAACAGCAAGATTGTCTAATTTCAGGACACTTCCGAGGAACGTGTCGCCGCAGAACTACAAGGACTGAGCGGTAGCACTGTGCAGTGTTTTTTTTTCGTCTGCCGCCAGAATTTGAGGTCGTTCCAGAACTCCAACCAAACACCGTTGGTGGGGAGAACTTGTACATACGTTACGCGTTTCGTTCTCGTACACGTTCTGTTGCACCTAGAGGTTTGATTTGTGAATATGCTGTAGTACTCACGTTTGGCTACTCGACGTATTTTACCGCTTGTTGATAGCGTGCGTGGTTTCGGAAATATCGGCTCAGTCTCAAAATTTTTTGGACAACCTATATGTATTATTATGATTTAAAGATTAGTTATAAAAAAAAAAAAAAAATGCATAATTATAATGTGGTTTTTTGTGCTGTAGATTTATATGTATATCTGATTTGAAATTTCAGTTGATTACTTTATTTTCTTTACAATTCGCTTTAGGCGTTCGTTTTTTTTGTTGTTTTTTTTTTTTTTTTTTTACTAATAACCGTTTTTCCTTTCTCCTCCTCTGTTGGAAGTGCGCCAATGTGCTCGTTTTTTATTTACTAACTTTTCTTTCTTCTTTTACAGCTACTTCTCTTATTACACCCCCGTCCCTGCCCTCCTGTTCTGTCCACTTCTAATTTTCTCGTAGTGCACTCTCTCATCCTAGATAGCATGTCGCGTCCCGATAATTAAAACGTTCAGCGGAGGGTGGAGAATATCTAAGGAAGACACGATCTTATAGTTTTCTCAGCAGAATGAATGAGAGGAAAAGTTATTGAAAGCGCGAAGAATAGATATGCCAGAGGGTAATTAAGAAATAGGTGAGTGATCGGTGGAGCCAAAAATAGCGCTGAAACTTCGATAATCTATTAAAGAAGAAGAACAGGGAGCAGGCATAGATTTCTAAGCTAGGCAGTGTAAATATTTCTGACATCGAAATCTGAATTGAGTATTTTTTTTTTTTTTTGCGTAGAGCTGAAATATTAGTCATTCAACGCAAAAGTGCAGGGCCGTGAATGTCTGACTGAAATTTAGATTGAATTTTTTTTTTTTTTTCGATAAAGTTCTTCTTCTGATATTGAAACAGCGATTATCACAGCGGAACAATAGACGAAGCCAAAAGAAGTCTGCTAAATCGCTCAGAGCTTACCGAGGGGAGTCGCTGTATAAATCGATGCAAACGAACGAAATGATAATGTGTTTACTTTTCCAGTTTCTACTTTTCATCCGTGAAATGCCAGCAAGCTTACACGGTGTACGCTGAAATAATCATAAGGCGACGCAGAAATAGTCCTTCCATTTCGATTTAATTACGAGCGTAATACAGCCCGACAATTTTTCCGATATAAACTTCGGTGAAAACTTACATGTTCATGTAGAAAACGGCATTAGTAGTTAACTTAGTCGCTGGGTGCCGGGTTAGTGCGATAGTTTTTTGAGGCTGCTGCATACGAATGCAGTTTAAAAGTAGGGCACAAAAGTGAAATTAGAAAAAGGTGGGCGCGACAGGGGTGGAAAACGGGAGGTAATTTTCCCAAACCGATGTAGCTGCGAAACGGGCTTTCCGAATTGAACGTGCTTTAACAAGATGTCGGTAATAGTGGTAGTATAGGTTTAGTTTTCTGGTTTTCTGCTTGTTCGGGGTAATTAGAGACACCTGTTGTCCTCTCGTGCAGATTCTGCCGTAGGAATCAGGAGGTGTTGACGAGGAACTCGTTAAAAGCGGAAAGCGGGACCGTTGCGCAATCATGTCGCTTTGCAATGATAACGATAACCGGCTAAGGATGAGATGAGAAAAATTGCTGTTCCGATATTAGACGAACGGAAGAACTAGCAACGCGAAATTCTTGCAGAGGAGCGCGGAAGACGGCGGACCGGACGGGAGGCGGGTGGCGGGAGTGGAAAATGTGTTCTTTCGTTTCCGGTTCTTAATGAGTAAAACGTGTTGTTTTTCCGTTACGATGTTGCTAGTTCGGCTAAGACGACGCATTTTACGACAAATCGCGCGCAGATGATACGCGCGTAATGCACACATTTCGGCGGTCGGCTCCGAATAATCTGCCGCCGCTGACGATGTCGTAATTAATTAAATCTAAAATGGAGCAGCGGTAGCGACTGCAGGCAGCCGAAACGATTCATCATAGTTTAATCGGAAAACGACATCGTCCTTTCTGCATCGAGTATACGGCTCGTGCCTGTCACATTCATCATTTCGCCGCTGCGCACTTCTGCGAAATCCAATTTCGATCACTCGCAGCAGGATGACCTCGCCGATGATACATCACGAGCAATTCCAGATAGTTCACCGGTTCCAGCAGAAGAGATACTTTTTTCGTGCGTTCACGATCCATCTCGCTTTTTACATAGCATCGCCGCCTCATTGCCTCGGAGGCCTTTAAATTTTTCGCCGCTATTTCATTGGTCGCGACCGCTGTTGGCATACTAGCCGATTCGCTATTTTAGATGGGTGATTTCACCGTCAACCAATTCCACAATGGATAATTTGTTATTTTTCCAGGAGAAATTTCTAATGCGTACCGTTCGAAATTTTTTTCGCTGAATCGCTCCATTCTGGCATTTCTTAGCCTTTAGTAAAATTTAAAAGAACCACCTTTCCTTCACTGCGACAAAGCCCGGTTATCACAAAAAATGTATTCGTTATTTATTTATCGTATCAACTGCCCGCTTATTATACTAAATATATCGAAAGTCGGAAGAGTAAAATGAAGGATAAAAGTATAAAGTAACATCTTTTAGCTGCTATTTATTTATCGTGTCAATCACGCACTTATGATACTAAATATATCAAGAGCTAGGCGAGAAGAATGAAGGACGGAAATATAACCAATTATAAATTAACATTAGCTAATGCATCTGCCTTGTAGCCCGACCAATAACTTCACACGAATTAGCAAAGTGCGCCATTGTTTGAATTTCGTCACAATTACATAGTTCTGACTCCGAGAGCCTCAATTTGTTCATTAAGCTATTTCAACGGCTTTGGTTGGTTTTTACTTGATTCAGATTGATCCACAAATCGCGGCATTCTGTTTATAATTAGTTGTTCGTGGTTTTGCATTGTGACACGACGCATTGTCGTGTAACAAAATCACTTTGCCATGTCTTATGGCCCATTCCGGTCGTTTTTCGATCAATGCATGATTTAAATTGATGATTTGTTGGCAATATCATTAAAATGTTTCGCAGGGCTTTAAGAGTTCATAATACAAAATACCGCCTTGGTCCCACCAGACACAAAGTATGGTCTTCTTGCCGAAGCGATTTGGCTTTGGTGTTGATGGACTGGCTTTGCCAGGTGACAGCCACGACTTTATCCGCTTCGGGTTTCCAAAATAAACCCATTTTTCGTCATCAGTAACAATTCGGTACAGAAATGCTTTTCTTTCGTGGCGTTGAAGTAGCATTTCACGAGTGACTTTGCGATTTTCCATTTGCCGTTCATTCAAATCGTGGGGACCCATTTACCGAGTTTATGGATCTCCCCATTGCTCGTAAACGCCTGTTGATTGTTTCTTGTGACACATTTAATGCTTTTGCCAATTGCTTTTCAGTTTGAGTTGGATCATCATCCAGTAACGCCTACAATTGCTCGTCTTCGTACTTTTGTGGTCTACCAGAACGTGCACTGTCTTTTACATTGAAATCACCACTTTTAAATTGTCCAAATTATGTTTCACGTGTTCTAATCGATGGAGCGTGTTCACCATGTTTCTTTCAGCAAACGATGACTTTCCACAGCATTTTTTTCTTTTGATTAAATAAGAAAAGCAACTCGTGCCGCAAATGTTATTTTTCAGGCATAAATGTCGACATGATCACTGAACGATACAACACAAACGTGATTGTTTGGCGGACTGAATTTGTGTGTGTTTATAGGCTAATGTCAGACGAACAAACTGACGTAGTGTCAAATTCATACGCAGCGTACTGTTCGGTAGAGTCATCTCTTGATGAAACCGGAAAAGACTTATGCATACACCTGATATATATATATTAATTACAATGTAATTCTTAGGCTACCCCCCATTAGAAAAAATGTCCCAATTTTATGTAACGAAAAATATTCCAATTTCACGTAACGTTTGTTATATTTGATAGGATTTTTGTGATTGTTATTTAAAAAATGTCACAATTTTATGTAACGAAATATGTAACGAAAAATGTAACGAAAAATGTAACGAAAAATGTAACGAAAAATGTAACGAAAAAATGTCTTAATTTTATATAATGAAAGTTGAATGCTAGGATAGGATTTTTGTAATTATGTTATTTTTTGTGTGTGTTGATGCCAGTAAGAATTACGTTGTAAATTTTGTGCCCCCCCTCTTGCTTTCATTTCTGTCTCTTTCTCTTCTATACTTTGTATAAAATGATCAAAATTTACAACGTAATTCTTACTGGCATCAACACACACAAAAAATAACATTACTACAAAAATCCTATTCTGACATTTAACTTCCGTTATATAAAATTAAGACATTTTTTCGTTACATTTTTCGTTACTATTTCATTACATAAAATTGTGACATTTTTTAAATAACAATAACAAAAATCCTACAAAATATAACAAACGTTACATAAAATTGGGACATTTTTCTAGGACATTTTTCTGGGACATTTTTTTGGGACATTTAGCGTTACTTAAAATTGGGACATTTTTTCGAATGGGGGCTAGCCTAAGAATTACGTTGTAATTAATATATAGTTTTTTTCAAGTGCTACATTGTAAGTTATATATTCCAAAATTATCGTACCTGTCATGTATATTGTTACTGTTTGTTATTATATGAGGAATATTTATATTGTTTATAATACGTAATTTGTTATATATTGTATTATTTGTATTGTATGCTAAAATATCAATTCGATTTATTTTAAATAATTTCGTTAGTTTGTATATCTGAGGATTTATAAAGGTTTAATCATTCTTTTGAGCTGTTATTATTGTTATTGACGTTTTTATTTTTGTATTTGATATTGCCTTCATATTTTTTGTTGAGGTTGTTAATTATATGTAGTGAATAATTGTTATTGTAGCGATTGCTTTTAATTTAATTTATTATATTCTTAACTTGGAAGACACACATCGGAAAGAAAAGGAATGAAATGAACTTGAAATATAGAAACCTACTGTGGCTTTTGCGAAGGAAATCAGAACTGTCCCTAGAAAGTACTACTATGCAAACAAATATTGAAACCAATCTGGACATACGGATGTCAACTCTGGGGATGTGCTAAGCCGAGTAACATTGCGCAGATTTTCCAAAATAAAATTCTGAGAGAAATTACAGATGCACCGTGGTACATCACCAATCTCATACGAGTACATACAGATCTGCATATAAGTACAATCAGTGAAAAAATCAAAAAAGTTGCAAAACAGTAGTACGGTCGAAAGCTAGGACGCTACACAAATAGCCTGGCCGTTGTATTACTAGATAATTCCAATGAAATCAGACGCTTGAAGCGGATAAAGCCAACGGATTTGCTGTAGGGTTCAAATATATTAAGCCGGGGATACTAGATGAAACTCATATCGCTGGATAGGAGTTTCCACAAATTGTCATCAACCACACGCCAAGTGCTAGATAGCCCACACGGGTAGTCGCACACTCGCGAAAAAAGAAAAAAAAAAGTTCTTCTACGAGTTCCGTGAGAGTAATAGTGATCATCTTACTCGAGTATTATACTTGTTAATTCACCTTCTATTGCAAACGTAAATTTTTACTTTGTAGTGCTGTCAGCGATGCACGAATCGATAGTATTTATATTACTTCTATATAAAAAATGTATTTTACTTCGAATTGCTGTAGAGTGAACGGTAACTATTTTAAAGACTTTTATTTTACTCGTAGTATTTGACCGTTCTTGTATTCCTGCAAATATTGGAATGCTAGGATCTTAAAAACGACAAGGCCAAACTAATGAAAATTTTGTACTAGTTGGATGGTTTACGAAACTTCCACGAAGATGTTGCTTCTTTGATATATGTAGGGTTTTATGTTGAAAAAAACTGATAAAAGAGTGCAGATAACAATAAAAATCCATCCAATTATATATATTATTTTTAGCCTTTAAACAAATCACGTTATTAAGAACTAAAAAATCGTTTTACGAAAAATTCGATTCTTTTTTACTTTCTTTCTCGATAACGATTTGAAATGAAGAAAGCAAATCTGTAATATTTGAAAATTGTAATAAATATTTCGAAAATGAGGTTTTTTACACTTCGCAAATGTAACCAAAAATTGTGAAATAAAATAATACAAAAATATTTAAGAAAGGTTTTCTTTCAATCGTTAATGCTTTAAAAATTCTGGAAAAATCCTTTTCGAAACCTAAAGTTAAATTAGAATGTTTCAGAAGAACGAAATGAAAACGTCGGTTTAAAACATAACATTGCATATTAGTATTGACTTATGTGATTTTATCTCATTCTTTTAAAATGTCTCAATTTAATTTAATTTACCAAAATGATTTTCCTTATTTTTATTGTATTAATAAAAATAATAGCCGTTTTTAAATTTTTTTATATTATTTCATTTAATAATTATATTACAAACTGTAGGAATAGCTCTCTCTATGGTTATGTTACGTCAAAACATTGTTATGTAATTGTAGCAACGGCCGTGTTAGCTCGATGAAAAAAAAAAAAAAACAAAAAAAAACTGATCTGTTTAAAATGTTATCATTAATAATACGCATTACTCAATTGCTTTGTTTACATAATAATGATAATTAGAAAACAAAAAGGAATTAAAAGTAATTACATTTAAAGCCCAAGAGAACTGGTGTGAGTAGATGGGGATGGTTATGGAGTAAATGAAATGGTGAAGAATAAAAAAAAACAGAAGTAATTGGTAGTGCTCAATGCAAATGGACCTTCAGGAGTAATGCCGAGCTAATTCTAGCGACTATTTCGGCGAAGAGGGTACAAATTTAAAGTCAAAGCCGCGGGAAATAACAACCTCAAGGAACACTTGGACGCAGCATCGAATAGTCCGATAATTATCGTAAACAGCTATTAGTTACGTAAAAATATTGCAATTTTTTTCAATAATGTTTATTAAACACTTCTTTAAGAAATATTAGTAGATACGCGATTTAATAATTACGTTACGTATGACGTTCGATTAAGAAATCGATTTTACTACGGTATTTTAGAGATTTAAATTACGGAGAATATCGGGGGTTCTGGTATTAATTTTCGGGCGAAGCGAAGTCACGGATATAGCTAGTGATATAGTATGTATGAAAATTACTCGGATTTAGAAAATTAACGTTATAATTTGAACTATATAATCAGTGGCGAAATTTGTTATAACAGAGAAACACTTAATTTATACTATAAAAGATTTGTGTAAATGTTACCTATGGATTTAATTATAATTAATATTTAATACTTTTATTTTATTTTAAACGCAACTGTCGTCGATCTTTTGCTATTTTTATTTATTTTAAATTAATTATTATTTTGTAATGTAAATGAAAATAGTTCAATAAGACATATATATATAATAGTATATATTTTTTACTTGCTCACGAACAACGGATCGGATAACGAACAAAAATAAAAAAGAAGTAAAGTCTAATAAAAATACTATCTTTCTTACTATTCAAATTCTAAACTACCATATTTAAGGTATAATTTTATAATTTCGTTTTATTTTTTACCCCTAAATATAAGACAAAAGCTAAATTGAAAATTGTAATAATTATGTATTTTTAAAATACATTTTTATGAATTTCTAAAGAAGTCGCTGTTTGATTTTCTTTATGAAACAAGCGGTATTTCTCAAATCTACTGCCTACGGAGAAGATATTACGTAATTATATAACTCCCACTCCGCTAAATGTCTTATAGGATCCGCCCTTGATATAATGTACGTGAAAATTCAAACGCGTTCCGATAAACTTTCTTAGTAGTCGTAATTTGTTGCGTTTCTTATTCGGCAAAGCCGGCGAGAATGTAATAGAATGCATCATTGTTTGGCGAATTTTCTGCTGAAAATTTTAAACCGGTTCCAGCAGAGACAGGAGTAAAACATGATCAGACTGCATTCTTTTTATAGGCAGATCGTGTTTACATTCTTACCACGAGAGATACGTTTTCAGTTCTTCAGCGAAGTAGTTCTTTTACTCATCTTATTATTTAACCGTGAAAGTGAACAGTCGTGCGCTCTTGTGTTCTAAATCCAGTTTTTTTCTCTCTTTCTTATCTTATCTCTTTCCTTTTTTCCTTTTTTTTTGTTTGGTGATAATTTCGACATAAACAAGAAGCTCCAGTATCGCTAACCGCCTGTATGGTGGAAAAACCCACCAGTTCAAACATGCCTACAAACGGTAAACCAGCTTTATCATATGCTTCTATCGCTCAGTTCGATAAACCTCCTTCACGTGACCAAGCAATCGTCATCCAAGTTAACAAAGATGATGAACTGAAAGACTGTATACAATGTATCGGCACCCTGATACCTTCGAAAGACATATTATTTGCATCTCCTATATCGAATAACCGTATATGCGTGCCTATAACTCTTCCTTTATCCTCTCCTTTCCTTCATCTTCTGTGGTACTCGCACTGCTGTCCTTTGTTGCGTCCATTTTGGACCGCTTAGTTATTTAATTTCTTAGCTTAGTTTTCTTGTTATTGGGTCAAAGTCGTTGGCGCGCCCAAAAAAAAAAAAAAAAAAAAAAAAAAAATAGCTTCAATCAAAATAGCAGACGACCTAATTCAAACCCACTCACAAATCATTGTAAACTATCGCATCCTAAAACTACGTAAACTAATCAATTTCGTTAAACGCCTAATAATATCTAACGCCTCGCCCTACATACCCCACTCCGTCATTGAACACAAATTGGTGGACATCAATCTAAAACTAACAGCGCCAGTTAGCTACATGAAAGATGGTATTACCGAAGACCAATACCGCCATATATACAGCTTTAGAAGATAAACTTATATAATTAATGATCCTGAAGAACCTATTCTAATACCTGCATTCATCCACATCGAATACGAAGACGAGAAATTCACTGTATACCTCTCGGACAACGACACCTACTGCAGTCTTTGCAAAACCAATGAACACTCTACCGCAAAGGGAACAAAACCAGGACGACCACTCGCGATCAAACACAAATCAACCACGTGTCTACGCCAACGACATCATCAACCAGACTACTTGTAGATCCGTTATTCACTGTGAATCTCTCACCAACTCCATTGAACCTCCCTCCCGCGGCCAAACAGGCCGTTAAAAAATAAATTATGGATAATGCGACTACGACTACAGATGAAAATCAAGAAAAAGTTTCTATCGATCAACCCTCGATAAACACACAACAACTGAAAAATACATCGCCAGCAACACCAATTTCAACGAAGAGAGTATTATCCGCCAGCTCCTCTCCTGAAAGCACAGATACTAACTTGAGCTCTTTGAAACAGAAAGTTAAGAAAATAAAACCGATCGACACTGATGCCGCAAAAACTAGGAACGCCTTACTCTCAGCATCGGATGCCATCGAAAGCCAATACAAGACACTTCCAAACGCCCTCAGCTTCGATCAACTACTACAACTAATCCTAACGAACAAACCAAACCTTCCAGTACAAGAAATCGTCAAAAGAATCACAACCGACGAAGTTAACATAGAAACTGTATCAATCCAGTTCCATACCATCGTGGTAGATAGAGGATTGAAAATCCGTATCACAAAACTAATCACGAAATTGAAAACGACCTCGAATGGAGACGTCAATAAAACAATGGAATATTAACGGATTCTATAACAACCATGAAGAACTCCGCCAACTACTCTCGCTCAAACAACCTATAATCACTTGCCTCCAAGAAACCCACCTCTTACCAAAACACAAACCGACGATAAGAGGTTACCAAATCTACCGTCAAGACTGCAGCAGGGGCCTCAAAGTATCTAGAGGCGTAGCTACCCTCATCCGAGACTCCGTTATCGTTAACCACTGCTCACAAACTCAATCAAACATCCAAAATGTGACCATTCGAGTCACAATCTGCTGCCGTCCTCAAATTGCAAACTTGACAATCTGCAACATATATATGTACCACCTGATGAAGACCCAACTTACAACGACCTCCTCCACCTCATTCATCAACTTCCTCAGCCGTTCATCATTCTAGGAGATATGAACGTTCATCACACCGATTGGGGAGCTACTAGAAATAACAACAAAGGAAACATAATCAATAGAATCCTCCAGGACGACTGCCAACTAATCCTGCTAAACAACGGCCAACAAACCAGATTCAACAGCTTTAATGGAACCTTCTCTGCGATCAACTTGTCAATTGCCTCCTCCGACATTGCTCACCGATTCAACTGGACAACGCATTCCGACCTGTGTAATAGTGACATTTTCCTATACTTATCCACATCTCCACCAGCTCGATGAACCAACAACTTCCTACAACCCAAAGATGGCTTCTAAAAAAGGCGGACTGGAATAAATTCAAATCAATTTGCGCCCTCCCACTTCCCAAACCATCACTAGACATCGACTCCTGTATCCTAAATTTCAACCAACACATCCTACACGCAGCTGAAAACTCGATACCAAAATCCTCTGGCAGAATATCCACAAAAAACGTTCTTTGGTGGAATGAAGACCTCAAACTAGCCATCAAAAATCGCAATAAGGCCCTTGCTAAGTTCCGAAGAACCAGACTTACAAGCGATTTCATCAACTACAGAGCTGGAACTTCTTTATAACCTCTATAGACGATCACTCTGACCAAGCCGAACTGTGGCCGAAAATAAGGATCTTAAACGGTGCTAAACAGCCCTTGAATGCAATCATCCTAAAAAAAGGAGATACTTACACGCAAGACTCTGACAAAACCGCCAACCTACTTGGCTCAAGTTTTACACAGACCTCATCTGATGCAAACTACACTCCGACGTTCCTAAATTTCAAAAAAGCAGAAGAAATAAATTCCTACGATCTAAACAGTGACGACTCAGAAGAATTCAACACCCCCATCACCATGCCGGAGCTCTCCAACGCCATCAAGCGCCTGAAGCCTAACACGTCACCTGGTCCAGATAATATTCCGTCTGCCTTCATCAAAAATTTACCCGATACCCTTAGAACAGAACTGCTGAATATATTCAACTTAATTTGGAAAGAAGGCACATTCCCCAAGATCTGGAGCAAGGCCATCACTATACCTATCTTGAAACCAGGAAAGGACCGCTTCCTGTCAACATCATATCGACCCATTTCTCTTACCTGTGTCATGCGCAAACTACTGGAAAAAATAGTCACCAACAGACTGACCTGGTATCTCGATAAACAAAAAATTCTATCAAAAAACCAATGTGGATTCAGAAAGCAACGAAGCACTACCGACCACCTACTGGGACTGCAAAACGAAATCCTGCAGTCGTTTAAACACAATGAATACCTAGTAGCCATCTTTTTCGATATAGAAAAGTCGTACGACACCACCTGGCGATTCGGAATTCTGAAAGAACTCACGAGTTTTGGAATCAGAGGGCGTCTGGCGAAATTTATCAATAACTTCTTGAATAATCGCACGTTTATGGTCAGAGTAGGAAGTACTCTTTCAAATGAATATCGCCAAGAAAACGGAGTCCCTCAAGGCAGTGTGTTCTTAGTATCTACTGCTTCCTAATCCTGATAAACACTATCTCCGTAATCATTCCACTTCCTATTAACCACAGACTTTTCGCTGACGACTTAAACATAACTGTTAAAACTACTAACCTACAGTTCGCAGAGAGTCTTCTCCAAGCATGCTTGGACAATCTAGCTAACTGGAGTGAGTGCACAGGACTCAAATTCTCTGTCGAAAAAACGAAGGGCGTCATCTTCACGAGAAAACGCAGACACCGACCCGTAAATTTAACACTCAACGACCAACAACTAAAGTTTTCGAAAGAAGCTCGTTTTCTCGGATTAATCTTTGACAAAAAACTTTGGTGGAGAAACCACATCCTGTCCTTGAAAAACCGAAGCCTTTCTGCACCAAACATACGGAAGATGCTGAACAACAGGAAATTCGGACCCAGCTGTTCCACATTGCTATGAGTATGGAAAAGTCTAATCCGACCAAAACTCGACTACGGCTGTATCCTCTACTCATCCGCCTCCAAAGGCCTGTTCCAAAGTCTTGACACGATCCAAAATTCGGGCCTCCGTATAGTTCTACGAGCCTTCCGAACTACGCTTGCCTCCAGTATGCACGCGCTCACCGGTATTCCTCCCCTGAAATACCGCCGGCAAACATTATCGGTCCATTACGCCATATCCATCTTAAGTTACCCGAACCATCCAAACCACAGCATATACAGTCCATCAAACCCATTATACAGAGACGGTACCCTCGCTGCCCAAGGCTACTTCAAATGTCGAGACGAATTTACGCTGGACATCCCGAATTATCTACTTAAGCGCATGCCTTCCGCCGATCCACCGTGGAGTCCAAACCACCATGAAGGCACCATTTACATCATGACCTTTGATTACCTTCCCACGCTATCGACCAACGCCGCCGTACCAGTGTTACACCCAAGCAAACTGAAGAAATACGCAAAATCCAAAATAATGTCTGATTGAGAGATTGAGTGGAACAGCAGCCATTCGAACAAACTACTGACAATTAAACGGACAATTACTGACTGGACTTACTTTATAGGCAAAGCTGCATCAAACCGGGATATCGAATCAACCTTGAACTGAATCTATCTAGGTCATACTCTAACCACCCATGCATACCCGCTGGACCACCAGCGGCCTCCAGCCTGCACTCAATGCAATTGCCAGATCACAGTTAAACACATCATCACCGAATGCCCCATCTACAGTGCCGAACGACAACAATCCACACTTACAGACGATCACTCCGCGAATTTAAACATAAATAACTTATACAGACTAATTAAATTTATAAATATTACAAACCTTAAAATTATGTAAATAACCTCATCCGAGGTGATAGCCCCCTCCCTGGCAATATGTACCTCGTTAATAATAAAATAAAAAATAAAAAAAATAAATTCTTTTACTGATTTACGATCCGTTTTAGCCGCATTGTTATTGATTAAATTTAAAATGTTTTTCACGATTAAAGCGATTCAGTGCCACGGAAAACAGCTGCATTTTGCCTTTTCACTGCGGTTACTGCATTTGTACGAGAAAGTTTTTCCTCTAATTTTACACTCGATTTATGGGTTGCGTCCCAGAAATGTTGGTACAGTTTTCGTCTCGTTGAATTGCACTTGAAGCTGCTTTTCACCGTTACAGCATTATTTAAATCTCTTCCCGTTACATTAACTGATGTTATAGATAAGTGTGTTATCTAATGCTATTGACCTGTTTCGAGCGGTGACACCTTTACGCAACCATGCACGGTAGACCAATTTTTTTAAAGGAAACACTTGTCTATATACTCTAAATTTCACTCATTGTTTACTTCATTGCAAGAAATGCCTGTCATCATCAGGGCCATTTTTTCCTTTGTTCTTCGTCAGGCAGCGCGCTTTTGATGCTATATTCGTATAGGTTAGCACACACGCTGCGAAGAATTTAAATGTTGTCTGTGCTCATCTTTTTCTTACCGGCTTCCTGTAAATTATGTCCTTATTACATGCCCGAAATGTGTAAGTAAAGTAAGTCGCATGCCCTTTGCAGGGCGTCGGGGATTGTGTAATTAAGCTTTTCATAATGTACTTAAGATTTTAATGGATCTGATGAGAATACCGGGGCCAGTTCCTTTCTACTTTTGGATTATCCGCCTTTACTTTCCCCCAGATAATTCTCTGGCATATCCAATATTCAATTTCAGATTGGATATACACCTGCGAGCGATTCGGATCCGGTACGAGACAAGTATCGAAAACCCATGACACTTTTGATTTGGTAGCCATTATTTTTTGGATAATTTTCGACAGCCTCCGGAAAATTCAACGCGAAGGCATTTTCGTCATTTCAAACTTTCGTCTGTTCTTCTATGGTTCACGTTTTTGAAATATCGGCAATATCAAAATCTGAACTTACACACACCTTTAACCGATTTTTGATAGAAGGGTCTGCGCCTTCAGATAATATTCAAGTTTGGTGGTAGTCATGCGCGCAGATTGTATACGACGCGATATTTAATATCAGTAGTTAAAAGAGATCGTCAGTAACTAGTGAAAAATTTTATTTTAAGAAGTGTTACTTTTATGATAGAGTCCGTGTTTCGTGTTTACCGCAAGTGATTTCATTGAGACGCTTCGTTTTATCTTTTCGTATTCCCGGAGCACAGGTCAGTAAGATAAAATCATTTTTATTAAAGTTCATCAATTTACTAATCTACTGTAATCAATTATAGATGGTCACGTGATCGTGCCTACTAGATTATTAATTTCTCTTTAATCGTTCCAATTTGGTAAATAATGATTCGATCTCCGTGGAGTAAAAGCGGATCACATATAGAATCAAACAGCAATGATCGCAATAATGCCACCGCGTCATATGACTACAATAGAGAAAATAATACTTCCGTTTATCGACTTTCCTACGGATAACGGAACTTCCAAAAATCTAGATTTTAAAGATCGAAGTAATCACAGTTACTATTTATATGTATCATTATCGTAACTGTTAGTTATTTTCTATTTTAAAAAAGGAAATAGTTACTACAATTAAGTTATTTAATAAGCCTTTTTCTCTAAACGAAATAAAATAATTTTTATTTAAATTATTGATGTGCGTAAATAATGGACGTAGTTCATTATGAAAATAATTAATTAAATGAATTAAAAAAAAAAAAAAAAGTTAGTCGTGAACGAGATACCCGAGCCTAAATAAACTTATTAGTATTTCAAAGGTCTTTTTCTTCGAATTGACTGGCCATTCGACGCTATTATTACTAAAGGGTAAACACCCTAAGGGAGTGCTATTATTATTTATAGTGTTGTCCCAAAATGAATTTCCGAGGTCGCGCCCTCCTCTTGTAGGTGGCACAAGTGATGAAGAATTGTCATCACAACGCAAAAACAATTAGAAAAAGTTCCTTTATAGCACATAATTTTGACGGAAAATTTCTAACAAATCTAAATAGGAAGTCTGTCATTCTAGACCAAGTCAAAAATAATACTGCAATGAATTCATTCGTGGGAGAAGATGACACCCCCGAACAATAATCGAAAGCTGAACGTGTCATATCCAAATTCACCGCCCTATCTTAGTAAAAAAAATAGCTAACCGTAACATATTCAGTTCGTCAAACAATTAAAAGAAACGAATCCAGAATTGAAATTCGAATTAAAGGCTACACAAGTGGTGGAGTGACCATCAAACCGAATGACCCGGATAGTTACAGAACTCTTCTCCATATACTAAAAATTGAAAAAAAAAAAAACTTTTTTTTTACACCTACTAACTATCCCGGGATCGAGCTGTTTTCATTCGTCATTTACATCACTTTATCCGGATAGATGAAATTAAGAATGAACCGGAAAAACTAAAGTTTTCAGTAAATCAATTACTAGTGTCCTGCATGCAAAAACGAAGTATCCGCTACCTTTACCTTTTATTGATCTTCATCAACACCAAAAAACCAAGAAATTTTCGAAGTAAATTTTACCTTGCACTGAATCATATCGGTAAAAGAGCCAAGAAAACATCGCCAGACACCGCAATCAGATGCTAGAATTACGGCCACAAAAAAACATTATTTTAATTTACCGTTCCGATGAGTCAAATGCGTGTGGATAAGCACGATTTAACTAGCTGCAAGAAACTACTTGAACGACCAGCTAAGTGTGCTTTGCGTAGAGGTCCGTATAGATCGGAGTACAGGGGTTTCACCAATGGGAAACCAAATACGTCTAAACCCTTTTCTACGAAGGGTAAGTCCACTACCAAATTTAAATCGCACAATTAATACTGAAGCAACTGTAAATAACGAGAATACGGGTGGTGTTAACCTGAACACAACACCTCTAGTCAGGGAAAACCCTACTTAGTTCAAAAGTTTAACTCAAAAATATGCGGATAAAGTAAAGCCCCAAAGTTATGCAAACTGTGTCGGGCAAAGGAAAATTAGAAATGTTCCCGTATGAGAACTATAAAGCATTAATTACTGAGCCTCACCTGTGTTATTATTAAAAATTTCCATATAATCGGATAGAGAACATATTCCACTCAACATCCTGATGGAGCAGCCTATGGAGGCTCAATGGTACTAAACCCTATAAATCTCATAGAAAATCGCTAGAAGGTGATGTTTGTTTTTGAAGGCGGTTTTGATACGGGAGGTCAAGTAGGAAAGTTGATGTATGGTAGAGCGTGAGGATCGGAAGCCGCATTGAGAAGGAGAGAGCTTTTTGTCCTTTTCAAGTATCCAGAGAAGTCTATTATTAACTATTCTTTCAAAAATTTTACATAAATTGGAGGTCAGGGAAATTGGTCGATAATTATCTATTTGAAATGGAGATTTGTTTGGCTTAAGAAAGGGTATAACTATTGCTTTTGTCCAAGATTTGGGAAATGTTTGAGAGGACCATATATGATTAAAAATGTCAAGGAGAACAACGATTACTTTACCTGGAGCATTTTTGAGGAATTGTGTATGAATAAGGTCTGGGCCTGGAGCGGATATGTTTGCCATTTCTATTGCTGTTTGTAATTCATTCAAGGTAATATCACTGTTGAAAGGTTGTGGGTCTGTTTCTTCTAAATTTAGAGGTTTTTCATTTTCTGATTTGTATTTTAAAAATATTGGGTCTTGGGACTCATCGCTAGAGATGAAGTGAAGATAAGAAGCGAAAGCTTCTGCTATATTTTTTGGATCATTTTCGATTTTATTATTGATGAGTATGTTGATTGGAGGGGAGGTTGAGTTATTTGGGCGAAGTTTTCTGATGGACGTCCATAAACGAGACGGGGATGTGTTTGTGTTAATATTTGAAGTAAAATCTCTCCAAGAATTTCGTTTGGCTTGTTTTACAGTCCATTGGGCTTTTGCTTTGAGCTTTCTATAGTTAAGGAGATTTTCTGAGGATGGGTTATTTTTGAGATGTTTGAGGGCTGATTTGCGATTTTTTATAGCTGAAGGGCTGAAATGTGTAGGGTCTGGAGTGTTCAAAATTGATAGATCATTGTCATCAATAATGTTTTCAATAATTCTTCCTTTAGAGTTGTAATTTGAACAGCCCCAAAGAGGACTGTGGCAATTTAAATCACCTAATAGGATGTATGGAGAAGGGAGTTGATTAATAATATATTGAAAATCTTGTTTTGATAAGTCCATATTGGGGGGTAGGTAAATGTTGCATATAGTTACATTATAATTATTAGGTAGATGTAGTTTGATGGCAAGGGCTTGAAAATTTGTTTGAAGTGGAATTTGTTCGTGTAAAATGAAGGATTTGATTGCAAGGAGAATACCTCCGCGAGCATGATTCATTTCATCTAATTCTTTGCGATAAATTTTGTATGATTTCAATTTTAGGTTATTAGTTTTACGAAGATTGGTTTCTTGAGCCGAAAGTACTATTGGGTTATAGGTTCTTAGTAATATTTGGAGATTTCCAAAATGGGCGTACAACCCGTTACAATTCCAATTCAGAATAACTTGCTTTTGCATGGAATCTAGTCATAACCTATTTGAGTTTAACCTAGCACTACACAGTACAGTTATCATTACTATAGGTTACATATAGATTACAATTTTTAAACATAGCAACGCGAAAATACACGTAAAATACAAGAAAAGTTTCAAAAATATTATTCAGTAGGTTTAGCGTTCATATCGAGTTCATCTTCGGCGCCGTCGAATGCTGATTCTGTATCCATGTTATTATCATCTGATTGGCCGGTTGATTTATTTGAGATTTTTTTTTTCAATCGTGTGAATCGAGTTTTCATGATTCTGTTGGTGAGAAGATGATAATTTTGTTCCAGAATTTGAATAACACTGTCAACGTTGTCTGTAAATTGCGATATAATTGGAAGTGGATCGCTAACACCTTTCAGCATGTCCATCATGAGTTGAAAATTCGAAAATGAGATGGGATAATCTTTTTGGTGCTCTGTGAAATTCTGTTCGATAGATTTGAGTTGTTCTTTTATGGAAACTGGTTCTTTATCTTTTTCAAGTTTTGCTTTTTTTGGCTTTGGAGTTTTTATTTTCTTCTTAGGTACGTTAGAGGGCGGGATGATTTTTTCTTAGTGTACAAGATTATCATTTTCTGTACTACGAAGTTCGTTATTAGCTGAGGTAGGTAGGGTATCGTCGGTAATAACGCTGGACGCTGATTGAGTCGAGGTTGAGAGCGGCCTTTTTGAAGGACCTGGAAGTGTAACTACTGTTGTGATAGCTTTAGTCTCGGAAACGTTTATTTCAGATTGTTCATCTTCTTTATTATTCTCATACGTGAATTCACAAGCTTTTGTGGTGTGCCCAAATCGGTGACAAATGAAGCACTTGATTTGAGAGTCATTATAAAAGACACGATACTCTTCATCATCGTGTTTGATGATTTCGGAGGGAGGTAATTTACTAGCTGTTTCTTCAGGGATGTAAACGAATCGCCTTTCGGATAATATGTTCGATAGTCCGTCTTCTTGTGTGAGTTTCAAGAATTTCATAGGTGAGCTCGGAGTTACATCGTGCGATTTCATTAATTTGATGATTTCATCATGTGGAACGTGAGGTGGGACATTAGAGATGATGATTTTTTTGTCGTTTCGTTCTTCTTTGTACCAGTGAGCTTTAATCACCTGACGATTTATTTCTATTTCACCTCCAGAGGTGAGAAAGTTTTCGGCAATTTCTCTGGTTTTTAAATACATACGAATTCGGTTAGTGGATATTTTGGCACAGCGGAGTATGTTATCTCCGATAATATTTACTAATTTTCTAGCATAATAAGAGGCTGCCGTACCTTCGATGAACGGAAAAATGATGGCTTGTTTAGCGGAGGGGAAGACGTCTTTACGAAGTGCGGAAGTGTATGTAGCCATACCTACTCGGTCTGTAGTCAGTACCGATGGTAGGTGATAAGAGGAAACCGGCTCAGAGTACTGAAGCCGGTTTCAAGTTACATTTACGAAACAAATGCACTGTACACGTATTTACTTTGTGTAGGTACACGAGAGCAAAGCAAATTACAATTCGATATACAAATAAAGCTAACGGTAACGTATTAAAATGAAACGATCTCACCGATTTACTGATAATGATGCACGTTGATAAGCCGATGAGAACGCGAGCAAACAAGAGATAACACATTTACCGTAACATTACGCTCGTGATTTTATATGTGGTATAAACGCATATTTCAATATTATAATTTTGTATTTTCATTTTTTTTTTTTTTTTGTTATTTTTTCATTGGGCGCGTCTACTATGGGCATATTAATCCCAGCGTAAGTGAAATTTTTGGAACTTGACTCGAATTAAACACACTACTGACTGCTTAACCAGTTACGCCACGATAGCTGGCTTATGTCCGTATTTTCGGTTTTTTACATTTGAAATGTACGCTCATAAAGACAATAAAAAAATATACAAAATTGTGTTAAAATTAAAAAGTTTCACTGGGAATGACGTTTTCTCTTTTTTTAATAATAATTACGTCAGTAGACTATCTGCAACAGGAAGGACACGCGTCACTTCGGGACGGTGTAAGTGATATTGGAAAAGTCTGTAGTAAGATGCTGCGACAGACGTGGAACTTCATTTATGAGCACGAAAAAAAGGATAAAAAAGAAAAAAGAGATCATAATGGGCGGCAGAGAAGATGAGTTAAATGCTAGGGCGCAATGTAGATGTTTGCGCGGGAAAAATGTTGAAAGGAGCTTTTCTCGAAGTGAACTGTGGCAAAGTCGCCGCTGTAATACGTCATAGGTGACAGTGATCAGCGAGTGGAAATAAATGCGCGCTAAGCTCGCCGATGTTACAAACTGTGTGTATCATCGCAGTCGTAGTAAATAAACGGCGTCGCGTCTTGACAGCTCTCGCGCTATATGATGAGGAATATTGAAAAATAATACCGTGAAAGAAAGTGGATACGGGGGGAGCCGAGCGAGAACGTATTGAAGTTGCCCCGACGAGGATTTGGAGCTGCCGGTTGACGGTGTGCTCGGGAAACCGCGTCAAGTTGATATTTGAAAAATGGCCTTCCTTTTTCCTCTCAAGATATAAATTGGTCTCGGCAAACTCGCGAAATGCAGCGAAATGAGTGACAATTTAAAGATTGCAGTATGGAGAGCGTGTTCTCAAATTGCGAACCGTAAAAATGAACGTTCAATTTAGCGTGATTAGGGAGAGCTTCGAAGCGATAAAAAGGCCGCGCCAACCGGAAAAGCCTATCAATCACTCGGCGGCTCTCTGATGATTGAAGTCGCTCGCGCCAACAGCTTTGTTCGCGAAGGTTTCTCTTCACTGTCCTGCAAAACAGGTTTTTTGCCCCCATAGTTTTCCAGTCTCTGTAAGAGGCTGGCTTGTTTTTAGCGTGTCCCGTTCACAAGTGTTTCACCAACGAACGGTTGAACGCAATTTCACTAATCTTCGGTTTCGCAGCGAACCGTTCCAATTAATCTTCAAACAGTTCCTCTAATCGTCTGCCTATCGGAATAAAGCTTGTCCGCGGAGTAACCTTTTGTATCTGATTTTCCATCATTAGGAAAATACGAGTGGTGGTGGTGGTGGTAGAGAGTTTCTTTTCCGGGGAAAAATTCGAAAGGCGGAAGTGCGTTTATTTCTGCGATAAAAATGGCATCGATATTACGCGCTGTTTTTAAATTTATACAGAAAATTTGCACGATTTTTCACGCATCGGTAGAGAATGTGTATTTTATTTACACTTACGATGGCGAAAATAAATAAATAAATAAAAATAAAATAAAAATAAAACAAAAATAAAATAAAAATAAAATAAAAATAAAATAAAAATAAAATAAATTAAAAACAAAAATAAAATAAATTAAAAACAAAAATAAAATAAATTAAAAACAAAAATAAAATAAAAATAAAATAAAACAGATCGGTTTAATGAAAGCGCGCAATTTTGGGATTCGGAACAGCGCTTCTTCACCGCTGCTTCTCATTGCCATTACTCAATCTTCAATCTTGTCGACGCTATCAAGATGAAAGAATCAACGTGATTCTTTTCTTTCGCAGCAAGGTGTAAGAAGCGTATTCTCACTACAGTAGCATTGGAAAGCACTGGTTACTTTCCGAATGCATGTCTAATGGAAAAGCCCGAACGTATTTTGCATTAATTGATTCCGCAACATTTGGAAAATTCTCAAGTTTGCCATCAACTTTAGTAGTGACCGTCTCCTGTCAGTATTACGAATTTTTGAGCTCTAGATACTTCAGATTTAAACGCTTCTTCCTCCTGCTTTGGCGAGGCAGTTATGCAGCAATTCTTTTCGGTCGTATACGTTAAGAAAGTGTTTAAATCTGATTTCTTTCTTTCTTTCTTTCTTTTTTTTCTTCCCGATTAAATACCTTCTAACGAAAAATGTGTATATAGGTATTTTACTCTTTTAACAGTTTTCCCCTAGTCACTTTATTTACAGTGTCAAAATTGTATTAAATCAAAATCGTTGTGCGGAAAAAAATAATATTTTAAAAACGGAAAATATGAAAAATAAATTGATGAATCATTTGTAAAACTGCTGTAGGGGAAATTTCGACGAAAGCGATATGATAAACTTTTTACTAATGTCTCGATTGTATCGCGTCGTAGTGATTAAACTGACATTAAATAGCATACTCGATAAATCCACTAAATTCCAATTTTCTTGAGAATATGTATCACAAGACTGCAACTGCTGCAGTGACACGACCACGGATTTTTTATGATTCCAAATGTGACTCAATAAAGTTTTAAATTTTACTTATCGCCTAAGAAATAGTACACATTTGTATTAGTAAACATCGCGTTGTACACCGAGGAAAAAGAAGAATGCATTATTAGTTCTGACGGATTTACAGGGTTGACTCGAGTGGAATGCGCATGCCTTATTAGAAGAAACATCTATAAAGAATAAAGCTTTTGAGCACAAGGTATATTTTCCTTCTTTTTTTTTCCCCCATATGTTCGTCAATTGTGGAGATGAGCAAGAGATGGTATTTATACAATACAAGCGAGTATAAAAACATAATGAAATATAATGATTCACAAAATATACCGTATAAAATTTTTATAAAAAGTCTAAATGGGACATGTCGTTTCTGCATATACCATCGCCAGAACCAGCTGTATCATCCCAATTTCATGCCGAAAGTATATTTACATACAACACACAAAATGGAGAAAATGCTCACGCCGCTGCAACAGCCGCTGCAGAAGCTGTAGAAAAGGAAAGAAAAGAGGCTGATGATAGAATCAAAATGCCTCCGCCGCCACCACCTCCAGCACCAACATGGATTTCACCAGTACATCGAGAAAGAAGCCCGATAGGAGTAGAGCTGCCACAGGAAATAGTCAAACTACACTCAGTAATTTATGTAAAGGATCCATCAGATAGTGAAAATATCAACAGTTTCCTATTCGCTGTATTAGCCAAATTTACAAAAAATCCATTTAGCATGACGCAATATGGCGTGCTACGTAATATCTATGACTGGAGCAACATTCAGCTACCTATTCGCACTATGGAGGATATATGCAGATTTGAAAATGACAATGAAGTAACGATTAATTTATATAAACTTGTAATAAATGATGAAGACCATAGCGGAGGAGACAAACCAGCATTCAACATAAAAGTAATATCAGCATTTAGGAAAAAATCACAGATAAAAAATCCGAGGAAGCATACCAATATTTTGTATTGGGGTGAGAATCGAAATTTTCAGTTTTCCTGGATCCGAAATTTTAATAAACTACTAAAATTACAATCACCATCAGCCAAGTTTACATGCTATAGCTGCTTGCAACCGATGAAGATGGAATCAGAACATGATGAAAGTCTCAGGTGTGAATTTGATTCATTCCACAATATGTATAATTTATAATTATATTTAGAAAGTTTTTATTCTCTATAAGTTCATTCAATATAAACTAAATTTAGTAATTGTTTGATTTTGTTATAATTGAAGTCGTACATCCATTTAAAATTTATAAGAAAAAATATAAATGTTTAAGTTTTCAGTAACAATTCATATTGTGCAATGTTACATAATTATTTCAGCTGTAAATCACATCGTTTTTTAATTTTTTCTTTATTCCCTGTAAAAATTTATTAAGTACAAAATTGCGTAATTTTTGGTTATAATTGAAGCGCTACTATTAATTTTCAGATCAAAAGAAAAAATAAAGTTGAAGTAAAAAATCAGTATATATATAATGCAATAAAATGTTTTAGATATAGCATATCCCCTTTTTAAAAAATTTATTCAATTATGTTTAGGTTCGAAAATAATTCAATAATCTATTGCTGTAATCGGCTATGTTTTACAAAGCCTGAAACAGAAGTTTGTGGCATAGCCTGTGAAAATTGTAAAAATGTTGGTTTCTGCATATGTGAATGTAAAACTTACCTTCGGGCAAAGAACAACTGCCTCTGCGAATTTCATTGTGATATATGCTGGTGCGAACTCGATCATAAAATAAATTATTGCGTATGTTTAGAAAATAATTCATCAAGAATTCATTGCTGTATACTACAATGTTTGAAAATACCCAAGAAAAGCATTTTTTACCAAGATGATCAAGACGAAGATGAGGAGAAAGAAATTTCTTTTTTAAACAAATGTATTTTATATATTAAGTGAAATAATTGCATGTGTGATATCGATTGCGAGGAATGTAAGTGCCTGTTTATTGGTAGAAAAAGCCCTTGCCCTGAGCAAGATTATAAAATATTTAATTCGGCAGAGGAAATAAATGAAAAACTATCTAATTTGTCAGAAGAAATAAAAACTTTGCAACTATGACTGTTATACACTTATTTCATTGCTATTCACTAAAACAAGAAACTCATATATACTTAATTTCATATGTCTTATTTAGTTAAATAAGCTTGTATACTTTTTGTAAATATTATAAGTCATCATTTCTAACATACTGTAAAATTACAAGTAGATTATACATTTTTTCACATAAGAATATATCCGACCCGTTTTTATTGTATTTTGTCATAATTATTGTATCTTTTTAATTTTTTCATATTAAAATTTGTTGTATCATTTTTTTATAAATAAGATCAAGCATAATTTATACGAAATATTAGCCGTTAAGGAGCGCTCGTATAATATAAGAATAATTATAACATGTAATAATTACTGAAAAACATTGTTATTGTAATGAAATTGTTAATATTCAATAATACAGAGAATTATTATAAATTTAGTCTCATTATTTTCGATCTAATCATGTGTATGTGTGGGTGTGTGTGTGTATATTTTGATGGCTAATAAATACTGCTACAAGTGAAAATAACATACAAATTTTTATTAACTTCTGATCTATTCGGAAAAAATATAAACAAACCGAATAGAGAAAAAATAAAACTCAATTTATAATGAAACATGAAAATTTTTATTATCTTCATATCTATTTGGAAAAAAATATAAACAAATCGAATAGGGAAAAAATAACACTCAATTTATAATGAAACATGTAAATTTTGATTATCTTTCAATCTATTCAGAAAAAAATTAAAATATAAAGAAAGCACATATATGTGTGTTAGAGAGAGAGAGAAAGAGAGATAGACAACAAATAAAATCTTACTCCGGAGGTGAGAGTGGGTCCCACTCCATCTCTTCCTCCACCCCCACATTATTGAAATATATGTATCAGCCATAGGCCGACATATAAACAAAGATACCCAAGGGGTGTAATCTCAGCCGGTGAATGATGGTAGGGAGGGGGAGCCGACTATGGCTCCCCCCTATAAATACTCTGTCACCATAATGGAAAGCACACTCGGGAAATATATGGTTGAAGTGAATCTATAGAAAACACTTAAATTAGTCGTCTTAATGCTAAATAAGACAGAAAAAAAAAGAATTTTTTACTCATATATATACTTTTTTTTTTTTTTGCTGTGAAAATATCACTATGTATTTATTCTTAAATGATTACGGTGTAATCTTTTAGAAAATATTGCTGCGTATTTATTCTTAAATGATTACAGTGTAATATCTCCAGGTAGTGTATCTAGTACTTTACAACTGCAACTTCCGTTGTTTATAGAATTATGTATACACATAGATAAAATCATCCCAAAAAACTGCAAATTCTGCAGTTTATAAAATTATGTACGCGTGTAGTGGAAATGGAAAAACAAAACAAAACCACAGGATACTATTTTCAAGTTCCATGGCAAAATAAATGCTGAACAATGAAATTTAAAAGGAATAGACCGGAAATTGCGAAATACCACATGAAATAAATGCTAAACAGCAAAATATAAAAGGAATAGCCCGGAAATTGCGAAATACAATAACATATGAAATAAATGCCAAACAACAAAATATAAGAGGTATTCACCAGAAATTGTGAAATACTGTATGAAATAAATGCTAAATAGTGATATATAAAAATTAATTCACAGGAAATTGCGAAATAGCATAAAATAAATGCTAAACAGTGAAATATAAAATGAATTCACCAGAAATTGTTAAAAACTATAACACATGAAATAAATGCTAATCAGCGAAATATAAAAATTAATTCATCCGAAATTGTGTAATACCATAAAATAAATGCTGAACAAACAAATCGCCTTTTTCAAATACTATTTGGCTAGAAATTAAGAAATGCAATAACACACACACACACACACACACATGAAATAAATGCTAAACAGCAAAATTTAAAATGAATTTCTCAGAAATTCAAAATGTCATAACACACACATATAAAATAAATGCTAAACAGCGAAATACAAAAGGAACTAACCGGAAACGCCATAATGCTCAAATTAATTCCTAAAAATAGCACTGAGAACAAAGACTCAATTATAATTTTACTACCTAAAAATTATATAAAAACCCATTACCTCTATGAAAAATCATTAGTTGAATTTTTACTGTTTAAAGTGATTCAAGTTACGTTCAACGTTCGTTTTAGTATTGTTTTCAAGTTATTATTTATAATAATCATTCCGATACTAACCAGTAAGTATTATATAATTATTTACATACTTGCTAATTTAAGCTCGCATTATTCTTTGTAATAATTATACATTATTTTTTCATTCAAAATTAACTATAAATCGCAATTCAACTAAATTCTATAAACATCCCAAGCATCGAAAGTTTTAAGCAGTATAAAATCATTTGCTAAATATTTGTTATTGGAAAGCTATAAGCCAAATAAGAAGTAATTAAATTTTTTAGCATCATAATAATATTTTAAAAATAGTTTCAATTATCTTTGAAAGCCAAATGGGTACTAATAAAAATTTGTAAGTGATATATAACAAATTTTTCTAAATAGTTTACATTTATATTCAAAAGTTAAAAGATGGATATAGATATTAAATGATTATTTATGAAGGTTGCTATGTACATGTTTTTGAGGCATGCTAGTGTCATGAATACCAAGAGCTTAATGGGCTATAGTGTTCCTATCAGATATGTGAGAGGTTTTTCACAATAATCATACTATTTTTTATGTCAGTCCATCTTTCTTTTTTTGTAATCTGGAGTAGTGAGGGGGTTTGACAACACAATGAATAGTATAAATACACATGCACAACAGTAACTAGCATCATTCTAATACAAGTTCTCTTATTGTACAGTATAGTGTTTCCACTCAGCAATATGCAAAAGTTTGAAATAGTTCCAATGACTCGAAAGTACTGCAAGAGGTATGGAACATACAATGTAATCAACAAGGACTGTAAAGAAGTTGAGGTCGATAAATTTTTGACAAATATTGCCAGTGCAGTAATCGGACTAGTAAAGCAGAACATTGGCAGGGGCTTGAAGTTTAGTCTTACCCTGCTATGCAGATACCAGCGACAATGCCCAGCAGATGGAACCAGACAAACAAGACCAGGCTACTTCTCCTCGAAAAGCGCCCTTCTATGCGCCAATGATGAAATGGATTCATGGTATGCGGAGGCCTGTGCCCAGATTAAAGCTCATGAAGACAAATTTGAAAACGTTGATGGGTCAGGATGGAGCCTATTCATGATCGAGCACATGGAAGTGAAGTTGAATTACAGAAATGTACTCCAGCGCGCCTCATCATACCTCCCCCTGCCGAAGAAGATTGCTGCTAAGAAGGCTATCATTAATGTCAACAATAACGATCAGGAATGCCTCAAATATGCTCTGCTTGCAAAATATGTGCCTATTCATGCTGAACGAATGAATAATTACCTAAGCAACCCGGAGTTGAGGGCAAGATACAACTGGACAAACATCACATTCCCCGCTTCTGTAGATGACATCACTACATTTGAACACAACAACCCAGCAACATCAGTGAATGTGTATGCACTGGATGAGGGGGATGTGGTGTACCCACTCCAGGTTTGTAAGCAGGAAAAGGCAGACCACATGGACCTCCTTCTGCTGAAAGAAGGCGAGGCGTGTCATTTCTGCTATATCAAGAACTTGGAGCGACTGGTAGCTACACAATTAACATCACGCTAGCATCATTTACATGTTTGTTGCCGCTGCCTATGGTATATACATGATGAGCACAAGATGGAGAGACATAGGCAGTTGTGTGGCACTCATAGACCAGTCGCTGCAGAGATGCCGCAGCCTGGGAAGAACATATTACGCTTCGATAAATACAAGTACCAGCAGGAGGTCCCATTTGTAATATATGCAGATTTTGAGGCATTCCTGGAACCAGTGCAGGAGGACAGCAGCAGCAACAATGTGATGAAGGATGAGCCTGCCAACGATCATGTAGCAGCCAAGGAAGAAGAAGATGAAGCAGCCCAGTTAGCAGCTGGGGGTTCAAATGGAAGCGAGCGACGTGTGCATCAGGAGCAGAAGTGCATTAGTAGTACTATTAAAGTTCATAAACATGAACCTATGAGCTTCTGCTACCTGGTGGTGTCACACGTAGGTGATGACGTTCTTCCCGACCATATGCGGACACCATACCTGTATCGTGGAAAACATGCTGGTATAAAGTTCTGTGAACGGTTAGTGGAAGACGCCAAAGCCATCGCAGCCATCTATGAGGACATTAAGCTGTTGCAGATGGAGCCTGCAGATACTACAGCATTCAATGCAGCCACTGTATGCCACATTTGCGATCGACCAGTGCCGGTAGAGGAGCGTGTTTTGGACCATTGCCACATCACAGGCAAGTATAGGGGCCTTGCCCACAATTTCTGTAATATCTTGTACCAGCTTCCCACTTTCCTTCCTGTATTTATCCATAATCTGACAGGCTATGACTCGCATATCATTATGCGGGAGCTATCTTATGATGACCAAGACATCGGGGTGCTAGCTATAACTGAAGAACGATACAAGGGCTTCAGCAAGCAGATTGTGCCGAGGAAGATGCAGCTGAGGTTTGTGGACTCGTTCCAGTTCATGGCTAGCAGCTTGAATAGTTTGGCATCATACTTGCCAGATGATGCATTTATCCATACTCTCCGACATATTCAAAATCCTTCCTTCTTCCCCCTTCTCCATAAAAAAGGTTATTTTCCCTATGAATACTGCACAGGCCCCTCAGTCTTGCAGGAGACTAAATTACCACCTCGCTCCTCATTTTACAGTTCGCTAAGCAAGGGAACCATTTCTGAAGATGAATACAGGCACAGGGAGGCACTTGGAGTTAGCTCACTCGGCGAGTATAGTGATGAGTACCTCCGGACTGATGTTCTCTTGCTGGCCGACATGTTTGAAAATTTCAGGAGTGGTTGCTTGAAAACTTATAAGATAGATCCTGCCTGGATGTATACTGCCCCAAGTCTCAGTTTCCAGGCAATGCTTCGGCAGACTGGTGTGGAATTGGAGCTTCTTACTGATTATGAGATGCTTCTTTTCTTTGAGGCTAGGATAAGGGGTGGATTGACCCAGGCAGTACAACGATACTGCGAAGCGAGGAATCCTTTAGTCTCCTCCACTCCCTCTACCGACACATTGCCCTTCACATCATCCTCTTCTTTTCACTATAATGTAATGCTCCCTAAATATAACGTAAGCACTTTGCAATTGCTGTATATGGACACAGACAGCTTTATTTATAATATTGTTACGGATGATGTTTATGAGGATATGCGACAGTGCTCGGAATATTTCAATACATCAGACTATCCTCAGACTCATCCATGCTATAGTCTTCAAAATAAAAAAGTTTTGGGCAAGTTCAAAGATGAACTTAATGGAGTGCCCATTGAGGCTTTTGTAGCCCTGCGCTCAAAAGTATACAGTGTGAAAGTGAGTAATGGTAAAGTAATTACTAAATGTAAAGGTGTCCCTTATTTTGTCACTAAAAATGAAATAAAGTTTGAAAATTACAAAGATTGCATTTTTGGTGATGGTAGTATAACGTCTGCAAACTATAGGAGTGGGTACTCTATCCGTAGTTATAAGCATGATCTCTATACAATATTATTTAATAAGTTAGCTATATCTGGTCAGGACGATAAACGTATAATTTTACCTGGTAATATTAAAACTTTAGCCATTGGGCATAAGGACCTGCAGAAGAAAGAGGATGGTGATGAACCCCCAGCTAAGCGTGTTAAGTTAGATTAGTTTTATAGGTTAATTTATTTTGTGTAATTCTCCATTATATTTTAGCATGTATTATAAACTTTGTAAAATATGTGTGTGCACACACACACACATCATTTTCTATATCGCTAGATTTATTTATTGTAAATAAACCAAAAAATATACTCTTTCATTCACTACTAGTGTTTATTATTTCTGCACCTCTCGTATTTTTATTAGTAAGAATAGATAAAGCTTAAAATAACATAGACACAAAATGATTAAAATAAAATCTTTATTGCTAAAACTATTGTTACATTCAAAAAATAAAATGAAAAGTAAAATGAAAAGTAGAATTTGTAAACATTAAATTACAATAGTAAAATAATTTGTCATAAACACATTTGAAAATTAATTTACATAAACAGAAAAATCTTAAACTATAATTCTTTAATTGTCAAGATGACAGTGCTGGTTTACAGCTCCAAATCTGTGCCGACATATCTGTGCTTAAGGTTCTGTCACATTCATCATTTGGTCTCTTCTCAGGCTCTTCATCACTATCTAGCAATGTAGCTGGAAGGCATGGATTGTTTGAAGGCTCATTACACTTTGGACAATCCTTTTTCATGATAGGTTTCAGCCAACTGAGTTTTATACTGCAAGGAATGTCATAAGTATGATGTGTGAGACAGGGCATATGATCCTGTACTTCTTTCGATCGCTGAATGTCGGCGGATAGGTACTGATATATATCATAAACATATCTTCCAAATTCTGTAACTATCGCTCGAGGTGTTAGATGGCTCATTACAGCTTTGCTTGGGCAGGAAAGAGTGTACAGCATTGATAGGATGTTACTTTCCACCCATTTGCTTAATAGCACAGCATTGCGGAGTGCACATGCACCCCTCTTCTTGAATGCTACAGCATGAGCAGAGCAATGAATCGTTCGTGCTAGACCCTTGTATATAGTATTATTTAAAGTACTTAGGCTTGGACAGTTATAACAGGTCTCCAAATCATATAATGCGCATCCTGCAGGAATCTCTGGCTCCAGAATTTCATTTAGCGTTTTAAGCTTTTCTGCTCCTTTCACATATATCCGTTTAGGTTTCAATCGTTTGATAGCTCCAGCTATATCAGTGTATAAGTTGCTGTGGTCTCTCTGACCATAGTTCCATGGAATATGATGGTGGTTCTCTCGAGCCCATATATTAGCGCTTCGAGCTTTTTCTGACAGCATTTCCCACTGGTATAGTGGGTAATACACAGTGTGAAACATAAAGTCACCATTTAGACTCAATATAGCGAGCTCTTTAATAATAAATTGATTATCATTATTATAGAAGCATTGAATGTCTATGACCACTCTGCTATTTGAATATTTTGTTTTAGGCGAGAGTGGCATTATAGAGTTTTGAACATGAGACAGCAATAACTTGAACGCGCACAACACGTCTTGCACCTACCACGTTGTGTATGCAACTGATAAATTGGATAGTGTGATTGCCTTTTTATACATTTAGCACATTGTAGCTCGCACTCTTGTCATGTATGATGAGGGCATGTGCAGCTGTATTTGCTGGAACATTCCTGGTCGCCTTAAAGTCTACTCTAATCTGAATAGGACTATTGTCTGCCAACAACTCATTCTGATAGACGCAAGGTATCACAAAGAGCGGGTAAGAGTTGATCCATTCAGAGGCGTTGATGGCAGGGCGCACAATCTCTTGCCCATAGTAGTCAGCTTTAAATTTTTTATAGGCTAGATACAGATGTGTAAGCCTTTTCTTCTCAAAGTCTGCTATATATGGCTCATATGGGTATCTTGTTGAGTTGATGTAAGCACATAATTCTCTAATATTTAGATGATTAAATGTGGCGGCATCTGTCTTCAAACTATCCCGCTTCTCTATCTAGAATACTATTATTATGTACCGTGGTTGTTCCACTGCTGATGCTGTTTTGATGGTCCAGCTATGATCCGTAGTCTCTTGGAGGCTGGGCTGTGTATAGAGGGCCCACGTCCTAAATTGTAGTGGCATGAGCCTTCTCCTCTTTATACGGTTCAGCAGTGTGATTTTAGCTTTATCACTTGGTTTAATGAATGGCATATACCACGCTATGCTTGTGATTGTCACTGCTGCTGCCTTCTCCTCAGTGTCAGTAGCATCTACTTTGTATAATGCTGTCTTATCTGTGCTGGATCGTATCAGGACCAACTCTTGTGTAGCATGCACAATGGTTTTTCTATAGTCCTCAAAGAATCCCAAGGCATAGCAAAGGGGGATAGTGATGAAAAATTCCACCACTTTTTCCACAACTCGTGTAAATACTTTACAATCGCTGATGTTTAATGCGCTACTGCTATAGTTATAATCTGAGTGAATATTCTCTGATGTTAGCAACATCTTTATGACTGAGGTAAGCCCTGGGAGTTTGCTTGAATCTACAACATTTCCATTGATTTCATAGCGCAGCTCTGAGAATAGGAATAATGGTCCTCCAAGGCAGAAATTCAGCTCAGGTGTTATTCGCCCCTCAATGGAGAGGTAGCTTTCTGATGGGAGGGTTATGACATCTTGCTGCTGTATAGGAATCCATATCTCATCATTGTGTCCACATTTGGAACTGGAGTATGGTTTGTGGCAGTGGTATTCATAGGCTGTAATGGAATCATCCCTGTATGGTGATCCACTTTCAATGTTTAGCGCCTGCTCCATTTCACTCTGTAGCCAAGTGATTGTAGTATATGTTTACTTTCTTCAGTCAACTTGCGTTTACTCTGCTCGTTATGGTTTTCCACAGTCCTCACCCCTTTATATATACTATTTTTGTTGTAGTATGCCTTATGACTATTGTATACTAATGGCATTTGTCCACTATGTACTGACCGATCCAGTCACATGTAGATTTACTACAATTTCTTCGTTTTCAAACTCAATAGCATTTCCATTCTGATCAGTTATATATATACTCAATTCTGATATATTGTGTGTAAGGACTGGTAGGTAGATTATATTTTTTGGGTATTCCACAATCTTATAGCCTGGTGGAATGTTGAGGGGGAATGAGTAGATGATATGTGTAGGACTTCCATTTATATAGCCTCCGGTCGCTATATTACACACTACATTAATTACATTGACAGCTGATATTTGAACAGTATATGGACTGAAGTTCTGTGTGTATGGTTCCAGCACGTACCGCTCACTTTTTCCATATCCTAGGAGACCACCAATATTATTTTTATGCTCTGGATCAAAGACTATTGTGTATACACTCTTGATCATGCATTTTAATGTTCGTTCATCCACATGTATCAGGAAACTCCTATTTAACTTCTCTTGTAGGTATTGTTGAATATCTTCAATTTCATAACATCCTTCTGGTAGGGTAAAGGACTTTAGCACCCCAGCTTCATAGTAGTATAATACATTGCATGAAGAGGTCACATTATGTATAGAGTTGTAACTAGTGAAGGACACTAATCCGATATTCCATGTCTGCCGTTCATCCAATGATAGTGGGGGAAATATTGTGGTACTTAGCTTAGATGACTTGCCACTAACCTGAAATAGATATGACATGTTTCTTGATTGTATAACTTCTAGCTAAGCTCTGTATTTATATAATTTCTAGTCTGATCCTTCTGGTAATGTCTTGGATAAAAATCTTAGGCATAGTTCTCCGCAGTTGACAGTATTATATGTCTGATAGGCTTTTCTATTATATCGAATACACACATCTAGCTGATGGTGCTGAAAGTAGTCAATCAGCTCGTATAGTGGTGGAATATTACCAAAACTGTCGAAATACTCAACCAGGTTCCTCCGCTTTGTGCATGCTGTCCAGTGCGTTCCCCGACCACATATAGAGTCTAAATTGACAACAGCGGACTCATTATATCTTGGCTTGTTTGGCAAACTATCTCTGTCAAACACTCCTCGAAAATAGGGCACACATAAACGCCGGGCATATTTTTCAATGTCCACATTACTTAGTGGTCGGTTCTTGGGTACCTGGTTAGCGACGAAAAAACTTTTTCCTGGATGAGCGGCTCCTTGGATTTACATATATTCCTAACCCACTTCTGTATGGCCGCAGGAATGCTCCTACACCAATGCGTTTATCTATTGTAGCTCCATTGCCTGTTTTAAAACTTTTTCTGGCCTCATTAACATCCTTGACGGCTTTCGATATAGTGGAAATAGTGGCTGATATACCTCCAAGAGCTGCTAATATAGGGACTAATGGTAATGCACCGCCAGTCTTATTAATTGGTATTACTCTGGGAGTAGTTGTGTCTGATATGATGGTACTGTGAGTGCGATGTAATTTCTTCACAGCTCCTAATGCTCTAGCAGTTCTGCCATGTAGTGTTTTCTCCTTGCGCGCTGCTTTTCGGGCTGTGGCTAATACATCACGGAATGATAGCTTCTTAGTTGTTGAGGTCTTCTTCCTACACCTAGTATGGGTACTTTTTATTCCCGCACCTTTACTCATACAGCATCTACTTCCAAGTTTTCTCTTTATTTTCATCATGTTTGTGACAATCCAATTTCCAATTTTCTCACCTAGACTGCTTTTGCTGGCTGTTACACGTTTCCACGCTTTATCTTCCAGTACTTTATCTGCCTCTGCACGTCGATGATTGTCCTTATATATACAATATGCAATATCGTGTTCCCTATAGGCCTTGTCTAGGGGGTTTATTCCACGGTCTCCTCGGGCTAATCGCTCTTTTAATCTTGTGCCAGGGCCGCAATACTGGTATCCACCAGGTAAATGTAGTTCGAATGGTAACTTATCTATGGTTTGATTAATAAGTGTTCCTATAACTCCTCCGTGAGTCTTATTTGCAGTAGTATCTTGTTTTCGCTTCATAGTGTTTTTTCAACTATAAGTTTCTATATATACTTTATGAAGTCCTCTACCAATAAATAGTGAGTATATATACAAAATGAAGGTTGTGCCACAATCAATTGCATTACCAGTAGATAACGCTCTTGCTATTATGGAAAATGTTGGGGCTGCTGGAGAGGCGAAAGTGTTTAAGCATAGTCCTCTGCTACCAAATAATATATGTTGCCTGCTGGTCGGGCCTAGCGGGTGTGGAAAGACAAATTCAATATTTAGCTTATTAACACATCCAAATGGATTACGATATGAGAATGTCTATGTGTACAGCAAGTCTCTGTATCAACCAAAATATGCTCTTTTGGAAAATATATACCAAGGTGTGCCTGAAATTGGATACTTTACATTTAGTGAAGAGAAGGATGTTCCACTACCACATGATATTAAACCCTACTCAGTGCTGATATTTGATGATGTGGCTCTGGATGGTGATCAGTCAATAATTAAACGCTACTTTTCCATGGGTCGTCATAAAAATATAGACTGCTTCTATCTGTGCCAGACATATGTGAAAATTCCGAAGCACTTAATCAGGGATAATGCGAATGTTATTCTCCTGTTTGCTCAGGACGACCTCAATACGCAGCATGTTTACCAGGAGCATGTGAATGGTGTATGTTCACTGAGGACATTTCAAGATATGTGTCGTCTATGTTGGAAAGATCAATATGGGTTCTTTGTGCTAGATAAGGAAAAACATATAAATAGCGGACGTTTCCGGCAGGGCTTTCATGATTTCATAGTTCCAGATTAAGTTAAAATGGAGCGAATTAACTGTGAAATACGTCTCAAGACTGAACTGGATAGATTGCGATCGGATATTTCAAATAAGTATCAACAGTTGAAGAATGATCATGAGGTATTTAGTCAGACATCCAGTTTACTGCTGGAGCCAGTGACTAAACCATTAACAAATATTCAAGCTACTATGCAGCAGCACAAGCATCCACAGCAGCAGGATAAACGGCAGCAGACAGCTAGTATAAAGATGGAACCTATGACTCCAACTATGCCGCCTGATGTTGAGCGATTATATTTTCGCTCCTCTTCTGACCCCATATATGGAGTGCAGGTTGATACATCTAGTGGTATAGTCACACTCAGTGGTGCACCCCTATATATAGATGGTAAGACATTAATTGTTCAGCTAGATGATGTAGTGAAAGAAGTTCCACTTACAGAGGGCCTTCACCATTTACTCACTGAAAAGAACATTGATATGAAAAGGCTCACACAGGATGATCTACAGCTATATAAAGAACTATTGGAGTTTACACATGCGCATCAGCGAAGTGATAGTAGTCTAAAAGGAACCAAATACCCCAAGTATCACAAAATAGTAAAACCGTTATTTGGCAGTGATAGTCCACAGCAAAGCACCTCCATCAGTGAGCGGACTAGAAGCGCTACTAAAAAAGGGCGTGACATTAGTCGAATTACATTAACAGCACCGCGATTAGAGTATTGGGATGACATTAATGAGCTAGTGCAGCGATTACAATTGTTGCATGCTAGTAGGAATAGTGGAAACACTGGTGTTGATAACCAAATATCATCCATTGAAGAAGAATTAACAGAGGGTGGCTACATTTATCCAATGTATTAGAATGTCTCGCACTATACATGCAATACCCAACTCTACCTGTACAGGAGACTTTCAGTGTGATATAGTCAACAAACTACATAGATCAGTGAGAAAGCGGTATCAAACACGATGTGTCCAAGTGCTGGGCCTGAATGACCTCTGGCAGGCTGATCTTATTGATATGAGACAGTATGCTCGTTTTAACAGTGGCCATAAATTTATTCTAGCTGTGATAAATGCATTCAGTAAATACGCATGGACCATACCATTGAAGACAAAAAGTGGAAGTATTGTGGCGGCTGCTTTGCAAGGGATTTTATCCATGCCAAGGGTGACTGCACCACGTCATCTACAGACTGATCAAGGTACTGAATTTTATAATCCTCAAGTGCGGGAGGTGCTGCATCGCTATAATATTAATTTGTATAGCACTCATACACCACTCAAAGCGTCCATTGTGGAGCGATTTAATCGCACATTAAAGGGTTGGATGTGGAAAAAGTTTACCACTACCCACAGTAAGTGCTGGCTACAGATTTTGCCAGAACTTACACAACAATATAATATGAAAGTACATAGGACTATTGGGTTTGCACCTGCAGATGTAACGTCTAGTGTGGAAAAGGAAGTTGCACAGAATTTGGCCAAATCATGTGTCAAGGCTAATCCACCATCTACTAAATGCCCAAGATTTAAGGTTGGGGATATTGTCCACATCAGTAAAGTAAAAACCCTCTTACAAAAGGGCTATACTGCCAACTGGACTAGTGAGCTATCAGGTGTACAAGTATGAAATGCGGATTTGAAAAACCAGATGTTCACCAATACAATGTGTATTATAAAAATTTGACGCATATGCAATTTTGTTGCGCTATCAATATGTGTCAAACGTACATCAGTAATAAATTGAAAAACTGTTTGCGTAGTATTGTTTTGGTGTGTTTAATATGACGACATTTGTGCCAAATAAAGAGCATTCGCGGACAGCATTAATTTTTTGTTTTCATTTGAAGAAGACTGCTGCTGAAGCATACCGATTGCTTCGAGAAGCTTATGGTGAACATGCTCTATCGCAGGATATGTGTGAACGATGGTTTCGGCGTTTCAAAAGTGGTAATTTCGATGTTGTAGACAAGGAACATGGAAAACCGCCAAAAAGATACAAAGATGCAGAATTGCAAGCATTATTAGATGAAGATGATGTGCAAACATAAAAACAACTTGCAGAGCAATTAAAAGTTAGTCAACAAGCTGTTTCTAAGCGCCTACGAGAAATTGGAAAGATTCAGAAGGTCGGCAGATGGGTACCACATGAGTTGAACGAGAGGCAGATGGAGAGGCGCAAAAACACATGTGAAATTTTGCTCGAACGATACAAAAGAAAGTCGTTTTTGCATCGTATAGTTACTGGGGATGAAAAGTGGATTTATTTTGAGAATCCCAAGTGCAAAAGATCATGGATAGATCCAGGCGCACGATCCACATCGACCGCAAAACCGAATCGCTTTGGCAGGAAGACGATGCTCTGTGTTTGGTGGGACCAGAAGGGTGTGGTTTATTATGAGCTGTTAAAACCTGGTGAAACGGTTAATACCAAACGCTACCAACAACAATTGATCGATTTGAACCGTTCGCTGCTGAAAAAACGACCAGAATATCAAAAAAGGCAACACAAGGTAATTTTTCTCCATGACAATGCTCCATCACATATGGCAAAACCGGTTCGCGACACGTTGGAAGCACTCAGCTGGGAAGTGCTATCCCATGCGGCTTATTCACCAGACTTGGCCCCTTCCGATTACCACTTGTTTGCATCGATGGGTCACGCACTTGCTGAGCAGCGCTTTGGTTCGTACAAAAACGTGAAAAAATGGCTCGATGAATGGTTCCCGGCAAAAGGGGAAGATTTTTACTAGCGTGGTATCCACAAATTGCCCGAGAGATGGGAAAAATGTTTAACTAGCGATGGAGCATACTTTGAGTAAACCACTTTTTATCATTCGTCCAAATTTAACGTGTTTTTTTTCCAAAAAAAATCCGCATTTCATACTTGTACACCTGATATTTACTATAAATAGTGTATGTAATACCCAGCCGATAACATATATGTTAAACGATCATAGTGGAAACCCCATTGTGGGAGCATTTTATGAAGAAGAACTATAGAAAACTACATATCCAGACGTCTATCTCGTAGAACGTGTTATTCAACATAAAGGACATAAGGCCCTTGTCAAGTGGCTAGGATTCCCTGCTTCAGAAAATTCTTGGGTAGACAAAGATAAAATAGCCAATATTTGACAGGTCTCTGTGTATGATGCCATTACATAAAAGTGGAAAGTACTTGGCCGAGGGTGGAGGATACCCAAGCCTTGTGAAATCAACATCAAGAGGCCCGATAGCATTCAACTATGATTCAGATAGTAATTTAAATTTTCATGGAAAACGGCTGCTGCATGTAGGTACAGCACCCACAGTGGTAGAGATGCATGAAGATGAAGTGGTTATTGGCAGACGAATGCGCGAGATGCTTAATGTTATCCTAATGTTTGAGAATAGCTCTGTGAACATGATGGGTCGACGTCTTACAAATGTTATGGATGCAATGGAGCCAATAGACACAATTACAAAACGCCAGCACGATGTCAATGTTGGTGACATCAAACATTCCCTGCAGCTGCAGACAGACTATACTAATGTCCGACTCAATGAGCTGGAAAATGTGCTGAAAATTGGGCTGCAATCTATCAATGGTCGACTTAATGCATTGGAGCAGGCGCAGAAAGATGTACCTTCATCTACCAGCAAACTACTCAGTCAACTGGAGGAAGCATTAATCAAAAAGTAGGAGAAACGTGTATAGGAGTGTGCTGCTAGGGAAAGGATAATAGATAGTACCAATGTCTAGTCAATTTTGGTGTGTGTGTGTGTGTGTGTGTGTGTGTGTGTGTGTGTGTGTGTGTGTTATTAGTATCTATCACACTCATCACATTTTGTGCTATGGTCGAGCAGGCTATGGGCTGAAGAGGATGGAGCTTAATGAGTACAAGGGGTGGAAGGGAGTGGTTGGGTTACAGCATGGGTTGGGTGGCAGGGGGTGGCTTAGACATTGAATTATTCTAGAAGAATAGGGGTGGGGGTGGGAAATAGGGGCAGTTGGGTGACCTTTGGGCTTGGATAGGGGTAGCTGGGTGGCTCATTGGCATTTGCAGGGTAGTTGGGTTAGTTTTCACTGATTTTAAAGGCATTTGGGTTAAATTTTGCCTGGAAATAGGGGTAGTTGGGTGACCTTTGGGCTGGGATAGGGGTAGTTGGGTGACTTTTTGGCATTTTAAAGGGTAGTTGGGTTAATTTTACTTAAAAATAAGGGTAGTTGGGTGACCTTTGCACTAGAATAGGGGTAGTTTGGTGACCTTTGCACCAGAATAGGGGTAGTTGGGGTGTGACGTCACACTTCCCCCGCCCCCCTCTGACATTACCCCGTCAACTGTCCCAGAACTGGCATTTTTACCCTACTCAAAGTTATATAATAAGACGATCAGATATCGTTAATAGGAAAATGGGAGGGTTAATAAGTGTAGAAGGATTCTTTATGGTTATTTACTTTAATTAGTTAGCATAAATAAACGAATCTATCTACTGTTTTCACTTCTTGTGGTTTATTTGTATTTGCATGTAAGCTACTATTTTTATTTATTACAAATTCCTGTTATACATTTAATTTTATATTTGTTTTTAAGCTCATTTTTGACCATTCCAAATTTATTTTAGATTTGTTTGAATTATTCCAGTTAATATTTCTGATACTGTCTTGAAGGGCTACTGTAAATAATTTTAGGGATAACGCATTTGTATTAACCCTTTTTTTTGGATTGAATATTTTCTTTTATATCGTCGACTGTAATCGTAGCTGTATATATATATATATATATATATATATATATACATATATAATACAACTATAAATATACATGTTTTTTTTTTGTTTTTTTTTTATGGCCTGGCTTTAGTGAACTATCAAGCCCTATGGTCTACATATATGTATACATGTATAATTTGTTTGTCTGATTATGTACGGTAATATTTTTGTAAACTAGGTTGCAGATAATTTATATTCAAAAAATGGAACGACATATTCCAGTTTTAAAACTTAAGACTCTGACTAGAGAATAGCTTTAGTCGCGTTCCCTATGGCTTGATGTTATCGGTTTGAAATTAGATTGTTACACAACTATATTTTGTTTTTTAACGGTTAGTTTATAACCATCAAGCAGTCTCTTACAAATACATAACGTTCTCTAAAGAGTCGTCTGTTCAAATATAGGTACTTTACATAGCTTGAGAGGTAGTAAAATTGAACCACTGACATTATCCAGATTAAAAGAAAAAATATTATTATTAATGTGTAAATCTTGAAATTAAAAAAAGCGACAGCGGCAAGTGATTTTTTAGGTTACAATGCACCCTCTTATTCGATTACACGAATGACTAGGAAGGGGAGAAGATATGGCCTGAAGGGAACTCAAGGAGTCAGAGATGATTAAAAAATTGGAGGAAAGGTATTCGAAGAAATGAAAATAATAGAATGTAGGGTAGTTAATAATTCGTTTATGAATATGGATCAGAAATAACTAAACGAAAAGATTCTGATAAGTTAAAATCAGGAAGGATTAAGGAAGCACCAACACCACCAGGCCCCCTCGAACCATCCGTGTAAATAATAACATGAGAGGGGAATAGGGAATTGATAGTGCTGTAGAATACCCATTTAATTACGGCTTGGTGGAGATTTTTAGAAAATGAGGAAAGAATAAATATCTTAGGAGGATGACAGAGATTAATATAGTTGAAGGAAAAATAGGGAAGATTATTGAAGGATATAGTGTACTGCTAAAATGAACTAAGACGATATGAAACAGATGCTAGAATAGGGGTTTTGCTAGGAGTGAAGCCCCAGCTATTATAAATCGAAAGGAAGGACTGGAGAAAAGTAGAGGACGCGAGTGAAAGACGTTTAACAAGGAAACGATAGTCTAAATAGGATCTACGAATGTACAGGGGTGACGAATTAGATTCAGCAAGAATAGCAGGGATTGGAGAGGATTCAAGTGCGCGCCAGGACAAAGACGAAGGCAAGAGTTTTGAATTGCATATAGTTTAGAGAGACGGGTCAGGTACGCAACACCATAAATAAAAGAACAATAATTTAATTTGGAACGGATAATAAATTTTTAAAGAAAAATGAGAATACAGGGACGATCTCCACCCCATTTAGTTGGCGACAGAGTTTTTAGCAAGTATAACTTTTTAATATTAAAAGTGGAAAGATATCTAATATGTTCAGAGAAGAACAAACGACTATTAAGAAAGATACCAAGATAACAGAAGCAATTAACACGAGAAAGAGATATATTGTTTAAGGATAGATTAACCGAAGCAGGGTTATAAGGGACAAATCGAAAGATTAACTAAAGAAAGAGAATGTTCCAGCACAATGAGCGACGAATTGAATGCTTCATTGGCTGGAAAAAAGGAGGATGTCGTCTGCGAAGAATAAAGAAAATGAATTTAAACGAAGAGAAGCTATACTGATAGTATAGATGTTCAAAAGAGTAGGACTGAGGGAGGAATCTTGATGAAGACCTCGGAAAACCTTTCTTGGGGCGCTGAGAGATTGAGAGGTGAAATGGATAAAACGATTCGACAAAAGATTGATAATAAGGGGAGAAAATCTGATTGGGATGTTGATTACCGTCATTTTATCTCTTAAAGTGGGAGATGAACATTAGCAAAAGCAGACGAGACATCAATAAAGGAAGCTAAGGTGAAATGTTTTTGGATAAAACTCGTAAAAGTGAGAAACGAAAAGACTAACACAGTCAGAAAGGCCAATATCAGGCCGAAAACCGAACATATTGTTAGGAAATATATTATTGTGCTCCAGTCACCAAACAAGGCGCTTGTTAAGCGTGCCCTCAAATAGTTTTATAATGCAGCATGCCAGGGAAATAGGACGTAGGGAAGACTTTTTTTTTAAGAATGGGGACGTCGATAAAAGAATTACAGGAGGAAGGAGTTATACCCTTCGAAAGGAAGGAATTGAAAAGGCTAAGAAGAAAACTAAAAGGGATTGTTCAGAAAGGTTTTGAAGGGCGAGTTAGGATATATCATCAAGTCCTGGAGTGGGGCTGGACGATTTGGACAGAACAGACTTTAATTCATTAAAATTGAAATCCAAAGTTAGGAAGTGGGAAGGAGAATCTTTTGGAAATGGAGATCAAAACATAAGCTGGAGCGACAGAATCAACAAAAGGAAAAAGGCCATCGTCGGTAATACTGAAGTTGGAAGGTTGAGGAGAGGATGGGAATTTGAAGGCTCTGGCCATTTTCCAAATCTGCGCAAGTGGAATAGTTCTAGAGAACTTAGCACAGAAATGTTTCCAAGAGGTCTTCTTTGCGGATTGTAGTATAAACCTAGCTCCCGCGTTAGCCTGTTTGTGAGCTGGAAAATTTTCAGTCGTAGGATTAGAACGGAATGTTCTAAAAGTGGCGTGACTGTTATTAAAAGCGGTGCCGCATTCCTCATTCCACCAAAGTGATGAGGCCTTACTTTACTGCGGTGAATAGCTGATGACAGATGACGGGAAGGAGAAGATAAAGAAAGAGCAGAAGTTAAGGAATGTAAAAATAAATTATAAAGATGTATCGGATCATCGTCCGGATGAATGAGAGGAAGAGACGAGTCGACCAGGGATCGGAATAAAGGCCAGCTAGTTCTGGAAAAATTTCAACAAGAAAAATCAGAATGTTTGGAGTCAGATGGAGGGGTAAAACTGACAGTAGTTGTTATGATAGGAATATGGTCACTACCGTAAGAGCCCACAAGGGCCTTCCAATTATAATTGATACCAGTAGACGAAGAGGAGATAGTCAAATCGAGGGAACTAGAAATTAAGGTATTGCTGAAATATGTGGGGGAAAGATCGTTGAGGAGTACTAGGTTATCAGAAAGGATAGCGTTCTCAAGGATGAAATCGTTGGGATTGTACGATGCACAGCCTCATAAAGGAGAATGAGTATTCCAGTCACCATCGATGATATAAAAGGATGCGGGATAGAATTAAGAAACGATGAAAGAGGGAAGCAACGAGTGCCCTGGAAACTTGAAAGTATCCGGTAGGTTTCAAGGCTCTTTTAAAGCTTTCAGATTTTCCTCATCATTATTCGAAGGACTAAAGACAATATATAATATACCTTTTGACAAATAATCTTAAACATTCTTTCCTACTCAAGTAACCTAAATAAAGACATAAAAAGATTCGAACTATTTTAAATCCAATCCAAAGCGACAATGCGAAATCATACACTACGATAATTTATTCGGTTAATATTCGGGCTTTTGCGTGAGCTAAGGGAAATGTTCAACCCCCCCCCCCCCTTTATATACGTCGGTGAGCTCACCTTATCCCTCACATGTGACCATTTTCATTGATGGCTCTAGGGGGCTTAATGGTGTTAGTGCGTTTTTTATTCCTGCAGATTTTAAAATTTCAAAATTTTGTTTCATCTTTATAACTGAATTGATGGCTATCTTCCGCTCCATTCGTTTTATTTTATCTAACCCTTCCAACTATTTAATTATTTTTCACGATCTGCTCCCCCATTCCGACTCATTCTTGCGATTTTTTCATTCTACGCATACAGTGTCTCATTCATTTTCTTTCTTCGCGTCACTCCATCTGTGTTGATTTGTTGTAGGTGCCCAGCCATGTGTGTGTCAAGGGTAATGAGGCGGCGGATTCTTTGGCTTTTCAATAAAATTCCATCCTTTATCTCCGGTCTTTATGTGAAAAATCCCATCTTAAATTTCAGTCAGATATTTGCACTTCCTTTTTTCTGTAACGATCGTTCCTTCTATCTGTCTGTACAGATTCACGGTGGTTTTTCGAGTTTTCTTCACTTCCCTGCTTTGTTGTTGTTTCTATTATTCGTGTGCGTTTTAATCATTTTCTTCTACCATCTTTCCATTTCCGCCTCTTCTTAGTTTCCTCTTCGTATTGCTCGCCCCGTCCGATCGATTCTTATCACGTTCTCTTTGAATGTCCATCCATTTCTTCTGAATGTTGTGTTCTATATTTTCACCTGCTGACGCTCAGGCTTTCTACTTCTTATTGCGCGCCTTACATCCTGTCCCTTCCCTTCCATTATCTCAATTATTAGTTCTTTTGTATTGTCTATATGTGATCGAATAAAAATTTAACTGGCAGCTCCTATCCTCCTTCTCGTTTCCGGGTAAAAGTTCTGACGCGTCGAAAAAAAAAAAAAAATCCAAATCTAAAATAAAATAAACATTCTTTTCTTCCTGGCAATTGCTGATATCCTTACTAAGTGTCTCTTTCAAGATCTTCAAGTAAACGATTAATGGGCGTCTTCTTTATTTATTGAACAGGATTATTTCCCGTCCAAGCCGAACGGCAAAAATGAGTAAATGTATAGTAAAGTATTTATACTATGGGACTTCGTATGGTATATAGTTTATGAGCATTCTCATATATATATACATGTAATAAGTACGTGTACACACCACTCTATAGAAAGATATTCACGATACGATACATTATACATTTAGTCTGTTAGTGAGTTTTTAAATCATATGGACGCCTCATTAAAATCAACGTGTATGACAAAATACCTATGATTTTAAGTGGAGATTTTATTGTCAATTTTTCTTTAGACAACTCTCTACAATTGATTGAATTTTTAAAAGACAATTTAAACTTATCTCTACAAAATAACAGGATGATATCAACGACAATATTAAATACAACGATTGATGCAGTGTTTTCAAGATTTTTAGATGATATTGAGTGCAAAACTTATATTTCTTATTTTAGTTACCACAAGAAGCCTTTGATAACAAAAGTATGTACTGAAATACCCATAAGCATAACTGAAATAGACCAATGATAATGATATTTCGTTATAAATGTATATAATAAATTTTTTGGATTTATTATTTATTGAAAATGAAAATTTTGTTTATACTGATACCTTTTCCATCCTAAAAATTAATTTAAAATAAAACTTTATTATAGAATTTAATACGTATAAGCCAAAGAAGTTTCACTTCCTCCGCGTGTACACGCTGATACACGCATCATTTTTTTTTAAAATATTTTATGCATTGTTTTGTTATCTATAACGGTACTGCGCATTTTTTATTTATTACCTCAGCGTTAGCATCGTTGGGCTTAGGATATTATGAAAAGTTTAACTTCACAATTTCTGACACCGTACCGAGGTGCTTACCGAGGTTCAACATTTAAAGATTTAACCTTAGTATCAGTTTTGAAAGTCTTCATTTTGTTTGTTATAATTAAAATATGCAAAATTTACCAGTTGAAACTGATAAAATCAATAACTTCCCAATGTGATTTTTAACATTAGGAGTAAAAATTTCTCGGCGACAATGAAAACGTTTAAAATTCACGCAGTATTAAATTTCTGCGTATCACGTTCATTCATATTTTAGAATTATTCCCTAGTAAACGCGTGTTTTTAACCGACTTCAAAAAAGAAAGAGGTATTAAATTCGACTGTATTTTTTTTTTTTTTTTTTTATGTGTGTTACCTCAGAACTTTCTTCTAGGTGAACCGATTTTGATGGTTCCTCTTTTATTTGAAAGGCGATGTTTCTCATGTGGTCCTATTTGAATTTGATCAAGATCTGACCGGTAGTTTTTGAGTTATCCTCAATAATGCTGGAGATTGAGGCTTTTTGGATGCTTTTCATTCATGATTGTTTTCACCGCCGGGTTTGATTTATTGACTTAGAATAGTATAAATTTGCCAAATTACCATGGAAATGTAGCTTTTGATGTTTTTACCGTGGAAATATCTGTTCTTATTAAAATGTTTTAATTTAATTGAATAAAAATGCACTAAAAACTAAAAACTAAAATTTTTTATTACAAAAAATAAATACCGATACTTGAAGATTAATTATAAAAATTTAAAAATGCACTAAAAAGTAAAAAATAATTACTCCCGATAAAAAATATATATCAGAGTGATATACCCTTAAAGGTGATATCGTAATTCTTATACAACATTAATTTTTTGGAGTTGGCATCAAATTCATATTAAAAGAATAATTAAAAATTGCATTAAATGTTCATTAAATTGTTCCTAGATATAGTAACATGAATTTAATGCCAACTCTAAAAAGTTAATGTTGTATAAGAATTACGATATCACCTTTAAGGGTATATCACTCTGATATATATTTTTTATCGGGAGTAATTATTTTTTACTTTTTGGTGCATTTTTAAATTTTTATAATTAATCTTCAAGTATCGGTATTTATTTTTTGTAAAAAAGCATTTTATTTTTATGTGAATTAGCTTTGTCGATCGACGTTTATCCTATATATACCACAAGCAGAATCAAATTAACGAGGCTATAAACAAACAAAAACCAACGTACAAAAATGTAAAATAAAAATGAACCCCAAATGTCGGATGTAAAAGAAAAAGAGTGAGCAAAAGAGTGAAATTACATAAAAGGAAACTTAAAATAATAATGGATATTATTAACATCGAAAATATTAAAATTCACATAAAATAAAAGGACGTTACTGTAGATGGTTCGGAAATAGTTTTTATTAAGTACAGGAAATATGAAAAAAGAAAATATATATTACATTTTTATTTTTCAAAAACTTTTTTCTTCCTGTCTATTGCTCTACTTTATATCGGGAAAAAAATTCAAAATAAGTATTATTCGAATTTACTAAGATACCTGGAACAAGATGTAGGAAAGAAAGCCGGGGAAATGCCAGTTTTCAATTAATGTATGATTATTGGAATTATTATATCGTCTTCTTGGAGATATTTTGTTTATTGCCTAGGCAGATATAAAGTCGTCAGTCACGTATAGCGAGACGGAGACAGAGTATGGGTAAGGAGAAATGGAGCTGGAAAGGGTAACAAGAGAGCTAATTATTGGTGGTAGTTCTATCTAGTTAATTGTTTTTCCACTGTACCCGTAGTTCGACGGAAGATTTGTTTCGATCGTCGCCAGTTTGTAAACAGAGAAGAAAGTAAAGGCGAGCGTGTAATGTAAACAACAATGCACAAAGTTAGAATATTGGACCAGAGTGTTGGTTAGACTTTTGGCAGACTTTCAGTCTCATTCTCGCTTTCGCATACTATGTCCAACTTCTTGTCGCTTCCTCAATAGCGTTGCCATTTATCTTATCTATCCGTTTATTGTATGTGTGTATGGCTACAGAAACTGCATAAATGGGAAGGGTTGAAGGATATCTTTGTTACTATTATCATCATTATTATTACCGTTAGTTTTACTTCGGCAAAAGTTTTCCATAATGGAAATATTGATTAAATTGAATTTTAAGTTTACTAGGCTGTAAGCCAGATTTTTTTTTTTCTTTTCTAATTACTTCATTTTTCCTGGAAATCCAGTTAATACGTGCGGAAGCAATTTAATTAGAAATTTTCAATTAAAGATTAATCCTGGCTGCTCAGTAAACATCGATCTATTTTTGTTTTGTTTTTTATTTTTTAGAAGGTTTTCTGAAATAAAAAAAATTACGAAGCTTTAAAAAATCTTTTTTATTTTAGAATAAAGATTAATAGTTTTCTCCCGATAACGAATATTGAGTTAAACTTTCAACCGCTAAAAGAGCAACATTTTATATGCATAATTCTACTCGAGGTCAATCGATCGCTATAATAAAATCATTTATTTGTAATGATATTTATCATATAAACGAATAAACCCATTCGGCAGTATGAAAAGTACGTTTTTTTTCGATACCGAAAAAAATTGGAAGCGACTATTTAATCAGGGGATCGATCGACCGCGCTTTATTTGCTAATGTCTATCAAATAGAGAGAGACCGATCTTGTTGACATGGTCTGCGGTACTAATGTAATCATCAAATGTCCTGAATATTATGGGTCAAGACCATAATACATTCTTGCGAACGGCTCTGTTTTCTCTGCGGATGATATAAACATACATTACCGCTAGATAAAATCTCTGGGCCGCGAGTAACTTGCTAATCTATACTAAGCTATCTTTTCATGTTTGCATATGCTTCTTAGGGTTTTGATGCATAGCTAATTCTCCTACTCCTACTATTCTCCGTCGATTACCGAATATGAGATTATCTATTAATTTTTTCCTCCCTTCTCCCTCTGTGTCTAGCTTTCGCCATCTGGCCATTTCATTTTTTTTTATTTATTTATTTATTTATTTTTTAATGTTTTATTAAGTTATTATTATTATTTATAAATTATTAAAATAAATTACATTTTATACAATCATTTTATTGAGTTTTATGTATTGGTCCAAAATGTAAGCAGATTTCTGATCTGGTTTTTGCACCCCACCTGTAATAAAGTTATTGCCATGGTCTTATGGTAATATTTTTTTTAAAATCTGTTCTATGATCACATTGCCAAATAATGTGTTCAATTGAGCAAATATTCGTTATTATACCCAGTGTTTATGTGAGTTCTTGTATGACCCGTACGTATTCGGCATATATATGGCGTATATATTCTCCGCTCATTTTATTTGTAAACCACGTTTTCTTCTGTATGGTTATTTGTGTTTCGAAGTATATCTTCCCAACATTCCCACTAGTTTTTTTATATTGTGCTTGCCATTCATCATGTCTGCCCCTTTTGTAGTCAACCGAGCGCCCCATCCACCTATCACCTACTTCTCGAATGTCCCTCTTTTGCAGTACCACGATCCATGCACTTCACCACTTCCTCTAGTTCTACGATACTGTCAAATGCTCCGTCCGCGGTCGCAGCTGTATTAGCTTACATGCGGAGCAGCGATCTGTACTATCGCGTTTAATCCCCTTAAGTAGGCTCCATGTGCTGTAATAGCCCCAGTAGTTAAACACGGCACATGGAAACCCTCATATACAATCTTATAAAAAAAAAAAAAAAAAAAAAAAAAAATTTATCATCTGTTCAATCTGGCTATATACATATATATATATATCAAATCCACGGTATTTCAACCTTTTCGATTCTATTATTTCGATTTATTTTTCTAGCTGCTCTGTCCGCTTTTTCGTTTCCCCGGATACCGCTGTGTCCAGGTATCCATTTGAAATATATTATTATAATTTTATTTTTTCGAAGTTTACCAATAATATTTAATATATTGTATATTATTGTTATCGGCGATAGATTTTTTTTCCAATTATTTTTTGTATTGCTGATACGGAATTTGTCAATATTAAAATTTTTTTATTTTGTCCCTCTTACCGATTGTTCTCAATGCTTTCTGAATAGCCATTATTTCCGCTGTACATGATGAGAAAAGTTTTGGATATTTTTAATAGAAAATCTAAGGTCCCCTACGGTGTAAAAGACTAGTTTACATGGTGGTTGTAGCCCCATGCTGGAGATATGGGCTTGAAGTATACGGAACTTCAGCAGTGAGCAACATCAGAAGACTACAGCAACTGCAGTCACGAATATTAAGGCAGATGGTTAACGCCCCGTATTACGTGTCAAATAAAATCCTTAGAGACATTTTGGCAAACGGATGACTAGGGAAAGTTTACAACAGCATATATATGCCGTCATGTATAATTTCGCATAATCGTTTAACGTTACGTATTAATCTATACAAATTATTCTTATGCGTTTATTTATATAAGACAGCATTGGTTAATAGTTATTGTAAGTCTCGCTGTAGTTATCGTATGTTTCGCTGTTGTCTCTGATCCGCTGGGAGAAGAGATAATATTCTAAATTTCTGTTTTTCTTTTTAGTATAGCGTCAGCAGTGCCAATAGTAGTCATCTTCGACTGGTGTGGCAAAAAAAGAAAAAAACAAAAAAAAGTCGAAATGATTTTAAGTTAGTTTTAGTTTTATTATACATATACCGCTGTGGCACATACGTGTCCGTCTTCTTTTATTAATCCATCTGTGTAAATAATTTCGAATTCGCGATATTTTTTTTTTTTTTTTTTTTTATTCTTTTTATTCGCTATATTTGCTTTGTAGGAGATTTAGAAGATAGATAGCAGTGCAATCGAGAAGCACGTAAGTCGGAGCGCAACCTAGTTTCCGAGCTGTTGACTAACATGAGAAAAGTTATCAGTGGCGAGTACTCACGTTGATGCGATTGTTCGCCAGCTGAATTTTCAATAAAATTTTCACTTGCCATGCGTTTTTTCTAATTTTGACCATGACCACCCAAAAATTTCTTTTTTTCACCGAAATATATGTTATTTAAAGCTCTAAAATACATCTAAAAATGACAGTTTTACTTTCGCGCTCGTGTATTTTCATCGGTAAAAAACATGAACAACGTAAGAAATTTGTGTAGGGTAAAATATGACGGGAGGGGTTGTTAATTTTTTCTAAGATGCCCCGTCGATGTGTCTACAATGTGCTGAAAAATTAAGAAAATCGGTCAACTTGCGCTGGAGAAAAAAAAATTAACCGCGTTTCAGGACAAAGGGAGTTTTTCAAAAACTAGGGACCTGAAACTCCTGTTATACGAATATTCCTTGGTGGTAGCCACATACCACCTCAAATTTAATTATTAAAAAGTTAAGAATTTCTTCCGATTCTCTGAACAAGCCCGGCTTATTTTTTGAATGGAAACTGTACGGTCTTGAAATTAATAACGAAGTATTTTCAGGAAAAAACCTCGAGAGGATTTAAGATTATTTTGAATTTTCCTTTAAAATTCATAATGCTCGTTTTGCAAGCGTGAAACGTCTTTTTTGGTTTTATTTCCTTTTTCTAGTTTTAGAAAACCGAATGCGCGTTGTTTGTAGTTTTTCTTCACTCTGTGCTTCGTACTACTCGCAGAGCTGTTGCATGGTGGAAAGCCGGTGAGAAAGAATTTTGTAGCATTTCCAATATGACGCTGTTTCGCGAGTTGAAAATAATAACGCATATCGTTACACACTACATGTCGGATTACAAGCAATAGCAAAAAATGCAACATCGATTGCATTATATTTAATACGCCGCCCGTGCTTTCCTTATGTGCATGATGCAGTGTCTTAATTTCAACATGTTACCTGCCGTCCGCTGAACGTAGTCAACCGATGATTGAATCATAAAATCAGCTCAGCAACGATCATATCCGCTCTTAAATTAAGAATAAATACCGAATCTACCGGAAACATATAAATTTATAAGTGGTTTATAAAGTTGTTACAACTGTGTCGGTTTTTTGTTTTTTTTTGTTACATAAAACTTTTTTTTTTTTTTTTTTTTTTTTTTTTTTTGGGCGCATCAACTATGGACCATTGCCCAGACACAATGGGAAGAAGAGACAACTAACTAGAACCTAATTCGGTTGGAGACAGCTGAAATAAAGGAACCAAGGACAAGAACAACAGACTGGGAAGGAAGGGACAAGATGTAAGACGCACAGTAAGGAGTGGGAAGCCCCAGCTTTATAAGGTGAAGATAGAAAAGAGAGCGCTCCGCAGAAAGAGCAGAGCACTCGAAGAAAATGTGATCAGCATCACAGACAACTGCTTCATCTGGATGCAACGGACAATGAGGAGAGGGAAGCAAAGAGAAACGATAGCGTGAAGAGGGCAGCAGTGTATGATTAAAGCGCAGGCGGACAATAGAGGAAATTATAAATCGTGGAAGAGAGGGAAACTCCGAGAACCATGGATGAGAAGGAAGTGTAGGTTGGATTGAAAGGTAGAAGGAACGATTGTTGGAAAAAGAAGAAGGGTACACATCTGACCAAAATCTGAAGTGAAGCTTCTTAATTAGGGGTAATAGATTAACAGCCGGGATTTTTTTAAAATAGAGGCGAGAACGGACAGCAACCTGAGCCAAAGCATCCGCCATTTCATTACCCTCGATGCCTCTGTGACCAGGAACCCACAGTAAGTCAATGTGTACAGAGTGATGGAAAGAAAGATTATAAATAAGAGATCGTATACGAAGAATGAAGAAGTCAGAAGAGGGAGGAGGAAGCGGTGAACTGATAGCGTGGAGAGCACCCATGGAGTCAGAAATGATTAGATAGTCGGAGGACGTACGATTGCACGAGATATGTATGATCGCACGAAGGATAGCCATCAATTCGGCCGTAAAAATAGAACAGAAAGATGGGAGGCGAAAGGATTCGGAGAAATTAGAGTCGGGAAGAATAAAAGACGATCCGACCCCACCGGGTCCTCTAGAGCCATCAGTAAAAACAAGTGCATGAGAAGGAAAAAGACAACTGACCGTACTGTGAAATTCCTGTTTAATGACGTTCTGAGGCATAAACTTGGAAAATTTAGGGAGAAAATGTACTTTGGGAGGGTGTAAGAGGTCGAAATAATTGAATGAGAAGTACGGAAGATTATTGCTGGATATAATATGGGAGGAGAAATGGCTAAGACGTTGAGAAATAGGGGCTAAGATAGGGATTTTATTAGAAACAAAACGCCAGTTCTTGGCAATGTAAATGTAGGAAGGAATAAGTTGAGACGAAGTGAAAGGTAAACGTTTGGAAAGGAATCGATAGCCCAAATAAGACCTTCGAACTGAGAGGGGAGGTATTCTAGATTCCGCGAGCATTGCTGAAATTGCCTCTGGATAAAAAGGAATTGAAGAGTTCAAGGAGAAACGCAAGTGACTGCTCAGACAGATTTTTAAGGACTATATATGGAATACCATCTATACCCGGTGTAGGACTGGTAGAGTTTAAGAGAACAGACTTTAGTTCATTGATATTGAATGCAGATGTTAAAGGGTGCGGGGAAGAGCTCTGTACGGAAGGAAAGGAGTAAAGTTCCTCAAAGTTAGGAACGTACGCGGGAGCAGTGGAGTCGACAAAAGATAATAGGCTATCACGAGTGAGATTAAGGTTAGACGGGTGTTCTGAAGACGGGGATTTGAACGCCTTAGCCATTTTCCAAATATGAGAAAGTGGGGTAGTTCTGGAGAAGGAAGAACAGAAGTTCTGCCAGGAGGACCTCTTTAAGGCTTTCAGCATGTACCTAGCTCTGGCATTAGCTCGCTTGTGAGCAAGAAAATTCTCGGTAGTAGGACTGGAGCGAAAGTTTCTAAAAGTAGCTCGACTGAGCCTAAAAGCTGCTTCGCACTCGTCATTCCACCAGAGTGAAGATGCCGACGTACCTCGCTTGGAGCGCATCGGGGGGCGAGATGGAGAAGATAAAGAAAGAGCAGATGTAGTGGAATGAAGAAAAAAATTATAGGATGATATGGGATCAGAGGAAGGACACAAATTAGGAAGCAAATGATCCATAATAGAACGAAATAGAGCCCAGTCCGTTTTGGAAAGATTCCATTTGGGAGAATGAAGGGGCCTAAATGGAGCAGGAGAAGGAAAATTGAGAGGAGTTATCAGAATGGGAACATGATCACTACCAAAGGTACCCGCAAGAGTCCTCCAGTTATAGTTGAGGCCAGCATTGGGAGAGGAAAAAGTTAGGTCAAGGGAACTGAAGATGGACGGACTCCTAATATATGTAGGCGAGGAATCGTTAAGGAGAACTAAGTTATCGGAAAGAATAGAATTTTCAAGGACAGTGCCATTAGAGTTATAGGATGAGCAACCCCAAGAGGGGGAGCGAGCGTTCCAGTCGCCACCAATGATAAAGGGATGAGGAAAAGAATTGAAAAACTGAGAGAGGGGAAAGTGACGAAGATCATAATCAGGAGGAACATAGACGGAAATAAAATTTAAGGAGCGGCCAGGGTTAGTAGGAATAGAAATATGTACAATATTTGGCTGATTGTTGTTAGAGGAGAAGTTATAAGGAACATTATGAGAAAGAAAGGGAATATCATTTCTTATGAGGATAGCGGCTCCACCGTAACCATCCTCACGATCATTCCTGACCAGAGTGAAACCTCTAAATTGGAGATTCATTCCAGCACGGAGCCACGTTTCAGAGATAAGAGCGACACTGATTTCATGGAGATCCAACAGACCCTCTAATGAATGTTTATTAGCTCTAAGGCTACGACAGTTCCATTGTAATATATTCAAGGCGGTCACCATGTTTAAGCCTTGGAAGGGTTGGGACAAAGGAAAGTGGGGACAGGGACAGGAGGGAGAAAGTGAGAGAAGCCTCGACAGATGTAGGAGGCCATTACAAGATGCAAGGATAACAGCACATAAGAAGAGCTTGGAGGTAGAAGAAAAGGGAGAGGTAGGACAACGGAAATAGAATGGAAAAGAAAGCAAAGCGGAGCCAGCCAGATAAAACATAAAGTGGAGCAAGGGGAAAGATAAACTGAGCTAAATTTTAGGAAAGGGAGGCATGCAGAGAGCAAAGTACGAATTGTCCTCCCATTGACACATATGCCGCTAGCATAAAAGGAGTCATTGGTGCTGAAAACAAAAGGCAACGAAGTAGACAGCCTAATGGCCATTACGAACGCAGAATGTAGATCAAGTCTACAAATTATGAGTTGAATTAGGTGCATGTCAGCAATCCTAATAAATGTTCCATAAGCACAAGAGACTGTGCAGCAGAGAGTAGTTCCTATGTATCTCAGTCCAAAGATGTTTTGTAGCAACTTGACATGAGTACATAGGGTAGCAAGAGGAGTAAAGTGAAAAAAACCGTGCCCGAAGGTATTTTTAATAACCTCAGCAACGGCATATTCACAAAATGAAGAAAAAACCAACAAGCACATAAAAAGTGCATAATTCATCAGATTCGGGCAGCTGTCTTCAATGCCTGGATATATTTGCGGGAAAAGAAAAAGAGGTGAATACGAAAGAGTATAGAATGAGAAAGTGACGAAAAGAAGCAACATCGAAAATAAGAAGCAATGCTTGGCTCCAAGCTTTTAACTTCTATGCTTCTGTAACTATTGAGAGCAAAGATTATTGGAGAGAAACGATGATAATGAGTCAACAAAGGAGGAAGAAGAAACAGTGTTGTTGGAGTTAAGAAGCTCCATGATGGCCGCCGAGATAGTTTGAATTACGGGCGGAGAAACCGAGGAAGGAACAGAGATGTTAGTCAGGGAAGTAGGATTGGTTTGAAAAGTAGTTGGGGCATAGGTATCATTTGTAGCCGGGAAATTTGAATGAGTAGGTCTCCTAAGAGCCCATCCATTAGAGGGGTGAGGGATAGAGTTAGAAGGAAGCGGAGGAAATTGAGGAGAAGGAACATATGAAGATTTAGGATTACGAGGTTTGTGGAAAGTGGGAGATTTAGGGCTAGAAGGAGAATAGATTCGAGATGGGGAGGAGGTAGGCCCTTTTGAAGGAGCTCTGTGCGACAAAGGGGACACCGCGGCTCGATCCGCGTAGGTGAATGCTTGTGATACAAAGCGATTCTTATTTAAAGAGGCAGCCTCTTGAAAAGAAATATTTTCAAAGGCCATTAGCCTCTTAATGTCTTTTTGTCTTCCCCATTCTGGGCAAGAACGATCGTTAGAACAATGGGGGCCTTTGCAGTTGCGACAAAGTGGCGGTTCTTGCAGATTGCTGCAGTCTGTAATAAGGTGTCGAGAGGCACAGTGGGGGCAGATAGGGGAGGTGCTACGACAGTGTTTGGCGATGTGTCCAAATAGGAAACAGTTCGAACACTGAGTAGGTTGACGGATGCTAGGGGAGACAAGAAATCTCAGTTGGAAAATAGAGACGAATTCCAGAAGAACTGTGTTGCGAAACTTCAATTCAACAGACCTTGTCGGAATTTTCTTTCCCTCGGAAGTACGATGAATTCGGCGGATAGAAACGATGGGAATAGAGGACCAAATGCCCTCCAGGATGTCCTTTTCTGTGAACGATGGGTGGATATCTGTGATGACACCCAATCTGTATAGTAGACTGTTAGGAATGTACGCTTTGATATTGTTGGATGAAAGGAAAGTGGAATTATTTAAGAAAGAGTTTGCGTAAGAAGCAGAAGGAAATTGGACCGCAATGCGACCCTTGCCGAGAGAATCAATTCTGCTTAGAGGAGTGGCCGCAGCGTTAATAAGCCTTGCAAGGGCTAAAGGGTGGAGATTGCCGATGTTTCTATCCTCAGAGCAACCTTCCACGTAGACCGTGAAAGGACCTGGGTGATTGTCGGCAAATATTGCGATATTCATATTGTTATTATTAGCATTACTATCAGAATTATTATGGTTAGTATTACTTAATATAGTATTACTATTGTTGTTATCATCATTACTATCATCATTGTTATTATTATTACTAGTGTCATTACTATTATCATTACTATTACTATTATTACCATTGTTGTTATTAATATTATTAATATTATTGATATTACTAGTAAGACTTCTAGACCATTAATATAATTCAGATAAAAAGTAAAAAAAAACAAAGAATCGAAAGGATAAAACTATGTTAACCAGTCAGAAGCAGGGACGTAGTTGTTTTTTTATGTTCGAATGCTGCCCCGGGTGAAGAACTAAATAGTTTGAAATGCTGGAGAAGGTTAATTTTCTGATGCTATTTTTACTCGAAGAAAATAGCCCAGTCACTTCTTGGATTCCTATTAAGAGCTGTGTTATTGATATGCTGGTGAAAATCATACGTCTGGTCAGGTGAAGAGTTTATTAATGAAAAAAAATGGACAGATTAGAAGTTTGTTTTTCGAATGCGAGATGCTTGCGAACTATATTAAAGTTAATCAACCGGAATGTGTATTTTTTTTTCTTTTTTTTTTTTTTTTTATTTTAGACTCGTTAGCCGGTTTACCCAGAAACAATTAGAATAGGAGTCAATTATATCTCTTCATACGGTATCAAAAAAAAAAAAAAAAAAAAAAAAAAAAAAAGGTTGTTAGGAGAAAGGAACAAATAATAGGAACAACCTCTGTGCAGAGGGAAAAGATAGGACATAATGGAGTAGGAAACCGAGTATCAATAAAATGGAATAGAAAGCAGAACGCTTAATAGAAAGAAATCAACACTTAATAAACACATGATCATCGACATAAACATGTTCTTCGTTTGAGTGGAAAGAACAATATGGAGAGGCAACCAACGAAAAACGAAAACGAGAGGAAAATAATAAGTATGGCTTAAGAACGCAGGCGAATAATGGAGACAACAACAGAATGCCACTGATTGGTAGGAAGACTAGGTTGAATGGACAAATAAGAAGAACAATTGTTTTAGAAAAAGAGGAATCGTATACACATCTGATATCAAAGTCTGAGATGGAAACCTTTGCATAGCGGAAGGAGATTAGACATGATAGTATTTTTTTAAAGAAAGGAAATGGGAAGAAGCAGCAATCCGAGTACCAAAGAATATCAGCTACTTCATTACCGAAGATGCCCGAATGACTAGGAACCCATAGTAAATATCAATATAAATGCAAAGGAGGGAAGAAATAACGTGGATAAGTGAGCGTATGCAGAGTATAATAAAATTACAGGAATGATCAGGTAGGGGAGAATGAATTAAAAGGCAGTCATGGAGTCAGATATATCAAGAATTTAGAGAAAAGATGATCGGAGGAAATGAAAATAATGGAACGTAGGATAGTCATTAATACGTTTATGAATGTAGAACAGAAAGGAGGCAAAAATTTGCGAGGACAGAAGAGGGACCGACACCATTCGGCCTCTTCGAACCATCTATAAACACGGTTGCACGCGAAGGAAATTGAAAATTGATAAAACTGTGCAATTTCTGTTTGATTAGGGCCTGCGGAAGAAACTTAGAGAGCGTAGGTACATGGAGGATGGCAGAGATCGGCGAAATTAAAAGTGAAATAAGGGAGATTGACAAAGGACATTGTGTAAGGACAAAACGAACTGAGCCGAAGGGAGATGAGAGATGAAATAGGGGTCTTCTCCTAGGTACGAAACGACAGTTCCTAGAAATGGAAAGATAGGAATGGATAAGAGTAGAGGGAATGAGTGGGAGACCCTTGGTAAGAAAACGATAGCCCAAATAAGATCTGCAAGTAGAAAGGGGTGATGTATTAGATTCGGCAAGGACTGCTGGAACTAGAGAGGATTTAAGAGCACAAAGGCATAAACGAAGGCAAGAGTTTTGGATTACATTCAATTTAGGGGACTTAGAGGCACAACCATAGAGAAACGTGTACATAATTATGTAACGAATACATCGTTGCTAAATAAATTCGACTCGAGTGGTACATCTTTTCTTGCAACATCGGATGATTAACTTTTTGAAGAGAATTACCCCCCCCCCCCCCCCCCAAACAACTTTTAAATGAACAATAGTATTCAAAAAGGACAAATTATCAAGGTTTATATGCCGCGACACTGCTTTGTGACGACGCGTTCAGGCTCGAGATAAGTATCTAGCTCATGCGCAACGTTGTTCTATTGATATTGCTGCTGAAAATATTCCATCTACAGGGTAAAATAAAATATTGAAATTCCGGTAATATAACCGGCAAGAATTTGTGCCATTTGTAATGTATATGCTGATTTCAGACGCCTCCTCCGGCAATTTCCAAACAATAATCATCAGACGAGCTAAGAATGATGGCGCAAACAATGAGTCATCCGATGATGACGACGAATTAATCGGTGATAGTGAGCTTGATGGCGAAAAATTGATTCAGCAATATAAGGGAAATTAGAAAAAGTGGAAGCAACATCGTGAATAATACAATACCGATAAAAAGGCCAAAAAAAACCCATCAAGTAGAGTACCTGTACAATAGCGTGAAGAGTATTACGCTTCTGTCGTTATACTTCATCCGGATGTGATGCGGGTATATCGGGCTTAATATTCCATTGAAGAATTAAATTGCGAAACTGAAGCATCTAAAATACTGATCTATGAAAAATGGAAAGGCTTAATTAGGAAAATTTTCGCAATGGACGAAGAAGTCGTGGGAAAATATATGTCGCGTCAGTAGTGTGTGTTACATCTGTGAAAAATCTGTACATGATGATTAAGTTGCAGATTGTAATCACTTGAGTGGAAAATCAAAATGTTGTAACCTAGCTTCCATCATTTATACACATAATCCGAATGGGTAGCGCGCAACACTGACATTCTTACATGATTAATGCTTCAGAGGCTAGTGTTCTACTAACACATCACCAGTACAATATTAGTGCAGCATCAGCGCTAAGCGATAGAAACTGGAACTGTGCTTTTGAAAGCAGTATTTCCAGCTACTTATGCTATAGCGGGAGGGGGATTGTTTCAGCTCAGAATGAACATGGAAATGCCAACGTGTAATTATATTTATGATCTTTTCTTAAATTAATGGTAGCATATTTAGTTTGATTGCTATTAATTAATGTCCAACATGGTTTACAGTTTTATTCGTTTTTTGGAAACTTCAAGTGGAAGGGGTATATTATATACGCGGTATTGGTGACAGTACCGTGTCACTAGCTAATTTTTTGAAATTATTCATCGGAACCCACAGGAATTTCACATTTTTGCCGTTCTGATCTAATAGTACGAGAGTTCTTTGTATTTTTTGTCTGAATGTCCATAGTTGACGATACTCGTGAAGGTGGGAGCTGATTGACAGACATACCCAAACGGATGCCGTTCAACGTTGTATTACCTCGTTTAGGACCATCAGTCTTTCTGATGCATTTTTCCGAAGAGTGGAGCAAACTACGGTCAGAACAAACGACCTGGCTCAGGTCCATAAAGTCGAATACCGAACCACGGTGGTCGCCGTTCCCTATCTCACGTAGGGATTTCTCGATCCTATCGGGACTGCGCCTGGGGCACACTGCACTGTCACACAACTACGTCTTTGAAGGAGCTTCTTCTCCGTCTACCTGTTCTCTTTGCTGGTTCATGCGCCAACCGTAGAGCATCTACTGAAATGGTGCCGGCATACTTCCCATAATTCTAGTTATATCTCACCCGACTATTTGTTGTCGAACCACCCGGATTGTGTTCGAGAAGTGTCGAATTTTGCAGCATCCAACAGACTGCATCGCCTTCTGTAATTTCCAGTGAGTCTAGGTGCCGTAATAGCCCAGGTAGAGTTACACACGGTGCCTAGATTTATATTTGTAAATTTATTTAAAAAAAAAAAAAATCAAGATATTAAAGAGCTGGTATTGACTGTAAATTATGGGGGTGTATGTAAAAAAGGGGTAATATCAGAATTATTTTGACGTTCTAAAATAAAGCTTTGCGCATGATAACGAGAGAGTGTTTCTCGGCGAAACGCTACAATACATAAAATCATCTTATCGTAAAAGAATAAAGTGACAAATTACGTGGCCAAATTTTAAAGAAATGATGCGAATCCGTTGACACGCAGTCTGATGGATAAATACTGTAAGAATATGACACTTTGCTAATGAATAAACATTTTGCTTTAGGCTAAAATAGTTATGATTATGAGACAATTGGACAGAAATGACAGGCTCTTTTTCTAAATAAGTAGCCTCGCTAGATAGCTAGATAGTTACGTTACCATAGATAAAAGATATCAGAAAAAGAACAAAAAAAAGCTATTGCTCATATCGCAAATACGCTAGTCAATCATCGAATCAAAGTAAACGGTCGATTTTTTCACTTTATTGCTGTAAAACGTTTTAACGCAAAACGAGACATCCTTCAGCAAATTCTAGTTCTTTACAGTCTTTTTGTTCGGCGTAATCGTGAGATGGACGGATTTTGATGCGGTTTTTTCAAATTTATTAGGTCTTTTTAATTTTAATTTTCGGCGACTGTTGTAGGTGTAGGAATCGTCGAGCGTTATCGAAAGTACGTAGATCGGCAACGATTACTGGCAGTCAGGTTGTCATAAAAAAAATATAAATAAAACATTTTGGCTTCAGACGTGATTACAAAAAAATACTTACCGCTTGAAGAAATATGTTTGTTTTCCGATTATTTTCGTAGAAATATTACCGCACCACTAATTGAGCTGTTAAGAAGTTATAAATGAAATTTCAGATTTACAAATGAGAGTTAGCGGCTGGTCTTCAGGGGATGTATTTGCGAAAAAATTGCACTGTCGAAGATGACCACCGGGTACCACCTAAAGCGGTGAAAAAGTAGCCGAGAAAGAAGATTTAAGTTGCGGCGTTGAGGAGGATAAAGTGGAATAATATGATAACCGGAAATGAAGCTGAGGAATAAATTAAAAACGATGAAAAAAGGGAATAAGAAAAGTGAATAAATTTCTTTCTTAACGGGGGAAAAAAAATAGATCATGTTTACATTTTGGGGATATTTATATATTTAGTATATAACGTGCCCGATTTATTGGAAATATCCCTTAAAAAGCGTGTTTCACGTTGTTACAATTTCGGCAGCCAAGTCCCCAGAAGGATATACCCAAAAAAGGATTTTCATGATACATATATGCTTTTTTTTTTTGTTTTTTTTTTTCGACAGATACCATATACTATTGTGCTATGGCTAGAAGCACTCGTAAATGTAGTTATGAATTATTCAACAAAGTTAATTTTATACTTATGTAATGTAACAAAGTATGATTAGAGTTTCATTTATTACAGTTGTCGATGTAATTTGAAATACTAATAGAGTATATCCTTTTGAATCTATAATAAAGACTGATGATGATTATTTAAGATAGCGATGGACGGCTGCGAACTGTTTTTGTAATCGAAACAATCGTCGAAAAAAGCAAATGATTTCGATATGAAATAATTATGAATTGATTACAATCGTTAAATGCGTTAAATATTTGTTTCGTTTCATTTGTAAAGTTCACCGTACATGGGTTAATAGAAGAAATTAGAAATGAGAGTAAAGTCACGGGCACAATAAATAGCAAGATGAACAATAATTTACTTCGAATGATTGTCACGAGTAATATGGGTTAACGCGTGCGAAATCATTCGAACATCAACGATCGACGTATACAGACATATCGACGATATTATACTTTCGGGCGAGAAATAACATTTCGGCCGCAGCTGTTGTGAACAGTGGAGAAAGGTTCCGAATTCATAAAACAATCGAAAAAGTATTCAGAGTAGTATTTTTATTCATGCCTGCTTGCTAGAAATGACTTTTTTAAAAAATAATATGTCTTCTAAATAATGCAACAAATGAAAGCTAAAAGTGTGCTTATTAAAATAATGTTGTCAAGTGGGGCCTTCAGCCGGGGAAAAAAAAAACTGAAACGTAGATCGAACATATGTTATAAAAATTTCGTTTGGAACGTACATGTTCAGTTCTACGTTTGTTTCGTTTCGTTTGCGGTACATATTTCTGTTATCTACATCCGTGTTTTAACATTTTTGTAATTTTGCTCGCGACATATATTTCTGGTTCTGCGTTCTTGTATTTTTCTTCTCCAGCTGAAAATGAGCTTTGCCTGAAAACGTTTCAATAAGTATACTTTCAGTTATCATTTGTTTCGCTATTCAGGAGAGATATATTGTTTTGAAAAAGAAAAAAAACCCAGAAATATTCGATTCAAAAATATCTCGATGTCGCCCGTTCGCTAATTTAAATTGGTCTTCGATTAAAAAGTTGAGAACAAAACAATTATTTTATTTATCAACAGTTTCCAATTATTCTACTAACATCCTATTATATATCGATTTCAATCATTCGGGCACACATATTGTTCTGCTCATCATAGGTCTGATTGGTTTTACCACCGTTTCTTCGTTATAACGATCATATCAGCACGAATATTATATAATAATTCGTTTTTTGACCTGAAGTGTCAAAACAAACCAACTACCGCGGCCTAGTTGATTAGTTAATTGTACTTCGTTCAAGTAGAACCGGATTCGAATCCCGTTGCCGTATATTGAAACTTTTAATGATTTCACTTGCGCCCGGTTAATGTTCATAGTTGACGCCCCCCCCCCCCGGCAAAATTAAATAAAAACAAAATAGTATTGTCAAAACAGTCGCAAAGTATAGCCGATCCGATTATTATCGAGTTGTTCCGCGTAAGTGTATTATATTTTCTTATCAATCGCAGTGTAGCCTCGCGTTATAAATCGCTTTAATTCACTTCGTATGTACGTGTTCGTTCCGTTTAGATTTTACGGTTGGACCGATTAGTAAACATAATCCCATCAAAAAAACATAAATGTAAAAATTGAAGCCAAGTTCAATATTAAGAATATGCGTGGTTGTCCACTTGGTCGACAAAAGAATTGAGATCTAAATGGGCGCCAAGTTCTGCAGATTATCCTGAAATTTATTTACAAGAATATACAACATTCTAAAATAAATTTAAAAAAAACGTTTTTTTGTTGTTTTTTTTTTGCTGCTGTAACAACGTTTGCTATTTAAAAATATATAATATCTTAAATGTGAACAGTGTTGAATTATTATTTACATAAAGCAGATAATAATTTCGGACAAGTTCTAACGATTTGACTTGGCTAGTTTTCACATACAAGTGTTATCTTATATTTGGCTAATCAACTTATCTTTTTTATGTTCTACGCAAGTTACTGTTTTTATATAGTAAGGTCAACATATCTTACTCTTCTAAAAATTTGGTTTGCTGCTATAAACTAGCCAAGTGAAATCGTGAGCTTTAATTTGTCCTAAATTATTATCTGCTTTATGTAAATAATTCGACACTGTTCACATTTAAGATATTATATATTTAAATAGAAAACATTGTTGTCTATGAAAAAAAAAAAAGAAAACGTTTTTTTAAAATTTATTCCAGAATATTGTATATTTTTGTAAATAAATTTCAAAGATTATCTACAGAACTTGGAGCCCATTTAGATCTCAATTCTTTTGTCGGCGAATCGACAACCACGCATATTCTTAATATTGAACTTGGCTCCCACTTTTAAAATAAATGTTTTTGATCGGATATCATTACTTTTTGTAAAGAAATTATTATTATTATTCGTTTAAATTCAAATTCAAATCGTTTATTCTTCAAAATAGTTTACAAAGTGAGCACTTTTTGAAAGTCAACCCTAACTCTAAAACTACTAAAATATTTTCGAACGATGTTTAACACAATGCACCGGTCAATTAACACTGAAATGGTTGCGTGGACTACAATTTTTGTTTTGTCAGTTATTTTAAAGTTGCATGAATTTGGGTGATGAGGTTTTTGCTACTTGTTAGAGTGTGACGCATAACATGCCGTTGTTTTTGTTAATAGTTTCCGCATACTTCTTAAGTTATTTTGCATTTTTTCCTACGGTCTACAATAGTAGTCCGCGCGACTAATAACGTGATAGCAGTAGAGGTGTAATGCTAGTATTTTTTTATTCGAATGTTACTGTAATTTTGGCTCGAAGCCGTGTGAAGTTATTATTATGTTTTATCATATTAGTTTTCTAGTCGCTTAGTAAAGAAATTATTTAAATTTTTGAGTTATTTTGTATTTTTTTTAATCGTTGCAAAATACACAGTGACTCGGGCCGCGGTGAGGAGCAGATCTCACTCTGGTTTAATACGGTTTTTTTATTTATTTTTTTTTGTGTTTTTTCTTATTCTAATAAAAAATATGAGTTACATACTTGATAAAGTACGCGAGTTTCCTATGTCCCAAGCGAAAATAAATCAGTTACTCTGATATCATCAATGCATTTTGACCAAAATATCGATTAATCTACAAACGAACAAAAAAACCCTGAAATCGTCACAACCTACAGTGAAACTAAATACGGTGTTGATCTGTTGGATAGAATGTGTAACCAGTATGATGTATCTAGAAACTCTCGTCATTGGGGCCACTGACAGTATTTTTCAATGTCTTGAATATTGGTGCAATCTCTGTTGTATTTATGAAATTTGGGCCTCTAGTTAATCTAAGGGGTTTTAATAAATAAACCAAATTTCATGTGTTTATGTTTAATTAAATATCGAGTTATTAAGGGGTTAAAAGTAGCTTCAAATGGTTCGTGTAATATAACACACGGCTGATGCGTCGTCGTCAGTTCCTTTTTCTCGGCTTGAACTTGGCTTGATACGCTGCCGCGCGTCTAGATTCACAGTTGAAGTTTACGAAGGGGAGCTGTTTACTTTTTTCTTTTTTTTTGCTCAGATAATATATTTTTTTTTTTTTTTTGTTTTTCATTTTTGGGCCCGTGTCAACATTAATCCGGCTTGAGTGAAATTTTTTAAGTGTCAATGTGTGTGTTGGTAGCGCGATTCGAACCGGGTCGTTATCAAACGAACTTAATCAGCTCTACGCCACAGATTCAGATAATGTTTAGCTAGATCGGTTATTATACGCACTTTTTGATTATTATTAATTTTTCCTTTTTCTATTTTTATCTATTTTTTTTTTTATTTTTTAACTACTGCAAGATATATCGGTTTTCTTTTTTAATAACAAAAAAAAAAGTGTTACTTCTAATCAATAATTGTATTAACTATTTCACTGCGAGTTTCTGTTCAATCATGAAAAAACTCTACGATATTATATGTGTCGTTCACCGTTTTGTTTTGTTTTGTTTTTTTTTTTCTCGGCTCGTCAACCGGGGGCTTACTCTTTATTTCATCGATAGAAGAATCATTTCGATACGTTTGTTTTTTAAAGGGGTAGTAGAACCAAAAAAAGTAGGCATCATCGCTATCGCTACCGGTATTGGGATATTACATCCGCGTAGGAGGAAAAATATGATGATCGGTTTTAACGTTTGTGAACTGTAAAATTTCGATCTACATGCTCGGTTTAATAAAGTCTGTGCTGAAATTGAAACGAATAATCACTTAAACCTCTCAGTCAGGCCTGTGCCCAAAATTTTCGAAAAGAAGGGTGTTTCGAAAATTTTCTTCACATATTTATTCTATAAATAACAACAATACGTTTTTCACTAATATTCACACTAAATTTCCATCATTTTTGCATTTATATATTAATAATTTACATAAATGAATGAGCTTGTATAAACACATAAATAAAAATTACGTGATTGATTAAACCGGTAATAAAAAAAAATTTTACATAAAATATTAATAAAATACCGAAAAATATGGGGCGTATTTATTCTTTTTTTTTTTAAAGGTAAGCCTAAAATATCATCAATATTTATTTGTAAATTTTTGATTTTTTTCAGATTTTTTTCTGTATTTATAATAACTATTTCAGTTCTCACGGAGGTCAATCGCCCTTCCCGTGGACACGGCCTTGCCCTCAGTTCACGTTATATGTATTAATGTGATAATAAAATGCGCTTAATCGGCGTCTTATTTCTTTCAGCGGCATAAAAAAAAACGACACAGTTCACTAATTCGAACGAAGCTATATGATGATTTTAAATTCATTCTTAAGCGCATTATTAGTTCATTTATACACCGTATTCGTATTATAGCAAAAAGACTTCTTGCCTCATACGTCATCGACGTTGGCGAAAAAGATTTCGAAACGTATCCCTGCCTATTGTTGACGGTTTTACACTTGTTTAATACGAACGTGTAAAATTTCCTCAAATTTAGATTATAAATGTTCATATACATTTTCTGTACAAAACATTTATTATAATACACACAAGAACACACACGTAGTACAACCGAAAATTAGTTATTTACAAAATACACCGATGTGTTAGAACTTCGGTGTTACCTATAATCATGACAATAATGAAATTAAAGTTTTTTTTTTTTATTATTTTTTCACCACTCCGGGGTCCTAGAACCACAATTGGCGCTGCTGTTTGGTTAACTAAATCTTGACTTTTTCTGTGTTAAGTAAATACTTCCTTATGTCCCTTCTCATTAGAAAGAGACATGATTTTTAACTAATATACTGATAACTTACTATTATTTTACGTTACACACAATAAATAATATTAATCACAGTAAAAAAAAAAAAAAAAAAATAACATTTACAAATTAAGTCCGTTTCATATGGCATTGTTCAATACAAATTAGGTTTGAGCGAGTGAAATTTATTTCCGTGGATGCTGTTGTAATTTTCTCGGGATTATCCGGGTAATGCGTCTCTACACCAGTATCTCTTGAGTCTTCTCCGCGGATTCCCAGGGAGAGATGAAGAGAACATGCCGGACGCTTCTATGTTTTCACTGAGTTCAAGTTTACTAAAGAACGTACCATATCGAAGTTTGTAATAGTCTTGCACGAATGGGATCTTCAAATCGTGATGATGGAGTGTTCTCTATTGGACACGAAATAAGGAGCGTTGACAACTTGTCTGAGTATTTTCGACTGAAGCTGTTGAATCCTGTTGATATTGCTCTTGGACGTTGCGCCATATACTTCGATGCCATACCGCCATACTGGCGCCAGTACGGATAGATAGATTAGTCTTTTGCAAGACATGCTCACGGCAGACTTCCTTCCCGTAAGGCTATTTAAGATTTTAAGTCTTGAGCGAATTTTTTGCCTGACATGTTTCTTTTTCGGAGTTGCCTCTATAATCATGACAATAATGAAATTATAGTTAATGATGCTAACTTTAATTTCATTATTGTCATGATTATAGAGGCAACTCCGGAGAAGAAACATGTCGGTGTACATTGCATTTTTTAAATAACTAATTTTCGGTTGTACTACGTTTTTTTTTCGTGCGCATTTAATAAATGTAAAACTTAACAAATGCGGCACTTTTCCTTGTTTACCGTTTAATTACGAATTAGTATGAAAAATAAGCAAAAATATGTTACTCACAGTCGTACGAGCGCTGATGACTATCGGGGGGCAGCTTTGAAAAGAGCTGCTTCTATACTATATTTTAATTCAAACGCGAATGTGATAAAAAGGAAAACGGGAAATCGAAGCAACGGAAATAAACGAAATCGAAAGAAACCGATTAAACGAGATATACGCGAAAATCGGAATTTAAAACTGTTTTCGTGAAGAACTAAAAATCGAACGATACTGACACTATTAAAAAGAAAAAATACGCAATAACCGGCGAAAACTTAAAACTAACAATGAGCAAAAATAGGGAAACACCTACTCAACTGAGCAACTAAAATCTCGATAGCATTTTAAATATTAAATAGCGTGCGCAATGTGAAACGAACTGGTTAAATGAAATTTAAAAAAAGCGCAAATAAAACAAATATTACGATAAAATGACGTTCGGGCGGAAATAAGAATTTGTTTACGTAATGAAATTTGGCGCGTCTACTACACCCAGCAGCGCTCTTCACATAATCAGTGTACAACGTTTCGTAACGATAGTTTTTTTTTTCTTTTCTTTTTTTCCAGTTAACCAGGTGGGAAGGTGGCTCGCGCAACGCGCATCTTGCAAAAGAAGTTCGATTAATTATTATTAAACGGAGTAGGAGAGATAGCGCACGAGTTTGGGTAAGTATTTGATATTAATCTCCTCTGTGAGACTTTTTCTTTTTTTTTTGATAAATAATAATTTTTCAGTTAAAGAATTTTTCCAGGAAACTTCTCGAAACCGGCGTGCATGTGCAATTGATGAAAAAGAAAGATAAATATTTCTCTTAGACTAAATAGGTTTAAAAAAAAAAACCCCAAAAAACAAGGGTTAAATTCGTTAGTTTTCGTTACGGGGTTACCGTCAAAAGGAGTTCGTTCTACCCTGGATGACGATAATTTATTCTACAGAGGCCGGATTTCGACGGAGCCGCCTATTAAATCCCCTTCGACCAATTTCGCGTGCCGAACATTGCGAGCCACGAACAATCATCTTAAAAATGAATAATGGTGATTGTTACCGGCTAACACGGCGTATCTGTAGCGTTCATTTGATTTGGTGACCGCATTTAACGAATAAATTAATTAACGCAACTGGCCCAGCTAATGAGCACAGATTCGAGAGCCGGCAATCGTAAAGGGAACCCAAATTGGAGTAGCCGCTCAACTGGAAGATTAAATTATGCTCGAATTACATTAATTCTAGCCAGCAGCGTCCCATTTGCCGGTCGTAGTTCATTTTAACAGAGGCTAGTCTCGACGGTCATTTCCGTTATTTTTGATATTACCTTTCAGCGACTTTGCGCATGTAATTTAACCCGGACAAGAAGAAGAAGAAGAAGAAAATGTACTAAAATTGTAATAATAAACTCCCGTTTTTAGCTGCAGCGAAGCATTTACCGGGGAGAAAATGTTATTATTCACTGTCGCTGTTAGCTGCTCGGCCTGGAAATTTTCTATTATACGCGAATTTCGCGAATTTATCAAATTATGTCGTATTCGTCTGACCGTTAAATTACTTGAAACCTCTCATTGCACGCGTACAAACAATCGCTTAAGTAATCTATTTAACCGGTCATTTAATTACTTCTTTTTGTTACTAATTAGTTTCAGACATCTTTGATATACATTTTTCCAATCATCGGTTTAGTATCTCTAGTTTACGATGTAAAAATGTTTATTCAATTTCGGTGAAGCACTCTTTTAATATCCGTAGTGCAAATGTAAACAAAACAAATCCCAAAAGTATCCTGCTAATTAACGATGAAATGTCATTAGTTAACTTTTTTAGAACTTTGCATAAAAATTATATGTATACATATATATATATATATATACACACACATATATATATATATATATAACTCGGCCATTTTGTGCCCCCTAACCCCCCTTGCTTTTATTTCTGTCTCTTTCTCTTCTATACTTTGTATAAAATGATCAAAATTTACAAAGTAATTCTTACTGACATCAACACAAAAAAAATAACATAATCACAAAAATCATTTCTTAACATTTAACTTCCGTTATATAAAATTAAGACATTTTTTCGTTACATATTTCGTTACATAAAATTGTGACATTTTTTAAATAACAATAACAAAAATCCTATAAAATATAACAAACGTTACATAAAATTGGGACATTTTGCATTACATAAAATTGGGACATTTTTTCTAATGGGGGTAGCCTAAGAATTACTTTGTAATTAATACGTGTGTGTGTATATATATATATTCTCGATCATCATAATCATCATCAAGTCCATTGTCCTACATTTCTTTTACGGGTTTTCCTCATTTGTTCCGGTTCCTTACCGGTCCGAATGCTTCCGATGTACTGTACACACAGTTTTTTTTTTTTTTTTTTTTTTTTTTTGGGGGATCGCCAGTCGAGGGCATTACCCAGCATTAGTACACACAGTTAACGCCTCTACTTAATCAGCTCGTCGTTATGGGACATGTTCCTCTAAGAGGGCGCTCTTTCCCCGTGTATTTTGTAGATTTTTCCACCGCCGAATTTATTTTTTAGTATCTTACTTTTCATTAATTCTAATTAGCAATCTGTTATCGACTTTCAGCTCGTGTTTAGAGCTGATTTGTTAGTTCGGCGTACCATCGCCACGATATCCCCGCAGTATTTTTCTGCATACTCCCATCTCAAAGACGATTACATGATTTTTATTTACTTTTTCGATGGCCCACGTTTCCGATATGAATATGTTGCAATTGGGAAGATCATTGTATTAATTAGTGTTTGAGACTAGTGTTTTCCGTTGAATTCGTATCCTTCCATATTTTTTTGAGTTCCCTTGTTGCAGCTTTTGCCATTGCAAGACGTTTCTGCGGATTTCCTTGTCAATATTACCCATACTACTGCTCAGTAAAAAGAATGTTTTTTTTTTCTTTCTTGCAGTTATTCATTTAATTTATTACGATGAAAGAAACCATTCATGCTACCCTTTTGCAGTACCGTTTATATGTTTAAAAATTATGGTATGTATATTTTTTTTTTTTTTTGAATTAGAACATTTCAAATAATTTATTCGATACGAAATTGTTCCGATCGCATTTCGCTTAATTCCCATTTCACCTAAAAATGAAACGGCGTAAAGAAAGAAGGAAATAATAATAATCGGTAAAATTGACTCGGCAGCACGAACATGTTTTGCAGGGCTAAAAAAAACAAAACAGAAGGTAAAAATAGTAACAAAATCAAATTAACAAATAGCGCACTTGAAAAGTATAGCGAATTTTAGACGCCGGTTGTCGTGATTGTCATTGCTTGATGGTGACGTACGAAAAGCACTTAGTGCAAAGGGGTACTTCTTGAAAAAATAACTACAGTTTTTCGAATTTTAAACAAAAATTAGAAATTACAGATAAGTTTTTGTATTGGCTCATGAAAAATATACGACTACATTATTAAGATTTAATAAATCCGCTCTAACTTTTCATTTATTCATTAAGTATACTTCCTGCTTCGCTTTATGATTCATAAAGGGAATATTATAAATAAATTCCTAAGCTTGAAAAAAAGAGAAAAAGAAAAAGAGGAAAGGCTTATTCTCTATTTGCTTTATTTAATAAGGATTTTAGATGAAACTTAACGTGCATACTGATTTCACAATTCGTTACAAAAGCGTAAAGTATCTTTCTGTCTTTTTTCTGGAACTCCGTGTTTTAACGTACATATCAGACTAAATATCAACGAGGCTCCTCTATATGCTGACAAGGATAGTGCAGTTTCAGCAACACAACATCGCCTTCTTGTTTTTCTATCGATCATTATTTTAGTATGGACTATTAGCTCTATTCGAACATATTTGGAAACTCGGAAAAGCACTTAATTTCGTACGACTTCGAAAAATACTATCAGGGCCAGAGATCTCAATTTTTACCCTATTGTTTGCAAGAAATTCGGCCTTAATTAGGATATATTTGTTCGCTGTTCGAAAATTATGGTATTTAAAAAGTTCATCTGGGGAGGGGATGATGTCGGAAAAGGCCATCACTCGACAAAAGTCGAACCACCTTGAGTCATATCACAATGCTACGACGTTGTCGACAAGTTTATTATTAATCAAAAAGATCTCTCTCCGTATACAGTTCCCTTTTCCGGGAAGACTTTTAATTACTTTTTAATGGTGCAATATTCAATTAAAAATGTTCACCGAATTACTTCATAAAACTAATGACGAATGGTAAATATGTTTGTGTGGTTTACTGCAAGTATTAATTTCACCCGTTATTTTTTTTAAGCGCCCTAGTTGAGATTTAATTTTCTCGAAACCAAGCAGATTTTTACTTAATATCGAAATTTCTCGTATTTTCAATTTCAAACAGTGTGTTTAATGATATTTTCACAGACTTTCTCTATTGTATACGGTATGTAGAACTATCAGACGGTATTATGCGTTGATTTCTGATGTAGTTTTTCCTGGTTTATTTAGTAATATTTACTGAATCCATTTTCAAGACTTGAGATAAAATTAAGTCATTTTTAAAAGAAAAAAATATATATATGTCAGCAATGCAAGATTATTTTCAAATATAATCTTAATAATTTTTCAGAAATTTCATTATATTCGCCACTTTCTTGCCGTTTGAGTTTTTTTTTCGAACGAAGTTCTTTTACGCAGCTTAAACTGGCAGAAAAGGCGAGGTCACGAAAATCGCGTTATGCGTCGTCCACCAGGCGATCTTCACTCTCGTTCTCTTTCACTTTGTCCCTTTCTATTATATACGGGTGTGTGTTGGTTTTTTGCGTGCGTGCGAGTATGGAGATTCGAGCAGCAAGCATTGTGCGCGGTCAGCTGTATAAGCTCAATTCTAAAAACACGTGTAAATTTTATTGAATTTGAAAATTAGCGCGACGTTAGCACACTTCAACGAGTCTGATGATTTATTTTTTGTTTTTGTTGTTTTAATTAATTCATACGGGATTCGTATTTTTTTTGTTTTTACTTTAATTCATACGGGATTTATATATATATATATTGTGTGTCATTTTTTATCGTATACTTTATGAATGGCTTTATACTTGTATATTTATCAAAAAGTGAAAGGAATTCTCCTCTAGACACCACTTCTCTTTTTCTTTTTTTTTTTTTTTTTGATTTTCTATTACTGACCAGATAACTATTTAATTTGATGTAACTACACGATTGCGATCTGATCGTGCACGGTATTGTAGAAAAACAGATGTGAGCGAAGATTTTTCTGCATCTTTTTCGGTTACTTCGGTTTCGATTAAGTTTCTAAAGTACACTGATGGTAATGAGTTAATTACGAACTTGGGTGCCTTGGCACCGATTAAGATCCTAAAAAGCTATATTAAAAATAAAATTAGTACTTGGCAACTAGAAGTTAGGAAAATGCGCTAGGAAAAATCTTCGTATGTATTTTTTTTCTTTCTTTCGACGTATACGTAATTAAAACGTCTTAACCCGGATATAATCTTTAATTCACGGATCTAGTCATGATAGTTTTACACATCGCTCTTTAAAAATTAGTTGATATAGCATCTGGCCAACGTTGCCATTAAATTATAGTAGGCAATGTCCGCGATATCATCTTTCACTGTGAAGCATTAAAAGATATAATGAGCATAGTACTGAAAAATACATCCTCGATATTTAATATATATAACATGTTCGAAAGTTATTCGGCGTTTTCGTGAAATAACGAAGAGTGAAATAAGTTAAAAAAAAAAGAAAGTTTCAAGGTAAAAGGTTTTCTTCAAAATGCGCTTGAATTGAGAACTTTCTTAAAAATGAATTTAAAAAAAAGTAAAAAATAAATTTAAAAAAAAGTAAAAAATAAATTCGTTCTAGCGAAAGTACATTTCAGTAAGTGTGTATATAATTTTGCTTTTACTAAAACATAAGACATTAATGGCAATGCCAAAAAAAAAAAGAAAAAAACCAAAAAACGAACCTCGAAATTTGAAAATACTTGTAATTTTTCTGAATATAGTTAAATGCACCGTTTGAATGAAAGCGTGGGATTTTTTTTCTATGAAAATGGCGTGCTTTTTATGCTGCCTATTAGTGTTAGAAAATATGCGATGTACTCGTATTTATCGTATACGGTATCTTTCGAAAAATGGAAATATCCCAATTAAGGTAAAGGGGCGTTCGCGCTTATATTCGAAATTTCATTGCGATCGGAAGAACCATTTTTGGCTTTTACCGTTGTTTTTGCATCGCTATTGAAGTATTGTGTTTCGGTAAAAGTAAAATTATATACGCTCGTTAGAATATATTTTCGTTGTGAAGAAAAGAAATTATGTTTCACATTTCAGTTCATGTTTACGAAAAGATTATAAACGGATTTCTTCGAGTGCATTTTGAATAAAATCATTTAGCTTTAAAAGTGAAATACTTGTTTAATTTTCTATTTTTTAATGACGGTTGACACGAATAGGCAAGAATTTTATTCATAAACTAAAGTAAATGTATCAAATTTTTTATTGTAGAACATGTATTATAATTATTAATTAGATTTTTAAAATTATTTAATTACACCGACTTATTCCGAAATATAAATCTCAGTGGTATATTAAGTGTCGTAATTACAAAAAAAGATGAAACTATTCGATTTTACCGGTGCTTACATTTAGGCAGTCTATCAGTCGTTGCTATAGCCGTGTTGCTAGAACGCTTCTTGGGCCATGCGCAGGTTCCAAGTTTCATATCGATAAAAATTATGAGAAATCACCTGAAATTTTATATTAAATTACGAAAAAAAGAAATATATGTATGTACAAAGATATTACAGAGCCGCACTGCGCTTAATATTTATAGGTTGTGACGCAACGCATGACCGACTGCTTTTGTGTGGCCTTATTAACTACAGTCTCTGTTACCTTTGCACCTTTTATCCGTGTCGGTGCGTATATAATTGTTTCTGGATTGCCTATTTTATAAACCGTGTGTACATATCGTAATGTATTGCACATTTATCTATAGATATGTAGCGTGTATGTATTAGAAAAGCTGTAAGTTTTAATACCGTTTTATTATTAGGTTTAAAACAGGTATTGTCGCCGTCAACCCAGAATTATCCTAAATTCCAAAGCTGTAGATCGGTTGGGAAGCGTGTACAAAATCGGTTTGAAGATTTGAAAAAAACAAAAAAAAAAAACGTAACACAAACTAAGGGATAAAGCAGTTAGGCTGAATAAAAGCATATTTCATTAACCCTTGATCTGCACGTTCAACAACACCTACAAACATTAATATTAATGAATGCTTCGAATATAATGCTACATATGTTTATATACAGGCATGTATAAACGCGCGTAAATATGTATGTGCATTGCTTTGAGCGTGCGACTCTGTGTTCGCGTTTTTGCGTGTGCATTTATGGTACGAATAGAACAGTTTTGTCTTTAATTTTTACCTACTATGTATATATAAACAATTCACTTATAACAGTACTACAATACGCATGATAAAGGTTTAAGAATAATACATCGAAGTAGCCAAATATACGTAAAATAAATAATTTTTGATGACCCTTCGTTAAATAAGAAACATATGAAAGAAAAAAAATAATTACCAATTTGTGTTATTATTGTAAAAGTATATTATTACAAGCGCGACACATCGGTTCCGAGTTTTCTTCCGTAGTAAAATTATACCGTTTACCGTACACATAAGTTATAAAAAGAACCCCCCCCCCCACCCGCCGATCTAACAGGGAAGTATATTTCAAGTACTACATGGAAAAATATAGAGCATTGGATACGGTTTGAAAAATCATTTGTTCCCATAACAACACCGTTATAGGCGAGATTGATTACTTTTTAAAACTGCATCAAATCAAATTCCGACGAATATAAACGTGTGCCATCTTTGTGAATTCACACGGAATGGGGAGAACCTATCTAGTTATATTAATTCGCTGTTTTGTTTGAAGTTTAATATTGTAATTATTTTTCGGTGATATTTGAAATTTTAAAAATGTTATTTTCCTATCATAAATAATATCGAATCGATTAATATAGTAAAAGTGTGTATAAAACGGAAATTTTGTGCTGTCATGGGGACCCCATGTTTTATTATCATTATTAAACGTTAACATTGTGCACATTATTCTAGTTAATTATCTGGGATTTACAATTTCTCTTCGAGATTAGATTTTTAAGCGATACTTATAGTTGTAGTTGTGAGTAAAGAAACGAATCAAATCAACTAGTGTATTCGTCACACATGGAAAATGAGCATTTGACCGTGTTAGGAAATGTGTGTTTTAGGTGTTTTACGCCTTTTTTCTTTAATTTTTACCATTTCCCCCCACCGTTTTCTTGTATTTTTAGCACATTTCACACAATTTTCCTTAATTTTTCATTATCTTTGTCAGGTTTGTGTACTAGTTCGGCTCTCTCATCCAGTATTATAATTTAGAAGTGGCTCTAATTGTTAGCCGTTCTCCCGTATAAATCCTATGATTTCTTGGATGCTGTATATTTTGCTATCGGGGGTTCTGGGAGGTGGTCGAAGTTGGCTGCGACACAACCGGACGGCTAGGGGTTCGAAGTGGCGAAATAACGGTTAGATGACGTCATAGGATGGCCTTAGTTGTATTTTATCGAAAAATTGCGCCTATTCATCAATTTTTGCTATTTTCCATCATTTTCATGCGTTTTTAGCAGTTTTCACGTGATTTTCATTAATTTTTCACCATCTTTGTCAGGTTTGTACCGATTCGGCTCTCTCAACCAGTATGGTGACGTCATCTTGGTTTGTATTTTATTAAAAATGGCGCCTGCGACAAATGGGTATGCAACCTGCACACCGGGACGAAACGAATCATTTCTACCTACTTTCGGGTATGATATAGTTGAATTATAGGGGGTTTTCGCCAATGAAGTGTGGAAATTTAAAAGTGTATTTTACACTCGATAAAACAAAAAAAAAAAAAATATTCGAATAAAATATTTTCTACGGGGTAAATATTTTAAATCAAATGACTACTATGGTAATATGGAATTTTAATCAATTGTTTTCTATTACTTTTTACGGAGAAATAAAGAACCTAGCGTTACGTGACGATTTTGCCGTTTCGGTAGCCCGCGTTAAAGAACTTTGTTCAAAGAAATAAAAATAAAATTAAACAATAAGCAATTTGAAAGGTTTGCTAACGGATTATAACATTTTAGAGTCTCCTTTTTTCCCAAATAAACGCTATAGGCCGGCACTTTAGTACCGTTTTATTTTAAACATTCGCGAAGTAAAAAACAATTTTAAAAGTCCAAATACGAAGGAACAATTAGCTAGTACATATAAATATACATACATATATCTCCTTTAAATTCAGACAATATTGCTTATCTTTCTGAAGATGCCGGCATTCCCAAAAACATTTCTAGGATCCGTTCATTATAGACGAATTTAATGTTTGTTATTTATGTTTATAAATGCTCCATTACTTTTTTATCAGCTAATTAACAAACAGGTTATACGGGTATAATTAGAAAATATATGTGTACATTTGAAGTGATGAAATCGGTAAAAATTAAGCGCGCGCCAATTTTTGTGATTTACTAAATTTTCAATGAAAATTTAAAATCTATAAATTGTAAAACGTGAAATACGTAACCGAAATAATTATCAAATTGTGTGAGACCAGACAATTTCATTCAAGTCATTTCTAAGCATCGGTGAGACTGTTAATCAAAAAAGAAAAAAAAAAAAAAAGATCCTTCCTTCTTAAATTTTTTCCCCCGCATAATCGAATTTGTTAAATTGCAACTATCAGTGGTTCAACGAAATTAACGAGAAATCGGGACAAAAGCAGGGAGAAGTGGAGAATTTTCGGTCAGTGAAATGCTGTTCATAAAAAGCAGTATGTTTAGAAATCGTCTGGTTAGCCTTTCTTCGATTTTATCGCTTCTATTTATTCTGAAAGCATGGCGCCGGCAAATATTGCAGTGCTTTTGCCGAAACAAAAATTCCGCAGAATATCCCGGTTTTTTTAATAAACATGCGTCAGAGACGTAGAATTAAACGATACATACATTATATAACGGCTCTTTACACCACCACCTACGAATAAAAACAAAAAAATAAAAAAGACCCGCTTCTGCGGAATTTATAAAAGCTTCAACTTTTTTTTATTTTTCTCTTTTTTTGTCAGAAAATGAAAAAAACCCCCCCAAAAAAAAACAAAAACCAAAACAAAAACAAAAAAAAACATATCGTTAGATATCAAATAAGCTTTATCCGATATAAATGAATTCTGATTTTTAGCCGGTTTAATAATGCAGTTACTATTTGGCAGACATTTTTTTGTCGGAAGGGTCGGAACAATTTAACATATGAACGTGAGAAATTGTTAATTAAAACGCTCTTTCGAAAAATGTAGATTATCAAAAATCGTATGAAATTAAAAAGGGGGAAAAAAAGATAAACAAAACCAAAAAAAAAAAAAAAAAAAACATCCAAAGGTAGAATATGGATAATTTTACAACGATTTGAAAAATCACGTAGAAAATTTCATAACTGGATATCAAATAATTCATTAAACGCGCGAAATTTTAAAAAATGCGACAGACCTTCAATAAAAAACTAACATTTGCGAAGTGTGTAAAATTTTAAATGTAGCGCTTGGTTCATTAAAATATCGATATTCAATTTCAACCTTCCGTGCATTGCAGCAAAGAACAGCACACTAAACGAAAGAATACTTAAAATTCTTCATTTACGTAATCTATTAATGCTTTGATGAAGTATATTCTAATCGACGTATTATTCCGTTTGTGACATAAAAAAATCGCCGCTGCTTCTTATATAAAAACAATGAATACGACTGGTTTAAATTTTTATTCGTAACTATAGGTTTCGTTCGCGTCGTGAGAAAACTCGGGGTAATATTTAAAAAATGTCCTACTTCTTTTTTCTTGTTGAAAACTAATTTTGACTTGTTCTTGTAAATCGATTAGAATTTTGTCGTCATCATCTCGGTCGTTATGTAACTTTCAGAAAAGAAGGCGTAACGTTCACATAGGAATTTCCACAATCCACATCCTTGGTGACTGTTAAGTGTATTAAACAAAACTGAATATCTTAATTTTGGGGTGTATAACGCGAGGTAACATGTTTACACGTCTTTCTAAATCTGACAGATAAATTTCGAGAAGCATATTTTTTTGAATTACGATAAAGTAGCCCGTTTTGCAGAAGCTGGAGATTTTAACGTCATAACCGAAAAAGTTTGCTTAGGGTGCGCAGAAACTCAACTCGTTTCTAGTGCGGAAGCTCAAAAACGTAATAAACTTTTCGAAATCTGACCATAATTTTCCTCCGGGGCCCCGAAATTCACTTACATTCGGACGCTCTTCCTCATATGTCCTTATGGAATTTTACCACCAGTTCCGTCTGTAGCCGAGGCCATGTAAGATATAAATGAAGTTAAAAAGAGTTTGAAATCAGCCAACGGTGCAAGAATCGATAAAAAATGGGAAAAGGGGTCTAACAACCTTATAGAAGCATTCTTAGTTTATATTTAGCTCCGCGTAATGGCGGCGCGAAACATAAACGGTTTTTTCGAAGTTAATTCTGTACCTACAACTAGAACTCTAACAAATTTCGATTTTTTTTTTTTTTTTTCGAGAAAAAGTTACAAAAATTCCGGATTTTAGGGGGGACCTCGGATAATACGGATGGATCAAGTAAAACGAAGAAGATCAAGAACATAGCACAACAGGAAGAAATGGAAGAAGACGATCGGCTAGCTACAACGACAAGAGCAAGGCTCTTAAATACACGGATACCCGATTGCATACCAAATGTAAGAAATACTAATGTGGATCTGGAAAAACGTCCGGGAACTCATTAGACTGCTTAATGCAGTAAATGTGTCGAATATTTCGATAATAATTTTTTGGCGATTTACCTATGTTGCAATACCTGCTAATAACACGATATATAAGAGGGAGGGCGCCTCTTGTTTTGGTAATTGGAAAGAATTCGAGCATTATCACTATGAATTACTGTCGGCTTAAATTTTTTAAATCGCTTTTTTTATTTTTCCTGTAAGGGTAATTTTTTTTTTTTTTTTTTTTTTTTTTTACGAACAGCTTTCCGACCTACATTTAAAACATCTCTGAAATATAGGTTTTTTTCCCCCTTTAGTTGATTTTAATTTGGTTTTTCGCTCGTTCGCTAGTTCGCTCGTTCGCTAGTTCGCTCGTTTTTACCGGAACCACATCCACCTCCTAATTTACGTTTCACTTTCGTAGCGTTGCCGCTTTCTCAGCCAGACTCCTATTTGATGCTTGAATTCTCAAGCTTTATTTTGTAATATTCTATCTGATTCAGCTTGCGGTATGCTATATTCTTTAGCAACTTCATCCAACGGATTCGTATACACCATTACCTAGTTGACGATCTAGGTCTGTACCAGGTGCTTTACTCGGATAATATAATTGAAACGGCAGCTTTACTATATCTTAATATAATACTGAGACTACAACTGTGTACTTTCCATTCTTTTTAAAAACTTTAACATTTCTTTGTTTTCTCGCAAATTTTTTGAAAAATATTTTTCTACATATATATGCGCTGCTTTTTATTCAATTCTAAGAGTATTTGCCCACATTCGGATGCGTATTTATGCTTTCTAGTTATCGTTTATTAAATCAACGAGTCACTATGAAAACTGGATATTACCTATAAGTGTAGCGCGTTATCATCGGTAGAATTAGTTAAATACTTTCTCAAATGAGGACACACGTATCGTCACTATAATTTAGTTAATTGCGGAAAGTTATGCTTACGCTTCTTAACACAAATATGCTGCTTGCTCCATATAGTGTGTTTTTTTTTTTTTTTGGGGGCACGTCAACTATATACATTAACCGGACGTAAACGAAATTTTCGAAAGTGTCAATGTGCCGCTGCGGAATATTCTATTCGAACAAAACCCAATTAACTAACCAACTTTTCCATATAACGTTTAGCAACGTCTTTTTTAGTATACAAACACACAAACACGTACAGTTGTAAATTCTTTTGATTACCATACATATTGTTATTTTTTAACTACAAGTTTTCAAAAAAATACTATTTATTAAGTAAACTATAATATTCTCATAAAAATGAAGTTGACAAATTGAATCCTGTTAATAAATGTTAGCGAAAACTGCTCTACAAGCAGCTTCGCGAACATTGTGCGAATGTTGCAGCATGCGGCTGAGAAGACACGTTAAAAAAATAAATGAAAAGTGAACGAAATTTAACGCTAAATACAACAGTTGTATCAAATGTCAAAAGGAAAGAAAAAAAGTCGGATTTCACGTTTCACGAGTAAATTAAAAGTTAATATTAACTTTAGGAAGAGTATCCCTCTTCCTTTTTCTTCTTCTTTCGAGTGTAACTGCACTCTGTACACTTTCCGATTCGATACCCCGATTGCCTCTAACCGACGTTCGGAATTTCGCTTCCGCCGCTATAGTACTCATGCGACAGTTGACTTTCCATTTACTTCCCTATAGTGTTTTTTCTTCCGATTAGGCGACCGAATTCTATTGTTCCGGTCACAATGGACTTCTAATACCGATTCCGTTTAAAATAGGCCTTCTTTTCGTTATTTCTGCGGTGCAAGCTATTCGAAATGTGTGTGTCGTCAGTTCCGCATTTCGAAACTCTGCCAGTATATGTGTCGTAAAAAGTATCAGAACAACCGGGTCCGCAATTTAACATAGGGTGGAATTCGACTAATAATTTTTTCCTCGCTACGAACCTATTGTTTCTCTATTCCGTTTCCGGATCTTTTTATAAACCTCGACTGGAAGTTTATTTAATGTAGTTTCATGAGAACGGCGAAAAAAATTCAAGCCGGGAACTTGCAGTTGTCGGAGACTGAAAAATGATAAGAGCCAGATGACCGGGTATTTTCGAATGAATTTTAAATGATTTGTGTGCAATTTGTTCGTTGTTAATACAATGATGCAGTAAATTTTTCTTTAGCGACTCTACGAAACGTGACCAACGAAGTCTTTTGCATCAATCGTTTAATTTTTTGTCAGATTACGGTTACGGGTTTTCCTGATTGTAATGTAGTTTTCCTTGTAATATTGGCCTTGTGCAATTGATACACTGAAGACTTGGTAGTACTCATGTTGAGGATTTGAACTTGACAAAAAGTCGTTTAAGCAAAGGTCGTCGAGTTTACAATTTGCATAGAAAAATCGAATGAATCAGAAAAAAACGCTTCCGTGTTTGTAAGACTAAAAATCCGAGTTTCGGCAAAACGCCTAGCGATAATAATTGTTATTAATTATTGATAAAGTTAGTGTGAAAAAATATCTGTTTTTGGCATTGGACCACCAGCAGCGAAGGAAACTACATTATATTTTAGCCGATCGGGCGCGGAGGAAACGAAAGAAATCCAATAAAAGGAAATTACCGATAGGGATGAGAAGGAAAGGATATTAACGAGTAGGAGAAACATCCTAGGGTTAACATGGCTAATTAGAATGTCCATCTGTAACATTCGAAGAGAACTGGCACTGTACGGGGATAATAGGGAGATGAGGATGAGCGAAAACGCGTTGGGAGGCCGAAAGAATGAGTCAAGGTACTTCAGTGAAAGCGGAACGTCGAAGAGAAGAAAATAGTGTGGAAATCAAGGATACTGGGAAAAGGTTAGTTTTTTTTTTTTTTTTTTAAAGGGTTTGACATTAGCCCTAAAAATAGAAGGGGGGAGAAAATAAATTTCTATTCTCACGCGCTTAGGGACAGTGGATAAAAATAATTCAAGGGCGGCAGCAATAACAAGTAGAAGAAAAATATAGAATATAAGAAGCACGGATAAAGGGAGTAGGGATATCAAGTTTTAATAGGAGAAAAATAGAAGGACATCTGCCCGATAGTGAAGGCCGCACATTCAAATAAAATGTTATCATCACCACAGGGAACAGGTGACAGATAGCAGTGATCGAAGAGCGTTCGAGAGAGGACAAAAATATCAAGAAAACTATGGGCAATGAGAAAGAGGTGGCTAAATTTAGAAGGGGATAAAAGACGGCAGAATTATAAAAAGAATAAAAATTGAGCCATAATTTGGAATGAGTGACTGAGGGAAGTATTACGGGTTGAAAATGCGCCCAAAGCAGAAAGGTTAGATGTGATAGCTTGTAAATCACTTTTTTAATGGAAAAGCAGTGATGCGGAAGAAACAAAGAGAACAATTTAACGAAAGGAGGGAAGTTTAAAAGACCTAAAATCTAATTGAAGGCAAGACGGAAAAAGGCAGAGCCAACTCCGCTTGACCCTTGGTAACCGTCAGTATAGATATAGTGGTGTATGTAGAGGAAATGGAGAACCTAAATAACATTGGACAATTCAATTTTGGCGACATGTTGAGGGACGGATTTAGAAAAGATTGGTAGAGATTAAAGTAATTAGAAAAACTGAAAGAGAAATAAGAACGTTTATCACGACTATAGATAAAATAACAGAAATAGGGGATAAAATCGGAATATGTTTTAGAGCAAAGTCGCCATTTATGAATTTATGAAGGATGGAGGAGTACGAAGAAACAAGTGACGACGAATAAATAGGTAGGCGTTTAATCAAAAAGCGGATATCTACGAATATAAAGCAACGAAGATATATATTTTAAATGCGATCTAATTTTAAAAGAAGAAACCCGGAAGAATTGCCATAAATAAAGCAACAGCAGTCCGAGACAGAGCGGATAAAAGATTTATAAAACAAGGGTACGATAAAAGGGGCATCCCCCCCAACTAGTATGAGAAAGACCGTTAAACAAACTGAGCTTTTTAAGAGAGGATAGGTACAGATGGTTAATGTGATAGACGGCCTACAAGGACGGTTCCTAAACAGGGAATTTAAGGTAAGACTAATCAAAGAAGGATCAAATGGACGAAGAGTAAAGACAACGGGCGAGAATTTAGGGGGAGAAATAGAGAGATGAATATTAGAAAGAGCATCTTCTGGTAACGCTAGTGAGTTTTGGAGACGAGAGTTAGCTTGTGATTTACGACGAGAAAGGGCAGGATTTTTTAGCTTTTCAGGAGGAAAATTACGATTGGAAGGACATTGGGAGAGATTATCGAAAGGAAGAATAATAAAGGAAAAGATCAGGGGTCGCAGTTTAGAATGACCGGTTAAGGATAAGAATTGAAGATTACGCAGGGAGTTTTAAAAGATCTCTTTCTCATGCTATAGAGGTCCGGTTAAAAACCGAGTTGATAATGATTTTCTCTTGCAAGTTGAGCAGTAACAAGAACATCGATCGGCGGATTTCTTCGTCCTGAGCTTTTAAATTTACTCCAATTAGGAGGCTACCGTGTTTTGTACAAGCTGCTCGGTCGATGATTTGACATTTCCGAAAATATTGCTATCACACTGCGATGCGCGATATCTGTTCAAGTACTAGAACGGAGATGTATCGGAATTACACTCTGAAGCATTACCTTTTTTTTTTGTAACTTTTTAACTTTATTTTATTCTTATATATATGTTCACAAAACATAAAATATTTTAAAACTAATTTATGGACGCATTTTTGAATTAAAAGCTTCTTTCCATAAAACTTTGCTTTTCAATACCGAACGCAACAAAAATGTAGAGGTCCTTCGAATTCGCTTTCTGGATAGTTCGAAAATGTTTTCAATGACTGCACATGTTGATTTTTATGAGTGTATATTTCTATGCGTTTTTTATTAGAAAAATTATACTTTAGGTCAGCTTTATCTATACCGGTTTATTCATTGTAAAAACAAATAAAAAGCGTCTTGTAATTTTACCTGGGATCAGCTGTGTTTTTCAACCAATTGGAAATAATTTCCGACTAAATCACTGCGAAATATAATAGTAAGGGTATACTGCATATAAGGGGATGTGTACAAAATGTGTACAACATATTCTCATTCACCAACAAATATGTAAATACGCAAAACATTTAATATCTGCATATGAATAGGCAAAGCCCTCCTTTGTTTATTAACCAAACTTCTTTTTCCTTTTTTGTTTAGTAGCTATTAAATAGCAGTTTTTTTTCTTATTTAAATATAAAATTAATATAAAAAAATAAAAAATGAACTGTTTGTTACCCATATCTTTGATTCGTTCATGTTTTTTTTTTTTTTTTTTTTTGTCTTATATATACTTATACTGCATGCGTAGCGCATGATTTTAGAACCGCCGTTATGTGACTGCCCGCTGATCAGCTGAGAGCCAAGTCCGATGCCTCTTTTTTTTACCTATTCGTTCCTCGCCGTTTCTAGGTATCTGCTATTACGCGCTCGTCCGTTTTGCCGACCATACGTTTTATTGCTTTGCACTACCAATATTGACGCCACCGGCCCCCCGTACGCAAAGACTCTACCAGAGCTGATAATCGACGACGTTCGAAAATCAAAAAACATCACTAAAGGCAGAACAAATTATCCTTTAGATCGTCGTCGAAAGATCGCGCCATCAACTCTGATTCGTATCATTTTGAAAATATTAAAATTCATTTAAAACTCGCGAAACTGAATTTCGATTTAATGGCCCAAAATGCCCCTAGTGTACAAATTTCATCCAAATCGTTAGAGCCGTTTCCGAGATACGTAAAATAAATTTATATATATATATATATATATATATATATATATATATATATACAATTATTGCTCGTTTAAAGATATTAGATTTATTTATTTATTTACAAATCGCCAGTATAACAGCCCGAAGGCTAATTACTGTACAGCATAGTACGTGTATATATATATATATATAATTAAAAATACGAAATAAATAGGGAAATTAACACATATACACTATATACGCATCTATCCACACACACACATACACATATCGTACTATATATATCAAAATAATTTACAAATAGAATCATAACCGTCTTTCGTCAGCCTAATTTTAAAATACAGTAATCATCGTTGTATGTTTTCCGTTTAAAAGAGTATTTCGTGAATTATCACGCGTCTGTATCTTACGATAACTTTTACCACATCGCGAAAAAAAAAAACCACCAAATTTACGCTGTCAAAAACTAAATTAACCGATTTTTATCAGCTTCTCCATACTTGTGTATTTATTATTAGCAACGATTATGCAATAAGACAAGCTTTTTTCATTGCTTAAAAACCAATCGAGTTTACCAGTTTTGAAGCGGCGAACCATATCTATTCGATAAATTGTATTCGTTATCACTAAGTTCATCCGGAACGGCTTTGTTCAGTAATTTTTATATAATTCAGGCGAGGATGTTGTAGAAATCTTGAAATATTCCGCCTTATTTTGCAAAAATAAGGAGATTCCTCTTTTAAAGTTTTCAGTTTTGCTTGCTGGCGTTAAACGTTATTTTTTGCTTTTTTCCCATTTCATTATATTCCGTTTTCGGTGTGTATCAAAACGGTGCACATTTCCTGCTTTAATAATGAAACGGTTTAACAGCAATCTTTATGAAAAAAAAAACCAAAAAAAACGAAGAAAACCGCGAAATGTTTTATCGGCATTTGTGAAAAAAGGGATTTTAATATTTTTATATTATCTTCGTTTTCGATTATTAAAGGCACTTTTGTTAAAAATACGGAAAATAAACTTAGTGTGCCCACTCTCGTTTATTAAACTCGGCAACGACGGGAATGGAGACAAAATCGGAGACAAAAACGGAGACGGCAGCAACGTAATGCCGAACAGAAAATAAAATGCGGCGAACAGGTGCGCGTTAATAAAGATAAAAGGGCCGCTCTTGCTGAAAGTTTTGATAAGAGCGTTTCTTTTGAAGACGTTCAAGAAAGTCAGCTGGCGACTCAAACAAAGGCCAGATGCTGTCGACTTGCGCCAACGTTCAGGCCGCTCGTAAAAATTATTCGGAAGCGATCGTCGCACAGCTTTCAGATAATAATCGACCTTAATTGGGACTGTTCGTCGAGTACCGCAAAATAACCGGTAGCGCCCGAATTTCTAGAAAAAAATTCGTCTTATTCGAAATATTTCGTCGTTTTACGCGTTATTCGCGAAATTCCGCTAATCAGATAGACCCCTTCGACTGCGTAGCGATGTAATCGAAAATAGCTTTCGACCGACAGCCAATTTTTTGCATAAATTCGACCGTTCCGTTGCCAACTCGAATGTAAAACGACCATCTGTTTTCCTTTTTGGCGAATATTTTTACTGAAGTACGGTGTCAAGCGATTTGATTACGCATCTAAGCTCTTTCCTTAACGACGAGTAGCCCTTCCAGGAAATACAAAAAGGATCACTTGTTTTTTTTTTTGTTCTTTTTTTTGTTTTTTTTTTTTTAATAAAGCTGAACAGATGAAACATTTGAAAAGGAAACAATTCGACAAAAAAAGAAGAATATTCGCACATAAAAAGTGTTTGTGTAATCATATCAGAACTGATTATAAAATATTCAGAGTTTCGATAAGACCAATTTAAATTATCGGGCAGACCGGTTGGGTTTCGATGAAATGAATTTAAACTGGATCCTGCACTGCTGCTATAGATGATTTCGGGGATAGTGTGCGATTCCGAACTGCTTCTAATAGCGCTGTTAGTTACGCTGGTCAGTAGTGCTATGAATGGTTTTGGACGTGGTGCAGCGTCCCAAACTGCGAGTAGTGTATGATAGTGCGTCCGGACCAGTGTTCACTTTGTCTGGGGTGGGCACTCTGATTGAGTGGCCGTCAGCTCATTATCAAAACCGATAATCAGCTTTCCTAGTTAGTAATCGGTTGAATTTAATAGTATACAAAGGAGAATATTATTCGCAGGTGGCGCGGCATCCCCGTGTACGTTGAGCAAGTTAGCTGTCGCATCGTTCGCGCGCAAAAATGTTGGTTGACATTCGTAATATATAGTGTCATGAGCCTACAGTTGAGTAACGTAAATAAAATATTGATTTTGTGATTGGAATTCTGGTTTTACTATGCTGTGGGAAATGAAAAACATGGATTAAATTTTATATTCGTTATTTTATTTCTTATAGATCAACCCACAGCATAGTATTTCGTATATATATATATATATATATATATATATATATGTATTTCTCTAGTAATGTTCGGACCGAGTAAAGGTAGCTGATTAAATGGTTCGAACGGTTGGGAAGTTGGAATCTAATTCCAATGTCGTACCAACACAATTATAATAACGTAAAATTAACTAAGGCTAGACGTACTGCCCGACTAAAAAGACGTAATTTTGCCAAAATTACGTAAGTGATAAGTATGATGTGTCGATGCGACTGGTCGGGCAGTAGCGACAGCTGATCGACTACCTGGGTTTTCGCGAGTCTTTCGGTTAATCGGCGATTTAGTCAATTTTAGTATCCGTTCTGCTGTAAAAGAGTTACCGTTATCGAAATGATTATGTGGTCGGCGGACCCGCATCAATTTTTAAATTAGATCTATTTTTGCTGGAAGAATTTTATATATAGTTTTATTAATTGCTGTTTGTCGTCGGTTCTTTGAGGAATATTCGTTTTTTGTTCGATAATATGGTGATATTAACATACTAGTCATCGAAAAATCAGGTGTTGGAACATTCATTAGTATATACATACATTATTTTGTTAACAATTATATTTCATTTCTAACATTCGCCGCCGTGAGATAGCTAGATTTTAGCTTAAAAGGCTTCTTACTCATGAGCCATTAAGAGTGAGCACACGATAATAGTAAAAAGTAAAGTAAGTCCGATACCCTTTAGCAGGGCGTCGGGTATTGTGTAATTAAGCTTTTCATAATGTACTAAGCCTAATGGATCTAAAGAGGAAATATTAGGGCCAATTCCTTTCTATTTTGGGATCCGCCCCTTTACCTTGCCAGATTTCTCCGGTATAACCAATATTCAATTTCAGATTAGGTATAAAGCTGGGAACGATTCGGATCTGGAACGAGACAAGTTTCGAACCCGTCTCCTCTGGTTTAGTAGCTAAGCGCCTTAACCACTAGGCTACCACGCTGCCTATGGTGCAATAGTGCATACTATTTTTTGTCGCAACCTCTTAGGAAAATTTTGGGGGTATGCCGAACGACAAAAAGGAATACAATAAAGCGAAAACTGTTCAGCAGTTAGTCATATTCGCACGAATATTCCGGCCGTTGAATCGATTATATTATCCTTTTGTTTATCGTCTGGAAGAACGGGGTTGGTCGCTACTGCCTAATTCGGGACCAGCGCGTTTTCCGCAGACACGTTTCGTTGTGATACGTTTCGCCACTGGAAACACAGTATACCAAAAGCCTTCACCGCTGACGATATAATAATAAGCAGGCGCTTGTTTCTAAAAAAAAAAAAAAAGTCGAGAGATAATTTTTAATATCGTTTGTCAGGCGTTAAATTTCTATCATTTGTTCATTCGATTAGTAGTGTTCAATGAACACCTACAAACATAACAACATTTTATGAAAAAATCGTTACTAAAATTTCACGTTAGAATGCGAAAGTTTAAAGTGAAAAGTTACTATAGAGGTAGAAGAGGATGCGTTTAATTACGATTAATTTCTTCCAGAGTAATTTATTCCGCTTTAAAATGTTTTCATTGTAATAAAATGTTTTCATTGTAATAAAATGTTTTCATTGTAATAAAATGTTTTCATTGTAATAAAATGTTTTCATTGTAATAAAATGTTTTCATTGTAATAAAATGTTTTCATTGTAATAAAATGTTTTCATTGTAATAAAATGTTTTCATTGTAATAAAATGTTTTCATTGTAATAAAATGTTTTCATTGTAATAAAATGTTTGTTTATGATTCGATAAGAGTTCGTTAAACACTAACCGAATGTTCCATAATGGTTAAATATGTACTCTTTATATGTCAAAAAAAAACTTTATTAAGTAAAACGTGTAAATACTATGAACATAGAAAAATTTATCGATGAAAATTAACGACTAGTTTCGGACAGCTTGGTTCATTGTCTAAAACTAGTCGGCAATTTTAATTTTTGAATACTAAACTTATATGTTATAGCTGAGGGTTCGGATTTATATGCACTAAAAATATATGTACATCAAAATATGCACAAAAAATTTCATAATAAATAGTGCATATTCAAAAAAATAAAATTAATTTTTTTTCTTTTCCGCATAACATTTTTGTTAACATTCCGCATTTTCTTCCATTGCATTAATTTACATAAAAACGAAAAAAAAAAAAAAATTAAATTATAAATCTAAATTTAAAAATTTAACGATAAATTAAAAGTTTTACAAACGTTAAGAGAAAAAGGGAAAAAAACCTACGCGACCAACATAGGGGACTTCCCCATTTTTTCCCAAGTTGATTACACGAGTAGTAAGTTTCTATTTGCGGTAATAACTAGAAGTGAGAAGTCCACGCGATGCTCGTATACGTGTTAGCGGTCGGAGATGGTCGGCAATTGTGCCAGGTATATCTCGTAGCTGTACGGAAATCCTAGAGTTGATTGGTTGAGACAAGCTCGAAACTGCTCACTAACTCAACTAGCAAGCATCGACCGGTACGGAACAATAGAAAACAAATCCACTATAGCGAGAATGGTTAACGGGGTAAGTGTTGTATCGTTGTGCTGAAAAACCCCCCGTTGTTCTTCAGCAGCTGTCCGTAGAACCGTCGATTTTAACTATCCTCGTATCGATATAAGACAATTTTACCGTAATAAGACGCGACGGAAGAGGAGGCTCGTCGTCTATGGGGAAAGTGAACGCAAAATCTTCAAATCTAAAATGTCGCCGTTTCACCTAAAATTTGTACCGCGTCGATGTGTGCTGCATTCAGTTAGCCGGACGGCCGAACCTAAGACCTATACTAGTCGATATCCGGAAGCAAGTCGGTTTACGTCGATTTCAAACATCAAACATACACAGAATACTGCTGCACGCAGCCTCACCGTTGCTCGAACACGAACGTGTAACGAAGTCGATTAAAAGGCGATCGTTCATGCGATAGGACGGAATTGTTGTTGCTCGTCATTTCGAACGCGCACATTGGCTGATCGGTGAATTCGGTCGTTTAGATTAGCGACCGTTAATGTTTCGGCATTAGCCGTTATCGTCGGCTCTCTCGGTTATTATCGCCGCGTTACCGCTATTAACATTACCGTAAGCGGTGTGAAATCGAAATTTCCCCGAGCACTCTCTCATATCGAGACAGCGTCGGCGTTTTTAATAACTCAGTTAGCGTAAGTAATTCGCCGGTATTATCGTCGGGCCTGCTTTCGGACGAGAGAACCTGCGGGCGTTGCAGGGCAGTCGACGACGATGCACTGGATGCTGCCAGCTCCGGATGATAGAGCACGTATTTCTATTTGGAGCGTGAAGCGCGTATTCGCGGTTAATCTAAACTTTCTACCACGAAACGAGACGTGAGCGAAATTTCGAAACGTTCGCACCGAATTATTCAGCGCGCTTCCCGGCCCGATCCGATTCCGGAGCCTGGCGAAAATCAACGTGAACCGCGAAATCTTTTGTAGCCCGGTAAAAATCTGCCTCTTTCGCCGCCATCGCCGGCCCGAACTTGGCAAATTCCGACTGTCGATAGTTCTTCTTCCCGCAAATACCGGCCGGAATTGTCAGTTAAACGTTAATTGCGTTCGTTCGTTTGCGTCTCGGTGCGCGATTTTCATCCTCGAAACGGAATTTCCATGCTGCCCGTTCGTGGCTTTTTTTCTTTTCCCAAAAAACCGCTAATTAGTCTTCGCCGCCAATCGTTTTTCTTTCGCCTTCGAATTTTAACGACCGCTACCTATCTCTCTTGGTTTTCCCTACTTTCCTGTACGCATTATTTCTGAAGCAAATAGTCACGTCTGTGAACCTTTCTGGTTTTCTTTTTGTTTTTCATTTTGCCAATATATCGATTTTATTTCTCTTCTCTCGGCAACACAGCTAAATGTGAGATGCATCCCCCGCGCTGAACTTTTGCCGGTTACTTAATGTAAGTTGTTCTTGAAAAAATTCACTAGTACAGGTAGAGCCGAATAGCGAACGTTGAACATCTCTCTATATATGTTGTTAATTTTTCCTTCTATAAAATTCCGTCAAAATTATTAATAAATTTACACTCGAAAGATCGCGAATACTGCGCGTCCATTTACGAATTCCGTCTTTCGACTTGATAAATACGACTTTCGATAAGTTCTGAATCTGGTATATCTCTTTTATCGTTCGATCAACGCATCTATTGCAAGCGGATAGCAGTGTTCGCGAAGAAGGGTCCGTTAATTTACAGTTTTTATACCGGTGCTCCTATTCTTCTAATAACCGGGTCTTTCGATTTTTTTTTTTTTTTTTTTTCATTATGCTAAGGAGTCCACGCAAATTTGACGATGCAAGAACATCTTTAATCCCTATGGATTAAATTCAGTTCTTTTCCTTCAATCTTCATTCGGACAGAAATATGTGCGTACACATTGTTTCGTAGGCGTTTCGGAAAAAATTCTTCGAATAACAATCAGTAGCGTTTACGAATCGAAATTTGGCTGCACAAAGAAAAAAGCGGTGGACCGTTTGCGTAATTTCTATATAAATAATAGATGTCGTTCGCGACTTATTAATACCAGTTGTGTTATCTTTAAAATGTTCTTGTCTCGTTCCGGATCCAAGTCGATCCCAGGCATATACCTAATCCGAAATAATTGGGTACCGGAGAATTATCTGGGGGAAAGTAAAGGTGGATAATGCAAAAGTAGAAAGGAACTGGCTCCGATATTTTCATCAGATCCCCATTAGGCTCAGTACAATTACGAAAAGCTCAACTTCACAATCCATGATACCTTATCAGGGTTATATGGGACTTACTTTACTTTTACTTTATTTATCTTTAAGTTTATCTCTCTTTTCACACGACGAACTCGATATTTTCAAACTTTTTATTCGGTTTTTCTTTTTTTTCTTTTTTTTTCTTTTTGGCCAAATTATTAATATAAAAATTTGAATAACACTTCAAGCACAGTCTACAATAGCAAAACATGAACTGAAATTCCTATTCCAAGGGGATTTTCTTTACTAGCACTTCTATCGTAATTTAAAAATTTTAATTATTCCTATAAAATGTATTTTTTTTTTTTAATCAAATGTTACTAATAATACACGGAATAATTACTAAAAATTGCCTAAATGTTTTTAAAAAAATTAAATTTTTTTACCATAAAGAATTATTTGCAATATGACGTTTTCACATAATTAATACGTACAAGATTATTCGGCAGTTCAATACTACGGCTATGGTATGCAGCTGTTTCCGGCTAACTTGACTTTAAATTTGTACTCTCTCTCTCTCTCTCTCTCTCTGTCGAAAGCTTTTTAAAGTTTAGCGAAATTTCGAAAGATTTTACTTCTTTGTTACCCTTTTTCAGCAATCCATTTTTTCTTTACTCCGGTAGCGGAACAACTGTAGATTGATGGGTCGGGAATGGTGTACATTTACATCCATACAAAACTAGGCTAGGACTCCATGTGACAGAAAAGCTTTTATGTCGCTAAGGTAGAGATTGGCTACCAGACAAGACCAGGTGTAATGAAGTTGTAGCTGATAATCTAGATTCCACAATACGCTGGACTGCATACATGAGATATACGGAATTTAGGTTAAGTATTTTGATCGTTTTGGTAATTAAGTTCTCTTGTAAACATCGGCTACTGCCATTGATAAAGAGAAAATGGCCGTTACTGATCGTCAAACTTCGGTCGGCGACGCGGCGTAAATAAGAAGAAATAATATCCGGTCAGTGCAGGAAGTAACCAACTCTTGCTATCATCCAAGTGAGTTTAGGTTCAATATAATAGTCCGTGTAATACTCCGCGTGATCTGGCATGTTTAGATTTGGACCCGTTTATAGTCTTGCGGATTGTACTATTCATTTATTGTACGCCTGCAGAAGTAGTTAACTCATATAGGCCAATATCAATACTACCAGCGGTTGCTAAACTCTTAGAGAAATTGTTACTGAAACGTTTACTACCACTAGTTGGGAAACACCTTCCACTTCATCAGTTTGGATTTCGTAAAAAACATTCCAAAATCGACCAAGTGCATCGGGTTGTTGCAGTAATAAATAGGGCTCTGGAAGAAAAGAAGTATTGTTCTGTCATCTTCTTAGACATTGCACAAGCATTTGATAAGGTATGGCATGAAGGCCTAATCTTCAAGTTGAGTCATTTGCTGCCAGGTAACCTATGTCGACTGGTTAGGTCGTACCTAACAGATCGGAAGTTCAGAATTAGTCATGAGGATGCTAAATCAACATTTTACAATATACAGGCTGGAGTTCCCCAAGGGAGTGTCCTTGGACCTCTCTTGTACCTTCTGTATACACAAGATTTGCCTGCAAAGGATGATAGTACCACCACCGCAACATTTGCTGATGATACCGCTTTAATGGCTGTCGACCAGAATCAGGGTGATGTTACAAACAAGCTTCAGCAAAGGCTTGATTCGGTGTATAAATGGACTAGAAGGTGGAAGATTATGCTGAATGAGCAAAAATCCATCCACATTCTCTTTACACTACGTACTGCTAGTGATCAATACCGCATATATCTTGGTAATCAGGCGATTCCACAAGCTGATCCTGCAAGGTATCTAGGTATGCACCTGGATAAACGTATGTCGTGGAAAGTTCACGTCAAAATGAAAGTGCAACAAATTAAAACCAAAGTACGACAATTGTACTGGTTAATCGGCAGACAATCCGTACTGGAGAAGTCCTGCAAACTATTATTGTACAAACAAATCATTAAACCGATTTGGACGCATGGAATTGCCTTATGGGACTGTACTGCGCGTTCCAATCGAGAAATGATCCAGCGGCGTCAAAATATAATCTTACGTGCAATTGTAGATGCAAATCGATATTCATGTAATGATGATATTCATACGGATCTCCAAATGGCTACCGTCAACAATGTCATTAAGGAGTTTGCTCAGATACACGAGAAGCGTTTGCATTATCACGTAAATGTGGAAGCAATACAGCTGCTAGATACCGGCTATAATACCAATCGTCTCAAACGCAGACATCCATTAGACTTAGTGATCTAAATATATTTTTATGGGGTGAAGTCACTGGACTTATACTCCAAATAAGATTTAATTGTTAAACATTTATTATTATTGGTACTTATTTAATTTAACGGTTAAGATTGTACCTTTATTATTAATATATATAAAAAAAAAAAAAAAAAAAATAATAATTTTTGTATGATATTTATAGATCCTTGAGCTTCATCCTATTTAACCTATAAAGTATTTCGATTTTTAATATTAGAGTTCCAATTAAAACATATGAGTTTTATCCCATGTAGATGATTTTGTGGTTTATAATAGTAATAACTGTTTAAATAGACCCTGTTAGAAAAGATCAACGTTCTGTATCCGTATGTAATAGGGCGATTTGTAGACTTGGCTTAAATATTTATCCCAACAAGTCTTTATTTATAAATTCCCGAGTACACCTTATGACATATAAGGTATCCGTGTCCAAATTAATAAGAAGCACTTTCTTACTTCGACGTTCATTTTTGAACACTTGGTTTACTTGAACGAAACATATACAGCACCTTCATATGATCAAGCTTTCAATATTATTAACTTTCTCGAGCAGATGAGTATTTTTATTGTTCCGAAATTACTTTTCAAGACGGCATTCCGTTACAGATTAATTTGAATTTTTACGGATCTGCTGTAATCGTATATATATATATGGTATACTTGACACTTATTCCTGATAATTTTTGTTCATCCCAACTGGTTAATTTTCAAGCAGAGGTGACGATTCCTTCTTTTTTATTAAGAAAAAATATTTTAGCCGGGAGATCTCAGTTTAAATTTGTAATTATCAGCGTCTCTTTTAGTTTTAAGAGGCTATCTTAAAAGTGATTACTAATCAGAAATTCAGATTCCTCTAAAATGTTATTACTAGCTAGAAGAATTCTGCATTACTCTAAATGTAATTCTGCTCAGTTCTTTTTTCTTTTTGTAAAGTGGTCGATAGTCATTTAATGGTAATCTGGAGTTGGCATCCTAGCAGCATTATCTACACGAAAAATGTGGACGAAAACGTAATTTACTGGCCACTAAACCGTCGCCTATCCATCCTGGTCTATTTAAAAGAAGGCAGCACAAGTGTTGCTATTATTCACACATTATGATATACCGGACAATCGAAAACCGTATGCAAAATGTATTCTTCACTCATTGACACCAATATATCCTTAAATAGCACAGCTGTTGCTCGTGTTAATTTGCTTTCGTTATCTCGGTATCCTTCTCGATAGTCGTCTGACTTTCTCCGAATATATCAAATATCTTTCCTCCTCCTCTACTAAACGGTTGAACCTGCTGAAGGCCCTGTCTCCGACTAAATGGGATGGCGACCCTTTCATTCTCATTCTTCTATATAAATCCATCGTCCGCTTCAAGCTTGATTACTGTTCGTTCATTTATGCCTGCGCTTCCAAGTCCCGTCTTTCTAAACTTGATGTGATCCAAAATTCTTGCCTTAGACTCTGTCTCGGTGCTCTTAAATCCTCTCGTATTCCAGCATTGCTTGGTGAATCGAATGCTCCTCCCCTGTCTATTCGCAGATCTTATTTGGGCTATTGCTTCCTTGCTAAACGTCTTTCTCTCTCATCTTCTTCTCTCATTTTTTCCCACCTTTCAATTTGGCGCTTTGTGCCTAGGAAAATTCCTATCCTGTCCCTTATTTCTCTTCGTCTTAGTTCATTTTGGCCGTATACAATTTCCTTTAATAGAGTCTGCCTTATTTCTCCTTTAACTTCAGCGATCTTTGCCATCCCCCTTAGAGTATTTATTTCGCCTACACTTGCAAAATCTCTCCCTCCAGCTGTAATTAAGCAGGAATTCCACAGTATTGTCAATTCTCTCTTCCCTTCTCATGTAAACATTTTCACTGATGGTTCTAAGGGGCCTGATAGGGTTGGTGCTTCTTTTATTCTTCCAGATTATAACTCCTCTGAATCCTTCTGCCTTCCTTCTTTCTGTTCCATATTTACAGCCGAGCTAATATGACTTCTTTCTTCCCAGTTTCTGATCATATCCGACTCCATGAGTGCTCTTCAAGCCATCTCTTCTCCTCTTCCTAATCATTCCTGTGATTTTACTATTCTCCGCATACGTTCTCTCATTCGGACTCTCTCTTCTCTTCACGGGATCCATATTGACTTGCTGTGGATTTCTGGCCATTCTGGCATCTCAGGTAATGAGATGGCTGATTCTTTGGCTCGGGTTGCTGCTTCTTCTACATTCTTCTTCAACAAAAATCCCATCCTCTAATCTCTTTTACCTTTGTGTAAATATTTCCATCTTAGATTTCGGTCGAATATGTACCCTTCCTCCTTTTCTAATTGTCGTTCTTTTTATTTGTCCGTTCAACCTAATCTTCCTTCAAATCCTTGGTTCCTTCTGTTTCCTTCACTTCCTCGTTCTGTTGTTGTCTCCATTGTGCGTTTGCGCTTTAACCATTCTTTGCTGCCTTCCTCACGCTTTCGCCTCTCGTTGACATCTTCCCCGTGTTGTCCTCTCCATTCAAATGATGCGGTTATTTGTGACGTCGATCACGTGTTCTTTCAGTGCTCTGCTCTTTCGGTGGAGCGCTCGGCTCTGTATTCCCACTTGCTTGGGCTGGGGCTTCCTGCTCCTTTTTGTGCTCGTTATATCCTGTCTTTTCCTTCTACAATTATCCCCTCCATTGTTTCCTTCTTATTAACGATAGCTAATCGCCTCACTATATAACTTTCGTTTTCCCTTAATTGTTTCTGGATGAAGGTCCTCGGTCGACGAGCCCAATTAAAAGAAATAAAAAAAAAGACACCAATATAAAAAGATTAACGAGTTTTGGGCCTCATCGAATTTCGCTAAATGGACTGACCAATTCCTTACAAAATATTGTAACAGCTGATGGTAGTTTCAATCGCAGTAGTGCACGCAATGTCACACGCCGAATAATCTGGCCCTGATGAACGGAGACTAACAAAAGTTAAAAGAATGAAATCACAAGTAAAAACAAAGCGCGTCGTATTTTTTAAATTTTCCCCACAGTAAGATTCATCGCTGATTTCTATTAAAAACCATAAACGGAATATTCTATAAAAAAAAGTAATGGAACGATTTTTGAAGAGGATCCAAAACCTCAATTATAACAGTTTGAAGATTAGTTTCCGTTACAGAACAAAGCGTGACCACATTCATTGCTGATTGTTACACGGTATTTGGCAAAAAATCAGTTGCCATTATCGGTAGTTATACCAGGCTATTCATCAGAGATTTAGCACCAAAAAACTTTTTTATTTTTCCAACTACTTAATAACATAAAATATATTTAAAAAAATGAACTCACTTAATAAAGAAAATTTCGAAAATAAACTCGGCCATTTGGGCTTTGCAAGGGGCTGTGCCTTTGACCTCTTTTACTTTCCCTTCTATAATTTTTGTAAAAAATGATCAAAATTTACAGCGTAATTCTTACCGGCATCGACACAAAAAAAAAATAACATTATCACAAAAATCCTATCCTAACATTTAACTTTCATTACATAAAATTAAGACATTTTTTCGTTACATAAAATCGTGACATTTTTCGTTACAAAATCTAATTATATATATAAAGTCGGTAAAAATTAAAATATAACAAACGTTACATAAAATTGGGACATTTTTTCTAATGGGGGCTGGCCTAAGAATTTTCTTGTTATTAATGTATATATATTAAAACAAATAATGCCAACAGGACTAATGTTTCAGTCTGGCAATGTTGTTTATAATGTTACTAGTACTATTAAAATAAATAATATAATAACAGAAAAATTTTTTGAAATAACAGCAAACAGCCTATCAGATATTTCGAAAATGTAAATATAGAACAAGTACATCATGAAGAAGAACAATATATACAATTAGGTGGAAAAATGATAGAGCCATCTTGACGAACTGTGTAGGTCATGTATTGTAGAAGTCGGCAATCGCAATCGATGGAGATATAAATGTGACGCTAAGCAAGCGGTAAATTAAATTTTAAAATAACAAAATGCCTATAAGCTTGAAAAAGAAAAGCCATCAGCACATACCCAACGGAGAGAATACTTGAAATATAAACAGGGGGGGGGGCATAATTGAAAGGATTTAATACTGGCAAAGAGTAGGTTGAAAGAACCGTGTCCGAGACTAATAAGATTAAAATTTAAGCCAAACAAAGCCCCGGCGGAATGGTATCAAATTCAGAATAGCATCGGCTGGATTCTTTGTGTGATTTTAAGGTAATCAATTTTCGTAATTAATATCAGCTCGATCGTCGCGTAAGGAAGAAGAAAGAGATTGAATTGTGAACTGGTTGGCAGTCAAAAGAGGAAGAGAAAATCTGTGCGAGATAGCTCGGAGGAATGGATGATTAAGTAAACTGGAGGGCTATTAAGTTCTGCAGCATGTTCAGGATGGTTGAAGGAAAAGTGGATTGCACTTGACAAACTCTCTAAAGTGCATTTCTGTTTCTTACATTTATTAATGTTGTTTGCTATACTAGTGTCTCCGTTAGCATAGTTTATCTAGGGAGCGGCATGTACAAATTGTTTAAATGTACATAAGTGGGGGCTGCAGGTTCGTCCGAGGAACTACTTCCAGCATTACGACGCATACGAAGATACGAAGAGGACTATTCTCAGGAATTTACTGTTTCAAATCGGTTAAAAACACATCAGCTCCTAAGTGTGTGTCTGCCTTCTTCTTCTTCTTCTTCTCGTTTCGGTCAACTATGGACCACGTAATTTCAGTTTTCGTTCTTTCTTTTGGCCTTTCATTCGTTCACTATGGTTTTCCTTTCTTTACAGCGTCCATGATGTACCTTTTCGTATTTTCGGGTTTTCTTTAAATTGCTTTTTTCCTATTAAATCTCTCAGATTGACATGAATATCTCTAACTGTGATTTACATCGCCCTCATATCCTGCTCTGTTTCTTTGAACGAATTCCATTTTGATTTTTGGTTTTGTACGTAAGAAAATATTCTGTTACTTAGTCTTGTGTTGTTCACTTTCATGATATGTCCATAAAAACCAATTCTCCTTTTCTAATTTTTTGTGTTCTATTTTCATCATTAGTGTGTATAGCATTCATTGTTATGTCTTCTCCCGTAGATGTTATTTTCTTGAACTGGGCCAAAAATTTTCCTTAGTATCTTCCTTTCCTTGATTTCTAGTTTTTTTATGAGCCCTTTTTTATTTAATACAAGACACTCTAATTTTACAATCCCCAACGCCCTGTAAAGGGTGTGGAACTTACTACTTTACCTTACTCTGGAAGGTATCTTCCGGCAAAATTACCGTGTTATAGTGCTTAAGTTTAGCGTGAACGGACAAAGACTTTTTCCCGTATATTTCTTTCGTCAGTCAGTATGTTATTTCCATTTTATCGACTCGAGCTCCTATCGGTCTAACTGGCGTGCTTATATTTATGCCGGTTTGTCATATTGTGTTCCACACGATTCTATTAGCGATTATTTAATTATTTGAAATAGTTTCCGTCGTCGCTTGAGATCGAACTCAGCACCTTCGTTTCTTGTGGTTAGAAAAAGCAATGAATGAAAAATAGAGTAGTAAACGTCAGTAAAAGGCAGGAAGCCAGTTTAATTTAAAAATAATTAATCGCCAACAGGGCTTTGTCACAGAAGAAAATATAAAACTTTTTCTCATTTGACGAATTAATCAGATTTTCCAGCCACGACAAGAATTTCAAAGAATCTTTTAAACAACTAATTCACTTTTGTTTATAAGTTTTTTAAAACCGCTTCTTGTCGAAATTAAAAATAACCTCCGATTTTAATAGTGTCGGAAAATATTCTTAAGACCAAATATTACGGCAACAGAGCAAATAATTAATTTATAAGTTCTCTCATTCGATTATCGTTTGATTTCGGCGTTTGAAGGTAATAAAATTATCGATTGGTCTTAAAATTAATCGCAGTGGTAGCGGGACTGTACTAAAAATCGCCAGTCAATTTGAAATCGAACAGAACTCGACTGGTCCCCGGTATTTCTGTTGTTACAGAAGATATTGTCGCCGTATCATTCTGTATTCTTTATTATTTCTTTTTTTTTCACCGGATCGTAGCTGTTTTGTTTCTTACCTTCATGTGCCATTTTTTTTTTTCTTTTTTCGTTTAACCGCTCCACAGAACTGTTGCCTCCTCCAGTGCCCATAGTAACTACTACATCCATACACACCATGTTTAAGCTTTAACATACGGGACTTAGTGCGTCGAATGTAAAATACTGCAAACAAAACAATTCGACTTTTTCCCCCACACACATAGCTACGTGTATGAAACCACCGGTAAACATTTTTTCACAAAACTGTATGTGTGTAAAATTCTCTCATAGCCCGATAATTTCGATTATTTTCATCGTTATTCAAACTCAATAATATTCCGATAATATTTTTAAATATTAATAATCAGGTCGATTCCTTAGTCCGTTCTTCTATTTTCAGGGGCGCACCTTTGGGCGCATTTTCAGTCTATAATATTGCTCTCCTTTCTCCTTAGTCGTTCATTCCAAATTATAGCTCAATTTTTATTCTTGTTCATTTTATAATTCTATCTCCTTCTATCTCCTTCTATTTAGCCACCTCTTTCTCTTTGCCCATAGTTTTCTTGATATTTTTGTCCTCTCTTGAATGCTCTTCGATCACTTATCACCTGCGTTTTAACCGTAGCCTCCTTCCTGTATCACTTTTTCGGTTTTAATCTATATCTACTCCGTTTTTTTTTTTACCTTTCATCCGCCATCAATATATACTTTCCTTGTGGTGATGATCGCATTTTATTTGAATGTGCGGTCTTCTCTATCGAGCAGGTGTCCTTCTATTCTTCTTCTATTAAAACTTGATATCCCTACTCCCTTTATCGGTGCTTCTTATATTCTATAATTTTTCTTCTACTTGTTATTGTTGCCGCCCTTGAATTATTTTTATCCTCTGTCCTCTTAAACGTACAGGAATATAAATTTACTTTCTTATCCTTTCCATTTCTTGGGCTAATGTTCTCGCTGACAAATCCATTAAAAAAAGAGAAAAAAAGAGAACAATTTGGGTTCTCCGGTGGACGTACTGTGCAAGAAAGTATTTATTCTTTCGGAAGTAGGCGACAAAGTAAACCCAAATGACTGATAAATATACCAAAAAAACAACAAAAAAACAAAAAAGAAACAAAAAATCTCGCTCTTTCGTAAACTTACGTAAATAGAAGAATGGTCAATTTACAAGTTACATCTACTCCGCGTTTATTCATTTACGACGGCACAAAAAATGGAAATCGTCGCTAAAACTCTTAAATAAAATACTGTAAAAATTAATATAAATACACCGGGAATGACCGCAGAAAACTTATTTAAGAAAGCACTTAAAGGAAAAGAATTGAAATAACCGAAGACTTTTATCGTTATATTTCATTAGGTCCAGATGTAATGCTATAAAAATTATTTTTGACGTAGGCAATTTCCTCGGTACCGAAATAAAAGTCGAACCTGTCCATCCTAAAAGAGCACTCTACTATGTCCTTGTGGTCAAACTTTTCCGAACATGCCCTGTTTTGGATCGTCCATTCAGATGCATTAAATGTGGGGAGAGACATCATTCTGCCGGTTACACAAAGTACCCTAGTACATCAGAAAAGTGGTGCAGTGCGAGCCTTAATTCCGACTATAAAATCCGTGTTATGTACCAAAAGATTATTTTTTCTTTGGCCTAGCGCAAAACCATTTGGCTATCAACAAAAATCATTTATCTATATTAAAAGTTCTCTTCTCTGCCTCATTTCCGTTTTTTCGGCTCCTTAATTTTTTAAATTTATATATATATATATATATTAATTACAACGTAATTCTTGCGCTACCCTCCATTAGAAAAAATGCCTCAAAAAAATATCCCAATTTTATGTAAAGCAAAATGTCTCAATTTTATGTAAAGTTTGTTATATTTTATAGGATTTTTGCTATTGTTATTTAAAAAATTTCACAATTTTATGTAACGAAAAAATGTTTTAATTTTATATAATGAAAGTTAAACGTTAGGATAGGATTTTTGTGATTATGTTAATTTTTTTGAGGTTGATGCCAGTAAGAATTACGTTGTAAATTTTTATCAAAGTATAGAAGATAAATGGAGACAGAAATGAAAGCAAGGGGGGCCAAGGGGTGCAGCCCCTTTCGAGGCCAGAATGGCCAAGTTATATGTATATATATATATATCATGCAATCTGACTAGCAATTAATGAGACTGAACTAACACTTGAAGTTTATACTGCTTTACATTAATATTCTGAAAGAAATATGGCCAGCAGCAATGATACATTATCAATTAAACTGACCATGTCGTGAACGAGGTTCTATGGGCATTCGAGAACGACTGACAGGAAAATTCAAGTTGGCGAAACGTAAAATAGCAATATGTTATCAACTGAAAATCCATTGCTGACGGTTATATTTCTCATCGGAGCATTTTGTTCCAGAGTATTAGTTTGGATTGTACTAAAAAAACAATTAATCGTATTGATCAAGTACACCGAGTTATTCGTACTGTTCAAAAAAACCTTCAAAGTTAAATATGTACAGGTATATTTTTTTCTTTTTTTCATTTTTTTATTTTTGGGTTCGTCCACACGGACATAGATCCAAAAACTAGGGGGGAGGAAAGGAAAGTGTAACTAGATTTATACAGGAAAGGATATAGGAGCCGGTATAACGGAAGGAGATAGAAAGGAGAGGGTGGAACACGCGATTTAAAAGGAACAGAGGAGAGATCCGTTATTGGGAAGCAGAAGGAGAAATGTTCAGCAGCTATGGAAGAGCATTCAAAAAAGGATTGTGATCAGCATCACATATAAAACGATAAAAGCAGAAGGGGGATAAAATGGAGAAGATGTAAGTGAGAAAAAAACGAAGAATGAAGCAAACTGTATTCAAAGTGTAGACGACAGGTTACAGTGAGAGATGAACGCTGCGAGGAAAGAAAGTTAAGAATACCGCAGCTAAGACGAAGGTTCCGGCTGAACAAATAGAAGAAGTCGAGATTAGACAGAGAAAAGGAATAATAGTTATTCCATAATTTACAATGAGCAGAGCAGAGAGCAATGAGATGGATTCAAACACGCTAAGAAATCTCCCGGTAGAAAAAGGTTGAACTAGCCAGACAGTCCGCTGAAAGTTACCGCGCTTTATCTCTGAGTATCCGTAAGAAATCAGTTTAGATAGATTGACGAAGGAAGAGATTTTTTTTTTTTTTTTTTTTTTTTTGTGAAAGCAACATTCTGTACGGTGTTTATCTGCTGTGGCTATTACAGTACGAAGATGCGCAGTTTGTTTTTATAGATATCTGCTTATTCCGCTAGATCTGATAAATTGTGTTACAGATAAAATTGCATCGGGGGAATTCTCAAGAATGTTGGTGACTGTTTTGTTATTAATTGAAGTGGGCCGGTGAGGTGATAATGCTGGACAGTCGCATAGTATGTGAGGAGTTGAGGGAGCAACATCTTGGCCACAGAAAGGACAATTCATAGGAGAGGGGGTTCTTTACAAAATAAAATTATGCGACATGGCCGTATGGCCTATGCGCAAGCGGCTAAGTGCACAGAAATCTCTGCGGGAAATGTTTTTTTCTGGCCACCATGGTTCCGTTGAGGGTTTAATTAACCTCGAGAAAGTCTGACACGAGGACCAATAGGTTTCCCATAAGGACGTGAGATTATTGAAAATTATGTTCGAGAGATAAGGTGGAGGTGGGCTGTTACTAGGCGAGGGGACAATATATTTCTGCTCGGGCGGATGTATCGACGCGTTCATTTCCAGGAATCCCTGCATGGCTGGGCGCCCACAGAAAGGATACGGAGCACTGTTTCTTAATAAGTTCGTTTAATACCTGCTGGGTTCGAATTGCTACAGGATGTTTGGTGAGGGGATTAGAGATTGTCAATAAGGCCGCGGATGAATCAGATACCAGCAGGGCTTTCTGTGATGTAGGCTCTGTAGAAAGAAAATATTCCAAACAGAAAAATACTGCGTATATTTCAGCATCCAGTACCGAGCAATTGTCATTCAGTCGATTGCTTCGAATCACGTCGCAGACTTCAAAGGAACAGGCGGTTGGGGAAGAAGTAGCCTCTGGGGTAGCCTTGGCAGCATCCGTGTAGAAAAAGAGGTGGTCGGGGTATTTTTGCATTGTTGCTGTTGTCAACTGAACGATATTCGGGTGCAGGGGTTTATTATACTTCGTCAGGGAAAAGTTAACATCAATGTTTAAAGGGGCCCACGGCGGAATCATGATGTTAGGAGCTAGGTTAGGGAAAGGGATTACGCTCACGTTGTGCTGCGATAGGAGAGCCAGGATTTCTGGGAGAGGGTCATTAGGGAACTCTGGGGTGTTGGGGAGGTCATTTGCGCCAATAGGACAGGCGCGTTTACTAGAGAAAAGAGCGATGGTCTCACGGTGGTAATAATAGGTTCGGAAATACTTTAGTGGGGGAGTGCCTAACAAGGCACACAAACTTACAGACGGGGAAGTTCTATGTGCGCCAAGTATCGTGCGGAGCGTCGTGTGGTGTATTGAATCAAGGGATTTAACTAAAGAGGGACTGGCTGACGCATACGCCTGGGACCCGTAGTTTATTCTGGAAATGACTAAGGATTTGTATATGGAGAGGAGAGTTTTCGGAGGTACATTATATATACTTTGTGTTTGATACATATTTAAGAATAGATAGGAATTTTGACATTTAACTTTAAGATTGGATTTGTGGGATCGCCAAGTTAGCTTTTGATCGAACAGTAGTCCAAGGAAAGTAGCAGTAGGGTGGAAATGAAGTGAGGAATTTTCTAGATTGAGGCGAATGCTGGAAGAGTTTTGACGTCCCCTATAGAAATCAACACAGATAGACTTAGATGGAGAAAATACAAGACCATTATTGTTACACCAGGATTGTAGTTTTGAAATAGTTTTTTTGTAGGATTTTTTGAGCATTTGCTGGAAAACTGGAAGACAGGGAAATGTTTAAGTCGTCAAAGTAGAGCCGGGCGTTTACAGGCGGAGCAATACAATCATTTATATCATTGATATAAAAAATAAACAAGGTTGCACTAAGAGCAGATCCTTGTGGTAAGCCATTCTTAGTTTGAATGGTGCTCGATGTTGACGAACCAATCTTAACATGGAACGTTCTGTTTGTTAAAAAATTATTCAGATACTTGGCCGTGTTTCCACTTATACCAGCTGTTGTCAGCTTGGATAAGAGGCCGTATCGCCATACTCTGTCGAACGCCTTTTCTATATCGAAAAAAACGGAGTATACATGTTGGCGTCTGTGAAATGCTGTTAATATTTGCCTTTGTAGGCTCAGCAGATGATTAACTGTAGTACGCTTCTTACGCCCTCCGGCTTGTGACGAGGATAGGAGATTATTCTGTTCAAGGAAGAAAAGGAGCCGCCGATTAACCATTTTTACCAGCGTTTTTGCGAGGACACTTATGAGGGATATAGGCCTGTAGTTTTGTGGAAAAAGAGGATCTTTATTTTGCTTCAGAATAGGAATAACAACTGCTAATTTCCATGGCTCAGGGATCGATCCGGAGAACCATATTTGGTTATAGATATGTAAGAGGGAAGTTTTTCGCTGACGGAGGTAAGTGTTTTAACATATAAGGATGGATGGAATCGGGCCCAGGCGCGCTGTTTGCAGTATGGTATTGGAGTTGATAGTCTAGTTCAGAAATGGTGAAATGGCAATTGTAGGAAAGTGAGGAGTCAGAGATGATAGTTATTGGTTGTTGTTCCATGGAATATTTCTTTAAAGAGAAGGCAGACGAATATGACGATGAGGATGACTCCATTGCAAAATGATTCGCAAAAGCATTTGCGACAGAGATTATGAAGTATAGAACGAACGAGAAGAACCATATAATCAGTGAACTATATAATCAGTAGAGGAGATGAGATGGTCTCTCTATAGGACACTTTAGGAATGTGATATAATAAGAACATTTCGAGAGATCAGAGGGGAAGAAATAAAGAGAATGGCCCCCTTAAAATAGCAGTGGACTCGGTGTAGAAAACTGAAGAATAGCTTAGTGGAGGGGAAAGAAAAGGCTGAACCAACTCCGTAAGATTGCTTAGAGCAATCTGTGTCGAATGCGGTCTGGAAAAGTATATTTAATACTTTCGATTTAATAACATGCTAAGGAGTAAATTTTGACGAGGCGGTTGCAGTAACGCAATTAATAGAATAAAGGTATGAAGAAAAACTGAACGAGAAGTATGTGGCGGCTTATCATGGATAAAAGTATATATGTTGAATACTACACCAATTATGATAGATAGAGAAGTAAGAAGGAACACGAGTGGGTGAGGATGTAGGTAAACGCATAATAAGTCGAATGGCGAGAGGCGGGATGTGAGATTCCGCAAGTAGAGCTAAGATTAGAGTAGATTTTGAGGTACTTATTTTGGACGCAATAAGAAGCTTCAGGATAATAAAAAACAGGACAATAGATTTGCAAAATATGAGCAAGATCACAGAATTCCCTTCCCAAATGAGGTTCATTTTAATGAGAAGTGGTACATTCTGCGGAGGAGTGACTACTAGCAACATAATATAGGGAACAAGTACTTTTGTTGCTCCATGAAGCATTGTAGTGGCCAAAACGGAAACAGTTGTGACGAAGTTTGTGATTACGGAAACCAATGGTTCGATATTAACTTGGTAAGAATTATAAAAATGAATAAAGGATGGGAGAATAAAGCTTATGTAAAATTTGATTTTAACAACGGAAATGGGAATGTAAGAATTACTTTGCTCAATCGACGAATATCAGAATTACTATAAAGTTTTTCAAGATCGACTGGAACATACCAAATTGGAATAAGCGAATATTGAATTTTTCACGAACGCCGTTGTAGAGGAAAAATTTAATAGCACCTACCGTTGATATAAAATTAAATTTAATTAAATTTAATTTAATTATTACGAAAGACAAGAGAGATACCATTGATTTTATGAAATTTTCCGGCTAATGCCACGAGATGAAGATGGGCAATATTTTTGATTGAAAAATTTTAAGACGACAATTTGTCCAACATAATACTCGGAGGAAGTGGTAGTAGTAATGTTAGGGTTTTTAAGTAATTTTTAAGTACATACGAGGTATTAGCTGTAGAGACTTATTGGAAGTACTAGAAATGCCCATATTGACGACGGGCTTATTAATATTCTTTACTGAAACATAATTAACGTTCGAAATGGATAAATTGGACGAGGGCGAGGAGATAGTTGTTGAACAGTTTTATTTGTTTCGTTGGCAGTTTTAATCTATACGGCAGGCTTAGAGTGGCGCTTTTAGAATCAGTACAGGCCAAGGTTTAGACGGATCCGGCATTAACTTTAACGACAAATTCCGAAACTAGATAACGACGGAGCAAGAAATGAAACTGATAAGAACGAAACGAACAAAATAAGACGAAACAATAGAAAAAAAGTGATAAAGTAAACGATCTTACCGAACACTAATTGAATGCAACGCGAGCAAACTTTATCACAGGAGACGCTTAATTTGGTTTTTTGAACAAAAGCAACTGTTTGATAAGATACAGCATACTCCGGTTTTTTTTTCTTATATACTCGTATGTAAACTCAAGAAAATGTTGCCTTATCGTTATTATTTTTTTAAGGGGCGTATAAATGCTAAAGTGAATGTTTCAATATCTATCCTGCATCATTTTGCGGACGTCGTGTCACGAAGGTGTTTTACTGCGTATTGCTGATTTTCCGATAGATGATAATGTTACACTACGGCGATGTTTAGAAAATTACAACTATCAATAATGAAAACTTAAACCCAACTAAGAGGGGGGGGGGGTGACACATTACAATAAATGAGGGTAAGGGTAAGAAGGTTATCTTTACAACCCGTGAATCTATTCAGACAAGTAAGGAGATAATTTCTCGAAGAAAACACGTTAAATATTTTTATCGGTGTATCGAGGAGATAACAAATTAACCGTCAACTCATATTTCACAAAAAAAGAAAATAGTCGAACTTACGAAATGTATATCCCGGTAACTAGTTCTTCATTTTGGCCTACTGTTGGATAATTTAATTTTTAGCTCATTCGAAAGTATTTAAGTTACGGCATTTTATGATGCGCTAAAATGATTCGTCAGACTTTCTCGCTCTAGCCTGGTACACATCTGATCATACGTTACCACAAGATATTAATATTGCTTACGTAAAAGACGAAACCAAGCGTGCTGCCAAGCAAATGTAAACCGTTTAAAGGGTCTCACTGAAATGTGTTGCCAATTAATCTCTGCTAATGGGTGAGCGTTAAAGCGCAATATAATGTACCTGTGTATATATCATACTTGAAATAAATAGAGAACACTGTTAGTCTCGTTGGCCTCTTGCAGGTTTCATTAGAGATTAATTATTAAATGGCCAACGGGTTTTCTTAATTGTACATATATAATTACAGACGTCATTATGGCACGCTGAACAAATTGACTATTATGAAATATTTGCCGGGCAGTTGACACTTGGAAAAGGATTGAACCTGGTCTGAGGGATCGGAAGGAGCATGGAGATTTTATAAGATGCTTGTGCTACACGAAGAATAGGTATTTTACAATCTGCTTTGAGAAGTTCAAATGCTGTTCGACCGAACGAGATACTTGAAATCATCGTGCGAAATTAATGAAAATGGGAAGTCGTGTCACTTGCATACAGATTCTCATATGCGAACGTTAAATATCTATTACGGAAAAGGTGTTATGAGTCGAGTTGAACTATGTATGAGTTAGAGCGGAAGAAGTATGAGATCGTTACGAAGGGTGTAATTATTTCCCATTGTGATTTTTATCCACCTAATTGTATTGAACTTCATTTTGACGAATGCCCCGGCATTGATGCCTCCCAAGAACGCAACGGGGTACTTTAATTGAAATAATAATGAGAGTGTTGAAATAAGCTTTGTACCTATAGTAGGAGAGAAGTAGTAACTGAAAAGGGAGCAGAACGAAATGGACGGTATTTTAACAGCGTAACAACAGCATGTGATATTTGTAAACTCCGATATAGCAGCTATAAAAACCGGTTGCCATTCTATTGCGGAATAATTTAATTCGCCGCCGTTTTAATTAACATATACTCGTACTGCAGTAACGCTATTGGAAAGGATTAGTTCTGGATATTAATGGTGCCATCAGATGTATGATAGGGTGTTATTTACCACGCGCTACGTCTAGAGTTCTTCACTATTTACGAAACTATCTATGAATGGTTCGATCTGGGAAGGAATATGAAAAAGACTATTGCAAAAGTGAGCGTATAGTTCGCAAAATTCTGATTTAGAAACGGGAATGACTGAATTCGATTTAATTATCGTACTAGAAATACAGTATGAATGGGAGTAAGGCAGAACAAGGAACAAAAAACAAGGCCAGCACCGATAACGTACGATATTTCTGCTCCGTTTACGATGTGTTTATTAATTTATTTTCCGGTAATAACTAAAGTTTAATTAGTTTATACGTTAAATGAAACTTAATTTTTATTCTGCTATATAATTGAGCGAAATAATTTATTTGTTTTAGTTTGATCATTTAAAAAAAAAAAAAAAAAAAAGAAAAGAAAAGCGGAAATATTATAAATTATAATTATCGTCAAAAATATGTTCAAAAATTTAAAATTACGTGTGTATTATTGTTCGAAGGATGGAAAACGATGAGAATAACTCTGTACTCAGAGAAGAAAAGCGGCATCATTACATAATATCTAAAACAAAAGTTTAAGATGATGGCAATATAGTATGAAGAAACAAAATTACCACTTTGCAATAGTGATTTCGTGAATGAACTGATTGAAAGAACTGATTCATGAAAAAGAACTGAAAGAACTGAAAGAACCGATTCACAAAACTTAAAAGAACTGGTTCTGTATGAACTGTTTCGGGTGAAAAGCGAATGAACAGAATGAGCCGGAGCGAATAGCCTGGACAGACAAAATAAAAATGATTACAAGAATCACGCTTTTATCTCATTCGGTTCGGAAGATGTAGTCCGGACAGAAAATATAAAAACGATTACACAGTCGCTTAGTATAGTAAGATTTGTTTACATGTAGATCTAAAAGATTTTCGAAAACAATCAGTTCTTTGGGAACCGGATCTTTGAATCAGTTCTTTATAGTGAACTGATCCGCAAAAAGAACTGTCATCACTACTTTACAATAATAGATTCGGATTGTGACCGTATAGGCTGTAGTCGTTTGTAATGTTTTCTCGTAATGGGATACGCCACTAAACCCATAAAAAACAAACAGTTTATTACACTAGCAGAACTAGTTCAATAACACGCGTTTCCATCCGTTAAGACGCTATTAGAGATCTCCTTTCTTTTTTTCTCTTTATATTTTTTTCTTTTATAGACATGTAATGCCAGACGTGATATAAGAAACGAACAGCACATGTGAAAAGGTGTTTTTCAAAAAGTAATTCTCGAAAATGACAAGAAAAGTAGAACGGATTCTGAAAATGAAAACTAATGACGTGTGTCCATATGATCGGCGCATTCGGAGAATTGTTCGGTAATTAATTCATGGAAGAATTCAAAATGTCGTCACTGTTTCAGAACACGGCGGAATGGTGCACCGACACAAATACGCGTGCTGTAAAAAAAAAAGTGTTCGATTAGTTCAGTTTTCGCGGCGAATCCGTCGACTGTTACATTTCAAATGATATCGAACTGATTCAAAGAGAAACACTAGCGAATAGTGTGAAAACTGTTGCTCCAACGACACGTGCCTGATGAAAGTGAAAATGCTGCGAATTGCCGTGTAACGTCTAACAGCGACTATCGTGTCCGGAGAGATTAGCCGTGTAATATACTAACACGCGCGCACTAGACCAAATTTATCAGCGAGCGAAAAAATTCGTAAACAAGAAAAAACATCTTCGTCCTCATCCGGGGACAACTTTTTCCGAATTTAAACATTTAACGTCGCCACTTGTAGTCGGAACTGTCACTCGCTTTCTAGTAAGAACTTTACCTTCTACCCGTCTCTTTTCTCCCCATGTCCGTGTTCTTTTATTTTTTCTTCATTTTTCGTATTCTTTGAAATGTGTATTTTTGCCTCGGCTGTGAGACTATCGGTCGGATATGCTCCCTATTTCCGAGCGATTCTTTGGAAAATTCGTTCTCGATGACCAATCTCAAACTAAAACGGATGATTTTAATTTTTTTGACATTCCCGAAAAGTTAATTAAATTGATTTAGTTTCTTTTCAAATTCGAAAATTTGGCACGGTTTTGCGATTTCAGGCTCAAATTTTAACATTAGCGCGAAGAAAAGTGAATTATTACGACACCGCGTGAAGGAAAAAGATCGAAAGCGAGAAGGAAAAGAAGTACATTATTGTAATATCTGCGGATTTGTAACAAACATTTTTTATCCGGTGGAAAACCCGTAAAAATCAATATGAATTGTTGAAGGGACAAACTTGATCCTCTGAACCTCGTTATGTCCGCACCTCTCTATAATGTTAGCGTTCTATAATTTTTGTGGAAAATCCAACTGACTTTCTTCGAAAAATTAAACAAATCTGTTGTGAAAACGTGGCTCAAAAATGTTACAGATTTTATTATAGGATATTCTTGTTATATATATATATATATATTTATATTATATACTAAAGAGGGTGTTTAGTGCCCCGTCTGTTTCGCTCACCTTCAAGCGTTCGCTTCAATCGCACCCACACAGCATTGTTACTTGTTGAACTATCGAAAATTGCGTGTATTTACATTTCAATTATTTTTTTAGGACTGTTTGATTAATACTGAAATATTTTGTAAAACTTTTATATTACAATATAAAATTATAGAAGAGGTCATCGGAAAGTGTGGAAACTTTTTTCTCGTATATGTTGAAAGATTTATAAATACATAAACATATTCAATAAGGATTTTACTACAAATTGACTGATTAGGCTATAATTTATTCTTTAGGGGGAAAATTATTGATAATAGAACAAAATTCATTATCGTTCTCAATTGATTATAAAGCCACAGTTCTAGTCTTCGTCTCATGAAAAATTAGTCTCCCATCTTGCTGTATTCTTATTTGCACTTCCTTTTTCCGGATATTCCACCTATCTCACATTATCCCGCCGGTTAACATTTAAGTAATTCAATTTTCTTCGCTCGATGATAATTCATTAAAATTTCTCACACATTTCTCTCACGGTATAACACAGAATTTAGAATTTGTTTCTGATCATCGCATTATATTAAGTTATCTTCTTTTTAGCTGATGATGTTGGGTATATCCGAAAACGTTCTAAGTAAGCAATCATTTTATACTTAAATTTGTTTGTTATATTTTTGTATTTGTTATAACTTACTAACACTGGTTTCCATTTCCCGAGGCATATTTTAGGGCACATTTTAGGGCACATTTTAGAGCACATTTTAGAGCACATTTTAGAGCACATTTTAGAGCACATTTTAGATCACATTTTAGAGCACATTTTAAACCCATAATATTGATTTTCTTTCTTCAGTCGCTCATTCCAGCTTCTATTCTGCTTCATTTCATAATTCTGTCTCCTTTTATTCCTTTATTTACCCATCACTCTCTCTCTCTCTCTCTTTACCAAAATTTCTTGGATCACTTTTTCCGTTTTCATCTGCATCTAATCCATTCTGTCCCTTTCATCCACCATCTATATATATACTTTCCTTGTGATGATGATCACATTTTATTTGAATGCGCGGCCTTCTCCGTTCAGCGGGCGTTCTTTTATTCTTCTTCATTAAAACTTGATATCCTTATAGTGCTGCTTTTATATTCTTTCTGTTTTGGTTATTCCTACCTTTGAAGTATTTTTATCCACCGTGTCCTTAAACGCATAAGAATATAAATTTATTTCTCTTCCTACGCATTTCTTAGGCGCTAATGTTCTTGCTGACAAACCCAGTTAAAAAAAGAAAAAGAAAATGCTGGAATGCTCTCGTATATACATATAAACCACCGGTAAAGCTGGATTTTCGATGCGCGTTCGACTATTCAATCGTAAAACGGTCTATCAATTAATGTGTTCTTTGCGTTGGGTAAGTTCTACTGTTGACGTGCCCCCCAAAAAAAAAAAAAAAAAAAAAAAAAAACTGTCGAATGTGCTTGAGCACGTTTATTTTGTAGTGTTTTTTCAAGCGTCTTTCAAAAACGAACATGTCTTATAGTCGCATATGGGGTGCTTTCAAATTTTTCAGGGCAAACATGGCGTTACGCAGACCGACAAACGAATAATTCGAGAACTAAGAAATTTTTACCTTATTACCTTATATAAATATAAAATAGGTAACATCTTATTAAATAAACGAAAATAAGTATAACATAATTTACTTTAATAAATTAAAATAAATACCCTCTTATATTTATATCAATAAATAGATTTATCTACATTTATTTTTTTATTCTCCCGATGCTTTTTCGATTCACTTTTTTTTTTTTTATAAACAGTACACTACCCCTTGTTACGAACTATTTCGCAACTTTCAAACATTTTATAATTCTAAGGTTAAAATCAATTAATTTTTTTTTTTTAATTTTACCCATCGAATTATTTCACGGACTTATATTTGAAAATTCCGCATTTATTTCGCTCTGAAAAACCTACTAATTACTAAAAATAAGACAGAGTACTTAATAAAAATTACGATGGTGTAGGTTCTCGTCGATCGTCGGTGATGATGAAAAGCGCAAAAAGTTCATTGACAGAAAACGACCAAAGATGATGAAAAGAATGCGTAAACGAACAAGAAGTATTATCTAAAACAGCGAAATAGCGTGTCAAAACAAGGTCAATTCGAGGAAAGTTCAAAAGCATATCGTATACAAAAACTTAAATGCGCGAAAATATTTCGGAATGATTTTCCTGATCAGCGGAGTCGTTCGTAAATTTTAGTTCCGATCATTTCGACAGAGGTAATCTGAAAGGGGCCATTTCGGGGTGGCAGTTTTCGAATTTGTATGTGAGACGTTCAATTCGGATCTGCATAATAATCCATTATACTGGCCGTAATGAAACTTGAGTATCGTTCTGTGTCTACATGAAAATATGTCTTTTTCGCATAAGGCACGTTAAACATTTGCAAAGGTAAAATTTTACTTTTCGTCAATTAACTGCTGTAAACTTTCGTTGACCGTTATCCGAAAAATAGTTATATTTTCGAAATTATAACTGACCGACTTTAGCTAAGTTTTGTGTTTTATTTCGAAACTTAACATACTCGAATAAAATTGATTATCTTAATCGTAATGCTGATTCCACGCTTCAACAACACTCATTCGATAATAATACACGAATTTTTACTATAGAAACCGTTAAATTTTTTTAATAATTAACACGTTCCTCTTCGAAGAAGAGGAAATAGTGGATTTGTGAGCTACATCTGATTTCATAAACTTATCGTTAAATTTCAAATCTGCCCGTTTATCCTGAATATTCATATACTTTTTTCCCCTTAATCGCTGGCTTGGGTAAATTTTTTGAAAACCCGAAAGATGACCCCTCTTTAATGCACTTTCGATTTGGCGCGTTCGTTTTTTTTTTAAATAATTTTAACTGATACATTTATGTACGAACCATTTGTCTAAGTACAGAGATAACTTTAGTGTATAGCACACGGATTTTACAAGTGTAACAGATTTTTCACTGCGGTCAGGACATTATTTTGTTCGCGATTATTTATAGAACACTTATCAAGACTGATGTTAAAGCGGTTCCCGGGAATCTGTGTTGTTCAAAACTGATGTTGCCTGAGTAAGCAAAGTAAGAATTAACTGTGGCAATTGGGGGGGGGGGGTGTTAACCGATTAACAACTTGCTGCAGTTTTAGTGCAAAGCTCTTTCTCATTAGAGACCTTTGCTACTGGGGTTCAGCAATATTACGATGTTCCCCGGTAATATATTTTACCAAGAAAATAGTAATATTACATCGGGGTGTTTTTAATATATACGCAAAATTGTCGGTGATTATACTTGCTATATTGCGACTGAAAACAAAAAAAAAAAGTATAATATGTTACATATCTTCAACGCCCCCCCCCCCCTGTACGTTACCTGATCATAAGGACCGGGTAAACAAACTAAATTTACAGCCAAAACATGTGGTGTCCATTTTTGGTGGTTTACGCTGTTCCGAACTGTTTATGACACGGATGTTGATTTTAGTTTTATTTTTCAATTTAATTCGTTTCGACGACGAATAATAATTGCAATTGCAAAAAGATTCCTATTTTACAATACGGATGTCGTTCCCATTGACGTGTTCTACTATTTACCCTAGTTAATTGATTTCCTTCGAAAAAAAAAGTTGGATATGTGCGATGTGCAATGGTAATATATTATGTAAAATTCAAAAATACATGTTAATACACAGAAAATGACCACAACATGGCCCGTCACGGTTTCCGTTTCGAAACAGGTTACCTATATCGATCACTACATCAAACAACAAATATAAGTATGCGTAAACGACTAGAAATAAAGTATATACATATAACGATTCCTCGCTAGCAATGGCTGAGTGTCATTCACCAAATCCGCGCAGGATGTCAATGTTCTGCTCCGAAAATTTCCGTCCAACTCCATCCTTTTTTTTTTTCTTACTTTTTCAAATGAGTCGCCGTGTTCTTCTTCTACGGAGTGCAATCTTTTTGATGATCTGGCAGGTATTTAATTGCCTTAGGAACTTTAAAAAAATCCTTAAAATAACGTTAAATCGCTACAGTTCATTCTTTAATTGCCTAAATTGCCTTCGTGGATAGCTACACTGTATAATAAACGTGCATGTAATGAATAGAATCTCTCTTCGTTACACGTATTATATATCGTGGGTTCGCAAGACAATGATTCCCCTCGAGTCGAAATTCTAGACACTCAGTAGTCACTAAAATAAGCATTAAACAAGTTCAGTCAAGCATGATGTTTCATGCGTTGAGGATTTCGTATGTCAAGTTAACGACAACTATATTTTACGCTTACATAATACTACATTCAAAACGAAGAAATCTAGTTTTTTCGCGCTGCAAAGAGGGTGAGACTGATAATTTTTTGTGATTTTTTTCTAATTGTCGTTAACTTCAAAAATTTAGTTAAGGAAATGAAATACGGTTTTGTTCCTGCCAAACAACCGACGACCTTTCAATCAATATATCATATGTTCCTTTGGAAAAAAAAAGTTATTTTCCTAAATTTTGAGCTTCCGATGCCCCGAGGGCCTATTTTTAAAGTTGGAAACCCGGATGTTCTAAACTGAGGAAATATACCGGGATGTCCATATTTTTTTAACCGTATTCAAACGTTTTAGCTGCAATACTCACGGCGTTAAGAGGGCACGTCACTTTTCGCGATTTTTTGAACTTTTCGTCAACTTTGAAAGTTTCGTTAAGGAAATGAGCGATCTTTCCAACGATATATCACATGCCTGGGAAAAAAATATCTTTTTCAAAACTTTCGAGCTTTCGGCACCCCAAGGGCCAACATATAAAGTTGTGAGCTCGGCTATTTTTTTCTTATAAAGCGGTCCTTTATGCACGTGTTTGAGATACGTTTTGGTTTCCTCAAATTTTTTTGACCCACGTCATTACGTGAACATGCTTTTTTTTTTCCTGTTTTTCGCCCCAAAGGGTGGTTTAAATAAATTTTTAACCGTAATTCTTCGATTTTATGAAAGGGCTTTAGCGTTTTGCTTTATATTTTGAATTTCACTTTTAAAGAGGGTATTTCGTTATGCGTTGTGTATTTTTAAAGGTGATTTTTGAGGCCGTTTTAAATTCCATATTACATATATTCTCGACGATTTTTGTTTTGTTTTTTACCGCCCGGTGTAATCGGTTAGTTTGAAGTTATAGATATGGTTTTAAAGAGAATTTTAATTGTGATTTATGATTCAATTTTGAAAAATAAAAAAAAAAAAAAGGCCTACGGAATTTTCAAGAAGCTTTTAGTAGTATAACAAACATCACCGATACTCTTCAAGTATTATCGATATTAGGCGTAGGGAAACACAAGTTGGGAAAAAAAACAATTTTTAATGAGATAAAAAATGAAAGTCTTAACACATTGATTATTTGAAATGATATATCGAATATCCTTTCTGCTTGTTGGAAATTATTCTGGTCCGCGGTGGTTCCATATGAGTACCAACCGGAACCATTGATGAATGCTGATAATGAGTAGTCAGTAAAATAAACGTTATAAAAAGAAACCTCGTTAAAGATATATGTATGTACCTCGGCCACTTTGCCCTCGCAAAGGGCTGTGCCCCTTGGCCCCTCTTGCTTCCATTTCTGTCTCTTTCTCTTCTATGTTTTGTATAAAATGATCGAAATTTACAACTGGCATCAATACGAAAAAAAAATAAAATAACCACAAAAATCCTATCCTAACATTTAACTTTCATTATATAAAATTAAGAAACTTCTTCGTTACATTTTTCGTTACATATTTCGTTACATAAAATTTTTTAAATAGCAATCACAAAAATTCCTATAAAACATAACAAACGTTATGTAAAATTGGGAAATTTTTTCTAATGGGGACTAGCCTGAGAATTACGTTGTAATTAATATTTTTTTTTTCTTTGGCCTAGCGCAAAACTATTTGGCTATCAACAAAAATCATTTATCTATATTAAAAGTTCTCTTCTCTGTCTCATTTCCGTTTTTTCGGCTCTGTAATTTTTTATATATATATATATATATTAATTACAACGTAATACTTAGGCTACCCTCCATTAGAAAAAATGTCCCAATTTTATGTAACGTTTGTTATATTTTATAGGATTTCTGTGATTATGTTATTATATTCATATGGACCGATTTAGAATTACGTTGTAAATTTTGATCATTTTATACAAAGTGTAGACGAGAAAGAGATAGAAATGTAAACAAAGAGGGATCAAATTGCACAGAGATTAAAATGGCCGAGTTATATATATATATATATATATATATATAAATATAGATACTAGCCAAAAAGGTTTTTCATTGGAATATGGTGAAAATATGAACGCTCTAATGAAAAATAAGGAGTGGCGATGAACGCGGGTGACTTAAAGTATTATTAATGTTATTTAGTCCATAATGCAGATTCGAACGAAGATAATGGATTCGAAACCCACGAAGCGCGATGTACAAGCTCATTACTGACGGAATTTGAACATTATACTCTTTAACTGATACTCAGCAGCTCATTACAGACTACCGAAAGTAGTATCATTTCAGGTTGTGATCTATCCGGTGTACCACTCAAAAATATACGCATCGATAATTGAAAAATAAAATAGTTAAAAGAGTACCGATATTCGAAGTTCACTTTAACAATGCAATAAAAATGCATCGAAAAAAAAAACAGTAAAAAATAATTATTCGATAAGAAGATACATTTCACAGTAAAATATAAGGATATTATGACATTTTTTTAAACATTAATACTTAATACTTATTACAGTCGTCGCTGCATTCAAATTACAATAATATTTTTAGAAACAATTTAATGATATAAAAATGCTTTTTTACAAAAAATAAATACCGATACTTGAAGGTTTATTATACAAATTTAAAAATGCACTAAAAAGTAAAAAATAATTACTCCCGATGAGAAAATATATATATCAGGGTGATATAACTTAAGGTGATATCGTAATTCTTATACAACATTAACTTTTTGGAGTTGGAATTAAATTCATGTTGGGAACAATTTAGTCAACATTTAATGCAGTTTTTAATTATTCTTTTAATATGAATTTGATGCCAACTCCAAAAAATTAATGTTGTATAAGAATTACGATATCACCTTTAAGGGTATATCACTCTGATATATATTTTTTATCGGGAGTAATTATTTTTTACTTTTTATTGCATTTTTAAATTTTTACAATAAATCGTCAAGTATCGATATTTATTTTTTGTAATAAAGAATTTTATTTTTTACTTTTTAGTGCATTTTTATACAATTAAATTAAAACATTTTAATAGGAACAGATATTTCCACGGTAAAAACACAAAAAGCTACATTTCCATGGTAATTTGGCAAATTTATAGTATTTTAAGTCAGTAAATCTAATCCGACGATGAAAACAATCATGAATGAAAAGCATCCAAAAAGCTTCAATTTCCCGCATTAATAAGGATAACTCAAAAACTATCGGTCAGATCTTGATCAAATTTAAATGGGACCACATGACAAATACCACCTTTCAAATAAAAGAAGAATCATCAAAATCGGTTTATCTAGAAGAAAGTTCTGTGGTAACACACATAAAAAAAAAGTAAATAAATAAATAAAAAAAAAATACAGTCGAATTGAATATCTCCTCCTTTTTTGAAGTTGGTTAAAAATAGCTCTATAAATCAAGTACTTGAAAGTCTTGGCTACGTTTACTAGCATAGATTTCTCCGGTACTACCGAATTCAGTTTCAGATTAGGAACATATTGGGAGTGACTTGGATCCAGGAACGAAGTAACTCCCGAAAACCCACATATGTAACCGCTCTCTTTTTGATAGCCAATCAACTTAACTACTAAATTCATACCGGTAACTTATCATCGCTTCCTTAATGTTAATAACCAGACACGCAAGTTCCTGACGCAGCCTTTCAGAACTTATTGCTCTGCGGTCGTTCATCGGTTTTTTGGAAAAGTAGGGAACGGTCGATGGAAAATGTTCAGTGTCGAGAGCGGGCAAATATAGGATCCGGTCATTGTTCTTTTTTCGGATAATAATTAGTTTTGTAAAATTGTAAAATTAAAAAAAATAAGTTTACAATTAAATGTTTACGTGTAAAAAGAAGGGGAATAAAAAAATAACAATAAAAATTAAAATTAAATAAAAATTTTACGAAAAAGATAAAAAAAACGAAAAAACAATCTCGCTGTTCGCGTACTCTGTACAAATTTCATTTTAAATCGAACTCAGATCTGCTGTTGAGAACTGCTTGCAAAAGGAAATTCTAAAAAAGCGGTAGAAAACATCTTAAGTTTCGAGAACATCGTCGGCGTTTCTCTTAAAGCGCATATATGCGTATGTGTGTCTGTGTCGTGGTTGCGTGTGTAGAATTATTTCGTTAAAGTCGATGTTTTTTGTCTATTAAGAATTATTGTTTAACGAGAGGGTATCCTAATGATTTATCGAAAACTTTTCTATTTTTGACTTTTTTATATTCGTTCGAAAGGGGGTTGAAATTTTTGAGGAAAAAAAAGAAGAGAAATAGAGTGAGAGAGAATAACTTGGGAAAAGGGAAAGGGAGGAAATGTCGAATTCAGCAACGAACAGGCGAGTGGGGAAAAATGTGGGCCGGAGCCGTTGAATGGGCTGGCTGGTTGATTTTAAAAATTAAGAGCAAGGAGAAAGTGGGCGCCAAGACAAAGTCTCGGCTGTTAGGCGAGAGTTTTGGCGCATTTCTAAAATTTCGTTTTGCCTTATTCTCTTTTTAACAAATAATAATTCGTATTATGTTTTCGTGCTCGGTTCACCAAGCAGCCCCTGCCAGTAGACGGTCTAGATTCCGCATAGTCGTGTTCCAAAATTGTTGACAGATACTATCGTTGCGCGTATTTATTTTTAAAACGAACTTTATTCCAATTTACGGCCAGCTTTTTGGTCGCACCCTGCATCTATCGTGAAAACTGAATTTTTTATAGAAAACTTTCCGATTCCGGCAACCTGTTTAATTCCGGCCACTTCTTCCAAATTCGTTTTCCACCCTCTCTCCTCAGCTAGCGAGAGTAGTACGCTTGAAATGCGCGTTTTATACTTTTTAAAGCGAGGCAGAAGCGAAAAAGAGCCAAAACGAGAAAAAGCAACTAGCGCATATCTCGAAAAATCGGTTAACAGGGGAAAAACGTAAGACAGGTCCGAGCTGGTATTGTAGGGGGCGGTACAAAGAGAATTCTTAAGACTATTACTGTGACACATGAACTAGAAGAAAATTGCTCATCATTCAACGACGGCAAAGCTCCCTTTAGATCTTACTGTTCGCCTATCACGCACAAATTAAACCAACTTCATCTACCGCTCGTTCTACGTACCGTTTAGCTTCCAGAATTTAAACCCACCCACCCACGCGCACACATACACACACACATACATCCACACACTTTTCCTTCTTTTCGAAATCATCCGAAACATCTTTCTGCTGCCATTTTCATTTCCGCTACGTTAAAACTACGCTGTCAGTAGATTACTACTATCACCTCGATATCCTATTTAGCCTACTCATCACTCTTCTCGACTCTTCTTAACTCGCTCCATCTAATCGTCAACGTTCGTTGCCACACCTTATAAAAAGCTTTTTCGATATACTCTTTCTGTTTCAAAGTTACCAAGACGTAGTAGGTGTGAAAACTGAAGCGAACTAAACATGCCGGATCCGATCGATTCCGTAGCGAAATTCTCGGCGAAAGTTGCCTTGGAAGCTCGCGGTCGTGGCTTCTTACAGATTATACGCTTTTGAAAAGCATGCGAGAACGAAGAATGTGCCATCGAACACGATTTTGCATGATGTGGTCACATTCCGGGAAAAGTGGAAAACGTCTAAAAGTGACGCGAAGGAAAAGACGAGGCCCACTTACGAGGAATGAAAGGATATTGTTTAATTTCCGGGAGGCTATTCAAAAGGTGAAGTTTGTATGGACGATTTAATGGAACTAGAGTTACATTTCCGTGAGGATGTAACACCAATTTTTAAGAGACAAATTTAATAACATCGTCACGATCGGGTTGAATGTGATTCAGCTTACGCTACGTAGAACGTGTTATGAGCACAAAGAATGTTACGAATTTAGATGCAGCAAGCTACATAGGACCGCAAGCCTAGAGAGAAAGTGCGCACTATATAAAAAACTTTGACAGTTTGAAAAATTTCGAAACATGTGCTTCTGAAAGTGTTTAATGAAGCAAGTGGAGTAAGTTCTCAATTAGTGCAGTTGATGTAAACGTTGATGCGGTAAACCCGAAAGATACTTTTTTTTTTTTTTATTTTTTAACACCAACATATTTTATTGCCGACAGAGATTTTCTAATACAAGAAAAACTCTACGAATGTATTGATAAGCGAACGTTTAATAATTAAGAAGATATTTTCACCTTCCTCGATACTTCTTCGATTGAGCTGGATATTTCAAAAATGTAAAATTTTAAAAATTTCAAAAATTTCTTCCCGTTTGCTAATATCAAAATGAATTTATACTATACATATTACCGAATTTAAAACGTTATATGTTCATCGTGTAATTTTTTTTGTTGTATTATTTAATTTAATTAATTAATTAATTAATTAATTAATTAATTTATTTATTTATTTTTTTAAAGCTCATCAACCAAGTACCTTTACCTAGAATTAGTTAGAAAAGAAGAGAAAAAGTTATGTAACGAGTCGATCAAACCCATAACAAATCAATATAAGTCGCATGGAGAGAAGATTCGCTACTTCTCTGATGGCGGCATCTACGCACGTGTAGCGAGTAATCACATAATCACCAAATTCGTTTTTCTTCTATCCGTGGTGTACACTAATCAAACATTTTTTACTGCATATTTGTGGGGTTAAGCATGTCTCTGGACTGTTAAGTTCATCGGGTGGTTTTGTTTTTGATCCGTAACAATGAATACACTTTACAGGTTGTTCTACTCTAGAGTTCATTGCGTGAGAAAATACCGTCACATATATTGCGAGAATTACATATATACACTTATTGTGCGGGGCGTTGAAGCTGTGTTTTGTACGTAAGTGGGTGAGATTGTCTATTACATTCAAAATTATCAGCCAAGTTCACACGTTAACAACTATACACGTTATCTGCAATTAGAGAGGTGTGAAAGGTGATTCTTGTTCTGGCGGTATGAAGCGTGTAGAATTACTACTAAGGTGAGACTGATATATTCAGATGAGCGAACAATGTACATTGCTATACATCCGGTACTAGGTGTAAATTGCCGTATTAAATAAATCTGATTGGGAGGTTCTGGTAAAGAACAAAAGCGTTGCCTGCAACCGATACTATCGGAGTAAAGGGTACTGTAGTGCCTATGTAATCGCATATTTAGACAAGTTGTAGCACTGAATTCTATAACGCTCAAGTGTGCGGCGTTCCCAAACCGTAAAACATTACCCATACAGTACTTATTCTGCCTTGAAGTTACCTATGTTAGAATGGTTTAATTGAAAGATGTTGAAAGGCTGAATGTGGAAAGTGTTTTTAGCTAACTGGAATAAGCGATGTTTATGTGTATTACCCGCGCTAAAATATAACACTACAGTACGTCAAACATTAAAATTTGCTCCGATTTGTGAAATATGGAAAAAACGTGCAGTAAGTCTTACTCCTATCAGTCAAACGACCTCGATTTATGATTAGCGATATTGTCCGCATCAGTAAGGTAACAGCATTGCTGGGGAAGCAGTATACTACTGATTGGCGTGGGAATTTACTATAAATAGCGTGCATTCCGCCTTCCTCACGATGTATTCGTTAAAGAATAATAATGGCCATACGTTTTACGAAGAGGAATCGCAAAAGACTGCATATATGAACATATATTTTGCTCATTCTGAGGATTCCTTATATAATATTTAGATATTTTTGATAGTTCTAATAGACGTCAAATTGACACTGGAGCTAGCTGATGAACAGTCATTCTACATTTGAGAAATTGTACCGTGTCAACAGCAAAAGCCGTCACTGCAACAATAGTCTATTTGAAAAACGATGTAGCAGTGATGGTGTAATTACTTCATCCGGATGTGTTACGAAGACTAATTGTGCTGATAATGATGACGATGTTGTAGTGATAATGCGTGCAGGTTCAACAGGAACTTCTTTGTCTGTTGGTCACGCTAACGGATTTTCCTTCTATTCAGATTCTATTTATTGGACATGTATATATAATACTGCAGTACATTTAACGAAAGAATTTCCTCCAATCGATGTCACCACCGAGCGTTTAGAGGATAGGGTTGTGTGGAATATGGTGGACATGTGCAGTAAATCTACACCGCTGTCAGTTAAGTGACCTCAGTTTATGATTAATAATGTCGTCTGTATGAGTAAGACGTTGCTGGAGATACTGCCAATTAGCGCGCGGAGCTATTTACTATAGCATATGTTGTACCTTCCCAATGATGTATAAATTAAAGGATCATAATGGTAAACCATTGGTTGGTACGAGGAATTACAAAATAAATATTGCATACCTGGACGTATATTTCTTCAATGTAAAGGAACACATCCCTTAGTTACACGGTTCACGTTTCCCAGTTTAAAAAGTTCTCGGCTAAATGACACAAATTTTACAAATATTACGCGATCTTGCTACATTACGGCAGCACAGAGTGATGTAGGTATCGTAAAGCTACCTACAGTTCACAGTCGTTAGTTTCAATATTAATTCTGATGAGAATATTCTCCCACATATAGTGTTCTTTTTAGAGCATAAACTTGATGCTGCTACCGGCTTGATTATGACACTACAAGATGAAATGGAATCTTTGCGAAAGCTCTGGGAAGAAAATGTGAATGTGATGCATATTGATATTATTTCCGTTAAAATGGTGTTTGATAAGACATATGAATAACAGAGAAAGACTAAATTGTAGAATTGTTCAAACGTTAGAAGGAGGCAGAGATGAATGTCTGCAAGAAGTAGGTGTTTGGAATATTGCAGGTGGTGAACAACATATTGATGTGTATCGGTGGGATAGTAGATACTCAGTTATCATTTTTAAGCGTCGAAAAAGTTGATAAAGCTTGCCTATTACTAGCTTTGGATTTATCTACAATTAAACATTTGAAGCTTTCACGGTGGACATAACTACGAAAAGAATTTATGCACGGACACCATATTTAAAAAATTTACTCTTAACACTTAATGTTTCGGAAAGCTTACACTTAACCATCATCAAAGGTGTTTGTTTCTGATGATATAGCATTTCAACTCCTGTTCATTCCCCCTCTATTTATCTCTTCGGGTGTGTGTGTGTGCTGCGTGTGCGTACGCCTATATGTAATAAAATAATAATTGCGTAACCATAACGTGTGAAAAAGGCTGCACTACAGAATATGATGGCAACATCAGGGAGGAGTGGATTACGGAGTACGCTGTTAAAAGTAGTGCTGCATAGAAAAAAATCAATGTTAAAATTGATACGTGAGAAAAGTCGATATCGGTATGTTTTAATTTTTATTTATTTATTGTTTTTTAAGTAATTATACATTTCTATAATTAATTTCAGCAAAATTAACTAGTTTTTAAATAAATTAAATAGGAACAATTAATTAGAGTAAGCCGATTGTATTCGAACTGAGTCGAAAGATCATCTTTTTTAAGTGAACGAGGCTAAACTGATTACAGTTCGCAATGAATCTTGTTCATAGTTCAAAATGAGTTGAACAGAGCGCTTTATGGTCTATTTCACAAAAATGAATTACGCCCAAAACGGCGTGAATTCTCCACTTATCAATTGTAATGAAATTGATGTACTACTAGCAGGGCCGTATCTGAGCGGGGTTTTCAGGATCCCCCCGAAATGTCTATGAAATAATAACTGCTTGAATTAAATGAACCGAAATTCAGAATAAATTAATTTCTTTTCAATTTTTGACAAAAGAAAGGAAAATTGAAATTTTTATGAATTCTACGGAAACGATTATTTTTGATTTGTTTTTATTGTAGGGTTCAAATATTGCATTTACAGTAATTGACTACGAGGCTTTAGTGTACCATTTATAAATAACTATATTTCATGATAATATACATACAGACGCGCGCGACACACATACATACACACACACATTATTCGTAACCCCTCGCGAAATTTTGGTCTACATACAGCCCTGACTACTATATGTTTACACATTACATTGAACTATTTATAATTTCAGGTAAGTTGCGTATTTTGCATCGTTAATTAACACAAAATTTTCTTAACCATACAATATTTGTTTATTTCTGTAAAATAATTTCACTTTCAAAATATAAACCGATACTGTACTTAGGAGTTTTGTGTTTTACTTGGAATATTTAAATATTTGGCAGATAAAAATGATTCTTACGATCAAATTATTGATTTTATGTTTGAATAATGTTTATTTGTTCAGGTTTTTTAAACTGGTAATGAAATTATAATACGTATTTTTTTCTTTTAAAAGAGAGGAATCAAAAAAAAAAGAGAAAAGAAAAAAAAGAAAAAAAAGAAAAAAAAAGATATATATTTTATTTTAGACTTTACCTTTCTAACTTATTTTTTCTCACCAATTTGTCGTTTCTATGCTATTTATTTATAGGTTTATTTGCATTTTTTCCTTATGGTATGAAAAATTTAATGTTATCTTAAAAGGTCCAGTTTAAAGATCACTAGAAACTAATGTGAATTAATAGTAATTTTTTTTCATCGTTTAAAGTTTATTTATATTTTTAGAGGAAAAAGATTTGAACTGCTACAAAAAATTCAACCTTATGTATATCACACTTTATAAAGTAGTATAAAAATGGGGGTTCTGGGCCAGTGGGTGAGGGGGGTGAGGGGGGAAGTGTGACGTCACACCCCAACTACCCCTATTCTGGTGCAAAGGTCACCCAACTACCCTTATTTTTAAGTAAAATTAACCCAACTACCCTTTAAAATGCCAAAAAGTCACCCAACTACCCCTATCCCAACCCAAAGGTCACCCAACTACCCCTATCTTTAAGCAGAATTTAACCCAAATACCTTTAAAAGCAGTGAAAACTAACCCAACTACCCTGCAAATGCCAAAAGTCACCAAACTACCCCTATCCTAGCCCAAAGGCCACCCAACTACCCCCCAGTCCCACCCCACACCCTCAAAAACTACCCCTTCATCTAATTTAATCTAGACATCTTAAAACAACCAAACTACCCCCTTTTTCGTATTCCACCCCTATTTTCCACCCCCTCACCCTTAAAAACTACCCCTTGATCTATTTTAATCCAGAGCTCTAAAAGTAACCAAATCACCCTCTTCCCAGTACCCCATCCCTATTTTACACCCCCTCACCCTCAAAAAAACACTCCTTCATCTATTTTAATCCAGAGCCCTAAATTAACTCATCTACCTTTTCCAGGATAATCAACCCCACTGTTTTCAACCCCTCCTTGCCAAAACTACCATAATTCTCTTGGAACAGTTTAATATCTAATCCACCCCTCACCCTACAGTCTGTCATTACTATTGTAACCCAACCCACACTATAACCCAACCACTACCCATCACCCCACAGTTCATCATTAATTATATAACACAACCCATACTATAACCTAACCACCACCAACCACCCTCACATACACACTAAGTACTATCCTCTACACCCCATAGCCTGCTCGACCATAGCATAAAATGTGATGAATATTAGTGTGATAGATAGTACCAATACATACACAGCATCACACATATACACTAAAATTAACTGCTACAGTCCATTTAATTATCCTTTCCATAGTGGCACATCTAACTCCCCAATGCATTTCTCCAGATTTTCCATTGATGCTTTTGTAGAATGTTTCAGTTTGATCGTGTCTAAAACATTGACCGGACGTCTGCCCAGCATGGTCGCATAGCTACCCTATATAGGAAGAATATCTTAGACGCCTTAGTAACCACCCCTTCTAAGCTGATTGGGGCAAGGCTCTTCTGCAACCATTTACTAATCACTACTTCATAGGTCATCACCTCAGCTTCAGTCGCTATTGCACTGACATGTAGTAAACGTTTTTCCTCATTTTTAACTAATTATGGTCAATTTACCACTATTTCTCACTGTTTTCTTACATTTCAGCATTTTTACACTATTTTTGGCAACATTTGCTATTTCTCACCATTTTCCTATGTTTTAGCGCTTTTCACACAACTATACTGATCTACATCCTTGATAACCTTCTCTAGGTTTCCTTTCAGCCCCTCCACCTCCACCAATCACATCTCCAGCTTAGAGAACACCACTGCTGTAGAATATTTTATGTATTCCACTACAGTCTGCAGTTGCCTATGGGCTGTATCGCCCGAGTCAGTCATATCTTTGAGTGCCTGATCTAGCGCATCAAACCCAGCTAGGTTTTATCTTTGGTCACCCAATGCTGGAGGATCCACTTGGCAGCTTCCACATGATAATCACACTGATGCTTGATAAGAGCATCCTGCAGAGCAATCACATCCAAGACATCAACTAGATGTCTGCCCAGCATGGTCACATAGCTACTATATGTAAGGAGAATATCTTTAAATGCCTTAGCAACCACCCATTTTAAGCTGGTACAGGCAAGGGCTCTGCATGGCCATTTTCCAATCACCACTTCATCATCCATTGCCTCAGCTTCAGTCACTACTGCACTGTCATATAGTAAACATTTTTTTTTCCCCAAAGTATTTGTAATTAATGTTGAAGTCCAAGTCATATGATTGATAGTAATGATAGTAACAATGGTGGTGGTGATGGTGATGTTAATGACAGCAATGTTGACAATAATGCTAGTAATGATGATAACAATGCAGAAAATTATAATGAGGGTGATGGTAGTAATAACAATGCCAGTGATGCTGGTGCTGATGACAACAACATTGACAATGATAGCACTGCTGATGACAATAACACTGACAATGATGCTTATGATAATGACAACACTAATGATGGTGATGATAATAGCAAGGCTAGTGGTGTGGGCTGTTAGAAGGTTATAGGAATGGTGGTGGTGTCTTTGACATCATGCATTATTGTATATAGTATCAATCAGCATCTTTGTGATAGTAGTGTATACAGCAATGTGTATTAGTATATATGATGTCTTTGTGATGATGCTGGCAATGATGGTGATGATGGTGGTAGTAAAAATGCCAGTGATGCTTATGACAGTAACATTGACTATGATGATGGTGATGGCAGCAGTGTGCATTAGTGTATATAGTGTCTGTGTTATGGTTAGTAGTGATGGTATAAACAGTGGTATGTATTAGTGTATGTAGTGTCTTTGTGATAGTGTTGGTGCTGCTTGTGTCATCAGAGGGGGTGTAGGGGGTCGCTGGGGCACAGCAGGAATGTTAGGCGATAGTATACAGTTGGAATTTCCCAAATAACAAATTGCTTATGCTTTTTGTGTGCACCCACATCCTGCACAGATGGAAGCAATGTACATGTTGGTTTGCTAGCAATTGGTCACTAATTACTAGTCAATTTCTCATTATATCTCATAAGTTTCTTGTGTATTAGCACTTTTTACACTATTTTTCACCAATTTGTGCTATTTCGCATCATTTCTTATGTTTGAACACTTCTTACACATTTTGTTTGATATATTCACCATTTTCTCATATTGTAACACCTTTTACAGGGCTTCCTCAATTTTTACCATCTTTCATCAATAATTCCATTAATTTGACCCTCCAAATCATCGTTCTACCTTATAAGCTAATTTTTACTATACCTCTTGTGCTAATCCTTTAAGTTCCTCAATGTTATATATTTTTGCTATAGTATCCACACAAACATTTGTTTTTTTTGTCTTATGTAATTGTATAAATCCAGTTAGGGCCTGCATTATTTCAAGTATATCTCCACTCTGAAATGTGTTGGCGCATCTTTTTGTGTTAAAGACAAATCCATAACATGTTTGTCTGCTATTAATTGCTGTATTGATGCTACATTTGATTGCCTAGTCAATGTAATACTTTCCTAACCAGTTCCTTCTGTTTATGCTGGTGTACACTTATGCATTACTATTGACCGTCTACCATTAAACTTTTCCAACCCCATACCAAATCTGCTGTTTTTTGCATCTGCATGCTTCAGGGATGTGCTCCGCTACATCTATAACCAATCTGTGCTAATATAACTTACTAATCTATGCTACACTGATTTTGGGTGTTTGTGTATGTGTATGTGTATGTGCTTTTGCATGTGCACATGTGCATGTGCCTGCACGTGAGTATGTGTATGTGTGTAACTATGTGTGGATGGGCATGCGTGTGTTAATTACATTGTCGTCACCATCGTCGTTATCACAATTATTATAAAAATTGTAAAGTGTACTTGTCACTGCAATAATCAAAATTGACCTTGGTAAATCCCATCAGGCACACCACCACAGCTAAAATAGGCATTAGTGTTAGAGTTAACCTGGGATGTGAGCAGTAGATAAATAGTTGTGTCAGAAATGCCCACTAGATATACAGTTTTTCTTATTAAATTTTAAGAAAATGTATTTTTTTCTATAAGTTGGGAATAGTAGTCTTTTGAATAGTACACAAGACGTCCGAGTATTGGTTATAATGAAAAGTTCCAACAGCAGTAACCTTTTTGCAGATTTTTTTTTTTCTTCCAACTCTGCAAGAACCATTTGTAATTTAGCGTCTAACTCTTTATGGTATCAATCTTCTTCTGTGATAACCTTCTCTATTTTTACCTTTCAGACTCTAGACTTCTGCTAGGCACATCTCCAGCATAGTGATCACAGCGGCTGTAGTATGTTTCAGGGCGTCCATGGCAGTCTTCATGTGAATATGGGGTTTAATGGCTGAATCGGTCACATCTTTAAGCACCTGGTCATGTTTTCTTCCTTTACCATTTTCTTACACTTGAACACTATTACACCATTTTCCTCATTTTTAACTAATTATAGCCAATTTTCCGCTATTTCTCACCATCTCCTCACATTTTAGCACTTTTTATGATGTTTTCATCAATTTTTGCTATTTCTCGCCATTTTCCTATGTTTTAAGTGCTTTTCATAAAATTTTCCACATTTTTTCACCATTTGTGTTAGTTTCTCCTTCCAACTCTTTACTACGTCCATGTTCGTCCACAATAACCTTCTACAGGATTCCTTTCAGCCTCTCCACATCTACTAGCCTCATCTACAGCTTAGCAATCGTTGTGGCTGTAGAACACTTTAGGCCTTCTATGGCGGTCTCCAGTTGTCTATAGGGGTTTCCTTGTTGAATCGGGCATAGCTTTGAGCGCCAGGTCTAGCCCATAGAGCCAGGTTTTGTCTTCAGTCGCCCAACTGCTCGAGGTACCATTTGATATCGTCAGTGTAACTATCATGTTGCCATTTAGTAAGAGCGTTCTGAGGAAAGATCATATCTGAGACATTTACTAGACGTTTGCAGAAAGAACTTGATTTTATACATTATTATAATTGTGTGAGCGGTGCATGTGGTAAATTATGCGATAATTATAAGACATATTAAAATATTCAAAGTTATAAACATATACTGTATACCCTGAAGCAGAATAAAATAGTATTAAGCGGTAGTGACGATAAATTCACTTATGGAAATTGTACATATAATGAATTCTATGAAAAGTTTGATATTGTTTTAGCCGAACTAAGAGTGTGTATATTGGAGAAGAATAGGTATATTGCATGAGTGCGCGGAACTCTGTATTATTATATTAAGTGTGACATTAAGCATTATGTATTGTATTTTACTGTGTAATAAAATTCGCTATATCTGAGAATATGTAGGCTTAAAATAGTCTGCATAAACTTAGTTATGGTGTATTGAGATAGCGTCTATTCTAATTAAAATGTATTTGCAATTAGATTGGGAGACTTCCCTAAGAGGGGTCATTTTTCAATATATTTTGTTGTTTTCTACCTAAAATTGAAGCGATTTTAGCCTAAAATGGGGTATTTTGCACTATAATTGCTGTTTTGTGCCTAAAATGACTGTATTTTTGGGCGAGATGAAGTTTATCTCCTAAAATTTGATGTTTTTGTCTAAATGTAGTTATTTTAGTCCTAAATGGAATAATTTTCATGTAAAGAGGAGTGTGTAACCTGAGCTGTATACTTCTTGTTACAGCATTCTATTCATTGTGAAATTATGTTTGAACAGATTGGTGACTGGTTGTGGGAGGTTTATAGAACTTTCTGATGTATTGATTATAGTATAATGGTTGTTGTGTGTTAGTGAGAAGATGTATATTATAGAATTCCTAGGAGTGTGATTGCGTCTGTAGAACAATAAACTGGGATAAGCGATGAAGTGTACCCCATCAGAGGGGTGGGGTGAGTGATACTTGATAATTAACTTGGTCTTTGTGCACATTGCTGGGCGGTTATAATATGTCTGGTCAAAATGAGTTGTTGTATACCATTTTTGTTATTCATTAAACATACACACTGAAAGGTGTGATAGGCCCATCAACATCTAGATTCCTACAATCATCTCAATTTTATAATTGTAATCTGCACTAAACAAGTGTATATTACTATGACTGCATCAAGTCTGTTATGGCTGTTAATGTTAGGAGGGCAGATATTGCACCATGCATTAAAAGATGAATACAGGCATGTACATACCTCTGCAGGCTCACACAGCATCATAATTAACATTGTTACATCACATGTATACATATGTGTACTAAATAAAACATGCATAAGCATGTCATGGGCGTGCACATTACTATGTTGGAAGGTTTTGGCACTTCATTCACTGAAAATTTCATTAAGTCTTACATAATCAGATAGTAGACCCAGGATATGACAAAAGTACCCTCATAAAAGAGTATACATTGAGCGCATCCTTTGCAGCAATTAAACAGGCTGTATATTACTACATGTTAGTGGCCTAAACAGTTTTATTAGTCATCCACTATTTTAAATTAATTAGATCAATCTAAGCTCATTTCCAGAAATATTGTAAAGTGTATATGCCATTGTCATCATATCGTCATCGTCATCACCATTGTTGTAATTATTACAAACAGTGTAAAGCATCCTTCTGACGCACTACCATTCATACAACCATCTTTGATGAAGAAACTTTTACTGTTATCATCTCATGATGAGCGTATTATCACACATGGAAAATGAGCATTGACATGTTGAGAAATGTATTTTTTAGATCTTTTACACTATTTTCATCAAGGTTTGCTATTTCCCACCATTTTCTTATGTTTTTTAGCATTTTTCATGCAATTTTCTTTGTTTTTTCAACATTTTTGTCAGGTTTGCACTAATTCAGCTCTGTCAACCATTATTATAATTTCAAAGTGGCTCCTCTGTTTAATTGTTAGCACTTCTCTTGTATAGATCCTATGATTTCCTGGATGTTGTATATTTTTATTATAATATCCGCATCAACGTTTTGTCTTGTTTAATGATGCAATATTAGTTTCCGTCTCTGTGTTAATCATAAATCTCATCGCTCTGGGGTCTAATGGTTCCTCTTTCCATTCACAGATGGAATCCATATACATGTTGGTTTGCTAGCAAGTTGCCACTAATTACAATCAATTTCCTGGTATTTCTTACCAGTTTCTTGTGTTTTAGTACTTTTTATGCTACTTTTTCACCAATTTGTGCTATTTCACATCTTTCTTATGTTTGAACACTTATTGTGCAGTTTTTCAGTAATTTTCACAATTCCTCAGTATTTTCTTATGCTGTAACACCTTGTATACAGTCTTCACCAAATTTTACCATCATTCATCAATAATTTCACTAATTCGGTCCTCCAAACCATTGTTTTACCCTATAAGCGATTGTCTATTTAATTTTTTATGATTAAGAAAGAACATAATGTATATTATAGAATTTTCAGAAGTGTGATTGAGTCTGCAGAATAATAAACACGGGTAAGAGGTGGAGCATGCTCCATCAAGTGGGGTAAGTGATGCTTAGTAATTGACCTGGTTATTATGCACATTGCAAAGCAGTTATAATATGTTTGGCAAAAATTAGTCGTTGTATGTCATTCTTGTTATACATTAAACATTTACACTGAGGAAGATGATTAGCTTGTCAACATCTGGATCCCTGCAATTATTTTGATTGTATAATTGTAATCTGCACTGAGCAAGGGGAATTTCATAAAGACATATACTTAGATAGTAGACACTGCACATGACAAAAGCAGCTCATAAAAGAGTGTACAATGAACACATCCTTTGCAGCAATTCAACAAGTTGTATATTACTACATGTTAGTGACCTAATTAGTTTATCAATCATCCACAATGATTACTTGTATGCAAAGCAGCACAGTAGAAACATATAGGCTAAAACACAAATAAGCCTTGTGAGGGCTAGTACTATGCTTATTTTGGTGTCATATATGGGAATGCCTATGAGACCTATAAGCTAAGACAGATCTCCTCATATACACTGTCATCACAATTATCAACAACGCAAATATATAGGCATACAAAGCAATTTGGCAGAGGTTAGCAAGACATATCAGCTTTGGTATATTAGAGGTATAATAAAGCACACCTTGATGTATACACACCCACACATATTTGTACACACACACACACACACACACATTCATATGAATACATACACAAATACACATGCAAGCACACACATATCAAGTTTTGAGCATTGTCATTGTTGCTGTCTTTGTCATTATCATCAGTATCATCATCGTCATCATCAGTGGGTACAAAGTTCATAATGCAAAGTAATTTTAATTTTTTCAACAGTTTTACTCACAAATAAATTCATTTAAACAATTTTATTTTTAAAAAGTATTACCACTTGACCGACTTTACCTGAATCCCCAAAATGAAATAAACACCTTTTCCTATATTTTTTAACACTTTTCATACAATTTTTGACCATTGGGGTAATGATGGTAGTAACAATGCCAGTGACACTAGTGCTGATAACAACATTGCCAATGAGATAATGATAGTAATGATGTTGATGCTGATTACAGTAATGTTGAGGATGATGCTAGTAATGATGATAACAATGTTGACAATTATGATGAGGGTGATGATAGTAATAAAAATGCCAGTGATGCTGATGTTGATGACAATAGCACTGACAATGGTGGTAGTAAAAATGCTTGTGATAATGACAACACTAATGATGGTAATGATAATAGCAAGGCTAGCAGTGTGGTAGTAGTGTCTCTGACAGCATGCATTATTGTATATAGTATCAATCAGCATCTTTGTGATAGTGCTGGTACTGGCAGCAGTGTGTATTGGTGTTTTCATGATGATGCTGATGGTGATGATGTTGGTAGTAATAATGCCAGTGATGCCGGTGCTTATGACAGCAACATTGACTATGATGCTAGTAATGATGCCAACAATGCTGACAATTAATACAAAGGTGATGTGGTGATGGTAATGACAGCAGTGTGTATTTTTCTATATGGTGTCTTTATGATTGTGTTGGTGCTGGTGCTGACAGCAGCATGTATTAGTGTCCGTGTTATTGTTAGTGGTGATGGTATAAACAGCAGTATATATTAGTGTATATAGTGTCTTTGTGATAGTGTTGATGTTGATGGTGCTGGCAGAGGAGGTGCAGAGGGTTGCTGGGCCAAAGCAGGAAGGTTAGGTGATGGAATACAGTTGGAATTGACTAAATAACAAATTGTTTATGCTTTCAGATTTAGTTTCTTGCACACCTACATCCTGTTATTGATTGTGCTTTGAAATCTGCTCTTATATAGTATTGTCAGGCAGGCTGTGGGTTGAAGGGGGTAGAGGATAGTGCTTAGTGAGTATGTGGGGGTAGCAGGTATTTGATGGGTTACAATACTAATAATAGACCATAGGGAAAGTTTTCAGCTAGGAGTGATGGGAAATAGGTGGTGGATTGTCCTGGAAGGGGTAGTTGGGTTAACCTTAGAGCTCTGGATTAAAAGAAATGTAGGGGTAGTTTTTGGTGGGGGTGAAAAATAATGTGCATTACATAAGTGGTGGTTGCAGGGTAAATTTTAGGGGTAGTTGGGTTAAAAATGAAAGATTTTATAGGTATTTGGGTTAAATTTGTCCTTGGAATAGGGGTAGTTAGGTGGGTTTTGGCCATTTCTAGAGCCATTTAGGTTATAACATCATATGTATGTATGATGTTATAACCTAAATGGCTCTAGAAATGGCCAAAACCCACCTAACTACCCCTATTCCAAGGACAAATTTAACCCAAATACCTATAAAATCTTTCATTTTTAACCCAACTACCCCTAAAATTTACCCTGCAACCACCACTTATGTAATGCACATTATTTTTCACCCCCACCAAAAACTAGCCCTACATTTCTTTTAATCCAGAGCTCTAAGGTTAACCCAACTACCCCTTCCAGGACAATCCACCACCTATTTCCCATCACTCCTAGCTGAAAACTTTCCCTATAGTCTATTATTAGTATTGTAACCCATCAAATACCTGCTACCCCCACATACTCACTAAGCACTATCCTCTACCCCCTTCAACCCACAGCCTGCCTGACAATACTATATAAGAGCAGATTTCAAAGCACAATCAATAACAGGATGTAGGTGTGCAAGAAACTAAATCTGAAAGCATAAACAATTTGTTATTTAGTCAATTCCAACTGTATTCCATCACCTAACCTTCCTGCTTTGGCCCAGCAACCCTCTGCACCTCCTCTGCCAGCACCATCAACATCAACACTATCACAAAGACACTATATACACTAATATATACTGCTGTTTATACCATCACCACTAACAATAACACGGACACTAATACATGCTGCTGTCAGCACCAGCACCAACACAATCATAAAGACACCATATAGAAAAATACACACTGCTGTCATTACCATCACCACATCACCTTTGTATTAATTGTCAGCATTGTTGGCATCATTACTAGCATCATAGTCAATGTTGCTGTCATAAGCACCGGCATCACTGGCATTATTACTACCAACATCATCACCATCAGCATCATCATGAAAACACCAATACACACTGCTGCCAGTACCAGCACTATCACAAAGATGCTGATTGATACTATATACAATAATGCATGCTGTCAGAGACACTACTACCACACTGCTAGCCTTGCTATTATCATTACCATCATTAGTGTTGTCATTATCACAAGCATTTTTACTACCACCATTGTCAGTGCTATTGTCATCAACATCAGCATCACTGGCATTTTTATTACTATCATCACCCTCATCATAATTGTCAACATTGTTATCATCATTACTAGCATCATCCTCAACATTACTGTAATCAGCATCAACATCATTACTATCATTATCTCATTGGCAATGTTGTTATCAGCACTAGTGTCACTGGCATTGTTACTACCATCATTACCCCAATGGTCAAAAATTGTATGAAAAGTGTTAAAAAATATAGGAAAAGGTGTTTATTTCATTTTGGGGATTCAGGTAAAGTCGGTCAAGTGGTAATACTTTTTAAAAATAAAATTGTTTAAATGAATTTATTTGTGAGTAAAACTGTTGAAAAAATTAAAATTACTTTGCATTATGAACTTTGTACCCACTGATGATGACGATGATGATACTGATGATAATGACAAAGACAGCAACAATGACAATGCTCAAAACTTGATATGTGTGTGCTTGCATGTGTATTTGTGTATGTATTCATATGAATGTGTGTGTGTGTGTGTGTGTGTACAAATATGTGTGGGTGTGTATACATCAGGGTGTGCTTTATTATACCTCTAATATACCAAAGCTGATATGTCTTGCTAACCTCTGCCAAATTGCTTTGTATGCCTATATATTTGCGTTGTTGATAATTGTGATGACAGTGTATATGAGGAGATCTGTCTTAGCTTATAGGTCTCATAGGCATTCCCATATATGACACCAAAATAAGCATAGTACTAGCCCTCACAAGGCTTATTTGTGTTTTAGCCTATATGTTTCTACTGTGCTGCTTTGCATACAAGTAATCATTGTGGATGATTGATAAACTAATTAGGTCACTAACATGTAGTAATATACAACTTGTTGAATTGCTGCAAAGGATGTGTTCATTGTACACTCTTTTATGAGCTGCTTTTGTCATGTGCAGTGTCTACTATCTAAGTATATGTCTTTATGAAATTCCCCTTGCTCAGTGCAGATTACAATTATACAATCAAAATAATTGCAGGGATCCAGATGTTGACAAGCTAATCATCTTCCTCAGTGTAAATGTTTAATGTATAACAAGAATGACATACAACGACTAATTTTTGCCAAACATATTATAACTGCTTTGCAATGTGCATAATAACCAGGTCAATTACTAAGCATCACTTACCCCACTTGATGGAGCATGCTCCACCTCTTACCCGTGTTTATTATTCTGCAGACTCAATCACACTTCTGAAAATTCTATAATATACATTATGTTCTTTCTTAATCATAAAAAATTAAATAGACAATCGCTTATAGGGTAAAACAATGGTTTGGAGGACCGAATTAGTGAAATTATTGATGAATGATGGTAAAATTTGGTGAAGACTGTATACAAGGTGTTACAGCATAAGAAAATACTGAGGAATTGTGAAAATTACTGAAAAACTGCACAATAAGTGTTCAAACATAAGAAAGATGTGAAATAGCACAAATTGGTGAAAAAGTAGCATAAAAAGTACTAAAACACAAGAAACTGGTAAGAAATACCAGGAAATTGATTGTAATTAGTGGCAACTTGCTAGCAAACCAACATGTATATGGATTCCATCTGTGAATGGAAAGAGGAACCATTAGACCCCAGAGCGATGAGATTTATGATTAACACAGAGACGGAAACTAATATTGCATCATTAAACAAGACAAAACGTTGATGCGGATATTATAATAAAAATATACAACATCCAGGAAATCATAGGATCTATACAAGAGAAGTGCTAACAATTAAACAGAGGAGCCACTTTGAAATTATAATAATGGTTGACAGAGCTGAATTAGTGCAAACCTGACAAAAATGTTGAAAAAACAAAGAAAATTGCATGAAAAATGCTAAAAAACATAAGAAAATGGTGGGAAATAGCAAACCTTGATGAAAATAGTGTAAAAGATCTAAAAAATACATTTCTCAACATGTCAATGCTCATTTTCCATGTGTGATAATACGCTCATCATGAGATGATAACAGTAAAAGTTTCTTCATCAAAGATGGTTGTATGAATGGTAGTGCGTCAGAAGGATGCTTTACACTGTTTGTAATAATTACAACAATGGTGATGACGATGACGATATGATGACAATGGCATATACACTTTACAATATTTCTGGAAATGAGCTTAGATTGATCTAATTAATTTAAAATAGTGGATGACTAATAAAACTGTTTAGGCCACTAACATGTAGTAATATACAGCCTGTTTAATTGCTGCAAAGGATGCGCTCAATGTATACTCTTTTATGAGGGTACTTTTGTCATATCCTGGGTCTACTATCTGATTATGTAAGACTTAATGAAATTTTCAGTGAATGAAGTGCCAAAACCTTCCAACATAGTAATGTGCACGCCCATGACATGCTTATGCATGTTTTATTTAGTACACATATGTATACATGTGATGTAACAATGTTAATTATGATGCTGTGTGAGCCTGCAGAGGTATGTACATGCCTGTATTCATCTTTTAATGCATGGTGCAATATCTGCCCTCCTAACATTAACAGCCATAACAGACTTGATGCAGTCATAGTAATATACACTTGTTTAGTGCAGATTACAATTATAAAATTGAGATGATTGTAGGAATCTAGATGTTGATGGGCCTATCACACCTTTCAGTGTGTATGTTTAATGAATAACAAAAATGGTATACAACAACTCATTTTGACCAGACATATTATAACCGCCCAGCAATGTGCACAAAGACCAAGTTAATTATCAAGTATCACTCACCCCACCCCTCTGATGGGGTACACTTCATCGCTTATCCCAGTTTATTGTTCTACAGACGCAATCACACTCCTAGGAATTCTATAATATACATCTTCTCACTAACACACAACAACCATTATACTATAATCAATACATCAGAAAGTTCTATAAACCTCCCACAACCAGTCACCAATCTGTTCAAACATAATTTCACAATGAATAGAATGCTGTAACAAGAAGTATACAGCTCAGGTTACACACTCCTCTTTACATGAAAATTATTCCATTTAGGACTAAAATAACTACATTTAGACAAAAACATCAAATTTTAGGAGATAAACTTCATCTCGCCCAAAAATACAGTCATTTTAGGCACAAAACAGCAATTATAGTGCAAAATACCCCATTTTAGGCTAAAATCGCTTCAATTTTAGGTAGAAAACAACAAAATATATTGAAAAATGACCCCTCTTAGGGAAGTCTCCCAATCTAATTGCAAATACATTTTAATTAGAATAGACGCTATCTCAATACACCATAACTAAGTTTATGCAGACTATTTTAAGCCTACATATTCTCAGATATAGCGAATTTTATTACACAGTAAAATACAATACATAATGCTTAATGTCACACTTAATATAATAATACAGAGTTCCGCGCACTCATGCAATATACCTATTCTTCTCCAATATACACACTCTTAGTTCGGCTAAAACAATATCAAACTTTTCATAGAATTCATTATATGTACAATTTCCATAAGTGAATTTATCGTCACTACCGCTTAATACTATTTTATTCTGCTTCAGGGTATACAGTATATGTTTATAACTTTGAATATTTTAATATGTCTTATAATTATCGCATAATTTACCACATGCACCGCTCACACAATTATAATAATGTATAAAATCAAGTTCTTTCTGCAAACGTCTAGTAAATGTCTCAGATATGATCTTTCCTCAGAACGCTCTTACTAAATGGCAACATGATAGTTACACTGACGATATCAAATGGTACCTCGAGCAGTTGGGCGACTGAAGACAAAACCTGGCTCTATGGGCTAGACCTGGCGCTCAAAGCTATGCCCGATTCAACAAGGAAACCCCTATAGACAACTGGAGACCGCCATAGAAGGCCTAAAGTGTTCTACAGCCACAACGATTGCTAAGCTGTAGATGAGGCTAGTAGATGTGGAGAGGCTGAAAGGAATCCTGTAGAAGGTTATTGTGGACGAACATGGACGTAGTAAAGAGTTGGAAGGAGAAACTAACACAAATGGTGAAAAAATGTGGAAAATTTTATGAAAAGCACTTAAAACATAGGAAAATGGCGAGAAATAGCAAAAATTGATGAAAACATCATAAAAAGTGCTAAAATGTGAGGAGATGGTGAGAAATAGCGGAAAATTGGCTATAATTAGTTAAAAATGAGGAAAATGGTGTAATAGTGTTCAAGTGTAAGAAAATGGTAAAGGAAGAAAACATGACCAGGTGCTTAAAGATGTGACCGATTCAGCCATTAAACCCCATATTCACATGAAGACTGCCATGGACGCCCTGAAACATACTACAGCCGCTGTGATCACTATGCTGGAGATGTGCCTAGCAGAAGTCTAGAGTCTGAAAGGTAAAAATAGAGAAGGTTATCACAGAAGAAGATTGATACCATAAAGAGTTAGACGCTAAATTACAAATGGTTCTTGCAGAGTTGGAAGAAAAAAAAAAATCTGCAAAAAGGTTACTGCTGTTGGAACTTTTCATTATAACCAATACTCGGACGTCTTGTGTACTATTCAAAAGACTACTATTCCCAACTTATAGAAAAAAATACATTTTCTTAAAATTTAATAAGAAAAACTGTATATCTAGTGGGCATTTCTGACACAACTATTTATCTACTGCTCACATCCCAGGTTAACTCTAACACTAATGCCTATTTTAGCTGTGGTGGTGTGCCTGATGGGATTTACCAAGGTCAATTTTGATTATTGCAGTGACAAGTACACTTTACAATTTTTATAATAATTGTGATAACGACGATGGTGACGACAATGTAATTAACACACGCATGCCCATCCACACATAGTTACACACATACACATACTCACGTGCAGGCACATGCACATGTGCACATGCAAAAGCACATACACATACACATACACAAACACCCAAAATCAGTGTAGCATAGATTAGTAAGTTATATTAGCACAGATTGGTTATAGATGTAGCGGAGCACATCCCTGAAGCATGCAGATGCAAAAAACAGCAGATTTGGTATGGGGTTGGAAAAGTTTAATGGTAGACGGTCAATAGTAATGCATAAGTGTACACCAGCATAAACAGAAGGAACTGGTTAGGAAAGTATTACATTGACTAGGCAATCAAATGTAGCATCAATACAGCAATTAATAGCAGACAAACATGTTATGGATTTGTCTTTAACACAAAAAGATGCGCCAACACATTTCAGAGTGGAGATATACTTGAAATAATGCAGGCCCTAACTGGATTTATACAATTACATAAGACAAAAAAAACAAATGTTTGTGTGGATACTATAGCAAAAATATATAACATTGAGGAACTTAAAGGATTAGCACAAGAGGTATAGTAAAAATTAGCTTATAAGGTAGAACGATGATTTGGAGGGTCAAATTAATGGAATTATTGATGAAAGATGGTAAAAATTGAGGAAGCCCTGTAAAAGGTGTTACAATATGAGAAAATGGTGAATATATCAAACAAAATGTGTAAGAAGTGTTCAAACATAAGAAATGATGCGAAATAGCACAAATTGGTGAAAAATAGTGTAAAAAGTGCTAATACACAAGAAACTTATGAGATATAATGAGAAATTGACTAGTAATTAGTGACCAATTGCTAGCAAACCAACATGTACATTGCTTCCATCTGTGCAGGATGTGGGTGCACACAAAAAGCATAAGCAATTTGTTATTTGGGAAATTCCAACTGTATACTATCGCCTAACATTCCTGCTGTGCCCCAGCGACCCCCTACACCCCCTCTGATGACACAAGCAGCACCAACACTATCACAAAGACACTACATACACTAATACATACCACTGTTTATACCATCACTACTAACCATAACACAGACACTATATACACTAATGCACACTGCTGCCATCACCATCATCATAGTCAATGTTACTGTCATAAGCATCACTGGCATTTTTACTACCACCATCATCACCATCATTGCCAGCATCATCACAAAGACATCATATATACTAATACACATTGCTGTATACACTACTATCACAAAGATGCTGATTGATACTATATACAATAATGCATGATGTCAAAGACACCACCACCATTCCTATAACCTTCTAACAGCCCACACCACTAGCCTTGCTATTATCATCACCATCATTAGTGTTGTCATTATCATAAGCATCATTGTCAGTGTTATTGTCATCAGCAGTGCTATCATTGTCAATGTTGTTGTCATCAGCACCAGCATCACTGGCATTGTTATTACTACCATCACCCTCATTATAATTTTCTGCATTGTTATCATCATTACTAGCATTATTGTCAACATTGCTGTCATTAACATCACCATCACCACCACCATTGTTACTATCATTACTATCAATCATATGACTTGGACTTCAACATTAATTACAAATACTTTGGGGAAAAAAAAATGTTTACTATATGACAGTGCAGTAGTGACTGAAGCTGAGGCAATGGATGATGAAGTGGTGATTGGAAAATGGCCATGCAGAGCCCTTGCCTGTACCAGCTTAAAATGGGTGGTTGCTAAGGCATTTAAAGATATTCTCCTTACATATAGTAGCTATGTGACCATGCTGGGCAGACATCTAGTTGATGTCTTGGATGTGATTGCTCTGCAGGATGCTCTTATCAAGCATCAGTGTGATTATCATGTGGAAGCTGCCAAGTGGATCCTCCAGCATTGGGTGACCAAAGATAAAACCTAGCTGGGTTTGATGCGCTAGATCAGGCACTCAAAGATATGACTGACTCGGGCGATACAGCCCATAGGCAACTGCAGACTGTAGTGGAATACATAAAATATTCTACAGCAGTGGTGTTCTCTAAGCTGGAGATGTGATTGGTGGAGGTGGAGGGGCTGAAAGGAAACCTAGAGAAGGTTATCAAGGATGTAGATCAGTATAGTTGTGTGAAAAGCGCTAAAACATAGGAAAATGGTGAGAAATAGCAAATGTTGCCAAAAATAGTGTAAAAATGCTGAAATGTAAGAAAACAGTGAGAAATAGTGGTAAATTGACCATAATTAGTTAAAAATGAGGAAAAACGTTTACTACATGTCAGTGCAATAGCGACTGAAGCTGAGGTGATGACCTATGAAGTAGTGATTAGTAAATGGTTGCAGAAGAGCCTTGCCCCAATCAGCTTAGAAGGGGTGGTTACTAAGGCGTCTAAGATATTCTTCCTATATAGGGTAGCTATGCGACCATGCTGGGCAGACGTCCGGTCAATGTTTTAGACACGATCAAACTGAAACATTCTACAAAAGCATCAATGGAAAATCTGGAGAAATGCATTGGGGAGTTAGATGTGCCACTATGGAAAGGATAATTAAATGGACTGTAGCAGTTAATTTTAGTGTATATGTGTGATGCTGTGTATGTATTGGTACTATCTATCACACTAATATTCATCACATTTTATGCTATGGTCGAGCAGGCTATGGGGTGTAGAGGATAGTACTTAGTGTGTATGTGAGGGTGGTTGGTGGTGGTTAGGTTATAGTATGGGTTGTGTTATATAATTAATGATGAACTGTGGGGTGATGGGTAGTGGTTGGGTTATAGTGTGGGTTGGGTTACAATAGTAATGACAGACTGTAGGGTGAGGGGTGGATTAGATATTAAACTGTTCCAAGAGAATTATGGTAGTTTTGGCAAGGAGGGGTTGAAAACAGTGGGGTTGATTATCCTGGAAAAGGTAGATGAGTTAATTTAGGGCTCTGGATTAAAATAGATGAAGGAGTGTTTTTTTGAGGGTGAGGGGGTGTAAAATAGGGATGGGGTACTGGGAAGAGGGTGATTTGGTTACTTTTAGAGCTCTGGATTAAAATAGATCAAGGGGTAGTTTTTAAGGGTGAGGGGGTGGAAAATAGGGGTGGAATACGAAAAAGGGGGTAGTTTGGTTGTTTTAAGATGTCTAGATTAAATTAGATGAAGGGGTAGTTTTTGAGGGTGTGGGGTGGGACTGGGGGGTAGTTGGGTGGCCTTTGGGCTAGGATAGGGGTAGTTTGGTGACTTTTGGCATTTGCAGGGTAGTTGGGTTAGTTTTCACTGCTTTTAAAGGTATTTGGGTTAAATTCTGCTTAAAGATAGGGGTAGTTGGGTGACCTTTGGGTTGGGATAGGGGTAGTTGGGTGACTTTTTGGCATTTTAAAGGGTAGTTGGGTTAATTTTACTTAAAAATAAGGGTAGTTGGGTGACCTTTGCACCAGAATAGGGGTAGTTGGGTGACCTTTGCACCAGAATAGGGGTAGTTGGGGTGTGACGTCACACTTCCCCCCTCACCCCCCTCACCCACTGGCCCAGAACCCCCATTTTTATACTACTTTATAATATATATATATATATATATATATATATTTATATATATATATATATATATATATATATATATATATATATATATATATATATATATATATATATATATATATATATATATATATATAAACTCGGCCACTTTGGCCTCGCAAGGGGCTGTGCCCCTTGACCCCTCCTGCTTTCATTCCTGTCTCTTTCTCTTCTATACTTTGTATAAAATGATCAAAATTTACAACGTAATTCTTACTGGCATCAACACACACAAAAAATAACATAACCACAAAAATCCTATTCTAACATTTACCTTCCGTTATATAAAATTAAGACATTTTTTCGTTACATATTTCATTACATAAAATTGTGACATTTTTTACATAACAATAACAAAAATCCTACAAAATAGAACAAACGTTACATAAAATTGGGACATTTTTTTGGGACATTTAGCATTACATAAAATTAGGACATTTAGCGTTACATATAATTGGGACATTTTTCTGAGACATTTTTTCGAATGGGGGGTAGCCTAAGAATTACGTTGTAATTAATATATTAATTAAAACGTAATTCTTAGGCTACCCCCCATTCGAAAAAATGTCCCAAAAAATGTCCCAATTTTATGTAACGCTAAATGTTCCAAAAAAATGTCCTAGAAAAATGTCCCAATTTTATGTAACGTTTGTTATATTTTGTAGGATTTTTGTTATTGTTATTTAAAAAATGTCACAATTTTATGTAATGAAATATGTAACTAAAAATGTAACGAAAAAATGTCTTAATTTTATATAATGGAAGGTAAATGTTAGTATTTTTGTGGTTATGTTATTTTTTGTGTTTGTTGATGCCAGTAAGAATTACGTTGTAAATTTTGATCATTTTATACAAAGTATAGAAGAGAAAGAGACAGAAATGAAAGCATGAGGGGTCAAGGGGCACAGCCCCTTGTGAGGCCAAAATGGCCGAGTTTATATATATATATATATGTATATAAAAATTTATTTTTTCGGACTTCGCCATAGGGAGATCCAAATGTTGGGATATTTAAGTAACGAATAACTATTCAAAACTGATGTTTAAATTTATATCTTGTAATATTTCAGTTTGATGTGTGAGAAACAATCACGCACAGTTCATAAAAGGGATTATTTTTAAGAGTTGAAACAATCGTGACCGCATAAATCAGGAATAATATAAAATTAAAGCAAATACCAACCATAAATTTAAATATGAACTTATGAGTTGGCTTTTGATGACGTGTGTATTTTCTCGAGCGCATTTACATACATATATTTACCATTTGCGCTTTTGAACGTAGGCTTTTTTGGGTCTGCTTATGATGGTGGTGTGCGATGGTTGTATGTGTACTCGATGTGAAAGAGTTTCAGCCTGTTTTGCCTGCATGAGTATGTTTGTGAGTATGTGCTTCCGCGAGCTACGTACTGATTGCATGTGAATGTTACGCGTGTATATTGTGGGACGAAATTCGTGAAAATGTGTTTTGCTTTTATAATCTGGCATTAAATATCTACATGCGTTTGCAATGCTACCCTTGGGTCTAGGACACTTCGGTGGGGCTGTTTCAGGGTTAGGACATTCCGGCGGTACTAGCACGTTAATTGCGTCTTATTGCACCTAATTTCCATTTCGCCCAAAGGCTGCCGGCCGTAAAAGAACGGTAAAAATTACCACTTCGCGCGCGGTTTTATCGGTTTTTTTAAAAAAATCGATTTTGGTAATACTAGTTATATGGATTTTTCAGAAAAAAAGAAGGGAGAAAAATTATGAAGACGGCTTATTTTAAAAAGAACAATTATCATATTGGGAGTTGAAATGGTCATTGAAAATAAATATGTATCGCGACTCTCAGAGGCAAATGGAAATTAACGTTTGTTTAACAATTCATTCTAGCGAATAATTTAAATAAATGAATCATTGGCTCTATATTTGTCCCAATACTTGTTCGTGTTAAATAAATATTCAGTGTCGCGACTACAGTAGGGGTTTTCCACGGGGGCGAAGATTGAAACAAATACTTCGGCTATATCAAAAATGAATTCATAAACAAAATTATAAATACGTTTTTTTGCAAGCGAATTGAAATTTTTTTTAAATTTTAAAATTAAGTAATCCGAATTTAACGTTTTGATTAAAATAGCATGAATGTACAGTACTGATCATTCAGACGTTTGCTAAAAACAGGCGAGTAAAATACTTTCAAGTGAAACTGGAAGGCACCATTTTGGAAACTGGACTTTTCGATGTGTGTTTCTTTTTGACAACTGTGAGCATTCACTCAGCGCAAGTAAAAATTCTGTGTTGCAAGATTCTTCATTTCGCTGTGCAAACTAATGGAAAACACTTTATTATTCCTTTTAAAAACAGACTGACTTTTGTGAAAGATTTTATTACACAATTTATAAATCTCTGATATGATTTAGCCGAGCTATGCGGATTTTTGTCAATGAAGTGAGGAAAATAGAACAATAAAATACACTTGATAAATTAATCCAAAAATTTATATAATACGTTTACTACGGTAAATATTTTAAATAAAATCATTGCCACGGTAAATATAAATTAAACGAAAAAATTTAAATAAAATACTATAGTAAATATAAATATAAGCTAACATTTTATTAATTTTTCGTGCAAGTTAGGACACCATGTTCCGTCTCCTTTCTTTCGGCATCACTGAAATTATTGAACCTTTATGGCAGGACCGAGGGGTACGAGCCACACTTCCAACCTATCCAGCCTAGCTGTTGTACACAGCGCAGAGACTACAAAAAAAAACAAAACAAAAACGTTTTTATTAGGTTTTACAGAGAAATGAAAAATGCCGCAACAGAATTTTTAATATTTTCCACTACCGGGAATATTATTTATACTCAAATTTTAATTTCTTGTCTGACTATTGTGGTTTGCTGTTATGGTAGTAAATTTTTTTTTTTTTTTTTTTTTGTGAAAGCAACATCCTGTACGGTGTTTAACTGCTGTGGCTATTACAGTACGAAGATGCGCAGTTTGTTTTTATAGATATCTGCTTATTCCGCTAGATCTGATAAATTGTGTTACAGATAAAATTGCATCGGGGGAATTCTCAAGAATGTTGGTGACTGTTTTGTTATTAATTGAAGTGGGCCGGTGAGGTGATAATGCTGGACAGTCGCATAGTATGTGAGGAGTTGAGGGAGCAACATCTTGGCCACAGAAAGGACAATTCATAGGAGAGGGGGTTCTTTGCAAAATAAAATTATGCGACATGGCCGTATGGCCTATGCGTAAGCGGCTAAGTGCACAGAAATCTCTGCGGAAAATGTTTTTTTCTGGCCACCATGGTTCCATTGAGGGTTTAATTAACCCCGAGAAAGTCTGACACGAGGACCAATGGGTTTCCCATAAGGACGTGAGATTATTGAAAATTATGTTCGAGAGATAAGGTGGAGGTGGGGTGTTACTAGGCGAGGGGACAATATATTTCTGCTCGGGCGGATGTATCGACGCGTTCATTTCCAGGAATCCCTGCATGGCTGGGCGCCCACAGAAAGGATACGGAGCACTGTTTCTTAATAAGTTCGTTTAATACCTGCTGGGTTCGAATTGCTACAGGATGTTTGGTGAGGGGATTAGAGATTGTCAATAAGGCCGTGGATGAATCAGATACCAGCAGGGCTTTCTGTGATGTAGGCTCTGTAGAAAGAAAATATTCCAAACAGAAAAATACTGCGTATATTTCAGCATCCAGTACCGAACAATTGTCATTCAGTCGATTGCTTCGAATCACGTCGCAGACTTCAAAGGAACAGGCGGTTGGGGAAGAAGTAGCCTCTGGGGTAGCCTTGGCAGCATCCGTGTAGAAAAAGAGGTGGTCGGGGTATTTTTGCATTGTTGCTGTTGTCAACTGAACGATATTCGGGTGCAGGGGTTTATTATACTTCGTCAGGGAAAAGTTAACATCAATGTTTAAAAGGGCCCACAGCGGAATCATGATGTTAGGAGCTAGGTTAGGGAAAGGGATTACGCTCACGTTGTGCTGCGATAGGAGAGCCAGGATTTCTGGGAGAGGGTCATTAGGGAACTCTGGGGTGTTGGGGAGGTCATTTGCGCCAATAGGACAGGCGCGTTTACTAGAGAAAAGAGCGAGGGTCTCACGGTGGTAATAATAGGTTCGGAAATACTTTAGTGGGGGAGTGCCTAACAAGGCACACAAACTTCTATGTGCGCCTAGTATCGTGCGGAGCGCCGTGTGGTGTATTGAATTAAGGGATTTAAGTAAAGAGGGACTGGCTGACGCATATGCCTGGGACCCGTAGTTTATTCTGGAAATGACTAAGGATTTGTATATGGAGAGGAGAGTTTTCGGAGGTACATTATATATACTTTGTGTTTGATACATATTTAAGAATAGATAGGAATTTTGACATTTAACTTTAAGATTGGATTTGTGGGATCGCCAAGTTAGCTTTTGATCGAACAGTAGTCCAAGGAAAGTAGCAGTAGGGTGGAAATGAAGTGAGGAATTTTCTAGATTGAGGCGAATGCTGGAAGAGTTTTGACGTCCCCTATAGAAATCAACACAGATAGACTTAGATGGAGAAAATACAAGACCTTATTGTTACACCAGGATTGTCGTTTTGAAATAGTTTTTTTGTAGGATTTTTTGAGCATTTGCTGGAAAACTGGAAGACAGGGAAATGTTTAAGTCGTCAAAGTAGAGCCGGGCGTTTACAGGCGGAGCAATACAATCATTTATATCATTGATATAAAAAATAAACAAGGTTGCACTAAGAGCAGATCCTTGTGGTAAGCCATTCTTAGTTTGAATGGTGCTCGATGTTGACGAACCAATCTTAACATGGAACGTTCTGTTTGTTAAAAAATTATTCAGATACTTGGCCGTGTTTCCACTTATACCAGCTGTTGTCAGCTTGGATAAGAGGCCGTATCGCCATACTCTGTCGAACGCCTTTTCTATATCGAAAAAAACGGAGTATACATGTTGGCGTCTGTGAAATGCTGTTAATATTTGCCTTTGTAGGCTCAGCAGATGATTAACTGTAGTACGCTTCTTACGCCCTCCGGCTTGCGACGAGGATAGGAGATTATTCTGTTCAAGGAAGAAAAGGAGCCGCCGATTAACCATTTTTTTCAGCGTTTTTGCGAGGACACTTATGAGGGATATAGGCCTGTAGTTTTGTGGAAAAAGAGGATCTTTATTTTGCTTCAGAATAGGAATAACAACTGCTAATTTCCATGGCTCAGGGATCGATCCAGAGAACCATATTTGGTTATAGATATGTAAGAGGGAAGTTTTTCGCTGACGGAGGTAAGTGTTTTAACATATAAGGATGGATGGAATCGGGCCCAGGCGCGATGGTAGTAAATTAATTGTTATAAAACGTTCGAGACAGAGAACGGTTATGCGAATGGAGAACTTATTCTTTCAAACCTGTAATTATGGGGCCAATTTGTAACAGAGTATTCTACGTGCGTAGGGTTCAGAGGAGAAAACTATGTATCAGTTGTTAATTTGACGTTTTTTTAAAATGATGAATGTGTAACAGACACGTTAGTTGAGCGAAACTTTTTGTTAGATCGACACAGACACAGGTTGTAGAAATACCCGGAAGAATTTTCAGTTGAACGTGAAAACGACTTTTTGTTGCAGGTTGATAAATACATTTCTTAGAGAGAAAACAAATCAAATAAATCAAAAATATTCATATGTGGAAGAATAGAGGGAGTGGTGTAAGGAAAATGGAACGATGAGGAAGGATTTCAAAAAACGCAGATGATTGCACTGATGATAGCAAAGTGAGTTTCAGAAATGGAGCTCAGCAAAAAAGGTAATATCGCGGGGAGCAACTTTATAATATATACGCAGTATTAAATTTCGCAAGTATTAAATACGTAAAAACGTTGCATTTAAAAAAAGAATTGCTTATAACTTTTTTTTTTTTTTTTTTTTTTTTACATACTTGGATAACAATTTAGTAATTATGCAACGCATTAGTCTGTAAAAAATATATTAAAATTACAGAGAAATTAATAACAAACTCTAGAATACGAGTCTTAATTTTTTTACCGGATATACTATTGATACGGAAATCTTAATCTCTTGGAAATACTGTGGTTTATCGTTGTGGAAGGTGTTTAAAATTTGTTTTAATTACTATATTGATAATATTTCCAAAAGAAAGGGAAACTAAATAGAAGAAACACCCTTAGTGAAAATACAGAGTTCATCACATAAGAAGCAGAACAAATGAATGATCTAGATATTTAAATACCTATTAATCTGTGGCGGGCAGCAGCTGGTGGGTAAGCAAATGGACCGTTTATAGAACAAGTAAATGATACGGCGATAATGACGAATAATTTCAGTGTTACTCTGGTGATTATTCCCATAAATATTTTCCTAAGGTATACAAATTTCAAAAAATGAAAATTTAAAAAGATATTTTTACTTTGATGTAATATTTTTTTTATTATTTCTAGATGCCCGTTTAAAACTTTTATTAATATACGGTCGAAGCCATGGGTAACAGCTAGTTTATATGTAATATGCTAGCTGCCACCCACGGCTTCGCCCGTACATTAATCTGGTTCAAATTTGTATCTAGAAATTAATAAAAAAAGTCCTCGTTTTATCTGGGAATTTATAAATATTATAGTGGTTTAAATATTTCTTTAAACCTTAATTTTATTTTATACGCTTTTTTAAATTTGTACGTCCTTTTCCAAAAGATTCATTAAAGTCAACCGAGTTCCATTTCCGGAGGTCACGTAGCTTTCATCATTGTTATCATCTGTTTTTATTCCTTATTCACCATTTTCATCGTATATCAGTGGCTTATTCTATAAACGGCCTATTTTTAGTCGTTGCCAATGCTTCCAGCGCGCGCATTAATACCTGTTTAAATTTTCCATTTTCTTTCTGTTTTTATATAAAGATTTATTTCTCTTCTATTATTCATTTTTCTTTTCTTTTTTGGAAATATTACTAATACAATAATTAAATCAAATATTAAGTACATTCCACGACAATAAATTTTAAGTTTTGAACTTAAATAATATTTTTGGCAGCAACTATCAACATTTTCGTTGCAGGATTTTTCATTAATTTCTCTGTAATTTTAATATCTTTTTTCATTGGACATTACGGGTATACTGCACAGTTACCGAATTGTATATTCAAATAGCTAGAAAAAAATTAAAAGATGTGATTATAAAGACTTATTTACGATGTAACGTTTTTGCTTAGTTAATACTTGCGAATATGCAGTAATTCAGTTACGTTCTTCTTCTTATCGTTGCGGTCAGCGTCATAGTTTCTTCTTCGCCCAGTAGGCAGCAACCTGGATCGCATTGTCGGCTATAGTTTTTGACATCGTATCCTCAAATTTGCATTGGATTGGCAATAAGGGGCATGTAAATAAATGATCGGAGTTTTGTTCGATTCTTAGCCCATTTTTCCAAGTTGTTTTTCGCCCTTCCTATTCTTGGGTCCGCATTCTATTTAAGGTTTTCCACGTTCTCCAGATTCACATACGTTATAAAGCTGCCTCCCGTAACTTCACCTTTTTCACTGAAATACTTGATGCAACTGAGCTTCACTTCTGAAAATGAAATTACTTCATCACATTAATAATTCGTTTTTTAATCGTTTTTGATCATTCTATTTACTTCGTATCATTCACTTGTTCTATAAACTTTTCTTCTACTTTCCGGCTTTCTCTAGTTTCTCTCTCTAAGAAATATATTTATCACCCTCAAATAAAAAAAAAAAAAAACTGTCTATAACCTGTGACTGTGGCGATCTAACAAAAAGTTTCGGCGCAATTAAAGATTACACACAGCCTTCATTTTAAAATTGTATAGCATCAACAACTGACACATAGTATTCTCTTCTTTGCCGTAGGTACATCGAATAATAAATCGGTTACGCGTTGGTCACACAGTAATCTCCCAGAATTATATATATCTATATAATATTAAAGAGAACATTTCGTCCACTCTCAGTCCAGTTTTGTGTTTTGGTTTTTCCTACCTCTTCGTCGAGTAATGAAAATTAAATAATCAAAATAGAAGATCTTGTGTGTCACAGTGATTTAATGATTTGAGTACCGCAAAAAGAGAAAAGACGGAACACGGTTTTTTTACTTGTGCCAAAAATTGAAAAAATGTTAGCTCATATTTATGTTTACCATAGTAATTATTTTATTTAAATTTTTCACAATTAATTTATATTTACCACGATACTGATTTTATTTTTTTTATTTATTTATTTTTATTTGTTTTTTTTTATTAATTTTTTAAAATTTACTTAATTAATGTATAGCTATACTGAAGGCTTCATGGCTCACCTAGGAAGGAAATAGGATTAAATGAGATGGAAAAATTTAGCTTGTTAAAGGAAATTTACCGTTTTATCTACGGAGTTGGGGGAATCATTAAGAGTTAGAACGCGGCTTGATGGAACATAGCGAGAGAGAGAGAGTTGGAGAGAAACTGTCTTTAAGCATGTAAAAATATGGTCAGCCGTTAAGTCCTATTCGCCAGAATGAGGACAGTTGGGGGGGCTAGATAAGAGATAGGCGTGAGTAAGTCGGGTGCGTCCAGTACGCAGACGAGTAATTACTATTTCTTCTTGAGGTGACTTTCGATTTGAGGAGTTCCACCGTATCGGGTTTCCTTTTTTAATTACCGAAACTTATTGCTTTCTACTAGTATGTTACGCCAATGGTGCTTCCACAGAGAAAGTATTAGTTGTTTATAATGCTGCTTGAGGTCTTCAGCAGTAGGGCCAATAAGAGTAGAAATTGTGCCGTTAAGTGTGTGGCAGCTTTACTGATTTTATTTAAAATTTAACTATGGAAAATATTTTATCCAATTTTTTTTTTTTTTATTTAATCTAGTATATTTAACCTTTATATTTTTCATACTTCATTGGCAAAAACCCCTCTTAATCAAGCCAGAGACTAATAAATTATTATGCACTAATATCTTTTACTGGAATTGGTTCATCCACTGATAAAGATCGGGACCAAATCGATTATTCGGTAATTCGTGTCATTAGCGCGCACAGACAGACGGACAGTCACATAGTCTGAGACAGATAAATATACAAATTTTCCGACTTTCATTTATATATTGTGTGTTGTGTGTGTGTGTGTGTGTGTGTGTGTGTATGTTTATTTCTTCTTCCGCCACCGACAAATATTTTCACTGCAGATTAAGAGGAAAACCCGAATTAAATCAGAAATAAGCAAACATGTTACACATTCCGCGAAAAAATTGTCATGATGATCTCTACACGAGGCGTATTTAAAGGGATGTCCTTTTACATATGGAAGGTTCGGACAGTACATGAGAATTATAAAATTGTGAGTGTCCGTTATTTTTTCGAGTTTGAGTGGCCATATTTGCTTCTAAAAAGTGATTTACATGTTTATTATCTCTTCATTATTTTTTTTTTTTAATTTTATTTCATCGTTTTGAAGAAGTCCTTGTATTCTGTCGCCAAATACTGTCTGAAATGATAGTTGATTGTGGCGAACTTTTAAATACTGTTCGCTCGATGAAATCAATACTGCAAAAAATATTTCCTTCATTTTTTTTTTTTTTTAACTTATTCGCTTTATCGACTAAAAAAAAATTACGAAAAATAATTGTTACTAATTATGTGTTCGCGTTTCTTTCTCGGTGTATTGCATAAAAAAATACAAAAAACGTGTTAAAAAAAACGAAAATGCTAGAATCAAGCGAGAACGGTGATCGTGACAAATAAGAATGTGAAAGGCACTATTTCTATATGTGCGTGTGTGTGTGTGTGTGTGTGTGTGGAAAGAGGATTAGAAGTGATTTAGAAATGAAAATGAAGAAAAGTTTTCGAAGGAAACAAGTGGAAATAGCTGAATTAAAACGATATAACAGCATGGAGACCAGCGGAAGCGTGTCGCTTTATACAGTTGTTGGCAACTATTGTCACGTGCTTTTATATTCTATTTAAACTAACAATGTACGTCTTTCTGTCATCCCCGCGTTCCCCCGCTACTTATTAGACCGTGCTGTCTCTGGCTCCGCCAACGTCTAAATTGCCGCTTCGCTTGCTGACTGCTACAGATTTTTGTTTCTCTCCAAAGAGACATTAAGTACAACTTTCTAATTTATTTATTCGATTTCAAATCTGCTCCGCCTAAAGTTTCGAAACTTCTGCCGGTTCGTTGTTTGCTTTATACACATCCCTGTTCAATCGGATCAAGAAGTGCACACGCTACGGTCAGAACCGTTTTAACCGGTACGACTTATAAGGGCAGTCTGGTACAACGTGTACGCGTGAAATGGGCATCACTGCTCAAAATTCCCGTCGTAAACCCTTAAAACGGACGACCAACGAAGGCCTTCAAAATAATAAAGTACTCGTAGTAAAAGTTGTAAACACACACACACGCACACGTCTGTATCGGTAGCAGTGTTGCCAGAGCCGTTTAACGTACCACGTCGTCTTTCGAAGATTTTCATCGGTCACGCGGATAGGCGCATAAGTTTTTTTTTTTTTTTTTTTTTCCAAGTCCAACTAAAAGTCAGACACTTATGAACTCGCTCGCAATGTTCTCCGTCAGAGATTCCACAACTAATTCCTAATCACTATCCCGGATGGATGAATCTGGGATGATTCACGATCTTTTCCATTTGTAAAAAAATTAAAAACACGCATATGCGTGTTCTAACGAACAAATGTGCAATGGCTAATAGTATGTATTAAGGGGGTTTCGTATAACTGTGAAATATTTGAAATTTTTCACTGCTCTGAATGTCGCTTTACATATCAGAGATAATTAGGGAATAATCGCGAACTTTTCTTAGCTAATTTATGTGCAATATGCGTAGAGGAATTTTCTTATCATTAATCGCCCTATCTTCAGAATTTGTTAATGTAATTTAACCAGATTATATTAGCTAAATTTTCACTTTGTATTTAGTAACCGTAGGGGTATAATCCAACAAATATTAACCTAGGGAAGAGTTCGAATACGACTAATTAAACGTAATTATACGGTATAGACACCGCGTTTAAAAATTTAATCTTAAAAACTTAACGTTTCGGAGAATGTTTCTGACGATGGTGTTAAGTTTTTCGAAACGTTAAGTTTTTGAGATTAAATTTTAAGTTTTAACATTAATTTTTTAAACACGATGTCTATACGGTTAATTTGGTTTCCTAATCATATCCACCGTGTAAGTTTTAAATGTTTAATAATTAAATACGCAATAAGGAGGAAAGAAAACAAAAGGAATGGCACCCGCTAAACAGTATTCGTAACTGTATTAATAATTGGTATTTATCCCAATTATCGCTATCGACTTTGCGAAATGAAATTGTTTAAACAAATCGATTAATTTTATTGCAAAATTGCATTTTTTAATTTGTGTTTCTTTTTACATATTTATATGACCGATAGATAGCGCGGTAGCTTAGTAGTTAAGCTCGACTACTAAATCAGAGGACACGGGTTCAATTTGGGAGATCGCCATTGAGATGTTCCGATGAGTGGAGTTAATTAAAAAAGGTTTCGGGGGAAAAAAAGAAGAAGAATTTAGTTGTGTGCGCTCTTCACCGGAGACTTTCACCCGGAAACAATTAGAAAAGGAGGGCACCAATTATATCTTGATACAATCGGATATTGTCAGTAAAAAAGAACAAATATATATATATATATATATATATATATAGTGGGAATAATGTGTGGAGAAGGAAAAGATAAGAGGCGCAATATGTAGTAGGAAGGCCGAGTCTCGGCAAACCAGAATACAAAGTAGAAGACAGAAAGAGATGACACTTGATAAATACGTGATCAGCATCACAAACACGCATTTTATCAGAGTGAAAGAAGACGATACGCAAAAAGGAAACCAAAGAAAATTGACAACGGGAGGGAGATAATAGAGAATGGCTTAAGAATGTAGGCGAATAATGGAGCCCGCAACGGAAATGAGGGAAACAAAAGGAACCACAGATTAACAGCATCGACAGGTTGAACAGACAGATGAAATTAATAATTACCAGAAAAAGAGGAAGCGTGCGTATGCGACTAAAATTCTCAGGTGAAAACTTTTACACAGCGAAAGGAGATTAGAGGATGGGATTTTTCTTAAGAAAGAAAGCGAGAAGAAGCACAGCTCGCGAGTGTCAAAGAATCCGCCTCTTCATTATCGAAGATGCCTGAATGGCTAGAAATCCACAGCATTGCATAGATGAAATATAAGTTCACAATGGAAGATAGATTGTAATGCCTAAAACTAACTGCTACACCACCAAACTAATGGAATAGCAAATGCGAGAAAAAACAGAAATAATGCGACTACTGCCCAGTTCGAAGATTGAGCGTGTGTATTTGAGCCCTAAAACATGCGTACACAAGTGTAAGATATCGCTAAAATAAATACAAGTATATCTGAGTCCGGATAGTGAAGTAGGTCACTGTGTAGCATCAGTACCATGCAATTAGTAATGTAGCAATTTTCTGCTATTTCGCTTTTAGGATAATTGTCTACATATCTTAAAATTCTATAAAAACCAGAGATTACGATATAATCAGAAAAGAAAAGGGAAGAGAAACAAAAGAACGAGAAAGAGGGAATAAAATAAGTAAACGAATGAATAATAAAAAATAAATAAATATAAAGAATAAACACAAAACGAAGGAAAGAGAGAGTAAGAGAAGAAAAAAAAAAGGATGACAGAGAAAGTCAGCCTCGTACTTTCTACTATTATAACCGTAAGTGAAGGAAATAATCAAACTGAATGTATTATTAGATAAGAAGACGGCTGGAGAGTCGTTTAAGGGAAAATAATTGACAATGATGAGCTCTTAGTTACTACTTCAAGAAACGTTTGTTCCGTTTGTTAAAGTCTCGCGATAATTTTTTTTTCTTTTTTCGGGGGGAATTAAAGGAACTAATTATTTGGAATTATAAATTCATTTTAATTTATGTAAAATATTTATCGTAACTGATGCGTAATCTAATTTTTAAAATAGCAGCGATCCTTAATTAGAAAAAAATTAATAATAATAAAGAAAAAAACTAATACTAGTAATAGTAATAGCAATAATGGAACAGAAGAAGGAAAAATAAAAATAATTTTCTGATTCCTAAAATCGCTTAAAAATTAACTAGTCCGCGTTTGTTTTTTCAGTTTCCGTTTTATTCTTGGTAATTTATTTTTCGTTCGAAAGAGAAAAACAATTATTGAATGAGTCGCGCCAAACGAGGTATCGTGTTTTTTTCATAATTCGCTGCAGGTTTATAACATAGGCGTCAGTAAGGAATAAACGAACAAGAACTTCTCTCAATGATTCTCTTTTTCTTATTATTATGAATCTCGCTTCGGTACACTGTAAGTATGAAAGAATTATTAGCTGCGAATAACAACTAACGCTGGCGAACCTAAAAGCAACTGAAAAAGAAGCGAAACCCTAGATCGACTAATGTTAATAAGTCTTGCAGTTTTACATTTCGACTGATTCGCGTTCGAATTAAATTTTGTTTCGTGTAAGTTTGGAGGACAAATAGAGAAAGCTATGAATTACTACACCTACCGCTGCAGTCTGAAGAAGTACAATTTGTTTTCCACTTGTACGGCTTCGTGAGAATCAGCCAGTTGTTGACCATTATAGCATATTAGTGCCGGTGCCGAACGAGCTTGCATTATTGTGGAAGGTTTTTAATGTAATTCGACACGAAAATAAATTTCTCCGACCTTTCTAAAACGATTTTTCTGTTTTCCTTTTGTTATTTCCTTTTTCTCTTGTATAATAAAAAAATCTGTTGCTTCGACTAAATCACCTGGCAATAATACTCAGAAATGAAAAAAGTAATTTAAACAATTCAGTATAGAGTGTAACTTTTATATATACACACACACACACACACATTATATATATCATCATCATCGTCGGTTGCTCGTTTCGAGCATCGTGACACTTTGGATCATTGTAACGTGTGTCCAGCATCAATGGAGTCCTGTCTATTGCCCGATCGATCATCTCACGCAATGATCCGGCGTCAACTATCGCTTTGACTCCATCTATGTATCTGGTTGGGGGTCTTCTTCTTTTCCGGCGACCCTCTACTATTCCTGTCATAACCAGCTTTCCGAGTCCATCCTGTCGTATAGTGTGCGCAAAGAAGATCGCGCTATCCGTCTCTGTACAACATGCTGCAACCCGTGCTCCACACTGACTTCTTGTAGTATCGATAAGTTCTTTCTTTTCGCAGTCCATGGGATACGCCTCCAACAGTGCATTTCAAATGCGTCAATGCGCTTAATATCACTCTTCTTTAGGGCCCAGCATTCGGACGCGTATAGGAAAACCGAGAAGTGTATTAATGAGACGTACTTTTGATCGTTATGTCGTGGCTCTTCCACACTTTTGTTAGCTGTGATAATGCCAGCTTTGCTATCGCTATTCGGCGTTTAATTTCTTCAGTTGATCCACCATCTTTCGTAATCAACGTTCTCCCAAGTATATGAATCTAGCGACCACCTGCAGGCCGCCTAGCCTTCGTGGATTCCGTGCCTGGCTATTGCTACCTATGATTATTACCATAGTTTTCCTTTTATTTATTAGTAAGCCATATTATTTACTTGTATTTTCCAGTAAATATATACTATATATGCGTATGTATGTGTGTTTGTTTAGAAATTGAAAACCAAAATTCGGAGAATTTCTAGTAAAAATAATGCTACGCGCATTCTCCCGTCACAACATGCATGAATAAACAATGGGCGCGGCAAAAAATTAAAATTTTGCTGTTCCATCTGAATCAATTCCATTTAATTAAAAAGCAATAGGTAGCTACACAATAATGAGGCACTTCATCAAGAGCTGTTGTTATTAATCGATCTGGATAATTCAATAAATCACCGATTGATTTAATTTTTGTTGGTCTTCTTTCTTTTTTCTTTTGTCGATCTTATTCGACAGTAAAGAAAGAAATGAAACGTGTAGAGCAATGTTTAACTATGCTGCCAGCAGATGTTTCAGCGACTAAATTTTATCCCATCTCGTTTCGGATCGAGACATGGTTGTTGCTACGAAGTAGACTTTTTTTCAGTCGAGGATGAATAATTTTGATTTTAAACGGCGGTCTTTCGAATTATTGGACAAAGTATAGAGGAGGGGCCCTTACTCCGCAAATTCAATATGATATATAACTGCTCTTGGTTTTACCGCTTTTAGCAATTATTGCCGCTGCATCATCGACCAAAAAAAAAAGAAAAAAGAAAAAAGAAAAAAGAAAAAAGAAAAAAGAAAAAAGAAAAAAGAAAAAAGAAAAAAGAAAAAAGAAAAAAGAAAAAAGAAAAAAGAAAAAAGAAAAACTCTTATATGGTGCATTGCGCGCAATATAGATTCAAATACGATGGCGGGGAATTGGGTCCGCAATTATTTCCCGTCGAGTCCGTTAAATGTTTGATCTGATAATGACGTATAAATTACTCGGCTTTTTGCGGAGCAGTCGTTTCTCTTGCATTTTTCGCTGATCTTTTGACCGTTTTCTCTTCCCTACACAGTCGCCTAATCAAATAGTAAAACTTTTTTTTGGGTATAACCAAAAAAAAGCTAAACAAGAAATAGGGGAAACTGCTTTATATGTACTTGGCTTTGTAGAGGCCAGTTTACATTAGTAAAATGGTCGAATATATAGAAAGTGGCCTTATTTAGAAGTTTCGGCATAGAGTGGAGCCGGTGTGGAAGATGTGCAATGTCGAAATTCTATTTACTCAGTCGGCGACTACTGCTGTAGCAGAAATTTGCAGCAATGTAAACAGCCGTTTAATGGCAGTAAACAAACGAACGCTTACGCTTTTTCCACGTCCGCAGATTTGATTTTTAATTGAATTTTGTGAATAGAGTCCTTTAGCCTAATTAGCGCGGTAAAGTGTCTCTCTTCGATGAAAAGTCACTCGGCTCCTTTAACTGATTAATGTAAGCTAAGCTGGTCGTGTAAATACTTTTACTCATTCTTTTGTTCCTATTTTCCTCATTCGCAATTTAATCGAGCTTTTTTTCGGCGAAAAGTCTATTTTTATAAATTTTATCGTTCCTGTAGTAATAATTATTATTGCGTACTTTAGCAACAACTACGGTTGAATACTGATTTCAGAGGTAAAGTTCGGCTGCGCGTTGGGACAAAATTTAGGAGGAAGTAAAATTCTGAGAAACAGCTGACGAACATCAACAATGAACAGAAAAGTTTTGCAAAGATCTGCGGCAAGGGTAAAAGATGATTGACGCGCGTGATTTTCCAATCGACTATGTACATTCGGAACGGTTGGAAAACGTGGCGACCGAAGAATTTAGACTGATTGATAAACCGTGATGTTCTTTTTCTCGAGTCTTTACCGTATTTGAATTTTAAGCGACGTCGAAAGTTATCATCCAGACCCTCCCAATGTGAATTCGCAAAAATTTCCAGAGAGGGGTTAGGAGTTGGCCAGTGCAAATGGTGAGTAATCTGCCTCCTTATCTGTAGAGTCGTAGTCAATTGTAATTATCGAATATTTCAAAGTGTTTGCGATCTGCTCCCTAGTGTCTATGAGCTACCATTTTTATAATATATAAGGAACTATGGCATTTAGATCTCAACTCTTCGATGTGACTCTTTTCCAGGTCATTTTCTGGTCCAATTTCATTCCCCTAATAGTTTATTGTTTCGGATGTTTTAATATGAGTTTAGATCGATTCTGGAAGGAGGCTGTTCCGTGTCGGAGAAAATTATGCATTCGGTTTTTTCGTTTGAAAGGGAAAGTCAACGATCTGTGGTCCGTTTCAAAATTTTGTCGATGTTTTTTCGTAGTAGCTGCTCGGCATTGCGTATGTTTTTAATCGTGATGTAGATATGAAGATCATCTGCGAATACACCATATTTTACTGGAGCTTCGATTAAATGTTGCAAATCTGATATACCAACAGTGAACAAGGTGGAACTTTTATATTTGATTCCTGCGGGGTTCCATTTTCTTGAGTAGTTGATGGCGATAAAATGTCTTGGATTCGTACTTGAAAAGATCTATCTGTGATGAATTGTTCGACAAATTTGTATAAATTTCCTTTTATTCCCCATTCTGCAATATGGCGCCAAATACGGTCGAAGGATTTTTCTTGATCAAAATTGATTAGTATTGTTTGTTGATCATTTAAAAATCCATCGCATATTTCTTGTTGTAGTTTTTCTAAGCGATCAGTAGTGCTTCTTTTCGAACGAAAGCCGAATTGCATCGGGTCTAATAGGTTATTTCTTTCCAAGAACGATTTAAGCCTATTATTTAACATCTTTTCAAGTACTTCACATAGTACATTAGTCAATGAAATTGGTCTATAACTATCGACTACGGATGGATTTATGTCAGGTTTGAGCAGAGGAATTATACTTTTTTCCAAGCCTCTGGAATGTGATTTTCAGTTCAGATTATATTTAGAAATTTTAATATATTGTCTTCTTCACAGTGTTTGCTAGTTTTCTAATCATGTCGATGTGGATCGAATCCGGACCTGGAGGTGTGGATTTCATCGATCTGACCGCATTTTGAAGATCTATTATAGTGAAGGAAGTATAATAGTTTTCAGAGTTGTCAGAAGATGGCTCGGTAAAGTTTTGTTTCGATAGTTGTTTGATCGCGATGAACTGTGCTGATTGTGCATATTATCGGAGGACATTTGACCGAAATATTTCGCCCTAATAATTGGCAATGGTTTGTTTCGACTTGCATCAGTAATTGTATGTTTGTGTCCTTTCTTGTATAGCATTATCGACACTTGGTATCTCAATCTCTTGTTCAATTACATTATTGTAGTTTGGACAGTCTTCAGCACGGTGATTTTTTTTTTTTTTTTTTTTTTTTTTTTGATGACATCGGAAGCACGTAAATTCATCGAAGGTAATGAAAATTCTGCGTTTTTTGGTCGTTATGTTCAAGTAGGAATGATCCAGGCAACAAATCATTGTTTATCTCTGCGTTGGAATAAAATTATCTACGCCAGGTAAAACGATATGTCCAAATGTTTTATCGCGTGGATTGAAACGGAGGAAGGAAATGTCATGTTCAGTTTTAGTATGTTTTTGATATAATCCTCGAGAATTTCATTTGGTATGGTTGGATTTACATGAGAGAGCACGATTTTTTATGTTGGGCTGATCAACCTTCTACATTTTATGAAGTTCGATTCAATAGTAAAACCTCCATGTCGGTCCATGAATTCTTCTACCATTTCTGGAGTCTTTAAGTGTAGAATAAATCGATTTTTGCTTACCTCGGCAGTAGTAATAATATTTTGTGGTCCTTTTTAATGGATAAGAAAACCCGACTTCGATAGCGGGTAATTCTTAGAAAACAAATGGAACAAAAAAAGGGTAAAATTTACACATACAAAAACTAAATTCTAGCAACACGTGAAAAGCAATAATTTTAACCAGTTAAATTTGAAACCGAAATAGGTGGTGTAGGATATCTTTTTATTGAATATACACCGTTAAGCTGATGCGCTGTAACCCAGTTATTGTTTTTCGAACGATACAAGAGTCTTAACCGAAAAAATTCGATGTGACTTTAGTTTACATTACTCGTTTTTTATTTTTCTATAATCGAGGGAGTTAAAAATGTTTAGGATAAGCGACGCATCGCTGAGATATTTTTTAGCCTGAGCACGATACCATCTGTTTTACCGACACATATTTTAGACGAACGAGCGATGAACACAGAACGCACAAGCCGCCAACAAGCATTCCAAACTCGCCTCTGTTATTACTGTTGTATGTTATATTTGCACTTCTTGTAGCACTTAGAGATTATTCGGTTTTATTCAAATACATATAACTGAAATTTTTGAAAAATTTCTTTTTAACTTTAGGTTTTCAATCGTATTATAACAATAACACATTAATACGATTCTAAAGTGTTAATAACCTTCTTTTGGCGCAATTTCGGCTTCGGGAAGTGTTGAGGAGCTTCGCCGACGTCCAACTACTGCGCCGAACATGGCCGAATGTCGTCGAGGATCCACTTTTCATCGCACGTCACAATCCGGTCGAGAAACGGGTCGTTCTTGTTCCGTAGAAGAAGAGCAGACGACACCTCAAAATGACGATTTTTTTTTGATTTTCGTTCACAATTCGTGCGGCACCCATTTCTCGAGCTTTTTCGACTTCCCAATTTCTCGCAGATGATTCAAAAATGTTCCCGTGGCGATGCCTAATTCTTCAGCAAGCTCCGGGACAGTTGTGCGTGGATTGGCTTCGACTAAGGCTCTCACTTGGTCGTTGTCAACATTGCGCTCGTCATCTTCAAGGCTCTCGTTACCATTGCGGGATTTATCGAATCATCACTGTAGTGCTGTACGTTTGTTAGTACGCATCATTGATATCGCGAGCTGCTGTCCCGGCAGCTTTTCGGCCTAGCTTGAACTGGAACAAGAAAATCGTGCGAATTTGCCTCTTGTCCATGCTGTATTTAAAGTCCAGAAAAAAGTTACCAGACTATCTTAAAACAAAACGAGTAGAACGACTAGATAGAGCGAAAAATACACTTTGAAATGATATATAATTTCAAAGCAATATGGTAAAAAAGTTCATTTGAAAATACGTCATTAAAATTACAATAACAAAAAACGCAAGAACTTTCTGAACAGCCTAATATCAGGTTAGGTATTATTACAGAAATATTATTATCGTATGCATAAGCGATGGGAGTCTACCAGTTTTTTTTGTTTTTTTTTAATACGACCGTGATGCCTGTTGCTTCAGTCACGGTATTCGTAAGGCTACAATCGACGTAGTGCGTTTGCGAGTTTACCACTTGTGCGAGTTAAACGACATAGGCCTGTTTTGTTTGTTTTTGTTTTTGCATTTTTTGAAAACCGAAATAATTTCGAGTATTTCTTACTAAAATTGGCTAGAAAGAAGCAAATTGCTCTATTCGCTTTTTCGCTTCCTATTCAACTTACCGAAAAGTTTACTTTCAGATTCGAGAAGAATTTCCTCACTAATGTTAAAACTTGTTTACACGTTTCGAGATGTCTAGCACTGATAATAATTTGCCGGAGTTTCGCGATACGATGCGGTAACTATATTTAGAAAATTTATACCAATGATTTATATAAATAACAGGTCTGTTCTGAGCCCGTCCTAGTTTCAGTTACTACATATCGTAGTGCGTCAATATTGTGTACTTTATTACTTAGTGATGTTTTAGTGCTTAATAATTTCAATCATACTCTTTGTACAGACTTCTTAATTCTTTGAAAAAATAACGGAAATTGGCGCAAAACGCGTTCTCAGTGATTATTAATTAACATATCCGGTAAGAACTTTCGACATCAGTATATTTGCAGCTGGTCTAATGTTTTTTGGAAAATATTTCTGAGTGCCTACGTCAGTTTTTGCACAATGAAATGTAATAGGATAGGAAAGTTCTTTCTTAAAGGGAACATCCTATTTACTTGCGTCACAAAGCGTCTTGTTGTTTCTACATTAACAATTTTTCTATAAAACGAACTTTTTAATTATATTTTAATTCTTTTTTATACATCTTCTCTTTCTCTTCTTCTTCTTTTTCTTTCTTAGCAATTTCCCGGGCCCGTTTCATGTTCTTCTCCATTTCCTACGATCGTCCTCTATCGCAACACACCGACTTCCACCACGTCGTTGTTGACGGAGTCTATCCACTGTCTTTTCGGCCTACTTTGTGACCGCTTTCCTCCAGAGTTATATAATATTCTCCGTCGCGTCGCAAATTGATATTTTCGTTTTTCTGGGTTTTTTTTTTTTTTATTTTCTACTGCCAATGTACCTTGTTGAACTACTGCACTCTATTCGATCAGGGTTATTCGAGCGGATGGTAGACAAAGCAAGTGTTCGACGGAGGCTGGCGTTCCGGACCAAACGAGCATGTTCAGAAAAATGCTTAACGTGTAAAACGCTGATTTACCAGTTGAATTTTTGATCGCTGTGTTCGTCAGGCGTTGAGTACTTCTCCAACATAGTGTACTGAGAAGCACATACAGACATAAAAGACAGCAGTGTAAACAACCAATCAAATCGAACGTTTAACTAACCAAGTACTTTCCTACCGTGACCGGTACCAGTACCGTTTAATTATATCTTCTTTTTTTTTTTTTTCGATTCAGGCAATCCTAAATAACCGAATGTCTCGTATGACATTTTCACACAACCGCTGCAGTATCTTTGCTGCGCCACTCTACTATTTTATTACAGTGAACGGACGTTCACACGCTTCTTTCAATTTTTCTGTCATATACACCAGCATCCATAGCGGTAAAAATCGTAAAAATGGAAAATAGTTCGTCTACTCGGCGAATGGGAGTTTATTTTATTTATTTATTTATTTCTTTTTTCGGACGCGTCAACTATGACCATTATAATCTAGTGTAAGTGAAATTTTTAGGAAGTTTCAATGTGCGACAACGGTATATTCTACCGGAACGCGAACGAAACGCAACTAATCAATTACGCCATGGTAGCCTAGCAGAAGTTTATAAATACGTTCGGCGAAATGTACCGCTAGCGAAAATCCGTCGCGTATGATATTAGATTGGCAATTTAGAAAAGTCTGTTGATGTTTAACAGGCGTATAATAACTTTTAGATTTTTCCTAATACGTTGGTGTACTTTTCTTTTGGAAAATATATTTTAACTTTTTTTTTTTCATTATAAGCCGAGAAGGTATCACTTAATAGTTTTACGAGTTAACTCATTGATCCCTTTTATTTATTTAGTTTTTTAAATAATTTTGTATTAATTGTCAACGTGAATTTTTTTTTTTATAACGGACTCGTTTATTTTATTTTTTCTAAATGGAAATATCAATTTTTTCTTAAATTATTTTAATTTTTGTTTGTTTTTTGAAATGAAAAAAACAGAAAAAAAAAGCAAACAAAAAAAAACAGCGGCTTCTTAATTTTTGTCTGTGTACTATAGCGCGTGCGATTGTATGTCGCGGTAATTCCATTTCAACATTTTTCTGTCTTAGAGAAGTAGCGGAGAAAAGTTAGGATTCAATGGACGCGCCTACACACACACACACACACACACACACATGTATACATATTCGGTAACTTGAAATCTGATGTCACAATCAATTTCTGAATTCAGTTTGGATTTGCAAAAAATATAATTCGGAATTTTTATAATGAGTTTTTCACAGAGAAAGTAGTCAAGCCACCTCCGGTACGGCGAACGATTTCTTTCAATATTCTTCCGGGGTTATTTCCGAGACCTCAGCGGGATCTGCTGCTTCCCTTATTTCAAGAAACGTTTATTTACGCCGAGTACTTCTTCGGGGAACGAATTGTGAAGTTATTACGGAAGTTTTGTTAGCAGCCATCTCGTCTCGTTGGCTATCCGCTTAGAAGACAAATTATCCTACGCTCGTATTAATAATTTATCCGCTCACGCGTTTTTCATGGAAACGCTAAAGTTTCTTCGACACTACCAAGTAGGTTAAACGCGACTAGCCAGGAGCGGGCTTATAATAAAGAATTCAAAACTGTGGACGTCATTGATTTTTCTCGAATACGTGAATGGTTTACCGGAATTACTAGTTAATACTTTAGAAAGTTGTCCGTTTGAAATCAAACAAAAAACAACAACAAGTACAAAAAAAGAAACTTTCACCCCCCCCACCCTAGTCCACCCAACGTCGACGCTACCAGGGCGAAAATGGCGGGAATAGACGGGGGCATCAGCAATTTTATCTCTTCCACTAGACACACATATACACGCAGAGCCGGGTATGTCGGAGCGCGGCTTTTATATTCGCGAGAATTTCCTCTTTGAGCTGTCCAGCGTGCGGTTTTTCTTTTGTTATTCACCTGAACGCTTCGCAAAGTCACGTACCGGCAGTAGATTAGTTGGAAGTTTATTTCGAGAAAATTACCGAAAACTTTGATCACGTCGATAAAGTTAATCTAGCGCCACCGTCGCCGGCTTGTCGACGATTAAAAAACCGAAAACTCCTTTAATGATTAATTATTCGCCTCCGAAACCAATCGGGACCCCCTCTGTCCACACTGGTGGCCCTTGCAGCTTAGCCCGTTTTCACTTATTTATTTATTATCCTACTAAATTTTCATTACCTAGCAGATTCACTTCACGTGCACTAGAACAACTTCTTTTAATTCCGCGAGAAAATTAATTAACCCGGACAATTTTTACCGTTTGCCATTAAAATTGCAGACCCCGTTTGTTCCAACAAAATTTCCGAACAAGCTGCGCATATCGATTTTATTCCAGCGACGGGAAAAACACGAGTGAATAATGTGGGTTAAAGCGTAACTCTGTATTATTATTGTTATTATTCATATTATTATTATTATTATTGATATTATCATTATTCTTATTGATATTATTATTGATATTATCATTATCATTATTGATATTATTATTGATATTATTATTGATATTATTATTATTATTATTATTATTATTATTATTATTATTATTATTATTATTATTAATTATTATTGCGGACGGACTTACAAAATTGACGGTCACCTGATAGCGAAATACACGATGAACTGACAATTAAGCCGATGAATAATGAGAAATCAAAAGAGTGGCCATGGTGTACGCTGTACACCGCGTGTTACATTTTTTCTTTTTAACTAACTCAAGTGCCATTACTTATATTTTTTTCGGGTACCTCTCTAATTTCATTACATTCGAGATCACCGAAAATCGAAATATTTGGGCGTCGCTGTTTTGTACGACAAGGAATGTATTGTTCCCTCGTGTTCTACATTCTTTTTAAAATCAGTTCTTCTACTCAGCGTTGTCGGTACCAACTAATTTGACGTCTGCTTTTAAATTTTTTCGGGTTGCTTATTGTAAAATTATTGTTTGTTTTCATTGCTTCGGCGCGAATGATTTTAATCATAGCAATTACGTTCAATTAGCTGCGCTAAGGAGACTGGGAAAAGATTAGAAAACTATTAGCAGTTGCAGACCGCACCTGGATGTAGCGGTTAGGACGATGAATGTTTGATGCAGTTGGTGCTGTAGAAGAAAATATTGTTAAACATGCAGGTGCAGAACAAAAATGACAGTAAGAGGGACAACAACAATTTGTGCCAAATGTAATAATTTAAATTTATTTAGAATATAATATTTGTTTTTCTTCCGTAACCGCACTTTTGAAATATAAAAATTTTTAAAAAACCGTTAAATTCAGTTACATACGTTATATTTTTTTATTATTATTACACGAACATAAAAATACGTTCAATTCACACAAAAAATATGTAACGTCATTTATAAAACATATACGTAATAAATAATAATAATAAACCTTTATTGAGGAAATTCTTAAACTATATAATAAACATGATTAGTATAAATTTTATATAGAAAAAATTAAATATTAAATTTGCTCAGCCCATGATGAGCAAAGGTTTCCTGTGATCTCTTCTATTCAATCCTATCTATTGCTACTCTTTGAAAATTTTTGTTCAATAAAAAATTACTAAAATCGTCCCTCCACCGTTCGATTATATTTTGTGTTATCTTTATTTTATTAATAATTTTTGAAGTCAGACACCAGGTTTGACTGCCGTATGTTAAACTGGGTATAATAGTTGTGTTGAAAATTATACTCTTCCTTTAAAAATATATTTTAGCGCCCAATGCTTGTTCCGAGCTTTCGTTATTCTAATATTTACCTCCGTTTCAGTACGATTTTCAAAAGATAATTGCTGACCCCTAGGGGTACGTTACTTGATTTACTATTTCTATAACCATTCCGTTTACTTGTACTATTTTAGGGTTTCGGTTTTCTGTAAATATTTTCGTTTTTCCGATATTTATGGAAAGCCCGGCTTTTTTCCCCACATCGTCTAATTCTGTTATCATAGTTTTTAGTTCTTCCAAGGAATTTGACAAGAGAACCACGTCATCTGCAAATCTTAAATTCGAAATTCTTTTTCCATTTATGTTTAAACCTTTGTTATCCTAGTGCAAATTCATAAAAATTTCTTCCAAAACACAGTTAAATAAAACCGGTGATAACAGGTCTCCCTGTCTAACCCCTTTTTTAATAGCAAAGTACTGACCCTCTACATCTGTTAATATTCTGGCTCTAAGGTCCTTATACATATTTTTTATTAATATTATGTAATTTTCTGGAACTCCTTGACTTTTAAGTGATGCAAATAAGTACTGATGTTTTAAAGAGTCGAACAGCTTGTTCTACAGGTTGTTCGACTCTTATAGTAGGTTGTATTCTATTTTCTAACAACTTTGAAAAAATGTTTAAAATAGTCAAACTTAAAGATATTGGACGATAGTTTTCAATTTTGTGTCGAACCCCCTTTTTAAACGACAATATTATATCAGAGTACTTTCATTTACCCGGAATAATATCTGTTTTTAGAATTCTATTAAATAGGATCGTTAAGATTTTTATTAATTGTAAACCTCCCAATTTTATGTGTTCGTTCATTATTTTGTCACTGTCTGGGCTTTTGTTGCGTCTCAATCTTTTTACCATCTCCTCTACTTCTTCATTCGGAAATTCCTACTGGAAAACTAGTTTCAACAGAATTGCTTATACCGTGATCGTTATCTATGTCATTATACAAATTTTTATAATATTCAGTTATGAAGTTATTTATTTCTTTTCTATCGCATATTTTCTCCCCTTTCAAGTTCATGAAATGAATTGCCCATTGTGTACCTATACTGAGTTTATTTTTTAGCAGTTTTATATTTTTACTTCCTTCTAAAATATTATTAATAATTTCATTTTTTTGAGCTCGGTCCCTTTCCCCTAATTTTTTATAGCTCTTGACACTAAATTTAATTCAATCTTTTCTTTTGGCGACCTGTTAACAATTTTTTAAATTTCCATTCTTCTTTTACGAAGTTGGTAAATGTCGTCTACTTCGCCTATCTGTGGGATATTTTTACACTTTTTTCCTAGGATGTGTTTATGAATATTGTTATTGTTTGAGATATGACGTTATATAGTTTGTCAATCTCTTCATCTCTACTTAAGTTTATCTTCCCTAACTCTTTACTAATTATGTTTTCGTACTTTTTGTAGTCTAGTCCTGCATGTATATTTTTTACGACTCTCTTATAGTATTTTTCTTTATCAATTGCGATTGTTATAATTAGCAGTCTATGATCTGTATAGAAGCTGAATTTATTTAAGCCTTTTATTTCGAAATTTATAATTGACTGATTCTTGCTAGGTACTACTATATAGTCTATTAGTGATATTTATACTGTTGATTTGGAGATATCCATGACCATTTATTTCCTATTCTTTTTTTAAACAGACTATTTACTATTTTTAGATTGAATTCTTGACAGAATCTTATGAGCATCCACAACCCATTTTGTTGCGTTTCCCATAACCGTACCAACCCATTGTTTGTTTTTCGCTTTTCTCTCTTTGCCCTATCTGGCTATTCCAGTCTCCCATAATTATTAAGTTGTTGTTCTTTATTTTAATTGAATTTAAAATGTTTCTTAAATTTTCATAGAAATTTTCTATTTCCCAATCTTCTGCAGCTGTAGTCGGAGCATAAACTTGAATACATATTAGTATAGCTTTACTAATTTTTATTTTTAAGATTGATATTCTGTCGATAATCCCCTTTGTCTCTACTACATTACTTATATATTCATTTTTAATAATGAAACCGACTCCTTTTTGTCCTGAGTTATTACCTATATAATAAAATAGGTTTTTTCCTTTTGTGTGCGTATAATTTTCTCTCCAGGTCTTCTTACTTCGGACGATTTCGAAATTTTAATATTAGATTTCTGAAATGCCTTTTCTAATTCAATTAGGCTTTCTGGACTTTTAAGTGATCTTACATTCAGAGTAGCTATATGAACTTTGTGTTTCATTTTATTTTTATTACTTTTTATATTATTCGTTTGATTTAATTTGCGCTTAACTACACTTTTAGTGTAATTTTAAATGACGGGAGTGATGGAGGGAAAAAGGTATACTCACCCTCGCTTACCGGCGTTTCTGGGTGAGGAACATATACGTAATAAAACATTAAAAAAATTTTAAAATTTCATTAGAATATAATGTAACGTACAAGGATTAATAAAAGTGTAACTACTTTTTTTTTTTTAGTCACTATGTCACGTACATTAAACACGTAATTTCAAAATTGTACAATTGTAGCAAGTCGGAGTAGTGTAGTTATAAATATTAAAAATAACGTAGTTTAGAGGATTCCTTCCCCCGGAAAACTTCACATGATATTGTAAATTTTTTTGTGTTCTCTTTTTTTAAATTTTTGGACGCGTCAACTATGAACATTATAATAATACGCTATAGGTGACATCGTTAGAAGTTTCAGTGAGCGACAGCGGCAGATTCTACCTGAACAAAACACAATTAAGTAATCAACTAGGCCGCTCTGTAGCCAAGTTTAAACGTCCGTAATCGTAAAATTCAATTAAAACACAAAAGAATATCATACATCGTTTAAAAAAAACAAACCGTTTTCAAGTGGTTATGTAATACATTACGCGACGCAACTCGTAGTACTAACGGTGATTAATGATGATGAGATATTTCTTTCTGCTGATTCTTTCCAGCGTACGATTTGCTGTGTAGCTACCGAAGAGAGAAGTTATACGTAGTCTAATTAATAACTGCGAACAATTTTTTTCCATAACACGGATAGACTAAAATAACCATCGATATCAAACTGATGGCGAAACATAGAAGGGGCGGTGAAATTATTAAGCAGCGTGCTAAGCGCGAAGGAACGTGCACTTAATAGAGATTTGAGAATATCCGTGACAAAACGGGAAATAAAATAAGAATTGCGAAGAAAGAATAGAAACGAAACAACGAAAAGTTTTTTTTTATAAGAATAAAGCTAGAGCAATCAACAAATAAACGCATTATTACTGAGATTTCTGTTTTTTTTTTTTTTTGTTTTCTTTTGTAAAATTTTAGTATTAGATCGATTAGCAATTTGTTTAGTACTTACCTCGTAACCTTGGCGGTAGATAAGGTCAAACTTCAACGATTTTACATCACTAGACCTAGCTGCACTATAGCAAGCTAGTTCTTCGAGCGACTTTCTGAGCTCCGTCTGCATATCTTTAAACAATATCCGGTACGTACTGTGTGTCGCAGTCTTGTTGCAGGATTGAATTATACCGCGACGCCTTAGTTGTGAGCTTGAGTATCTTATTCGGTATAGGCGCCATTTTCTACACATTTAGAAGTACGAATTTGTACATGTAAGTATCATTAGCGAAAAGGAGATTATCAGAGGAAAAGTAGATGCGAATACTATCGCCAAAAAATAGAAGAAGTAGAAGCAATCCACAGCGTAGCGACATAGTGGAAGTGTAGGCATTGAACAAAGTCGGACTAAATGATATCTGCGGGAGACCTGGAAAAACTGATCTGGAAGCAGTGAAGGGAGAGACGGAGGACTGTTCTATCACGAAGAAGGTTGAAAATTAAGGAAACAAACTGCGGAGGAATATTAATTAGAAATCATTATATTTAGAAAGCACGCGTGTTATCGAAAGCAGAAACAACATCAGTGAAAGCGGAGATGGTAAATGATTTGTGTCGGAGAATAATGCTAATGAAATCCGATCCATATGGTCAGGAAGGATATTATTGATCTATTTTTGTGTTCGCGTATATTTCCTTATTCATATTTTTTTCGTTTTTAATTTCTAGATTTTATTCTTATTTTTATTTTTCTTTATAAACGGGTGGCATTGAATTTATTCAACTACCAAGACTAACGCGATCCCCGAGTCCACTTTAAATTATAGAGAATGAACGGTAGACTATTTTCCTTTATGAAAATCTCGAGAGGGCTGACTATAAACTGCAAATGGAAAAACTTAGTTTGCGAGGACAAACATATCAGGCATTGCGAAAGGATGTGCTCGGTAGATGGTAAGGTTACCGCTAAAGGATAAACGGATGATGGACATATGCTTGGTAGGTGGTGAGGTCTGGTTACCGCTAAGGGACATGTGGCTGATGGACTTTCCGCTCCTGTTCAATGATTTAAAGGAAAGAATCAGTGAAAGATATTGATTATGTAGTTTCTTCTAATTTTTTTTTCTTCGTAATTATATATATATATATATATATATAAAACTTGGCAATTTTGGTCTTGCAAGGGGATGTGCCCCTTTTCCCCTCTTGCTTACATTTCTGACTCTTTCTCTTCTGTACTTTGTATAAAATAATCAAAATTTACAACATAATTCTAAATCGGTCTATAATTCTCAACGGCAAAACAGGTTACGCTATAGTCTCTGGCTCTATCACGTTAGCAGCACAACGAACGCACGACAATAATTCAATCTTCACCTGTGAGGCCAAGGCGATTCTCCATACTCCAGAACTAATCCTACTGCGCCAAGACGTAACAAACTGTATCATATTTACTGACTCGCTGTCCTGCTTAAGAGCCATCCAAAATCAGTTTACCGAAAACCCGATCATACAACGCATCCACCTAAAATTGGACCAGCTCCAATCACAGCATATACAGGTCAGCCTTGTGTGGACACCGGCGCATACTGGAATCCAAGGAAATTAATTGGTAGACCGAGCTGCAAGAACCGCGACGACACAAGAATGCCCGCCTGAAGTACTTATGACACCTCATGAAGCTAAAATGGTGATTAGCAACACAGTCAAAAACTATTGGAACACCTTTTGGCTCCAAACGCCGAGCAAACTCCACGAGTTTAGAAAAGATACCTACGAAATCATGCCAACTCTCAGTAGGCACGAGCAGTGTGTCCTAACTCGTATCCGCATTGGACACACAAACTTGACTCATTCGTTCCTCATATCTAAAAAATCGCCCAACCTGTGTCAACGCTGCAACATGCCTATATCGGTGAGGCATCTTTTGATCGAGTGTAATCACTGCCAGCAGGCCAGACAACAAGCGGGTATTACCAACGACCTTCCAGAGATGTTTTCGGACGCCGAGAAGTGTAAAAAAATCGTAGCCTTTCTCAAAGACATCTCAGTATTCCAACTTATCTAACTTCCTCAGCCTTTAGCTGACTTTTTTGATTATTTTGTTGTTTCGCGCATTTTTCAATATTCAACATAAAATGTTATAATTCTCTGTAAAACCGTAAGTCCAAAAGCGACTTGTAAATACAATAAATAAATAAATAAATAAATAATAAATATAATAATATGATCACAAAAATCCTATAAAATATAATAAACGTTACATAAAATTGGTACGTTTTTTCGGGAAATTTTTTCTACTGGAGGGTAGCCTAAAAATTACGTTGTAAATAATATATATAGGTACATATATATAATTTTTTAAGTAAGTATTTAAGATTAAAAGATGTAAATAATATATTCTGAATTTTATTCGCGAAATAAGTGGTACTATGTATTTTCAATTTCAGTGTAAAAGCTATTTGTATTTATAGAACCGTGTAGAATTGTCTGGCACTATTTTTGGAACTGATCGGTATTTTGAAATTGAGGCGCACATATTTTATGTGAAAACCACTCCCATCCCGAGGATCTTGATGTTTTCGGTAGAAAACGGAGTTATATGCGAAAATAATTTCTCTTTCATCGTACTGATAAGTCAACTTTTTTGCTAGTTTCTCATATTTTCGAACAGCGAGAGTTCAAAAATGCGTTGCATATTTTTAGCATATAATTTGCATATTTCGTCGCTTCTGTATACATTTTGTTTATTTTTTCTGTGTTTCCCGCCGAATGTTCCAAGATTGTATCGATTGTTTTTCTTTTTTTTTTTTTTTTTTTTTTTTTTTTTCGTAAGCCCCAAAATTTTCGTTAAAGATTAGAAAATATTTTCCTTTTTTTAAACAGATTTTTCTGTACCGAACAAACGAGAAAATAAGTCATCGCTTTTCATTATTTGTTGTTTTAAGTTCCGGCATTATTTTTCAAGGGAGAAAGAAAACAAAAAAAAAAAAAGAAAACAAATAAGATTCAAAAATATAATATTGCTTTTTTATAATTTTAGTTAATTAATTAATTTATTTGTTTAGTTTTTTTTTTTTTTTGGTATGTAAATATAGGCGATTACGTGCTACTCTCCGGACGAGTTTGTGGCCTTGCGGGCTGCTCGTCCTTTAGTTATTTATTTTAAAAATCGAAAAGAAGAAAAAATAAAGCCTTTAAAATATAAAGACTCGTTTCGATTTTTTCTGATGTGCTTTATAGAAAAAAGTATTCACTATTTTGACACTGGGCAATTTTAAAGCTGTGGCATATTGTAGCGCATTGAACGGTAATTATACGCTAAATGTGATATATTCCACACTGGCCTTTTGGTCGCTACTTCATCTTGCGTGAGGTGTACTATGTTAACGATATATTTCATTTTTAGAAATTGTCGGAGCCTGAGAGCCAACAAACAGGCATTGGAAGGGATTCTTGACTCTTACTTCATCCATATTGCTCTGTTGTCCGAAACTTGGCTTACTGAGTCCATGAGTATATCCATTCGTGGATTTAAGTTAATCCGTTCTGATCGGGCGGATGGATATGGCGGCGCCGCCATATTGATAAGGAATGATATTTATTTTCACGTTCACGATCACTCCGCTTATTTTCCTTCTGACGTTCGGTCACCAAACCTGGTGCATATCTCTGTTCCTAATATTCATCCTCAACCAGTCCATATTATCTCAACATACGTCCCTCCGCATTTTGATCTCCACAATTTTCCTTTTACATTATTGTCCAATTTTCTTTCTTTTCCCTTTATTTTTGGTGGTGACTGGAACGCTCACTCTCCTCTATGGGGCTCGGTTGGCTACAACTGTAATGGTCGTGTTCTTGAAAATTTCATCTCTAACAATAGCTTCGTTATTCTTAACGATCATTCTCCGACGTTCTTTAGAGGCGCGCAGACTTGCAGTTCGGTTGACATTTCCTTCACTTCTCCCAACTTCGGTCTCAGCTGTCATTGGAGAACCTTGCAGGGTACCTTCGGTAGTGACCATGTTCCAATTATTCTTTCCTTTCACGATCTTCGTCCTCCTCCTGATCCCAGTTGTTCCAGAGTTCCTCATGCTTCCAAATGGTACCTAACCAAAGTTGATTGGGATAAATTTCGGGCTGGAGTCGATTCCGCCCTCCCCAACATACATTCCCAAACAGATCCTGTTCTTCAATACAACAGGTTCATCGACTCGATTACCTCGGCGTTGTCGGCCTTTTCTCCTCCTATCCGCTTCTCTAAAAAGAACCCTAATCTTCTTGCTTCTTCCCTATGGTGGAACAACGATTGTTCGGTCGCTTTTAGAGACAGTTCTTTGAAGTTCAGAGCCTTCCGTTCCTGCTCTTCCTTCGATAATTTCATAGCTTATAGGGAGGCCAATGCTAAGGCCAGATTTATTCTCAAAAAGAGCAAAAAAGATGCGTGGAAGAAATTCTGTTCATCATTCTCTAGATCCACCTCCCTCTCTCATCTTTGGAAAATGGCGAAAGCCTTTCAGTCCCCACGGTCCGAACGTCCCTCCTATTACAACCTTCCTTCGGAGAAGCTCATCTCTTTTCTGGACTCAATTGCTCCCTTATACGTTCCATCCTTGGAGGAAATATGTCCTCCGGCGTTCCCACCTACATCCTCTATGCACGTTCTGTCTTCCGATTTTAACATCAATGAACTCCATTCTTCCTTAAAGAATTCCTCCTCCTCCTCTAGTCCGGGAGTAGACGGCATTCCTTTCCTGGTTATTAAGAGCTTATCAATCTCCGCACTGAATACCTTGCTTTCTATCTACAACTCCTTCTTGCATACCTGTACTACGCCACCAATTTGGAACTCCTTTATTGTTATTCCTATTCCAAAAAAGAATGCTAATTCTTTCCGTCCTATTTCCTTGGCTTCGTGTTTTAGAAAATTGTTTGAACAAATGATTAATAAACGCCTAGTCTGGTGGCTGGAATTCAACAATATTCTTCCCAGTAACATGTTCGGTTTCCGTACGGGACTGGGAACGGCGGACTGTTTATCGTTGTTTTTATCTGACGTGTACAAATCCCTTATTCGCAAAGAATACACTGTCTCTGCTTTCCTTGATGTTACCTCCGCATTCGATCATGTTCACTTACCTTCTCTTCTACATAAAATGTGTTCCATTAATGTTCCTTTACAGGTCGCTTCCTTAATTCTCAAGCTTTTCTACAATAGATCAATTCAGCTCTCCACTCCCTTCTTCTCGGAGTCTAGAGTGGTCTTTCGGGGTCTTCCGCAAGGATCATGTCTTAGCCCTACTCTCTTTAACATCTATTTCCATAGCCTAGCTACTCTTCGGATATCATCTACTTCCTTATTCTTTGCCGATGATATACTCATCTACTCTTCCTCAGTTAATCTTTCTTCCGCCGTCATGGAGCTTAACAACTCTCTTTTCTCTCTGGATAATGTGTTATCCGATCTTCACCTTTTTACTTCTCCTGAGAAATCAGCAGCTATGGTTTTCACTTATCGTCCTTATAGTCGTTCCTCAGTCAATCTATCCGTGTGCCATCTTCCTATTCCTTTAGTTAGTTCTGTCTCCTACCTTGGCATTGTTCTTAGCAGTAACTTGTCCTTTCATCATCACATAAATTATCTCTATACGTCGGCTCTCAAGAGGATTAATTGGTTGAAGGCTCTCTCCTCCCGTAATTGGGGTGGGGATCCTTATATCCTTCTGATGCTATACAGGGCCACTATCCTTTCTAAATTCGATTATTGCTCGTTCCTTTACGCCAGTGCTCCTAAATATCTTCTCCTTAAACTTGATAAAATCCATAATATGTGTCTTCGTCTTTGTATCGGTGCCTTGAACTCCTCTCCTATTGCAGCCATTTTGGCAGAAACTGGTTCCTGTCCTTTATTCATCCGAAGACTTTATCTAGGTGAACGATTTCTGATTAAACGTCTTCATATTTCCAATTCCTACTTACTTAATTCCTACTGGTTTATATTCAACAACTGGCGTTTCTCTCCTCGTAAAACCCCAATCCTTTCCTTGATTTCTTCACGACTCAGGGCCTTCTCTCCTTTTGTTCTATCCTACAACAAATGCCCTTATTTTACCTATAATTTCCTAGATTTTATTTACTCACCCAGTTTACTTTTTCTTCCTTCGTATGTCAAGTCTCTTCCCTCTCCCGCTGCTCATAACGAATTTAACTATGTTTTATCCTCGCTCTTTCCTTCGTATACCTTAATTTTTACAGATGGCTCAAAGTCAGCTTTGGGGGTTGGAGCGGCTTTTACTTTGCCGGATTTCGGATATTCTGAGTCGTTCAAACTCCCCTCGTTCTCCTCCATATTCCTAGCCGAATCTATTGCGATCTTACAGGCAATCCGTTTTATAGCCTCCTCTAACAACATATCCAAGGTTCTCTTATCTTCTGATTCAAAAGGCGTTTTACAAGCCATTGCTACTCCCTTTCCTAAACCATCCGCTGATCCTATCGTGCTTCACATACGTTCCTTAATTTCACATCTATTTCATTCCCGTTCTGTCCGTATTGATCTATTGTGGATTCCTAGTCATTGTGGAATTTCGGGCAACGAGTTAGTCGACTCGTTGGCACGTTCGGCTGCTTTAAACGGTCGCTTTATTAGGCATTTCCCAGCTCAAAGTCTTCTTACTCTTTCCTCGCGTCGCCATCGTGACTGTTGGTCTGATCTCTATCCTTCTTCTTTTTCCAATCCTGCTTCCTTTTACTTATCCATACAACCCACTCCTCCTCTTTTTCCGTGGTTTGTTGATTTCCCCAACATGAGGCGGTCAACTATTTCATCCATAATTAGACTTCGGTTAAACCACAGCTTGCTTCCTGCTTCGCTCTTTCGTTTCTCCATTACTCAGTCTCCTCTTTGTCCATTTGATCCGTTAGAAGCAAACTTCGTTTGTGATGCGAACCACATTTTCCTTGAATGTACTTCCATTTCTTCAGAACGCGCGATACTGTATTCCGGTCTTTTGCGTCTTGGCCTCCCTACGCCCTACAGCGCTCACAGCATCCTTTCTTTTCCGTCTCCTTTGGTTATTCCTTTGTTAGCTTCTTTCGTATGTTCCATTTGTAATATTTTTCCTTTATAATTATTAATACCATCATACCGTTGAAGTGAGTAACGTCCTTAGCCGACATGCTCAAAAAAAAAAAAAAAAAAAAAAAAAAAAAAAAAAAATAGAAGAAAAAGCATAAAAAAAAGTTGAAATCAAAATTGATGCTCTACAAAATTTCTTTGTAAACAACGTTTTTAGCGTTTTTCCTTCTGTAGCTAAAATACAAAGATTATCAGCGGGTTGGTGACACGAGAGCAAAACGAATGACCGCCCAAGACTAGTTAGTCCTTATACTGACACCAGCGGTATTACGGGAAACTGTATTCGTTTCAACTGAAACGGAAAATTATTGCGAACAAGTGGTATTCGTGGTATAAATACCATGTCACCTGCGTCACATCCCGTCAGAATTTTTGCTACAATTTGTAACTTGATAATCGCTTAAGTCTAGTTTCGTCGCGTAATTTTGGAGGGGTTCAATCGAGACTCTAACTCAAGTGCGATTTGATACGCGACAAAATCGTTTGCAGCGAATGAATCTGGAAATCCTACCGGACAATTGAGCGGCATCGTTTCGATCGACTACGGTGTTTATTAACGTGTATACTAGTGTACTTCGTTCAATTGTACGCGGACAAAATGCCATTGTTAATTGCGGGCGTTTGGTCGTTTTTTGGCGTTAAAACGTTCGCATAGCGCAGAATTTTGTTGATGCAATATTTGTGCAACGTTTCAGGTAAACTGTACGAACGAGTTCCTCTACGATAGAAACAATTCGGCCAAACGTTTTTGGTAGATTTTTTCCTCTTCCGGTAAAGTTCCTTCGCCAATTTTCAGCAACGCGTCAGAGAATCCTTGAGCATGTAAACTACCGCCAAGTCGTACTCATATACTGACCGTCAAACGCAATTTTCGATCTTAGACCACAGAAAGGATCGTTTTAGCAATCCTAGTATCCGTTGTCACTGCAGTTGGTGTGTTTCTCGGAAATCACTACAAAATAGAACTATGACTTTACCTACATAGTTATTTCTGCGAATATTTTGCACGATTCGAGTTACAGCTTTCACTGTTGTTCTTGTTGGCCGTGGTACACATTCATTCATACAGTTAGACGGCATTCATAAAAAACACCTTTGCCCCTTGTTGTTATTTACTCTGTGATACTGCACACGTAAGAGCTTCATTGCTTCCTAAGTCTATAAGAATATCTTGAACATTGTGTGCAAACTGTTTTAGTGTGGCAACAATCTCAGAAGATACAAGTATGCTTATTTTCCTTGTCTTCTTACTTCTGTCAGGATAGCGTTAGTGAGCAATGTTATATCCGTCCCGCCAGAAGCGTTCAGAAAAAAAATAAATTTCCTTTATTTTCAATTCCCACTTTCGAGGACGGTATCGCAGATCTGTCTTTGTTTAGACGTGAGCTTCCGGATACGGTCATTATCGATGTCAGTTATCGCGTACCTGAACTGTAATTTGCTTCAGCGGCTCACTCACGATTCATCATGAAAAGTTGTTGTTGTGCAATCGGCGACCCGTACTCATTTAATGAATTATCATCAATGGAGATGACAACGTCTTAGAGTGAAGAAAGCTATTTATTATTCGCTCGTCTCTTTCCGCAATATCATTGTACGAATTACGTCTTAAAGGTCGTGAGAAATCTTCAGACAAATGATGCCGATATTTGTCCCACAACTCCAGTGGATTGTCCGCAGAACACGAACACGACAGCAAAATGTCTCATGTGAATGGAACACAATCGCTAGTGCTGGCTTTAAAAATTCCGGGGAACCCTTTCTCCGCTGGGAAAAAGGCGTTGATTAAATACACCTTTCTGCTTATCGTACGTGTAGTAGAACGGTACATCATGCATTAGGATTTTCACAAATTGGTCTTCACGTAATTTAACCAATGCCAAGAGTGTTGTTTGTCACACGGGCTTTCAATTCCGTCAGAAGAATTGAAGTACATCCGCTGGCCAAAACGAATGTCCATCATCGTTAGGATACTGATGATGCATAGAGAAGGCCAGGATCCTCCAAACTGCTTCCGATGAACATATATAGCGACCAAATTTTAGTATTCGGTCATTTCGGCTTGTTCGACGACCCATAGTGTATATGTAACTCGGTAACTTGCTAATGTACTTAATAGACTTGACTGCAGAACTCTACACCGATGCTAGTTTAAAATGTTGCAGAACGAACGGGAAAACAATAGGACAACCCGGCTATTATTAATCTCGATGATCGACCGATGATGTATATTCAACTCACCGGTGAATCCGCTCTCAGCGACGGATGATTGGCGGTCATTTGATGCATGTTAGTCTTCATCTCGTGTAAGGTGAGTTTTTGTATTCGGTAAGCCACAAGGACCACGAATCATGTGACTCCTGACAATTTGATGAAGAGCAGAGCTGATTTCAAGGTCTGGTATCCTAGCGTCGATAACTTTATCGATCTCGTTGGGCCTGATCTTTTCTTCCAACTGTAAAAGAAGGTGTGGGGCAAGCCACGATTTTGCCATTCGACCGTGTAGCAATGGACTGTCTTGAATACTTTTTTACTTTTTTAAGAAGATCCCTCAGGCACTTCAATCTTAAATGAAACACTCGAAAGTTCTAGTCATGCCTGTCGTGCGATTGTGTTTACCTTCAAGAAGCTCGCAAACAATTTCAGACCACTTACGAGTAGCGGTAATGACAATAAATAAATCTAGTCGACCATACATTTTCGACATAGCAGAAGGCGTTTTTCCTGCGTGCACATATCGCGGATTTTCGGTAAATGCAGAAGGAAAAATTATTTATCTGTCTAAGTTTTGTGCATCTAATTTTAAGTCAATATAGTTTTCTGCTGATGTCTATTTTCGATGGCTTCAAATAAATAGCAAGCGCTCTGATTTTAGCATATTGATCCGCTAAAAACCGATCAAAAGGTGCACGATAGCGATGCAAATGGAGATTTTCATTCACACCAAGTTGAAATCGTATAGGAAATATTTTCTTATTACGATTGGGAATACCGGTAGCGGGATCAACACTGTGCGCTGCGAAATTATAGCCAACTTTTCCGTGACAAAATCTGAGCGGGTATTGTAGGGCATCGTATGAACGATGTGTCTCGCTGATCATCTGAAGACAATTACCATGCATGTGCGAGACAATATCCCTCTTATCAGATTTTTGCTAGATCAGTCGTTGGTGCGTTATACCGTCTTGGACGAGCTCCGGTCGTTCTTCTCTCAACGTAAATACAAACTTATAATTACTGCTCTCATTATCAGAAATATATATATATATATATTCCAGAGCAGTTTTAAAGCTGTTAACATAGGGATTGACGTGGTGCAGAATTCTCGGTAACCCATTAATGTGACACCAGAGTCCAAATTGGGAATATTTTTTATCAGGGTTCAGGGTAACAGAAGTACCGATAAGGTAGTAGATTTGTCCTTGTATTTTGAAGGTTGGCATGAATGAGCCTTGAATAACTTGATTCGCTCCGAATGAAGTCATTTGAAAGACTTCGTTGTAGGCTCTTATATTATGTAGAAATTATCCATTCAACGGTACGTCGAGCAGAACTGAACTGGGAGCAAGCGAACCTTTCGTGATGCACAACACAACCATTGTGATTCTCCTTTCCATTTCCGAGCTTGACAGTACGAACATACTACCGTTTAATCTTGTCAATATGTCCGTGAAATGCGTACATTATAGTTAAAGCTACTTTTATCTTTGTATGACCATGTTAGCTCTACAACAACATCGAATTAAACTTATGAGACCACTTTTAGTAGCTAACCGAGAATCACGTTCTTTCTAAGTACCTCGACACCATGATACTTAGGCGGACTCAAAACTGCTATCACTAGCGTTGGCCTAACCTATCAGCATTCGCCCAATGTAAAATTAGAGTAATATCATTTTACTGTGGAGCCGAGCTGTTGGCTATCCTTCGCTCTATTATTTTCATTTCCTCGAATCACCTTTCTTTCAATTTTTTAATTATCTCTGACTGCTTGAGTGCCTTTCAGGCCATATCTTCTACCTTTCCTGATCATTCGTGGGACTTTGTTATCCTCCCCGTATACGTTCACTCATTCATAATCTTTCTTCTCTCCATTCGATTAAAATTGATTTGCAGTTGATACCTACTCACTCGACCCTATTTGGTAACGAAGCGTCTGTTAGCTCGGGTTGCTGCTTCTTAAAAAGAATTCCATCCGCTAACCTCTTATCGATATGTAAAAGCTTCCATATCAGGTATTGGTCGGATGCTTCCTCCTTTTCTAATAATTATTCATTTCATCTGTCTATTCAGCCTACTCTTCCTTCCTATTCATGGTTTCTTTTGAATTCTCCCGACGTTCTGATGTTTTCGTTGTTCGTATGCGTTTTGGCCATTTTTTGCTGCCTTCCTCTAGATTTCGCTTTTAATTCCTCCTCACACTGTCCTCCTCATTCTGATGATGTAGTTATTTGCAACGCTGATCATGTGTTCTTCCCGTGTTCATCTCTTTCTGCGTTAAACGTCCCGCATGACTATAGAAAAACCGTACTAATTGATTGCCGATATTTTTCAAAGCCACAGCCGTCACCATATATACCGCTGCATTCGTTTCTGTAATTTTCCGAGTAGTGTCTTCTGGAATCTTTCAGTGGACGCGCACTTAAAGAAGGTTTCGATTGTACTACGGGCTTGTCCGTCTGATGAGAATTTCTTCCGGTGGAAGTACTTTTGAGGAACTGGGAAGAGGCAGAAATGGTATTGCGCAAGATCAGACCTATACGCCAGATTTAACATGATTCTGATTCTTTTCGTCTAAAAACCGTTCTATGTGCTGCGAACCGTTTAAAGTTGCTTTTCTTTTGTCAGAAATATTCTAAAACGCGGAAAACCATGCAGTAAAAGTTTACTAAATTTTCAGAATTCAATGAACTTTTATTGGATACCGATAGGTTATGCCATCTGCCTGTGCAAACACTAGAGTTTTAGGACAGCCGTTATAAGTAAGAACTAGAATGTAAGCCTTCTTTACAATCAAAAATATGTTTATAAAATCGGAATTGAGTCTTACGGTTACTTCTTTTCTATTCTCTCACATACTTCTGTCAGAAGTCTGGGCACCTCCACTTGGAATAAAAAGAAAAAAGTTACAATATATATATACATATATAAACTCGGCCATTTTAGCCTCGCAAGGGGCTGTGCCCCTTGATCCCTCTTGCTTTCATTTCTGTCTTCTTCTCTTTCATACTTTATATAAAATAATCAAAATTTACAACGTAATTCTTACTGGCATCAACACAAAAAAAAATAATATAATCACAAAAATCCTATCCTAACATTTAACTTTCATTATAATAAATTAAGACATTTTCTCTTTATATAAAATTGTGACATTTTTAAAATAACAATCACAAAAATCCTATAAAATATAACAAACGTTAGATAAAATTGGGACATTTTTTCTAATAGGGGGTAGCCTAAGAATTACGTTGTAATTAATATATATGTATATTAAAGAATATTGAGAATATCACGAATATAAAAAGTACCTCGAATGGCACTTTTCCGTAGATTGAACAAAGGAAATAAACCATCAAAATTAGGAAGACTCGCACTGAAAATGCGATCGACGAAATACAAGAGCCTGAAGGTTGAAGCAGGACACAAGATAAAAAGAATTCAAACGATGGTATCGCATCGAACGGCCGCAAGTGGATGAGGTTCGAATGGTGAAGGCGAAACGGAGAAGATAACGTCCGCAGATAAATCTTGTAGATGCGTCTCTACCGAAAGTAGATGTGTGAATCCGGTCGGCAAAGAAGATTAAATGGAGAACCGAATCTGCAGCACTGTTCGATGCGAATCTTGTCTTTCGGCAGTGAAGGCGCCCCAGTTGGTCCGAAGAACAATCGCAAAGAAGTAATTCGGAATTAGGTAGATTCTAGTTAAAAAGGAGATTTCCGTTTTGTTTTTTATCGAGCCTTATTTTTGTTAGGCATTTCATTATTTGTAAATTCCGCGCATTTCTTCGGGCACTAGCAATGGTCTAAAAGCGGCAGAGCTTATTAATTTGCATCGAAAGTTCTAGGAAAAAAGCTATGTGTTCCCCGGCATTATACGTAATCCGACAACTACAGAGATATACCGTTACGGGGATGTTTTATCTCAACAAACGGTTATCCGGAAGAGTAATTGTGGCCGATAGAACAGCGAACGGGGTAAATAAACAAACGAATCGAAGTTCGAAAAACGAGTTGTGAAATAAACATTCATCGAACGTAGTTTAAAATATGGCCAGTCGTTGGAAAAACCTTCCGGGCTGTAACTTTCCCAGAATGCCTGGTTCTTTGCCAGAGAACGGTTCCGCGTGGAGCCTTTTCAGAACCCACGTTAAAAGGCTGCTGAAGACAAGTCGACGAGACACCATTTCTGGGAAATAAAAACAACAGCCAATTGTAGCCAACCGATTCTTGTAACCGTAGCTATCGTTAAACGGAAGATGGCTGGGAAAAAGCACCAAAAACCGTTTGAGCAGAACGTTTATTAATCATGCCTTTGAGCGTGATAGCTTCAAAAATGATGACTTCAAGTTTCAATATTGTCCGGTCTTTTAGATGGTCTCAGCCAGTCTGCGGTTGGGAGGCGGGCAAATTCTTTAACAGAATGCAACTAGCTCAATCTCCGGTACATCATATTTTTAAGTTGAGCATGTAAATTTTCGAAATTAAGAAAACATTTTTTAATTATCAGTGCAGACTTCGGGAGTAATAGAAGCGAGGAAGGTTCACTGATTTACTGGAAAGATTTATGTAAATTTTCCAAACTTGTGACCATCATTTCGAAAACGCTGTAGTTTTATACGCACATAGCAAGTTAGGAACGTTGTTTATACGAAAAAGGCACGAATAGCTGTCCATGAAATGCAGCGAGAAAAATAAGATTGTCAGTACATTTGAGAACTGTATCTGTTTCGGTTAGAAAACTGGTTTTTGCCGAATAACAGTGACGGAAGATTTGCGAACTAGATTAGTTTGTCAGTTATAAAGCCAGTTTTTTTCCTAGAAAAAGAAACGACTCATGTGTCAGTTGCTTCCAAGTAAAATTTAAAATAGATCTTTTTATTTTTCTTTTGTTACGGGCAAATTTAACTACGTGCACAATTATTTCTAATTTGCGTCTTTAAAAAAAAAAAAATTGAACTTTGGTAGAAATTAAAATTTTCGGAAAATTCGTCTACAGAATAACATGATAAAATATCCCTTATCAATAGATTTATTATTCTACATTCTTGTCGAATGAATTTTTAATTGAAATAAAAACGTTTTAATTAATTATAATATTCCAGTTTTCAACCTGTTTGGTAAATGTAAAATACATATTTTTCAGGAGAAAAAAAAATCATTAAAACGATTTAATTTAATATCTTACACTTCAACTGATATTTTTCATCCACGGAATACTCTTCTTTTTTAACAACTATACATAACTGACCCCAAACGGCGTTAATAAATACCGGTATGTAATAATAAGATAAAGTTAACAGTAAACGAAAACAGTTTTTTTATAGAATATATAAACAACATACGTCGCGTAAATAATTAATAATGTTGTAAAACGGGGTTGAAAATAAGTGAGAAACCCAGAACTTGAAACCAATTACAAAACGTGATCAGGTGAAAAAGCTTAGCGTTCGAAGAGAATGTGACTGGAACTGTCGAGAAAAGAAATAGCGTTACGCGAAAGGCAAACAATAATGATTCGTGTTGCGGAAATAATAATGGAACGCCGCAGAGAAGATAATAATTGAAATAGAGGATGTGACCTAAGGAAAGGTTGTAATAAATGAAAAATGGAAATTAAAGAACAGGGAAGGATATCAGATCACAATCTGGAATGGTAGGTCAAAGATAAGAATTGAATATCTTGGCCGGGGAACGTAAATTAACAATAGATGATGGCCGATTGAGTATTTTTTTTTTTTTTTGCTTTTGTTCTTAATCGGGGCGTGCCAGCGGCCTTGACAATGAACTGCTGTACGATATTGGTCAGTATACTGACAGACTTCGGTTACCAACTTCAACTGTTCTAGGAACGTATGCGTTTATTTTCTACCGGATAATTTTTTTAAATTATCGTTGGTAGTTAAGAGTTAAAATCGTAAGAAAAATGGGATAGAATATTATATGGAAAGATATACTGAAAGAGAATTTAAAAATCCGAGCAGCTGAATACGGGACATACGAAATGTCTATGGTTTAAAGAAGATATAGCAGAAGATAATTTCGTATGGGAGATGATAGATTAGGAAACGATAGAGATGAACTGTGCGGATATAGAAAAGATGAACTTTCGGATAGAATAGCGGAAAGAGGAGAACATTTCAGAGCTACAAAGGCGAAGGGAGTAATTTTCGATTCCATCAAGTTTGGAGGAATTATCATAAATGATGAAACAGTAGTCGAGTTTGGATCGGATAACATATTTATGGATGATTTGAAAAAAAAAAAAAGAAGAAGAAGGGTGGTCGACCATGTCGCTTGAAAGGTGAGGAAACTTAAGGGAGTTCATAATGAGTTCGTGGAAAGAGAGAAAGCTAATATATTCGGTAATAGAAATAGGATAAGTATATAATGAAGTATGGAGTGAAGAATGATTATATTGGCGAAAGCAGAAGTAAAGAAAATTTTAATTAAGAGAGAATGAAATGGATGTTTGGAAATAATTATTTAGCTTTTAAATGTGGATAGCGATTAATAATGGATTATAAAAGAGTCAGCAAAGAGCGAGAGTACTATATATAAAAAATGTATGCTCCAAAAAGAGTAAGACTGAGGCAGGGGCCTTGGAGAATCCCAGTAGTACTATTTGGAAATAGAAAAAGGGGCGAGTGGAAAAAAATATGAATTTCTTTTCGAAAAGCTTAATTCTCAAAGTGTTGAAGTTTCGGGGAATATTGGAGAGGGTGAAGTTTAATACTGAGCGTAAGAAGGCGAACGTTATCAAAAACGCAACAAACATCAACGAATGGAACGATGCTCAATTTTTCGTTTAAATGTCTGAAATAAATCAACCGATAGACTCGGTCAAAATGTATTATCAGGAGAGATTGAGTGTCACTAAAATGAAGAAACTGAAATCTCTACTACTCTATACTGGTGTGCATTCTCCATCGTTAAAACTGCAACTTTATTCGAAACCATTTACCCTTGATCTTCAAAAGCTACAATTCATTTTGATATCAGATTAGTAATAACGTCAGCTGGTGGAGAGAGAAAAAAGAAATGTCACCAAAGATGTTATTTTATTATCACCGACTACTGGAGTATAATAATACTCCATTATCGTCGACGAAAAGAGGTAGAATAACTAGGAATCATAAGATGTTATTTTATTATCACCGACTGCTGGAGTATAATAATACTCCATTATCGTCGACGAAAAGAGGTAGAATAACTAGGAATCATAGGGAAGTGTACTATACGAGACCAAAAGGTATAAACAGCAAGATAGACAACACGGATGAGACATTTTTTGATTAAATTGCTAGTACGAATTCCAGAAGATTTAATGAACACAGAGATAGGACTTTGGAAACCAATAATTAAGCAATAACTGGTTGATTAAATGAAGGACAATAAGTTACTTTTTAATGGTATATAATGGTGGAGAATCGATCATATGTATATATTTAAGACGAATGATCGCCAAGTGTAATCGTATGTTAAGTTTACTGTATATAAGTGGGTATTAAGAAGTTTTATAATCATATTTATGAATAAACGAAAATAGTGTTGGGCACCCACAGACGGGCGCCTTGTGGGATCCGCAACTTATTAAAAAAAAAAAAAAAACTGGAATAGAGGATGCAGATTGCAATCACATTGAATCTGAATAAAAAACTAACACATTAATGATCGAACTTATGGGATCTCGGAATAAAAACAATCTGTCGGTCAACTTTCAGTGTCACAGAGGCATCGAGGGTAATGAAATAGCGGATGCTTTGGCTCAGGTTGTTGTTCGTTCTCGCTTCTATTTTAAAAAAATCCCGGCTGTTAATCTATTACCCCTAATTAAGAAGCTTCACTTCAGATTTTGGTCGGATGTGTACCCTTCTTCTTTTACCAACAATCGTTCCTTCTACCTTTCAATCCAACCTACACTTCCTTCTCATCCATGGTTCTCGGAGTTTCCCTCTCTTCCACGATTTATAATTTCCTCTATTGTCCGCCTGCGCTTTAATCACACACTGCTGTGCCCTCTTCACGCTATCGTTTCTCTTTGCTTCCCTCTCCTCATTGTCCGTTGCATCCAGATGAAGCAGTTGTCTGTGATGCTGATCACATTTTCTTCGAGTGCTCTGCTCTTTCCGCGGAGCGTTCTCTTTTCTATCTTCACCTTATAAAGCTAGGGCTTCCCACTCCTTACTGTGCGTCTTACATCTTGTCCTTTCCTTCCCAGTCTGTTGTTCTTGTCCTTGGTTCCTTTATTTCAGCTGTCTCCAATCGAATTAGGTTCTAGTTAGTTGTCTCTTCTTCCCATTGTGTCTGGGCAATGGTCCATAGTTGATGCGCCCAAAAAAATAAAAAAAAAAAAAATTTCAGTGGCCCATATAGACGCAATAAAAGCAACAGATGATATCAGTTGCGCACTATGAAATTAATAAATCGGACGAAACGTGTTTTATACAAAAAAAGAAAAAAAAAACAGTCTAGCCTTCTGCTAAAATGCGGTGAATTGTTAGTTTTATGTCCGGTAACTCAAAATAGCTCTTACCTTCGTTGCTCTTTATAAGCGGGAACAGCACCTGACGATGTTTATGTATTTAAATTTCCCTCAATAAAAATGATCTAATTAACGGTGTAAGTCGCTTCGAAATTTTTTCAGAATAAATTGAATCATTAAACGCGACCTGCATCAATGGCATATATAATACGGAAAACGGTTATTAATTTATCTACAAATATGCCACACACGAATTCGGACATTTTACATACTTTACGGAATATTTTCGTAAAAATTAATCAACACCATACAAAATATCGTATATCGTAAGTAAAGAAAATCGAAAGTCCATTTTAATTAATCTTAAAACTATTCAAAATTCGGAATTCAATAAAATACTCCTTTATATCTGAACACTTCTTTTGCAATTACAACTTTTGAATTGTGCGTTAAACTAAACGTTTAATCATCCTAGTGTGTTTTTTTTTTTTTATTTTCTCTGTTCTTTTCGTTTACATTATACTCTTTCGCAGTTTATACTAAACGTTCTTGTGATTACTTAAAAATACAGTATAACGCTGACCGAGTAATTCAGTGCCGTTATTTTTCCTTGTTAATTCGAATGTTAAGCGGTTTTTTTGCTTATAAATTAAAAACAGACAAACACGAAACATATATCCATGTAATTATAAATTATGTTATCAGTTATCATAACAAAATGCTTAGCGTTAACTGTAACAAACCTTCGCGTTCTTTCGAAATACTGGATAACGTAAGTTAATTCTCTAAAATGATGATACGCTTTAATAAAAGGTAAGCACGCAAATGACTTTCAAGTCTGTCTCTCTGGAGGGTGCTTTCACCGCAATTAGAACAATTTCTAGCAACCGCCGTACGTTTATTTCATTAATTGTCTCAGCGTGACACTTTTTTAATATAGCATTTTCATATGTACATATATATATATATATATATATATATATATATATATATGCATACAATAACGACCATGTTATTTTTACGCTAGAGGTAATATGTGAAATTATGTGATCCTTTTTGCATCAATTATGCTAACCCGTTTTTTATCAATTATATGTAATATATTTTTAAATCGAATATTCTGCAATGTTTTAGAAGCGGTATAATTACTTTAAACTGATCATTCTTCTATAGGAAGAATTATAGAAGAATGGATGGAAGAGGTTTTTTGGACTAAGAAAAATTTATTTATCCAATCACGTCTCAGCCTACACAGACTCGAGTTTAAGAATATCGCACTATTACGTTTTCTCGGCGTTGCTTTATGGGTGCTGGACTATCGACTTCAGCTAGGAAATGAGAATTAAAAACGACGCTTGAAATGTAATCTGTAAACAATCATATTGAATGTATCTTGTATTAAGCGAGTTAGGACTGAAGAAGTACTCCATAAAATTAATAAGGATACATGTATCATCTATGTGAAAAGACGGAAAACATAATACACAAGGACGTATCGTGTGTATAAGTAGGCGTTACTGAGATTTTGATTATCGTTAGGAAAACATCCGTCGGCATAGAACACGGAACTCGTGTTGTGAAATTTGCGGCGTGGTTAGGATGTTCATCAGTGCGCATCTTTTGTGGGGTCGTATCAAGTATTCAGATTAAATCTCTTACCTGCAATAATGGAGGAGTGTACGGAAGATCATCAGCGATATCTCCTTATGACGAGGTCCGAGAGATCGAGTTTAACATATATATATATATATATCACGAAATGCCAATATCAACCCACTGCTGGGTGTAGACAATCCCTGGCGGGATAAGCGACGACATATATATATTATATATATAGCGAAATATTTTGCGTAATTAACGCTGCAGTTTGTAATGTACTAATTTATGTCGATGTTAATGTGATCAAATTAAACATACCTGTTTCTTTTATTTGGGCTGACGGATTTTTAGGGAGAAGTTGGATTTCAATCGTTGATTTGTCTTACGAGAAGATAACGCAACCTGCAAAAATTTTTACAGAATTCAGATGTTGCCTGGAATAAGTTAAAATCGTTGAAACTAAATGGCGGTAGAAGCGGACGGCAGAAATAAGTGCTAGTAAACGTGAAAAATTAATTAAGACGTTGTTTGTGAAGTTGAAAATGGAAGAAACTCTTTTGCTAGAAATAAAAAGTCGAAAACGTTTTGACTTTTATTGTCTTTCTTTACAATCATTAGCGTTTTGGTTCGGTAACCTTTTTGAAAATAACCGAGCTTTTCCAAGTACTTGTTTTCGTTCCATATCGCACATTTTATGAATAATCGTATAGATTTAGTAGTCCGCAATTCTGTGATATTAATTTTCGGCATAGGGAAGCTCAATTTAGGGATTGAGTTTGACGGGTAAATTTTTTAACTATTTTCTTATCCTAAATGATGAGAGGGCGTACGGAAAAAATGTTAACGAAATCATTAATCAAATACTTGTTTTTTTTATAATACTTGATAACGTGACAAAATTGATTACATCTGAAAGAATGTGGAAATTTCTTTATTATGGTCTAAATGCATGGTTTTCTAATCTTAGCGTGCATTCTGCTTCAGCTAACGCGGTTTAAGTTGATTAGTTAATACTATGATATCAATGCTTATTACCAAAATTTAAACGCGCATGAATCGATTATCTTCCTCTTCTGGTAGGTTTCTTCCTGCCTTCTCAGCTTCCAATATTACCCTTCTGTCTGCAGTTGCTCACTCCAGGCCATGGTTTAACTTTTACGTCTCTTCATCCTCTAACCCGAACGAACCTATTTTTCTTGTCTATTCAACCTTCCCTTCCACGCTCCCTCTGGTTTATTAACTTTACTTCTATGCGCCGTTTCAATCTCTCTGCGATTTGTCGCCTGCGTTTTGGGCATAGTTTGCTCCCTTCCTCGTTGTTCCGTTATTCTCCCGTACCTTCTCCGTATTGTTCATTGCACCCTCTTAGCAAACAATGTATTTCCCGATCATATAATGTTCAGTTCGTAATTATCATCGGAATAAGCTTCTTTTTATTCCTTCCTCTTACAAATCGATATTCCCGCTCCATACTGTGCTTCATTCATTTTCTTCCTTCCTTCTCCTTCGGTTATTCTAGCTCTTGATTCCTTTCTGTCGGCTATCTCTGATTGTGTAAGGATCTGATTCTTTCTGTCTTACTGTTCTTGGGCCAATGTCCATGTTGACGAACCCATTAAAAAAAAAGAAAGCAAAAAACGATATAGCTACTTTTCTAAATGCATATAGATCGATGAATTTATAGTTGGCAATTATGGACGTACTAATTCGCGGCTTCGCCTACGAATTTATCTTTATTTGCTTTTTTAGGTACATTTTCTTCGGCCACTGCTATCATATTTTAATTTGCTTTATTCCGCCTATCTTATACCATTTAATCGAGCACATAAAGCCCATATAAGCTGGTCAACTAAACTTTCTTCTATATACATACATCTGCATGTAGCTTTGGGGGTATGTATATATCTTGGCTGTGTGGGTGATTTATATGCACATGAATCTGTTTAGTATATACACATTACAGGAGCTATTTAATTGTACATAGTTTCTACTCTATTCATGTTAAAAGTTAGTTTAGGTTAAGTTGTAACGCAAAGCGCTACTTATTTACTTACTGTAATAAAATTGTACCGAAATTTACATGTTAAAAATAAAAAAAAAGTGACGTTATTCATTTCAGCGTTCTTATTTTTAAACGTCTTACTGAGACTTGATAGCAAAAAATGCTAATATATAATATGATATTTTTATCGTGCGATTTTTTAACGACAAACCCGGTTTTTTTACGTAGAGGTTCAGAGTCTGAAAAATTAAGAAATTAAAATCTTTCAGATCTCCTTTTAACTAGACCAACCTGTATTTATAAACTGTGTTTCCTGTCTTCTTCTTTAACCGTTATTGGTTGCTGCTATAAGGGTTGTGCAACAAAAGTTCCACTGCGTCTTTCGCTTACGGTTAGTCATTTTAAATTAGATTCCGTGACTGATGCTGCAGTCTCGGTAAGAAATAAATATAGCGAGGAATTATCGAGATCGAATTTATTTCAGTAAGCGAAAAGCTGCGTGCGTATGCATCCGCGAGCATAATCGGCGGATGCCACGGTGCGCAGGATAAATTGTGCTCGCATTATCTGATAATGTAAGAGATAAAGGCGAGAAAATCGATGCGCGGTAGAAAGTCGGGGCGATATATACGCTATACAGTTTAAAAGGTGTAACTTCAGCTTTTCATACGAGACGAGTGCGTTACGAGACTAATACAGTCTATTAGTTACGACTATCGAACAAGACTCAGGTACGCAATTCGTGGCAATAATGATGATAGAAATATTGATAATGATAATAATAATTATAATTTCGCTTTTATAATAATCCTGAGAGACCTTCTCTTATAGTAACGGCATCCAGAGCCGTTAACTTGCTATGCCTTTTTTATCTTTTTTTCGTTCTTTTCTTCCTTTCTTAGTCGCAGTTAAATAATAGCGTATTTACGGGCACAGAAAGATCACGGAAGTGGAAGTCATCTTTTTGTTGCCCTCCACATCACGGGGAGTTGGAGCGAAAGAAAAGAGAAAAAAAAAAGGGGGTTTACTTTCAAAAGGCAGATTTGATAAAGTATTGCTAGGCATACAAAAGTTAAGTGGAAAAGCTAACAGGAAAAAAATGGCATGATAAGGAACAGACGATAAATCAGTCTCGAAGCGAAGCCAACACCCATCCGCAGATTATAAAAAAAAAAATGTATGTATAAAGTTACGTAACTATATATAACTATATATAACTATGTATAATATATATATATATATATATATATACGTATAAGACGGTTAGCAAATGAGATGATGTGCTGGTGCACACTGCGACAATATTCTGGAATAGGTTATAGCGCGCTCAGCAACCTTTAGATAGGCGGAAGGCGTGCACAGTGTGTGCACGTGTACGGGCTACATTTGTACATTGGTCGAACGGTGTTGGCGCGGAGGGGGAAGAATTGTAGGAAGTCGGACTAGAACAAAATCACTTTTCGGCAAGACAAAAACACCCGTTTCAGGTCTGCCGCCGTTGGACAAAACTTCAACGGCAATTCAGTCTATGAAACATTGCCAATAATGAATTTAGAACGGCGTACAGCTAAAAATTCTAGAAAGACCGGTGAAAAAGCTCCCCTAGTTTTCTTAGAACGATCGAACACCTAATAACGATAATGGCAGCTTTCTTAACTTTAGCAACATACCAGACATTCTTTATTATTCCTCTTTCCTACTTTTCTTTATTATCTCTACGCCGGGTTTTTTCTACTGCTTGTCTCCTTCCTCCGTTATTTCGTAGCAATTTATTTCTTATTTGATCTCGCTTTCGTTGCACGAAATTTATTTCATCGCGATAACAGTTCTAATAAAACCAATTTCCGGAAATTCTGCTGCCCTATATTTCTTCCGCCATTTGTATAAAAGACGCGCATTCCGAATTATCCTTATTTCCTATCGACTCTTTTTATTTTTTACGATAATCATAAAAATAATAATAACGACCTCGTAGGTTTTTTTCGCTTTTTTTGAGCTTTTATTATATTTTTTTTCAAAGAAAGAAAATGAAACGAACGGTCGTTAATAAGTGGAAATTTTTTTCGTGGAAATAGCGGTCAATCTGTTCCTAAAAACTGTTCTGTAACTAATCGTGCTTACCGCCTAATTCGATCTTGCCAAAATGGTACACATCTAAATGCCGCTGGAAAACGATTATTTTTCCCAACTTTTAATTAGCCGATTGAAGATTAGTAAAAAAAAAATCGATTACTAGCGAGACTCTTCTGTTTTGTCGTTAAAGGTTTTTTATAATGTTGTCTTTTTTACAAATTTCCGATATAAATTTTTCAAAGATGTTTACCAATTTCGATATGTATTCACGAAGTTTTGTAAATCAACTCTCTCTCTCTCTCTTTGACTCACCCGACTTTTTCCAATTTTGTTATTTCCCTTTAAATAACGCTGAATTGCTCTTCGAAATTCGCACCTGCCAGCTTTCTTTTTTCTTCGCATTTTATAAATAGCAATTTAAAAAATCTCATTTATTTTCATTATTAATCTGATCGGGAATTTCTTTAAATTTCATGTCATATTTGTTTTTTCAATTTTAACTAGAAAAACACTTAGCGATAGTTGTGTCATCTGTTCGCCCGCAATTGAAATTTTTTATCAACTTTGTGTAAGGTCTTCTTCTTTATAGTGCCATACTCAGCTTCTGAGCATCGGCAACTACCTATTCATACATCTGAGCTGTACAGATATAGGTAGTGTACTAGGCAATTGTAATATGCAACGCGGGTGTACACAGGCAAGACTACATTCGGAACTGATGGTAATCGTTTGATTTATCGATATACGAATGCAGTCCTATTTATGTCTGCTGTGTACTGACCTAGGGCGCATATGATATTATACGTGGTGGTTTTCCATTGTCTTCCACGTGATTATTAGCGAATATTTAATTTAATTTAATTCTTTGTAATAAGTTCTGTCGTTGCCCGGGATCGAACCCGCGACCTCCGTAACGGAAGTCAAGCGCTCTAGCAACTAGGCCATCACGAAGGTATACAGCGTAATTTGCACGACATTGAAACATGTTGAGTTACGTAAATAAATATTAATCCAGTAAAGTTGTTATTTAATGTTTATAACATAATTTTCGGAAATGGAGCTGATCAAGATTTTCATTATCATATAACAAAATCTAGGGAATAATAATCCCGATATTACAAATTATGACGGACCCTAAGTTACAGGTTATTATTTATAATTTCAATTTATTAAGGATTACGTATGATATTCTTCCTCCATCACTTTACATACTGTTCTACGAGTATCTGATTGTCTTTGTATCTTTGTGTATACATTTTTCCTCAGTCCTTGTTGCTCGTTTTTCGGCGGATTGCTACAGACACTGGGACTGTCTCTATTTTCTTATCGCGGTTAATCTTTTTTATTTCGTTAGATAGATAAGTATATTTTCGCTTTGTTTTCGTTTTTATCAATTATTATCATATCTGGATTATTTTCATTTATTCTTCTTATTTTCGCATCATTAGTTTCCATTATATTTATTCGGGTGTATATTTATAATAATATGATGTTTTTCTTTCGCGCGGTGTTATCGTCATTTTATGTAATGTTGATATTTCAGCCTTTTCTTCGAACAAATTTATTGATTGTTTGTATTTGTGAAGCTCTCGCAAGTACTGTATAACTATTAGTTTCCTGTCACCTTCGCTATTCGACGGTCTAACTCTTACCACTAAAGGTTCTAGTCGATGTATTATAGTAGCGTATTGTACAGTCGGTCAAGCGAAAGAAGTCCGTTAGACTTTCGTTTTCGATTGTGTTTTAGCAAGATCAAAGCTGCTGGCGTGCTCCCAATCAAAAAAAAAAGAAAAAAAGAAATAAATAAAATAACATATTTCAACAATACCGAAAATATCATGTTGTCACCTTCTACCGTTATCCCCCCCCCCCCCGAGGAAGCAGTAGCCTCGTTTCTGTTTCATCTCTGCACGTTCATCCTTTCTTTATTTTGGACCTGTTTGGTGATAGCACAGCGAGTGTTATATCTTATATGGTTCTCTGATTTCGCGACGTCAATTCAGCTGTTTTACGAACGGACTTCTTTTGCTTGACAGACTAAATCAAACGATTATAATAATCAGCTCAAAGTATAGTCTTACGTCTATACTAGCATTGTGTATAATAACTGCCATGAAAACCCGTCAGCGGGTACCGCTGTAGCGATAGGGCATTTCCTTCAATAGAAAAAAAATCTTGATTTGTTCCATTGTTACCGCACTTTCTTTATTACCATTTTAATTGTTGTTATCCGCCTTTTCGTGCGCTCTTCTAAGTATTTAATAATTAACGGGTCTAATATTTTAATAAGCCAATCCTGTAGTAGAGCTATCGTACGTATGTTTCTGGCGCCTTACGTATGCCACGTATAGATATTATGCTTATTTATTTTCGCCGTTCCTGTACTTGATATGTTACTAGTTGTTCTTTGTATTTAAAATATCTTTTTCTACATATTTTCCGTTCTTTCGCAATTATATTATTTTTTCTTATTTGTTTGTTCGGTTTTGACAATGCGAGCGGTGAATAATCTGTGTAAAAAAATGGATAAACGTGTTATTTGGCGATAATTAGCAACAGTTTTGGACTCTAATGTACGTGCCCCGTGTAAGTAATTCCCGCGTAAGGAAGGTTGCTATTTTCTCCCGCTGTTTAATTATTGAGCTGCTTTTTTCTTAGTTGTTCACAAAAATATTTAATTCAATAATTTTGTGGTTTATCTCTGGTGCTTTCAAATTATGCAATTTGCGAATGCGCGGTATTTTAATTTTTATTTTCTTATTTCACGGTTATCCGTTAAATTTACATCTTTTGTTTCTTGTATTTTTTTTTTTTTTTTTCTATCCAGCACACACACTTTTATTATAGGTACTTTCTTTCTTTTTTCCGCAAATTTTTGGAAAGTTTTTTAATTTTTTCTTTTTAGGAAATTTTAAATACATTTACTACCAGAACTGATGATAAATTTTTTGTAAAATTTTTTTCTCATTCCTATTACATTGTACGTTTGATACTGTCCGTTTTTGGCTTTTAATATATTTATAGCTAATGCAGAAGCTTTTACCGGTAATTTTTCGCGTAAGATCTAATCTATTCTAATCATCATTTGTTTATTACTTATTTTACCTGTAATTATTTTCTTCTAACCGTTGTGTTATAATAATATTAATAAGCTCTTACCTTCGCCAATGTCATTCCTTTTCTTTTCAGGATGCGTATGTTTGGAATTTTTCGACGTTGATTGTTATTGTTTCTCCATCGTTGGTATTTGTCAGATTCCATTCCTTGCTCTCCTAATTGCTACTATCTACACGTGTTGATGAGCAATCGTCTATTATTGGTAAACCCAGAGAAAAATCCAAACAAGAAAAAAAAAATAATGTTAATAATATAAAAATAATCATAGTAACGCGAATACAATTTTACGTTAAGCATTAACGACCGTCGACATGTTTCGGAATTCAAACCTACACTAATATTATTAGTTCGTGACAATTTGTCCTTCTTCACGCGTATCCTAACTTATAGCGAATCAGCGGATCAAGATGTTTTTCACAAAATAGATTAATCTGTATTTTAACCGTAATTTCTGAAATATTTGAGCAGCGAATTAAAGTAAACAAATTTTACGAACATCGTGGTGCAACAATATAAAACGGCGAACCGGAAAAACAACAATAAAGAACCTAACTGAAACAAAGGATAACCGGGAAATTTAGCCAATTAGCGATCGTCCACGCGCACATGTTATGACACCAGGAGAAAGAAGAAGAAGAATTTCTCGAATTTCGTTCACACCGTGGAACTGAGCTGGCTCTACCGAAACGCGTGAAATATATCTGTGAAAATTTGCAAGCTGGTAGGTCAGTTTTAACAGTCAATTCTAACATAAACTAAAAAAACCTTCGGCATCATAGAACCTAATACCGGTTAAATGTAAGAATTTCGTGGTTTCATACTGAACTAGTTTGGATCTTACTTACACATAGTAGGATTTATATTAGCAAAAAATTAATAATTACTTTAGTGATGAGGGAATTCAAGATGACACGGGGATTTTTTAAATTCATATTAACGAATTGTGCAATTTCGAAATTCGTGGAAAGTTAGTTTGCGCGTATGACAGAAGCTGGATGAAGATGTAACCCCTCAATCATCCTGTCTGTCGTATTGCTCGATTCCGAGCGCCGTGAACCATCTATGTTACACTGAACGGATCTACTCATTTTTCTCAAATTAGTTCGTACACATTCTTCGAGTCTTCTTCCTGCAGTTTTCTACCACGCGACTGGTATATCTGTTTTCGTGTTCGGCAATGGTCTCTTTTTTCCCGCCATCATAATTTTATCGACCGAATCTGATAGAACCGTATTATGCGTCCGAATAATAATTCTAAAATGCGATGTTGCATTGCAGGCAGCAGGTTTCTGTTTCGATTTCTAGATTGTTCGATATCCACATGTCAGTAACCTCGCCCATGGAACACTCTTAATATTCGGCGCCCGTAAAACATCTTGAAAACCACTATCTTTTTCTACCTTCTGCATTTATTTTGTCCATGTTATGCGTATATAGATGTAGGAAACAGTATTGTTATAACGAGTTTCGTATTGGTAAGTTTGGACATGTGTCCACTCTTCTATAGGCATGTTAACTGGACCATAGCGTTTTTCCTTTGTTTTTTTTTTTTTTTTTTTTTTTTTTTTTTTGGGTTCGTCTACAAGGACACTGGCCCAAGAACAAAGGAAAAAAGATGCAAAAAACTCAGATCTTTACACGATCAGAGATAGCCGACAAAAAGGAAGCCTGGACAACAGAAGGAGAAGGAAGGGAGAGAATGAACAAAGCACTGTATGGAGTGGGAATACCAATTTGTAAAACGAAGGAGTAGAAAGCAGCTTGATCGGTTACAAGAGATGAACACTCGAACATTATGTGATCGGGATCGCGCACAAATTGAATATTGGAGGGGTGCAATAGATAAAAAGGAGACGGCACAAGAGAGTAACGGAAAAGCGAGGAAGGAAGCAAACTGTGCCTAAAGCGCAAGCGGAAAATCGCAGAGATATTGGAGCGACGCATGGAAGGAAAGTCAAGAAACCAGGGGAAACGAGGAAGGGAAGGCTGAATAGATAAGAAAAAGGAATCCGGGTTGGAGAAAGAGGAGACGTAAGAGTCAAACCATAGATTGGAATGAGCAGCAGAAGACAGAAGGGTAATATTGGAAGAAGAAAAAAACAGGAAGAAACCTACCGGAAGAGGAAGATAACCGAGCGAATGAATCAACTAACTCATTACCCTCAATTCCGGCATGACCCGGTATCCAATAGAAGTCCATTTGGATTAAGTGTGAAAGGAAAACGTTACTGGGGCCTGGCAGTCTACTTTTACAATGAAATTTTTGTTGAATAAAAAATATATTATTCAGTCATGTAAAAGTTAAATATCTGAGCAGCATTGGATTCGATCGTAGTTGGGCAAAACAATTAGAATATATTTTAAAGAAATTATCTGCCTCTTCCAATATTTACCGGAATAGTTTTCAGTTCGGTACCTGCGTATACTGTACTCGGCGTTATATCAGCCAATACTTGCACACAGATTAATATTCCAGGGAAAAATAGAATAATATAATTTGAGAGACATATTTTCTAGTTAGAGAGAAAGCAGTATTAAAGAATTGACAGTTCATAGAATCAAAATTGATACATTTTCAATTTTGAACTATACAAGTATAATAAGAAACTCGATGTTGTTTATTACGAAGATGTAACAAGGTTAGCGAATGATTACTTCACAAAAGTGCTTAAATTTAATAAATACCGCACGTGATCATAAATTCACTTTAGGGCAACATCAATGTTTAATGTTCTCAACTTTTAAATTGAAATATTCTAAGCAGTTATTAAAAAAAAAAAAAAATAGGCGTGGATTAAAATTATTAATGTTTCGTAATTTCACCTCAGTTCTTCATCAGACTAATTTGAACCCTCCCCCTAGAGTTCCCACTACTCTCACTTGCTTTTTACTTGTAAATTTTTTTTCCTTTCTTTTCAGACAATATTATATATTAAGAAGTTCATTGAACAATATTAATGTATGTAGGTCTACGGAATTTTGTGAAAGTATCAGAAAATATGATATTAATATTTAATGTCATCGCGATAGCCTAGTTGCTAGAGCGCTTGACTTCGATTACGAAGGTTACGGGTTCGATCCCGGACGACGACAGAACTTATTACAAAGAATTAAATTAAATACTCGCTAATAATCAATCACGTGGAAGGCAATGGCAAACCACCACGTATACCATAATATGCGCGCTAGTTCAGTACACACAGCAGACACACGCGGGATTGTACTTGTATATCGATAAATCAAACGATTACCAATCAGTTCCGGGTGTGATCTTGCGTGCGTACACATTCGTAGTCCATATAAACAATTGCCATGAGCGCTGCCTATTCTGTACTGCTAGTGTACAAATAGGCAGTCACGATGCTTGAAATCGATCGATACGACTCAGAGAGAGATGTTTGAATTAATAAAAATAAAAGTGCTGATTCATATACAAGGGCGTAGCCAGCCGATGAGCCAGGAGGAGCAAGATGAGTTGCCAGCCGCCAGAGGGAGGGCAAGATGATAAAAAGGGGATATAAGTTATAGGAAAAATAAAATTTATAAGTTGTTAAGGTTTAATATTTTATCAAACAAGAATAAAATCTTAATTAAGGCAAATTGTTCTATTACTTTATTATAAAAGTCTTCGAAATTGTCCATGATTACGCGCCTATGAATATTCATCATGACCAGTTGATTATAAAGTTTCTGTTAGCTATAAACAGTTCAAAGGCATTTTTATCTCATATTATTCTCCTCCGGGGCATAATATTGATTCGGCATTTATTCTCAATGAATTAGACAGTCTAGGCAACATACCCATTATCTTCGCCGGTGATTTCAATGCGTTAAACTCCCTATGGGGCTGCAATCGAAATGACACGAAGGGCGGGGAAATTTTAAAAATTATTACTAATTCTCAGCTGTGTTTGATGAATGATGGTTCTCCTACTAGAATAGATGGTCCCGTTTATACCAGTAATCCAGTAGATTTAACATTAGTCTCATCCGATATTTATCTCGACTGCTCATGGATGGTCGCTCCCCTATCTCTGGGAAGCGACCATTTCCCAATAATGATTGAAATCTACTGTGGAACGTCAAGTACCTCGAATTCATATAATACTAGAGGAGTTGTCAGCCGAAAGGCCTGGAGATTTAGGGACGCAGATTGGGTTAAATTTAGAGATCTGATGGAACGAGATATTGGTAGTGTTGAATCTGCGAATTCGTTCTTAGAGAAATATAAAATTTTTTGTACAGTTCTGAACTGTTCCTTAGATAACTCTGTGCCTCTCGCTCACCCATATAAGGGGAAGAAATCCCCTTCTCCTTGGTGGAACGAAGACTGTAAAAATAAGATTAATGAGCGTAATGCTGCTCTACGGAGATTTCGAATGGATGGCTCAATGAACGCATACCTGAACTATAGAAGGATTTCAGCTGAAACTCGTAGAATTTTGAAGAGAGCTAAGAGGGACTCTTGGGAAAATTATTGTGCGAAGTTCAATAGAAACACCCCCTTGAAAGAAATTTGGTCATTTGCCAAGAGATTTAAAAACAAAAACTACCATTCTAAAGATGCTGCAGACACCTCTTGGTTCGAAGACTTTACAGATAGAGTTGCTCCTCCTTACGTCCCCTCTGTAAAAGAAGTACCTGATTCTACAATCCCCCCATTTACCTCCCACTTTTTGTCTAGCCCTATTAGTTATAATGAGCTATTCCTACCGATAAGAAATAAAAAAGACTCTTCTCCGGGTTTAGATGGCATAACATACTCTGTCATAAACAATCTAGGTGAAAACTCTAAACAGTACCTACTGGATATATTTAATGGTTTTTTACACGAACGTGTTTTTCCGCCGCAGTGGTCGAAATTCCTGGTAGTTGCTATTCCCAAGGCCGGCAAACCTTCTAATAAAGCATCATCGTACAGACCGATTGCGCTGGCTTCGTGTTTCAGGAAATGTTTCGAGATTGTATTCAAGAACAGACTCACATGGTGGACTGAAAATAATAACATTTTCCCGCACGGTCTGTTTGGTTTCAGACCTGGCCTAGGAACCATAGATTGCATCGCCCATCTACTTAATGACATCTACCTCTCCTTTTTAAACAAAGAGTTTTTAGTTGCGACCTTCTTGGATATAGAGGGAGCCTTTGATAATGTATCGATTCCCATTTTAGTAGAAAGGTTAAGAAAATCGGGTATCCCTGATAGTTTTGCTAAATTCATCTGTTCACTTTTTTCAAAGAGAACCCTTTTTTTCCTTAATCCAGGCAAACACAAATTCATTATTAAGCATGCTTAGACGGGTCTGGCTCAGGGCTCTGTTTTGAGTCCAATATTATTTAATTTTTATGTATTAGCTTTATTTCACACACCGATACCCCCAAACTCACGAATTTTGTCATATGCTGATGATTTTGTTATCTATAGTATTCATAAGAATGTCTCTCGCTGTGTTCGCGAAAATCAACTTTGTGTATCTCGTTGTAATGGAACATTACATGATATTGGGCTTAATATATCTCCCGCTAAGTCAGCATTTTTCATCTGTACAACTAGATTATCCTTTTCTCGTGATCTTGCAATTCACATCGGTGATGAGCCTATTCCCATGGTTACTTGCGTTAAGTATTTGGGGATGCATTTGGATATGAAGCTTACCTGGTCTCGCCACATATTACTACTCCATAAACAAACCTTACAAATTACTAACTTGCTGAAAGCCATTGGTAACAGCTCCTGGGGCGCGGATCCAGCAATTCTTAACTTAATTTTTAGAACCCTAATTATTTCTCGTCTTGACTATGGTTCCATGTTCTACGGTTCGGCCTCCAGATCTAATCTGTCTAAACTTGATATTATACAAAACCTTTGCCTGCGAATTATTACCGGTAATCTGAGGTCTTCTCCGATTGCTTGTCTCCAGATCGAGAATAAAACACCTCCCCTATTTATAAGAAGGAATGTTCTTACTGATCGATATGCGCTCAAATATTGTAATTACCGATTTCCCTCTCTAGTGCATCAACTCAAAGTTATCAGCACCCATTGGAGATTTGTTTCTTCTAAGTTACCATTATTAGCAAGACGAATCTTGATCTATCACATTCCTAAGGTTCCATCTCACTATTTCTCTTATACGTTTTTCATTAATATAATAAATATAAATATTGACACCACATTAGTTCAGAAAATTAAAGATACTAATCTATTGTTATCCGTACTGTGGTTCAATAATTTTATTAATAACAAATATCCGGATTGCATCAAAATATTTACAGATGGTGCTAAGCTCATAGGTCCCCATAGTCTCACTGGTTCCGCTTTCATTGTAGCTAACGTTACAATTCAAAAATTCAAGCTTCCTCCTGATGCATCTGTTTTTACCGCCGAACTGTTGGCTATCGATAAGGCTCTTGATTTCATATTAAATGTTCTTAACCCGGATAATAAATTTACAATTTTCTCCGATAGCCTGGGTGCCCTGATCGCCCTAGATCATAGTTCGTTTAATTATAAATGTCACCCGCTTATTTACGAGATCAAAACTAAATACCTTCAAATTATTAATAACAATGGCTGTTTAAACTTTTGTTGGATTCCCAGTCATCGCGGGATTGGGCTAAATGATGACGTTGATGCCGCGGCTAAATGCGCTGCCTTGAATGGAATTATATTCCCGTTCATTCCTTCCTCAGACTTATATCACAGGAGTCAGGCCACTGCCTTGGAGGATTGGATAACTTATAGAGATAGGCAGAATACTGGTAGATATTACAATATGGTTCAGTCTGATATACCTTCGCTTCCTTGGTATTTCGATATTCCACAGTCTATCCCCGGTCGTCTTATTCGTAAGTATGTCACACTAGTTTGTAGATTGCGTATGGGGCATTCCCGAGCGCCTCTAAATTTTGCAGACTCCTCTGGATGCAACAGTAATCATACTAGGTCTACCTTCATTGATGACATTAATCATTTGCTGTTCAGCTGTGACAAATACGAGCACAATAGGAAAAGGTTTTATAAAGAATTAATTTCATGCGGATTGTTCCCTCCATATAGTGTTCATTACTTACTGTGTTCTGGACATACAGCAATTTTTATTATGGTTCGCTTTATAATTAATAATAACATTTTGATTTAATTATAATATTAGTAAATAGAAAAAAAATATATAAATAAATAAATAAAAATAAAAAAATAAATAAATAAATAAAAAAAAAAAAGAACAAGATAGAGAAAAAAGAAAATTAAGGAAAGATTTTATTAAAGGAACCAGAATTTTTTTATTTTATTTTATTTACTTTTTTTTCTTTTTCGTTTCTTTTCTTATTTATTGAAGTTTATTACTTTATTGATGAAGTCAGTTAGTTTTATTTCATTTTATTCTTTATCAATCTATTTGTTACATTCTTTATTCAATTATTTATTTTTCTTACAACTTCCTTTTCCCATCAGGCATTGTGAACATTGCCAGGCAACTGTGGTCATATTGTAAGATGGGAATTTTTCAATTTTTAATTTGTATTTCTCATTTTGTCTTTTTGTTTTTTGTTTTCTCCTCTGAAAGAAAAATCTGATCTCTGTTTATTAAGTTTCATCAGGCATTGTGGGCACTGCTCTGCAGTTGCGGCCATAATGTAGAAGGGTAACCTATTTTAATTTCTTCTTTGTTTTTCCTTGGTTAATTTCATTGCGCATTGTGGGCACTGCTCTGCAGTTGCGGCCATAATGTAGAATGATAACCCAATTTAATTTCTTCTTTGTTTTTCCTTGGTTAATTTCATTGCGCATTGTGGGCACTGCTCTGCAGTTGCGGCCATAATGTAGAATAGAATGAAATTTCCTTCTCTGCTTTTTAGTCCTTTTTCTGTTAATATTAATTCTCCATATCTATTCATAGTGTAGCTTGCTGGCCAAATGAACTGTATTTGTTCAGGCCAATAAAAAAAAAAAAAAAAAAAAAAAAAAGTTTCAAGGCTCCACGGGGGGGGGGGCAGCCGCTTTCCCTGCCACCGCTGGCGACGCCCATGTATATATATATATATATATATATATAAATATATACGCATATGTAATCTCAACTTTGTATATTTTTAAGCTTGTTTCATTTATATATTTTTTAAATAGTTTGCATTATATTTTCTTTTACATCAGATTTTATATTAATTTCAAATTCACATTTTCGTTTATATTATTCACGCTAGGTAGCGCATTTTTTGGTTTTGTAATAATAATAGTAATAAAGAATTTGATTGATTGATTGATTGATTGATTATTACAGTTATTATTATTATTATTATTGCTCGCTTCGCTCACTAACACTCAGCACTATATTATCATTGTGTTTTTTGTAACGTTGAAGATTATCTAAAAAAAAAAAAAAAAAAACTGTATATATCTGCCAACACAGTAAAAACCAAAACTTTTTTTTTCTATTTTGCCACGGTTCGTATTTTGTGGTATATCGTTCCTTATAGAGTGATCGCATTGTTTTCGTACATCACGATTATTATTCAAACACCATTGACGTTCGCGACTGCAGTTGTATTTACAAGTGCTTCTTAAATATTTCATTCGAATAAAGATTAAAAGTGGATTCCAATTTATTAACCGGATTATTTTAGATATTTTCGAAATGGTATTTTAGAGTTGTGAAATTTGTTTTTATCTGAAGGAGGCTTTTTTGTTTCACCGTTAATGTGATTATGCCAGTTGCTCGTTGTATAAAAGTAGAAGAAATCAAGATAATGTTAAAATTTTTAAATGGCATCGCTCGCCTTAAATATTTAAAAACTGGTTTTGTTTTTCTCGGCTTTAAATAAAACTGGCTCTCGTATAGAAACCATATTTTTAATAAGGTGTTATTTATCATAATGTTTTTAATCTGACAAAAATTTATTAGTAGCGATTTATTATGCCAAAAAAAAAAAAAAAAAAAAAAAAAAACGAACCTGTTAAACTACGTCAAGAAAATGAAGGAAAAATTATTCAGCGATTGTTAGATTTTTTTAAAAAGTTTTTTTTCGTACGGGCCAAAGAAAAATAACTTTGTTCGTTAAAACAAATAAGACTTCAAAGAGACGCTGGTCTCGTAATATAATGACACACGAGGTTTGTAAGTTAAACCTGAAAACAAAAAAAAATAAAAACGTATGAAAGGCTAAATGTGCAGAATTATTAAAAATGAAAAATAATAATTTTAGATATTCGCTATACTAAATAGAAATGATAAAACTAGAATAAGTAGCAATCTTTTTTCAGTATCATGAAATAATACGTCCGTTTGTTTAAATATACTCGAAATAACAATAATAGTGAAAGTAGTAAAAATGTTTGCTTCTTTAAAATTTGATATAAAATAACCAGTTGTAGTAATAATTATAATTTGAACAATTATAAACGGATTTTTTTTTTTTTTTTTTAAATGGGCTCGGTGTTAACACTGACCCAACTATACATGGACTTAGATCACCTACTCAGATTCTGAGGCGATCGGAGATAGAAAGTATAAAGGAAAGAAGGAGTGTGGAATAACGGCTGGAGATGGGAAAGAAAAGAGCTCATAATTTACACGTGCTACAACAATGCGCAATAACCTGTAGTATACCTGTTTTTTTTGTTCAAAATCGTTTTTCCCCTTTTGTTAATCATCCTACATACTTCAGTGCACGAGAGCATTCATTAATTTTTATGTATATAGACGAAGGATAAATTGAAGTACAAAACCGATAGCTATTTTATAATTTCTGTAGATCGATGTTATCGGAATGCGATCAATTGTCTTCGGTTGCACCGTCGTCTAACGTTCTAAGCTAATGTCGTCGCCAATTTAGTTTTGTAAAGAGGTTAACTGTACGAATTATTTATCAATAGGTGACAGGGAGGATGGGTTCAATAGTTTATTTAATACAACGAAAGGTAGTTTCGAAGTAAATGAAGAGCTACTTCATATATTACATTTAAATATTAGCAGTTCAGGACAAAATTGGGACGAATTTTTCAGCATACACTCGTAGGACACCGGTTCGTGCGATTATTATCACGGAAAAAAAAGTATGGGAAAAATTTTAATTAGATATTTCTAATATTTGGGCTTTATCAAGCATGTGGCAAAAAGAAATACAAATAAGTATCGTGCTGGAATCATTTTCGTTAATATCATACTAAATATACCAGTGTAATGCATACACGAGTGTCTGTCGATACTGAAATAAAAGATAGATAAGAAACAAAAATGTATTATATGCGGGAATTTTAATACTGATTTGTTAAAATGTAGAGCTCGATCGAGATATTTTATTAATATTACGTTGCGATATAGGAGTATAAGACTGAGAATAATGGCGCAACTAGAGAATAATTTAGAAATGGGTAGTTTCTGATCGTTATATTAATTGTACATTTTGCGTTAATAAAGAGTTACCAGATCACGAAAAGGTGAAAAAAGAATAAAGTAGACGAAATGCGTTTGCGGCAAATTTTTGCAAGTTACAACTGGCCAGGTTTAGGACAGCTGAATTTAGCCGAAATTATCTGCTCGAAAATACGAACGAATTTTAATGGTACGCATAGAGAATGTAAGAAACAGGTAACTTTTATAAATGGAAATAATCTGCACTTTGAAAATAACTGGATGAATATAAAAATCTTAAATTTAAATTGCAAACGTTGTATAAAGGTAACACAGTAAAAACTCGATACAAAAAAACACTTTATAAAACGTACAAAAATATGACTAAACGAGAAATTAGGAAAGCTAAATTAGATTATTATACAAGAAACAAATGTTAACAATGCCGACAAAGTATGGCCAATAATTAATAGCGTAGAATACAATAAAAAAAACCAAAAAAAAAAAACCTTCAATTAATGAGTTCGTGTTGAAACACTTTGAAAGGGCAAAGGATGCTGCGGGTACACATTTAACAAACACTTCTCCCGACTAAAATAGCATTGCAGTCAATTTTGTTACTTACAATTACTGAATAGTATTAATACAGATGTGACACATCAATTTATAAAGCAAACGCTACAAACAAACAAGTACGAGTAGAATAAATAATCAGCAACCGACCTACAAAACTCCAGGTATAGAATAAGAGTTCAAGATATTAAAAATGATGTAGTACAATCGTCTGACATCGCTATTATAAGAAAACTAATTAATTGTTCTATTAAAGAAAATATAATTTCCAAAAGACTTTAAAAAAATGCTATTATCAGACATGTATGAAAGTGATAAAGCGAAAATTACGATTATTTCATTTCTGGCGAAAATTTCGAAACAATTGCGCTTGCGTTTCAACTACGAAATTATTTGGCGGGATACAATTCGCTACACACCAATTATTATAGTTTGGATTTAGAGAAGGAAGAGCGGCAGTCCTCCGTTGTTAGGAGTATTAACAAATGGTATCAACGAAACGTTAGCAAATAGAACTTTTATTGATATTAGTAAATCTTTTGATGCGGTAAATCTTCAAATACGGCATTATAGACAAGACAAACCAAATGGTTTAGAAATTATTTACGTAGTAGATTGGGAGTGGTTAAATTTGATGAAATATTAAGCAATAGCATTGGGGAGCATTTTTAGTCGGAAATTATTTCCAATTGGTTGAAAAACACAGCTGATCACAGGTATAATTACAAGACGCTTTTTATTTGTTTTTATAACGAAGAAACCGATAGATAAAGCTGACGACGACCCTACATACGTAAAATATAAATTTTCTAATAAAAAACGTATAGAAATATATTCATATAAATCAACGTGTGTGCAGTCATTGAAAACATTTTCCAACCATCTGGAAAGTGAATTCGAAGGACCTCTACATTTTCGTTGAGTATTGAAAAGCAAAGCTGTATGGAAAGAAGCTTTAAATTCACAAAATTAGTTGTATAAATTAGTTTTAAAATATTTTATGTTTTGTAAATATGTATAAGATTAATTTTTTTTTTTTTTTGTGGGCGCGCCAGCGGCATTGACCCAACAACAGGGGAAAACTAAGCTAAAAAACTAAATAACTAGGCGGTCCGAAATGGACGCAACAAAGGACAGCAGTGCGGACAGCATAGAAGATGAAGGAAAGGAGAGGATATAAGATTAAAATAAAGTTAAGAAGTTACAAAAAAAAACTACCGAACAAAGCTCGGTCGTTCAGATGCTAACTATATTATATGAATAAACGTTAATAAGAGTGTTAGGAACTCACAGAGGCAACCTGTTTTGTGGGATTCACAACTTAATTAAACATGAAAAAAAAACTTTTTAGTAACTTATAAATATAAAATAAATAAATTTCCCTTATTAATGAATAAAAATCGGCATAAATTTACTTTAATAAATTAAAATAACTTACTTTAGGAACACGGTTTTTTTTTTTTTTCGGACGTAGCCCATCATTCACTAACAACAACAAAGAATACACTGAAAAAGAGCTAAAATGTGTTTTCAGTTCTATTTCAGTGTATTCTTTGTTGTTGTTAGTGAATGATGGGCTACGTCCGAAAAAAAAAAAACTGTGTTCCTAAAGTAAGTTATTTTAATTTATTAAAGTAAATTTATACCGATTTTTATTCGTTAATAAGGGAAATTTATTTATTTTATATTTATAAGTTACTAAAGAGTTTTTTTTTCATGAAATAAACATGAGATGCAGTTATGCTCGGAGCATCTTCACCAGCATGAGAAATCTCCTTTGCGATAGATCCTTACGTCTAGATACACGTCAAAACATTGTGCAGTGTTATATTTACCCAATCTTACTATATGGAATTGAGGCAACAAAAAGCAGGTAAATCGATTAGAAGCTGTAGAAACCTGGATCTACCGAAGGATGTTGAAAATATCATGGATAACTTGAACATCGAATCAAAACGTTCTAGAGATGGCCAAAACAGAAAGAATGCTAATAAAATCCATCGTACATAGGAAAATAAAATATTTCAGTCATATAAACAGACGAGAGAAATATCAACACTCCTGCAACTAAGTCTTCAGGGAAAAGTAGACGAAAGGAGAAGCCGAGGAAGGCGGAGAACGACACCTGGTTAGATAACATCAAGGTATGGACGATGGTCGTTAGAAAGACTCATGCAAGATGACAGAAATAGAAGTTTTTGATTCTGATATATGTGATCGTCAACGCTCTTTGAAGAGTATGACACCAAGAAGAAGAAGAAGAAGAAGGCCACGTTAACTCACCAGCGCAAAGGAATGAAATTTAAAGGTACATCTTATGAATGCTGTTCTCTACTTTCTTCGTTTTACTTCTAGTGTACTATTTTGCTTACTTCAGACTCTTTGAAGTCGATTGTAGGAGTTGGGGTAGTTAACCTGTCTTATTACGCTTCTTACCACCCTTGTTTGTCACTCCCTATGCCTGTCGTGGTTAACAGCACTTTCCGCAAGAAGGTAAGGGAAGGTGTGAGATGCGAAAGGGCTAATATTCAGCTCTTTGGCCGGATTTGCATTGCGTTCATCTCGTTTTTGGTAAGAAACTGCGTTCAGCAGTGAAGACTGGTACAGACTAACCGTAAATCTATCGGGAGTGAAGTCGCTCTCGGCAATTGATTATTAGGATAGAATGGATGAGAATATGGATAACTGATATTAAAAGATTGATGGTTGCGAGGCTATCGAGAAAAAACATCGAAAAGTATCAAATTCGCGAATACACATAGGAAGATAATGCGCAAATGTTCAACGAGGGAAATGTTCGATATGCTTTGGGAATAAGACGTAATGTTGTATGGCGATGTGGTGTTTTCAAGAAAACAGTGTATAATACCCGTAAACTACTATATTTTTTTCAGCAAGGTCCTTTCGGCTCGCACAAACACACAAACACAAAATTGCGTACATGACGAATTATTTCATGGAGGAAAAAACGAGTCCAGGTGAGCTTATTTGCCTATCCAATTTCCTATCTCTAGAATGTTCTTCCGTCGGCGCGAAAATTCCAATTTAGTGCTCTTTCAAAAGTCTTAAGCGTATTAAGAATAAGCGGACGTTTATAACGCTCGCAGAAGCTTTTTTTTCTTTTTTTTCTTTTGCCTTTCTCCTCTTTCTGTACTCTGCCTTTTTCATTTCTTCACTTATTACAATTACTGCAATGAAATTAACTAATTGGCCTTTTAATTAACAATATGTATATATATATATATATATACACATATATATATATGTAGTACAATAGAAAACTTTTTTCTAACTAAAAATTATTAAAATATGACGTTTTCATTGAATTTAGTTGGAAGTAGTTGTAATAGGAAATGATTTCTGCGTAACCTATTTTTTACACTTTGACTAACATTGCGTTCTTGGTGAAAACAGACATAAGAAGCTACGATAATTTCCAAGCAGAGACATTTTATATCTCGTGATAAATTAAATTTTTTTTCCGGTCAACGCGAACAGAGATCATCTCGTAATTTGAACAAAAGAAGGGAATGAAATAAAATGCGATAATGTGATAACAGCCAAGTAAGAGACCAATGTGGTAAACCGTCTCTAACGAAGCTGTCCAAAGTCGCTTAAATAATGTTGCAAAAATTGTTACTTCTTCAAATAAATTTAAAACGAGCACATACGTAAGTGTTTTATAATACCTACGCTGTGAATGCGTGGTCGAAAATTCAATGACGTTAATGTGATTATTAATGTTATTAATTAAAATAAAACTGTATTAATGAATAAAATTAAAAACTTTCATATATATATATATATACCAAAATTAAAGAATTCGCTAAACAGAACTACATTATTACAAGTAAACTCGACACTTTTCCATTATTAAATATGTTTTTACAAGAGGTAGTGTGCAGTTACGAATAATATTAATATTCAAACATTCAAAAAAAAAAAAAAATGCCAAATGTTGTCACTAATAGAGAGTTTAATTATTTTTTTGGTTTTTTCACATTTTTATATAGTTCACCCTTTTTATGACCGACTTCCAAAAAAAAAAAAAAAACGAGGTTAATTTTTTGGTTTTGTATGTTTTTTTTTTTTGTTTTTGTTTTTTTGCAACGTTTATTCGCGCGTAACTTATATTCATGTGGACTGAATTTACTAATTCTTTTTCCATTAGAAAGTATTGAAAATTACTGAATATAAACTGAGCATTTGTTAAAAAAGTAAAAAAAAAAAAAAAAAAAGGTAGTCCCTTTAGATAATTTCTTATTAGTATCTTAAAGTACTATCAATTTGCCAAATTACCATGGAAATAATGTAGCTTTGAATAAGGAAATTGTTTTTTTTTTTTCTTTTTTTTTTTTTAAGTATAAAATATAGAGAATAATGTGACGAAGAAGTTGATTTTTAGCATGAAAATGTAAAATAAAATGCTTTATGAAAAAAAATACCGACTTCAAGATTTATTATAAAAGTTTAATAAAAATGTACTAAAAAGTAAAAAATAATGATTTAATAAAAAGATGCACTAAAAAGTAGTCGATAAAAATATATTTAGAGTGATATAATTTAAGGTGATATTGTCGTAATTCTTATTCGACATTAATACTTATTATTCTCCGTAAGAAAATATATTTCAGAGTGATTTAAGCGGTGATATTACCGTAATTCTTATACAACGTTAATACCTTAATTAGAGTAGTATTCATATTACTTATTAAAATAATAATTAAAAACTGTCATTAAATATCCATTGAATTGTTTCTAGATATCGTAATTTAGATTTCCGTGCCGACTCTAATTAAAGTATTAATGTTGTATAAGAATTACGATAATATCACCACTTAAGGTATATCGCTCTGAATTTTTTTTTTTGATAAACAGTAATTTGCGAATGTGTTCATATGTGTGTGTATGTATGTGCTTATCTGTATGTATAAGTATATGTGTGTGTTAAACACTAAAATCACACTAACTGTGTACAAGTATAAATACTGCTTCAATCAGCTTAACATATTAGTCTAGAGTAATTCAGATACTATTCTTTAGTAATCACAATCTCGCGCAAGATATGTGCATTTGTGGTTTACTGACCTAACAGTTTTATACATAACTCTAGCATTATCAAATATTATACGAGTTACAAAAGATGATCTTTTAATGTGTTTCAATTTTTACTTTTTCATACAAGTTTGTAATACTCAATATAAATTGTATTGTACATAAAGAGTTGTAATTTAATTTCATTTTCAATAAAATTTGATTTGATTTGATTTCAATAAGATGAATGTTCCAATCTTTCTTCCGAATGTGTAATATCCTGTACGCTCAGCTATTCAAGATGAATTTTCCTACAATAATGCTTCCTATATCTTAACTTTGCCGTCTTCAAAGCTGGTTCCTATTTTTGCCTCTTTTCTTTCATCGATCTCTGACCCGATTAAAATTTAATCTCTAATATAGTCCAGTTGTCCTGGGTAACTACCCTTGGTTGGCCGAACCCTTCCCAAAAAAGAAGAATTACGACAATATCACTCTAAGTTATATCACTCTGGAATATATTTTCTTATCGGGAGTAATTATTTTTCACTTTTCAGTGCATTTTTATTAAATTTTTATAATAAATCTTGAAGTCGGTATTTTTTTTTTAACATTTTTAAAATTAATATTTTACGAATATGTTTTGAGAAATAATTTCTGCAAATCAGCTAGATGAAGGAGTAGGAAATTTCAAGTCATCTATAAAAATTGTAACGAACATTTTTATTACGGGTAAGTTCTTAATTACTTCGAAAATTTACTTTATTCATAATTTTTCGAAAATTCTTCTTCTTCCTAATTAAAATATTTACATCCTAAAAGCGTCATTATTTTCAAAAGGATAACTGGATTCTAGATACTAGTCAGATGTCTTCAACAATCTTCTCTACCATCCATTCAGTTAAGTCTTCCTTATCTAGTTTTACGATTTCCCTTCACTTCATTGTTCCGCTTTCGAGTCTATTGTTCGATCTTGATATTAAATATATATTCATTTAAAGATACCTTATTTTTAGTTTTTATTTTTCTTTTAATTATAAACATTCGTATATTAACGAATGGGGTGACCTTTTTTCCAAATACTTGGAAGATGATGACATGAAAATAAAATACTTTTATGGTTTTCGAAGAAAAATCCGATTTTTCATAAAACAAAGTTAAAATATTTAACCTGTGTGGCAATGTTTCAAATTTTTCAATTTGGTGCAACATTGTGAAAAAAAAATGAAAAAGTAATTTCTTTTCAGAAAACTTTCAATTTATAAGTTTAATTTTTAGTATAGGGAAATGTTCAAATGAATTGATAAGTAATATTTGAGATCAAGTAACGATTAGTCATAACATTTGATGGCAGCTTTAATGACAAATGCCGTCTGTCAATAGAGTTAGGCAGAGTATTCGTAGTTCACGCGCAATAGTGAATATGAATGAAGTATCGTGTTTGCTGCGACGGATGTATTTGCGTAAAACTGTGCCAATATTACGCGAATATATAAATGGATATTCTTCATTTTTTGTGTTTCTTTCCGTTTTTTTTTTGTTTTATTAATTCTTCCTTTTTTTTCATATATATATATATATATATATGAAGAATAAATATAATGCAAGAAAATGCAGGAACAGATTGTAATAAAAATATCTTAAATGGTGTTTTTTTAATAATAATAATAATAAAAAAAAATGTATATATATATTTTATTTGTACTTCATTGTTTTAATAACATCTCTGCTAGCGTATACCGAAATTACCGTAACCGGTTAATTCTTGACTACTATAGCATTTTTTTTATTAATAATTCATGCTAGTAATTTCTTTAGTTTCAGTTTTACGACTGTTACTTATAAATAGGCGCAGTACCAGGGCCGTGTCTGTCAAGGGGTTTTCCGGTTTTGCCTCCTCCCCCCCGAAATGTCTGCGAAATCATAACTGCTTGAATTAAATGTACCGAAATTCAGAATAAATTTATTTCTTTTCAGTTTTTGACAAAAGAAAAGAAAATTAAAATTTTTATGAATTCTATGGAAACAACTGTTTTGTATTTGTTTTTATTGCAGTGTTCAAATATTGCATATACAATAATTGACTAAAAGGCTTTAGTGTACCATTTATAAATAAATATATTTCATGATAATACTCCCCCCCCACATATATATATATATATATATATATATATATATATAATTACAAAAATATCCCCCCCCCCACACACAATTTTGGTGTAGAGTAGATACGGCCCTGCACAGTACATAGATGTTTGTTAATTTCGGGTTATATTTTCATCATACGAGAAACCGCGTTGTAATTAATGACGACAATGGGGAAGATTAATTCTATTTAAATCGTTTTATGTATGTATCAGTCTCATTGACACTCCTTCGTGTATAACATGCATTTATTGTTAAAAAAGTCGATTAAATACATAATTTTTTATTAAGAAAATAATATTGGGACGTGTAAAAGTTTTCCAAAAAATCAGCATTAATTTTTATCACAGTGTGTGGCGCCAAATCGAAAAACATTTAAAAAGGAGCGTAAAAGATGAATAATCCATTTTTTTATTTCTAATTTAGCTACTTTTTTTGTTAGGCGATAGTGTCATTTGATGTGTAATAGGTTTAATAAATCATTCGTATACACTTTTCGTGTTTTGAATGATCATGAAGCTGTTAGCTTGGAAATGCGTCGGTGTTTTTAATTTTTACTACATTATTATTTTATAAAAAGTGTATGTATACATGGGCGTCACCGGGGGGGAGCAAGAGGCCAACTGCCCTTCCTGGAGCCTTGAAACTTTTTAATCAACTGGCCATCAGATGATGGACGATTTGGAAGACTTCTTTAATTTTATTATAAAAATTAGCCAGAAACCCACGAAAATTATGTTTTAATTAAGATTTTATTCTTGTTTAATAAAAAATTAAGCCTTTACAACTTATAAATTTTATTTTTCCTATAACTCATATCCTCTTTCTATCATCTCCCCCTCCTGGCTCATCGGCTGGCGACGCCCTTGTTTGTATATGAATGACTTATTTAAATTGAAATAATGTGTTTTTCAATTTTAATAGTAATATGTTTAATAGTTTGCAATGTTTTTTCGATACTATTTTCATAGTTATTAAAGTTTTTACGATTTTTATAAAGTTGTATTTGAGCCCTTTTTTCTGTTTTTATCTCTTTTTCTTAACTATTCCATTATAATTAAATAGTACAGATACGATCTTGATTTCAGAATGTTGTATATTTTTTGATATGTCCGCCTTTACGTCTGAAACTTCCCGTAATGGTTGTTAAGTATTTTTTCTGAAGATGGTTAATATGTTTCCGTTTTGTTTGCTTTTCTCCGAGCTACAGTTTAAATGAGATTGGTGTAGAGCATGGAATATCGGTTATTTGAGTTTTTTTAGATGATACGTATTTTTTTAGCCTACTTATATAACGCCGGAATTGTTTTCCAGATTTTTATATTCGCGAGTCATTTATGTGGTTTCTCTCCAATTTAAGTAAAGTTATCTACTTTTACTTTTAAATATTTATAATTGTTTACCGTTTCAATGATATTGCACCCACAAAAGTTCTTCTTTGTTCAATATAAGCAGCTTATCGAATGATATTTTATGTTAAATTGTTACAATTGGTAGTGATTACTCGGTTTAATCCACAGTAATTTAGTTTTATTCGCATCTATTTCAAAGACCTTTATCATGTAGTCACAAGTTTAATTTGTTTATATCATAAAAGTATCTTATTTTCATGTCCTTTATTTCTTTGCATTTGGAAAAAAGTGTTAGCATTCCGGTAATTTTCATTTAATTACTATCAAAAAAAAAAAGTAAAACAAAAACTAAAAATTATTATTTTTTTAAAGTAACTCTGAAAGTATTTGAGATTAGGCGCTGAAATGTTTTTTTTTTTTTCTTTTTCTGGTAAACCGAAATAATCATTCAAGATTCGATAAATAAAGCGAGCAGATTCGGTGTTTTAAGTAACGTTTCCAAGAGAATATTAAAGTTTTACATTTCATTTGTTTTTACGATGCATTCGGAAGCATTTAAAAAACCAAAATTAAGTCTCCTCTGAAGGACAGTTAGAAAATCGTTTTTGTATCACAGTGGTTTCATGTTCTAAAAATAGATTGCATCTTTCGAATTCTTTCAAATTTACCGAAGGTGGATTCCGGTTCACAGTGTCCACTTAATCGTAATAATTTCTATTTGTTTACATTTTCATCTACTAGTTTCCTGCAAATAAAGCGGTCGTTCCGTAGGCTGTTAAAATGTTCCTCTGGACATGTAAAATATGTTACAAAATTCCAAAAATGTCTTTTCAATGTGAACTGCGCTAGTATTCTCGTTTGATGTATATGTAAAAAATCATAAAAAAGAAAGGGTAACATTGTTTTATGCGGTGTATAAAAACGGTTCTTCATATGTTTAATAGAAAATTCTTTTTTCTGCTTTTTTCTATGATTATTCGGAAAAGTATACAAAATTACTATATACATTGTCTTCCACTGGTACAAAACGATTAATTTCGTGTAGTAACCTTTCTTAATTTTTTCGTCGTAGTGTAAATCTGTATACGGTTGCTTAAATTAAATATTCTCATTAACTTGCTTATTTATTTTCAGAGCTTTGTTGTTATATTTGCGTTTAATTAATTTTTATTTTATCTTTTCCGTATTTTCTTGTAATTAGGATTGTGCTTGTTTTTCCTCATTTAAACTTAGCTTGAGATTTCTCGGTCCGTTGTTTACACAGATATTTTCTTGTTTATTTGCTCTGTATTTTCCTATTTCATTAAAGCCCGCTCTCTGTAAGCAATTATCAGTGTGTAACTTATTAAATCAATATTACTTCGGTGTCCCGAACGTGAAAAAGTTCCACAAGGAGTTAAAACGCGGCATCGGGAATATTTTGCGATCTATCGAATTTCGAATTGTGTTTGGCTAGTTTTGCTGTATAATCACTTTTTTACTTTAAAAAAAGTTTATTTAAAAAACGATTTAGTCCAACAACGGAAAGTTGTTGGTGTAAAACTGAAAGATTAACGTTGTTTATTTGCCTAATATGAAGTAGCGAATAAATACTAACAAAGAATTACACGCCGAGGATGACTAAGGCATGGGGAGTTACTTCTTCCGATATATATATATATATATATATACGTAATGAAATTTGGTAAACGATGTAAATTAGAAAAAAACGTTTTTTTCGAAACTCTATTTATTTTCATTTAGTTTTATTTTTCTATTTATTGCAAGGCAGTCGAATTCCAGTTTGCACTTCACTATGATAGGCGGAATCTTTTTTTCGCAAAAAATTTCAGCAACTAAATTAATAGCAGGTTCGAAACGAATTTGGAGAATGATGTTGAAATATGTTGTTTCTCGAAATGATCTATTTTTTATTCGGTTTCTATCGAGATTCCCGTCGAAGATTGCCCCGTGTTACTTTAAGAGTTTTTAATTAGCGTTTAAAATTTTAAAAGTTTCGCCTATATAGTACGAAAATGCAAATAGCACTTTTTATATTTTTTAGGTTCAAAAAAATTGCATTGATGGCCATTTCCGTTGAACACATTATTATTTTATTCAGTTTAAAGATCTAACCCACGTAAGTAAAATTTAAATGTTTATTATTTTAAATTTGAGAACGATAAAAAATTACCTTCTATACCACTGCGAATAATATTTTTATAACTTTTCCGAATTTGCTCGAGTGTTGTTAAATACACTGTGTTTGACTTCAATTTGTATGATAAAGAACTCAAATTACTGGTCAAAATTAGAATCTCAGGATTATCGTAACATTAAGAAAAGAAAATTATTTCATTTGTATCATCGAGGAAGATTTAATACTAAGGAATTTTATGTTACAGGACTGAAAATACGTAACTTTGTGTTTCCTCATTCTCCTGAACTAGACTTATTTTATATTCCCCGGGGCGTTACTTAAAAGGTAATATATATATATATTAGTCATTAATGAATACACGTATTATATCTACATTAAATATAAAGTTACGGTACGTAGATGCTATTCCAACTTATTATTTGTAATAATTTGTTTACATGTTTATTTAATATTTTTACTTAACATGTGGCCGTGGCTCAATCTTGTTAAATTGAAAAGAAAGAAAAGAGAGAAAGAACACGTGTTTTTTAATGCTTAATTTCACAATGCTTGTGGGTATAGAATATTTTTCATCGTTCCGTATAATTGTACATATGAGAAGAAATCCGTGTCTAGATCTGAACCGCACAATTCTAAAGATTGGTCCCCTGAGCTTTGTTAGTGGAGATCACAAACGATAATCGAATTGAGGATTGCAATCTCTTAAATTAAAATGGCGTATCCACTCGAGAAATGTGAGGCCATCTCCACCTTTGGGTGGTTCTGTTAAGATTGATAAGTTGTGTTCGTTAATTATTTTACTGCAAGCTGCGTGCCGTTGCAAAGCTTCGACTGGTTGATATTTCCCAACATGATAATTATCACGCCGAGTGGAATCCTTGGCAGACCGAGTAAATTTAAAAATTTCGTTGGATTATTAACCACTTTATCTCCTGCAACAGCAATGTCAACAGACTTGTATGTGGCTGCCTCGATTTGAGTGTTAGACTTATGTTAAGTTCGTAGACATCTTTGCTCTGGGTGGCAAAAATAACTCGTTTACCTAGCCAATCGTGATTCTTATAATTGGGTTAAATATTGGGAAATTCTTCTTAACCGATTTTTTTTTTTTTTTTTTTTTTTTTGACATCGGTAAATCGTAGACATTATGAGGTAATGAAATTCGTCTTGAGGTTAGATTCACCGGCACCTTTCTGCTCTCAACTTTCAGCAATTCATATGAGAATATCTCATCTGGTCGATAGTTTTGCAACTGGACAGGCATATTTATAGTTTATACCTTATACGTATCGCCATAAAATAGAGTATTTTAGGTAAGCATTTATGTCGTCCGCTGGTGTCGATCGAGGAATTATAGGTAACGTTTGCCTGAAATATCCTGCAAGCAATATTAATCGAAATGGTCTAGTGTTCTCACTTAAATCTTGCAATGATCTATCAAAAGCCTCGAGCGATTTTTTGCGTGCCACTTTTTGCATTCATCCTAAACAATAAGTTTGCAGTTCTACAATAATTCTCCGATGCCAAATGCTTTGGAAATTTTGCAAGTGGGATGTTTCAATGGATTGCATGTTCAATGGCAATTTCAAAGCGAAATGAACTGTTTTTCTACTCGATAGCAATGTCGCAGCTATTTCGGAGGATGCACGAGCTAAGGCTATGCCATGCTATTGCTGTCAGAATTAATCTAATTAGGAACGTTTTACCAGTTAATTTCAGCGCATCTAAGAACAAGATTTTTCCAGTTTGCCCTATTTGATAGCGTGAATGTCTTTTTGCTCAAGCGTTAGCTTAGAAATATTTGATTGTACGAACGACAGAAGATCAGCCATGTTGTAATTTTGTTCACGACGTAATTCGAACGAAGCTGCATGAAATCGATTATTCGATGATGGCATTCTTAATTGATTGATAACTTTGCTCGTGATTTCTAAGCACAAATCTTTAATCATTATCAACGTTTTATTGTGCATTTGTGAAATCCATGTTCGTATTTGAATTTTCTTCTCCTATTCGACGGACAAAATATGTTCAGCCATGTGCGATTTATGTTCCTCCCGTAACTTCGCTGGCGATGAAACAGAGCAAGCGGTCAATGTGATCGCAAACAATGCACGGAAACGACTTGGATGTGACGTATTGCACGCGTCATTAATGCATATATCTCAAGTGTCGGCCGTTTTCCGATAATTTCAGAACTTGTGACATGCATTGCAGAAAGTGGCATGTGTAACGCCATTGACAGACAATAGCTGTTGAAAACCATACTGTTCGTCATGAACAACGTTTATGGTACTTCCACACCTGAAGATAATGTGTTCGCTAATATGTTCGCTAATGTGTTATGGAAACACTTTTGCACGCAAGGAGGATGAAATACCTAACAGAATCGCTTAAAGATATGCGAGAGCTAACACGTTAGCTCTAGGTGTGGAAGCACCATTAGTATAGCGGTGTTGGATTTACGTCCAACAGACGGCGGCTGCAGTGGGCCAAACAGAATATGAAAATAATCCCAATCTAATTATTTTCAAGTGTGTCTTACCGGCAGGTAATATAAAAACACCCGCGTATTCAAATGCAACGTTGTATCAAAATTGCAAAACAATCGGCGATGAACTTTTTCAGATTTAAGATAATTAAACGAACGGACTCTGATGAACTCGTTATCGAAAAGCATGGCGCGAAAAAATCTTACAATAAGTCTGTCCATCGTATAATAAGAATTTCGCGTGGAATGTACGGCGTATCGAGAATTATGTAATTAGGTTTTTCATAATGTACCGAGTTTCTCGATTTTGGAAGTGCATTGAGTCAGTTCTTCGGATGCAAATTGGACACAGTTCAATTCGAGCCCAGGCAGACACATAAAACGAACGAGGTAGGTTTTTCAGTATAAATCAGGTTTTAAACGTATGACCTTCGATTTTCTAGCCGACGGAAACTCGTTTCTGATATTTTTGTATTGAGTAACTCATCTCTTTCATGGCGATTAAAAGTGGGAAAATGTTCTTTTTTTAGCGGTAGACGTCGGAAGTTGTAGATGAGCATGCGTACGTCCGTTTGAAAAAAAGAACAAACAAGATCACTTTGATTTCATTTTGTTATAGCTTATGTCATGTGAGATTATTTAACCGCCATTTTGAGTTTTTTTAGCCTGAAATTTGATTGTTTCCTAACAGATCAGCACCTTACGCAGTCGAAGCGTAATATTTATTATTAATTTACTGGCCGCAATTTATTTCCCTCCATTTACTTTTTGGTTCTTCTTCCAAAGTTACAATCGACCTATTCGGATAATAATTTATATTTACCGGTTGGTTATTATAAAAGTAGAATTTGTCTGGTAATTAATTATGTTTTCCGCTGACGACGGCTAGCTCAGGCCGTTCTACATGCAATTTAGTGAAAGAGTATAAGTTGCCGTTTTCGTGGTTCCCGCTCTTTCGTAGTACATATTTTAAATTTAGGGCGACTTCTGCTAGCTATTAAACGGCAAGAATGTGCGCGTATTACGATGGCTGGGGAATGTCCGAAGCGCCAAATGGAACCGCTCTAGCGTGTAATTCCCGTGGTGTACTGGCTCTCTTATTGTGCACCGCAACTAACAAAAGTTTTCCAGCTGCGGACGAATAAAATTCGAATTAAATTTCTTCGCTCGTGAACATCATAGACGATCAGCATGCTATTCTCGAAGGAAACTGATAAAACTGACGCTTTCGTAAGTCTGCGGTGAAATTATTTCCATCGACCGAACTTGCAGCGTGTCCCTACTACTGATGACGCTGATTGACCGTCCTTCTATTGTGCTTTGTGATCAGCGGAGTTTTCTTGTTAGGTGTCACATCATATGAAAGAATTTCATTTGCAGTCGGAAAGTGATTGATTAACAGCCGATGACAGCGACTGGATTATTACAATAAAGCGGCGGGGGGGGGGGGTGCACTTATTCATCACGAAGGAGGCGATGGGCCAATGGATATACTGTCGAACTCTAGAGTTAACAAATAAACCTCTAAAACGGTTTATTCTATTAGCTGCACAATGATTGCAGCATTAAACAATTGGTACTGAAAATGTACGAAAAATGAACTGTCTGTTCTAACAAAAAAAGAGAGAAAAAAACCCCCAAAATAACCAATTAACAAAACCGATAGCGTTCAAAGTGTTCTCGTTCTTACAAATATTATGGTTTCAATGCTTTTTGCTTATTTTTTCTCCTTAACCACTTTCAGCTTAGCCAACGACAGAGTGACTACTATGCGAATGCATCTTTCATAAAAGTGAATAGTTCAGCGGTTGCAATGAATCGTTCAATATGCACCGTTCAATTTAGCCGAGCTGACTTTTTTTATTCTTTTTTTCTAAAATGTAGAGAGAAATTACAAAAAAAATCGACTTAATTAGAGTAAACAAGTGAACAACACAATCTGGAAATGTGTAAAGTAAACAACCGTGAAAAATGTAGATTACAGCTTCGAAAAAAGTGATTACTCTAAAGATTTCAAAAGCAATATAGATTAAACAGTTATTTATGCGCCCTTTCGTTGAACATTTTCTTCATTAGTTACGTGGAATGCGAATGAAATGTTTAATAAAAACTTTCAAAGATCTTCCTTTACTTGCGTCTCGTTTTCATTGTTGCATATATATTTCATACCTTCAGCAGATGATTCCGTTAGTGTTTATTTATGTGTTATCTTATAAAAAGTAAGTCATCCCTTGAGAGACTATTAAGGATTTAAAGTTAAGGTTCACGGTTTGCTAAGCCCAACGGCAGAGCCTACTCTTTGCTTCATCTCATGATATCATATCGGCCAGTGATAAGATTCGTTAATCGAAATAGTAAATTATATACACGCTCAAAATCGATACTAGTATTTAACTGCATTTTTTTTATTTAATTTTTTCTCTATATACGAGACTATTTTTGAAGCATTTTTTTTTTAAAGTATTTTTTTTTTAAAGTATTTTTTATACTCGGCACTTTTAGTAATGTAATAATTACGAATTTTTTCCTATAATGCTGCGGTAGCAACGACGTTCGTCTGCTGTTCTTCACATCGCGAGACAAACATTAGAAAACGAGCTAGTGGTTAATGCGATAAACTTTTTATTTTTGCTTCTTAAGTGCAATATGCGACTGGATGTGAACATCGGATGATCGTCAAAACTGGTAAATTGTTTTTGACGTTTCTGTAGATTCTAGCGATATCGCAGCCTCCAAAACGAAACTTTTAAGCAACCTTTTTCTTAGGGTTCTTTTTTTTTTTTTGTGCTACGAAACATTTCATTGACAGTTGAATTTGCATTCAACGATTTTACGTAATTTTTGATTTCGTCTAATTTTCGATATTTATTTTCACGTACCGGGATTCGCGTTGGTTGTGTATAATAACTTTAAGATCATAGCTACGAATCACCTGTGACCAGATTGTTTGATGAAGATCCTTCATATTAGAAAGGGGGATAATTTGTTCAATAGAAAAATATACTAGGAGAGGATTAGTGTTAAAAGTGAAGATAAATCAGTAATGCGGAAAGAAGATGTGATTAAGAAGAACGGTGAAACAGAATTACCCCCGCGACTGTGTTTGCGCTGTGCTCGATGGAAAGGAAGGGGGAAATCCGTCCGCACGTACTTGATGCAGAGGAAGGGGAAATCCATCCGCACGTACTTGAGGAGGAGAAGGGGGAAGCAGTCCATACGCACGTACTCGATGGAGAGGAAGAGGGAAATCCATCGCCGCCTCAGCAATGCACGTAGTGGTCAACGAGAAGTGAAACAGGAATTCGCCCCCAGTCCGTTTCGTTTCTTCGGCTATGTCCGGATTAACCCTCGTGCTCGCTGAGGAAAGCGAACTAATTGTCGATTTCCGGTTTTATTTAATTACCGCTTTTGCCCGAATGCTAATTTTCACCTTTGTCCTGTCGGCGGCCGATAAACGGTTCTTCTCGACTTCTCGGAGTTTGGTAACAGATTCGTTCGCCCTTTCGAAAGATATCACACCTCAACAACTCACCCGATTTTTTATATTTTCCTCGGCACCTTCCTAAGCCACGCTGCTTGTACCCCGCGATCGAGAACCAGCACGCTAAAGGGGAAACACATTTTATTGCGCCGGTAATGGACCGGAATTAGAAATGTCGCTCGATGTGGGGCAGCAGCGCATAAAAATGCGCGCTCGAATAATTATCGGACCGTGATGAATGGAAATGGATACGGTTTATCTAGTTCGAGATAAATCGCTGTGGGAAATTATAAGAAAGTGGACGACTTCGGCTTTTCGCTGAAAAAATAAAAGAATAGAAATAAATAAACGCGGTTGACAGAATGACTGAGTGAATAGAAATGCGATTTGCCGTACCTGTTTTTGCGACAAAAAAAAAAAAAGAAAAAAAGAAAAAAAACGGAAAAAGAATCGTCGAGGACCGGAGAGAGTGAGCAAAGCGATGAAAGGAAGCGATAGCGGCCGGAAATAAAGCGGGAATATTAAGCTGATTCGCGGAATAGTAAAGGTTAAGCTGGGCGCAGGCAATCGTCGGTTGCCGCTATTATCTTTCGCTTGATGGCCTTTGCAAAGAATGAAATTTAAAAAGGCCCCGGCAATTTTTTATCCCTTTCCCGCCCTCTCCGCGTTCCGTTTCGCGATTGTTCACTGCGAACGCCGGCTATATATTTATAAATCACTCCGTCGTCAATTGCTTAATAAACGGACGCCTTTCTAAATTAGATCTGCCGACTGCGGTTCTTAACTTAATTGCAACAGTTCATTAATATCTCACTTCGGCTTACGGACAGCCAGCTGAACGTGCAACTGCACAAAAGAGATCTGTTCGACCGACAAAAAAAAAAAAAAAAAAAAAAAAAAAAAAAAAGATGAAAAAAAAAGAGAGAATAATCTTGAATTAATTAAAACGTTGCCGTTTGACCCCGGTCTGCGACATCATCCCCGCTGCTGGAGCCTTCGTTTTCACGCTTATTTCCGATACGTAGCGTTTAGTAAAGAAGAAAAAACTGTAACGAACGAACCACATCACACCTGTTGACGACCAGAGTGGCACATTACGGGCCCCGCCGAAATTAATTACCGCCACTTTATCGATATTGCATTTGGGATCGAAAATTAAAATAGAAATACGCAGTGTCTTTTTTCTTTTTCGTTGCCTTTTTTCGCTTTTTTTTTAAATCTCTACCATCGTGTGACGTCGGACAGGTTAAAAAGCTTTTTTTCGAAATTACGAGTCAACTTCGTGCATGAAAAATTTCCAATTTCCCGCCGCTGATAAATAGAAAAAATCATCATTTTGAACTAATAATCCGCGTCAAAATCATTGATTAAATAAAATGAAAAATTTTCCCTTTCAAAGAAACGTTTGCCGGAAAGAAGCGAAGGATGAAGCAGAATTTTCCGAACACAGTCCTCCGATGTTAAATCACAATATGTAGCGATGTAAACGAAATAAATGAGAAATAAACGAATAAAGCAAATAAAACAAATACAGCGATGAGCTAAAACAACTTTTTAAAACGAAACCTTTATTTAGAAATGCGCTAAAAATTATAAAATAAGTAACGTTTTTTGACAGTGACGGCTCGGAATAAGACCCAGCTAGTTTTTTTTTTTTTTTTTTTTTAATGCGACTTTAACACAACCATGAGGTTATAGTTAGATGCATATTGTAATAAAAATTAGTGCAAAATATATTAGATAATTGACGATAATCTATATAGAAATAGGCAAAGACAAAACGGTTCCTTTTTCTCCTCTGTTTATTAACCGATTTTCTGTTGTTTTTTTTTTTTTTTTGTTTAGTAACTATTGACGATCATTATCAGTAAAAGAATTTTCAAAACAGTTATATATTTTTTTTTCTTATTTAAATAAAAAATTAATACAAAAAATTAAATCACTATGTCAAAAAGGATTGGAGAAAACACTTTAATCGAATACACAAATAGTAAACATACACTAAAATGTTTTAATTTTTCTTAATAATCATCACATTATTGGCTTTCTTACCGTGTACTAAATCTTAATAATATCAATAAATGATGGTTTTTAAATTGTGATTTTTATTTTTTATTCAGTTATTAATGGTACCGAACTGTTTTGTATTGTAAGTACACATAAAAGTGTATGTTTCGAAAATATCGGCAAATAATGTGCACTCTGACTATTATAAAACCTTCCACTCACCACCTTTGGAGAAAACTAGTATTCGACATATGCACCCTTAGGAAAACTTTGCCGCGATATAATGAACAAATATGAGATTAAAGGCGCAGGAATTAGAAGGCTGGAAGATATAACCGAAAAAACCCAACGTGATAAAACACAACCAAATTGATCTTCAAAAAAAAAATAAATGATAAAATAAACTTGAAAATGCTGACAAAATGGAACGAGGCAACACGTAACAAATTGAGAAAAATTTAAAAAAAATGTTGCCTTTGGAACACATTCACCAGAGAAAATAGGAAATTGTGTTATCTAGGCTGAGAATTGGTTGTACCAGGTTCACACGCTTGTTACTGATAACAGTAGCAAAATGCAACAATTGCAATACTGTGTTAACAACGGGAGGCATATACCATTATAGAATGTCTCTTTGCTTATGCAAAAGAAAGATTTGAATGCGCGGGACGATTACTCGAAGAAGATAAGATTCCAGGTAACAATGAAGAAAACGTAATCAAATTTTTGAAAAAAATCAAAGTTTATAGTTTAATATAGTTATATTGATCGTTTGTAGTTCCTCCCGTATTACTAGTCATTTACACTTGTTAAATCTTTTTCTTTGTTATTTATATCTTTACTTCAGTTGGAAAATAATTTTTACTCGTTTATTAGTGTTTTCTCCTGTTAATGTTGATCTACACTTGTTAAGAAAAATATTTACCTTTATTATTATCAAAATGTTATGTGTAATTGTTAATACGTTTAGTCGACGCAAATGGCCAAGAAGTTAAGCGTCGCAGAATAAAAAAAAACAAAAACATATATACATATATATGTATAAGTGTATGTTTTCAGACAATGAACGAATGTATAAGAGTAGAAAAACAAATTTTCGAAATACGCAAATTCATTGGTAAATGTTTTAATTATGGTCGAATTTTGACCAATGGGCGAACACTAGTTATATTAATTTTATAATGGTAAAAGAATTCACTCAAGCTGATAATGAGAAGAATGTAACGCAAATTTTTGCATCAGTTCATTCTGCTCCTGTATATATTGATACGCACGTTAGTTTTTAGTTCACTACCAGTTTACCACCACCCGATCGACGAATAACTCTCTATCGATAATTTCACATCTTACTGATGGAATTAAATAGAAATATGGAATTTTAATTTAAAATTTGAAAATTACAAGTTTGGCTTTTGGTTTTTTGTTTACATAACTATTCAAACGGTATATGTTCGATTTACCGGCTCCCATTCTAATTAGAAAAAAAAAAAAGTTACCCTCATTACGTTACCTTCGTTATTATCTCATATTTCCCTCATTTGCATCCAGTTGTCCAGGAACTCCTTTTACAATTTAATTAGATTTGCCGGAAAGAAATTATCGAATATGTTCGGCAGTGTGTTCTTGTTTGGATTTCAGGTTGATTTCTTTGTTTTTCACTCCCCCCCCCCTAAATTCGTTTATTTTCGTGTTAATTGGTTCAAAAAAAATAACAACTTGAAACAAAAAAAAAAAAAAAGTTTATGTAAGAAATCGGGAAATACGAATCTAACCTGAAATACGCAAGAATACGATGAAACTGAATAATTCTCGTCATAAACCCCTCCAGCCACTCTCTGAAAAAAATCAAAAATTTAAAATAAATACTGATAATTCTTACATTTAAACAAAATCTGTCTTTTTTTTGGGTAGTTCTCATTAATATTTCGGGCATCATTTTTTATTATAATTAATAGCGTGTATAATTTTTGTTACTAAACGGGGGGGGGGGGGGGGGGGGGTGAGGTGTGGGGGGGGGGGGGGGGTAGTTTATTTATGTAAATTATTAATTATATATAGCAAATTGATGAAAATTATTAATAGTACGAATATATTAATAAGAAACGTATTATTATTTTTTTTTCAAAACCCACCCTTTCCATAATTCTGAGCACGGTCCTGCATTTGTCGACACTTGTTTTCAACAAGCTTTTACATCTACAATAATATATGTATATGATTACTATAAATGTACAACGTTGTTCGTGCGATATATTTTACGGCGGCAGTAATTTAAAATATTAATTTTATTAAGTACCGCTCGCGTGAAATAATTAGGCCGACTTCGTACATTCCAAGCTACCACTGTTAGAAAAAGAGAGTAGTATGCTCGTTATGCGAGACGAAAGTAGTTGAAAAACGTGTCGTCAGCCACTGCGTGCGCTAATATCACGAATTACTGAATCGTTCTAGTTTCACCAGTGCATAGACACCGCGTTTCTCGCGGAGGAAGGTTTTAGTGGGTAGTTTTCACGTTCCTGATTTAACAGACTTACAAGAAGGTGGCTAAATGGCTTGATAGTTAACTAAAGCCGGGCCATAAAAAAAAAAAAAAAAAAAATAGTTCAATGAAGTGGGAAAAATGGAGAGATCAAATACACTCGATGAAATAAATTTAAAAAAAATTTGAATTAAAAAAACATAAAATGATTACCACTATAAATACGAATTAAATGTACAAAATTTAAATAAAATGACCTTATTCATTTTAAGCGCAGAGTAAAAGAAAACAATTGCGACAATAAATATTAAATCCTTAGTCGCGCTAATAACTTGACAGGTAATAAATTAATTTTGATAAAATAATATTCGACCGAAAGACCGGAGAAAGAAACAGACATGTGGGTGCGGATGTTAAATATGCAATTTTATGGGAAATTACCGCGTGGCCAACTCGCAACCGATTTATAATAGAGTATTTTATGCGCCTAAGGTAAAGAGAAATGGAAATTATGTGTCAGTTGTTTATTTTGTATAAGTATCTCTTTTTTTTTTTTTTTTTAAATGATGATGGTTGAGTGAAACTTTTTGGTAAAAAGACACACTGTTAATCTGTAGTTGAACGTGAGGTCCGTCTCCTGTCGGACGGTGATAGACACATGCTTTTCAGAAAGAGAAAGTTTCAAATCAAATAAAATCAGTTTATTGTGTACGTTCATAAATATAACATAATTAAGCAAATAGTATATACCACAAATGCGCATGATTACGCGAGCAGTGGGATTATTATTATTTTTAAACTGTAAGTGTTGAATATAAATCTATTAATTACAAAGAAGTACAATGGCCAACCGGGGCTTTAGCTTTTTTTTTTTTTTTTAGTTCAAAAATATGTAATGTATAACGCGACCCATTTAGCCATTGTTTACAGATATTAATATTATTATATCGTTTTCTGGCTATTCAAACTTATAATCAGACACAATTTTAAGTTGTTTCATTCTACACTTAAAGTTAAATTAAATTAAAATTTCCAACACAGTATAAACAAACACGTTCAGTTAAATAGCTTTCTAAATCTACACATACTTAAGCAATTCAAAATTTACTCATGCTAAGTTAAATAACATTCATATATATATATATATATATATATATATATCCTTACTTCTACACAAACATAAACACACTCACACACATATTTCCATATACATATATACCTACCTCAGAGAAATCTGGGAAAGTAAAGACGGCCGAGAGAAAGGAACTGGCCCCCCACTCTCATTAGTGCCGTTGGGCTTAGTACATTGTGAACCTTAACTTCACAATCCCGACGCCCTGTCAAGGGTATGGAACTCACTTTACTTTACATGCATATCATGTTTGTACACACATAAGTACTTTCATTTAAATATTAATGTATATATATATGTACATATTTATATATACACACGCACAAACACACACTTACTTATGAGAATTTTTCTCCAATCTACACCTGAGTGTCTATAGTACACATACTGACGCACACGCACACCCTCCACCATTGCGTTTTGCTGCATAACGTAACGTTTGATTTATCTGAGCATTAATTTTATGTACCAAAACGTTATTACTTTGCTTTAACAATTTTTTGCTCACTACTGCGATGCTTTTTAGAATACTGCGCGGTATAGAATGCCTAAAGTATCATTTCGAATTATCTCTATAAGGTAAATTTCTATCCGATAACTAATGTGAAAAATAAATACTAATGTGTTTTTTTCGAGCTTTCACTTGAGATGTAATCAATTAGAAGTTTGCGATTGTTTTTACTCAGTTTCAAGTGTGTGTTTACTGTTTCTGACAGTGAATTAAACATAATTGAACCCATGGATACCTTGCTCGATTTCGTACATGATATTTATTGAAAAACGGTACATACGCTTTTTCTTTATTCGCCATCCTAGTGACTCCCGCGCAAACTTTTATTCCGAATTTATGTTTATTTTTTATAACGTAAAGTAGTATTGCGAATAATATAGGTTACTAACACTTAATAATTTCTTAGTATTTTTACCTCCTTGATCATATTTTATGTTTTTTGAATAACGACTTTTGCAAATAAATCGAACACAATCCGGGTGGTTCGACAACAGCCGGTGGGGTGATGTATGACTAGAAGTACGGGAAGTATGTCGGCATCATTGCAGCAGATGCTCTACGGTTGGCGAGACCATGAACCCGCAAAGAGGACAGGTAGACAGAGGGAGAGCTCCACCAAAGACGTAACTGTGTGACAGTGCAGTATGCTTAGGCGCAGTTTCGACAGGATCGAGAAATCCCTACGTGAGACGGGGAACGGCGGCAACCATGGGTCGGTGTTCGATTTTATGGACCTGAACCAGGTCGTTTGTTCTGACCATAGTTTCCTCCACTCTTCAGCGAAGAGCATCAGAAAGACTGATGACCCTAATCGAGACAGTACAACGTTGAACGGCATCGGGGATATTGCCTTAGCAGCATTGCCGGGGACTGCAACATGGTCAGGTACCCATAAGAATGTGACATACACCTCAGATCGTGAAAGTTGGAATAGGAGGTTTTTTATTTTAATTAGTAGAGAGTTGCAACTGTCTGCGCTCTGGATGGCTTTGATAGATTGAAGTGAGTCGGTAATAAGAAGTGAATGTTGAGACGCTGGGCTGGACGAATATGTCTCAAGGCAAAGAAGGATCCCAAACATTTCCGCCTCTAAAATAGAGCAGTAGTTGTTTAGGCGCTCGATGTACTATTTAAAAATATATGATATCTTAAATGTGAAACAAAGGAGATAATTTAGGATAAATTAAAGGTCACAATTTGACTTGGCTAGTTTTCACATGCAAGTTATCTTATATTTGGCTAATCAACTTATCTTCTTTATGTTATACGCAAGTTACTGTTTTTATATTGTAAGGTCAACATATCCTTCTAAAAATTTAGTTTGTTACTAAAAATTAGCCAAGTGAAATCGTAAGCTTTAATTTGTTCTAAATTATTTAATTCGACACTGTTCACATTTAAGATATTATATATTTTTAAATAGCGAACATTGTTGTCTATGAAAAAAACAAGAAAACGTTTTTTTAAAATTTATTTTAGAATGTTGCATGTTCTTATAAATAAATTTCAGGATTATCTAAAGAATTTGGCATCCATTTAGATCTCAATTCTTTTGTCAGCCAAGTCGACAACCACGCTTATTCTTAATATTGAACTTGGCTTCCACTTTTAAAATTAATGTTTTTGATGGGATACGTTTTACAGTGTACACTTATAAGTTTCAATTAAAGAATGAAATTGACTTCGGATGTAAACACTCGGAGAAGTTATGTAAACATTATTGGTCGAGCAAAATCGTACTGTGAATTATAATAACCCCCCTTTTCCGGTTAAAACATCATAGGTACAAGTTTGACCAGTGTGATTTTTTATATATATGTATATTCCGCGGTTCGCGCAACCTTTGCGTTTTCACCGTTATATTGATTTGATTACAAATTTTATATTTAAAAAAAAAAAAAAAAGAATTTTTTTTACCATTCTCTCTTTTTACGCATTTCATTTTAGTAATATATCTTGATGCAATTAACAAACGAAAAGATAAAAGTGAAGAAGAAAAATACATATTAAAATTGTACTTATAAAATTACTTTCGTATTCTCGAAGTGGTGAAAACATTACAATGTATGAATTTTTAAAAACGCGACAAATTGGGAAAAAACAAAACAAAAAGGTGTAAAAAATGTTTAATTTTTGTTGCTTTTGTATTGTGAGTCAAATCGATAAAAATACAAACAATCAACTGCTTCGTTCGCTAAATGATCTCAATGTCGAACAAGGGGACACCGGTTTTTATCTCCGGAACATGTCGCGACAAAAATTAATGCGATATTTTTTAGTAATAAAAAACTTCTGCCGTAAGTGTTTTTAATTACGACAATATTATTTACAGCGGTGTGTCGCGGCGTCGATTCTCGGCAATTTTCCGTGTCGTTAATTTCAATTGTCATCTGCCATCGATTAAACTGAAACGATTTTACGCTTAATTGTTTGATTGAGGCAAGATTTCGGATTGCTGCTTTTGCTGAAGGAACCGCTTTTTTTACTGAATCAGATTTAAAATCGTGTTATTCTACGGTGTGCTGTAGCCGTCTATAAAACCGTTTCCGAACCAGAATGAAGAGCAACCCCGTGTTCATACACGTTCAATCTCAGTAATCGAGTACTAGTAGCGGTTTGTAGACGTGTTGGGAACAGTTCATTTTTTTCCTTTTTTCGGAATCATTAAAACTTTCAAACGAACTGCATCCGTTATTACCCCCTGCACTTAACCTAAAATAATTTACGGTATCCGATGCAGAGTTGCGCAAAAAGCTTTTTCTTGGAAGCGGCGGCGAATTCGATTAAAAGTCTATCATCGGGCGATTTATTAAAAATTCGACGTTTAAAGGTAATTTCATACGATTCGCGGGCTAATAATTTAACGTACAGTATCTAGATTTTCGCATGAAAAAACGGTAGAGGTGACGGATAAGAATTCACGAATTCCATATTTTAATTTATATTTTTAAACTTACTCATTGTTACGGTAAAGGGTAATATTTTAAATCATGTAACGTTTTGGCGTTACGAAAAAGTATATTACGGAATTTGTATTAGAAACCGATAGGCAAACAACTGTGAATTCAATTCGTCGAATTTTTGAAAATGTGTTTGATCACTATTTATGTAAAGACGACGTTATTATTTTGCAAAAAGTTATATAATTAACTGAAATTTACTTTAACACTAAGTGTATTATAGAAGAGTCATTATTCCTTAGTTGAAGGAGGAAGAGAAATTTTGAGCTTGCCAGTAAAAATCTGAGAAGCAACTAGTCGAATCGGTGGAATATGTAAGATGCTAATTGCGAAGTAGCGGTTGTTCGATTTTATGATCTGCTTACCTTCTTGTTTTGTTCGCCAAGCGTCTTCGACGTTACCGAGTTGCTAAGAGTGCGCATTCAGTATACGCACACAGATGATAGCAGCGTAAGCAACCAATCAAATCGAGCATTTAACTAATCAAGTAACTGATACAATCGTCGTTATTTTATATTAGCGAAATTACGTTTACACGCTTGTATAAATTTTTTCGCGTACTGTTGATCCATAGTTAACGCAAATTACAAAAACCAGGAAGAAATACATGTATCCCACCAGTGAAAATCTGCCGGCTGTAACAAACAAATAGCGATAGTGCAGCGAACTAATAATTATTAGATTGCGCATTTAGAAAAGTTTGTATCAATGTGAGCAGAGAGACGTATTAACTTTTAAATAGATTCTTGATTGCGGTTGCAATTATCCTCTAAATAATATACATATTTCACTTTTTTTTTTTTAAATTATAAGACGAAAGCGCTTTATACGTATTTTACTTTCTAGTTTTAAAATTATATTACTTAATAATCCTTTTTATTATTTATTTTTGATTTTGATTTTATTTTTTATTTTTATTTTTTGATATATACATTATTTACGGTAGATATTGTTAATTTTTTCCATCTGATTTATATACTAATTTTCGTTTTAAACGAATTTAATTTTTTATTTTTTGAAATATTTCCGTAGTAGTACGCACGATTATATAATATACCGAGTTAATTTCATTTTAACATTTTTCTGTATTAGTCGGGGAAAAAGTCAGAATTCGCCGCTGTATGACTATGTTGACGAAAATATCGCCTTACTTTGACACCAGTTACCATCAACCCCAGCCTTATTATAGAATAGTAGATGGTTTTAGAGAAATTGAAGATCAACTAAAGGAATGGTATTACCCTACTCTGTTGCCTAGGATTTTCAGCATTCTGCGGAATCCAGTGAAACTTATATTCCACATGTTTATTTAATTTTTTGTTCCGGGTAAGTAGAGATTTTTCCGATTTTTTAACTCTATTCCACCACCCAGACATTGAGTGTTACCATTTCTTTTTTGTTTGTATAAGTATCGCTATTATTCTTAAAATATTGTACGTTGGTAATAATAATTTGGCACTTATTAATGACACAACAGATAAAACGATGACAATAAACAGTTACTTTATTAGTTAGTAATCAAAAAGAGAACTTTTTATATGTACAAATAGATAGTTCACTTAAAGCACGTATACATACATTTTAATATTATTCGGTTCTTTCCATAGTGCATTGTTTGGAAACTGTCGCGGGTGTCAGGTGCACTTTAGCGAAAAAGAACGCATTCAGTATTTCAGTTATTTTACCGAGTTGATGTATGCTCGAATTTCGATTTCCGTGAAATTATTCTGTTTGGAGATAGTTTCCGGCTATTTCCACATCTGTGCGCTGGTTAAGCCTTTGAACACGCTAGAGAGTGGTGCATTAAAATTATGGCATAGAGAAGGCTCAGTGAAAACATTTGACAAGGATTATTATAACGGTAGCTTCTGTTTGAATGATTTCTGAAGTGTGATGACACTTTTGACCGGATAAGCACATTGTCAAGTTAAGAACGTATATGTATAATAGCACGGCGGCTTAACAACCCATTCGGAAGTGAGAAGACTGGAAGCAGGATGATGTTTCCAAAAAAAGAACTGGTAACGTAGCCAAATCAGAAGCCACGTCCCGGATCCAAGTTACTCCCAGGTTTATACCTAATCTGAAATTGAATATTGGTTATACCGGAGAAATCTGGGAAGGTAAAGGGGCGGATCGCAAGTAGAAAGGAATTGGCCCTAATATTTCCTCTTTAGATCCATTAGGCTTAGTACATTATGAAAAGCTTAATTACACAATATCCACGATACCTTATTAAGGTTGTGGAACTTACTTTACTTTTTTAACGTTGGCAGCAGAGTTGAAAACGGCACTTGTTATCTCACTGTGTCAATAAAAAATATTGTTGAGCTCTACGAGTGCATTTCGAGCATAAACATACGACATTTGCTTGATTGCGTATCAAATTTAAGTAAATTTAAAATTCTGTATAGTCAAAAAAAACATGTTATTACTCTGCACTAGCATTAAGCACACATTTTGCGCTTTAACTAGATTAATATGCGTTTTTGTTCTTGTTTTTTTTTTTTTCTGCTTCTTCTTCTATGGCGAACAAAAGGGAACGCACAAGCGAAATGGAAATTAAGTGAAATATGAAAAATGCAAGTATGTTGTTCTATCTATAATGTACTTTTCTTGATCGTAAAATTTATGTTCGGGCTAAAGAAGAAAATAAAATAAAAAACGAAATCAAATGCAGAAATACGTGTACAGAAAGTGGGGTGCGGACAATTTTTTTAGTAATACGGAACTTGATGAAAATGAAAACACTAGCAGTGTCAAAAACGAAAATAGGTTTCACAAAGGAAATGCGATTACAACATAAATATTTAGAAAAACCCATAAGAACTTATTTCAGCACGAAAAATAACACATCATTTCGGCCCCGATGATATTAAATTCCCGTTCAAAACAGGAGGAACATTGAATAGAAAAAAATTTGGATCGCGACAATTTTTGTTTTTCAAAATTTTGAATACGGCCCCGTAAATTTTTTATGGAACGTTGTTATTATTTCCGAGCGTAGCATTAAATCTTTTTGTTTTCTAAGGGACTCGTCAATCAAGGACCGTTACTCAGAAACAAATAGTAAGGAAATAAGTCGGTTATATTTTAATCCGATCAGAAATCTTTTGTATAAAAAGGAACAAATAGCGGGAATAATTAATTTGGGAAGAAAAAGACAGAGACACAATAAGGAATAGGAAGCCCGAGCTTCAACGCAAATAGGAATACAAAACGCTTCACAGAAAGAGATGAACACCGGAAGAACACACAATCGGCGTTGAAAATAGCTACATCATCAGGATGAGGAGGACAGTGTGTGTGTGTGTGTGTGTGTGTGTGGGTGGGGGGGGGGGGTAAAAGCAAAATCTGGAGGAAGGCAGCAAAAAATGGCCAAAACGCATTCGAACAACGGAAACAACATCAGAACGTTGAAGAGAAGAGTGCAAAAGAAACCATGAATAGGGAGGAAGAGTAGGCTGAACAGACAGATGAAATGAATAATTATTAGAAAAGGAGGAAGCGTCCGACCATGGAAGCTTTTACATATCGATAAGAGGTTAGCGGATGGAATTCTTTTTAAGAAGCAGCAACCGGAGCTAACAGACGCTTCGTTACCAAATAGGGCCGAGTGGGTAGGCACCCACTGCAAATCAATGTTAATCGAATGGAGAGAAGAACGATTATGAATGAGTGAACGTGTAGGGGGCGGATAACATTAAATCATTTAGCTTTAACATTGATAATAACGGCGTAAAATCAGGATTCAGAGATGTTTCGGAAGTGGAAAAACCCGGTTTGTGTAAGCGATATTTTAATATGATAGTACTGAGAAAGTCGATTTTAGAATATATAACACTTTCTAACCGGATTACAAGATATTGACTTCAAGGAGGATTTTGATGCAACGAAACTGATTCGTCAAAAGTTATCAGTAGGGGGGATCGATGGAGTCGCAGGAAAAACTTATCATCAATATTAGCGACATACGCGGACGTACATTCACACATTGTTGGGCATCAATGGCGGATGTCCGAATCGATATTCGGAGCCGAAGGGTGAGGAGTCAGTTTTAAAGCAAAGTTTTGTTTACATGTTTTTCACGATTGACAATCGGCCTAAGTCAACATTTCCATTTTGTGCAGCGGCGGCAGAGTTATTCTTATCGCTCATACCGTTCGAAAATGTAAACTTTGTTCGCACTTCTGAACTGTTCAAACATTTGCGGATTTTTCCGCTTTGTCGTTTTATTGTTTGCTTATAATCGCATCGGTCCGGATAATTCTGTTAAAAATTCGTCGAGAAATTTAAGTGCATGTTCACTTAATATAAATGCGAACACTTTCGAAGGAACAGTTAGGAATTTCGCAATTAGGCAAATAATTAAGCTCACAGTACACATTTTTCAGAATTTGTTAGCGCTCTGCACACAGTCCGAAAATGCAGCAAACCGAAACTTAATTTCAATTAAACTGATCGATGCGTGTAGCGTGCTTGTGGAGGCGAGAGAGAAAGAAACGCTGAACAGAGAAGTTAAAGGGTTGCTAAATATGAAAGGAAAGATAAAATGGCAAAATTTTAGAGTGATGGGAAATTTGATGAGAAATCGACAGTCGGCCGAGCGGGTCGCGCTAATCACTTTTTATGATCGTCGATTGGCAGAAAATCAATAGAGCGACGAGTGAGCAATATAGAAGTTAAAAATCGAATAAACGGGATAATGCTATCTTTTGCGGCGTAGAAAGAGAAGAAGTAGCGGCTAGAAGAACACTTCTTTAATCAGAAATAATAAGGAAATTATTAGAATAACTGGCAGAGCAGATATAAAGGATTAGAATAGCTAAGGATTCAGCGGTGATGTTGTACAAAAGTAAGTACTCGGTAATAATTTAGTCGATCACAATGCCTAAAACGAAAACGTTAAAAGTATCGCAAAATGCAGCGAAAGATTATAAAAGGCGTGGGCACGGTGGTTTCAGTTCATCAAGTACAGAACCAACCATCAAAATGGCAACGAAATCGAAGGAAGATGAATTGGACGAAAAGATCAATCAGTGTTCCATTCAAGAGCTTACGAGCGAGTTCAAGGAAATAAAAAAATGCTTTGAGTTCATATTTGAAAAGTACGATGTGACCTCGTTCAGTTGCATGGCTCTCTGGTAAACGAAGTCAAGGCTTTGAGGGAACAAGTTAACGTCCTAACAACGGAAACGAAGAAGAAAGGTCGAGAACTCGCCGAATAAAAAGGACCGCGAACGAATTAGTGCAATAATTCATGGAGTCTCCGAAAGACCGGGAGAAAATATAGAGGAGACAATCGTTAAGTTCGAAAATAAGACAGTCAATTCCAGCTTTACATATAATAAAACAGGTTTTAGCATTTCGCACATTAAGTATATACTATGATTCAATAATTAGAATTCTATATGGAATTCAAATATATTATGTGAGGCTAAGAAAACGGAAATAAATAAAATAAGCAAAATGCAGAATAGGCGTTTGAAACTTATTATACTCCGCTAGTGGAAGCAAAACGATTCTGGATCAATTATGTGTGGAAAGAAAACAACGAAATGTCCCCCAAGATGTACTATTTCTATTATAGATTATTAGTAATGTCAATAATACAAAATTACCATTTAGGCAAAAAACTCGATTAACAAGAAACCAAAATAATATATATTACATCTAGCCCCGGGGCGTAAATCTACGAATTGATAATACTGATGATTTAGTTCTAATTAAACTAATTAATACAATCCCTAATCATATATAAAACAACTTGGTGCGTGGAAAGGGGAAGTAAGGAAATGGCCGAAAGAATGGTGTAAAAAGTAAAACCCACGATACGGTTCGAATCATGATATTTTATAATTTTCTATTATTGTTCCTTTCTTTTTTTCTCTCTTTTTCTTTCTTTCTTTATTTTCTTCTTCTCTTCTTTTCTTTTCTTCGTATTTGAAGATATTTTGCTACCCTCATATATCGGTATGTAGATGAATACTTGCGGTGTGTGTATGTATTTCTATGTGTGTACTATGTCATAAGTTATATAAACTTAGTTGACTATTATTATGATGTATAGGATAAGCAAGAATAATTGTAATTTTGAATCTTAAATAAACGGTAATAAGAGTGTCGGGCACTCACACAACGGGCAAACTTGCCCTGTGAGACCCACAACTTATTTATATAAAAAAAAAAAAAAAAAATTGAACATATGGAAGGACAATAAAAATTTGGTTGATAGCTTGGTGCAAAGAATGAAAAATGAGTAGACGAAGGAAAGGAACAGGGATAAGACGGGGGACTGATGGGGAAAGTAAAAAATGATGAAAAAAAAAAAGGCTTTTTGGTTCTTAGGTTCTAATGAATGGTGGCTCCTTCTTTTAGCTGCATTTCTTTTGGCTTACGTGTAAATATTGTTTGAAGATGTGTGGTGGGTATAAATGTATTAGTCTAGGAAATAGACGTAGTTTAGTGAAACTAGGATTCAAGTGTAATTATGTAATATAAATATATATTTATATATAAGACGGATATGATGTATTAGCTTTAAGCTGTATATTTATGAATAAACATGGGAATCCACAGACAGGCACTTATGAGACCCGCAAATTATTTAAAAAGAAGAAAAGAAAAAATTTAGCGGATTTAAAATTAATCAAGGGGCGGAATAGGTGACACTCAGTCTTCCCAGATTTTTACCATCAATAAAAGTAACGGAACGAAAGGGAAGTGTAAAATTAAAATTGCGGCTGAATTCACCAGTAACAATCGAATCTCCGGGGGCGATTAATGAAACGAAGCGAACTAACATAAAGGGATGAACAAAGTTTGGAAAACTTTTAAAATACAAAGACTTATCAAAGGATATGATGCATAGGGAGAAACATTAAAGCAAGAATTACAGAATTGCTAGTTGTCAAAAAGGCGAAAGAGTGAATGAGATTAAAAAAAAAAAAAAATAATTAGAAGACGTTTAATTAAAAATGGATATTGTCGGTAAAACTTGCGGATGGATAAAATGGAATCGAACTAGCCTTTGAAAGGATCAGATTTTATAGTTTCGAAAATACAAACTTCGAACGCAGTCAAATTTTAAAAGAATAGACTTTGGAACACGATATCGTACAAAAACAAAACACCATGATTATGGACCGAGCTGTTCGAAACTAGTCGGCAATTTTAATTTCAAGAACAAAATTTTATACGTTTATAGTGTATATGTTTTTACTTAATAAAATAATAGTTTTGCCGGAGTAATATCGTAAAATAATTATGGTAGAAGGATCATCCTTTCTGCTTGATTGGAGAAGCCTGATGAAAATCTTTTAAAAACGAAAAAAAATTAGATCGTTTACATGCTCATAGAACGAAAGGTGCTACACCCAGGTACAGAAAAGAGCAAACCTGGGGGATGCGGCAATTATTTAGGCATAAATCGACTAAAGAAGGGTTCTTCTTCTTCTTATTCCTTTGTCTTCCTCTAGGACTTGGTGTGACATTATGACTGTCTGTAACTTCTTTGCCCACGCGTTTAGCTCCGGTTTCCAGCCTGGCGTGTTGCTTGTATTACCGACTTCCCAGTTAATATCGTTATTTGATCTTTCCATCGCATCGGGCATTTTCCTCGTAGTCTGCGCCCTTCCGATTTTTTCCTTCTAGAATAGTTTTGTTTTTCAAAGATACTGTTCGTCGTATTATGTGGCTGAAATATCGCGCTATATTTTTATTTACTTTATCCCTGAGAGTCGTTCGGTTATCCGCAATTTTTTTGATTATTGACTCGTTTGTCCGGTATGCTGCCCATGGCACCTGTACACCCATATCTCGAAAGCATCTATTTGTTTAGCATCCGCTGACTTTATCGTCCAGGTTTCTGCAGCATATATGGCAATTGAAAAAAAAATCATACTAGTCTCAACTTATTTGTTTTACTAATTATGTTATTCTTCCAGATTATCGACAGTTTCACGGTTGCATTTCTAGCCGCATTTAGTCTTCGCTTTATTTCTTCCTCGCAACTTCCCGCGTTATTTAGTGGAGAGCCGAGATAGTTAAACCTGTCTGCTACTCTGAATTCGCCAATTGTACTGATAGCTGGCTGGTTGTTTTGCAACCTATCAATAATCATTTTATCCGAGTCTTGTCTGTACTAATGCGTAGCCCATACTTTTCACTTACCAACGGTAACACTTATCCATTATAGACATTAACTCCGTTTTGGCTTTCGCTAGGGGGTGTCATCCGCATATCTGAGATTATTAATTCAACGGCCACCAATCGTTATGCCCCACCACCTGTAAAGTTTTCCATTACTTTTTTCATTATGTGCTCAGTATGCGAGTGTTAAAAAGAGTAACACCGGCGATAATGTGCATCCCTGTCGGCGGACCTCTTTCATTACATTAAATCCACTCGATTGTACATTATTTATTCGAAGAGTTATGTGGACGTAAAATGAAGACTACAGAAGAAGACTTTGAAGGAAGAGCCAAATTGAAAGTGCTAGTTAGTTACTAACCGTTGAAATATCGTGAAAAGTTGCATATAAGCATGTGCAAAGAAAATGAAGAAAGAACTTAAAACGACGATCAAGAATGTGAATATTGAACAGAACAGGGCTACGAGCCTGGAGGAAGCCCCCGAAACACATTTCTTGTGGCTGCGAAAGGGATAGATGAGTAAAGAGATTCAAAAGAAGTTAAGAGAAACGAGGATTGACCGGGAGTATCTTATTTAAGCGAGTCGCAATATAGACATTATTGAATGCATTGGAAGCGTCAATGACGGAACTAGAATGGTAAAATTCTTATCAACGAAACGCTTATATCAGATAAGAAAACGCTAACAACCGCATCAGGAGGCTACCAGGCGAAACGGATTACTAAAGGATTGTACGCTCTAATTATTATCAAACCAAGCGCTTATTTAAAACATGCCCTCAAATAAAATTACCTTTATTAATATTAAAATTTGACAAAAACGTTATTTCTGTTACTTATTAAATGAATCAACAGACATCATCGAATTACATAACCAACTCTATACAATCCCTAATCCTAAAATTAAGATCATCCTCCCACCAAATTACTTTCTTATGGGTGCCAAGCCGCACCGGACTTAGGGGTAATTACTTAGCTAACATCGCTGCTAAGTCAACACTGTCGTGCCCCATGCCCTGTTCCCCTCCTCTTCCCGCCGACATAGTAAAATCTATAAAAATTCTTGTGCAATCCCAATGGAAGCAAGATTGGCTCACTAGACAATCTTGCTTTCTAAGAGAGATAAAACACGGAATGGACCCTTGGTTCCCTCCTTCTGACCTCCCCAGAACCCACTTTGTGGCTATGGCAAGACTCCGCATTGGTTATATTTCGCTGACTCATGATCATCTCCTACTTAATTGCGAGCCCCCTTTCGAATGCCCCTTTTGCTCCCTTCCCCCCCTCTCCGACAGTAAAACACCTGCTCCTGGAGTGCCCATCCTTCGCGCTCCAGCGCGCCAAGCACCGGATAGCGTCTTTGCAGTCGTCTTTGGCCAACTCGCCTTTGAACATTGCAGACACTATTCGGTTTCTTTATACAACTAACCTATTTCGAACCATTTAACTCCCCGATTGCCATAGTGTCGTAATAGCCCCGGGCAGCTGTACACGGCACTTAAAAAAAAAACAAAAAAAAACAGACATATACTCTTTTATAAAATAATGGTATATTTAAAATTAATCACTGACACGTTTATCTAATAGCTTCAAGATTTAAGATATACTACGATCGTGAAGCTATTAGATAAACGTGTCAGCGATTAATTTTAAATATATATATGTCTTTTGATTCATTTAATTAAAGTATCGTTAGTAGACTAAAAGATTAGGCAAAGGGAGAACGATTTTTTTTCAGGAATAACGATAAATGAATTTCAAGAAGACGGAAGAGGGAAAAGAATTATTCACACTGAAGAGAAAGTTAAGTGATAGGTGGAAGAGTTGTTCAAGTCTAGGGGAAGAAGTATCATTGATGCCGGGGAGAGAAAGGTTAAAAGAGTTGTTCAAATGGGCGTATTGATTTTATACCTAAAAAAAAAAAAATCTATCCGGCTAAATTGATAAATAATTTACATTATAATAAGTTCATAAATATTTCATCTTTGCAAGTCGAATACTACACCGGCGGGAGCATTTATTATTTTAGTCACACCTATTTGTGGATTTTATTTTTACGGACCTACCTTTTTTTTTCTTTCTTTCATTATTTAGAGAAATCGGCTTTTGCACATTAATAATTTAAAAAGACTAAAACAAATCATTGCATCTTCGCACGATATTTTCGTATATACGATTGTGTAACCACTGCCTAATAATTTTGCCGCTTCTCTCACTATTTGTCCGTTTTGCCCGGCTTTAATTAACTGCTTTTCCATTATCTCAATAAAATTCTGATGCATCATGTAAGCAAACGGACAATATCGCACAACGCCCGGTTAAGGAAATATCCTTCAACTTTCGTTGTATTCCGTGCGTGTTTCAATAATCGTGCGACTGAACAAGTACGCGCTAGTCGCTCTGACAGATATGTGTCGCGGCAATATCGAATAAAAAATATCCATATACACTGGAAAGGAGAGAAAGAAAATGAACGAATAAGAAAATTGAAACGGAAATAAATAAAGATCGGACAGTTAAACGGGATAATATACGGCGAACAGATAGCGAATAAAAATAAAGGAATAAATCATCGGTGTCGACGAAAGCGGTCTTATTAAAATCTACGTAACAAGAAAATTAACGACTTGAATAATATTCGAATAATCTCTGAAAATATTCTACTAATTACGGAGCGTATAACGTGCCGGAAAGTGTGCGTCGATTTGATGGAATGTGCTTTTTAACAAATATACAAAAACGTCTAGAAAGAGTCATAAAATCGTCCTTGGAACTAACAACTGCGCGGTTAACGAGTAAATAATGAAGTAGTTGTTTTCGAAATAAATTACACCGATATCGAAAGAAAGGGTAAAATATTGCACATGTCCTAAATTAGAGGCAACTTACGGCTGGTGTGATTTTTAATCACTGTAGGCGAGAGCAATCGTTTGAACATAACAGATTTCTTTAAATGGCGCGCGCTATTATTAGATACGCGGAAGAACAATTCGAATATCGATGACAGCGATTCAAGCGAATCGCGTATATGTCTGTTCCGCTAAAAAGACACTGCGTAACAATACGCTCGAGAACAAGTAGCGACATTATTTTATAAGTCGACTTTAAGGCGGGGGATATTCTCATTAATCCTCCCGGGCCGTTTGCTTATTATAAAATGGCTCAAATAATTTGTAAACTTAAAATTGTAGAAATGTATAAAATGTGCTAACGAATGTAAAAAATCCAAAAAAAAAATCAAATCGGTATAAATTTTGCGTTTTAATTGAGTGTGCTCATTGATAGCTGATGATATAGCCCCCCCCCCCTCCGAAAAAAAGCTGTTTCTCGAGGTATTTTAATTTACTAATATAAATTTATACCGATTTTTACTTGTTAATAAGGGGAATTTATTTATTTTCTTCTTCTTCATTATTCCGCCGTGTTCGTCCGAAGTTGGGCGATCATCATGGCTACTATTGTTGATTTCGATTGTACGGCCTCTTGTAGTTCGGCTGTGGTACATCCATACCACCCCCTCATATCTGCTAGACAGGACATTTTTCTTCTAGCTGGTCTTCTCTTCCCTTCAATTTCACCCTCTCGTACTAACTATAGAAGATGGTATTTTTCCGGATGCCTAGAGATATGGCAAAAATATTCGAGTTTTCGGGCTCGTATAATTTTGAGCAGTTCGATTCCTTTGGCCATTCGATTGAGAACTTCCGAGTTCGTGACATGGTCTCTATATGAGATTTTGAGCATCCGTCGTCATAATTTCAAAAGCAGTTAATTTCTTCTCTAGGACTTTAGTGAGGATCCAACTTTGCATGCCATAGAGCAGTGTACTAGACATAGTATCTTATTAGTCTTACACGACCGTCAAATTCTTTATATTTAGGAATGTTTTATCTCGCTTGTTCGATTCTCAAGCGTATTCCGATCCGTGCCTTCGTAAAACAAAGCCCCCAGGTACTTGAATTGGTGGACGCGTTGGATAATTCGAACTTTTACTCGCAGTTTTAGCTTTTTATTTATTTTACATTTATAAATTTGAACAGACAGGTGTAAATTGAAAATGCGTTTGGTCGTATCATGTCTGAACTTCAACTATGATAAATCACTGTTTTTCCAGTTAAAAACTAAAACTTGATTGAAATTCGATGTGAAAACGAATTAGTATTATTATAAGCTGTTTCATTTTGATTTTAATAATTATGGTTCTATATTAAAAAAAAAAAAAAAAAAAAATAGTCGGCGTATTTATAATTTATTAATTGTGTTCTATGTAGTTTAAAAAGTAATTTTATTAGATAAATAGTACCGAAATTGATACACGCGTCGAACAGTTTACGAAATTACCGTAAGGAATAAAAGTCGTACGTTTGAATCTTTTTTCGAGAACTAATAGAGTTCCGTAATGTAAACAGTTTCGTACTCTCTTTTTTCATCGTAAGCCCGACTTTCTTAATCGTGACGGCGAGATCCATTTTGAAACGCTGCAATACCGCACTATGAAGTGTAAGAAAACCGGTCGAAAAAGTCCTTCGATAGGTAGGCTGAGGATCGAGCTTTATAATTATGTGCAAGACACTGAAATTGAACGTTCCAGGAATTGTGTTTGACGGGTCCGTACGGATTCGCGGTATGTGCACCGCCATCTTAGAACGCGGTCCGAATTATAAATTAATTTTCAAGCTTTTTCATTTTATTCCGGTTATCATTTGTTCGGTTTATTTGCGTCTTATTGAGCGGTACTGGGCGGTATTGGGCGGTGAGCGACTGAAATCCCGAGTTCTCCGGGTGGCTATTCGAAAGTTCACTCGTTTTAGGCGCAACGTTTCGATCGCCGCTACTCCGAGAAGTAATTTACTTTCGATTTAGTCGCTGCGAAATACGTGTCGCCAAGTAATGTTCGTTTTTTCCGGTACATTTTCGAAATCTAGTTGGTCTCCGAATAAAATATTCATTTTTATGCTCGTAGTGATTTGCTTTTTATTTCTTTTCGTTTCTCTTCGTCTAGCTCTTTTTCGAATTAATCATTTCAACAATGTGGACCTCATTCCAAATTGAAAGGGATTGTATTTAGCTCTGTTCTTTTACACACACTTACATTCATCGGTTTTGAACCGTTTTATCATCCCTGCTTCCTCTGGAGGATGTTAGTTATTACAGCATCCGAGGTTTTGATGCGGATTAATCGATGTTAATTCAGTTGTTTAAAAACATGATTTCAGCGATGGGAAACCAACCGAGTTAAAATCCGTGAATAAAAATTAAATATGTTCGCAGTAATGCGAATAATCGGGGTGAATAATTCGTTTAATTCTTCGAATTACGAGCAGACCTTAATTTTGACCACAGAACCGTATTTAATCGAATTAAACGGTTAATTTAATTGAAAATGTTTAAAATGTAAAGAGAGAAGATGAGAAAATTGAGATAACGGTTTCGAGAAAAGTTAGCTACCATAAAAGTTGCAGAATTATTAAAAATTAATATGATAAATGAGTATTTTAAAAATGTATAAGAAACATGTAGTAGTACAAGTTTCTTGTCGTTGGAGAACTTTTTAAATGATTACTCGTTTCCTATTTTATCATATTTTCGATGTATCGTTTAATCAGTCGGAGAATTTTTGTTCTATCGTTTGTTTATTTTGCAAACAATTTACTCTATCCAATACATTTTACATTTTTATCGATCGATTTAACTTTTATATATGTGTGTATACCATAAGCAAAACATTGAAACAAGCGAAAAAAAATTCCTGGTCAACTTATGGCTTCGCAATATCACCGTATACACCATCAAGACAAATCTGGAAGGAAGTAAAAGCAATAGAAGGAGATCGTCAACCTTCTCAACACCGTCGATACTCGTGATAATAACTGACCCGATTAATATTCTGACAGGAAAATCTGCATCCTCAGTTCACAAAATATAACCCCGAGTAGACCAAATTCAGTACTTTTACTCGACCAATCAAGAACCATATAACGCGACACTCTCTATGGCAGAACTAAAAAGAGATATAAAACAAGTAAAACCGTCCTCACCAGGACACGACGGTATCCACATATCTATGCTGCAGAATCTGCCGGAATGAATTTCAGCACTTAATGCTCGAAATGATAAACAAACTGTGAACATCGTCGCATCTCCGACCAAACTGGAAGATAGCGGAAACAATTCCAATCAGAAAATCTAACAAAAATTCACATCAAGTAGAGAGCTACCGACCGATCTCACTAACATCAGCGCTCGGAAAAGTATCGGAGAGAATAGTTAACAGCAGACTAACGTGGAAGTGGAATCACAAAATCGGCTATCCAGAGATACCTGTGTGCCTTCAAGCCGAGCAACAATAGACCTTTATCTACGAGAATCAATACTACAAACGTTTACCATCCAACATCATCTATTGGTGGTCTTTTTTGATTTATCTAAGGCGTTCGACACTACATTACATCAAAAAATACTGACCACCGTCTACGGTTGGGGCTTTCGGGGTCGACTACCCCTGTTTATAGCAAACTTCTCTTGTCGGATCGTTTTTTTAAGGGCAAAAAGGAAGGAAAATTATCAGAAGCATATCTCACCTGCAAAATAGAGTCCCGCTAGGCTCGATCCTCAGTCCGACTCTCTTCAATATAGCTATTAATGACATTATTGAATACGTTCAATTTCCAGTAAAAGCCGGTCTTTTGGCAGAGATGACTTGGTAGTGTTTCTTGCATGTTCCAACGTCGAACAACAAGCAGAACACATCATGCAAGAGACAATCAACAAAATCACAACAAGAGCTCAAAACAGCGCCTGGAAGTTTTCTCCGGAAGAAACAAAAGCAGTGCATTTCTGCCGAACAAGATCGCGCAACAATAACGTACGTCTCTTATACTAAACGGAGTTTGGTAGTGATTAATAAGATTCACAGTAGTGCGTTATCGCGTTCATATTTGTTGTTTAACGATTGAAAGTAATACGACTAGATAATGGAAAATAAAATAATAGAGAGATTGGACCTCATTTGGGAAGAAATCAAAGCAATAAAAACGGTATGTAATAATACTAACATTAAAATCGATACTATTAACGCGGAACTAGCGAGTCTGAAAAACGAAAATGAAATAATTAAGAAAGAGATGGAGGATATTAAAAAAGAAAACGAATGTCTACGCGAGGAAATAAATAAGATAAACCAATATTCGAGAAGGGACAACATTATAATACACGGAATAGCCTATGAGAAGGATGAGAACATCAAATCGAAGATAGTTAAAATAGCGCAGGAACTAGGCGTACAATTAAAAAAATTCGATTTGAAGGCGGTGCATCGGCTACAATCGCGGGATAATATAACAGCGGCAGTAATAGTAAAATTAAATAATAGAGAGAAAAAATCACAACTGATAATTAATTCAAAGAAGAGGAAATTATGCGGCAGTGATGTAGGACTAGAGTCATCGGCGAAAATATACGTAAGTGAAGATCTAACACAGGACACAAGAGAAAGATTACTCGCCGCGAAACAAGAACGAAAAAACGGAAACTTGGCTTTTGTGTGGGAAAGAGAAGGGAAGGTATACATAAAGACTACTATAGATGCAAGTACGATAAGAATAGATAATATGATACAGTTGAATCAAGTACTGATGAATCACACGGAAACACAGCCGACGTTAACCAACGTGGAAGCAAAAGCGGACACGCCGATACAACAACAGCAGCAACATAAGAAAACAAAACAAGCAGTTATTGATACGTTTACCGTAGCTAATTCGAATAACGCGTCGTCAATTATAACACGTTCGAATAAAAATAAATGAAATGTAAGACCAAACTCGAACTTTTGCCCAGTCACGCCTGGTCAGCGAGGGCAAACTGGACTACACCCCTCAAACAGCACTTCACAGGATAGAGTTAAAATCAAAGGTAAAAATAAAAATAATATTAAAAAGAATTTTAAAACCGATTTTAAAAATATATTTAAAAATAAAATTAGAAATACTCGTAATTATAGTTATAATAACGAAATAAAGTTAGCAAGTTTTAATGCAAGAACCCTTAAAAGTAAAGAAAATGTTATGGAAATAGAGGAAGCATTTGATAAAAAGCATTTCGACGTATTAGGGCTCTCAGAAACTAAAAGACAGGGAGAAAAAATTTTAGAATTAAAATCGGCAAAAGTTCTATGCTGGACAGGTAATAATAAAGAGCAGAAGGGAGTCGGCTTCCTCATAAGTAAAAAATGCAAAAATAACTTGATAGAATATAGAGGTTATAGTGATAGAATAGCATTAGTAAAATTTAGAGTAGACAAATTTAGTTCATTAACGATAATCCAAGTCTACGCCCCAACATCGAACTCTGATGAGATAGAAATCGAGGAATTTTATAATAAATTAAATAAAATTATATTAGGTCTAAGAATTAACATGAATAATCAGATTATTATAATGGGAGACTTCAATAGTCAAATAGGTATGAGAAGGTCGGAAGAGGAAAAAATTTTAGGCCCATATAATTTTGGAAGGAGAAACGCGAGAGGTGAGAAATTAGTGAAATTCTGTCTGGAAAATAATTTTAATATTATAAATAGTTATTTTAAGAAACGCAGAGGACGACTATGGACCTGGACCTCTCCAAACGGGAAATATAATACTCAAATAGACTACATGCTGACTAATAGCCGAGTAAATATAAAAAACTTTGAAGTAATAAATAATTTTCAATACTATTCGGACCACAGGCCAGTGAGTTGCGAATTAGTGTTCAAAGAAAGGAGAAGGTTACCTGTGCAAAAGTTAAAAAAGATGTATATATCGAAGGAAAATGAAGCTGAATATAACAGAGTATTTAAAAAGGTTCTGGAGACTAAACGAATAGAAGAATATCAATTCAATATGGAAAAACTGGATGGGTTAATTAAGGAATTAATTATAAACTCAAAGAAGGAATTAATGCATAAAAAAGTATTTGAAAAAAATGGAGGGCTCCCACAAGACATTTCGGCTAAGATAGAAGAGAGACAGAGATTGATAAATAAAATTAATAAGTCCCCAAAGGAAAGAATAGAGCTAAATTTGATGTGTAAATTAATAAAATATAAATTAAGAACCTTCAATAAAGAGAAAGAAGTGGAGATGATAAAAAAGATTTTAGAATCAACAAAGAGTACAAAAATCATAAGGAAAAATTTAGGACAAGGATTAAATTGGCATGTATGTTTAGCGAATAGAAATAACCTTAAAATATATAACAGACTAGATATAAACACCACCGCTACAAATTATTTCGGTAATCTCTACAAAAAAATAGACGATATGGAAGAAACTGACTTAATAAATGAAATACAAGAAGACGAACCAAAATTCTTAAGAGAGGAAATAGAAAAGGTAGTGGGTACCTTAAAAAGCGATAAAGCAACAGGTGCAGATGAAATTACAAACGAGCAAATAAAATACGCAGGAGGAGAAATGATAGAGCTATTAACAATTCTGTTTAACCTGATTCTAAGTAATAGGAAAATTCCTAAAAGTTGGAAAGAATCAAATATTATTTTAATTTATAAAAAAGGAAACAAAGAAAAAATGGAAAATTATAGACCAATCTGTCTAGGTTCTACCATCTCTAAAATCTTTTCAAAAGTCCTAACAAATAGAATAAAAAATATATTAGAATTCGAACAACCTCCAGAACAAGCGGGTTTCAGAAATGGTTATTCAACAATTGATTACTTACATGTTGTAAACCAATTAATCGAGAAATGTAAAGAATTCCAGATAGAGTTAAATTTATTATTTATCGACTATACTAAAGCTTTTGATTCACTAAACCATAGATTCCTATTATCAGCATTAAAGAAACAAGGAGTCCCCGAGAATTTTAGAGCAATAATCGATGATACGTATAAAGGCATGAAAGCTAGAATAATAACGGATAAAATAGGTAAATTTTTCGAAATAGGGAGAGGTATTAAACAAGGGGACCTGCTCTCCCCATTACTATTCTGTTCAGCACTAGAGGAAACGTTTAAGAAATTAGATTGGTCAAATAGGGGTATAAAAATAAACGGAAAATATCTAAATAACCTCAGATTTGCTGACGACATAATATTAATATCGGATAAAATAGATGATTTACAGAGTATGCTAAACGAACTCAACGAAGCAGGAAAAGAGGCAGGTTTAAGTATAAATTTAGAAAAAACAAAATGGGTGTCAAATGGGAGTTTGAATAAAGAAATAAGATTGGATAACAAGAGGATTGAAAGACTTGACAATATCATTTATCTAGGTCAATTAATTTCGGCGGATAATAGAACAATAAAGGAGGTGGAACGTAGAATTGTACTTACCTGGCGGAAATATTGGTGCTTAAAACATATCTTTAAAGGCCCATATAGTAATAGTCTAAAATGTGCAATACTAAACAGCTGTGTAGTACCCACCCTTACTTATGGTTGTCAGACTTGGACCTTATCTACAAATTTAGAAAATAAAATAGAAAGACTGCAGAAGGCAGTAGAGCGGTCGATGTTAGGCGTTAGACTAAAGGATAAAATTAAACATAAAGACATCAGGAATAAACTTAACAATACTAGTATTTTTAATAGAATAATAAAGAGACAAAAATGGGACTGGACGGGACATATAGCTAGGATTGGAAGCGATAAATGGACAAAGATTGTAACGGACTGGAGTCTTTATAACAAACGAAAAAGAGGAAGACAAAAATTAAGGTGGGACGATAATATTTCTAAAATGTTAGGACATAAACATTATCAAAGAGTAGCCTGGGACCGGGGTGAATGGGCACGTTTGAGGGAGGCCTTTGCCCGATATAAGGGCTAATAGTATTACTTATAATTTAAGATTATATTAGATAGAAATATACTTATGGCTAATAATAATAATAATAATAATAATAATAATAATAATAATAATAATACTAAACACTTCACCCATTCAACCCTCATCTTGTGTTCGTTATTTTGATTTCGACAGGAAATTAACTCGGAGAAATCATATAACTCGACTAACTAAATCGTGTACAACAAACCTAGATCTGCTAAAAAAACTATCGCATACATCGTACGGAGCCCCCCGTTCTTCATTAATGATGATTTACCGCTAGCAGATCCGCTCGAAATGCGACTATGGAGCCCTCCTGTTTTCCATAGCGGCCAAGACAGACCTTTCCAAACTGGATGCAATCCATAACGCCTCTCTTCGCTTAGTTGCAGGCGCGCTCAGAACATTCCCAATACCTAGCCTCTATTTACGAAGCCACAGAGTGGACTACATTGCTTCGACGTGATTATCTCCTACAGTGAACCTCCTGCTAGGCATTATTATAAATCCGGCTCTTCCGGCAGCAAACAACGCTATACGATCAATCTAGAGCCCATCAGAAACCAGATTCTTAGAATCTCGAGTAAAAAGGAGAATCACGCCGATTTACCAACGACTCAAGATTCCCTCAACGTAGATAATCAACCTGCAAAAATCTTTCCACCATGGATAAATTTACCAGCCTCATTTGACTATTCGCTGCTGCCTAATGAGCACTCTTATTCATAGTCCATAAACTACTCTCGATAGAAATAGATTATAATGCTCAAATGGCACAAGAGCAGCATAATTTGCCGGCTACGCAGTCGTAGTTGATCAAAACGTTATTCTTAGATTTTCGCTTCCGCCGCTATTAGAATTGTATGGCATCCTGCTAGCTTTGGAGGTTAAATCAAACCAACATACAATAACAATAGAAACGGACCCACTGGCAGCTTTACAGAGTATCCAACAAAAAAAATCAAACCATCCGATAGCTGACTCCATAAATATAATCCTTCATAATTCACCACCGAGGGTAACCTTCTTGTCGGTTTCGCGGTCACGCAAAGATTCCAGGAAACCTCATGGCCGATGATGCCGCCAAAGAGGCATCAAAAATGGTTCCGGTGTTTCACGAATTTACATTCCACCCGGTGATGTCAAGGAAGTGAGTAAAAACCTTTTTTGAAAATTATAACAGACAAAAAATGGGCTGAGCGACAAAATCCATCACAACTACATGCAGTCAAACCGTCAGTTCGCGATTTGAAATTTCAGCCAGAAGGTCGAAAAGTGGTGCTGTGCCGCCTACGTATCGGCCATTCCATCCTCACACATGCATATATATATATATCAGAAGCTTGCTCCACCAATATGTGACAGATGTGAAGCTCCTATCACCATCTCCCACCTTCTAACCGAATGCCCAAAGATCCCCTTATGCTCTGTAGCTTCCCTCTGCAATATCCCCTTTTGTGACTCCTATCCCCGGATTCGTCATAAGTCCAATCCCTTCTCGATCTCTTCGAAAAATCAGTGAACCCATTTTACAAAATATAATAAATTTACAGACCGCGCTCTTAGCTGCTGTACACAGCGCGGAAGAAAGAAAAAAAAGCTTACCGCGAAAGAAGCGAAATTTTTACATTTTCCAATCTTAAACGTAACATACGAGTAGTAAAGATTAATGTTTTTTACACAAAACAAAAAAAACAAACAAATACTGAACGTGTCCGATTTTTATTTTGGAAAATCAACGTATGCTCACGTAATAGGCACCGTAAATATTTGTATACAAAAAATGATATACGATGAAAATTCGCATATAAGTCTCTGTATAGACTTTGATGGAGGTCAGGTACATAATTAAGCCAGTCAGATGCGAATAGTTACGTAGCAATTGACAGCAAACAAATTAAAAAAGCTGGACGCCATCAAAATTGTGCGTTTTATAGGGCGAATAGAGTTATGAGGTATACTTTGAATCAGAAAATGTGATGATGGCGTATCAAAATTGTTATTTCGAAGAAACGGTGAAAAAATAGGTTAAAACCGAATAAAATCTTACGATTTTGGCTCTTATTGGTTATTGAAACACCGTAAAAAGCCGTAATATTTTTCGCTGTGGATTATGCTACTCGTTTTGGACAATCGAAAATGGACACAACTTTTAGATGTCAAGTAGGTTCTGCACGGCAACACATATAACAGTGTGCGCTTGCTGGCGGCGCAACGCTAGCTGAGGGAGTTGGGTTAGTTTTTGCAGTGCTGGTAAATGGCTGAACGTATTAAAATGTTGAAACGCTCGTGCACCCGGGTGGTGGTTAAGAACAGACAGAGCATGCGTACCAGCAGGAAGGGAAAATTGGATTACCTATCACTGTGGTAGAGAGTAGGTTTAGATTATTGTCTGCTAACTTTGAACCAGAAGACACGAATAAAGAACCTAATATTATAGAAGCAGGATGTTTTTGCTGCTAAAACTGGATAGTTTAGTAATACAATAGAATCTGCATGAACCGTAAAGTTTTTAGAGGCAAAAACCGGATTTTCTTCTGATGAAAAATCTGTAATTGTTCAGCATTGAAAAAAAAAAATAATAATTACGATACGTTCGATTTATGTGTATCTCTATATGAGTAATTATTGGTATCTCTTCTAACTGTTGTTTTACCTTGTAATAATAATGCTAATAATGTAAATAACCTGAACGCAATTTTATTAAATTACACCGTGATTGCGAGCAGGTTGCAACAACTGTGAAACATGTCGATAGTCATTAATAATTAATAAAACTATACCCATGTTCTGACTGGTTATTTTTATATTAGTTCATGAATTATGAGGACATTTTAGAGGGCCCAGGAATGGGGTCGGGAAAATTCTACGAAACAAGTAATTTTAAAAGGGAAGCGAGCAATTTTTTTCAAGTGATCGATAAAAACACAAATTCCAGAAATATTATTACGTATTATATACCTCTTGCAAATTTTCTGAAACAAAATTAAATTCAATAAAAATACACTGATCACGCGCTGATTTTTGTTCACTATATTTCGGACTTACGAATTTTGATTTTTTTTTTCGTTTCATTTCGGGTTTCAATTGAGAATTTATTTAATGCGTTAAATAGGAAATTTAAATTTCACGACGAGATAATTATTATTCAGATATTCACACGGTGACTTTGAATATTAGGTAAAAAACACGTCTAAAAAATTGAAAAATAGAATAAAACGAATGCATATGTGACTTTCGTATTACTCGCGCATTATTATTTTTAAATATCTGTGAAACTCCCGAATACATACTTTTATTCATCCGCAAGTTCGAAATAAATCCGAACAATCCTCGGTCACCCGGTATATATACAGGTATATATATATAGGATATTCAATACCCGTATGGAATATCGCCTACTGTTAATAAATATAAAGAATCGCTTTTTCTTAATATAGTATTATTTTTATTGAATTTCTTACGATAGAAATTTCTTTTTTGATAATGTTGTTTTTTATTACAATTCATTTTCTTGTGGGCGTTAGGCTACCGACCGAAACAAATCAAGAATTATATATATTTTAAACGGAAGATATTTTATTTCCAGACACGAGTACACCCGCAGCATTTTCGTTCTAGAGAGAGGAATCAAAAAATATTTCGGCCATAGGGAACGTTTCACCACTGCTACATTTCGAGAAGTTTTTGATTTTTCAAAATTAACTTACGATTCATTTTTAAACATTTTTTTTTTGTTCGTGAAATTTATCGAGAAAATATTAAAAATTGCATTATTAGTGTTTTCCGATAATTTCATTTCCACCGAAAATCAAAAATATTAAATGAAAGTGGGGATTTCGTTCAAATTTTACTGGTGGTGAGCTAACAACTGGAAAGTTTAGTGGCAACAAAAAAAAAAAAAGCAACTGTTTGAAGAAAGCTTGATGACGTTAATTCTCGAAATACGGTGCTAGAGGACGATCGATTATTTCTTCCTATTGAACATTCTCGTCTGTATCGTTCTATTTCGTTATCAGCAAGTTTCAATATCGGTATAACAAATTAGCTAAACCCAAATAACATTTCGACAATAAACATTACAAGCGAAATCGAGACATTCATTTAACTTTCGATATCGTATAAGGCAAATAAAAAGTCCTTAGGAATCATAAAATTTGAGCTTCATTTCGATTGCTTTATTAGACTATTGTCCCGAGCAGTATTTCTAATATTATTTAATAATAACGCTAAAACGGCAATAATTGCTCGGCGGGATATCCGGCAATTTGAAAGAGTAAGATTTAATGTGACTCTGTCGGCATCATGACCAATCGAGGACATCATATTAAGAAGGAAAGTTTTGAACATTTCGACGAGCAGTTGTAATGATTTTCTAAGATTATCTCGAAAAAAGAGAGACACGGAGAATTCCAGTAGCACTGAAAAGTTCTTAAATTACATTACGTCTACTTTACGCATTGCTTGAAAATAATTCTCGTAAAGTAATATTATAGAAATGAAGGAAAATAGTCACGAAATAAAAATATTGTAGTTGTTACATTTATTTTACACGATTCTTGTAAATAACTATCGGAAAGCACCGGCGCCGAGTACTACCAGACTTTCATCAGAGATCATTCTTTTTTTTTTTTTTTTTCTCATTAAAGATAAGTTTGGATCCCACAAGGCATACTGCCCGTCTGCGGGTGCCCAACACGTTTACCATCGTTTATTTTTTTTTAAATTTTACAATATTTCATTACAATTATACAATTAATTTTCATAATTATAGAAAGTAAGAAAAAAATGATAATAATAATAATAAAAAAAATAAAAAAGAATAAAAACAAAAAAGAACTACTTTTTTTTTTTTTTTTTTTTTTTTTTTTTTGGGCGCATCAACTATGGACCATTGCCCAGACATAATGGGAAGAAGAGACAACTAACTAGAACCTAATTCGATTGGAGACAGCTGAAATAAAGGAACCAAGGACAAGAACAACAGACTGGGAAGGAAGGGATAAGATGTAAGACGCACAGTAAGGAGTGGGAAGCCCCAGCTTTATAAGGTGAAGATAGAAAAGAGAACGCTCCGCAGAAAGAGCAGAGCACTCGAAGAAAATGTGATCAGCATCACAGACAACTGCTTCATCTGGATGCAACGGACAATGAGGAGAGGGAAGCAAAGAGAAACGATAGCGCGAAGAGGGCACAGCAGTGTGTGATTAAAGCGCAGGCGGACAATAGAGGAAATTATAAATCGTGGAAGAGAGGGAAACTCCGAGAACCATGGATGAGAAGGAAGTGTAGGTTGGATTGAAAGGTAGAAGGAACGATTGTTGGAAAAAGAAGAAGGCTACACATCCGACCAAAATCTGAAGTGAAGCTTCTTAATTAGGGGTAATAGATTAATAGCCGGGATTTTTTTAAAATAGAAGCGAAAACGAACAGCAACCTGAGCCAAAGCATTCGCCATTTCATTACCCTCGATGCCTCTGTGACCAGGAACCCACAGTAAGTCAATGTGTACAGAGTGATGGAAAGAAAGATTATAAATGAGAGATCGTATACGAAGAATGAAGAAGTCAGAAGAGGGAGGAGGGAGCGGTGAACTGATAGCCTGGAGAGCATCCATGGAGTCAGAAATGATTAGATAGTCGGAGGACGAACGATTGGACGAGATATGTATGATCGCACGATGGATAGCCATCAATTCGGCCGTAAAAATAGAACAGAAAGATGGGAGGCGAAAGGATTCGGAGAAATTGGAGTCGGGAAGAATAAAAGACGATCCGACCCGACCGGGTCCTCTAGAGCCATCAGTAAAAACAAGTGCATGAGAAGGAAAAAGACAACTGACCGTACTGCGAAATTCCTGTTTAATGACGGTCTGAGGCATAAATTTAGGAAAAATTTAGGGAGAAAATGTACTTTGGGAGGGTGTAAGAGGTCGAAATAATTGAGTGAGAAGTACGGAAGATTATTGCTGGATATAATATGGGAGGAGAAATGGCTAAGACGTTGAGAAATAGGGGCTAAGATAGGGATTTTATTAGAAACAAAACGCCAGTTCTTGGCAATGTAAATGTAAGAAGGAATAAGTTGAGACGAAGTGAAAGGTAAACGTTTGGAAAGGAATCGATAGCCCAAATAAGACCTTCAAACTGAGAGGGGAGGTATGTTAGATTCCGCGAGCATTGCTGAAATGGGAGAGGATTTGAGAGCACCGAGGCAAAGACGGAGACAGGAGTTTTGTATTATATCTAATTTGGAAAGAAGGGATCTGGAGGCACAACCATAGATAAAAGAGCAGTAATCAAACTTGGAGCGAATAATGGATGTATACAGGGAAATGAGCAGATGAGGATCACCTCCCCATTTGGTTGGAGATAAGGATTTTAGCAAGTTCAGTCTTTTAACGGCAGAACAAGAAAGGTGGTCAATATGCTCAGAGAAGGTCAGACGACTATTAAGGTAAATACCGAGATAGCAGAAGCAAATAACACGGGGAAGAGAAACTTGATTCGGGGATAGGTTGACTAATGTGGAATTGTAGGGGCGGGGAGAGTAAAAACCATAGAAGAGGATTTAGAAGGAGAAACAGAAAGGTGAATAGAAGATAGGGACTGTTCAAGTGCAAACAAAGACGAATTAAGAGTTTCGTTGGCGATTACCAAGTCATAGGAAGAGGAAAAAAGAAGAATATCATCCGCAAAGAATAAAGAGAGGGGAGTTTAAAGGAAGAGATGCTACAGCAATGGTATATATATTGAAGAGGGTGGGGCTGAGGGGGGAACCTTGCGGAAGATCGCGGAAAACACTTCTTGTAGCTCGAAGCCACGGAGAGGAAATATGGATAATGCGATTTATCATAAGATTAATAGTCAGCGAAATGAGTTTGACTGGGAGATTAATTGCGGCCATTGCGTCTTTTAGACTAGGTAGATGAACGTTATCAAAGGCTGAGGATAAGTCGATAAAAGAAGCCAGCGTGAAATGCTTATGTATGAAGGATTTATAAATGTGGGAAACAAAGGAGCTAATACAATCGGCAGGACCAATGCCTGATCGAAAGCCAAACATGTTGGAAGGAAGTAAGTTGTTATGTTCCAGCCACCAAACAAGACGTTTATTCAGCATGCCTTCAAAGAGTTTCCTGAAACATGATGCCAAAGAAGAACTACTTATCATTATACAATTGCATACTACATGTTCAACAAATACGAATGATCGATTCTCCGCCACAGTCAGTTCCCCATTTATCTAACTTAATGTCACTCATTAATGTTATCAACCAACCATTGCTTAATTAGTACTTTCCAAATTCCTATCTCTTTTTGCATTGTATCTTCTCAGATTTGTTCTAAAGTTTAATTAAAACTATTTCATCTGTATTATCGATCTTAAATATGCCTTTCGGTCGAATAAAATGTATCTCCCTATTATTCCTCGTTGTCCTGCTTCTTGTCGATGTAACTATTGATATACTTCTGATAAAAGTAGCACATCCTTGGAGACATTTCATTTCTGTCTCTCCACCAGCTAATAATACTGTTAACCTGATCTCTATATTAGCGATTATTACCTTTAAGCATTTCTTTTGCTGACTACTAATCTTTTTGATTATCGTCCTTTTTACTTCCTCCCAAATTGATATCTCATACATGATTCTAGGTAATGCTATAGCGTTATAATATACAAACAAACTACCATATGGTATTGAAAGAGCCAATTTATAAAGTGCCGATAGCATTTGTCTGATTTTATTAGATAAATTGATGACATGTTTGTTTCAAGATAATGTTCTGTCGATGATTAATCCTAAATATCAAACCTCTTCTGTCGTTTCCAGTTGTGTACACCTATAGTTCAAAGTAGGAGTCGAGCAGTTATGTAAACAATTATTGTTATAGAATATAGTAAGTTATAACAAATACAAATATAACAAACAAATTTAAGTATAAAATGATTGCTTACACTTAGAAACGTTTTCGGGTATAACTCATCATCAGCTAAAAACACAACTCACAATATATGTAATCAGAAAGAAGTTCTAAATCGCACTGAGGTCAAATAGGAAATAAAACGGCTTATACAGTTTAAATCAACAATTTAAAATCGATATATATATATATCATAATTTTTAGAACGTGATGATTTATATAGACTATAATAAATATCTAAGGATATATTAAACATTTAAATAATATAAAAATATAAATATTAAAAGAATTTTTAATGTTCTATATTAAAAAGTGAGTTATTATTATTTGGTAATTGATCGCTTAATATATTAATTTTGTGTTTACCTATGTAATAATTTTCAGCTATGTTCATGTTAAACCTTTGTTATATATGTAGCTAAGACTGGGACCGTTTTTTCTAATGAATTTAGTGTACGTTGATTTCTTATTAATTGTTCAGCCTAAGTAGATTTTTCTATTTCATTACTTTTAAATGATTTAATGTGTTCCCGGTATCTACATTTAATTTTTCTACTTGTTTGACCGATGTATGCTTTCCAAAAATCATATAATCATATATATTATTATTTCCCTTATTTATGGTGATTATTTTATTTTTTAGATTATTATTGGTTTTAAATGCCGTTTTTAATCCTTGTTTTTTAAATAAATTACTTAATTTCTATATATTGTTATTTATAAAGGTAAATGTTATCCATACATTTTTGCTATTAATATTATTTTTCTATTTATATTTCAATTTAAATTTTATTTTTTGCATTAATTTTTTTATTATTTGCTCATTGTAACCATTATTTATAGCAATTCCTTTTAATATTTTTAATCCTCATTGCGTGTTTTATTTGAATTCATAGGGGTGTTTATTAATTTGTTTACAGCGTGTATTGAATGTTTATGTTGATTAGGATGGTTTGATGTTTTGTTTATTATAGTGTCAGTGGTTGTTTGTTTCCTATGCGTGTATGTTGTACATTAATTTATCATTTGTTTTGGTCATTATGATATCTAAGAAGTTTATTTTATTGTTTTCTTCTTTTCCCATAGTATGTTGTATGTTTTTATGTATTTTATTGAAATCATTTAAAATGTTACTATCCCCGTATTACTATGGTTTTCATTAAAAATAATTAAAGTATCGTCCACATATTTAATGTATAATTTTATGTTATATTTTTAAATTAAGTTTTCCATATATATTTCTTCTAAATGTTGTAGAAATATTTCATTCAAAATACTTGATATAGAGGAACCCCCATACCTAAACCATTATTTTGAGTATATGTAACTTTATTAAAAGTAAAATAATTTTTTTCAATGACTGTTTTTATCAAGTTAAGTAGTTGGTTATTATAAATATTATTATTTGAGACTTTTTAAAAAACGGTCACAGTCTTAGCTACATATAACATGAACATAGCTGAAAATTGTTATATAGGTAAACAAAAAATTAATATATTAAGCGATCAAATACTAAATAATAATAACCCACTTTTTAATATAGAACTTTAAAAATTCTTTTAATATTTATATTTTTATATTATTTAAATGTTTAATATATCCTTAGATATTTATTATAGTCTATATAAATCATCACGTTCTAAAAATTATGATATATATATGTATATATATCGATTTTAAATTGTTGATTTAAACTATATAAGCCGTTTTATTTCCTATTTGACCTCAGTGTGATTTAGAATTTTTTTCTGATTACATACAAGTATATTGCGAGTTGTGTTTTTAGCTGATGATGAGTTATACCCGAAAACGCTTTTAAGTGTAAGCAATCATTTTATACTTAAATTTGTTTGTTATATTTGTATTTGTTATAACTTACTATATTCTATTATCAACAAGCAGAATGCTAAAAGATTCTTTATTCAATTATTGTTATGCACTGTAATCGATGATTTATAGGTAACCTGTATCTACTGGACGTCGTTACATACAAAGCCTTCGATTTTTTATTATTAATAGTTAGATGTTTACTATTCACATCCTCTTGTAAGAGTTTTTCGGTCTCATGGATGTCGCGCTGCCCGATAACGAGTGCTATATCATCCGCATAAGCAAAGACTATCGAGTTTTTAACGAATAATTTATGAAGGGAGTTGGTATAGATCAAAAATAACAACAGAGCCAAAATAGTTCCTTGTCCCACCCCTGTTGATGTAATTTCTTCTCTACTTAATTCTTTATCGATTTTTATTATGCCCTTTCTATTACACAAATAACTTTCAAACCATTCATTTTAGTTGCCTATAATACCGATACCTTTCACATTCCGCAACAATATTTGATGTTTTACCGCATCGAATGCTTTACTAATGTCTATAAAAATTATAATAAATTGTTTGCTATTTGCCAACTCCCCTTATTTATCCTATTTGTTAATACTCTTAACAAAAAGGTTGTATTGATTTTCCTTCTCTAAAACCTAATTGCTTATTACGCAGCAAACTCGTTTCTCTCCAAATAATTTCTTAGATGAAACGCAAGGTATTGTTCCGAAATTTTTGCTAAAACCGAGATTGAGAGTAATATTAGTCTATAACTGTCACAAGCACTAAGCCGTTTTTATATATCGGTCTAGTAACACCAGTTTTTAGTCCATCAGGAATCTTCCTTAATCGAACGGTTAATTATCTTTGTAAGTAGTGAGGTAAATCTATATTTATTTTTAACATCCGAAGTTCTAATATCATCCCATCCTGGGGCTTTGTGAATCGGTAATCCATTAGTGAAAAATTTCCGTTAGGAAAAAAATCGATTTTAAATGTTCATTATTAACGGAATGTAGAAGGAAATAGGCAAAAAATCGGGAAACTACTAAAACGCGAGTAAAATTTAAATAAACCAAAATAATCGGAAAGTTTTAAATTGAATTTCGGGTAATTTTTGACGTTCGAAACTGATATCTCAAAGTGTACGATTTTTAAAGCGAAAAAAAGATAGTTTTATTTATTATGCAAAATTTTAAAATTCCTAATTATGATCTTACAAATATAGTCGATGCGAATTGTGTAAATCGGCAGACGTATAAAAAAAAAAAAAAAAAAAAAATTAATCGTAAATTTTATTATCCTTTACGTCAGATCACCTCGGTGGTTATTAATCACAATTGGCGAAGATATCATATATAATTCAAAATTTTTCTGTTTCTCCGTTTTTTGTTATTGCCCATTTATTTTTTAAGCCTACAATAATCCGGAATCGCTAAATGCGAGATTAGTTCTTTCACAAATGGCATTACTGTTGCGAATGGCATGTCGCAGAAAAGGAGCAAATAGAAAGAAAAACAAAACTAATAAATGAAAACAAAGATGGACACCGAAGGCGTCGTAAAGAATTTTCTGCAGATAGATAATCCGTTCGTGGCGCCAGCCTACCGGCCAAATTAGGGCGCTTAGGGCGGAATTGATTGAAATCGACATTGTGTCGTTATATTGGTAATATTTCGTTAATTCTCAAATTAAATATATTATTCGAATATTCGCATCGGTAATGCTGATGTTGAACAAAATTTTAAAAAGTCGCAGTTTCATCGATTTTGTTTATAAAAAAATGTCACGCTCCTGTCTTACTTCGGTCCCGCAATATTGGTTTATTTGGAATGTGTCAAAGTCCGTATGTGTGCATAGTCGATGAAGGGTTCGAATGATTACGGACAGTGCCTGAGGATTTGCATGGCTGCACAGCATACTGCATTTCTGTCGTACGAATTGGAATCGAAAATAGAGACGCGACCGGTACGAGTCGCATAAATCGGACATAAACACTCAAAATTTATGAAGTTTTTTTGTTTTTTTTTTTTTTGTGTACATGCACATCAATGGAAAGATCGCTTTTATTTGTTGGGAGCGAAACTGTATTGCATTTTTTTTTTAAATGAAACTTTCGACATTGGCAAAAAGTTTAAAAAAGGCGTAAAAAATCAGATTCCTTTATTTTGAATTTAATATTATGCAAACGTAAACTACTCGAAAATCTGAAAAAAAGGAATGCTTGACCAATGTGTTCTTCCAGTCTTAACATATATGCTGGCAAAACATCGGTATTAACACAAAAAAAAAAAAAAAAGTAGAATAAAAAATGAGCGCCATTCGAGGAAAAATGAAACGGTCTATATCACTCTGGAGGATAAATGGAGAAGAAATGGTATCCGAAAAACAGCAAGGGTAACAGACGCAGTAAATATCATCAAAAAGCTATAAGTGTGAATGTTCCCGGAATTTTTTGAAATAATTTACTATCATTTATACCTCGAATTTGAACTTTTAAATATTGTAAACAATTTCTTAAATCTTCACTGAAAACCTAATCGAAAATCTATTTTACTCGAAATGTTAACTTGCCACACTTGGCCGAGATAATTTTTTATGCCGGACAACCTTGTATCGTCGCGATACATTCCGCTCCACTCGCCGCTGCCAATGTCTATTTCGATAAAGTTTAGATTAACGGTTATTATAGAAAACTAGTGAGTCCCATATATCCTTGATAAGGTATCATTGATTAAGAAAAGTTAAGCTTTCCATGGTGGAACTAAGCCTAATGGATCTAAAGAGGAAATATTAGAGTCAATTCCTTTCTACTTGGGATCCGCCTTTACTTTTTCAAATTCCCCCATTGTAAGCAATATTCAAATTCAGATCAGGTGCGCATACCTACGAGCGTCTTGGATTCGAAGCGAAGCAACTCGCGAAAACCCACGATATCTCTGTTATGTGGTAGCCAAGCGCACCTTAACCACGAAGCTGCCGCGATACCTCGGTTTATTATATAAATGAAAAATTTTGTCAGTAACTAGTTTATATCATCTCTCTTCGAGTTCATAGTTTCACAACCGATCTTTCCAGCTGCGCTATGGTGAACATACGCGTATTCAGAACTTTATCCAGTTTTAGCATTAGTGTACCACCGCAGGGATCAGAAGGCCATGCTGCCTTTGATATTATATACAGCAAACTCTTCTGTAAAATGTACCAAGTGGGGGGCTACTTTCGCTGACGATGCGGCATTACCTCTGCGTGTCACATGCGGATCCGACGATAGCAAGTAACAATCTGAAGAAGGTTCTTATAAAGGCGGAAAGCTGGTTTAAAAATTGGAAAATTCAAATTAACGAAAGCGTAAACCAGTAAACATGCAATTCGCAAATAGAAAAATCCTCAACTGCAGGATAAATAGTACGAAGTATGTGAGGACAGTCGTCGCGATAGCCTAGTTGCTAGAGCGCTCGACTTCCGTTACGGAGGTCACGGGTTCGATCCCGGGCGATGACAGAACTTCTTATTACAAAGAATTAAGATTAAAAATATTCGCTAATAATCAATCGCGTGGAAGGAAATGACAAACCACCACGTATAATATGCACGCTAGATCAGTACACAGCAGACACATACGGGGGACTGCACTTTTGTAAAACGATGTAAATCAAACAATCACAATATCAGTTGCGAATGAAGTCTTGCGTTTGTCTATACATTCGTACTGTATATAAACAATTGCTATGAACACTATATGCTTATATACCTGTACAGCTGAGATGTACGAATAGGTAGTCGCCGACGCTCAGGAATTAAGTATGGCGCTATGAAGAAGAAGACACAACCTATATCGGTACAGCTAATAGTGTACGAGTAGGTTGCGCCAACGCGCTATTTAGCGTATGGTACCTTAAGAAAAAAGATGTGAGGACAGCAGTCAAGTACTTAGGATTATGCATAGGTAGTCGCTTAACATTGAAAAGATATGAAGACATCCCCGAATTTGACCAGTCGAAAATAATCGAATTGAAGAATCAACTGAAATGCGCGATGTCGAATAAAAATTTCTTTAATATTTCCCCGGACAGCCTCTTCAATAACGACGGCGTTCATCTGAACAGAAACGAATTTTCTCGAGTATCCGACAAAAATTTTTTTGCTGGTTCTTTCTGTGGACTTCGGTCAGCTTGTGAAATGTCGTAATTTTTTTAAAAATATTCTCATATGAATTATCTAACGATCTAGGCACTGTAGTCTGCTAAAATTAAGCGCCTGACCTTTGATAATCGTTGCTTCGCTTTGTGCGCTTTAAGGTCCGGATGATAGAATTTTAATTATTTTAAAATACGTAATGTTTTCGCAACTTTGAGGTCGGGTTTTTTTCTAAAATATCGCGATATACGTCTCTGCAGTTATTAAGTAACGACGTTGATAGCAGAACAATTCCTATTCCGCGTTTGTAATATTTGACAATTTCCTGTTTAATCCACTGGTTCAGTTCTTACTGTTTCAGTCCAAAAAAAAAACAATTAAATATTGTGTAAATTTTGACTCATCCAGAAGATTATATTATCCCCAAGGTTTCTACTTTTCTGTTTTTGGCGAAAGCCGCATATTTATTTCGATACCGGCTGCACTTTACCCCCATTAGAAAAAATGTCCCAAAAATAGTATCAATTTTATGTAACGAAAAATGCCCCAATTTTATGTAACGTTTGTTATATTTTATAGGATATTTGTTATTGTTATTTAAAAAATATTACAATTTTATGTAACGAAATATGTAACGAAAAATGGTTTTATTTTATATGATAAAAGTTAAATGTTAGGATAGGATTTTTGTGATTATGTTATTTTTTTTGTGTTGATGCCAGTAAGAATTACGTTGTAAATTTTGATCATTTTGTACAAAGTATAGAGGACAAAACGAGATAGAAATGCAAGCAAGAGGGATCACACAGCCCCTTGCGAGACCATAATGGTCGAGTTATATGTGTATATATGTGTGTGTGTGTGTGTGTGTGTTATCATAAAATATATTTATTTATAAATGGTGCACTAAAGACTTGTAGAGTCAATTATTGTATATGCAATATTTGAACACTACAATAAAAACAAATAAAAAATAGTCGTTTCCATAGAATTCATAAAAATTTAGATTTTCTTCTCTTTTGTCAAAAATTGGAAAAAAATGAATTTATTCCGAATTTGAGTGCATTTAATTCAAGCAGTTATGATTTCGCCGACATTTCGGGAAGGGGTTAACCCTGGAAACTCCTCCTCTCAGATACGGCCCTGCTGACAATGATTAATAATTTTTTTTTTCTCCTTATTTACCGTACTACAAACCCTAGGTCATTTAGCAATATACTTAAGAGAGGGAGATATCGATTATATTGATTATTGAATGAGAATCGATTATTCATTAGTTCGCGTTTTTTTTATGTACTTCACGTAAATTCATGCAGAAAGAATGGTTTTAGCTATAATTAAAAAAAAAGTTACGTCGCTTTGTTCGAAAGATTTTTAACTCTGTATCCTTAAAAATTACCATTAGAAAAGTTAAAAGAATTCAAAGTATTTATATTCTTTACCCATGGTACAAAAAGCGAGTGGCCGAACGGGGGCTAGTGCTTGATAACATTTCATGTACCATTGTGAAAAACTTATTTTATATATAATATATAAAAATAATAAACAGTATAATAATATGTATTATATGGTAAGAACCTATATTATGGTTTATTTTTTTTTTTTCACATAAGAGGAGGTCACGTTTACTCTAGAACAAAAGTTGGTGTGTAATAAGCCGAATAAAGTTATTAAAGCGAAGAATACAAATAGTTATAAGACATAGGACTAGTGTGTATCGAAGAAAGAGCTGAAACTTTCTGAAAATGTAAATAAATCCATACCTGTTTATTAATATTTATAAATATAATATAAATGAACATCGCAATAACAAACGAAAATAACTATAAAGTAATTTACTTTAATAAATTAAAATAATCTAGAAACACGTTTTTTTTTTTGTTTTTTTTCGGGCAAAGCCCGTCATTTTAGTTAACAAGACAGAGTGTACACTATTTTTAGTTTTATTTAAGTACTACCCTCTGTAAGCTCATGATGGGGTGTGCTCGGTGGCAACATTTCTAAAGTAAGTTATTTTAATTAAAGTAAATTATTTTATACCTATTTTCATTTGTTATCGAATTATTTGTTTATTTTATATTTATTTCTGAAGATGATAACGAAATAGTCGATGTTTTCGACGACTGCCGGAATAATCGCGGAAAATTATTATTACAGCAAAAACTTTACAAAAAATTGATTTTTTCAAACTCGCATGCGGTGTAATTAATCAATTGAGTTGAAACTTAGAAAAAAGTCACATTTCTCCAGTTATCTAAAGAAATATGTAGTTATGGAAAGAAAAAAAAATTGCTTTAGGTATGCTTTTTTTTTTGCGTGCATTAATTAAGGCTGAAAATGCATTGAACTTCTTGGAACTTTTTGGAGTGTTAATTTCGCCGCCCCCCCCTTAAAACCGTTACATATTTTTTTACTTAATTTTTATTTTCCGCGCGCATCACACACAGCTATGCGTATAACAATTCTGCAGGCCGTTCTCGTCATATTTTATTAAAAAAATAAGAAAAGAAAACGAAAAAAAAGAAATTAGAGTACCGTTAATTCCATTTGTTTGAATACACGTTTAATAAATTTCTTCTCATTGTTAAATTATAGCTTAGCGCTTATTATTTTCTTTAAAAATAACGCTAAAAGAATCACTTATTTTAAGCTTCCGAAGTAACGTAATCCCTTAAGATTTTCTAATTGCGTTCCTAAGGTCTAATTAAATTTCAAAAGTTGTCCTAATTACAGCGGGTGATAATCCGTTCAAAATTTTTAATAACGTTTTTTTTTTTTTTTTTTTTTTTTTTTAATACGCTGGTAAAGTAATTTTTGTTGAATTTCGATTAAAACTGACCGAAATGATTAAAAATTCCGATTTTTGGGGGGTTTTTTTCTGATTAAAGTTTTTAAATTGTCCTGGAAGTTTGCCGAAATTCGAGGAAATTTCATTAGTAGAGGAGTTGTTGAACATTTCGGAAAGCGTTTTCGATAATTTCGCAGTGTTTATGCACCCTGCAACCGGTATAACATGGCTGGAGTAATTCTGGCGCGAGTGACAATGTCCGTTGCGCAGTAAGAACTGGCTAGAGAAGCAGTTCCGGTATTTCGCAAGATTAACTCGGCTGGTTTCCGCGCGACTCGACTATCGTCGATGTTTCAGCAAAAGTTAGTACAAAATGCAAGAGCTAAGCCGAATGAGGTTTGCGCAGGCTTTGCAGCTATAAGGGTGGCCGGGCTTGCGGCTGACGCAACCGCCATATCCCAGGCCGATTCTAGTCTGCTGGATGAAGACTTTAGTCCGCAAATTCTGTCTGCCAATTTCGGTTCAAATTCGTAGAAATATGTACGTTTCGCAACTCGCGTAGTGTGACACGCTTCCGTATTAATTATTACACGTGATCTAGGGATATTTTTTTTTTTTTTTTTCTCTTATATACATTTTTTTCCCTCTTCTAAGTTGTTCGTTTATTTTAATTTATTTAAATAAAACAATTATTTTTAATTAAATAATAACGGCGGTGAGGTTTTTTTTTCTTTTTAACTTCAATAATATATTAATAATAGCAGTATCGATAAAAAGTGTCTGCGAGTAGAATTAAAAATTTGCTTAAGATTTTTATTTTTGTGGTTATTTTAATTGTTTTTTTTTAAATTTTTTATATATATGTATATGTATATGTATATATATATGTATATATATATATAAATATGTATATATATATATGTACATATATATATATATATATATATATATATATATATATATATATATATGTATTGTTTTTAAATCGATAAATGAATACTCGCGGGTGATATTAATAGGTAAATGGTAAAGAAATTATTTTACCTACCAACTAAAATCTTCATCTGCTCGGTGAGTAAACATTAATTTTTAACAATTTCGTTATCTTTCAACCGGGTATATGGAATAACTGTCGAAAACGATGCCCCGAAAAAAAATAAAATAAATAAATTTGCTTGTACGTATACGGTAATAATTCCCCTCAACCAATAGCTAAGTAGACGTAGCGAGCAAAAATAATTTTTTTCAGACATTACCATATAGTAAAAGTTTACAGCTCGTTTTAAATTATATTGAAAATAAAAAATTGATTCGGAATCTTTTCTCGGAAAAATAAATAAATAAAATGAATAATGTATAACGATAAATAACAGAAGAACAGCCGCTCTCAGTGGGCTACAGAATATATATATATATATATATATACATATATCAAAATATCGTTCCATTAAACCATCTACGGAATATTCAAAAAACTTCCCCAGTTGTCGCTTATTTGTTTATTATTCGATTCGTTTTAAGGTGAGACGAGATCTTTTATAGTAATAGTCTAAAAGGGTTCTTCTATGCGTTACTGATTTCCTAGACCGTAACAGGAGAATTAAAATTTCTTAAAAATAAAAAAAAATAAAAAAATCGAATTAAAATCCGTCCAATAATTTTTGTTCGATAGTATAAGTAACGAAAACATCGATCAGTAATTAACTGGTGATCGAGCTTTGTTCAGATTTACTTCAAACTTGCAGATTAAAGTATGTGAATTTACGAGTTGCACAAACATTGAAAAATATAACAATAATACGGTACGAAAGTTAGATGTGCAAAGCTCAATTTTTCGATTATTTCCGAAGTGCATCTTTTTAGTTTGCGTACTATTTCGAAATCGCATCATGTAAAAATTACCACAAACAAAATCATTTTATCGTGAAATTTCAATCGCTTACACTTTTTAATAAACCCTTAAAATACGACGATCGCTTTAAAAATTAGTCGCCTCTCTTTAAAAATTGTTCGGTTCGCTGGACGATAAGACCTCGCGACCAAGCGATCGTTTCCAGACCCTCTAAAACTAATGCGTGAATTTTATCGAAATCATTAGAACTGTTTAGAGCCTGCTAAGCAATGTATAATAGTAGGGATCTCGGAAACGGTTCTAACGATTTCGATGAAATTCATGAATTATGAGGTAATTTTAGAGGGCCCGGGAAATGGGGTCAAGAGAATTCTACAAAACAAGTCATTTTAAGAGGGAAGCGTGCAATTTTCAAGTGATAGATAAGAACACAAATTCAAAATTAATAAGACAGAAAAATATTATTACGTATTATATACTTTTTGCAAAATTTTCAGAAACAAAATTAAATAAAATAAAAATACACTGATCACGCGCTGATTTTTGTTCACTATATTTCGGGCTTACGAATTTTGACTTTTTTTTTCGTTTCATTTCGGGATTCAATGGAGAATTTATTTACTGCGTTACATAGGAAATTTAAATTTCCCGATGAGATAATTTACATAGCGATTTTAGATATATCGTGTGAACTACAACTTGATGCAATCACTTTCATCAAATACAGAACAAATGAATCCTTTTGCGACCTGTGGAATGCAATCCCTACCACTAATCCCTTTAGAGCTATCTGCTCTTATCCCATTCCTTGGAGATCTTTTAAGAAAAGAACAGGTAGTTCTGTCTCGTCTCCGTATTGGTCATACTGCACTGACTCATAGTTCTATTATAAATAAAACAGATCCACTATTGTGTTCTCGCTGCATCCGGACACCCTTAACACTCCGACACCTATTCTTCGAATGCCCACAGTACTCCATATATCGACCTTAAAAATTTAGTATTGAAACAAGTTCTATCTGATGATTCAATTGCAGTAGAAACAGTCCTTCATTTTCTCCGAAATATAAATATGATCAACTCCATATAACATCCAATAACTACTTTCGGGTGCTTCTGGCTATAGCAGCCGTATACATGGTACCCGACAAGAAAAAAAAAACAAAAAAAAAACAACTTTCCTCTTATTTTGCATTATTGTTATATTTTGAAGAATGTTTGTGAGACTCCTGAATAGGACTTTGATTCATCTGCAAGTTCGAAATAGAGCCGAACAAGGCTCAGATCATAAGAATAATAATAATAATAATAATAATAATAATAATAATAATAATATTTTGTAATTGTAATGTTGGAACTATTACACATAAATATGTGCGTTGAAAAGTTCCGATGATTTCGTGGCAGTTAACATCTGCTAGAAATGTTTTTCAAACAATTTTTATATAAAGTTCGATTTAAAGTTACGTAGGAAGGTGACTTTGTATTTTGGAAGTGCCGGATGATGAGAGTTGAAAGTGTTTTTCTGTTTGAATGTAAATTTTTCTTCTTTCATTCGAAAATTCCTCGTGTTTCGTAGTTATACCGTTCACTGGAGCATACGAATATTATTATTTGCGACATGCGACGAAACACCAACTGTCATATTTGGAAAGCTCGTTGCTCGAGCTTACGACTACCGTTTAAAATCGAATTCGAAACAATATTATACCTCTGTAAAATGAGAGTCTTGGCTGGGGTCTCGAGTTGTCGAAGCGACCGTAATCTTCAGCGCTTGTAAGAAAATTCTGTTTTACATTTTTACTTTTTGGGGCGCATATTTTTTTATTTTATTTTTTACATTCGAACTGGAAAACCGCAGTAGGTCTAATATTAACATTTCAGTTATTGAGTAAACGGAGTTTAATAAAGCGGAAAGAAGGAACACAACTGTATCGATGCTTCTGAATGAAGATTGGAAATTGTGATTGTCAATTGTCGAAGCCGAATTTTGGAAAAACACGATAAAGTCCCGTTAAGTGTAATTTGCTGACTGGATTTTTTCACAGATTCAAAAGCCGCGCGTTATATTGAAACGCTTAGTTTGCAAAGATAAGCCCAAGTTTGGGTTTTTTTTTTTTTTGGCAGGGGGGGGGGCATCGAATATTCCACTCATTGTCATCCAAAGTTCTTAATATAGCCGGTTTTATTTTTTTCACCTTCCACAAAAAATACACCAATTTAAACGAAACAGCTTTCTTCTGTAATCCAAAAACCCGTCCTTGCTTTTTTGTTGTCGTTGAAGGAAGTAATGCAAATGAGTTCTTCTTACGCATTATTAATTATTTACTACATAAAGAGAAAGGTTATAAAATGTGGAACCGTGTTAATATAGGAGGACGCGCGATCCATTCAGAAAATAAGTTGGACTGAAAAGGTAGAATTACGAGATTTCAGAGGGTCATTCTCATTGATCTATTGTGATCAGTTTCACGTGTCGTGGACTCTGACGGGACTATTGTTGTGTATTTTATAACGTTTTATCACGGCTAAACGTGAACTAAACGTCGTTGTTTCTTTCTTAATAATGCGTATGAAGAGGAAAGGACGAAACTTGGGTGTATCGCACCTGAATCGAAACGATCATCGATGAAATGAGTAAAGAGAGGCGCCTGACCTCTAAAAAAAAAAAAAAAATACAAATCGACATCTTCTTCCTGCAACAAGGTTCTGGCCGGTGTTTCGTTAACTAATTATGTCGAAAAAGGCAATCAACACGTCGATACTACTGCAGCAGCGTCCTGAACCGCTTTAAATTTAACGTAGGAGATCTCAGACGCTGTGACAAAGCATACCTAATAAAACTGGACGCAAATCATTTCAACTTGGGAATGAAAAAACTTCTTACTCGCTATAGAGAATGTCTCGAAAGAGGCGGCGATTATGTAGAAAAATAAAAAATTGTCCGTAGATTTACAAGAAAGGACTTTGTGTTTTGACCACTTTTACACGGCATAACTAGGCCGTTAAACTTACTTTCTGAACGACGTTCCTCGTACTTATTATTAGTATTCAATAAGAACCTTTGTTTTTGTTTTTCGTAGTAACAATTGTATTATTATTATTATTTTTTTTCTTTTGAAAAATATGTATTTATAATTTTTTACATACAAAAATTTTCGTCAAGCTAAAACGCTTGTCGACGAATTATCCTATTTGACATTTTACCATCTTAAATTAACTTATACATATACATAATCGTGTAATATTTACTTAATCTATCTATTTTACTTATCAATAATTAATATCCTATTTTTATTTCCTATATTCAAAGTTTTTTTTCTTTTTTTCTAGTTTTTGTTGTTGCGCTTTGTCTTTTTAGTTTATGTTTATTATTTTTTTTATATTTTCTTCTTCCTGAAGCCATTCCTTTATTTTCCTTTTTCTTTCCCCTATTTTTTCCTTCTCTATTATTTCTTTCGGTATTTTATTCAACATCTGAGTTAAAATATATTTATCCGTTTTCTCCCCCATCTTTGTTCTTGCTAACGGCAGTTGGAACGAAAGTTTTTCCCTCAACTCGTATTCTGTGTTTATTCTCTCTCCTCCAATTCAATTTTCTTCTCTGCTGATATGTACTCCCATATCTTCAGTAATAAGTACATTCCTCTTATGCTCATTACGTTTTCTTTTTTAATTATTTCACTTTCAGTTTCTCCCTTTAAGGATTTCCTATTAATTTCAAGCATTTAATTTGCAGTTTATTTATTTTCCCCAAGTATGCTTTTCTCGCCATTTCCCATGCCTGAATTCCATATCTGATCCTCGACTCTAGTAGCGCATAATAAACTACTTTTAATGTTTCATTTATTGCATATTTCTTTAATGTATATAAAACCGGTAAAACTGCTCTTATTTTCTTTGCAATGTATTCCATATGTATGTCCCGTCTTAAGTGTTGATCTATCATTACTGTCCAAAAATGTTTATACTGCGTTACTATGTTTAACTGTTGACAGTTTTTCATTTCGCATTCGCGTCTTTCCCTCATTGAATGTACACATTCATTTGAGTGCAACAAATCAGAGCTGTCTCTCTTTTTCCGCAGTACCTTTAGTCTTTTTTACATTTATTCTTAGATTTTTATCGTGTGCCCATTTACTTATTGTTATTAGATCTTTTTGCATCCTTATTTCTGCCTGTTTAACATCTTTATGTGACGTAACTATTGCTATATCATCCGCGTACGAGACTACCTCACTGTAACTTAATTCCTTATATATAGAGACCATTCGTATATATAATAAACAGTATTGGCGCTAAGTTGCTACCCTGCGGAACTCCTACATCCATCTCCACTTTTTCACTTTGCACATTTAAGATATTTACGCATATTTTCCTCTGTGTTAAATAACTTTGAAACCATTTTTTCAAACTATTCGTTATTCCCATATCTTCTAATGTGTTTATGATATTTAAAATTTTAATCACACCACGATATCTTGCTTTTTTTCTTTTTAAATTTAGGGCGAAAACTATTTTTCTTCTACACCTCCTCAAATTTTCCCCCTGCAAAAATCTCTGTTCACTGTTTTTGGGGCACCCTCTTCCCATTTAGCATATAAATCAGAGTTTTCCAATCTGTTTTATATTTCGTTCCTTAAAAATTGATTAATGAATCTTCGCGAGAAATTGTCTCATGATAAAAGCAAACCGTTAGTAAAAAACAAGAAGGATTTAAATTCCTTCAGTTTTTTTTTTTTTGTTTTTTTTTTAATCATTTCGTAGACTAAATTGTCTTGCTAAATTTTGAAGTAAAATCACTTTAGAAACAAAATTATTTTCGGTAATTAAGGATTTTTAAAATATCATTATCATTTCGGATATAGCTTTTCACTAACCATCATCAGTAAAAATTGAACTCATTTTTTTTAATAACGATTAAAGTAAGTTATTCGAAAAGTCAGTAAAGAAATTTTAAAAACGTGATGTGTTTACTGAGAAAATAATTTTATTTCTAATAATAGCTGCTATGGAAGTTTCAAGTGTTTAAGTAAAATCTCACCTTATTGTTGGCTATGTTGTTTCGCTTTTTATTGCATTTTTCATACTTCATTTTTTAATATATATTTATATATCTATATATATATATATATATATATATCTATATATAAATTATCTTATTTTTGTTTTGTTTTAATAATACATTACACTGAAGGAATAAAAAATAATATAATAACTATTTACTAATCACAGAAAATATAAATTAAATAATAATTAAAATTACGAAAAATCGCTATTCGTTATTAGAATATAAAATAAAAAAATCGTTAATAACTTAAAAGAAGTTAGTATTTTAACCATCATATAAATTGAACCATTTTGTTATTGTGTCAATTTTTTATATTGCAACTTTAGGTCTTATTAAATTATTTAAAAAACATACATTAATTTTATTTTCTCGTAGCAGCGTTCTAAATACGAGCTAATATTCTTTAGAATTGTTTAATTCGTTCTGCATTTTCGTTCGTTCAGTTCTTGGTATGTGAACATATATATACACACACACACACACACATATATATATATATATATATATATATATATATATATATATATATAGCTTCAGTTTTTGCCGCTTACACTGTTGGTAAATATCAATTTTATTGTTTTATAAGTAGTAAAAATATTCTGGTTTTTATTTCTCTTGAAATATAGTATTATTATCAGTGGATTTGTTTTAACGTAATTTATTTTTCAAAAATAACATTTAACCAACGCGAATTGAAACTTACAAATATGAAAATAAAAAAATTACAATAGATTTACATGAATTTTTTTTGTAATCCCAACTTATTTTAAGAGAAAACAGTTTCTCCCGAAACATTTCCTACAGAATATCAGTTCGATTAGTTTTTGCCTGCGAATTAAAAAGAAAACGGTTTTTAGCGTATTCGATAATCGGCACTTAATGTGAGGTAACTTAACTCTGTTTTGCTCGGGGGAAAGTGGAATAGAACCCTTTGCACACTGAACACAATCACCGAATGAGGTATTTTTCCGAGACCCTCTATATAGACTGCGAGATTATTAGGAACGGAATTTCGAAGTAGAGAAGGTAATTCCGCGCCAAAACGATCTTCCGAAACAGCCAGCTGCGGACGATAATTTATCCATCGGAATATACTATACGACTGTTATAATTTTCATAAAGTGTTTTCGGGGTGGCTAAAAAGTATCAGCGTTGTTTTCACTGAGGGTTTATTAATTGCGCTACATGGTACACAATTCTACCACGCTGGCCCGATATTAAAATGTTTGGGAGGGGTATTGCCGCCAGCGGGTATTATCAGTTATGTGCCGTTTCGCGGTAAACGATTCCACTGGTATTGTCCTAGTGTATTGTTTACTACGTTGTGGAAATGTGTCGCATTCGTTTGTGTCTCGAAAAGACACGTGCATTTAATTTCTCATTGTTCGGGAAATCGATGTAAAGGTACGTACGTTAACGATATATTACTAGAAAAATTCTTAGCATATTTCGCCCATCTCAATTTTCACGCCGTTAGTCTAAAATTACTTTTTAAAAATTTCAAAAAATAATTTTACACAAAAAGCGTCTGAGGATGTTACCGGACTGTGCGTGTCGTCCGGCACCGACCGCAGGCGGGGTTATTACAACTTGCCGCTAATATTAATAATGGGCTGGAGTGTTGCCTTTTTCTTTACTTTTATTTTTATATCTTATAGATTTCCCGGTAATTATGAGGGGAATAAATGAATAAATGACGGGACATCGTTACAAACTGTTGTAGTTGTGTTTTCTATTATTAAAAGTGGGGAAACACAATTATACAACCGCTTTACGGGACAAAATCATAAGCGGAGACGCAAAAAAAAAAAAAAAAGAAGAAAATGTACGATGTGATGTTTAATGTTTATTTTATGTTCGGTGCAAGCGACACAGTGCATATATGTCGCCAATGTATTCTCATTTTCGTCGGAATCCGATAGGAACAACGTTCAAATGAAAAATGGGCATTTGCTTGTCAACTGAACATTTCATTTTAATTACAAAAAAAAAAAAAATGTATAAGCAATTTTGTTAATTCTCGACGGGCAGCGGTTAATTTCCTCGCTACTTACGAAAAATATAGTGAAAGTTGCTGCACACGCTTCTACTCCCATGTTCTTCAGATGAAATGCATTTTTGCCTTTTGAAAGACAACAGACAGTTCGAATTATTAATATTTAATAATAATAATAATCCGGGTAAATGAATTACATTTTGTACGACGTACCTAGTAACCGGATCGATTTGTTAATGAAAGGTAAAAAGGACAGCCCGATTTCACATCCGCTGGTACCCTTAAACGCAGAGGTACCTTTGAGAACGATGCGTTTGTATTCAAACCGCTCCATTTCTTCCGCCTGCAGTCTCTGAATACTATTCCTGTTACCGAAATTAGTGCGTCCCCTTATATTAGTTTTCAAAGAAATTTTTTGACACTCGACGGTTTAAAACGAGTGCAAACGTAAATTTAAAATAAACCGAAATCCAAAGATTATAATAACCAGAGAGACAGCTGATTTCAGCAAATCAATCGTCAAGTCCCAAAATCGTCACGAGTATGTTAAATGAGCGGATTATAAGTGTAGAAAAGTAATTATTTACCGGCACTTGTTTTTAGTATTGTTCATTAAAAATATGTATAACTTAATTTTTTCGTTTTCATATTTCGATTATTTGCGTGTAGATCGGGAAGCGGACAATGTTACCTCTAATGGCACTAACGCAATAAAAGTTCTCTCCATTTTTAAGAAATATCCGTTAAAAAAGCTGATAGTTCTGGGTAATTTCGGAGCAATAATACAACACGTATCTCTCGGCGTAACTAATATTACGCTGACCTCCTTCGTGCGAATGTAATTAACATTTCAAAAAGTTTGTCGGCGACAATATATATTTTCATATTATTTTACATCTTCAGGCATTTGCGCATTTTCTGATTTATCAGCGATTCCCGGCAGAGCTTAACTTCGCCTCTTCTTCAGATTGCGCTTGACGTAAAATTAAGTCGTAAGAAAAACTATACAGCGGAAAAATGTAATACTTTGCAATCGCGCGTTTGCCGCCAATTTCCGAGAAAGTTAATTAATCAAATAGCGAAATCTCTAAAGAAGCAGCTGAAACCGGTGTATCTAACGCATTACTTGCAACGCGCAGTCCCTAAAACTTATCCTCGCTAATATTTTAATATTCGTAAATTACGACAGTTACAGTTGTACGGAAAAACTTTGTGTCCTTGAAACCGTTAGAGGGTAAATATCCAAATCTGAGCAGATAGCGCGACAACCTTCCCCTAGATGCTTTGTACGAAATGTCTCAGTTGTCGTTTGATCTTAGTTTTAAAAAAAACAAAACATATTTCACCATGTCTGCCTTATGCGCATCACGTTACGAACCCGCGTTTCTGTGTTTACATCCAAAAGGACCGAAACTGTCGCTCGGAGCTGCCGCAAAGTACATGAAAAAGTCAATAAAACATATATGTAAGTATGTGAGTGAAATTCCGAAGTAAAAAACGTCGATGACCTACCGGATAGTGACTCCGTACGAAAAACAATGCAAAAACAGGATAAATTGATATTACAGGTGTTCGAGAGCTTGTCTATCACAGCATGAAGGGAAAGCGATTTTGCGTAAAAAGGATCTAAATGTGTCATGTGCCACTATAAGAAGACGTTTACTGGCTTATGAAGTGAAATTTCGAAGCGTAGTTCGAAGAAACCGATACTGTCCAAAATCTATCACTCATACCTGGTCTAACCACGCCAATAGACTCATCCAGCGGACCTTTAAACACCCGGTGGTAAAGGTGCATGTCTGGAGTCAACAAAGCAGGGATTTGGTAATGTGCATATCTTCACAGAAAATTTGACCGCTACCAAAATGATCAAACTATATCAGAGGGCTTTATTACTGTCTGCCGAAAAATGAAAATCGGCTACTGCATCGAAGTCGTCTTTGTACTGCATGTAAACAAGAAAATGACGTTAACGTACTGGGGATTGGCCGTCGCGGTCGCCAGATCCAAATCCATTAGAAAATTTTTGGGCGGTTCTCAAGTTGAAACTCCGAGGTTCATCTGGACCGTCAAGCAGTTATTTCAATAAATTCGATTGATATGCAGGTCTTTTCCTCATCTAGCAGAAAGTGTACATCGGAGAGGCCAGGCAATTATTAATTAATAATGGATGCGATTGAACATCTTGTTAATAATAAAGCATCACGATCTATATCATATGGTAAGTGTGTATTTCTTTTTCAAGTCATTATCCGTAATATTTTTTGAGTTTTGCCGTACACGCTCTTATGAAACAGACTGCAGTTAGGCGTCGATATATGCGCGTTGGGTTAATTTTCCGACAGTCGATGACCCGCCGAAAAAAACAAAACAACAACAAAACACAAAAAAAGAAGCCCTGTAATCGCAAAAGTAATAAAAAATGGCAACTTCAACGTAATAAAAAGTTTGCGATATTATTAAGTTATATCATATAGGCCAATAACGAATAACCCCGGGACCAGCGATAAAATATACCAATAGCAGCGTAAATTTACGAATGGAAAATGACGCTAGCCTAGTGAAAGTAATAAAAAGAGACGAAAACCGCGATACTCACCCAGATGACCGATCTTTCGCATTTCCTGTTAGAATATTCATTTTAAAATTATCGTTGTCCGCTATTTCGATCATTTATTAATTCGTTTTCGTACTTGGAATTTTCCGTTATTTACGATTTTAAATCGGGCACTTTTACCTTTTTCAAGTTCAAATCTTTATATATATATATATAATCGGCATCGTCATCAGTTGTAGTCGTACTGAACGGATTGATTCGTAAAAAGCTGTTCTTGTCTCACTAATGTTTTTACTTCCACATAGTTTCTCTACGTTGCAGGTCCTGTGTGCTATGAATTTCGGGATCTTCTTCTGGCGTCTGTTCCATACGCAATGCCTTCGATTAGAACTTTAAGCCAAGTGCACATGTCCGGGCAATTTTGCTTTTCGATCGTTGGTTTGCTGGCTCATTTAATCATGTTTCTAATCAGATCGTGTCATTTTTCTTCTCGCCGTTACACAATACTGTCGGAGAATACCTGTGCCAGGAATTTTCCTCGACTATGCAAGTCTTTAAGAGCTCTGTCGAACTCGCTTCCGATAATTTGACTGTCTACATTATTTTGTTTTTTGTTTTGTTTTTTTTTGTTTTTATTATCGCCACAAAGTTCTTTAAGTATTCTTTACAGAGCTCATCATAGTCAAACAAAATCTTACCCCTTTCTGGTTTCTTTTTGAATTATTACATTTGTATAGGGGGGTGGCACGAGAATATTTCAGATTGCCATAAGAAACTCGTCGTCGGGGGAGTAGCAATTAGCGTAGAGGCTTTCTTTTTGTTTGTAATTTTATTTTACAAAAAATACCTAGAATTCTATCAGGTTTTTTTTTTTTTTTTTTTTTTTTATTCTACAAAAACAAGTAAAATTATTTCGTTTCAAAAACATCACTCAAATGCTTAATTTTAACAGCATTCTCGGCCGGCTTCTTGAAATGTTTTGAACATTGAACTGTTCTGCTCGTTCTATGTTCTTTCAAAGTTCCGCCGGGTCCCGTGGTTTTGTCTATTGGTACGCAACTTCGACTTCATATTTCCATAAAAAAAAAGTCGCAACGTGACAAATCCGGCGATCGAGGTGGCTATGTCAGATCGACTTTGCGTGAAATTATACGGTCGCTAAAAAATATTTCTGCAGAAATTGCATGTGGTTTTTGACACGTTGGACCACCTTAGTGGAACCGAGTAGACGACAGTTTCCTTTTTCTCCGCGGTGCAGGCACAAGGAACTCTTCCGACATCTACCGATACCGTTCGCCGTTTACCGCCTTCTCTTTTGAAGTAACGACCGATTATGCTGTCAGATGTTACCCCGGAAGAGGGAAGCGGGTTTTCGTGAATGATGCGCCGATTCTTGTAGCTCCAATATTCCGGCTTATCAAAGTCACTGTGTACAGATAAAAATACACCTCGGCTGTAAACAAAACGCGGTCTAGAGGCAGTTGCGCTTATCTTCGATTTCTTGCAGTAGGCGATCGCAAAAGCTCTAATCGACTGGCGTGATTTCTTATCAGCAGTTTTTGAGGCAACGACGTTTTTCATGGATGATAGTGTAAGTCGTCGTGGAGAATTTCCGTCGTTCAGGTGCGAACTGTCAGCGTGCTTCCGGATCTTTGCGAACTTTTAGAGTTGTGGTGGCTCTGACCTTCTTCGCAGATCCTGGAGGCTTTATTTTATTAACGGTTCCTTTTTCGCGGAAGTTTCTAAATTATAGGCAAGCAGCTGCTTCGGCGGGCACTGGTTTACGCGGCTGAGTAGAAAAGCGTATACGAAAAGCGCAAACACTAGACATGTTCGATTCCTGACTTTTGAAAAACGACTTAACCGCAAACACGCGCTCTTGTCTGTTCCCCACTCACTCGCCGTTACTAAATACTGCCGTCAACTAAAACTTAATAGACTAGACTACCACCGCCTAAATTCTCGCTCTTTCCGCTTCATTTCTTCAGCTACAGTAGCGATTTGAAATACGATAGGTCCCCGTTCCGCATCTTGTGTACATGCAAATATATGTATATATACATACATACATACATATATATCAAATCAACTATATATATATCAAATCAAATATATATATATATATATATATATATATATATATGCATATTTGTACGTATGTATCATTAACTATGTTGCAACAATTTAGAGGGTAGCTTCCGCTTTACCAGTCTTCAGTTGCTCTCCTATGTTTTTACACCTTTCATCTAATTCTCCTGTGATTTTCTCATTTTCCTATTTATTTTATTTGTTAGTTACTTCTCACTTGACTGCCATTATGGAATTGATTTTTGTATTTTCTTTCCATGCGAATTAATTTACGATTTTTACGTCCGATTGTTCTCCCCCTTTAATATACTGTCTATTGCTTGGGTGTTTACATTATTCCATTATTCTTTCACTGCTTCCATCGCGGTTTACAAATACACATAGCTTTTGTTGCACAATTTTTACTTCAAACCGCCATTTTCGAGTAGTCGTCGTTGGTAATTGTGTTTATATTAAATGTAATAGACGTATGCTACGTGGTTGATATTTCGTTTAATAGAATCGCGGTATTCGAAATAATTACGAAAGAAATAACTGATAAGAAAACAACAGATAAGAAGTTAAGAAGTAAGTCGAAACGGTATTTTATATATACGTAATTCATTATACAACAATCAGCTTATATTAACGTAAATTGTACATAATGGGAAAGGGTAGAACAAAGAGACAAATAAGCCTTGACAGTGTGGAGGAAAACGAGAAAAGACGAAAAAATCAAGATACAGCGGCTGGTCCAAGTGAAGAGCAAAATCATAGTCCCGAGATAAATGATAGATTAAAGCAAATTGATAACAACATTGCGGAAATGGTACACACCATGGAATTTCTATCGCACAAATACGACGAAACAATGAAAATTAACGAAACGATAATGGCGGAATTAAAATATTTGAGAGAGCAGGTGGCAAGGCTTACGTTAGAAACGCAAAAGAAAGATGAAAAAATTTTAGAACTAACGGCCACAGTACATCAATTAGAGCAGTACGGAAGGCGTGAGAATTTTGAGCTGCATATGGGGTGTGTCACAAGTTCAAAATGAAAATCTAGAAGATGTTGTAATTAAAATATGCGCAAAAGTGAACTGCCCAATGCAAAAGGATGATATCATCGTAGCAGTACATCGGCTCCCGGCTCGAAATAAAAACTTCCCCAGTCCGATAATAGTGAAGGCACATCGAAAAATTGTCGATGATTTGATGGTAAAAAAAAAAGGCTCAGGTAATCTGGGACAAAGAGATAACAGGCAATGACAATTCCACGCTCAAAATTTTCGTGAACGAAAACTTATCACGTTACTATAGGGCCTTATTTTGGGAAACTAAACAGAAGACGAAAATATTAGATTATCAGTTCACCTGGTTAAAGAACGGAAAACTTTGGGTGCGGAAAAATTCACAAGAACGATCCTTCCAAATAAGAACTGCGCACGATCTTAATAAAATCGTATAGTAGTACTTATTATACTTGTATATACTCGTATGTATAATCGATCCTTAATGTTTTCCAGATACCTTATTAGGTTAATAATATTTAAGAATAGCATCAATTACGGTTCTCTCGTTATTATAGTTAAAATGCATAATTATTACTCTAGGTATAATGGATGTGTTATATGTGAAAAAAAAAAAAAAATGTGCGTTGTGTCGTAATACGTCACCGGTTGGGCAGGGACGTGTTGTGCAGTATGAGAGGTTTAAGAGAGGAGGTGGAAAGAGGAGGAAGTTTGCCGGTGTTGCTCTGTGGCTACACTGGTTGAGTAGAATGGCGATACGGTAGTTATATGGTAGTGATGTATGTGAAGGAGGTGATAATAATGTGACAGTGTGTGAGTGTATAATGTTGTATATATTTTCAACCAGTCGATTTAGTTACGGTAGAGGAAGAAGGAACGGGGGTAAGAAACGAAATGATGTAGATGAGAGAGAAAAGCGTGAGCGCGATCTTGCATCGAGTGCATCAGTCACGCCGGAGACGCATCTATATTTTAAGGGATTTCTGGTGGCGGTGGTATTTCGTTCTCTTTTCCCGATGTTGATATATTTCGCGTTATACTTGTCTATTGCTTACAGGGCGGCAGTCGTCTGTAATGTGTGTGTGTCAGTATACGGAATTGTGCATATCTATTTAAAATGCAGGTGTGCGAAGGAAGCGGTTTCATGTATATTTATGTGGATATATGTATATATGACGGTATATGTGTGTATATATAGATGTAAAGTAATGTATATAGACTGTTATGTGTATCTGTTAAGTACGGTGATTAACAGTGTAACGTCGATAACCATGTTCCGAATTACAATATGCGACAGCTTAATTTGTAGCGAAATATGACCAATTCACCCCCTCTATCCCGTTATTTAACTTTCCAGTAACGTTTCCTACATCCCAATTATATATATATATATGTTATTAAAAAAAAAAAAAAAAAAAAAATCCCATTAAGGTGGGAGAATACGAATTAAATAAATATTATATCCCGTTCATATGACTTCTCTAATCCAGTATCGCAGTAAACAAAGCTGTAAGAATTATAGTAGTATCAAAAAATGGACTGATAACGTGAACAGTGTACTAAATGTAAATAACACACTCCAAATTAATACGGAATTATTTCATGTGTTACACTTAAACATAAGAACTGTGAGGCGTAACTGGGATGAATTTATAACTTACATTCACAGGTCATCTTTAAGTGTAATTGTATTAACTGAAATTAATATAAGTAAGGATGAATTAAATTTATATAATATAAATGGATTCACGAATATTGGACTACAAAGACCTATTGGGTATAACGGAGGAATACTTGTGTTTATTAATAATAAGTTTAGATATCATATTCGGGAAGTTAATAATAGGCCAAATATGGACCTGGTGATGATAGATATAGATATTTGCGAAAACAACCCTTTACGACTAATTGCTATATACAGATCACCGAGCAAAAACGTAGGCGAATTTATAAACGAAACCGATTCACTTTTAAAAAAAATTAGGTAATAAAGATAATTTCCTGTTTTGTGGTGATTTTAATATCGATTTATTGCTTCATAATGCACAGGTTGAGAACTTTTTAAATGTAATTTATGGGGCAGGAGGAGTACAGTTAATAAATGGAATTACGAGAGAAGAAGAACGGATAGATAGAAGTACTCAATCATGTATAGACAACATATTTATTAAGTATAATACAAATAAAATTACCACGGGAATTATTAATTCGAAAATATCGGATCATTACATCATCTGTTGTGTGTTTAGTATCTTGAACCGGAATTGTAAAAATAATAGGAACTCTCTGAGATATGTTTTTGATGAAAAAAGGTTGCAGAATAAGATAATTAATTATAACTGGAAGGAGGTAACTACTTCCTCAACGGTGGGAAATATGTATGAGCAGATACACTCAGTTTTTAAGGGCTTTTACAAAGAATGCAAGTTGGAAGTACGGGAGAGTAAAAAGTTGACTAAATACTATCCTAAAAATGAATGGATGAGTCAAAAAATAATCAATTTTATGAAAATCAGAGATCAGTACTTTAAACTTAGTAAAGGAAATAGAACCAATATTCGATATAAAAATTTATTTAGAAAATATCGAAATATAGTTACAACAGAAATAAGGAATGCAAAACAGAAATTTTACCAAAATCAAATAGTGAAGGCAAATAATGATAGTAAAAAAGTGTGGAATGTAATTAACAATATCGTTAATAAAAAAAAACAAAACAACAATAGATGACTTCATTATAAAACATTTTTGGAATTCTGCTATAGTAGCTGATCAATTTAGTGACTACTTTATGCGTTCAGTAGAACAACATAGACACAAATGTCACATTCGGTTATTGAATACGAACTCTGATAATTTCATCTTGTCTTCCTTTTATATTCCACCTGCTAATAAATCCCAAATAGAAATAATAATTAACGATCTAAAAGTTTATAAGGCACCTGGATGGGATGAAATTAGGGTGCAAGATATTAAACATAACTCAAATATCTTTATTCCTATTTTGACTAACATGGTCAACTATTCCATAAAGGAAGCTAACACTCCAGACGGGCTTACCAAAGGTATTGTTAGACCGATATATAAAAAAGGAGTGAAAAATCAATTTGAAAATTACCGACCAATAACAATAACATCTGTAATAGCTAAAATCTTAGAACACTACATTGATAAACATTTAAGAAATTATGTGTAAAAAAACAACTTACTATATGAAAATCAACACGGTTTTAGAGGAAAAAGATCCACGATAACATTATTGAGAACGATTGTAAATAATATTAATACAGGACTATTGATGGGGAATCAGTTTTTAATTACATTTATTGACCTATCCAAAGCATTTGATTTAGTTGATCATGAATTATTGATCAAGGACCTAGAAAGTCTGGGCATTAAAAATAATCAACTTAAGTGGTTTCGAAATTATATAACAAATAGAAAAAACATGGTCAAAATTGCAGGGAATAAAAGTAATGAAAAAATTATTCAACATGGCGTAGGTCAGGGTACCGTATTGGCTCCTATGCTTTTTCTCATTTATACTAACTCGTTATGCAAGCATATTAAAAATGCGAAGGTATACGCTATCGCTGATGATATTGCTTTATTAATTGAGCAGAAAAATTTAGAGATTATGGAAAAATTATTACAAGAGGATGTAGATAATTTGAGTAAATGGGCACATGATAGAAAGTTATGTATAAATATAAACAAATCAAAAGTATTACACGTTCGGAATAATTCTAAACATACGCGACCCGCGAATTGTCCTTCACAATAACGATTGCCTTCATGAGCTTCATAAAAATATCAGTACACATCTATGTTTTTGTCCACCATTAGAGAACGTTCATGACATTAAATATCTAGGTATATATATTGATAAATCCTTGAACTGGAAAAAACACATTCAAAGTTTAAACTCGAAATTAAGACAGACAATTCCAGCTTTATATAAAATAAAGCAGGTTCTATCATATCGAACTCTACGTATATACTATAATTCAATAATAATGTCTAGAATATTATATGGAATTCAAATATGGGGTGAGGCTAAGAAAACAGAAATAAATAAAATAAGTAAAATACAGAAGAGGTGTTTGAAACTTATACTACCCTACTGGAAGAAAAACGACTCTGGATCAACATGGTGGAAGGAAAATGATGAAATGTCTCCCAAGATGTACTATTTCTATTATAGATTACTAGAATTTAATGTCAATAATATAAAATTACCATCCAGGGAAAAAATTCGGTTAACAAGAAACCAAAGTAATACATATTACATCTATCCCCGGGGGGTAAATTTACGAATTGACAACACCGATGACTCAGTGCTAATCAAATTAATAAGTACAATCCCTAATCATATACTAGAGGAAAAAAAAATTGGTGCGTGGAAAAAAGAGGTGCAAAAATGGTTGAAGGAATGGTGCAAAGACTGAAGATCCAAGTCTCTTCTGGATGATATTGATATAGACTCTACAGAGAGCGTTCATTACAACGAGGTTTTGTTTCCCGTAAAATTCGACTATTGTTTGACTTTTCTTATTTCTTGTACCTGATCTATAAGTTCAACTACCTTCAAGTTCTCCTACCACTACACTTTCGTCTTTCGTTAAAGTTAACTTTTTATTTCCTTCAGGCTACTTTTTTTTAAATATATTTATTTAAAGTCATTCGGCAGCCAGGGTCATTTGCGACGCCAAGAAGTTTACATCTTATAAGTAATAGATTATAAAACGGAAAAGAACAAAAAAAAACTGATGTACAATGTTACTATATAAGTGAGAAAAATCTAGTAAGCTTCGAAAAATTTAAAGATGTTGTTACACGCCGTTTCACTAGAATTTCGGGTACCTCCTCGAAACACGCGGATCGCTCTTGTTGATGTTTGTGGCAATTGAAAATCCCTTTACATTTTTTTGTATGTTTTATTATCATCATTTGCCCATGTTGGCAATTGGCTTGCATGAGCACTGTAATTCTGAGTTTAATCTGTATTTTTAAAATGATCACACTCAGTTGTTCATTTGGTGGTGGTTTAATATTTTACGCTTTATATCTATTTTGAATGTGATTTTGAATCGCGTCGTTTTTGTTACATCTTTTGTATAAATAAATTTATAATTTTTATTCTACAAATACTCAAGGTCTATTTCTATATTAGCCCACTTCAGCGATTTCTTACAAGTAAAAGTAACGTATTTGCTTTCGCTGATGATATTGCGTTGGTGATGGAAAATTCTGATATACAAAAAACGGAAGACTTACTGCAAAAAGATTTAAACTGTTTTGTAATTTGGGCGCATAGTCGAGGCTTTTCGATTAATACGGATAAATCCAAAATGATGTACATAAGAACATCGAGCCGTTACAGGACTTTCATTCCAAAAGTTCTAATCAAATGTCACAATTGTAGTCATGCGAATAACTCTAATTATTGTAGTGATGATTGTATGATGTTACAAAATGTGCAAAATATCAAATACTTAGGGGTAACGATTGATAATACGGTAAGTTGGAAATAGCATATATTGAAACTAATAAAAAAGTTCAGGCAATTTTTCCGGCGATTTTTAGGCCATTGTTACCTTTTAAAATTCTAAGACAATATTATAATGCTCCGATAACATCAAGGATATCTTACGCTATACAAGCATGGGGAGGAGCAAAGAAATCTGAACATAAAAAAATAAACGCTATTCATAAAAAAAGCTTAAAACTCATAGTAAAACAGGATTTCTGTCAAAGAAGGGGGGTAATCTTAATTGGTGGAAGGAAATGGAAGAATTACCGGCTAAACTGAGGGGTATTATTTAATTATTTTATATGATTATAAGCTGAATCCTCCTGACCTTAAGACTAGGAATATAGTGAAGATAACTAGAGCTTCGTCAAAAATTACATATATTAAGCCTAAAGGTATAAATAATTATATTGATAAAACAAAGGGCGCTGTACTGATTGACTTGTTAGGGAAAATTCCGACGGATATTATAAAAATAAAGAATAAAAAAAATTGCCTCTTAGAAATCAAGAATTGGCTGTCGAGCAACTACAATAACTGCAACTGAAAGAGGTGGAATATGTAATAAGTGATTCTTTTTTTTTTTTTTATTTTACATTTTTCTGGCATTGGGTTACTATACGAATTACTAGTATGTTTTTGCCTTGTTTAGTTTAGATTTTGAATTATGCTTTATGCTGTGATTTTTTTTTTTTAAATTTTTTTTTCCCCTTTATCTTTTCTCAGTTATTTATATATATATATATTTTTTTATTTTTTTTTTATTTTACATTTTTCTTGCATTGGGTTTCTATACGAATTGCTATTATGTTTTGCCTTATTATGTTTAGATTTTGAATTATGCGTTATGCTATTATTTTTAGTGGAAATTTATAATACGTTGGTTTTTACTTTGTTTTGTGACACACTTGTTAGTTAAGTGGTTAATTGTATATGATCAATTGTAACTTTATTACAAATAAACGTTGTAACTATGATCAGAACCTACAGACGGGCGATTGCCTTGTGGGTTCACCATATGTTATTTAATTAAAAAAAAAAAAAAAAAAATATCGGATTTTTATTACGGAGATACTCGATTTCATTTCAACCATTTTCCCTATTTCGGACCAACGTTCTATATCCCAAAACTAGTCTATCTATAATTGCTGGGATTACGCGTGTTGACGATTCTTCTTCTCCACCCTGGTTCGACTCCCGGAATATTCGAAGCGCCGTTACCGGTACCGAATTTATTAACTGACTTAGCACGCTATTCATTACGGAAAGTATTTTGAAGTAGTTATCCTTTGATTTTTTGTCGCAGTAGCACCCTAGTCGATTGAATATACTGACTGAGATATTTTGAACTTCAAGGAGATAATAATATTAGTTGGTTTCCTGCACCGGGGCACAGTGGTTATAATATTTCCACTAAACTCCCTCATACTCCATTCAGCAGGCCGAATTTGGGAGTCTCTAAGCTCCTTCGACAAGATTACCCGGCTTAACAGGAGCACTATCTGCACCTACGGCTTGACACCAAAAGGCTACGAAATCCGCTGATGATCGCTTTCAAGTTGCGTTTCTCGAACCATGAAGAGAAAATCAGAAAATATTTGAGTGGCGTAGAAGTTATTAATATACCACTGAAATTGTCCCGTCCATGAAGCTGAAAAATGTGAAATATAGCATAACAGCATGATGCACCTATGCCGCGCCAATCTATCTATGTATATATACATATATATTAAAAATCAAACTTTTTGGAGCTGAAGAAAAGGAGTAAAAATCATAAAATCGCTTTTTAAATAACTAATAAACACGTTACAGCCAAAAAAACTAATTACGTCGGATAATTTAAATTTCACATGAACGTTACTGTATCACGAAGATGTCAAACAAGGAGGATATTTTGAAAATGCTGACATTAAGGGGTAAAAACAGATCATAAGTTATTTCCAAAAAAAAAAAAAAACACATTAAGTATGATCCATATCAAATCGTAATTTTGCATGAAAAACCGTTAAAACGGTGAAGTGAGTGGATTTTTTAAAAATTCTCTAAATTTTAAGGGTGGAAAGGGCTGCACTCTGTTTTTGAAAAAAAAAAAAATACACAAAATCACGCCGCAGTTCAAATGAATAGTAATTGTAACGTGAAATTTCACGTGCATATAAATGATATACTAAAGATGTTAAATAGGAAAGCTTTTTTGATAATTCGTGAGTTTAAGGACTGAAAAAAAGTTTTGAAAAAAGCTGTTCTCCAAAAAATATATAAAGTGTAGTATTTTCAGTTTAAATAGGTTTACCAAACTATAATTTGGCATAAAGATACCTTTTATGGTATAGTAATGCAAAATTTTTTTTTTTTAGATCCTGTAAAGAGTAGAAAAGGGCTCCACCCTGATTTTGGCAAAAACTTGAAATTACGTTACGGCTCAAACGAGTAGTGAATTTAACGTAAAATTTTACGCGAATGCAGTTCATATTTACAAAAAAATGTTAAATGAGAAAGATTTTTTGAAAAGTCGAACATTAAAAAAGGTGAAGAAGTGTTAAAAATAGTTCTTCGAAAAATACATAAAGTGTACTCTATATTCGTAGTAAATAGGTTTACCATAGAGTCACATTTTCGTAAAAAGATTGTTTACATTATGAAGTCAATTTTTATTTTTTTTTATTTTTTCATTTAAAAATTTTAATAGTGGTGATTGCACTACGCCATTTTTAGTAAAATTTATTAGTGTAGGTTACAGCCAGAAAGAATGGTGTTCATAACGAAAAGTATTATATGAATATTACATACCGAGCTTTGTTTCGCAGTGATACCAAAAGTAGCTCAAAAGCTACAACAGTTTAAAATTCAAATAGCTAATTACTAGCGGTAGAGGAAGACAATGGTATCTCTGTCAAACCGTGCTAGCGATATAAACTACATCTCTGTTAAACAGTTTATATTATATTTCGAAAAAGTAAGTAAACTTTCATATACATATATATATATATTTGTCAGAAGATTAATTTTTTGGCACGGTTATTTGTTTATGTTAAGAAAGGAAAACGGTATCTTCATTTGATTACAAAATAGAGCTTTTTTCCTTTTGACAAAATTTAACAATATGTTCTCTTTCCGAAATCAATATTATAGCGTTTATTCTGAATTGCTGCCGGCGACTTAAAACTTAAACTGCTTTTGTCATACTAAGCTTAATCATTTTTTTGGGTAGGTATTTTGAGACACTTCGAAAATTTGCTCAATACGTCCTTTAGTGAAATACCTAAATGCGGAAAGACAGACCTGGCTGAAGGGTTAGGGGCCTTAAGAGCGATCCTTAAATGTTTAAAGATGGGAAAATTTTTTCGCAAAAAATATACTTAAGACGTTTTGGAATTTTAACATGTTAAAATTTAGTATTTGAAGAGTTAAAAAATCAAAAAGCCACATCATTTACCCCGGGGAAATAGTGCTGCCAGGTGCATGCAAAATTATGTTTTAAAAAATCGAAAAAATTTACTTGAGGCACGATGAAATTTATAGAGGATAAGATTCGTGGCTAAAAATAAATATTTACAAAAAGACAGGTCGTTTCGGTGGGACATTTTACCTGCCAGGCGATTGAGAATGTTCAACGTGAGTGTGAATGAGTAGCGCTATGGGTAGGTTAATGTTGATTCTTCTTGCACTTCTTCAAAAACATCGTCTTCTGAATTGTTTACCGGAGATATATTTTGATAAATTATACCAACAATGTCGTGTAATGTGCCTTTAGCTGAGACAGTGTCAACGAAACGATCGAAGTTGTCAATTGCTACTCCAGCACATAACCCATTTTCAGTAACAAAACCTTCAAGACACAACATGGATCGGCTGGTTGATGAAAATTTAGCCTCTGTTTGTAATTCTTCAATCGTATGGTAGCTGCAGCAATGGCCTTACCTATTTATGATCTCAACAACTTTTCGGGAACTCGTTATACTTTTTAATGTCATACCAAGTTGTAATATACATGGTTTTTTATTTTTTCCCATGTGTAACATTAAAAATGAAATCGTCAGCTAATGAGAAACATTTTCGTTCATTTTCCGTGGATTTTATACTTTTGTAGCGATACCCATACAACACAGCTGATTAAAAATCTTTTATTATTTGCGGTCTTTTGCTTTCTCCCTCCAAGAAATCCGAGGTGTGGAAATTTTCGGGTAATGGTGTTTTTTCCATGTTTAAAATTGTTTGCGGTAAAATAAGAGCAGCACTTTGGATAACGTATTTTTCTTCTACAAGAAAAAACAAGTCATCATTGACTAAATAACCTTTTGGTCCAACAATTTTTTTATTGTTCATTAAAATTTTTTTGTAACTCATCTTTATTAATTCTTTTTTTTTTCAATTTCATTTCAAAAAGTGAACATTACTGAAGACGTTGTCATACTTTTCACCTTTTGTTATTGCCATGTTCGTTATTATATCTATATAACTAAGAGTGGAATGTTTTCTGTTCCAAAATATTTTCATCAATAACAGTACAAATTTCTTTAAATGCTTCTTTATGCAATTGTAAATTTTTGTGGTAATTAGTTTCCAGTTTTTTGTCTAACCCTCGTAATGTATTTTCCTGATTTCCAACACTTCAAGACTTTTTTAAAAGTTTTTTCGTTAAACACAATAATTTTTTTATTGTCTTTTGAGCAAATTAGCGAATGATAACGAAATTAATAACAAAACTACGAAATAATAACACGTGATACTATAAATTCCAAAATGTCTCAAGTATATTTTTTGGATTTTTTAAAACATAATTTTGCAAGCACCTGGCGGCAGCACTATTTCCCCGGGGTAAATGATGTGGCTTTTTGATTTTTTAACTCTTCAAATACTAAATTTTAACATGTTAAAATTCCAAAACGTCTTAAGTATATTTTTTGCGAAAAAATTTTCCCATCTTTAAACATTTAAGGATCGCTCTTAAGGCCCCTAACCCTTCAGCCAGGTCTGTCTTTTCGCATTTAGGTATTTTACTAAAGGACGTATTGAGCAAATTTTCGAAGTGTCTCGAAATACCTACCCAAAAATGTTGATGAGCTCTCGAGCTATAAATGTATAATCTGGCAAATAAGATATACAGTGATCACAACATTAATGTATTCGGACACGCGTAAAGTTCAATAATAAACGTGAAAAAAATGATGCTCCAGTACGATTTTCGAACAATTAACTACAAAATAGGTTTGCTGTAGGTATAACCAAGAAGAATCACTTGATAAAATAATTTACAAATTATCCCATAAAAATAAAAATTGCAAAAAAAACACATAATTTAAAGGTAACAAAAATGAATTCGGACATCTATCTCATAATGTGTTGTCTTTCACGAAGATGACTCATTTATCTGATCATTTATCTGTCATCAAGTGACTCATACCTGTACGCAAAGGCTTTTACGTCATCGCTCGTCACCACCAGGTGTGCCATCTTCGCGTCAAGTACGATTAAAAGCACAATGTCATAAAAAGGTAAAAATACGATCTTCGGAATGCGAAAATTAACTAATTTTAATCGCGCAGTATCGTGAAATCGTGAAATTGTTGATTGTTAAGAAAAGTACACCGTATAGACGACATTTGTCGAAGATTCGATCTTGAACGCCAGGTTAGATTGATATTCGTCAGAAAGGACGACCACGTACATTGGTACACACCGTGCGACTAGCGATTCATCATGAAGGAAATGAAGAAAAATCATCTTACACTGCACGCGTCGAAATTAGCTTCGGAGTTTCTCCAACACTTCCCCAATTGAAAGTTCACCATCCGTCGAATCATTAAAAAAGAAGAACGGTTCCAATTCGACGAAAACCTCTCTCGTAAATGAACGTAATCGAAAAAAACGCTTAAATTTTGCTCTAATGAAAACCAACAGCGCCGCGATTTTAATTATTGGAAATAATCGGTAATATTTACGGACGAAAGTAAATCGTAATGTTTTCGCTATGGGCGGACGTTCGAAAGTGTGTGGAGGAAATCAATAGAATAATTGGAAAAACGTAATTTAAACGCTACAGTAAGGTCGGAGGCGGAAGTGCTACGGTTTAGGAGTGTTTCCTAGTCTCAGGAGTGAGAAATTTGGAATTTATCGATGGCAACATGAATAGCGAAATGTACGTTAACGTTTTAAAGAAAAATGTAAAAGCAAGCGCCGTCAATTCGGGGCTCAAAAAGTGTTTTACTTTTTATCAAGACAATGACCTTAAACATAATAAATTGTGGCGGCCTCGCAGTTGGTTGCTTTACAATTGCCCAAAAGTAATTGAAACTCCTCCACAGTCACCATACATTAATCTCTACAGAAAACTTATGGGAAATATTGGATCGAAAAGTATGTGAAAATAAAATTTCTAAAAGAAAAGATCTAACAGAGGTGTTGTTAGGCGAATAGAAACATATTTCACCGGCTACAACTGCTAAATTGTTCGAGTCGATGTCGCGAAGTATGTCTGCTGGAATAGAGTAAAAAGGTTTGTAACTCTACCAAGTATTCATTTTTTTTTTTTGTTTTTTTTTTTTTTTTTTGAAGAGTCCGATTATTTTTGTTACTTTTTTCTTCTCTTCTTCTTCTTTAATTAGCGTGCCGTGTACTGCCGCCTAGGCCAGAGGCACGGATGTTGTGTTACTTTTTTAAATAGCAATGTTTTAAATTTTTCTGAATTTTTTTTCAAGTTAAATATTTTAAAAAATGTTCGGATATTTCTCCTTAATAACAGATACGACAAACATATGTATTTAGACGTTACTTGTTCAACCATTATACTCGAATGCCATTTTTTTCCCGTTTATTATTGAATTTTACGTGTATTCGAATATTAATGTTGATCATTGTACAGTAGTTGTAAATTTACTGCATGTATTTCATATTTTCATTCCTCAAAAGTCGCGTATTATTATTTTTCAATGTTTTCATTTTTTATTCGATTACATTGAGAGATTTTATTTATTTAGAAGATCAGTGTATATCAGGAGCATTATTTTTCGATTTAAATTTTATCCGGAAAGTAATCTCGTTTTCAGAACGTATAACTGTAGATGTTTTAATTGTTTCAGATTGACTTAAAAGTTATGAGTTGGTATTGAATAGATTCTAAAATAGAGACAATACAGTGCTTATTGAATAAAAGAATAATTTCGGCGATGTAAGAAAGTATTCTGTGAATTTAACAAACATGGAACTGAAAACGTATTATCGAACGAGATTAATTTAACAATAAATACTTCTCAAGAGTTATACGGTGCAAACAATTTAGAAATATCGTTTTTCGCTCGACATTTAGGAATATAAAAAAAAGTCTTTAATATGCACTTTTTTTTTTTTAAAAAAGAACCAATCGTTTTTTTTCTTTCTTATAGCGATTGCTTACTTTAATTAGTTAAGGGGGAAAAGTAGCTCGCTTGAATAAATACGTATAATTATATAATCGAAGCGTCTGTATTTTAAGGATTTTTTAGAATTTTTCGACGTATTTAAATGTACTAGCGCAATCCGGCCTTTTAAAAATGTTTGTCCATCTATTTTTGTTTATTCGTCTGGGTAACCAATCTGAATGTTAATTAGGAGATTGCAGCATTTGCGAAAGATGTTGAACTTTAATTTCTTTCTAGAGAGCTGTAAAAGGGTTGTGTGATGATCTGCATTAAACAAAATCCCTAAGGTATTGTAACAGCAACTAAGCGCGGAAAGTATGATTCATAATCTTCTTTAAAAGCAATTTTGAACATGTGTGTTGATACGAAATAAGCGAGCAATGATGATTTTTATTGAACATCGCGAAGATAAATGGATCTATTAAAATTCATGCAGCGACCGTTTATACAACACTTACCGGTGTCGTGAAAAACATTTCTCGTTATTTTCTCACCGGCATTTAGAGAAGCGAAAAAAAAGTAATCTCGTATATGAAAGTTTCGCGAGCAATGTCGCGCATTCATGGAACGAACGGCGGCAACTTTAAAAGCAATGTTCAACCGGATCTAGCTTGGTTTTCTTCTTTTTTTTTACGTTCTGCTTCACCTTTATCTCTCAAAATCGCTCACAGTGACGAGCCCGATTCTTTTCTACTGACAAGTGACGCTATATTTATGCGGCTGTGTACTTACTGTTTTCGAAAGCACTGTACCAGTATTTCGTCAAGAAGATAATAAATATTCACCATAACTTTTTTAAATATCCCATTATTGTATAATTTTATTTATATTCTTGGAAAGTTCTTGATGGAAATATATAGGTAAAATATTTTAAATTTAATTCAAAATTATAAGCGTATTAAGCGTACTGTATAGAATGTCTGGGCATTATTGAACGGTTTGTATGACACATATTGATGGTAATATAATACATGCATCAGCTTCAAAAAGGAGAAACGAGAAAATTTTTCTCCCCAGAAAAGAAGCGGATGCAAAAGGTAAAGAAACAGCAAGTTTTCTGTTAGAATTGAAAAGAATGGGAAAGTAAGAGGAAGAAAAAACATGTTTTGCTAAAAAATTTTATTTAGATTTTCTACAGTTCATTTTTCCTATACGCTACATATTCAACGATAATTTTAAATTTGTCTCGAGTATAATTCTGCTGTCAAAAGTTACCACTAGTAGCCACGATAATGTAATTTTCAATAAAATACTACTCTAAAACTATGTGGTACCCTGGTCCCACCTTGCCTCCTCTTGATTCGCTCTTCTTATTTATGTACGAGTATATACATGTATATATATATATATATATATACATGTATATACATATATATATATATACATATATATATATATATATATATATATATATATATATATATATATATATAAATACCACACGGGAATCCGCTAAAAATGCTCTAGAACAGGCAGCGTACCCTACCACAAAAAGAAAGCGTGGATGAGTGACGAAGCGTGGAAATCAATAAATAAAAGGAAAGCATTAAAGATTAAGGGTTGGAAATGTGAAGAAAACTTCAAGGAATATCATGACACAGACAAACAGGTAATGATAAAAACAAATTTTTAAACAACATGTGCAAAGATATTGAAGAACACAAAAATAACAACCAAACTAGAGATATGTTTCGGAAAATAAGACAAATAACGAGGCATTTCACCCCATGCTAAGCGATAGTAAGAAATGAAGAGGGAAAAACACAGACCGATGGAAGAAAAATAGCATCCAGATGATGAGAATACCGAAGAAAACTAATGGAAGCAAAACACGAAGAAAGGAGTACGTCACAGATGCAAATAACAGTGAAGGAACCGCCGATTTTGAAAGAAGAGATTAGTCGAGCTTTACAGAAACTATGGACCCACAAAGCGACAGCAGAAGATCAGATTGTGGCAGAGAGTGATGTAGCAGTGGAAGTCTTATATGAATATGCCAGAGAATATGGGATACAAATATCCGGCCAAGCGACTGGACACGATCTGTCTATATACCAATTCATAAAAAAGCAGAAGGGGCCTATGCGAAAACTATAGAACAATAGCACTAAAATAATGCTGCATGGATACTGTTCAACATTTATAGTGAGTGGATAATGCGAAGAATGGGAAGATGGCATAGAAAACCAAATAATAACCAGCGATATGCGGATGATACTGTAATTATCGTTTCATCGGAACAAAAACTGATTTGCCTTCTCGAAAAACTGGAAAATGCAAGTAAAGAATATGACTTACTAATAAATAAAAGAAAAGCTAAAATAATGATCATAGATAGCCAACAGCCAAACACATAGTTCACGAAGGCTAGGCGGCCTGCAAGTGCTCGATAGATTCATATACTTGGGGGAAAGCTGATTACGAAAGATGGTGGATCAACTGAAGAAATTAAACGCCGAATAGCGATAGCAAAGCTATCATTAGCATAGCTAACGAAAGTATGGAAGAGCCACGACATAACGATCAAAAGTACGTCTCATTAATACACTTCTCGGTTTTCCTATACGCGTCCGAATGCTGGACCCTAAAGAAGAGTGATATTAAGCGCATTAACGCATTTGAAATGCACTGTTGGGGGCATATCCCATGGACTGCGAAAATAAATAACTTTTCGATACTACAAGAAGTCAGTGTGGAGCACGGGTTGCAGCATGTTGTACAGAGACGGATAGCGCGATCGTCTTTACACACATTATCGGACAGGGTGGACTCGAATTTTTTTTGTAAAATAAAAAGAAAATAAATATTGAAAAGAAGTGAAATACGTATTAAATGTATAGTCGACAATGATTTGTCAATGGCCTAGAACAAGTGCTCAATATGTTGACCGTTTTGCTGTACCACTAACTCAGCTCTTCGCGTAGCGTTGTGTTTACGGTCCGTTACAAAAGTCCTGGTGTTGGTTGGACGTCGTCAAACGCTGCGACGATCCACTGTATGCAGTCGTCTCGTGTTTTAGTTGGTATACGATACACTTTATCCCCAATACAACCCTCCAAGAAAAAATCCAGAGGAGTTTTATCGGGAGACCTTGCTGGCCGTCCAGTCGGTCCGAGGCGCCCTATCCACCTGTCCGGGAATACTTTATCCAAATGCCTTCTCACAACCCTTTTATAGTGAGCCGATGCTCCGTGTTGTTTTGAAACAGCATATCTAATGAACATTAAGGCTACGTTGTGATGAAATGCACATATACCGCTGATTTGAAAAAATGCGACGAATTGGGTTGATTTTTACTTACAATTAGTTGACTATATACTTAGGACTACATTTAATACGTATTTTATTTCTTTTCAATATTTATTTTATTTGTATTTCAAAACATATTGAATCATAAAAAAAATATTTATATTTTTATTACAATGAATTAATTTAATTAAAATTATAATTAATTAATTGTTCGCCCAAATGATTTTTCCCTCAGGACTTTTTTGTTCATTTTGACGAGCTTTATAGCGTAAAATAAATTTCCCGAGTTAGTTTCAGAATACTGTGTATGTACACACACGTATAAACATATAAGACACCCTAGATGGTGGCCTTCTATAATTCTGATAGAATGGATTACATTTTTCGTAAAATGAAATGATCGTGGTTGTCCAAATGGTTTCTCGTCAGGCTAAAAAAAATCAAAAAAAAACCAAAAAAAAAACGAACATATTGTAACCATAATAAAAAGAAATTATAAAAGTTACAGGATTTTCACATTACAGCTAGCGTAAAAATTGCACGGTCGTTATCCATGTTATCTAGTTTATTTTCTACGTCAGTAAATCATTTTAGGTCTAGAAATGTTGCCGATGATTATGAATGTAAATGTGTGCTTTACTGATTATGCCTATATTACGTTGATAGCAATAAGAAATGCTGTTGCTATTGTTTAAAAATTACGTTTTTCGGTTGCGTTTTTGCATTGTACAGCTGCGTTATAAGAGTTGTCATGGAATTTCTCGCGTAAATCGTAAATTAAATTTTGTCGATTCAGAAATTTTTTCATTTCTTCTTACGGAGAATGGCAAATTTAAACGGATTTTTCCATAAGAATCACAGAAGGGTATCATCTGGCCGTCTGGAGACTACGAGGTAGTCCGAACGAATGGGCTATATATCATAATATATAAATGTATTATTATATATTTTTCGATTTTTTCTTCTCTTTCGCAAAATATACAAAACTTTCTGATTGAAAACTTCGTCATTAAACGTTTAATTGAGTCTTTCATTGCTAAAATTGTTTTTAAGCAAAATATGAGTTTTCCGAGACGATAGCGCACCGAAAAAGTGCTGTCTCTCACTTTTACATTAAAAATAAATCATTAGTTTTATTAGCAGTTTAAATGTCCGATTTTCTAGATCTTTTTGTTGTAATTCAAAAAAAAGAAAAGAAAAAAGAAAAAATAATTAATTTAAAGAAACGAGATCAGTTCAATTAAAAAATTTACGAAACTGATGGAAAAACTGTTTGATGCCGAATTTGATAATAAAAAATTTGTTCCGTCATTCGCACAAACTTTTGCTTATTTATATATATTAAAAGTTTTCCCTATCGCAGAAATCAGGCGAAGCTGAATAGAATTTGCACTGTATTCGTTGGCGATATTGTAAAAATTTTCGATGGAAATTATTCCGCCAAGATTCAGAGACCAATAGAATTTCGTTTCACCAGAATTTAAGCAGCTCTCTTCAATGCCTCAGATTTTTGTAAACCGTGCAAATTTAATAATCAAAAATTCTATTGGTTTTTTTTTTTTTTTTTATTGTGTAAAACGTTTTCCCTATTTTCCAATTATATTCAATAACCTATAGAGCAATCTTCGAACGTTCAACTATACAGCAACTTTGCCGGAAGCGTTCACTTAGTGGAACCCTTTGTGAAGCGATTGCACTGGTGAACTACTGAAATCATCAACGCTAACTGACTGGAACGGATTTCTGAAAACTATAAAACCAATATCCACTTCCATTTCGCGACAACCCTTAAACACGATGATTGTTTTGTTGGACCAGACGGATTTCAAATCTTTCTTCTCCAAGCAAGCTCTAGAGAATCGTTTCTGAATCTATATGACATCACTTTGACCCTGACCGTCCCCTGCTCGGCGCGACAGATAGCAGAAGATATACCAGAGCAGATGAAAAATTCGTTACCATTGTTTAACTATCGTCCGATTTTTCTCACGTCGGTTTTTCGTAAAGTATTAATAAAAAAAAAAAAAAAAAATGTATCAGTTGATCGACTGAATTCTATAATCGGAGGAAACCCGTTTCGCAGTCAATGCGGATTTCGATCGGATAGATCGACCGCGGTTCAATTTTTTTTCACATCGAACGCAGTTGTTCGAGACTCGTTCTCTCGGAGAAATCACGTTTTCACTGTTTCCTTCAAATTCGTTTCGGTGTTTCCGTTTTGCTGACAATAGTACAATTTTCGCGTATGAACTGCATCGGTGCTGCAGCAAGACAATCGACCGATTAGATTTGCGATTAGAAGTGGGGGATCAGCTGTTTTCCAACAAATTCCGGAACACACACAACCTCAGTAGTCTGGACACACATAACTTTGGTTAATCAGACTACGCAAACCGGTGTGAAATGTTTTCGTTTATTCTGTTTGTTTTTTTTTTTTGTTTTTTTTTTTTTTTTTTTGGTAAGTAATAAACTTGTACGCGGTTTTGAAACATGTCTTAATTTAGGATCATATTTCACTCACGTGGATTTATCGCACTGCTCGGTAAAGTCAGAAATAAAGTACGGCATCGCAGCATGTAATGTGGCTGATGAATATCACTTGCACGCTAGTTAAATTAAATTCACCAATCCATCAGAGCTTTATCAGTCAAAATAGGAATCCCCCTGTGAACTCAACACCCGGTTTATACGAAATTTTCTCTTCCTTCTCCAACATTTATTCCTTTTCCTTTTTCTTTAGCTGCGCAAATCGTCCGTTCGAAATATTATTTCCGAACTGAACATAGTTGTACACCGGCACATTTTCTTGCCAGCAACGAACTCTATTTGGCTTCTTTCCGCCCTCGATTTGTCCATTACGTAGATATTATTCTAAAAAACTCAATGCAAATAACATTTTCCACTTTATACAGCTGGAGATCTTACACATATGCACACAACTGTTGCTCATATTTTTATATTTATATGTGTTCTTTTTCTTCTTCTTTCTCTCCTCAACCTAATGGTTGGTGGGTACTATCTATTCGTACATCTCAGCTGTACAGACATGGGCATAGTGTTCATAGCAATTGTTATATGCAACGCAGGTGTACACAATACGGAAGACTACATTCGGACCCGATAGTAATCGTTTGATTTATCGATGTACGAATACAGTCCTATTTATATGTCTGCTGTGTACTGACCTAGCGCGCATATAATGTTGTACGTGGTGGTTTGCCATTTCCTTCCACGTGATTATTAGCGATTATTTATTTATTTAATTCTTGTAATAAGTTTGTTGTCGCCCGGGATCGAGCCCGTGACCTCCATAACGGAAGTCAAGCGCTCTAGCAACTAGGCTATCGCGACGACATATATTTATATGTGATGAAAATAATTTTGCCGCCTTTTTTAATGGATTTACAAATATTTCTTAACGGTCGTAATTTTCTAAATTAATTGCCCCGGTCGGTCGGTACGCCGCCTATTAATGATTTTTTCAACTTCTCCTTTTATTTTTTCGCTATTTGTCTCGTATACATGATATTAAAATACTCCAACGCCCGGAACTAGTTTTGGTTTTCGAAATTTGTGAAATTTGAATATGTTAATTTGCGCGATAAGGACAAATGCGAGAAAATAAAAACAGAAGTCGACGGAATTACTCAATGTGAACACGATGTACACAGCAGATGGACATTTGAACGCATTTCATGACCAGTTTTATGGAACTCCACTTCCGTTTCCATAAGAGGCAACTGTGGCCGTTGAAGAGTTAATTTTGATTCTCACTCGATGATGTATTTGTGCTATGTGTACTACTGATGGGGTTTTAATTAGCAAACTAGTACAGTGGAAGCTTTTTAATCCGGCACGTTTATCGTGCCGAATTAGCGATTGTGGCGGATTATCGGACGTCAATAATTTTAACAGGATGGTAAAAATGCAGACATTAAAACATGTATTTTACGTACCTGTGAGGGTAATAAGTGTCCGACAAAGTACATTCATACATTAAAAAAAAACAAAAAAAAAACAATAAAACAATACACCGCACAAAAGAAAAATTAATATATGTGTACATGAGCGTTATTGTTTAAAAAAGTCTCTGATATCACGTTGCTTCCGAGATTCTGATTTCTTCTTCAAAAAGTTGTTACGGATTATTCTAAATTTATTTCAGAGTTCTGTAGACATGTACCTTTTGCTGGATTCGGAAAATTTTATAAATGCACGCAATGAATCAGAAGCCTGTTTCGATGAGACTTTAGCTTCATCCGCCATGGCTCCTTCGTCCGATTCCACCTCCTGAACCTGAGTTTCTTGTGGGTTATCAAAACTTTGTATAATCTGTTTGTCACTCAGTTCTTCGACCACTGGCACACTTTTGTCGATTTCAATTCCACCTATAACTTCCTCACGAGGTACACCTCTTAAAGGGTTGTTTGGCACAGCGTCTACCAAACCTAGTGCCATATTTCGACCATCACCGGTGATTTTTTTTTTTTTTTTTTTTTTTTTTTATGGTCCGGCTTTAGTTAATTATCATGCCATTTGGCCACATTTTGATTTGATTTTGATCTGCATCTTCATTATTAGGCTAAAGTTTGCGCCAGGACCGCTACAGAGTCACTTCTTTCACTAGATTCTAAGCTAAGTCAGTTGTGAAAATTGCATCTTTAACATTAAACTGTTTTTGAAAGTCTGTTACATCAGAGATAGCGTCCAAAAGACCTTATACAAATGATCTTTTGTAGAAAAACTTGAAATTTTGAACCTTGATCCATCGACTGAATATAGGACGTGACATTGTCACGGTAGGCAAACTGCAAAAATATTCCCAGAAACCAAATCAGAAGCAGGCGGATGAACGGTACAGTTGTCTAACAGCAAAAGTGTTCCACTGTCTTTTGGCATTCCACATTTCTTAAAGTTTTCTTTCACATCAGGGATAAAAAGGATGGAAAACCCAGTCCTTGAACAAATCTGCTAAGATTCATGCATTGCTCTGCGTGTTGTAATGTATAGGAAAGTTAACAATTAAATTACGAGACTGTATTTTGACTGACTAATAATAACTAGGATTAGATACGGAATCAAAATTTGGGTAGAGGAAAAATTAAGGAAAATTAGCAAATTTCGTTACCGAATTGGACAAGTGCGAATCTTGTAACAAATTCTACTTTGTGGGACAATAATAAAGAAATGTCGCCAAAAATGTTTTTTTATTACAGTAAACCTTTAAGGTATAAAACAGAAAAAATAAGATTACCGACAAGGGAAATATGGGACTAGGAACTATGACAATTTATGTTTTATAATAAAATTGATAATGTTGAAGAGGAAGTTATAAGTGTCATTTACTAGGTAACTTACCAAAGGAATTAAGAGACGAATGTAATTTGAATATATGGAAAGACAAAATAAAAATATGGTTGATTGCGTGGTGCAAAGAATGAGAAATGGCTATCATAGGAAAGGAACAGCGATAAGACGGGTAATTGATTGAAAGAGTAAATAATTATAAATGATATAATAAAAAAAAAACAAACTAATGTTTGGTGCTCATGTTCTAGCTGCATTACTTATGGCTTATGTGAAGAGATTGTGGTATGATGTGCGATGGGTATAAATGTATTGATTTAAAAATTAGACGTAGAATAGTAAAAATAGAAGTTAAGTTGAATTAAGTAATTATATATAAGACGAATAAGATGTATTAGACTTAAGATGTATATGATGAATAAACGATATAATTATGTTGGGAACCCACAGACGGGCAATTGCCTTGTGGGGCCCGCAAATTATTAAAAAAAAAAAAAAATAAATAAAAAATAAAAAAGCTCTGGGTTTTTTATGCTTACCAACCACAACAGGTGTCAGCTGATGGTCGCCAGAAGCATTTGCACACAACAAAACAGTCGACCGGTCTTTATTTAAATCCCTTAGCAGATTTTTCATCCGCACCTGCCAGAGTAGATGTTGATAAACAACGCCATAGAAGGCTGGTTTCATCCGCATTATAAACTTGACAACGGGTTAATTCCCCCCACTGAGAAACAAGGCTGCTGAGCGTGTACTCTTCGGCGACATTTTCATCGGCTGATCTGCTCTCTTCAGCCACATCCAGCTTCTGTATTCCGTGTCGAATCTTAAATTTCCGAAAAACACACACGCACTTTCAATATTCAGATCGCGGTGAAACTTTTTTTGCTTTTTCGATGATCATAGGCTCAGTCACTGGTTTTCCCTCTGATCGTTTTGCACTAAACCAAGCGTATAAGGCACAATCGAGAATTTCATCTTTAGGTTTCTTCGATGTGTGTCTTGATTCTATATTCTTCGCTGTAACAGCTTGAGCAGCGAACTTCTTAAGTCCATCTTTTTGGTTTTTATATTGTAAATCGTTGATGAATCAATATTGAAATCGTGCATTATGATGTTTTTTTGTTTTCACCTTTTTTGAGGCGAGTAATTATCTCTAGTTTTTGCTGTATTATGAGAGTCATGTGTTTACTAGCTTTATTAACATTTCAAGAACTCGTGCTGGGCTTTGAGAACATTGCGCTAACGTGATTTGTACCTTAGAATACAAGAAATACTGTACTGAAATGAACACTGATAACTAATTAAATTAGTTAGTTATGATAAACACTGATAACTGATTACTGATAGTTAGTTATGATAAACACTGATAACTGATTACTGATAGTTAGTTATGATAAACACTGATAACTGACTACTGCTAGTTAGTTATGATAAACACTGATAATTGATTACTGATGGTTAGTTACAATAAACACTGATAACTGATTACTGATAGTTAGTTACGATAAACACTGATAACTGATTACTGATGGTTAGTTACGATAAACGTTGAACGAGTTAAAACTGCGGGAATAAGAGTCCTTAACATTACCTTGTAAACAAGGACGAACTGATAAGCCACCTGTCCGGTACAGCCGGTGTAGTGTGGGACGTCGAATCCACCCGAAAATACCTGAACACGAGCGGCTCCAGCAGTGCCGGATTACAGAATGTGCCGAACCGTACAATGCCGGACTAAAGAGCTTCTACTGTATGGAAACATTTTTCAGAAATAAACGAATAAAATAAAATAAAGAAAAAAAGGGAAAAGAGAGAATGTCATCGCTTACTTTCAGCCAAAATAATGTCTATGAAAGATTTCAATTTTTTTTTTTTTTCATTTTTCTATAATTTTTTGTATTTTATACTTGAAGGAGAAAGGGGTTTTTTCTTTCGTTTTTTTTTTTCGTAATTTTATTCAAAGTTTCATCCGTCTGATATGAACGCTATCGCCTGGTTTCGTAAAAGTAAGTGACCGTAAAAATGACGATGAACATGGAAAAATTATATTTCGAGAGAATGTTAAAATCCCGCCGCTGACAATTGCAGTAATCTCTTAAGATATTTCGGGAATACGGATAGAACCTGTGCAAACAGGAAATTAGTGATTGAATCGGAAAGTCCTTTAAAATTTGTTGTCTTTTTTTCCGAAAATCAGTTGGCCATCAGAGGAACTTGGTTCGAATGCTGGTGACACATTTTGAAAATACGCATAATTCTCGTTATTGGCCGTGGTTGACGAATGCACGTATGTTTCGCGTATCGTTTTACTGATTGATTTTAGACGTTACGATGCAAATAGCGAAAGGATACAATTTTCGGCAGTTGGTGTTTTCGAATAGTTCATTTCTAATCAACAATTTCCTCATTACGAACGGTAAAAATTCCATACTTCGTAAGAGGATAGGCACCGACGTAAAATCACAGTAGCCGCTGTTCGTCGATCTAACTTATGTGAAACATTTCATAGCGAAGTGTCCAAAAGTTATTCTTTTCAACAAGCGCAGGGCGGAGTTTCTAACTATCTTCTATACATACTATTCTCAAACTGCCATACAAAAACTGTACATTTGCGAAGAGACACGATCGTGTATTGTTCTACAATACTGTAGAGAAAATATTTCATAAATAACTTTACAAAATTTGTAGCCGGATAGTTAGTAGATACTGCGCTGGAATGTAGGTTCGAATATATCTTTTTGATTACATTTTAAAAACGAATATTACACCACACAAATGGCCCAGACTAGTCGGCAAAATCCCAGCTAACTGCAAAAAGTTATTACAGTCGCGTTGTAAGTTTGATTTGGCGATGGCTACTTTATAGCCGAAAACTAAAGATTAACAACGAAAAAAATACTAATCCCCCCCCCCAGGCCTAAACATATCGCCCTCTATAAAACGACAACTAACACACCCTCTGGAATGGACACGGAAAACGCTGGGAAAAAGCGATCCTCGGCCCGTCAAAAATGTATCACTTCGGTATGGCGATTCGAAATTAGTTTGTTGCCATGCGTTTATTTTGTTGATGTGCAAAGTGAGAGTCATATTTCCTTTGTCTGGGAACTGTTGTTGTCGCTAACATAAAACTGCTACGAAAATAAGGGGTCGACTTATAGGCGCGTTTCTTGCGCGAGACATCTCGCGGTGTAACCGCTGAGGAGACGTCAACGAACTAGTAGCCTCGTTCGTGAGACTAATTCAGCGACGTAATACAGAGGAAAAAGTCTTACAATAAGCATCGTTCAATCTAGAGTGGTTGGAAATTGTTTTCGTCCTCTAGCGTCTAGTGCTTGAACTTTTTTCTGTAACTTTACATTGCTAGAATTAGCGGAGTAGGATAATTTGGACGTGGACTAATTATTATCCGCGTTGTTGTTATAAATCTAAACGGTATAAGAGAGTACTAGAATTTCGTAAAACATTCGCCATTGCTCGGAACAGATCGCACCTGCTCGGCTGTTGTTTCCCATCCATTAAACCGGCCGACGCGCCTTTGTAATTGAAACTGAACAATTAAATAAGATGAAGTACTTTTTTATTCTTTCATTTGGATTTTAATTTTACTGTAAAACATTACGTAAAGTGTCCCGAATAAAAAAAGAATTATACCGCTACGAATGCGTCCGAAACATTTCTATCGTTCTACAATTATTATCCGCGATCTAAATAATTCCATGAAATCATCTCGGTACTACTTTTTTTATAGATAAAGAAAAGTGGGGTTTTACGAATTCTTTTTTAAATTAATTTTTCCGCGTTTAAAAAAAATCGAAAAACGATTAATTTTTTAATGTTCATTATAATTCGTCACATCTATATTTCGATTTAATTTCATCGCTATCATTTATTAAAAATTGACCAAAAAGATAAAATAAATAAATAAATAGACGTTAAAAAACATAAATCGAATTTAACTCAAACTTCTAAAAACCATTTTAACTGGATTATCACCGAAATTCCAATTTAAATGTAAATTATTTAAGAAAATTTTTAAACTATACAAACTACGTAGATCGATTAAAAACCGATAAAAGGAATTTAAAAATAAAGTGTCTTTACAAATTATTAAAAAAATTAATTTATTTCATTATAGGTGCGCAAAACTACGATGGCGAGTTCTGTAATTAGCGAATTGAATGAAACTCGCGAATAGTATACGTTAAAAGATACTTCTCTAATTTACTCTGAACGCGAGCTGTATAAAAGAGCAATTAGTTTTCAAAAAAATAACAGCTTGAAATTTGGTTTCTTATTTTTAGAAACATTTTGCGTTATTTTTGGTTCTTCGCAGATCAATTTGGAGATAAAATCCGAAAAGGAGTCTGTTTATATCCGCTATACCAGAACGGAAAGAGGGAGGTAATTATTGATTTGCCGGTGGTATACATTCTAGCTGTGCAAAATTTCGTAAACGAAAAATAGAGAAAGTTAGATGCCAGTTCAAAGTTAAATGTAAACTTAAATCGGAACGTAATCCGCTAACCGGTCGAATAACTGTTTCTAGCAAATGCTGTTAGAGAGACATTATTGATCCGGAAGTTATTAAAATTACAAATAGGTCGCAGACTCGCAAATTTGAAGAAGAATTAAAGATGTCGTTTGTAGGCCGAATGAAATCTAGAAAGAACACTGCTTAGATAATAAATGGACAACAGCGTACCGTTTGCGAAAACTTTACTTTCTTGGTAGTTATCTTGGGCATGATGCGAATGTGAATAGGAACGCCTTTGAAAAAAACTACAAACTTCTTAGAATTCTACGGAAGAGGAGGGTAGACGCAAGAACTTCCACCGGAGAAAGTAAATTAAAAAGGTCGTTTTTAAAAATTTTTGGCCAGTAACAAGAAGTTCCGCTGGTTAAACGGCCTCGAAAGAATTGTCGCCTCCAGCCGAGGAATGATATTAATTAAAAAATGAATAGATTTGGCACGAAAACGTCATTCCTCAAAACAAAGCCGACGACACATCCAACTGCTCAACTTAGTCATGAATATTATCAGTGAAATGTTGGGTTCCCTTAAAAATCACATACCAGTGTAGACTAAAAATCATAAATGCGGTATGAAATAATAATGTACTGCTCAACTTCTAATCGGTTGTAAACTTTTTTTAAAATAAATAATGAAAAGAAACATCTTCTGACAGAACTCATCATCATCTTAATTACTATTTTGTATCTGTTAGTACGAAAAATTAAATTAAATAGTCGCTAATTCACGTGACAGGCAATGACGAACAAAAATACACGCTAGTTAGTACGTAGCAGACGGGAGACTATAGCTCATAACGCGACATAGGTCAAACATTTACAATCATTTCCGAATGTAGTCTTGCGCATGTACACTAGCGTTGCAGATAACAACTGCACCTAGTAAATTAGTACAGCTGAATTGTACGAATAGGTCGCCCACCAATCGAATGGTTGAGAAGATAATGCTCGCCTTGACCTGAGAGCATTTCTTTGATATTTAGATTAAAAAAATGTATAGCCCATTCGAAAAATTTTGTAACATTTTCATAAAAATTGTACCGAATAAAATAATCAAAAATTGCACTTAAATAAATTAAAAGACGTAAATTTTGTATACAAATACCATGGTAAAAATAAAATTCGGAAACAACCGCGCCAAGTACATTCCTTGCAGCAAAAAATTTTGATTTCGCATGGTTTCTATCTTTTTTTAACGGGAGCCGTGTGTATAGATGAATATTTAAAAATTGGAACTGTTTTGGTCATCTTCCTGCCCCGGAATAAGAAATCCTAGATCCACTCTCGAATCCCACGGTATAAGATTTAATACAGCACAAGAGGAAATATAATGTTCATCATATGAAAAATTTATCAGCACTGAAATAAAAACAAAACAACTACTAATTACGCGCCCTTAAACTAATAAAATTCATCGAAATTTCTTAAAACAAAAACACTGCAAACAAATGTTTTCGAGCGAAGCCTACCTAACAGATACAAAACAACATAAAAAAAAAAAAACAAAAACAAAAACAAAAACAAAAACGTGTTTTGTTCTTTCGTATTTGTTAACGTTACTAACCTGAAGAACCCGGCGATTTCCCCCTCCGGATTGCTAAGTATAGCAAAAAAAAATCAATTTGAAAATTGGAAATCTTTGTATGGCCTTTACAAATCCGCGGTCCTTGATATCTACCTATTCAACCATCTCCACCCTCATACCCTTGGTTCCTAGATTTTCCACACCCTCGTCGTTCTACTATATCTTCTCTTTGTCGCCTTCGCTTTGGTCACAGCCGTCTCTCTTTATCGGTTTGCTATTATTTCCCTTCGTCTCTGTCCCCTATGCGTAGATAACACATTCGATTGCGATGCCGATCACATTTTCTTCGAGTGTGCATCTTTATCCTTTGAAAGTTTTGTTCTGTACTCAGATCTACTATCCCTTAATATCCTCACACCGTACTGTGCATCCTTTATTCTCGCCTTTCCCTCACTCTCAGTTCTGTCTGCTCTTGCTAAATTTTTGTCTTTAATCCGCGACCGTATAAACATTTAAGTAAGTCCTTCATCCTCTTCTTATTTTAATATTCTGATTCATCCACCGCCCTTACCTAGTGCATTGCGGGTCTCTTTGTTCAGATGGTGGCCATAGTGGTACTAGGTCAAGGTGGGTGTGTATCTTCCTGGGTCAGTATGAACTCTGCGCTATCGTTTAGCGATCATGCTGGTCTCCTCCGATGTAGAGTTGCTTTCTTTCTTCTCCTTAATATTTCGTAAGCTTGTCCGTCTGTAGCTGCCATTTGAATGATGGATAAATAATCACTTTGCTTTTCTGGACGAGAATTGTGAGCACTGCTTTGCAGTCGCGGCCGTAGTGCGAAATAGCGATTTTTTGTTTCTTTTCATCGGGCACTGTGGGCATTGCTTTGCAGTTGCGGCTATATTGTTTTGATGAGGATCTTTTTTCTTTGCGGATTTCATAATTTTATTTATTTTCATAAATATTACGGATTTATATATCATATTTAATTATGACAAAAACCTTTAAGTACGTCTATCTACGGAGTATTGTTAAAAGTAATAAATTTAACATCTAAAATAAATGCCGAGTATATGGTGAGGAGGAAAATTTGTTGTTGTGTAGGCCGTCCTGTTGTCGGTGAGAAATGATTTTGTCGTCCGAATCGACGTTAAAGAAGATGTGCGTAAAAAGGTCAAGAAAAATACGAACCGAAAGATTATATGGAGTTAGTTTGGATTCAGGAGTTAGATTCTCTGCTCATCTAGTTCAGAGTTGGCACTTGGCTTCCAGAAACAGTTCAACCGCTACCTGCAGCGACGAAGAGATGGCGGATTATCTCGGCCATCGATCACTTGTTTTTTGTTAATCAGCACTTTTTTTTTATTTATTTATTTGTTTTATTTTTATTTTCACATTGCAGTTGTCCCAGAACTTTTGCAAAAACACTTCTCGCTCTGAGATCAACTGGATTTCGCTTAATATGTATTTTACAATATTATATTATTTCGAATGTATGACCAATTGGAAATATACTTGTCCCCATAAATTTTAAATATCTACATGAGTGTTGTATGAAATTAACCATAATGATTATACTAAGCGGCATTCCAAGATTCCCAAGAGGTGTTGCTCTAAACTATGATCTTCGAACGTCTTTTGCGGTAAATTATTTTATAGGTAGAACTCCGATCTTCAACATAGTCTATATTAATTTTAAATTATATAACCACCGGTTCTTGTTATAAAAGATTAATTCTAAACTGTTTAAATTAATGTATAAATAAAACTTTCGTATATTGCGACTAGAATACATGTAGACAGAATTTTCTACCAGAAACAATAATGGAGTTTTATTGATTTAAACAAAAAATTGTTTTCATGGTTGTTAATCTGCATATTGATTTTCTCCAAAACCACGTTAAAACAATTCATATTTGACTATGAAATTTCGAACCAGATTGTATGTTCATTATCGAAGAGACAACTCACTCCCTGATGGTGAATAGGTGAATCTGTTTTAGGGTTAAATATGAGTGACATGGGGATAATAATAGAGTTAATGGAACTAACTGGCTGGTTATTCTAATCGACGTTTTAATTAGGCTTGATAGTGCTAAAGATAAACACAGAAAGGTGTCATCTTATGAAACAGGTTACTTCGCGATACTGAATTTTACTGAAAACTCGTATGTATTTCAGTTGTACGACTGTTATACAGTGATACCAGAGGAAAACTTAATATTCACCATTTGGCTGCAGATATGTACTCCTAAAAATACCATCTTTACGCATGTTCACATATTTATACACATCCATATTATATATATATATATATATATATATTCAATGTGTTAAATGGTCAATAGTAAAAATATCGGAATCACCTGAAGATTACTAAATGAGGTGACACTGGGTTTTTTTTTTTTCTTTAATTTTTTAATAGCTAAATTGCACTTAGCTGATGATAGTTATTTAGCAGTTATATACAGCGATAGGTGCTAAAAATGAAGTTTTATTAGAACTTTTATCTTAGACTAGATCCATCGATTTGATTCTATTAAGTCGCCGAACTTCTGGTGAATTGTCCAGCAACCTAATTGCCATATTGTCCGGGATACTTCTCTGCGTCTTCGAATATTACTTCTTGAACAAACTTTATTCTGAGGTCTTTGCGAAGCGTTAAGTTGTTAATGTACTACGGAGCGTTTACAACCATCCGGAGGATTTTGTTCTGAATCCGTTGTATGATCGCTTTGTTTATAGTACCATACTCAGCTTCTGAGCGTCGGCGACTACCGATTCGTACATCTCAGCTGTACAGATATAGGTAGTGTACTAGGCAATTATTATATGCAACGCATGTATGATCGCTATGTTACTATTTTTAGAATAGCCCCATAGCGAGCAGTCGTAACGCCAAACTAGCTTTAAAATCTGGTTATAAACTATAATAGTAGTTTATTTTCAGCAGATAATTCCGACTTTCTGTTTAGTATATTGAGAATTTGAAATTCCCAAAGCGCGATTTACAAGTTGTTCATCACTCACGGAATTTTAACATTATATTCTTTAACCAGTGCCCAACTCTTTAACAGAAAGTAAAATAATTTTAAGTTAATATATTCGTATTAATCACTCGAAATTATTTACATCAAAATTTGAAAAATAAAATAGTTAAAAAAACGACTTCAGATTTTTTCTTAAATGATTTTTAAGAAAAGTGAACGAAAAATAAAAAATAATTAATACTGTTAAGTATACCTTAAAAGAGAGGATTCTTAAACAACATTCATACTTTAATTAGATTCTCGGTATAATCGTAACAATAATGAAATACCGTATTAAATATTTCCGATGTTTCCAGTACATGGCTTATAGAAAACGAGGGATGATGTTGTTGCACTCATTTTATTATGGATTTTTAATTGTCGGAATTTTTTATTTAACGCATGGAGACTTTAATTACGGAATTAACGTTGCTTAAAAATGATCATAATATCCCCAATAATAAGTAAATAGATGAATGTCCAAAAATTGCAGTTACTAACTGTTATAATTATGTTAACACCGAATTTTATTCACTATATTCACATAAGTGTAACAATTAATTATTTATAAATAAACATTAATTTCGCTAACAACATCTAAAAAACTTTACGAACATTTTTTGGACATTCATTTATTTACTTATTATTGGCAGTTTACAAGTAGTTTACGGAAGAAAAATACTTATAATACATAATATCCCCCCCCCCCCCATTTAAGGGTATATTTTACAGTATAGCATATGTATCATCTCTCATCGATTAATTATTTTTTAATTTTTAGTATATTTTTATTATATTTTCCGAGTGAAACTTGAAGAATTTTATTTTTTTAAATTATTTTGTCATTATTTTTTTTTTTTTTTATAACTAATGCGATAATAAACGTAGCTAGAACTATTAATTCAACATAAGAGGCGAACTTTTGTTAATTATAAACGATTTCTGTTAAAACTAGTAAGCCTAAACAGCTGATAGATAACTCTGGAATGAATTATTGAATTAATAAGTAAACGAACGAATGACGAACAAACAAACAAAAACTATATGTAGGCCAGTTAAAGTATAAAACCATTTGACAGAATAATAATCTGGTTCTTGGCATTCACAGACACAATTATACACACGTGCGCATATATATATATATATATATATATATATATATACGCACATTTACATGCACGCACACACTGCTGAATGACTCGGAAATCTGGATCTTAGCTTAAATGTAAATGTAAAATAACCATTTTAGCCCTTTTTCTAATTAATATCGCATTTTACCATGTGTGCTTGCCTGTGGCATCGTTAACATCATATTCGGTTAATTGTTTTTTAAAAATAATCATTTGCTACCATCATCATTTAAAAAAAAAAAAAAAAAAAAAAATTTGTTTTTCTACCTGCGTAACAGCGGAATTCCTTGTTATGACCTGTGGCTGTTAATTAAGGTGGGGTCTTTTCATCTTCGTCTTTAGCTACTTCGAAAAACCAGTTACCGATTTCGTTTTAATATGCTCACATTGATTTCTTGGAATTTGCTGCGTCGAAATGAAAAGTTTTATTTGTTTCTGCTGAGTGCCAGAAGTCAGACCGGAGTAAATCATTTAAAATCGATCTTCTGATAGATTGCTTTTTTGTTTTTTTCTGAAGATACGATACAGCTACGCAAGTCGAAGATTAATTTTCATTTCGGTGAAATATATATAATTCTTTAAATTTTGGTAATGGTAAATTATTGTTTTCGTGAAGAAAGAAACGTTGTCGAAGATTTTAAAAAAGAGAAAAGGACGGTTAAAATTGCTGTAAAAACGATGGTAGAGGAACTAGGCTATAAAAAGTAATTAATGATAATAACCGACGCATAGCCGCTCCTGCAGAATCGACGTACTGGCCTATATGCATGCGAATAGGTTACCAGATGTTCCGGATTTTGTTATTACAAAAAGCTTGCTGTAAAATGCTTGCGCACCTAAATTCAGAGACCATGCTTCAGTGTTATCGCAAGTCTTGGTACAAAACCAATACTTACGAAAACATTCACAAAGACTGATAAATACAAAGACCACCGCTGTACTTGATATGCACAGCGGATGTACCTGTTTTAACAAGAACGGTAATAGCGCAATGTTTACAGATAACACATATACGCTGGGCACGCATGAACATCCAGTTTGTGCATCGGTATTAATTCAAGAACATCTGAAAAAAATTCAGGATCGGGCGCTCAAATGGAAAATAGAAATAAATCATCACAAAAGTCAACAGGGGTGTTAAATCGTACTAGTTGTCCTCGCTTACATTCAAAATGGACAAACGCTGATTGACACAGTCAGTTATTCAGGAATGGTTCTCGATTATCGTCTTACATGAAGAGCTCACACAGCTCATTTTATACGAAAAATGATTTACACAATCGAAGCGTTAGACGGTATTTTTAATAGAAAATCCAAGGTCACCTTGCAAACTGCAAAAGGCTCGTTTACATGACGATCGCAGCCCCAATTTGAAGACATGGCCTCGAAGTTTATGGAACATCCGTAGTGAGTAATATCAAATGTTCGAAAAAAATATGAAGATAAATGGTTGACGCTCCGTCTTATGTGTCGAATAGTCATGCCGATGTGCACGTTCCATACGTTATAGAAATTCATAAGGATCAATAAGCCAAGTTTTTTGATAAATTAGCGCTCACAGCGGTAATATATGAGCCAGATATTTCTTCGGGGATGTTCACTTTGAAGCTTAAGGAGAAAACGATGCAGAGATGCGTTGAAAAACGAATGCCTAAAGAACTCATCTACCTTCGATGGCACGTGTGATGCAAACCACGTACTATTTGAATGTTCCTTTATTTCTACAGAACGCGCGATCCTTTATTCCAATTTGCTTAGCCTTGGCCTCCCTACACCTTACAGTGCCCTCTATATTCTCACTTTTCCATCTCCTTCTGTTGTTCCCTTGTTATTCGCCTTCATTTCCTCTGTCTTTAATCGTTTCTTGATATAACTTGTCGCTCCATATGTCCTTCTATTCTTTTAATATTTTGTGCTGGGTAAATGTCCTGTGCTGGCGTGCCCATTTAAAAAAAAAAAAAATAAATAAAAAAACTCATACAACAGCATATATGTATGTCGTCATATAGCACTAGATTATAGAGTATTATAGAGTACCATGCAATGTTTTGACGCTAAATCGTTTTACACGATTTTATTCAGTCGCCATTACTGAAGCAACTTTATAACGATTTTTTTATGTAGCTTATAATTGTTTTTCTATTAAATTAAGTCACCATTTACTTCCAACATATAGGTTAAGATTACTATTGTTTCTTTTGAAGTGTTATCTTTAACCCTTCCTCTTATTATTCGCATATATTGTTTATCTCTTCGGATAAGACATAAACCAAGCGTATTTTGTTAGTTGTCTCCGATGAAACGGGTGAAGAGACAATATTTAATACAAATGAAAAATGAGTATAGAACGAAGAGTAGATATTTCGACAAATCATACGAAATTTGCTGATAACGTTGTTCTATTTAAACGAATAAGTTAGCAGTAAATTCGAGATTTTTCGATTATAATAACACAGGGTGTGGAATGTGAAACTTTTTACAAATTAAAGTCATCGAAAGATCAGATAATGTTTGAAAAATTCCAGTTTTTCCCTCCACGCATGAACATTACTGGAACGACGTTTATTTCTAGGATAGATCGGGAATTGGTACAAATTCGGCGAACAATTTAAGCACGACCTTAAATGGTAAAATTTCAAACTAGAAGCAGAAATTAAAAATGTGACCTTTGCCGATTTCAACAAGATTCATCGAAAGATTTTTCATCGATGCGCGGTAGATAAATCACACGGGTTTCGAGACTTGTCTTGTTTCGGACCCAAGTCGCTTCCAGATTTACCTAGCCTAAAATAACCGGATACAAAATCCGTGAAAGTAAAGGTGGCCGCGAGGAAAGAACCGGTTCGGATAACTTTCATCAGATTCATTCTTAGTACGTTGTGAACTTTAACTTCACAACCTTCGTCACCCTTTCAAAGATATGGAATTCACTTTATGTAGCGATATTTTTTGACGATGTTCCAGCTAGAGAAATATTCTTTAGCAAGGTCTAATTTCACGAACATCGTTCGATCTGCATTGTCTCTTGTCAAGGATGCGCTTAATTTGGAGACGAAACCGAAAAATCCCATGCACGGTCGCACATACGATTGTGCCAGGCTAGCGACTGCGTTAATAACGGAATGTTAGCGGTCGAAAGCTAAGACAGTGACGTGTGCTTGCGGAGGAAGCGCATCCGTGATGTGTGTGCCAAGTAACATCGATTCCGATTCGAGGGAAGATTGTAGAAAAATCCGCCGCGAAAATCAGTCAAGGTAGCTAGAGCCTTTGTTACTTTGTCACGCCACACATTGCGTTAGTCGTCGTTCGTCAATTATCGTTGCATAAGTCATCTATCTAGTCGTTACGTTACCGTTTTTATGTGTAATTTAAGTACCACGCCGTGAAAACCGTTTGTCTTTTTTCTTTTTTTTTTTTTTGGTAGGGGGGGGGATTTGTTGTAAAATTTGTAATTTTTTTTATTCTTATTTTCCGGTAGTATGTATGCGCGTTTGATTCGCCGTTTAATCAAAGGTGTTTTTTAATGTTTTTCTTCTTGATTTTTTTTTTATCCGATGGTTTTGTTTACGAAAAAGCTTAATGATCCGCAGTAGGGAGCTTATTCGATTGTGACATTGCACAGGGCGGCCATCCAACCGGGAATAAGCCGGGGATTTTCTCGTAAAACCGGGGAAAACAGTAAAAATAGCCAAAAACGCGATATTTCTAATAAGAAAAAATCATTTAATACGAAAAATTAATGCATTTTTTACCGTAATTTACTCAAAACAAAATTACTTAGCTTTTTTGTTCATATGATGCTGAGGGCGGTCAAATATTATCAATAGTATCAAAAAAAAAAAATTCCATTCTCGATGTAAATAATTTACCGAAATTTGCTTTTAGAAAATTCAATGTATTTATTACAAAATACACAGAAAGCGCTTCTTCTGCGTATTTCGTAATAGATAAATTGAATTTTCTAAACGCCGGTTTTCCGTGAATTATTTACATCACGATGTTAATCACTGCGAAAGTTCAAACATATCTTAATGTAAACATTTCATTTCATTTTTGTTTTTGTACAATTTTAGTAATCGGGAGAATTTGGACCGGGAAACTAAAGGAGGATTTGACTAGCAAAGCCGGGAATTTAAAAATTATATTTGAGTTGTTACTCTGGTGCCCTTCCATCATTTTTGTGTTTTCGCATCGAAAATATCGGTTTATCGCAACTTCTATTTTAAATCAAAATCGACTTTGATTTTCTGTGGAGACAGTTTACAATTTCAAATTTTATTCCGGCTTTTAAGTGAGAATATTCGGCAAAATCAAAAGAGGATTATATAAATAAAAAATTATAACGGTATCGGATTCCGAAGATTCGTAACAGAGAGAGAGAGAGAGAGAGAGAGAGGAAGTAAATATGAAGAGACCTGCAAACATTCGGTAAAAAAATAAAATAAAATAAAATAATAGCCTCGTCAATTATGGTCTTAGGACCGGTGTGATGTAAAAAAAAAAAAAAAGTTTTCAGAAAAATATTTACAGAAAAAAAAAAAAATTGCAAACTGAAAAAGATATTCACAAAATTGAAAGCGAATTTTCGCCTTGTACATACAATATTTTTTAAGTCAAAAAAAAAAAAAAAAATCACGGTGAATTTGTTAAGAACAACTAAAATGGGAGTGTAAAAACGCGTAGAACTTTTACAACTATCTCGAATGTTGCAAAGTTACCGCGGTTTTTTTATTGGACTAATTAATCTCGAAGAAACCACTCGAGGAATTCGCTGAAATCATTCGACTCTTTTTAAATGTTGATGATTACAGGCATCTATAATATATAAAGCGGTTAAATCGCTCTAATGATATTTCTCGGCAACTCTACCTCTGAGCCTTTTTTTTACCAATCGTTGAACGCTTTTCTTCCTGTTTCACTGCTATGATAAGCTGCTCGAAACACCTACAGCACATTTCACTGACGAGGATGAAAAGTCGACTTTATCGAGAAATTTTCACGACCATTCGAATTTGGCGCATATGTATGTCGTAAACGGTTGTTCTTGCCGCACACCGGTGTATATATCTTTTACCGGCCATTATTGCAGATTGTAGAAAATTATTTTTAACTTTAAAAGGACATAGGCACGCTATAATGTTGCTGCGAGAATGCTCGAAAATGAATTCTATTCGAACTGCTCGAACGAAGGTGTACACACTTGTATTTTTTAAGTACCGAATTATTTCGTAGTTCATTAAAATTAATTTCGCATGAAAAGAAAAATGAAAACGACAAGTAGCGATGATTCCAGAGAATGTTAAGTGTATCTGTGAAAAAACCGTATTTGAAGACAGTTCATTAACATTCGATGCCGTTGAAAAACTGTTTGTCCCTTTTAACCGAGCTGTGCGTGCGAATTGTGTACTGTTACGATGCAAAAAGTAACAATGTATATTCTTTGAAAAGATTTTTTAGCTACCACCGCCGGATGTAGCACTGAAAACAGTCGTCGGCTCTCACATTTAACGATAGAACGGTGGTGCTACACTGTCATTTGAATGTCTTACTCTCCCGGAGTTATCCCTCCATCACGAAAAAAATAAACTAAAACAACCAATAATAATAATAATAAAAGAAGAAGAATAAAGTATCACGCAGCATAAATAATTAAAATATTAACTATAGAACATCACGACATAAAACAACGTCATCACTGCGGCAAAGACTGAGAAAGATTAAAAGGTGTTGCATAAATTATTGTTTATATTGACGCGGCGAGAAAAGTTACAGCGGAAACTGTCCGATAAGTAGGAGTGTTCGCGGTTTTTTCGCATTTCGCCGAGCCGGAGAGTGTTTGAAAGAAGAAAAACAATTTTTTGGAAATAATTCTTTTTCTTTTTTGTATTTAAGCGTTAGGCGAATTGTTTGATTTATTGCCAGGCCGCTGAAATCAGCTTAAAGGTGATGGGCATATTCGAGAGTTGTATATTTCATTCGTATTTTTCCGTTATCAAATCAGTTCGCAATTTACATTTGTATCGGTGTACTACCGTTCGCGCTGCATAATATAATGCGCGCATGAAATCAATAAATCCTCGATTAATTTCGTATATTTCAACGGTGGAACGAGAAATATACCGTATTTTCTTCGTACAATCAACATGAGGCAATATTTCTTTTTGCTTATCTTTTTGAGTCACTCAACAATTCAGCCTTTTCCGCCGACTTTATTGTAAATGATTTATGTTTTGTTTTGTACGAACCTAAACGGAATAGAATAAATTCAAATACGGCAATATCTCATTGCTTCTGTAATGTTTTATTTAAAGAATCATTTTTCAATTCCTTCGTCGTTCTAGCTGTAATTTTCATGTTCATAACTCGCTTCTTTTATATTTCTCTTACATTTATCCTTTTTACGTCGGCGTATATATTAAAGGCTTCTTCTTCTTCTTCTTTACCGGAAAAATTACTCAAGTATGAAAAAAATTACCAAACTAGCTTTATCAAAAAAATTTTACTTTTAGGTTTTTTGATAATTCATTGTTTCGTTTTTCCTATATTAAACTTTTGTTAACTATTGTAATTATGAACTTTACCTTACTTTCCATTTATATATATATATACATATATGTGTGTGTGTGTGTGTGTGTATATATGTCAACAAAAAAACACTGATATTTATTAAATATCTCGTTACTTTACGGAACAACTCCGACAGCAGCAGCTTATGTAATATCTAATGTTGTCCCAATGGACCTTTTTTTTTTTTTTTTTTTTTTTGGTGCCGTGTACTACTACTGTGGTCAAAGGCACCGGATATTAAGGTATGAGATTAAATTAAGTTGTAGATATTATTTTGTTTGAGGAATGATAATATTTTTCTGATTTCATAGGGATCATCGGATAAGGCAGTTTGGATAGTAGTAGGAGGATTGATTGAATATTCGGTGCGGTCGGAAAGGATATGTGTTAGATGACCTTGACCACAGTATCGGCAGAGTGGAGCGTTGGCATGATCCAAGAGGTGCTTGAGCGTTAGTGCTGTATAGCCGATGCGCAGTCTTGTTAAAACAACCTCGTCACGTCTTGTTTTCATAAAGATGTTCCAAGGCGCAGTATTGAGACTTTTCTCAACTTATTTACAAACGACAATTGAAAAATATATAGATCGACAACAACCAGTTTATGCGTGCTTCATTGATTTCGAAAAGGCTTTCGATAATGTTAAACACAATATACTATTAGACTTACAAAAAGTAGATTTAGATAGCAACGATTAAATTCCCTTCAACTTATTTCGGAAATAAAACCCAAAAACCCCCTGATAAGAAAAGTCCACTACCTACTATACAGACTATCCCACCTAAACTCTGAAATATCCTTCCTATGGGTGCCGGCCCATGTAGGAGTCCCGGGTAACGAGCGCGTCAATCGAGCAGCTCAGGTGACACTATTCTCTCCAATGCCATGTAATCCCCCTCTTCCCCCCACAATGGCCCATTTATTTATGCACCAAACTGGAGAAGAATGGCAGCAGGAATGGAAATCCGCAAGTACATTCCTCCGAAGCATAAAATCAACCACAGAACCCTGGTGGCCCATAGACGAAATTTCTAGCAGAGATTTTTCTGTCTTGAATCGCCTCCGAACAGGTCACACAACCCTTTCGCACGGGTATATCTTCACGGGACAAGCACCGCCAAATGTCTGCTTCTTCTGTGATCAACCAAGCGCCCCGTCTACATCTCACCTCCTTCTCGAATGTTTCTCTTTTGCGGCACCAAGATCCACCTATTTCACTACCAGCTCTATCTCTAAGATCTTATCGAACGTTCCGTCTGCGGTCGCAGCTATGTTGGCTTTCGTGCGTAGCAGCGGCCTATACCATAGAGTTTAACCTTCCTAAGTAGGCTCCATGTGCTGTAATAGCCTCAGTAGTTAAACACAGCGCGTGGAAATCCTCACTATTATTTTTATTTAAATAATAAAAAAAAAGAATTAATTTATGAATCTGTATTGGAACCAGTCGGTTCAAGTTTTAATCAGAAGAGCTAGAAATTAGGAAAGGAGTCCGACAGCGATGTATACTTTCACGGCTACTGTTTAATTTTTATTCGGAGAAGATATTCAAAGAAGCATTAGATTAGGTTAAAAAAGGAATAAAAATAATAGGGGGTGACAATAAATAACATAAGGTATGCAGATGATACGGTGTTATTAGCAACACGTATAGAAGACTTGCAATACTTGGTAGATAAACTAAAAGATAGTTTCTGAGAATATGGTATCAAAATAAACACACCTGTAAAACCAAAATAATGATTATATATAATAATAAGGAAATAACAATTTCAAAAGAAATAATAGTAAATATATAATGGGTAAACAGAATAAAATACTTAGGATATTGGAGATTAATGATAAATGGGACTTTGACTGCACCATTAAAACTCGAATTGAAGCAGCAGGATGCGCATTTCAGAAAGTACGAAGTTTAGTGTGTAATAGGGAGCTGCCGCTAACAACCAGATGGAGAATAACTACTAAATGTTAGATGCTTCCGGTACTAATGTACGGCGTGAAAACTTGTACGATAAAAATCGGCATCCGTAAACAGATTACAAGCATTTGAAATGTGGCTGTACAGAAGGATATTAAAAATACCATGGGTCGATAAAGTTTCCAATAAGGAAGTGTTGCACGGAATAAAAAAAAGATAGAGAATTGATAGCTTTGATAAAAGGAAGAAAGTTGGAATACCTAGGAAACATATAATTAGAAGTAATAAATTATGAGATATTACAAATTATCTCACAAGGAGAAATATTAAAGAGGAAGAAGAAGAACGAACTGGATTAAGAAATATACTAGAACGGTTGAATATCAGGAAAGTTTCAGAAGCCTTAAGGATAGTCAGCAATAGAGAGAACAGTTTCGTCATATGATAGTCAACCTCCTTCGAGGAGAAGGCGCCTGAAGAAGTCCTCCCAGGAACGGCTCCATTGGTTTTGGTTGCTTTGTAAAGATCCTTCGATAATAATGTGGATTTCCCTATTGCTCGTTTCGCAGCCAAGTCGGCTGTGATGTTTCCACTTATCTTTGAATGTTCTCGTAGCCAACATATTACTATGTCCGTAATCGAGCTAAATACCCAAGTAGTGTATCTGTTGGGCAATCGGGTTTTTCAAGGTCGCATGCCATTCATGTAATAATACGATCGTAATTCTGATCTATCGCGGATTCGATGGCTAATTTGATCGCAATTAATTTGGCCGACATTACCGACACAGTTCCATTGGAAGCGCATAGCTTGTGATTTATTGTAGTTGATGTACAAAGGAACGTCCAGTGCCTTCGATATTTTTTGCAGCATCTGTGTAATACTTTTCATGCGCACTGTATTCTTCCAGTGCGTTCGTCTATGACAAGAGTATGTCAGATTTTTTACCGTTGGTCAACACTACACGTTGCACCGTATTTCCGAATTACCTGTTGGCGGAAGAGCGGAGATTCTTTTACGAAGGATTTTTTTCGGTACATTACGATTTCTCTGGTGTCAACATATGCGCGCTTGTTTAGAAGTTCTGCTAAATGACTAGTACGGTGCGAGACTTCAGGCGTCAGTAGAACATCAGGGATATTCTATTATTTTTTTTTTTTGGTTTTAAAAAATAAGCTGTGGGTCTTACAGATATGCCCGTTTCGTGAGTGCCCGACACTCTTATCAACGTTTATTAAACAAAGATATTCCATAAATAACAATTATAATAAAACTAGCATTATATTAAAGTAATAGTATATATACGAAAGCCAATAAATAGCATGCCGCGTAATATGCATCTGGTCCACAAATACACGCGGACAGATTAATATTTAGAATCGAAATAAAACATGATCTGTGAGAGTTTAAAATCCAGGAAGGACAAGACAAAGTCAAAAACCGACAAAAAAGAGCGAGATATAGCTTTTGCACCATTCCTTCAACTAGTTTTGCACCTTCTTTTTCCACTCGCGAATTTTTTCCCCCTCTAGTATATCATTAGTACTTATTTAAATTAATTAAAACTGAGTCGTCAGTGTTGTCAATTCGTAGATTTACCCCGTGGGGATAGATGTAATATGTATTACTTTGGTTTCTTGTTAATCGAATTTTCTGCTTAGATGGGAATTTTATATTACTGACATTAAATTCTAGTAATTATATAATAAAAATAGAGTACATCTTGGGGGACCGATTGCTCAGTAAACTTGCCTTCATTTTATAAATAAGACGAAAGAACGTAATATAAACAAATAACTTAATGTCAAATTAATTATTTTTTTTAATGTCAAATTAATATTGCGGCCAGTCACGCATAAAAAGGAAAATAAAATAATAATGGCGCGAAAAAAACATATAAAATGAAATATGTAATGTGATTGTGGGCACTAGAAATAAAAAAAAGGTAACTTAAGAAAACTTCATATGTCGGCAAAAAAAAAAAAAAAAAATAAAAACCGTATTCTGAACAATAGCACTGTTTCAGGAAGCTACAGTAAATTTCGTCGTAATTGGCCAAAAATAATAGAAAACCACATCGCCGCCGGATAAAATGAGTTCATATTGGTAAGATTGATTTTCGACTATTTTCAGTGTTGTTAATTTCGGAAGTAATAATTTTTCTGTTGTGTATGGCGAATAAACTTTATTAAAAAAAAAAAAAAAAAAAAAAAAAAAACGAAATTCACAAAATGATTTGAAGAGCAACAATGTGGGGCACAAAAAGATATAGAATTCCGAGAATTCAGTTTAGTTTTGTTCACCGCTCCCTCTCTCAGACCGATTATTACTTCCTTCTTGCTGCTACTTTAGAACAGGGCCTGGCTCGAACGCAATCGCACGTATATATGCGTACGAGGGAGGAAATTATGAAAAATCTAATAGGAACAATTCTTCGCCTGCTGGCATTTTCCCCTTGGACTCCTATTCGTTTCCATGACCCAGACGATCTCAACCGAGATATACTATTCGTGGCTTAAATGAAATTGTTAAAAGCTCTTTCGGTTTTTCATCCGAAAGAGCGAGAGTAGATAAAAAATTTCCTGTCAAAACGTCCTCTCAAAGAAGTAATGTTGTGTTGTTTTCATTGTATTCTCAACCGTTCCGTTTTTATACGTTTAGCCGAGACAAAGAGACCAGTACGTTTACGTCAAATGGTACTTGATTAATGAACCAGCGCGAATTTCAGTTTGGTAAAGTCTAGAAATATAATAAGTAATCTCGAAAAAAGGAACAGAATAAGTGTTCAGAACGGCGGACACTGTCATTTCTTAACTGGTATGCGAAGAATGACTAATAATAAACGGACATTAATAATAAGAAAAATGACTCTTGAAAAATAAATACGCAGTAATTTTTCCATTTTTTTCCTTTTTTTTTTTTTTTTTTTAATATATATATATATATATTAAACGACTTACAAACAAAAAACTAGAAAATTAAAAAAAAAAAAAAAAAAGTCCGAATAAAAAGAGGCAAAATAAAAGAATTAGTTCGCTTAATGTGCCTACGCTCCCATTTTGTGTACTTTTGCAAAATGGTGCCTCCATTTCATTAGTCTAATTTACCACCGGATCTTCTGTTGTTATTTTTAATTCCTACCCCGACTGGGTCGCTTTTCACGTTATTTAATGACTTTACTAATCTCGCTATTTCTTTTTTTTTTTTTTTTGTTCTTTTTTAACATAGCCACATTAAAACTGCACAAATGCTTTATAAAGTATTCAGTTAAGACACAATCCTAAGCGCTGTCGACAGTTATATTGATTAAAAAGGGCATCTGAAGAATTCCCTTTGCCGACAATCAACCAACTGGCTAATGCGCATTTTTCGTTTTAATTAACATACGCGTTTTTTATAGAAGTAAAACTCGAATCATCTATTTTTAAAAATTTCACTATCGATTTACTTTTACCGAATCCATTATCTTTCGTTTCTATATTATACTATAGAAATTAATGAAAATGATACAACAACAAAAAAATGCTCATTTTCAGTTTTTACACATCGCCCGTTGGAGTTCAATTTTGTTTCTATGTACTGGTTTGTTTTTGTTTTTTTAAATAAAAGTCAACAACTTCAGGATCGTGTACAATTACCAAGGCAATTCTAGATGATCCTGACGAGATATACGACTTAATACATAAAAAACTGACGGAATTTTATAGGGATTCGTTGTCTATATTTATTGAGAGAAATCAAAAAGAATTAAGGAGAGAGATAGGTATTATAAAAAGTGGAAGAATCAAAGATCTAATAATAAATATAGAACTAGATATGTTAAATACAGGAATTATGTTGAAAAAGAAATTAGAGAGGCGAAAGGTAAGTATTATAAGTCACTGATTCTACATGACGCTACAAACACTAAGAAAACATGGAGAGTAATAAATTCTCTTATTAAAGGTTGTAATAGTAGTTCAATAGATGACATCATTAATAAACATTTTGGTAAGTTGAAAGATATTCCAGATAAATTCTTAACCCGATATATGTCGAAACCTGTTACATGCTGTCACAGATGTAATTTAATAACAAATGAGATACAAGCTAACTATTTAAACAAGGTGACCTTTTCTATTCCGAAAATTAGTGAAAACGAGATTAGAAAAATAGTAAATAAAATAAAAGACAATAAAGCACCAGGACACGATGGGATTAGGATTGTAGATATTAAAAGGCATTTTGGATCGAAGGGAGCTTTTTATTAGTTAATTTAATAAATCAATCGGTAAAAAGAGGGAAAGTGCCAGACTTGCTTAAAGTAGGCATAGTGCGGCCAATATACAAAAAAGGGAACTGTATTGATTGCTTCAACTATAGGCCAATTACAATCATCTCGGTAATTGCTAAAATAGTAGAACACTATATTTCCAACCATTTAAGAGATTACCTAGAGAGAAATGAAATTCTATACCCACTGCAATTTGGCTTCAGGAGAAAGAAATCGACAGCAGAGTTGCTAAAAATGTTCGTTAACAATATATACGAAGGTTTAGCCAAAGGTAATCAATTTCTAGTGATTTTTATCGATCTAAATAAAGCTTTTGATACTGTCAGCCATGATAAATTAATAAGTGAACTGTGGAACATCGGCATTGCTAACAATCAAAACAAGTGGTTTGCGGACTACTTAAAAAATCGGAAGTTAAGGGTAAATAATAGTCTCAGTATCGGGGGGGGGGGATTTAACGGCGGGTGTAAGGCAAGGAACAATACTGGCACCTTTATTATTTCTGATATATACAAATTCACTCTATAGATATATAAAATACGCGAAAGTATTTGCTTTCGCTGATGATATTGCGTTGGTGATGGAAAATTCTGATATACAAAAAACGGAGGACTTACTGCAAAAAGATTTAAAATCTTTTGTAATTTGGGCACATAGTCGAGGCTTTTCGTTTAATACGGATAAATCCAAAATAATGTACATGAGAACACCGAGCCGTTACAGGACTCTCATTCCAGAAGTTCTAATCAAATGTCACAATTGTAGTCTTGCGAATAACTCTAATTATTGTAGTGATGATTGTATGATGTTACAAAATGCGCAAAAAATTAAATACTTAGGGGTAACGATTGATAATACGGTAAGTTGGAAATAGCATATATTGAAACTAATAAAAAAGATCAGGCAATCTTTCCGGCGATTTTTAGGCCATTGTTACCTTTTAAAATTCTAAGGCAATACTATAATGCTCTGATAACATCAAGAATATCTTACGCTATACAAGCATGGGGAGGAGCAAAGAAATCTGAACATAAAAAAATAAACGCTATTCATAAAAAAAGCTTAAAACTCATAGTAAAAAAGGATTTATGTCAAAGAAGGGGGGTAATCTTAATTGGTGGAAGGAAATGGAAGAATTACCGGCTAAACTGAGGGGTATTATTTAATTATTTTATATGATTATAAGCTGAATCCTCCTGACCTTAAGACTAGGAATATAGTGAAGATAACTAGAGCTTCGTCAAAAATTACATATATTAAGCCTAAAGGTATAAATAATTATATTGATAAAACAAAGGGCGCTGTACTGATTGACTTGTTAGGGAAAATTCCGACGGATATTATAAAAATAAAGAATAAAAAAAATTGCCTCTTAGAAATCAAGAATTGGCTGTCGAGCAACTACAATAACTGCAACTGAAAGAGGTGGAATATGTAATAAGTGATTCTTTTTTTTTTTTTTTATTTTACATTTTTCTGGCATTGGGCTACTATACGAATTACTAGTATGTTTTTGCCTTGTTTAGTTTAGATTTTGAATTATGCTTTATGCTGTTATTTTTAGTGGAAATTTATATTACGTTTGTTTTTACTTTGTTTTGTGACACATTTGTTAGTCAAGCGGTTAATTGTATATGATCGATTGTAACTTTATTACAAATAAACGTTGTAACTGTGATGAGAACCTGCAGACAGGCAGTTGCCTTGTGGATTCTCCATATGTTATTTAAAAAAAAAAAAAATATTACGGTCCCAAAGTTAATTACGCATTATAGAATAGATCTTAGGCCATTTTCCTTAATGAAAATCAGCGCACATGTTAGGCCCGGTGCAGTATAAGAAAGGGTAGACTGCAGGCTCGAAATGCCAAGATTAGCGCTTCAGAACTGAAATACAGAGGGCATTGCAGCAGGATATGATAGTGGCGTATGGGAGTTGCAGAAGGGGCAAATTGTTGGTGGGTCGTCTCCATTTAACGCGTGATTGTGCGACACTTACGCGAAAGAAGCACACAGTAGTTTGCCCGCAGGGTCCCACCTGAGGGCCACCATGATTCGACCGACCGCCTCTTAATGGTTTGAAGGAAAGAAGTTGTAGCAAGATATTCTTGGGTCCACTGCTGTCTAATGAAAAGAGATACGGAATCCGCAATTTTTGACGGACTACTTGCCGTCAGCATGGTGGAATAAGCAATCATGTCCACTTTTCCGTTGTTTTTTACTACTTTCTCGATTTTTAATTCGGATATTTTTCTGTTTAATTTTTTGTGTTCTTTCTTGTTTCTTTCAGAATTTCATTTACTTTACTTTAATTTGTTATTCTATTACTCGTGTTATTTCTCGATTTCGCGCAATTTCTTTTCCTTTCATTTTAATGACATTATTTTATCATTGCATTGGCAGAGTAGCTTTCTTATTTCATAATTTGGACCGGTTACCGTACTAGCATATTAGATACAGAGTGTTTTTATTTGACATTCATTGTAAAATACGTGTTTCACTGAGACATTAGAACGAAGTTAAAAAGTGACTTTGCTCTCTTTACATCACGTTTGTAAATTAACTCGTTTGAATAATCGTAACTTTCACCCTTCGTAACACATTTACACCAAATATGTATTCTTCATGAGACACAAAGGGCAATAAACTGTTTCAATCTGTTATCAAAGAAACCTTAGATAAATATTTTTCGAATACTGGAAATTGTAGGATATTTTTTTTTTCTTTTTTCGCTTTATGTGTGTTTAATATTTAGTGTAAATCTCAGGAAAACTTTCGGAAAATTTAAAAAAGTATATACAAAGTTCCTAATGTACTATAGAATCATGAGTAGTTGTGCAGCGTGTGTTTCAGGACACAGTTTATATTTCTACAACCAGGGGTAATGTAGAGGGGCTAGTGTTACGCTACCGTATAGGTAACGTCTGAGAGTATATCTCTGATCGATATCGCTGGTATCAAGCTCACATAGTGAAAAAAGAATTTAATTTTTGTAACGATGTAATTTGAGGAACTTAATTTAAATTATTTAAAACAAGCGATCATCTTTAGAATGTGTACACGTCTTTTTCATGTTCTATTCAATGTAACATAACTATAATCATGCACCTCAACACAATCATCAAATCTTCTTACAGTCACATGTTTTCTGTCTTTTTTTTGCCAGTGGCAGCATCTACGGCAGTAAGAGGTTATGACGCCATGAATCTTGCAATGGTGAGTTAGTACAAATACTGTACAGTGAATATAGAATCTGGCACCGGGTGTACATCAAAGCAGGGTGCATGTACATTTGTGTATGGTAATGTATACTATATATAAGGTATGATGGTACATGTTGTGTATGTTATCAAGGCCGGATTAAGTGTATGATCGGCACGGGGCTACGGAAATATCAGAGGTCCTTTTCGGAAGTGACAATATGAGATCAGTTTTATAGAATAACTAAATTTTCTTTAATTTAATTTAATTATATTATTTTGAATTCACGAATTAACATATAATTATTAATGTAAACAAAACTAAATATACAAACAATAGGTAGAATTTTCGATGCCAAAAAAAAACAAAACATATATATATATATATATATATATATATATATAATTTTAAACAATGAATTTTTTTCTTGTTTTTTTCCTGCAAATTATTGTATAATACCGTTAAAATCTACCGAACGGAGAAAATCAGTTTCGATCGTTAATCTTGATAATTTCGATAATCTATCATTTAGTATGGTTGTAATCTTTTTTTTTTTTTTTTTTTTTTTTTTTTTTTTATTTTATATTACAATCTTAAGAAAATAAGGATCTTAAATAAGTAATAATTATAGAGACATTATTTAAATACGAAAAGAAACATAATAATGTAGAAGCATAGCCCAGTGGTATGCCCTACTAGTACATGATATATATAGTTTACAAATGCAGTAGATCATGCGGTTTAAGCCGCTGCAGCCTACGAGTTCTCGTAATCAGCAATTTTTGTGCTTCTATATTTACATGAGCTACTAGACGCTGTTGATGCCGAAATGCAGAATCGCGAATTGTTTCATCCACATTCTTCAACTGCAGATCCCGATGTAAATCATCGTTACGCTGGAACCACCTAGCTCTTGTGATCAAGCGTACAACTTTGTTCTGTGCTCTCTGGATGATTGCACGATTTGAAGTTGCAGCACATCCCCAGAGTTCCGAACCGTAGGTCCAAATCGGTTTTATCATAGTAAGGTAAATCAGCCTTTTATGATACAGACTTAACTTCGAGTTATGTCCTAATAGCCAATAAAGTTGGCGAATTCTGGCACTAATTTGATCGGCCTTGGCCGTAATATGGGACTTCCAGGTTAACCTTGTGTCTAGGTGCATGCCTAGATATTTAGCTGAGGCGGATGTTGGTATCTGTTTACCATTGATGTAAACACCCTGATGTGTGTCAATCGGACGCATTCCGTAGGTGACATGAACTGATTTTGCCTCGTTTAACTTGATTTTCCAATTCTGCATCCACAATACCGTCTTGTCAAGCGCGTCTTGTAGTATACAATTGGCCTCTACTTGTGTGTTAGCGACAGCAAGAATTGCGGTATCATCGGCGAACATAGCAAGCGTAGTACCTTCAATTTTTGGAACATCAGCAGTGAACATAAGGTAAAGCAAGGGACCGAGAACACTACCCTGAGGCACCCCGGCTTGTATGTCGTAGAAGCTGGATTTTTCTTCCTCGTGGGAAACGCGGAACTTCCTACCGGACAGGTACGATCGTAGCAGCCAGACGTAATTAGCTGGTAAGCAACTACTAAGTTTAGACATTAATCCTTCATGCCATACCCGATCGAATGCCTGGGCGACATCTAGAAATACTACTGAGCAGTATTTTTTTTCCTCAAGGGCGTTACTAATTACTGACCACACACGATGTATCTGTTGTGTAGTGGAATGATTACATCGGAAGCCAAACTGTTCATTCGGTAGCTTGACTTCTGTGAACTGCTGAATTCTCTTCAGTAATAATTTTTCAAATAATTTTGAAATTGAAGGCAGTAGAGAAATGGGCCTGTATGACTCCACTTCCTCGTCCGGTTTATTTGGTTTCTTTATCATAATTATTTGTGCAGTCTTGAAGCATTCTGGTATATGCCGGAGACGAAAGCAAGCGTTAAACAAATAGGTTAAAAGAACTATTCCTTTACGGGAGAGTTCGCATAGCACTTTGGGAGAAATTCCATCAATACCAGGCGATTTATTGGGATTGATGTTTGTGTCGATTTGTACTGCTACTTCATAAGGCGAGCAAAACTTAATCTGTTGCTCAGGTAGCAATGTTATTTGTGGCGTGATATTACTCCTAATATTATGTGGCATAAATGTTTCGTAGAGATATCTAGCAAATAGCTCAGCTTTCTCATCCTCCTTTCTTATCCAGTTCCCAGATTTATCCTTAAGAGGAGGAATACGTTTAACTGGTCTTTGGAGCCGACGGGTTGCTTTCCACAAAGAATAATCTTTGTCTGCTTCTACACTAAGATTTTCCAGATAATCTTCCATTGATTTTTGCTTGATATTTTTGATGATTCTATTTAGCTTATTACTAAGTTGATTAAATATATTTTTATCAACAGGATTATGAGAATTGTGCCATATCCGCCTCGCAACACGTCTATCTTTTAAAAGTTGCCTAATTGCAACAGGATAACATATTCTTTGACGCGTACATATTGTAGGAGTAGGAGTAGCCTTCTCAGCTGCTCCCCTTACAGCTTCAAGGAACTGTTGGCATTGGGGTTGTAATCTTTACATATTATTTATTCTTTTTAATATCGAAAAAGATCTTTCCACCTCACAATTTTTAATCGGTTTAGTTGCAAATATTCTATAATATGCAATATAAATGATTGGAAAAAGACCTGTTATTACACGTTTAACCATCCATGTCGGAGGTGGGAGCCTCTTGGGGCCGCAGCCCCTCCTAGCCCACCCCTAAATCCAGGCCTGTATGTTATGCCATGTAATAAATACTATTTAATTATTTTTTGACCAAGAGATAGTATCACGCTGTATGAACATACACTATTACCCTTGCTTTTATTTGGTCAAAAACTATCTACTAACTTATATCGATTTGTCATACAACATTAGTTGCCTCGCAATGTGTACTTCTTACCATACTGAAGCAATATCTAGACCAATCTACCAACCTCTGTACAAGGACTGTTACAGTTCCCTATATGTCGCTGTTTAGCGCATCTTGAATTAAAAACAATCGAAATATTAGCATACTTTAAGATGATGATTAACGCACTTTTAACATAAAATTGTTTCTCCGGTTAACTTCGATAAAAAGAGATAAATATATAATTAATAAAAATTACAGAAAAGAATTAACTAATTGCATAATTATACTACTCCCTTATATTTATGAAATATGTTTTTCTTCCTCTTATTTATGATACATTTCCAAAAATTAAAACTCTGTGCAAATTTAAAAACGCAAACGTATTAATTTGTATTTTATCGATTTTATTATTTATATTTATGATGGGAAAGCAGACGCTGCGCGAATTTATTGAATTTTTGCTCTTCCGTATGTTCAGATTTTAGCAAAGTATGTAGTTATCAATTTTATTGTAGGGTTACGGTGCACGTATCAAACGATTTCTAAAAGGTTATAAGACAACGCTTCAAAATTATCTGAAAGCCCGAATTAATACCATCGTTTTTCTCGCTTTTAATACATCTATATATATATATATATATATATATATATACATATGTGTGCGTGTGCGCAAGCACAGTTCTAGAACAAGGTGCGTTTCAAATACCATGAACTATAGTTAGAGTGGAACACGGGGTATTATTTTCAATTTCTGCGAGGTCTCTGTACAAAGAAACTTACAAAGCACAAAGGCAGACAACTAATTTCCCGCTTTAATTAAATTTTTAACGAGAAAATTTATTTTTCATTCGAGATATCGATTTCTTTCAAAAAATACCCGGCCATATTTCAGTCTGATTGTTTTCGTAAACGTCTTCGATTGAATACGAGCAATGAAAGTGAAGGAAAATCGCCCTATATAATATATATATATATATATATACATATATTTATATATATAGATAGATAGATAGAGAGAGAGATATTTGTTTTCGTCCAAATAGGATAGTCTTAATTGCAAATAGAAAATGCTAAATACAACATTATTTTATTCTCCTTGAAGCAATTAGACATGTGCCGAATAGAAATAGAGACTACATAAAAATTGTGGATTCAATACACATTTTAAATCACAAACCGACATTCCGGAGAAATGTTCGTCAGGGAATCATTATGTAAAAATCAGTGTAATTGCTGCGGTTCGATTAATGCCAAAAATTTAGATAGTCACCGTCAAAGACTGTTTTTTTTTTCAACAGAATCGGGTAGACTGTCTGTTACACTCTCCCTTTAGTAACCCTAATTGGTCATCGAGTTGCTCATAAAGTTCATTTTGCTTATTACTACATTTACTTGTCCGCCGTGTTACGAATTATCGCCTGATTTCGCGAAAAGATGCAACGGAATCCGATTCATGTTCTTATTTATAAATATCGGCGGTTTCTGAGAAATTCAGCTAGCGGGCAGATAAATGCAAAATTAAACCAATTTAACCAATAGACTATTAACACGGTCGAAAAAGTCGAGTTTTGTTGCCTTTTCATTAATTTTCATTTATTCCGGTAATAAATGATCATTCCAGAGGCGAAGGGAATGACTTCGCGTTATTTTATAGCACTTTCGGAAATGTGAAACTGCAAATTCAACCGAAACTCTAGTTAATATGCCTGAACGGGAATTTAGAATAGAGGCTTGAGAAGAGAAGAAAATGATGAAAAAGAAAGTTTGTGTATGGACGAATAAAATTTTACCTTTAAATTATTTTTCCCAGATGCCAGATTTTCGTTTGTCTAGCGTGTAATTAAAAGAAATTTAAATTGTATTTTTTTGTTTTCTTTTTTTTTTTTTTGGTTTTGTTCGAAATATTTTCATTTGAAATCCAAACAGTAACGAATTTAATTTTTTTTCGTTTATAGCATAAAATCTGTAAAGTGAAAAAAAATGAATCTTGTCCGCTTTGTAGTTTCGATAAATATTACGTTAAATATTTATTTTTTCATAAAATTACGCCTACACAAAGCAATCATACTTTTTGTTAAGAGATTCTTACTTATAACGCAGATGTGTACTCAATAATTCGTAATCTATCGCATAGTTATAAATCGAAATTAAAAGAAACAAAAAAAAAACAAAAAAAAACACAAAAACAATTTAATAATTATAGGATGAACTAAATTTACAAAATTACATAATATATAAGGCTATTAAGCTTAAAAAGACCAAATAAAATATAGACTTTTTGTGTTGTTAAGGTAGAGTTCAGTAATTGGCGAATAATATGCAGAATTGTTTCTCATTTCAATTAAGTAAGTAATGGTTGATGCATTAAAACGCTAACGCTATTAACTAAATTGTTAGTTAAAATTAACATTCATTAATATTCGTAAACTTAGTTGTTAATAATTTTTTCAAACTGAATTCGCTTCAGAGCTGAAGCTTTTGCGGCTAATATTCTCAATCGCGAAGAAGGCAAAAAAGTGAAAACTTTCAAAATCTATACAATCAAGGAATTTATTTGAGAAAACAAGAAAAAGAAAATCCTGAAATAACAAAAACCCGGCTACGGTTACTTGAATGATAAATCAGCAATTCGTTAAAAAAAAAAAAAAAAAATTACTAACGTAACAGGCGTTCCCCGTTTTCCAGCTTTCGCCTTTAAAATTCCGTTCGACTTCAGGATGGTTACCTGTTGAAGGTGTGTGTAGGTTCCGTTTTTTCTGATCACAGTGTACACTTGTTTTCCTTACATAAACTGTTCCAATCGGATTCCAGCTTTCACTGGGAAAATTGCGCGGAAAAAAATCCTACTGCCTTACGAGGTCGACGTTGATAGGCTGTCTCGGTTTAGGCGTGTACGCGCTTCATATTTTGCTTTTAACAGAGAACATCGTAAATTTAAATTCCGCCGCTTTAAAAATTCTCTTCAGATACAAAACAAACGTGTTTCGCCGAGAAATACGAGACATCGAAGAAATTTTTTAACCTCGCAAAAACCTTCTGCAGAATTCTCAAAAGAAGAAGAGTCCGTTGTGCGAGAAGCCCCGAAATTATGCCGATCGAATAATAAATTTCTTAATGAAAACCGAAAATTTTCCCGATGGACGATAACATACATATATATATATTGTAAGAGTCTCGTTCTCTGTCTTTTTCATCGGATATTAAGTGTGAAAATTCAAAATCGAAATTAATTTCTTCTTGTCCGCGCAACCGATTTTGCAATTAATAAACGGCTTCTACGTATGTTTGGATTTTCGGATTTTTGTCGAGGGAATTTCCATCAAAACAAGTCACTCTTTTTCTAGGCCCTTTGCCGGTTTAAACGGTCTGGTACACGATAATTAAGAAAGGTTAATTTTGGACCAATTTTGGCGACGGCGCTCAAAAAACCCCTATTTTCACATATACCGGAAAAAATCCTTTGTACTTCCAAGTGTGGTGACTATTGGTCTATTAGTATGAAAATAAATGAATAAAACTTCGCAAATCTGTCATGTTGTACACAAAATCTACAGCAAAATTGTCGTTAATGCGTGTATGAAAATTTTTATTCAGACCAACAGGCGTGCACGCATGAAAAAAAAAGAGTTAGAAATTGAAATCAAACGATTAAAAAATAATTTTAAAGTTTATTTACAAAATTGTGTTTATATAATCTAGATTTGTTACATACTCAACGGTTTCATGTTGTTTACGGGAAGGAACATGTACACCGCAAACACCTGAGCAATACCTGTTTTATATGTACCATGGCCGGTAAGTAACTCGATGGTATGTTTTGTTGCGAATACCTCTTCTATCGATCACATTCGAAATTAATCGGTAGATGCGAGACTATTCTTTCCGATTTTTTCCGGCAGTTTTCGCCGTATTAACAAAAATCGTTTACTATGTGCTCTTCCTTCGTTTTCATTCGAACTTTTTTTATTGATATGCAAGAAAACGGTCTGCTTAGCATCAACAAATCAATGGAACACATTTACGACGGAGCTATTAAAGATATTTGTGTTATACCGCGAATAAGTTTTTTTTAATATTTTCACTTTTAATCAGTTGACAAAAGGGAAATACTCGTTTAAAAAAAAACAAAACAGAACTACTTTTTTTTCTCGCGAGGGGGGGGGGGGGTCAACACAGGACATGTTATATCAGAAAACGACTAGAGATAGAAGAAATGAAGGCAGCCACCCCATAGGAACAACGGAAGGAGATGAAAGAGCGAAAATGAAGTGTTAGGAGTTGGGATGCCAAAGCCAAGCAAATCGAAATAAAAAGGACCACGAGTTCCGAGGAAATACAAGAGCATCCGAATAGAATGTAATTTGCATCATAGGTTAAATTTAGGATAAGAGGATGAAATAAAGGAGACTGAACAACATGAAAAAGAAAGAAAGAAAGAAGCCGGAAACTGACTATGATTAAAGCGAAGGCGAACCATGGAAAAAATAACAGAATGGCTGATGCAGGTAAGATTGTTAAACCAAGAAAAGGGGCTGGAGAGGGTTATAGAGCAAGGTAAAATGAGTTAGGATTGGAGAATAAAAGGCGGATAGAGATCAAAAGTTACGGTGAGAACAATAAGAGAGAGAGAGTAAAGACTTTGGGATTCCAATGAACGACCGTGAACCACAGTACACCGGAATGGTTAAAATTAAATCTTCAGGTAAGAAAATTCCGAGGTACAAACACGAAGACGGATGTTTAATATCCAGAAATTTCGATAGTTTATTGATCGCAACAATTTGCAGATATATATATATATAACATTTTTCTGGCGCAATAAATCATCAGAATTTCCGCACGCAGATGAATATTAAATGGAATATTTCGTAGTATAAAACGCCACTGCCTCGATCCGTTCTTATTCTTTTTTTTTTTTTTTTTACCCACTATTTCTTCCACTCGGCGGACTGTGTTGTTTTAGATAGCGGTGCAAAATATTAATTAGTTTAGTCTGTTAAATAAAAGCTTGCCCGCTAGTTATTCCTGTTATTTGTTCCTTTTTGTGCAAAGATTTCCGATCGGATTAAAATATAACCGACTTCTTTCCTTCCTATTTGTTTCTGGGTGAAGGTCCTGACGAGCCCGAGAAAAAAAAAAAAAAAGTCAACAAAAAATAAAAATAAAATAAAAAATAAAATCTTCTTCGATGTCAATACTGTTAGGACTGTTTGAGACACTGTTACTTTGGATCTAAATTCGAACTATCCATTATTTGAATTTTTGTTTTATTGAATAATCGCTAATTTTATGTTTAATTATTTGCTTTTTTTTTTAAATCTTTTTCACCGGTGTTTAAACCTGTATAATTATTATTAAATTAAATTTACGCTCCATGTGCAGGTAACTATGGCTAGAGGCACGGGAGAAGGAGGTTTAGATTAGCGAGGCCGGACTTATGAAGGGAAAGAATTAAATTGGACGGTGCGAAGAAGAGTTGTCTTTGAGGATGGCGGGAAGAGAAGAAGGCAGATTGAGAAATTTCTTTCCTAAGTAGTATGAAGGGCATTCGATGAGGATGACACCGCACCGGGCACATTGAGGAACTTCAGTTCCATTCAGTAAGTGTCCATGAGTGAGGCCGGTCTATGACCCGATCGGAGTCTAGTGATGATTACATCATTCCTTCAACTTGGAAGTGATGTATTCCACGACGATCCGAAGACTCAATCGATTGAAGCTTATTCGTTTGTGATGTTTGTTGCCATTTTCTCTGCCATAGAACCTTTAGACCGCATTTTATATGTACCTTGAGATCGGTTACCGGAACATTTTTACCGAAATTATTCTATTTGTTGTTGGAATTTTCGCTCTGATTCTTCTAATTTGGTCAGTGTTTTTGCGTATTCATTTCTCATTATAGCGTTTCTTGTTGATTATCGTAAGAGAATCTATGAGGAACACGAGATAGGTGTTTAAATTTTCTCTAGCCTGCTGATTTAAACCATCGTTCTTTTAAATATTAAAAGATACTTCTTGCGTCCACTTTGATTTACATGACAAGGTTCAGACCTCACGATGATCCACCGTCATGCGCATGTGGTGTCCAAGTAACAGCGGAGCATGTCGTCGACGTTCATCTTTCTGGAGCGGCGTCGATTGCAGCCCCGGGTCGAACTAACGCAGAAATGGCCGAGGAACTGCTGGGAAGGCCGCTATCGAGTAGAGCAGATTGGCTCCGGCAGCGAAGCGTACTACCGGCTTTTTCTTGGCGCTCTCTCCAGTGCCGGAACATATCCTGCGTTCAGCCTTTAGCGGCTAACTTGTGTCGACGAAGAAGGTCGTAGGGAGCCATATGGCTTTGGAGCGGTGCAAGACGTGTGAACTGTTACCGAACGATGAGTACGTCGGGTGGTGGCGGCCAATTACAACAAACCAGTCATGCCCATTTCAATTTACATCGTCAGTTTCTTAAAATTTTTCCTATTTTCCATAGAGAACCGCTTTGAAGAATTAAATTTGGCCAGTCATTTTTTTTCCCCAATTTTTCACGTAATTGTTCGGTGATTGTTCTGTCGTTAGGTTTACGGTATTTTTCACAAGTTGCAGGCAACGCTTCATTCGGTCATTTCGCTGCAGCACGTTTTTGTGTATTTATTAAAGCAGTACTGTAACAATTAGAAAAATCTGTTAGCGCCGGTCGTCGTACTCGTATTTCATTGCTCTACAAGTTTTTAACAAAAAGTTTGCTCCCAACTATCTGGTGACATTTTTATAGCTTCCTATTTTCGATGTGTTTCTACGTACAGAAATGCTTGTTAAATGTTTCAAGAATTAGAACTGCACGAAGGCGAATAAGCATTCCAATTACCAAAAAAAAACAGAGAAGAGAAAGTGATCAATTAGGTGCCTGGAAAGAAAAATTGCGCACATCGTAATTATGAGATAGATATGAAATTTTACAGATCTGGAATAATAATTAGGAATAGAGATGTGAACTAGAGTGTGATACGAATGACTAGGGGATGGAACAATACGTCATGGGTAATGGATTGAATGTTGTTCCCTATTAGAACAGCATAGAGCCATCGTACCATCAGAGCAAATGACGGAGAAACCTCTAGAAATTTGTGTCCGAAGAACTCTTTTTCCGCATTTCAGTAAGTGAAGCTGTGCAAACATTATGTCTAATAGCCGCTCTGGAGCGTTTCTATCGGCTTTAATATTGCGGCAGTTCCATTATAATATTTTAAGTTAACAGGCCACGGTGGTTCCTTCGGTAAGAGGAACGTAGAGGAAGAGAAAAACTACAGGAAAGTGCGAGAAAATTTAAAAAGTGTTGAACGATCAAGAAAGACCACAAGAGAATAGAGATAGATAAAGTAAATAATGAACACAGTACTCTATATCACAAATAGCAAAATAAGTTGATAAACGCGGAGATTTTAGATAAGGAAACTGATATGGAGAACAAGCTCCTAGCGCTCAAATAAATTATTGCGAGAGAGTTGTTGTATGCTTTCAACGAACACCTAATTGAAGGTAGCAAGTAGCGCCGACAAAACGTTTTGGAAGGAGCACAAAAAAAATATAAAGAAAAATAGTGTTGAAATGAAAGTAAAAGCTTCCATCGTTTAAAATTACTCGTAGCGTCTAGGTCTTCTTAGTTAGTTAAAGGAAGCAAGCGACGCCGAAGGAACGCTAAGTGTAAAGTGAAAATATAGGATAAAAGTTGCCACCGCTTGAATAAATTATCGGGTATGTGGTATCGTATGCTATCAACTAACTTTAGTTGAAGACAATAGGCAACAGTGACGAAGCGCGCAGTAAAAAGAAAAGAATGGCATTTGTGTTGTGACTGAGATTTTAGACAGAAAAAAGGCCTGAAAGCTCGTATTCAAAAAATAATCGTAGGGAAAGGCGAATGGGAAAAATAGTGAACAAAAAAAACAGAACTTAGAGTACGAAAAGATAACTGTACGACTTGAGATATGGTCAAAATTTAAAGATAATAGCACAGAAGTTAAAACACTAGGCGAAAGGAGAATACGGAAGAGTTATCGAAGGAGACATTATTAATATCTGGAGACGATTCAATATTCACGATGTTCGATGCGATTGTTGAAGAGAGTGCAATGCATTTCGGAGCATCGGGGGGACGGTGGCTTTTAACGCCGGCATTCTTAAATAGATTAGAATATTTATTAGTATGATTTTTTGTGTTTTTAAATTGGAACAATGGCTTTTAGGATGGAATCGTAATGTACACGGAAGAAGAATTGCCGGAGGATCGTTTCCTCTTTGTAGTGGTAAAAGAAGAATTTGGGAGAGCGGAGAAGTTGGTTGGGTTGGAAATATCTGCAAAAGTAAATATAGATCAGTTTGCCTTAGCTAATGTCTTCTGTCGCGGAAAAGGAAACATTTTACAAACTCACGATTTCATGCATTTTGATACCTGATCGTAATAAACTCTCGACAAATAGGATCAGAGCAGAGTGGTTTTGCGTCGCAGAGAACACAGCGGAAGCAGGATAGACCCTGTTTTGCTGGTTGATAGTGCATTCTGAAGCGAAATAATTACCAGCGCTTAAGTGGTTTTGCTACGGCAGAAAAAGCTACACCAGAACGAAGACAGGTCTAAAAAAAGCGCTTTTTTCGGAACTTTTTTAAAAGAGATTATTAAAGTTACTTTATCAAAGTTGTTATATGACATTTCAAGAACATTCAGTAATTTTTTCGGTCAAAAAATATTCATAAACAAGCCAGTAAGAGCGAATTGACGGCGGCAATTTCAAAAAAATGCGTTTAACTCGCTACAAAATCATCGGAAACACAAATAGTTGGGATTAATTTAGAAGTAAATCTGGGTCGCAAAGTTGTCCTTTTATTTTTTAATTTTTAGCGGTCGATTGAAGTCAAAACTACGATATTTACCCTAAAAATGGCGCCATTTTGTAGCTGTAAAATTAGTCTCAAGCGAAAAAAAAAAAAAAAAAATAAATAAAAACGTTGTAAAATATGTATTGTAAAACTATGTTCAACATGAATCGGATCGGTACAGAAATTTTTGAGATATCGTGTCCACCGACTTCAAAAAAGTCGTTTAAAAAAAAAGGGGGTTTAAAGTTTTAAACTATGAAAATTGGAAGAAAAATAATTTATTTTTTACACTTCGATGCCAACACCATATAAAGCAAGGTACCTGTGCTGCACTCGTAATGTTCACGGCTTCCTTTTGCTCCATTCTTTCCATTATTGTAGCCTCTCTTATCTGAAGCGCAGCTTTTTGTTCGGCTTTTTGAATTCGCGATTCATCGGCTGCTTAAATGAGCACACTTGGGCCGACGCTGATTTTTATCGCTCGTAGAAAGGCTAGTAATGGAAAAAATTTCCTTCATTAAAAACGCGTGCAGCTCTACATTTATTTCTACTAGAAGACTGGATAAAATTTTTGAAGTGATCTTCCAAATAAGTTGATTTAGGCTCTCGTCATTGTTTCGGGTAAATCCACCAACATAACGCTCTAAAAGCTCATCCTTGCTTAAATTTTCATAAATTGGCTCGATTGCTTTTGTTACATCATCCGAAAAAGGTTCGTAATCGTGCTGGAACCAAAGCTTTTTGATAAGCGCACAACGAGTTAACGCCGGCCGGACACTTACGGTGCTGTGGATTTTCGTTCGTTAATTTATAATGGAAAAAGGTCGCCTAAATCGCTTCTTTCATTATTTTACATTGAATCACAATTTCTTCTGATTGCTAATCCATAATACACCGTTAATTTATCAATTGTTTTACCAGTGAGTTTTCCTTTTCCAGAGAGACTTCTGCTTCTTCTAACACAGTTTGTCCAGACTTTTTTTCCGGTTTTTATTCCTGTCCCCACTGTTGCGTTTCCGTACAAGAACAATGTGGGTCTGTAACAAAAAGGACAACAAGGGGGCTACCCAGAATGTTTTAAAACACTTGTGCGCAGATCACTGCATTAGCTGCCCTGCCTGATTTTAACGCAATTTTGTACAATCTTCCCTCAACTCAAGGTTGCACGGCATACAGCACAACGGCGCGTACGCCGTTGGCACATGCCTTACCTTTCGACCACTCGCCACCTCGGTTAGGCCCTTTGAAAGGGATAAGAAAGCAGCTGCTCCGGTTAGCTGTTTGTCGCTCTCAGCAGGTTCAAAAAAGGGTGAAACGCACAGCTTACTAGCTTAATGAGTTTTATTTCAAATGACCTGTGGTTTTGGGAAAATATTTCTAAGGCTTTTATATGAAAAATTTTCAGAAAAACGGATTTTTCAAAGTGGTTACCCCCCATATCCCTTCCTTTACACGTATCATTGGCTCGGTCCTCAGGCGATGGAAATCATAAAAGCAAACGAAAGAAGGAAACGCAGCGCCGAGAAATTTATTTTTAATAACGGGAATACGGATGAAAGTATCGTTGAGGTACGGTTTTTTAGTCTACGAATACTGAAGGTCGGCGGTACCTCAGATTTAATAAGAGCTTATTGACGGATAATTCTGGAGGTATGTCTCAGATTACACCGAAATAGAAGAGAGATTGCATTATGTAATCTTAAATTATTTTTCTATTTTGATATTTCCAAATGTAGAAACTGATTTGAAGGTGTAAAATTTAATTTGATAACATTTTTCACGATAAGAAAGTGAAACAATATTTATGCGTTTTCGCAGAAATTCCGTTTTTCTAAATTCCATCAAAATTTTTACGGGAGTTTTTGAAAATTTGAACTTTGCGCCGTGCGTTTTATCTAGTCTTCAATTGGATTCATAAAAGTTCAGTCTAGCACCGGAATAATCATTAGCCCTCAATTTATAGCGTTATCATTTCTCCGTTTCAAAAATTTTTATCTTTCGATTTCGGAAAAATTCCTCGAAATTATTTCTGAAAATATTCGGAACATTTCGACTTAAAACAAAGGATCCGTGCTCTTCTTTTAACGTCATTCGTTAAAACGCAGGCATTCGAGCGAGTTCATTGTGTATAGTTTTATTGAACTAGCATTCGAACAACAACGAAACCGGTTTACGATGCAATTGTTAATATTTTTATTTTTTCTTTATAGTGTACAATCGTATTACAGTAAATAAATTAGCACTACTTTTAAAACGGCGTTACAACTTAATCTAACTAATTTGTAACATGAACAGAGTAGAAACTCTATGTACAATTACATAACTCCTAATATTATATAAATATATAAATAATTATACGCGCATATAAATACTCACAGGCACGCACACCAAGTATATGCACATAACCGCAGAGTGCATACGAATATGTTACAGAATAAATTAGGTGACTCTAGCTCATAAGGCTTTGTGCGTTTAAGGCGCCTTAAGTCATCATCGGGAAGGAGCAGTTTTAAATCCTCTAGATTTGGGTGACTGTGAAGTCGATGTTCGTGCGCTTCTGCAATATAAAACTTTATCGATCCATGGAATATTTAAATCGGAATGTATTTCTTCGTTTCGTTGATAGACCAGAAAGTTCCAGTGATGTTTCGGAGACACTTGTTTTGAGCGCGCTGAATAATCAACCGATCGGATGTCTTTGCACAGCCCCAGAGTTGAATACCATACATTCATGATTTGACAATAAATCATACGTTTATTAGACAGATTGAGTTTAGAGTAATGCCCAATGAACTAATAAATCTGTCTTAATTTATGCATGGTTTGTTCTTTTTCCATCTTGACCGTCTTCCAATTCAGCCTGGAATCTAAATGCATACCCAGGTATTTAGCAGAGTCCGATTTCCGAATAGGAAGACAATCAAGGTATATAGGACAGGTCTTAGATTTACGAAGCGTAAACATACCGTGATTTTTCTTGATTAATCTTAATCTTCCCCAATCACATGTTCATTTGCTAATTTTTTCTACTGCATATTGCACGTTAGTCGTAGCCAGTTCTGGGAAATCGCCAACTGACAAGATGGCTGTGTCATCTGCAAAGGTAGAAGTCATCGTCTTGGCTGTTATTAGAATGCCAGCTGGCATACAATAAATACAGAGAAGGCCCTAAGACACTACTCTGTGTAACAACAGCCTGTATTGGACGATAATTAAGACTCTTCATAAGAAACTCTGAAGAATCTATCAGAGATATATGATTCAAGAAGTTGGCACATATTTTCCGGTAGCAGATTGCTTATTTTATAAATGAACCCTTCGTGCCAGACTCGGTCAATAGCTTGTGATATGTCTAGAAAAACCGCCGGACAATATTTTTCTTCTTCAAAGGCTGTTTCAATTAACTTAGTTATACGATGCATTTGGTCAATCGTAGAGTGCTGATTGCAAAAGCCAAACTGATAATCTGTGGTATCGTTAATAAGAGCTTGAGTCGCTTAAGGAGTAGTTTTTCGAATAATTTTAATACGGAAGGTAACAAAGAGATTGGTCGATACGAAGTTACTACTTCTGTTGATTTCCCAAGTTAACATGATGATTTGAGCGATTTCGAAACATTTTGGTACGCATTTTGAAACAGTCATTAAAAATCATATATGTCAGCATGATAATTCCTTTACGTGGTAATTCTCTAAGCGCTCCGAGTTAAATTCGATTCCAGGAGCCTTTTTGTCATATTTTATCTAATGAACGAAATTTTTCGACGTGGGTAAACGTTAAAAAGAAAAAAATGCCGCGCAACCATTAAATATCTTTGCAAAGAAGACATCACATTATGAGGAAAGTTCATTGAGCTTGTTTTAAGCGTTACACGATTGGATACTTTCCAATTCGTAGTGAAGGCATAAAAGTAGCCATTTTGAGAACTGTCTGTAATGTTATCGGATACTTGTTTCGGCGCAATAGTGTTCGTGTGGCCGAAATTTACACCGGATTCCGATTCAACGATGTTTAAAATAACTTTAAACCGCAGACAGACGAGCAGGCGCCGCGTCGCGCCAGCTAGCCTTCATTCTTGACGCGATGTAACTTTCGAATAAGTTGAATAACTTTACAACGTGCGGTTATAGAGCGGGCGTTTCGTTTGCAGTTCACTTGTACGTTCTTTTTCGCAAGTCGTCTGTAAGGGGTCGATTTTTTATAATTATTCTTACGTTTTTAAGGATTACTCGAAAAATCGTTTGCTCCCTTCTAAATCGAATTACTCGTGAAACTTCGTCAACATCACCACCTTCGGTTATCTGCTTCAAATTAAATTCTTCAGCACGATTAGTTAATCCATTCGGTCGTACTCGTAGTTGTTCGACCTTAAGTGCATTCCTGTGTCATAGTCGAGGGTTCTTTTTAAAAAAACATTAACGAAAAATCCTAAATGAAAATTCGAAATTTATTACAGTAAAATGCCGGGGAAAAGGTCAAATCAAAATAACTCGATATAATGTATATATTACTCGATTACTAGACCATCAATAAAACGATAACGACCGTGTAATTTTTGAAATCATTTTATCTTTCCACCTCAACGATATTACCGAAAATTGTATATATCTGAAAATCGCGAATTGAAAAATTCCTAAAATCGAAATTTATCAAGGTGTAAAATGCGTGAAAATGTTAAATTTAATGAAATCGAAATTGTTTCTTTCGATACACGAATCATCTTGATGAAACTGAACTAGTTCGCGCTAAATGAACGAAAATAAAACACACGAAAAATCTCGTTTATGTCGAACCATCGTCAATATGACCGAAAAACGTAATTATCATGAGCGAAGCGGGCAATCAGAGACCGTGTCTGAAAACTTTAAATAACGTACCGATAATAGAGAAACGTTGAAAGAGAGGTCATAAACGAGATGATATGTTTAAAAAGAACTGTTCCCAATACATTAAAGTCAGTTGCAAATTCAGCTTCCTATAAAGTCGTTCTCGTCCAAGGAATTATAGCAAACTATCTAAAATCAACTACTCGCACCAGGAGCGGATAAATTAACCGGCGAAATATCGGTTAGATTACCTCAGAAAGCGGCTACGTTACTCTGCTATATATTTTACTCTATGCTGCGAAATGGATACTACCCGAAGCAATGGAAAAAATCGATAGTACTAAATGGTTTCTAAAATCTGGAAAATCTCACACATCTTTATGTTCTTATCGGCCAATAAGCTTATAGTATGTTATCCGAGTTCTTTGAGGAATCGTTACTTATTAAAAAGGATTTGTTTGATAGTAGAAAAACCAAAAGGTTATTCCTAATCATCAGACTTTCAACCTCAACATTTTACAATTCAACAATGCCACAGACATGTAGATGCAGTCGCAGCGGTTTTCGAAAAAAAACAAAACAACAAACAATTTAGCGGTCTTCTTGGATGTAGAACAAACTTTTGATCGTGTCTGGCATACCGGATTAAAATTTAAATTAAAACGGATAATTCCATCGGATCTCTATCTACTACTCGTACCGAACAACTAGAACATTCTCAGTCAAAATTAATGAGATCATTTCTGAAGAAAGAAAAATATGTGCTTCGGTTCCGCAGGGCGAAATCTGTTGGACCCAATATTTTATTCGATATACACAGGCAGACATACTTGTCTCTAATCAGACAATTTTGGCTACATTTATTAATGATCTGTGACGAAAATCCTGATTTTGCGAATATAGCAATTCAAGATCATATCGATAACATACAAACGTGGCCCGACAACTCGAGAATTAAGTTTAATGCTAAAAAATTTCAACATATTATAGCTTTCACTAATAGATATCTATTACATGTTCGACGTTAATGATAAATGATTCCGAGATACCGCAGGTTAATTCCGTGAAATATCTGGGAATGCATTTGGATCGCAGACTAAACTGGCCTTTCCATGCAGACAAAAATTAGTAGAAGAGTCTGGGTCCGAGCCAAATTACTGTATCCAATAGTAGGAAGAAAGTCTAGTTTAAGTCTGGATTTAAAAAGACGACTATACCTCGTGGTTTTAGCGCCAATCTGGAAGTATGGCATAGAGCTGTACGGAAATACTAAAGCAAGTGCTATTACTGGTACAGACGCAGCAATCAAAGATACATACTTCGCATGATGGCTTTGGCCCCTAATTATGTCTCTGATCATACTCGAGGATCTGAATATTCCATTTTTTTTTTTGTTTTTTAAATAATTCGCGGGTCCCACAAGGGCCCGTCTGTCTGTTCCCAACATAATTATATCGTTTATTCACAAATATAATACATCTTAATGCTAACACATTATATTGATCTTATATCTATTACTTAATTATACTTTAGCTTTTCTTTTCACTGAATTACATTTCATTTTTAAAACAAATACATTCATGCCCAACACACATTCTAAAGCAATATTTACTCGTAAACCAAAAGGTATGCAGCTAAAGAATGGAGCTACCGTGCTTTTTTTTTTTTTTTGTTTTTTATATACCTTATTTAATTTTTTATGTACCTCATTTAATTTTTTATGTACCTTATTTAATTTTTTATGTACCTTATTTAATTTTTTATGTACCTTATTTAATTTTTTATGTACCTTATTTATAATTATTCTCTTTGTTTCTTTCCTTCGTCTATTATTTTTTCAATTTTTACACCACGCTATCAACCAAGTTTTAATTTTGTCTTTCCATATTTTCAAATTGTTTTCGTCTTTAAGTTCCTTTGGTATGTGACCCAAAATTTGACTCCACAAATTTCCTCTTCAACACTGTCAATTTTATTGTTAACCCCTTTAGGTCTTATAATAGATAATTTGTCATAGTTTCTAGTCTCATAAACCTTTTCCCTTGTCGGTAATATTCTTTTTTCTGTTTTATATCTTAATAGTTTACTGTAATAAAAAAACATTTTTGACATTTTTGGAAACATTTCTTTATTATTATCCCACCAAGTAGTATCCGTTGTGAGATTCGTATTTCTCCAGTTCGGTAAAATTATTTTTAAACATCTTTTTTGTAGCTTACTAATTTTCCTTAATTCCGTTTTTTTTTGCTTCCCCCCAAATTTCAATTCCGTATCTGATTCTAGACATTATTAATGAGTCAAAATATAATCTCATGGTTTTGTAATTCATAACCTGTTTTAATTTGTATAAAGCCGGTATAGTCTGCTTGATTTTCCTCGCAATATTATCAATGCGCCCTCTCCGTGTTAATGCCTTATCAAATGTAATTCCAAGATACTTAAAATTATCAACCGAAAATGGTTAATCGGCGTCTCCTCGTCTTCCTTGAACAGAATAATCTCCTATCCTCGTCACAAGCCGGAGGGCGTAAGAAGCGTACTACAGTTAATCATCTGCTGAGCCTACAAAGGCAAATATTAACAGCATTTCACAGACGCCAACATGTATACTCCGTCTTTTTCGATATAGAAAAGGCGTTCGACAGAGTATGGCGATACGGCCTCTTATCCAAGCTGACAACAGCTGGTATAAGTGGAAACATGGCCAAGTATCTGAATAATTTTTTAACAAACAGAACGTTCCATGTTAAGATTGGTTCGTCAACATCGAGCACCATTCAAACCGAGAATGGCTTACCACAAGGATCTGCCCTTAGTGCAGCCTTGTTTATTTTTTATATCAATGATATAAATGATTGTATTGCTCCGCCTGTAAACGCCCGGCTCTACTTTGACGACTTAAACATTTCCCTGTCTTCCAGTTTTCCAGCAAATGCTCAAAAAATCCTACAAAAAACTATTTCAAAACTACAATCCTGGTGTAACAATAATGGTCTTGTGTTTTCTCCATCTAAGTCTATCTGTGTTGATTTCTATAGGGGACGTCAAAACTCTTCCAGCATTCGCCTCAATCTAGAAAATTCCTCACTTCATTTCCACCCTACTGCTACTTTCCTTGGACTACTGTTCGATCAAAAGCTAACTTGGCGATCCCACATATCAAATCTTAAAGTTAAATGTCATAAATTCCTATCTATTCTTAAATATGTATCAAACACAAAGTATAATGTACCTCCGAAAACTCTCCTCTCCATATACAAATCCTTAGTCATTTCCAGAATAAACTACGGGTCCCAGGCGTATGCGTCAGCCAGCCCCTCTTTACTTAAATCCCTTGATTCAATACACCACACGGCGCTCCGCACGATACTTGGCGCACATAGAACTTCCCCGTCTGTAAGTTTGTGTGCCTTGTTAGGCACTCCCCCACTAAAGTATTTCCGAACCTATTATTACCACCGTGAGACCCTCGCTCTTTTCTCTAGTAAACGCGCCTGTCCTATTGACACAAATGACCTGCCCAACACCCCAGAGTTCCCTAATGACCCTCTCCCAGAAATCCTGGCTCTCCTATCGCAGCACAACGTGAGCGTAATCCTTTTCCCTAATCTAGCTCCTAACATCATGATTCCGCCGTGGGCCCCTTTAAACATTGATGACTAGCTTTGTAACATATCGCCCGCCACCACCCGATATGTACCCGGTCCGGTGACCTTCTACATATCTTGCACCGCTCCGGAGCCATATGGCTCCCTACGACCTTCTGCGCCCCAAAACTAGTCGTTTAAAAGGCTGGTCGCATCATATGTTCCGGCACTAGAGAGAGCACCGGCGAGAGCGCCGAGGAAAAGCCGATAGACCGCCTCGCTGCCGAGCCAGTCTGCTCTACTCGATAACGGCCTACCTAACAGATCCTCAGCTATCGCCGCGTTGGTCTTACACGACACATGGGCCGACGTCGCCTCGGACAAGTGAACATCGACCACATGCTCCGGTGTTAGTAGGACACCACATGCGCATGGCGGTGGGTTCTCGTTGAGGTTGAACCTTGTCAGATAGCTGCCGAAGGGGCCGTGACCAGCGACCACCCAAGTAAAGAGCTTGGTGGGCACCAGCCACTTCCTTTCCATCCGAACCCGGACATCTGGAATGTATTGGTAGGTGAGGCGGCCGACAGTGTCAGCCTCCCACTCCCTTTGCCATTCCAGAAGTATTGCCCCTCGGACCGCCTTTTTACGGGCGGCCTCCGAGACCAACATCTCCCTTTGAAGCCTGCGACGTGATTCGAAGCATTCGACTGAATGACAATTGCTCGGTACTGGATGCTGAAATATACGCAGTATTTTTCTGTTTGGAATATTTTCTTTCTACAGAGCCTACATCACAGAAAGCCCTGCTGGTATCTGATTCATCCGCGGCCATATTGACAATTTCTAATCCCCTCACCAAACATCCTGTAGCAATTCGAACCCAGCAGGTATTATACGAACTTATTAAGAGACAGTGCTCCGTATCCTTTCTGTGGGCGCCCAGCCATGCAGGGATTCCTGGAAATGAACGCGTCGATACATCAGCCCGAGCAGAAATATATTGCCCCTCGCCTAGTAACAGCCCACCTCCACCTTATCTCTCGAACATAATCTTGAATAATCTCACGTCCTTATGGGAAACCCATTGGTCCTCGTGTCAGACTTTCTCGAGGTTAATTAAACCCTCAACGGAACCATGGTGGCCAGAAAAAAGCATCTCCCGCAGAGATTTCTGTGCACTTAGCCGCTTGCGCATAGGGCCATACGGCCATGTCGCATAATTTTATTTTGCAAGAACCCCCTCTCCTACGAATTGTCCTTTCTGTGGCCAAGCTGTTGCTCCCTCAACTTCTCATATACTATGCGACTGTCCAGCATTATCACCTCACCGGCCCCTTTCAATTAATAACAAAACAGTCACCAACATTCTTGAGAATTCCCCCGATGCAATTTTATCCATAACACAATTTATCAGAACTAGCGGAATAATCAGATATCTATAAAAAGAAACTGCGCATCTTCGTACTGTAATAGCCACAGCAGTTAAACACGGTACAGGATGTTGCTTTCACAAAAAAAAAAAAAAAATCAACCGTTTCTATCGGTTCACAATAGCAAACTTCCACTCTATGAAGACAATCTACATTATGCAATACTATTTTGGGAATGAACTTTACCTACTTGGTGTTCTTACATACATGAATTTTGATTTCTTGGCATTTATTACTAATTTTTTGTCGTGTACCCATTTGCAGACCTTATTCAAGTCCTCTTGAAGCATCCTTTCCGCAATTTCTACGTCTCGGTGTTCCATTACCAGAGCAATATCGTCGGAATATGCGTAAATTTTGGCATTCGTAACACAGTTTTTGACGGAGTAGTCAAAGAGGTACATGTCTAACAGTATCAAAGATTCTTCGACAAACTTAGTCTTAGTGATAATCCTCATATATATTTCGGATGTCGAGAAATACGTTGCCAGGCAGTCCTAGGAGAAGATTAACCCGTTACCGCCCAGTGATCTATTTATAGATCACCTACTTTTCTGAACGCCCACTGAAAACGAAATCCTTTATCACTTTTTACTATCATTGTTTGGTTTCTTTACATGTGTAGCCACACCCCCAAACGAATTTTGAAACATTCTTTTCCACATCAGTCCAGCAGTTAACGTCTGAAGTTTGCCATTTCGAAGCGTCATAGTACAGTGTTCGATTTTATATCCAACGGAAAAAATTTAAAAGTTAGTTAAACTTTTTTTACGTGTTCTACATTTTCAATACCTCTTTAATTATTCTGCGTTGTTTAGATTAAAAAAATAACTATTTTTATTATTGAAATTTAAGTTTAAACATGCTGATCTATAAACAGATCGCTGGGCGTTAGTGGTAAGTAATATCGTTTTTTTCCCTTTTCATTTCTTCCAGAATGTCTCGGCGTAAAGTGTTTCACACCACCGAAGAAGCATTAGAATATATGTTTTCTAAGGAAATTGAATAAAATATAATTGCCATACCGCCTGATGTGGATGAATTAACTGACGAAGAGTGTTTTGATGATGATGAAATGACTACTCCATCAGTGAAAGATCTGTCAGGTGAAGTAGAAATTTTTTTACCGATGGAAGAAATAGAGGAAAAGGAACAATATGAATCGAAAAACATGAATGATTTTGACACTCTAATATTACAGAGCAGCAGCCATCTAGCGCCAATAATGAAAATAAAAAACGGGTTGATTCGAATTTATCAAAAAAATGCGCGAAAAAATCAAAAAAGGAGCCGAAAGCAAATTGGACAAAAAATAACCCTATTTACACTTTTAACTAAGAAAGTAATTTGTCCAGTGAAAATCTTGAAAGCATTTTAAATATTTTAGGAAATATGAATCCACTTGAAATTTTCGAAGAATTTTTAACGCCCGAATTTTACGAATTCATACGAAATGAAGTAGAAAGATATGCAAAAGAGTGGAAAAACAAGCCAGTATTTTCAGTTGCAGTTGATGATTTGAAGAGTTTTATTGGTTTTTTGATTTTCTCCGGCTCCACATTTTATCCAGTGAAAGAGATTACTGGTCTGACGAAGAAGATCTTAGCATCAAAAAGGTTTGAAAGAAAAATCGCAAATTTTGCAACCTAGTACTATCGCTCAGTATAATAAAAATATGGCCGGTGTTGACCAGCGTGACTGGCTCTTAGAAAAACATACAATTTAAATCCGTGGCAAAAAATGGTACTGGCCAATCTTTACAAGAGTTATTGACATGGCTGTCGTAAATACCTATATTCTGTTCAATTTAACAAATTGCGAAAAGAAAAGTATAAAAGACATCCGAAGATATATTGCTGTTGCGTACCTCAAACCCGGAACACATTCTACAAAAAGCTTTAGAAGACCTCCGATGATGTTATCTAGATTAAAAGTGACAGACTCTGTGCATTTGGATAGAAAAGACCATGTTATAGGTAAAAGATAAAACCGAAGAAGATGCCAATTTCAGAAATGTGAGGTGTAACGCTTTGTGTGAAATGTTTTCCGTTATATCACACTCAATTATTGCAAATTTTCTCTATAAAAATGTAACTATGTAAGTTTAGATCAGTAAAATAAGATTTTTTGTTTGAAATCTCTTTAGTTGTTTTTAATTTTACAAAAATTTCATTTTTTTTTTATACTAAATTCGCTATTTTTTAAATATAAATTCAGAGGAAAGTTATTTGCTTTTTTATTACCAGTAGCGCCCAGCGATCTATTTATAGATCACCTATTATCTCGACTGCTAATTACAGTAAATTAATAAAACTTCAGAATTACTCTATTTATGATGTTTGAAATGTAATTTAAAAATATTTTTCGAAAGTTCTCATTTTGAAATAGCTTGGGCGTTAAGGGATTAAAAAGAAGATGGTACGCGTTCCGCTCTCTCTCATCATAATGGCATAATAACTAGTATTCATCGTCCGTAAGGAAATGTTCGCTTTTGTATCTAACCGATAATAGGACTACTGTCAAGCGTGCTTCGGTCATTATTGTACTACACCCACCAGTAGTGAGGTAGCATATCTTCTGTGTGGATATCACGATTCGGTGGACCGATGTTTCTTAAGAGCATATACATGCGTAATTTAATATAGTGTTTATTATTATCAGTTGACTCGTATCCACTGGGAGAGAAGGTAATATCGCTTTTAATGTTGTTTTTTTTTCTTTTCTTAGTCCATTATTGAGAAATGCCAACAATTATGGCTAGGTTTGGTTGGTGTGGTAAAAAAAAAAAAAGAAGAATTTCAGCTCTGAGAGTAAATTTTTTTACTTTACAATTTTTACTCGAATGCAATTAAGAAGGAAAAAGAAAAAAATAAAAAAAAAACATTATTTGTGACTCCAAATAAAACCTGTCAATAGATTATTTTTATAATATTCTAATATTCGACATAATTTTCTCTCTGCTTTACGACTACGCACCAATTACGTATCCTTAATCAGTAAGAAATGTGAAATGTGTTTCTTTCATTTACGATTTCATAGCGCATTCTTAGTGGAAAAAATTAAAAATAAGTCGAGGCGCACGAATGGTACGGTGATTTTAATTGCATACAGTTGCGGGAACCGTGCACAACCCATTACGTTCAAGTTCCGACCACATTACAACCGCATATTGTGGCGAAATATTCGACTGCTGTTTATACTTGCAGCAGCGATAAAACTATATCTGTCCTGGATTTACAGTTCATTAGCATGCTCTTTCTTTAAAATTCGATAATGCGACATTTATAGTTCGCGTATTATTTCGTGTTTTTTTTTGTGTCGGGCTATGGACATTAACCCGTTGCAAGCGAAATTTCTGTATATTTTCAACGTACGGCAGCGGGTTATCAAGTCCTACCTGAACGAAACACCGGTGTCCGACCAACTAAGCCACGATAGCTGGCTTGGATTTCGTTTTCAGGACTCAACTAGCAAGGTCACAAAATGGAACGAAACTTTTTCGTGATTTTATTCTTGTTGTCCCGCACGAAACTCCACGGCCGGCTATACATTCTTGTTGCGATAGTATTCGGAGTCTATATGCAACAACGCGGACATGGGCAAGATTCTTAAAGATTGATTAGAATCATACTGTGCGCGTATTGATATCGGCGCGTGCATGCTATTATGTATGCGAGAGCCTTTCACGAGACTATCGGTGATTATTTATTTTAATAATTACCGCTAATTCGCGGCAATAATGCAACTGTTCCAGCAATTCGACTATTGCGGTGGCTTTACACTGCTAAGTAGGAATGTGTATTGCGCATATTTATTTATAGATTGAAAGTTTTGCGAATGAAATGAAAATTACGGAACATTTTTCGATCGGAATGTAGAACTATACTGGTATAATATAAATTCGATCCTTTGGAGCTGGCCATGAACTGTGGCACATGTTAGTATCCCCTATAATTCTTACCGAAAAGTCGGTTTCAAAATATCTCGTCGTCGCTGCGCAATGCTTGGCGTAAGATATGTTCATTGATAAATATGAAGATATCTTATATTTTCAAGGGTCTTCCCCTTGGACGTGACTTTTTTAAAAAAATAAGAAGTACTGCAACATGGAAACTTTGAAAAATGCGAGCGAGATTGAAATGATCGCGCCGCAGCTAGAGAACTTGGGTAGCTGCGGTCGTTTAAATCGAAGAAAAACAAAACGTATACGTACTATCTTGCTGAGAGGGAATAGAGAAAAGTCGCGGAAAAAGGGGTAGGAGGTTGGAGAAAAGTAAAGAAAACTGACGATGCGAAAGAGCAATTTTATTCTGTTGCGTAAAAACAAAAAAATAAAAATAGACGGATTACGAACGATCAGGAGGATGGAGGTAATTCTTACTTCTAAAAAGCTAACAATGAAAATACAAGTACTTAGTAGTTTTTTAAAAAGCATCCAGAGTTGAGAAGTTTGAAAAATTTCTAAAAAAAAAAAAAAAACATATAGACTCGAACGCTTTTTAAAAATAAATAAAAAATGTAAGATGACAAGAAGAAAAACGCGAAAAAATCAACAATAGAACTTTAGTTATCTCAATTTTTAAATTACACTTTATAAAACGATTTGTGTATGTGTGTACGTTTTTTTTTTCTTTTCTTTAATATTAAGTCAGCATAAAAATAATCGGTAGTTTTTGATATTTTCAAGAGTACCGTTCGAACTCAATTCAAACATACACCGCTGTTAATACTTACCGGAAAAAAAAAAAAAAAAAACATTTCGCCGGAATAGCGTTTATTTAAAGCGATGCGAACGAGAAATTTTGGTATGTTGCAGCGCATTCGCTATTTGGAAAAACCGTCAGAAGCTGGAGACAGGACTATAGGCTCGTTATTTCGAAGCGAACGAGCAAGTAACCCAAGACTATTCAGGCGTTAAAAATTAATTTTTCTGCGATATTTCAACAGGTTTGTTTTTTGTTTTTTTTTTGGGCGAAAGAAGAAATTAACAAAGTTTGTAGGTCATAATTTAAAAGTCAGTCTGTTTGCTAACCTTTTATATTATATTTCGTCGTGCCGTTAGACGGTTTCTTAATTGAATACGAAAACAACATTGCCGGGAAAAAGCAGTTTTGAAACGAAGTCGACAATAGCGATTAATGATCTAAACTAAAACCGAATGTTTCTATATGATTGCGTTAAGGTCACGTGTATTTTCGAAATGTTGGAGTTACAAGTATACTACAATTTTTTCTGTACGCCGTTCTAACGGAAACTAATTGTGCGGCTAAAATAAATATCCGTTATGCACAACTGCGATACAAAGTCGTTTTAAGAAGAAGATAAAAATGGAAACAAAAAATAATGAGAGAACTGTAATAGTATCGAATTAAGTACGGAAGAACGAATTTTCTGGCCTAACAAATATTGCCTAATACACAATTATTGATGTATAAGTGATGAAGCGAGCTAGTTAAAATGGAATAGAATTCCTCCATACGTTTTCGAAAAAAATCCTATAACCCCTCTTTTAGTCGGAATATCATTTGTGTTCCCTAATCCGTGCTACTTTTAAATTTCCTTTCCTTCGGCGTTTCTAATCGTTCGCCTACGTTTTAACCATTCTTTGGCGGTTTTCACGTTACTTTTTTTTTTTTTTTTTTTTTTTTGGGGCACTTCAACTGTGGAACTTATTTAACACAGAGAATTGTACATTACATAATTAAAAAATTAGAAATTGGGTAAATAAGCAAGGCCAACAAAGGAACTATATAAGAGAGGGGAATGCAAGAATAGAATCACTGTAAAGAGTAGAAAGGCCAAGGCGCAGAAGATTAGAATACTGAGTAGCTCGTTCAGGAGGAAATAAAGGGGCATTCGAACAAGACGTGATTCGCATCGCAGCTATATGTGAGCTCTGGAGAGTCGACATAAAGGTAATTGAACAAAAGAAAAACAGAAAAGAGAAGCCGCAAGCAGACTATGATTGAACCGGAGGCGAAATATAAAGGAAATAATCGAACGGCTAAGGTAAAACGATTAAACTAGGGAAGAGAGGAAGGAACGGGCTGAATAGAAAGGTAAAAAGATCGAGAATTGGTAAAGAATGAAAGATCTCGAAATCATGACGGGAACGATAAGAGAGGCAGTAGAGAGTTTGAGCAGGAAATCTACTAATGAACAGATACCATTGATCGCCGCCGAACGTGTAAACGAGTAAACCAACTCGTTACCCGGAATGCCGCAATCACCGGGAATTCAAAGTAGACCGATTACGATAGAACGGGACGCAAATAAATTAGAAATTTAAGAGCGAATTTGGAGAATATTGGGATCAGTGACATGAGTAGGAAAAGGAGAGGAGATAGCCAATAAAACACTTTTCGAGTAGTCCGAGGATAGGAGGAATCTAGACATGTTGTTTGTCGAGCATATAAAAAGGACTGCCTGCAAGATAGCCGTGGATGATTCGGAATAGGTAAGCGCAGGGATAATGAACGCAGCCCCAACGTCAGCATCAGCCACTTCGAACCGTCCATGTAGATAACTGTATGGGAAGGAAAGTGTACGGATAACATGTGATTGAATTAATTTTGAACGGCAGGACGATAAAGAGATTTAATGTCCGAGGGGAGAACAAATAACTTCGGAGAGTGCATGAATTCAAAGAAATTATAAGTGAAGAGTAAGGTGGTTTGGTAAAAGGGAGGACAAAAGACGAGAAGAGCATAGACCGAGAAGAGATTGAAGATAATATATTACGAGGAGAGGAACGTCGGTTATCGTAAATTAATTTTTTCAGAACTTAGGAGTTTAGAATTAGTAATAGGGAGGCATTTAAATGTTTCACCTAATAAGAGTGTTCGAATGAAAAGAGGAAGTAATCCAGTCTCTGCTAAAATGGCTGAAATTGGAGAGGAATTACGTGCACCGATACAGAAACGAAGGAGTTTTGGATACGATCAAGTTTACGAAGAAAGTTGCTCTACACTAGTGAAGTATGGCGATCGAGCATGTCTTGACTAAATCATATTTTCTTTCTACTGAATAATGCACTTAGAATATAGACTTTTTTTTTTTTCTTATTGGCATGTCTTTTATATTCGCATGTAATAATCAGATGTCATTCAAAAAAATAAGTGTAATCTGTGTGAATTTTATTGGTTAACATAATGGAAACAGTGCGTACGTGCCGTTATTTTTAGCGATGCGTGACTAAGAGGGGTGTAATATGGGGGGGTTGGTGTCTCCCTAGTTTTTTCTTCTCGCAATTACCCTGAATCTTCCAAGTTTCTCTCCTGCTACTCTAAAATCCGCAGTCATACTTCATGCAGTTACTCTTTTCCTTCTTTCCGATAAATTGCTTTCAATATCTGACGCTGAACGAGTTTTACAAGCAACTTCTTCCCTCCTACTAATGTTTTTTTGTCAAAGTTTTCGTTCTGTTTTTCCGCAGTCTAATTCACGATTTATCTCTGTATTCAAATAGATCTACTGTGGATTCATAGTCACGCTGGGATTGAGGGTATAGAAATGGCTGATTTTGATTCGGATGTGGCGCCCCGTTTGAAAAGTTAGTCTATCTAAATATTTTCATTTTAAATTACAGAATGATAGTTATTCTTTTCCTCGAACTCTATTTTATTTTTCTATTCAGCTTTTCTTTTACTTATCGGTTCTGCAAGTTTCTTTCTCTTGTTCTTCTTCCCTAAACAGTATGTTGTCTCTGTTTTGTTTTTTTTGGACATAGCTTCTTCCCTCTTCGTCTCTTTACCATCACCTTGCCTCTGAGATGTGTTCTCTTCATCACAACAATTCGTCTTTTCCATGTGCGTTACGCCGGTCATATTTTCTTTAAATATTTCCAACTTTACTCTGAGCGCTCTCTCTTTGATACACAACTTTTAGATTTTATTCTCCTTACTACATACAATGCTGCTTATGATCTCTTCCTTATCTGTCGTTCCTATTTTTATCTCCGTTATTTGTTCCGATTAAAATCTAATATGTTTTGTTAATTTTAGAGTCTCTAATATTCAGTGGTGATCTGGTCAGTTCAGCTGTTGCTCATAGATAGTGTAATCAAAAAAAAAGTAAATACAGCTTTTCCTGTACTAACAGTTGCACGGAAGTCATATAGCACTTGATCGATTTGACACGTTTTCAATTTTATAATACACGCGCGTGTCCAGCTTTGTGATTAACTCACTATCGATAATATTATTTACGGACTAAATATCGATTATAATGATCAACTGTCCGGTAAATTGAGGTTAATCTGCTTTTTTTTTAAAAATTAAATTCGCATATCAATTGGGCAACGATGTAATCAGCGTGTGCCATTACAAAGTGCCATTCATTCAGAAAAAAATTCGAAAGAGACAAACCCAGAAATTACAAATAACAACAGAAACGGTTACTGCACTCGAAGTTTTGTTTAGCAGTTGGGATAATTAATATATATATATACGGAACTGTATATAATTGTCGGCGTAGTTGATCAACCGGGTGATAGATCATGGTCATGATACCCCCTGCAAGAGATGAGACGATTCGATGATGATAATGATACATGACTTTCCTTCCATGCGTCGCTCCAACATCTCTGCGATATGCCGCCTACGCTTTGGGCACAGTTTGCTTCCTTCCTCGCTTTTCCATTACTCTCTTATGCCGTCTCCGTTTTGTCCATGCACCTCTCCAATATCCAATTTGTGTGTGATGCCGATCACATAATGTTCGAGTGTTCATCTCTTCTAGCCGATCCTTTCTATTCCTTCCTTTTACATATTCCCACTCCATACAGTGCTTCGTTCATTCTCTCCCTTCCTTCTCCTTTTGTTGTTCAGGCTCTTGATTCCTTTTGTCGGCTATCTCTGATCGTGTAAAGATCTGAGTTTCTTGCGTCTTTTTTCCTTTGTTCTTGGGCCAATGTCCTTGTAGACGAACCTGAAAAAAATAAAAAAAAACAGTACGGAAGTGCGGGTGACTGTAAAGAAAACATTATCGTAAAAGAATTCTCCGTAGATTTCCATTACAGACTGAAACTCTATTCAATGTACGCTATGTAAAAAAAAACTTGATTCGCAAACGAATTATTCGCCTTGTAATATCGCGAAGAAATGGGCCTTGTTTTAACTTACTGGATAAAAACATTATTATTATTATTATTATTATTATTATTATTATTATTATTATTATTATTATTATTATTATTATTATTATTATTATTATTATTATTATTATTATTATTATTATTATTAGCCATAAGTATATTTCTATATAATATAATCTTAAATTATAAGTAATACTATTAGCCCTTATATCGGGCAAAGGCCTCCCTCAAACGTGCCCATTCACGCCGGTCCCAGGCTACTCTTTGATAATGTTTATGTCCTAACATTTTAGAAATATTATCGTCCCACCTTAATTTTAGTCTTCCTCTTTTTCGTTTGTTATAAAGACTCCAGTCCGTTACAATCTTTGTCCATTTATCGTTTCCAATCCTAGCTATATGTCCCGTCCAGTCCCATTTTTGTCTCTTTATTATTCTATTAAAAATACTAGTATTGTTAAGTTTATTCCTGATGTTTTTATGTTTAGACGTCATGAAAATATTAGAAAGACAAGATGCGAGTAAGGTCACGTATTAAAAGACGCGAGCTACTGTAATTCCGTAAAACGGCACTTTTATCATATTAAAGTGTAACAGCTGATGCCGAGAAAATGATATAAAAAAGTTTCCGAATGATAAGAACTTTGGCACCCGGCATTTTCTGCTCATTAGGGAAAGTTTGATATTTAAGTAAACGTTCATTTATTACCCATAGCAGTAGTTTCAAGGCTAAATATGACTTAAACTTTAAACGAATGTGCAGTCTAAATATGAGTTAAACTTTAGGTGAATTGTAAATATGATTGATTTGGGCACACTCTTGCCCAATAAAGGCTATTTTCGGTTTCAAATTATTAAAAGTCCGAATTATTCCATGTCGTTCATTCTGCTGTAGTCGATTATAAACCAGCGATACAGTGCAGCGTCGTTTTTTGTTTTTTCGTATTCTTTCGTTTCAATAATGAAGAATAACTTTTCAACGTGGCGCACCCAAAAGCGCAAATTTGAGCGTTCACTTTCAAATGATCAGTCTCTATTGGACAGATAAAATTTCACCATTTGAATTAAATGCGAGGTGAATAATAAAATTTATTGAGGGGTTTTTGGCTACATTGGAAACTCGTAAACTGCTATGTGAACTTAAAATTCTATCAATTATTGGATGATAAAACTGAGGGTCTCTGTGGAAATAGTAAAAAATGCGAATAAATGTATAATTAAACGAAAAAAAAAAAAAAGCGGGAGTAAAGGAAAAAAGAAGTTATTAATTCTTAGCGGTAAAATATCTCCTAGAAAAGCAATAAAGATGAAAAAAATTAACCCTTTCAGAATACTAAGGAAGCAAGAAATTAATACGTCACAGCAAATCATTCTGGGCCTCGTTATAAATAATTTCGAAAAACAAATGTGGGGCGTGTTACGTAGTTGCATGCGTATATATATTTATACTTAATCTTAACGCTAGAGTACTAATATTATGATTATAGAATAAGTTAAGATAAATTATAATTTTTATATTGTATATAGTTTTTTGAATAAACGTTAATAAGAGTGTCGGGCACTCACACAACGGGCATATTTGCCCTGTGAGACCCACAACTTATTTCAAAAAAAAAAAATCTGTTAAAAATAACACACCGAAGTTACACCAGTAATGAAATAATAATTTAAAGGAGTTATGAAATGCGCGCTGTAAGAAGTAGCTCTCGGTGAATAGCAAATGGGCCTGCAGTCGCATAAAAATTAAACGTAATTTATAGCATTAGCAGCACACGACTATTTTAGAACATAGCGGATAACCGAAAAAAGGCTTAACTTTTACGGAAGAGCGTAATATTTTTAATATATGCGGGCTGCGAGCAAACTCGTTGCTCCAAAATTGAATACTGTTCTTCCCCCCCCCCCCCATTATTATCTCCAATGACCAAAAACACTCGCTTATATTCTTGCGAGTGTGTCTTGAATGCTGTTAAAGATATTTATTCTTTTTTAGGAATATTATTACCGTTCAGAAGATGATGACGGCATCATTTGCTAGAATTTATTGTAACGGTTTTTCTTGAGGTTGCTTGGGCGAATTATATTTTCAATTGTAGGTAAAGAGACAGTATGGTAAACCGTGATTGGGGTCACGCTACAACGAGAGAGCAGGAAGGTGGATCTGATTTTTACAATATATGTTCATGTGTTAACCGGGGGTGCGGCCAATATCAAATCAGGCAATCACATGAATATGAAGCTGACAATGTACTTCCGATGCGCATGCGCACCCTGGAGGTCCCGCCGAGCAGTTAAAATTTTTTTAGAGAAATAAAACATGTTCCCGCCTATCTTTCGGGCATTTTAATTGTAATTTTGTAGTCGATATCCTTTCGGGAGCATATCAGATATCTTTGTACGTCCGCTCTCAAAAGGCTCAATATACTAAAAACTCTTTCGTCCCGTAAATGGGGCGGTGGTCATTATACTTATGTTATATACATCAATAATCCTTTCCAAATTCGACTACGCCGCATTCCTGTACGCTAGTGATCCCAAACAAACTCTTCGTAAACTTGATCGTATCCAAAACCCCTTCGTCTCTGTATCGGTGCACGTAATTCCTCTCCAATTTCAGCCATTTTAGCAGAGACTGGATTACTTCCTCTTTTCATTCGAACACTCTTATTAGGTGAAACATTTAAATGCCTCCCTATTACTAATTCTAAACTCCTAAGTTCTGAAAAAATTAATTTACGATAACCGACGTTCCTCTCCTCGTAATATATTATCTTCAATCTCTTCTCGGTCTATGCTCTTCTCGTCTTTTGTCCTCCCTTTTACCAAACCACCTTACTCTTCACTTATAATTTCTTTGAATTCATGCACTCTCCGAAGTTATTTGTTCTCCCCTCGGACATTAAATCTCTTTATCGTCCTGCCGTTCAAAATTAATTCAATCACATGTTATCCGTACACTTTCCTTCCCATACAGTTATCTACATGGACGGTTCGAAGTGGCTGATGCTGACGTTGGGGCTGCGTTCATTATCCCTGCGCTTACCTATTCCGAATCATCCACGGCTATCTTGCAGGCAGTCCTTTTTATATGCTCGACAAACAACATGTCTAGATTCCTCCTATCCTCGGACTACTCGAAAAGTGTTTTATTGGCTATCTCCTCTCCTTTTCCTACTCATGTCACTGATCCCAATATTCTCCAAATTCGCTCTTAAATTTCTAATTTATTTGCGTCCCGTTCTATCGTAATCGGTCTACTTTGAATTCCCGGTGATTGCGGCATTCCGGGTAACGAGTTGGTTTACTCGTTTACACGTTCGGCGGCGATCAATGGTATCTGTTCATTAGTAGATTTCCTGCTCAAACTCTCTACTGCCTCTCTTATCGTTCCCGTCATGATTTCGAGATCTTTCATTCTTTACCAATTCTCGATCTTTTTACCTTTCTATTCAGCCCGTTCCTTCCTCTCTTCCCTAGTTTAATCGTTTTACCTTAGCCGTTCGATTATTTCCTTTATATTTCGCCTCCGGTTCAATCATAGTCTGCTTGCGGCTTCTCTTTTCTGTTTTTCTTTTGTTCAATTACCTTTATGTCGACTCTCCAGAGCTCACATATAGCTGCGATGCGAATCACGTCTTGTTCGAATGCCCCTTTATTTCCTCCTGAACGAGCTACTCAGTATTCTAATCTTCTGCGCCTTGGCCTTTCTACTCTTTACAGTGATTCTATTCTTGCATTCCCCTCTCTTATATAGTTCCTTTGTTGGCCTTGTTTATTTACCCAATTTCTAATTTTTTCCTTATGTAATGTACAATTCTCTGTGTTAAATAAGTTCCACTGTTGAAGTGCCCCAAAAAAAATCAAAAAAAAATCATTGCAATTAAAAGCGCGGAATATAATAATAATAATAATAATAAAAAAAATTATACTTTGTCGAAGAAGTATATCTTTTTTTCTGATGAATGAATTATTTATTGCTGCAGAATTCAAAGAGGAAAAAAAAACTCATTAGAAACTATAGACGGTAATTTTATTCGACGGAAAATTTCCTCATGAGTAGTAATTGTTTTCATCTCAGCTTATTATCAACGATAATTTCCTCCCGGCACTATTAATTAAATTGCTGATATAAATGTTCGCGATATTTTCATTTTGTGTTCTTTTTCTTTATTTTTTTTTTTCGTTTTCTCACAAATATTAATAAACATTGTTATTTATCTTTTATCTAGTTGCCAGGTAGCAGATGAAATGTAGATTTTACTTCTTCAGATATATATGCACGGAGCAACAGTTGTCCATCTATCGCGCATTATTCATGTACTGCGGGTATGTATAATTGTTATTTCCTTTTTTAACGAGTTTATCAACGTGGATATTAGTTTAAGAACTAGGAGAATGAAGGAAATCAGATTTTAACGTAGATTCAGGGGCTAGTGTAAAGGAAGAAACAAGGACGAACGCTAAAAGAACGATAAAATTACCCCGCAAGTAAAAATGAAGAGCGGAAAGAAAAAAAAAAAGGTGTAATCGACGTGGCCTATAGAATAAGACCTCTTGGGAAGAACAAAACGGAGAAGATGTGAAAAACGGAAAAGCGATGAGGGAAGCGGACAAGATTGCAGGGTGAGTTGATAAAGATCGAAAAATTTAGAAAACCAAGAATGAAAATCCGGCTGAATAAGCAGATGTCGGCGTTTGAGAATGAAGAGGCAATAATAGTTATATCATAATTTAGAATGAACGGTTACGAAGAGAAATATACATTAAAAAAAAAAAAAACCTTAAGGAATAAAATAAACAGTCTATTAGATTTGGCCATTCCAAGTTGTCCGGATAAGAGTTGTAAATTTTGATATGGTGACAAAGAAAAATGTCACGAATCGAGCAACGTATGAGAAGAATAATATAGTTAGCGGAAGAGGAAATGAGATGGTCACACTTTAGGAATCCGATATGATATCTGAGGGATCCTGATAAACAAAACCTAGGCGTAGAAAGTTGAACAGAAGGAGCGGAGTTTAGCGTTCGGAACGACGAAGAGACGAACAGGATAAACCAATTGCACTGGGTTCTTTAGAATGGTCAAGAGCGAGTAAAATAACAGAGGTTAAGGTGTTAACGAATTCCGATGCAACAGCAAGCTGCGGGATGGTTTTGAGGGGAGTAGTTGTAAAAGGATCATCCGCTGCATTTTGCAGATATCGCTTTCGTGCTAATCACCCTTCATTCGTTCTTCGTTATACTGTTAACCATTTCCGCCCAAGTTCTCTTTTCTTTACTTACTTTTTTTTTTCACGAGAGAGGAATATATAATCACTTTAGACTTTAAGTCATTTTCGCCTTTTACAGTTTTCTATGATAAATTTCTTTTCTTCTTTAATCTTGCTCGTCCCAAAGTATTCTTCATTTTCCAAATCCCTTTCTCAAGCTGCGCCACTGAACCGTCTGCTTTTTATTTTCCTTCATTTAAAATCATCTTCGCTAACGATTCGAGAGAGCTTGGTAATGTGTTCGAGCTTCATCACTTCGAAATTTAGTTAAATGTTTACATGGTTCCGCCTTTTCAGTTAAGTTGATAGCCATTCTACGCTTTATTTTTTGATAGTAATTTGGTTATTTTCAAGAGACTATTTGCTCTACTTTGCGTCGCTTTTCATGTTGCTTTTTTTTTCTTCTTCTTAAAAAAAAAACAAAAAAACACTTAAGTTTCTTCCGGTTTTTTTGTGCACTCTCCCGCTAAATGGGAGTCTGCACAGTTGAAACATCCAGATTTACAACATCGATTTTTTACATTGGACCTGACATCTCCTTTGTAACATTTGTAATTTTTTTAACGTCACTCTTACCATCAAAATCAATCACAAACATCGGTGTTGGTACTCTGGCTTTTGTCCTTGTTTCAGCATCGCTTACTCAAATATTTCCGGGTTTTTAATACATTAAACCGTTCACATTTAATAAGTCTTCTCTTATCGTGTTTTCTTCCGTATTTGACGGCAATCCCTTATTAACCATTTTCATTGGTTTCGCACTATTTAATAAGTAAGTTTTTTTTTTTTTTTTTTTTTTTCATTAAATGGGCTCGGTGTCAGCACTGACCCAACTACATGAGCTTAGATCACCTATACTCAGATTCTCAGGCGATCGGAGATAGAGAGTATAAAGGAAAGAAGAAAGGGATAGAGATGGGAAGGAAAGGATAAAAGAAGCATTGAAAGGGATAGGAAGATCCAAGAGTTCGTCGTATAGATGAGAGCACTCGGGAAAAGGGCATTCAAAAAGTATATGGTTGGGATCGCATATAAAGGGATGATCCGTAGGAAGTATATGGTATTCAAAGTTATTTTCAGGTAGAGATGTTTTTTCCTAATTTTTTCTAATTTTCCACCGTTTACTCTAACTTGATTTGCCGGCAGTTGTTTAAATTCATCACCTGCAACTTGTGTATCGCTCTCTTCATATTATACGCTCTCTCACCTGTACTCTCTCCTTTTTCCCGTTTTTCATTCATATCAATTTTCTCGGGTTACCAGCAGAGCGCTATACAGACATGCGGGGCTGATCGATCGGTTCCTTTTGTTGTTTAGAATCTGTTAATATTCACCGAATGCCCCAAATAATTAGCAGATGCCGTGTAAGCGAAAAAGAACGCTAAAAAAGAAAAAAAGAAAAAAACTGGTTATTTTGTCGGAGTATTTTCTTAAAACGCGCGTTTGTAGAATTGGCAGAGGGCTTGTTCGTTAAATTTCTTATCAGAAGACTACATTTAATTAATCTTTCTTTACAGAGTGCTAACTGAAAGTCGGTAAAAGTGAAAATAAGAAACTCGCACTAACAAAACAGCGGCGATTCGGCGCCGGATAAGATTTAATAATATAGCTCTGTTATTCATTAACAGCGTCTGACGGTTAGACTTCAAAGTGAAACGAAACTTTTCCGTCGCTTTATTCGTGCGGCCGTAAATTGGGTTATAAAATTTACTCGTCTTTCAGCTCTTTCGACGGTGAGCTAATGACCCGTCATATTCAGGTAAATCCAAATGTGTAAAATTACCTATTATAAAAACCACCGGTATTTTTCTACCATCACTTGCCGACAAATCGATAACTCTGTAGATCGTATACAATTTCTATGCGTATAAAACTATTGGTAAATCGGCAGATTTTTCTTTAATGAAAATTAAAATTTGCGGTGACCAGCTGGCGCCACTTAAATTAAAAATTTCACAGCGACAGTTTTCACGAGCTTCGAGCGTATGAATAAAAACATGCGCCGGAAGAAATTCTTTCGCGAATCTGAAGTGTCTATTTGCAATAAAGATAAATTTTATACTTGGCGAATGTTTTTTTTTTTTTTTTTTTTTGTTAACCGAGATTGACTTATTGAAATAACTAAGAGAGGGGGAAAGATAGGATATAAGCGATATAGAATTTGGGCCGCGTTCGAAACAAGAAATTTGAAATATAACACAGTACGAATCGAATCTCAGGAGGATGTATGTAGAGCAGTTTATCGGAAGTAGTAATTAGAAAGGGAAGGTAGGAACTGAGAAGGCGATATGTGCAAGGATGGGGTTTTTAATAGAAGGCTGTATGAAAGAAGTTTAAACGACGTCGACGGCGAGCGTTGCGAAAGAAAACGAAGACCCAAATGGAACCTATAGATAAACGGGTGGAAAGGGGCAATTTGACTCGGCCAGTAACGCTGTGAAATTAGAGAAGACTTGAGACGAAGACGCGAATTTTGAATAACACCTAATTTTAGACGAAGAAACTTCGACGCTTTACCATATAAATAAAGGAGCATAGTCAAATTTGGAATGACTAATAGATTTGTAAGCAATTTGTAGGATTTTTAAGAGCGGTAGAAAGAAGAAAATTAACGTGTTCAGTGAAGGATAGTTTAACATGTTAAGGAACACTCGGACATGATAGAAGTAATCTTTATTCGAGCGATAATGGCACACTTTTGTAAATCTACATGAACTAATGCAGGGCGTTAACGGGGCGATAGAAAGGTGTAAAGAGAACAGGAAGAATGATAGAAGAGGGTGGTTCATGACCGTAGTTTCGATATCTATAGTAGGAGAGGAAAGTAGCATGTCTCGTCGGTGGGGCTACTTTTGGAACTTACTTAATTATCTTTCAATGGCACTTGTAGTGTAAACGTGTATAACATTAAGTTCATTTTTGATGTCGGGAAAAGTGAGTGTTGCAATTAAACTTTTTGAAATTTTCTGTGGTGTCTGCCTTTTATACTAGGTATAAATTTGACATAACTGAATTTATTTCGTCAACACATATTAGCCGCTGTGACCGAGATAATTTGCATAATTTTCCGTACTAATTCTTAATAGAATACTTCCAAGAATTATCGAGTATAGTTAAGGGGGTCCGCTCTTTATAACGCTCGAGTTGTTTATAAATTCGATGCCCCTTGAGCGTGCTGCTTATGAAATAATTTGCGGAACGTGAGTTTTTCTAAATCAAAAAATTTTACCTGGCCGTTAAAAGCCTCTTTTGAAAAATTATATACTACCTTTTTTATGTCCTGCAAACAATAAAATCACAAAGTTCGGAAACGATTCGTCGGTAACAGCCGAGATATTTGCTGATATTGCAAAAAAAAAAAAAAAAAAAAAAAACATGTCGGAAAATAATGGCTGTACCCCTGCTTGAAAGCTATTTCAAAAATTAAAATTATTTCAAAAATTATTGCCAAAAAAAAGAAAAAAAAAAAAAAAAAAAAAAAAAAATTATTGCACGGGCTCTGACGAGCCGTGCAAAGAAGGCCTTCTCTTTCCTAAGAGGCAACTAAAACTTTTTCCTTTGTCGCATCAACAGAAAACACGGAACGTTAGTTCTTAAAATACTGGAATTAAATGCATCGGGGGAAAAGGGAACGTCGAGTTAGTAATGGAAATAGCATATTCAGATTTCACAGTATCGAAAATTAGCTAAAGGAAATCCAGAAATGGTTTAATTGCTTCGAAGTGTAACCGATCGGCTAATAGTGTTTCATTGCAGTGTGAAATCTCACTGTTGAAATATCGAAAATCATCGCGATAATAGAAAAGTGCAAATGAATTTAAAAAAAAAAAAAAACAGAAAAAGAAGCATGTGGAAGATAGGAAGAGGTAGACGCGGAATAAGACTTACAAAGCTTTGATCGATAGCGAAACAACATAAGAAACTTTTGAATCAACGCATGTAAGACTAATCAACGATTTTAAGTAACGTAGGGAAACATGAGGGCATATAGTCGAAGAACAGCCAGTATTATTTACATAAGGATTTTTTTCGATTTTTAGTACGGCAGTTATCCGATTAGAGTACACGTGGATTGGCTTTTTTATCAATATAAATGGCAATAAAATGCCATATGTACCACACGAGAAACAGTTGCATACTTGTTTACGTAATGAGCTTTGAAGAAAACCGCTACAACCGGGAATAGACTTTTTGTGTCAGGCAAAAAAAAAAAAAAAGCAACTTTGGTAAGGAAAATGCGAGTTAGTGATTTTATCGAAACGAGTCGATAAGAAAATGGGTAAAAACGGACGACACTAACCGAAACAATTATATGATTTCCGTGTCGTTAAAGAACAACAAGAAATCTTTATTGCAACGCTGGAACAGCTTAGCAGAAAAACACCGAATTACGGGCATGTTTTAAAGAGATTTTTAGTGAAATATAAATTTTTAGGGAATTTTTTTTAGCAGCTAAAAAAAAGAAAAGTTCAGTAAAGATCAAATCGATACACTTTAGCAATGACACGAGGGGAGTTCCGCGGTTACACGATTACATCTATTGAACGCGCGGCATCAGTGGAATTTAAATTCTTTCTCGATGAACCGACACATATTTGTCTCATCGGCGACGTAATCGATTGCGTTTTGAATTGCGGTTGCGTTCTAGTCATTTAAATATATACGAAAGAATCGATTCGGCATAGAGTCACATATGAATTCACTCTTGATTAGAAGACTTAGGGGTCGCTTTATAGTACTTTTATCCCCCGTGTGACTGGCATTGCCAATGTAGCGAATGTTTTATTGTCTATATTAGCACACTAGGCTAGTGTTGTTACCAAATCCGTCGTAATTTCCATTATTAGGGAACGTAGATCTCGCGCAGTTGTAATCGTCGATGATGAACATGAACCGGTGCAGAGGAGATAGTTGAAGCCTAATAGCCCGTCCAACTCTGACGCCATTTAGTCGCACTCCTTTCCACGCGATTTACCGAGTTAACCAACGTGTAGCGCGTGCGAACTATCGAGTTACAACAAAATGGAGAACAACGCGTATAAACACATCTTTCAACTTTTCAAAGTCACAACTGGCGAAATCGTTACATCATCGGAAGTTCGTTTGTTACAGGTGAAAATACACGCGCGAATTTTTGACCAACTTCCGACCTTTACACTGGCTCATTTCTACTGCCTCTCCGCACATATGTACACATCTTGTTAAAATATAACCGTAGCGTTGGTGTAGAAGTGTGTGTATGATCTTTCATTGTTTTTGTGTGCATTCTTACCGCAGGATATTGAAAAAAATTTAACGACACGCTTAAGGGCGCGGCTATCGTTCACACGAATTGTGAATAAGCTAGGCGAATTGAGCGAATTTGCTATTCATGCGAATAGCGAATAATCGGATTTTCCATGGTTTAACATACTTCATTTTTAACGATCAGCCTCGGTTTGTTCGTTTTAAGATAAATCAATAATGTCTCAATTATTTCTGTTTCGGAAAGTAGTTTTACCATTTAAGATACAAATGTTATAAACAGTTAAAAATAAGAAAAAAAATCGAATAATGTAATTTTTAAAAGGCGAACAATAAATAGCGGAATTCTATACAAACACCTGCTGTTAGACGAAACAAAATTTTTCCAGTATTACAGAATGTTCACATTTAAATATATTTTGTCTAAAATAGAAAAAAACAAAATTATGAAAACTGCTAACGACCAGTTGTAATTTGTTCAACTGAAATGCTTTCTATTACCGAATAAAAATCCTCATATTTAAATATATATACCTGCATGCAGCAACATTTAAAATTACAGAAACATACTATATATCCAGTTGGTTAAATTATTTAAAAACTCGTTTGGTTCATTACTCATTTAAACTAGACCCTACGAGGGGGTGTTGATGACCAGCACTATATTGTAAATTCTGTATCCGTTGCAATTGAGATCTTTAATTAGCCTAATGTTCATGCATGACTGTGAGGGAAAAATGATTAAATAAGCGAATGAATTGAACCATCTCAATTCATTCGCCACTCGTACTCGCTTGCATTCTCGCGAGTAAAATCCACCTAACAGTAACCATTGCCATTACTTTCAATGTAACTAAACATTCGCATGTACTCGCTTATTCGCTACTATTCGCGTGAAATCGCGGCCTTAATACATTCATACATGGACATATCGCTTATTCTTTCGCTGACATAAAAATTATCTAAGTTGATTTTTGAACAACCGTCACTAGGCTGGCTTTATACACCACCTTATGACGAGTGTGAAATCCGATGTGTTTATGATTTTTACTGTACAGAAAGTGATTCTTAAGAAACGAATATACGTTATTTACATTTACATCGTTGACAGTAGAATTCGGCGCGCATAAATTCCACGAATTGCGACTCTCGTAAATTCAAGTTAAGATCACCAGCGAGAACTTTCGGGGAATATTGTGCTGAGTTAATTCATCGAAAACTTTAAACAAATCTTTTAATTTCGCATTGTACAAGATAGGAGGTTCAGGGGAAATAAATTTTGAATGCGCGTTCGAAGCAAGTGTTTGTCGAAATCGAGATGTAGGTACCGATACGAACAGGGCACCCGTTTTCCATTTATGGTTGTTTGTACCGAGAAAATGTCGCTGACGTCGCTATTGTCGCTATCCTCTTGACTCGCATTTCTAACTGATCGAATTTTAACAGATCGTGTTCGATAGGTTCCAAAGCGTCTGAATGTGCCATATTTTCGCAGATACCCGACCGAACTGCTGCTGTGTTTCGTTTGAACATAGTACGCGAAAAGCTGCTATTTCGAATGACTGATTGATAATTTTCGATCCATGTCTCCGACAGCGGAAGTAATTTGCAGCGCGACAGCACGCAAAGTCTGAGAAATCAGCGATTGAGCATTTAAGGTGCATAGGTGTAATGAGACTGCGTGGAACGATCTAGAAAATCGCGGCATGCATCCTTGATCGTATGTAAATTATGTCGTTCGAGCCGAGTCTTTACGTAACTCTCTGTTCCCCTTTCCGCAATAGCGGTAAAATGTGCGATCGTTACCTCGGTTTGGGAGACATAGTCCGTTTAAGGAGGTTGCGCACAAAAGAGCAATATATATATATATATATATATATATATTGTTCGTGGTTCTTATTATACTCGTAAACGATGGTACCACCGCTTTACGACTTGTGTATCGTAATCGCGCACTCCTCGACGCGTGGAAACTGTGTACGCTTTCAGGTTACAATTTTACTAGTCGTTTGTACATTGGTAGTACGCTGCACTACCCAGAAACGATCAAGAAGAGGCGGGGGGTCACGCGAACATGTCCCTCTCATAGTCGTTTAATAAAAAGGTCTCTCAGCAGCTTCAATCTCAGAGTAAATACCGAGAATCAGAAATTCTTCCAATCAAAAAAATTCCGTTCGAATTCATTCGTCGGTTTAAGGAAAAAAAAAAAAAAAAATATATACTCATATACGGGTCGGAAATTTTTTGAAATCGGTTAAAAATGAAAGAATACGATGTAACGGGGGAAGAAACTCTATATAGCAGTAATAAAACAACGTCTGTTGTGTTTTTCAAAGAAAGCATTCTTCCTTTCTTTGAGTGCTGTACGCGGTGGTATAGCATGGGCCAAACTCAAATATTCCGATTTTTCGCAGCGCAAACTAGACCACCTGTAGAAGTTATTCCGGTCCATTTTCGGTTGCTCTGCGCCCACGAGAGATTTTTGCTACTTCGCTATTACAAAAATTTAAATGAATAAAAAAGCTACACCGAAATGTAATATTATGATGCTGATGAAAATTAAAACGTTAAATTTAAATCATTTGAAACATCGAACAATTTATTTTTCATTTACATTTCATACGGAATTATTTTTTCCGAGGGGTAAATGTCGGAACCTTCAAATGAGTAATTAAAATTTGAATTTGAAAATTTCAATGAATAAAGCCTTTACACTTAATCGATCGAATTTATTAAAAACTTCAGAAAAAAGTAATTGTAAAAACGGTAATAATTCTTTAAGAAATGTATACGGCTAAAAAATTCGTTTGTCAAACAACGGAAGCTGAATAATTCGTTTTAATTTTATATAGATGTATACGTATGGGAGCGCAAACGATACACCGATTTTTATACAGTTTGCAAAAAAATTATTGAAGTGGCTATTAACACTTCTCTCTCGCGCGAATAATAGTATTTCTTTAATATGAATAATGGAAAGGTGACACAAATGATGTACAAACGTTTTGTTCTTTAGTTCGGAGAAAAATATGAAAGATGGTTTGGGGAGGCATACTTTGCGAGCGCCTCCAAAAGTTTTTCTTCAATATCGCGAGATAGGAATGTGCGCGAATGATGAAAGTTCGTGCACCACAAATATTTTCGTACTATATTTTGGCAAGAGAAACTATAAAAGTGGAGGCGAGTCGTTGAAATGCACCTTCCCGCAAAAGAATATGTCTAAGGGGACTCGGATTTTCCTGTAGTGCGATGTTAAAATATCTAAATCTTTAACTACGAATACAAGAGTGAGATTTAGAAAAGAAATGCAACGTTCAGTGTAGAGTGCATTGCTCAAGCGCCAGACATTGGCGAAGAAATGTCTATATATGCGGCGTTATTAATCGGTATTATTAATATATGTAAATATTCGATTACTGGTGCGGCGTACATTTTACGACCTTCGGCGCTGGTAGACACAATTTATGCGCATAATAAAAATTCGGGGCAGCAACAGGATACATTAAAAAAAAAGACGCAGTATAATGATAAGGGGAAATTTATTAGATTTGTAGTTTTTATTACAAATTTCGTAACGAAACTGGTAAAATTTAATATCGCTTTTTCAGCAATAACCAGTATTTTACCGGATGGCAGTGTACTATTCGGTACATACCAACGTAGCCTTCGGAAAGTTGCACCGAAAACAACAAATCTCCAAAGGTTACCGAAAGGTACACGTAAAGGTATGCTCGTGTTGCAGTTAAAATAGACGAGAGATACCGCAAAAAGTGTTAACATATAGCAAAACGAACTTATAGCCGTCGTTTCCCCGTATAAGATAAAAACTTTCCCTTAAACGACCGGAATTTCGGAAACCAGTGAACTAAAATAGTCAAAAAAGCGAAAACTTAAATAACGACAGAGTCTTTATTGAAAAAATTGTTAAGAGAAAATGGCTCGAACGTTTATCGAAAAGCAACGAAAAAACGGTCAACGTATTACCACGTGTACAAAATGGTCACGTTCAGAAGAGAATTTGATACTGACTGGCCGAATTCCGGTAGCTACGCCGCTCAGAGTTAAAAGTCTGAAAACTGAGATGCGCTTAAACGAAAGTTCCTGGTACGGAGACTCTGAACCAGTAGCATATCGTAAACCAAACTCATTTTAAAGTAAGCAACACTTTTAACATAGTTAGTTTCATTTAAAAAGAAATTGACGCTAAAACGGAATTTTTTTCTAATAATCAACTTACATCGCTCTATTATTATTATTAATTATTGAAATTATTAAAGTTTATGTAGTTTTGTAGTTTTGCATTTATATTAGAATCGATGTTTACTGATGTACATATATTGAGAGGTTATTCCACTTCGAAATTGGGTGCATTGCTAGGTTTTAGCTCTTCAGATCCTAAACAATTTCGTACGACACGTGGGTACTTAAATTAATAAACTCAACACATACCAGAAAATCGATTCTGATAACAAATGCACATCAAACACACACCCTTTGCAGTACAACTGAAAAAGATTGTATAGTAATACGAATTATTAGGTTAATATCAGTTGTTTTATCCTGGTTACTTGTTTACAAAACGTCTCTTTCGAATCGGATTCGTATAACGACAAGAATATAAACCTGACAAAAGGGTTAGTATTATGCGGTTATTTTCGTTAGATGATCGTTAAGCATCATCCAAAATTTACCTGTCAAAACACATACCTCTCTTACGTATGTTATTATTTTGTCCAGATATACATACATCATATACTTTTTGAATCACATAAACGTAAGCGTTGTTTCTCCAAAATATGTCGGGATATATATTTTTTTTTTTTTTGATTTTTAATAGACTTTTGTGTTTAGGATTTCATAATTATTAAAATGTTATTTAAAGAATTACTAGACGGTGTGTTGTAACAACCTTAAAATTGGTAACTCCAACATGCAGAATTACGTGTATCAGTTTTACTAACAAGGAAAGTACACGAGTTGTCAGACGCTGATTTTGATGAAATTTGGATATGTTGTAGAGTATAAAAAAATATTAGACCCGTGTTTTTTTTTATCAGCCCATATGCAGTTTCAAAGGGTGAAAACCACCCCCAAAGTTCACCCCCAAAAATCGTTTTTTCTAAATATCTCGTCTTCAACTCGACATTTTTTTATGAAACAAAATGAAAATTATTTCTCGTGCAAAGAATAAGTAATCCATAGTGATTTAAGCAGTGGGGTTGCATCCCCTATTTTCTGGGGGGTGAAAACACCTTTTTTTTTGTCATAATTATGGAATAAAAAATTATAAAATAACATAAAAAAATAATAAAACTTTTTTTAACACACACAATTAAAAAATAAAGTTGACGTGTTCCGGCATTTTCATGAATTTCACCCTTAAAGGGGGTAAATCACCCCTTACAAGAAAAATCAATAAATACAATGTATCAAGTAATCTAATTTCGTAAATAATTTATATGTAAGGGTTTTTGAGGTCGCTGATTACGAATCCGTTATCAGATTTTCTTAATTCAAAATGGAGGATCCAATATGGCGGGCAAAAAAGTCAAAAAAGATTTAATTTTAATGACAAATTTTATACGAGGATTTTTAAGGTCGCTGATTACAAATCTGTTATCAATTTTTGAAAATTCAAATTATCCTGTGTTTTATAACCATACAGCCCCAAGCTCCTAAGACCCAGACAGGCATTTAGCCTGTATTTTTCTAAATCAACCAACCCTTAACTCCTAACCCCAGTCATGCCAGAGGCCCGTGTTTTTAGACCGGTAAACCCCAAACTCCTAAACTCCAGACAGGCCAGAGACCTGTGCGTTATAACCATACAGCCTCAAACCTCTAAACATCAGACAGGGCTATTGCCTATGATTAAAACCGCACAACTAAACTGCAGGCAGATGAAAGGTCTATCCATTTTGATATACTGGAAAACCGTTCTTATAATTAACTTATTTAAAAAATTACTGGTACAGTTCAACTTATGTATTTATTTATTTATTTATCTATTTATTAACAATAATCATTCTATTCTTACGTAAATAATAACAAAATTAAATTAATAAGTAGCCAAGGTTAATTAGTAATACAATAAATTGCTCTTTAGAATAAACTTTAATACGTTAGGAGAATTACATTCAATGAGTAAATCAAAACATTTACTACTAGAATCTGAAATATAATTATCAACATTTTCATAAATCAACACATCATTAAATGTTATCACGTATTTAACTGTATTAATTGTTTTCGTAGATTTATATAAATACACCACAACTTAACAATGCATCTGATTTAATTGTTTGTATAATGTGTATTTATTATTATATAAATTGTATTACTCATTATAATAAAATTACTTATTATACGATTTGTAGTAATGATAATCATGAAAGAAGTGGGTTAAGCATAATGTGTTTTTGCACCACGAGCACGTTATAATAGTCCGTTTATAACAGATATCGCAATTCGCGTTATCAGAGTTAAAACAAAATTCTTTTGAGTTCGGTCCTTCCTCTGGCCGCTTGTCAATGTAACCTGCTGCATACCAAGCACATAATAATGAATTTTTGAACCTAGGACTTGATAGTTGGTTATGTGTAAGTGATTGCATTTTAATAATGTTGTTTCTATCGTGTAAATTAACATCTTCGTTTAAGATCAAGACGGCATCCGCAAAAAGTATGTGTCTGATGTTTACAGGTTTGAAGCTGTATAGTTATAGCGCACAGCCCTCTGGCCTGTTCGAGGTTTAGGAGTTTGAGGTTTGTTAGTTTAAAAAAACACAGGCTAAATGCCTGTCTGGGTCTTAGGGGCTTGGGGCTGTATGGTTATAAAACACAGGATAATTTGAATTTTCAAAAATTGATAACAGATTTGTAATCAGCGACCTTAAAAATCCTTGCATATAAATTATTTACGAAATTGGATTACTTGATACATGTATTTATTGATTTTTCTTGTAAGGGGTGATTTATCCCCTTTAAGGGTGAAATTCATGAATATGCCGGAACACGTCAACTTTATTTTTTAATTGTGTGTGTTAAAAAAAGTTTTATTATTTTTTTATGTTATTTTATAATTTTTTATTCCATAATTATGACAAAAAAAAAGGTGTTTTCACCCCCTAGAAAATAGGGGATGCAACCCCACTGCTTAAATCACTATGAATTACTTATCCTTTGCACGAGAAATAATTTCCATTTTGTTTCATAAAAAAATGTCGAGTTGAAGACGAGATATTTAGAAAAAACGATTTTTGGGGGTGAACTTTGGGGGTGGTTTTCACCCTTTGAAACTGCATATGGGCCGATAAAAAAAAACACGGGTCTAATATTTTTTTATACTCTACAACATATCCAAATTTCATCAAAATCGGCGTCTGACAACTCGTGTACTTTCCTTGTAAGTTAAAACTACATAAAACAATGGCCAACATTTACATAGTTAACGCTTTAACTATTAAAACTTTATATTACATGATATTGTTTCCACGAATATGAAACGTTTCTTCTTCGAAACATGTCGGCGGGATATTTTTTGACTTTTTAATAAAAACTTTTGCATTTAGTGTTTCGTGATTTTTAAAATATCATGTGGAAGTGCATCGAGCAAAAAGCACATACGCAAATGAGCATACGAAACTGGTTGGGGCAGATTATAAAATCGGTTAGTTTTAAAGCCGTAAAATTAATTTTTAAAAGCCAGCATATTTCGGAGTCACTCCATAATCGTAGTTTTTTAAATTATTCTATTTATAATATACTCGTATTAATAATTATTATAAAGTATCGCGTATCTCTCTTTCTCATAGTGTATCAAGTTCTTTTTTATATTTGTAAACATATTATTTTTATTGCAATTCTATGATCCTCTTTTTTTTCTTTCTTTCCGTGTTTTATAGTAATCTATTCATTTGTGGTGTCGTCGCGATAGCCTAGTTGCTAGAGCGCTTGACTTCCGATATGGCGGTCACGGGTTCGATCCCGAGCGACGACAAACTTATTACAAGAATCAAATAAATAAATAATCGCTAATAATCACGTGGAAGGCAATGGAAAACCACCATGTACAACATCATATGCGCGCTAGGTCAGTACACAGCAGACCCACACCGGACGGACTGCACTTGTAGCGCGATAACAAGCGGCTTCAATCAGTTCCGAATGTAGTCTTGCGTGTATACTCCTGCGTTGCATATTACAATTGCCTGGTACACAACCTATATCGGTACAGCTAAATGTACGAATAGGTTGCGCCAACGCGCTATGTAGCGTACGGCACTTGAGATTGATTGATTCATTTGTGGTATATAGATTTTTTAATTTTTGTTTTTTAAAATATTTTTTTATTTCACTAATATCAAATTTTTAATCAAACATTTTATTTTTTTACTAAAACAAACTACCTGAAGTTTTCATTAGAACTGTTTTGCCATTTAGTTTTATTATTAAATAGTTCTATTCTAAAATGAACGAAGCTCCATTACGGAACGGTTTCTACAGTTGCTCAAAATTTGGAACTCATCTCGGTGGTACAAATGCGCGAAAGAAACGAGCAACTATAATAGTACTATGAGAAACAACGGTGATCAGAGCGGTGCAGAAGTGACAGTTTTTGTCTTCGTCATTCGTGCAGTTTGTATACACACTGTTTGCTACTGGTCACTAGGCGCGCTGGTTCATCGCGGTTCATTGTACAAACAAATATATAATATTATAGTTAGATGATTAATAATTTTGGCCAGCCTGTTCTGTTTTCGTTCTACATATATGCACCGAGTCAGGAACGAAGCTGTTTAGTTACAAATTCAGTTATAACAATTGAATATACGGCTATCGTTACAAGTTAAACTGTGTGTGTGTATGTGTGCGTGTGTGTATGTGCGTTAGTCATCAGCTGAAAACGACGTTATTTACGTTCCAGTTAAATCTAAATGTTACATTTCAAGAAGCAAAGCGCATGATGTTACCGTGTGCGGTACGCTGGTGACGACGGTACGTTATCCACACTCCGTTTAGCCACTCCGTTTAGCCACTCCGTAATTTTACACCATTGCAGAAAAATTATAACTACGACATTTTCGACGCAGTTATAAATCTCGAATCTTCTAATTCATTTCCCGGCAAATGATGTATGTTTATTTGTCGCGTTTCGCTGTTTTATAGTTCGTTTTATTTTTATATGTAAATACCTTTTTTCCTCCCTCGATAGTTTTCGTAACTTTCTGGCAAAGTACTTATAAAACGTTCCTGTTCTTCTTAAACATCTGAATTGTGACGTTCAAGAGGTATTGGATGAAAATTTCAGGAAAGCGACGTCTGACGAGACGGGTCGTGATCCCGGCTGCGAGCGATTCAAAAATCAGCAAAACCAGCCACCATCCTACGGAGCCCCGTATGTGTATATAATCTTCTTCCCACGAATATAAAGCTATCGATGGTATTTTTCTGACGATATATATTATTTTATGAATTGTAGGGAAAATGGGGAAATTCTGCAAACGAACTAAAATGTTTTCAATAAGATACTATGCTATTTTCATTTTATAACTGATAATTCGTTTCTGGCTATTGCGCAACTTGAACGATTAAATTTTGCGAGGTATGGTGCGAGAAATGAAAATCGGCGTGCAATAATAATAATAATAATAATAATAATAATAGTAATAGTAATAGTAATAATAATAATAATAATAATAATAATAATAATAATAATAATAATAATAATAATGATCGGTGGAGCGGTATCTGGGAAGATAACACATTTAGGTGGGAGTCCTCGATAATTCCGACTGCCTTAAGCGTAGCAGTTCAGAAGTTTACGACTGCGAATCAATTGATTAGTTGTTGCAATCGGCAAATAAATTTTAAGGGTAGTTGTATGAGGATAAGTGAGGTGAAATTTTTTAAGCGAAAGTGTTTCTACGAATTGTAAAACGCCGGCTTATTCGAGTACGTAAATAGAGGAAAAATCACCGACGTACTATGACCCATTCCATATGAATGCATGCCAATTTATTATTGACATTATTAATTTTGGAAATTTTCTTCCTTTTGAGTCATATTATCAGGAGCTGCAGTGATACTCCTACTATTTTTTATAACCGTGCCTGTAAACATTATATTTTAGCTTGCAATAGTCTTCATAAATTCCTCGTCGCGGCTAAAGGTGCTGCAATGATCGCTCCGGCCCTGAATGGATTAAGCAAAAAAAAACATTAAGCCTACCATGGGCGTCGAAAATATCTCGTTTCAAGAGGCCTCTAAATTTACAAAAAGAAAAACAAAAAAGAACAGTTGGCGTTTTCGTATGCTGATGCACACAGTCAATGTCTATTTCTTCTCTAATTTATCTTATAATTGCTCTTCTTCTCGAAATCTTACGTTTCCTCAATCCGTTCCTCTTCCTAAGGATACTTTCCTCAAACTTTTTACTCCTCAACCGCATGTCAAACCTTCTCCACAAGTTCCTAATCTCCCTTCTAATCGAATTCCCTTTCCTTTTCATGAAAGAGCTCTCAATGAATTTTTCTCCTCTCCCGATAACTCTATAACCAGTAGTCGGTCAGTATTTATTATTGTCTACTTTAATACTTCTTTGTCTGCTACATTTTCATCAGTGAACTGCCTGTCCGGGAAGCTGTCATGAAGCTTCCTGCATCGAACAATCTTCTCCTTCCTTTGCTGATTCTTCATCGCGTTTTCTATCAAGTTACTATAATTGTAACTAATTACTCTTTTTACCAACAATAAATAGTGAGAGAAATAAATTCGTTTTCTGTTCTATTCTATTCCGCTTTTTTTTTTCTTTTTACTTTTTCCATTTCTATGTTACTTTTACATTTATTTACCCTTTTATTTTCTCTTTCTCATACTGTTGTTCGTTTTCTTTCTTTTCTGTTTTTATTATAAATCCTTCTCTATTGAATGTGCCAATCTTTATTCTAATTTGTTATCGCTTAGGCTTCCTAGTTATCATTACGCTTCGTCCGTTCTGTCGCTTCTCTCATTATTCCAGGTCTTAGTTCCTTTACTCCATCAATTTCCGACTAAATCAGTTTCAAACGGGAGCGTCTGATTTTAAATAATACACCGGACACGACAATTTGTTATCAGCAATATTCCAACTGCGCGAAATGAAAATCTATACGAGTTAACTGGGAAAATAGGTTCAGCTACAAGTACAGCGATTGCGGTTATCAACGTTAGCGCGGACTATAAGAAAAAAAAAACGAAAATCTGTCACCGGAACATCGTCGATAAATTCTGGCGTCATTCAACTAAAAGGAATGTCCTGGAAAAAAAAATATTAAAAATGCAACAGCGAACCGACGTTTTGATGCGAATCTCAAGTAAAAATAACAGGTTGTTCCTTTCAGCCAAAGTCCCCCCGGTATAAAGACTGGAAGAGTATATTTTTGCTCAAAAAAAGAAAATTCTTTCAGATGATAATGAGTTAGGAACAAATTGATGAAGGGTACATATGACGACTGCTCAACAAAACTATTTACCGATAATGTAATAAAAATAATTTCACTCCCGCATTAATATTTTATATTTGTACAAAAGTTTTGTGTGTCATACTGTATTTATTATGTGGAATTTGATGTTCGTAGAGATTGGTGGAGTTAAGCATTGCGGTGTCTGTGTGGTTTTTTCCATCGTCTCACGATGTGCTTTATCTTAAAATATCTCCTATTCTCATTAATGTTACTAACGTAACGAACATATGAAATTTTCCGTGTTGCTTTAAAACAATATTAACATATAACGTTTGCGTAATTGAGCAGTATTTTATAAAAATCTTACACATAATTTAATAGATAAACCTACGTAAAAAATAATATAAGCCATAAGCAACTGCGCATATTTACTTTTTAAGGTTGTATATATAGTAAATACACGCACACACACACACACACACACATATATATATATATATATATATATATGTATATATGTATATTGCTTTAACGTCTATAAATGTAAATTGCAGATACGCCTATAAATTTATGTTAATAAGAATCTCCCTTTTTTCTAATGTCATTTGATAGTTAGCGTATTAGTGAGTGCAATCATTTTATGAGCGTGTAATTTATTTGAACATACTCTTTCTTATTTTATCATTTGTATCGTTATTTTTTTATTGTTTTTTTTTGTTTTTGTTTTTTCATTTCGGATGATGAGTCGGATTAATTTATTTTTAATCCATTTTTTAAAAAGAATGTACTTATTCACCGCAACCGAAATTCATTCATCCGATTCATTGGAAAATGTTAGAAATGATAATTATATTAGCGGTGCCAAGATATTTCTACTTATCGCGGAGGGTTTATAACACGAGGAGACCCGGTTTATTCGAGGCGTCCAGGCAAATTGAATTTTGTTATAGACCAGTGTTTGAGCGCTACGTTGTCCGCTTATAAAATTTATTACTACCGCTATGTGCGTATTCTTTGTACGAGACACCCCGCTGAAACAGAGTAGAAAGACGTAGAAATTTTAAGCTAAACTAAAAATTAATGTCCTTTTGTGAAGAAAAAATTTTGCACAGAAACACCAAAAACTACGTCCACTGCCATTTGTCTGTGAGGTGTTCTTCGCACATATTACATACGCTGTAATGAAGTACTTTTAATAGTAATCTTTAAGGCGCTAATCGGTATGCTGTCTAAATGGAGCTGTACATGCTGATTGGTTTACCGATAGAAAACGTGACCGTATTTGAAATAGACCCCATCTGTACAACGGATTAATAGTTCTTTGTAGACTAGCCTAATATGATATCTGATCATAAAAATCATTAAATCATCCACATGCCCTAATTTCAGTGCGAGCCTCATTAGATCGGTTATGCTATCAGTAGCTAAGCTGAATAGTGTAGGGTTCAGGACGAAGAAGGTAAGCCACTTACTTCCTTCCGATAGATCTGAAAAATCTTGGCCAATACGTGCGGTAAAAAAACGGTTAGCTAGAAAGTTTCGAATGAATTCAGGCATTCGTCCGCGAAAACCGAGTTTATGTAAAACTTTTAAAATTTTAAAGCGCCAGCTAACATGAAATGCTTTGGAATAGTCAAAAAATACGCACGGCGCTTAGTGTGGAACGGCATTAAAAGTTTGTTATTTTCAATTTTGTTAATCAGCGACCGATTATTCTTCGAAGAATTTTTCTCAGGGTAGACATTCGTGAAATCGGACACGGTAGCTACCGATAGGAATTTGGTTTTTATAGGAAAGGAACAATTGTACTAACTTTTACCGTTTCGTCGGCGAATATTCATAAATATATAAATCTAATTATCGGTCATCGGTAGGTGCGAATTGCAGCCAGATCGGAACAACGAAAAATAATAGCTTTATAAATGTGTCCGAAATAAATCATTACGAAGGGTTAAAAGATAATAACGAACGCTTGGAAACACGTAACAATCGAACATTTATAAGATAAATTGGAATGGTAATCAACGTGTAGCATGATGCTGTGTGCTCTTTAAATGCCGATCTTCGTTCGTAATAGAAAAAGAGAATTTCCGATAAACGGAGACCTTATAACGGGAAGAGCTGCTGCACAGTAACAAAGCACGATTATTATTTAAATAAATTGAATGACAAAATAAATAACTAGGGCCCACATTTTAACACCCTTCAATCGAGCACTCATCCGTTAAATTCGACTTTTGCTACCAAATGGTTCATATTTGGAAATTGACTTGCTGTAGGTTCCTGAACATTCTGGCATCTCTAGTAATAATATGGATGATTCTCTCTCCATGGGATCCATATTGACTTTCTGTGGGTTCCTGGCCATTCTGGCATCTCTGGTAATAAAAGGGCTGATTTTTTGACCCGGGTTGCAAAATCTCATCTTCTAATCTCTTGCCGCTATGTAAAAATTTCCATCTCAGATTTTAGTCGAATGCATTCACTTCCTTCTTCTCTGACAGTCACTCGTTTTATCTGTCTGTTCAACCTAGCCTTCCTTCCAGTCCATAGTTCCTTCTGTTTCCTTTACTTCCTCGCTTTGTTGTTGTCTGCATTATGCGTTTGCGTTTTAATTATTCCTTGCTGCCTTCCTCCCGTTTTCGCTTCTCATTAGCCTCTTCCACGTGCAGTCCTCTCCATTCAAATGACGTGGTTGTTTGTGACGCTGATCACGTGTTTATTAAGTGTTCATATCTTTCGACTCTGTATTCCGATCTGCTTAGGCTTGAGTTTCTTGCTTCTTATTGTGCCCGTTATATCTTGTCTTTCCCTTCTTCTCTTATTATCATTTCCATTATTACCTCCCTATTAACGTTATCTGATCGTGTCTTATTATCTAACTTTCCTTTTTCATTTCTAATTGTTTCTGAGTGAAGGTACTTGGTTGACGAGCTCAATTTTCTTTCTTTTATTTTTTTCATAAAAAGAAAAAATTATTGACGGTTTTTTTTTTGATTTTGACGCCTAGGGTAATCGGTTAGCTTGAAGTTATAGATATGGTTTTAATAATAATTTTAATTGTAATTTGTGATCCAATGTTGAAGTTTATGTGTCAAGCCAGTAGTTATTTTTTGAGAGATCTAGGAGTTCCGTTAATCCGAACAGCAAAAGGCAGTCCAAACCGGTAAACCGAACCCCTAAACGTGTGCAGAGGGTTGAAACTAACCTAAGTAACCCAAATTCTTGCTCCGACATCGAAAATTCATCCAAGTTTCCCCCAATTTCCTCAAAATTCCCCAAATTTTCCCCGTACGCGTCCTGTACATTTCCGATAAACCGAACCGATTATTAATTAACAGAAGTAAATTAATTAATGTCTGAAAGTAACCCAAGTCCCCGATCGCCCCTCCCGCCAACGCGTTACCGCGATTTTTTCAAAATTCCGGACGTAAGTATGAAAATTTCAAAATATAACCCAAGTATGATATTTAAAGCTAAAATTTAACCCAACACATCACACACGTATACACACGCATATATTCACCACAACGTTAGCCGTCGCAAAATCGCACGCGCTCCGTTTCCATTACCGCGATTTTTCAAAATTGCGAGCCTAAGTATGAAAATTCCAAAATATAACTATAGTATTGAATTTAAAACTAAAATCTTTCCCAACACCTCCATTCGCCCCTCACACACGTATATTCCGATCCCGCACACGCGCCGTTGCTTCGCATATATCTAATATAACATTCTCCGCTGCAAAAGCGTACGCGCCGTTCACACGCATACTCCGATCTCCACCGCGATATCACATCCACACACGCGCTCCGTTCCCGATACTGCGTTTTTTTTAATATTTCGAAGTCTATGTATATTTTTTTATTTACCGGATTCCCCGACCGTACAGTCAAATGCAAAAGCACACGCACTGTTCCCGCGCATATATCTAACATAACGTTCTCCGCTGCAAAAGCGCACACGCCGTTCCCCCGCATGCCTCCCCCGTTCCCGATACCGAGATTATTTATTAATATTTCAAAGTCTAAGTATGGAAATTTCAAAATTAGCCTAAGTATATTTTTTATTTTCCCGATTCCCAGATCTTACTGCCATATGCCAAAGCGCACGTCCCGATCCAGCGCATATATCTAACATAGCGTTAGCCTCCGCGAAAACGCACGCGCCGATCCCGCGCACACATTGTCCGCTCGCAGATACCGCGTTTTTAAAAGCCGATCATATAATTGCATGTAATCATCACCGCGTTATAGTATTTTTTTTAATTATTATTTTTTCACATAATAACCCAATCCCTGCTCTGCTGTCTAAACCTATCCGGTTATCCAAAACATTTACAAATTAACAAATCAATTATTTCTATACTCCAAAACTATCCTTAGTCTCCTTTACCCCTTCCACCCTCTTTCCCGATCGATTATAATATACATTATTTATTTTTTCTTATCCTCCGATCATCTTACACACTATGGTAGCTTAACATCCAATCCTGCACATACCGCTGCCGTTGTTTTAATATCCAATATATTGCATTCTATTTACTTTTACTATGACCACCAAACCCCCGATCGACGCTCCCACAGCCTCCATCATTTCATATTTGAGCAGTAATTATTTTTTCTGTGTCCGCCGCCAATGCACATAATCAATTCCCTCACATGTTTACACCACTACGATACCCACCGCGATATCACATCTAGCACACGTCTTCTGCTATTAGTTTCTATATCGTTCATAATAACTTTTTTCAACTCCAAATATTATGGAATTATCGTAAGTATACTTTTTACGCTTTCGATCATTTCTTCCAACCGTTGATAAATTTTTATTTTTTCTCCGATTCTAAAAATAAATCCCTCGATACCTTCATTGCCATGAATGTGCACACACCTTCTGCAGTTAGTTTTAATATCGATCATAATAATTTTTTTTCAAATCTAACTATTATAGAATTAACCAAAGTATATTTTCTTCACTTCAGATCATTTCTTCAGACTGTCCATAATTTTTTTATATTTTTTCTACGGTTCTAAAAATAAATCCGACAAAGTCTTCATCAATATGATTACACACAACATATTCCCTCACACTCAAATGCTACCGATAATTCTCCTATCGTTCATAACGATTTTCATGTCTAACTATTATAGATTTAGCCTAAATATATTTTCTTCACTTCCGATCATTTCTTCCGACTGATTATAATTTTTTATTTTACTTTTCTTTTCAAGTTCTAAAAATAAATCCATTGTTTTCACCAGTATGATTGCGTACACATCTTCTAACGGTAATTCTCATATCGTTCATAGCAATTTTTCATGTCTAATTATTACAGAATTAGTCTGAGTATACTTTTTCACCTCCAAATTTTTTTCAAACATAAGTATTCAAAATTAATTCGAGTACATTTTTTTATTTAACACGGTTTCATAATTTCCCTTTTCCCTCTCCTTTCCACCTTACACAAATTACAAATCTTTCATATTATTTTTCATGATTACACCCACCCGAATGTGAAACTGCACCACACATTCCCGCGCACGCATATGCTAGAGCTGGTTTCCTCATCATTCGTATAACATTTTTTTTCCGAGTCTATTAGTTCAAAATTATTTTATTTTTCAAACTTCAAATATTTTTCCAGATCTTTTCATGTTATATTTTATTTTCTGTTTAAGACTCCATCAAACCCTCGACTGTCACAAAAGCATCCCAGCACTTCTCACGCGCGTTCTCCATTATACATTATCAAAATGAATCGAAATTTATAATCAATGAGCAAATGTAACTTTTATGCCTCCTCTAATTTTTGCAATCAATTTACTGATCGTATATACTTTTTATATTTTTTCCCCATACTCCTCGATCGTCACAAACGTCACAAAAGCGCACAAATCGTTCCCACACATATACACATCGTCACGATTACACAACACTATATCTGCGCATGTTATACGTACACAATCGATTATCTATTTTCAAAACCCCACCGAGTCTCAATATTTTTCACTTTACACGGTTCTAAAAATTTCTTCTTCTCTTCTTTCACCCTCCCGACCTAAATTAACAATAGTTCATAATGTTATTTTTATTTTTTTATTCTCAAATATTCATACACGCATTCACATCCGTTAGCGTTATTTTCTATATCATTCATAGTCATTTTTTTTTCAAACCTAAGTATTACAGATGTTTTAAGCTTCCAATCATTTTTCCGCTCATAAATTTTTATTTTTATGCAAATCTGTCGTCGTGAATTCACAACATCCGTTCTGCACACATGTTTCTACACCTTCGTCACTGTAACCATCCGTTATTCCACTTTCATTTATTTTATTCATTTGTTATTTTTTTCTATCAGAACCCTGAAACCAACCTTAAACCTCTTTACCTTGTATTGCACTTAGTATATAATATTTTTCAGAGCTTAGATATTGTAGATTTAATCTAAATATATTTTTATTTTTTGCAATGCTCTAAAAATTTTCACGATCTTTCACAAATCTTTTATTTTTTCTCCAATTCTATAATTGAATTCTTCAAAGTCCTAACCGCAACCCATTCCCATGCACAGATCAATCATAATGTCATTTGATGTTAAAATACATCATGCTTTCCTGTACACGTTCTACATTTATCATTATTCTATTATATATTATCAAAATTAATCGAAAATGTATAATCAAAGATCGAAGATAACTTTAATGCTCTATATATCGTCAGGTCATTTTTTACCGTTTGTACGTAATATTTTTTTATTTTACCCGAGCATAAGTATTCAAAAATTTAATTCGAGCGTATGATCGAAAGCGTAAAAAGTATACTTACGATAATTCCATAATATTTGGAGTTGAAAAAAGTTATTATGAACGATATAGAAACTAATAGCAGAAGACGTGTGCTAGATGTGATATCGCGGTGGGTATCGTAGTGGTGTAAACATGTGAGGGAATTGATTATGTGCATTGGCGGCGGACACAGAAAAAATAATTACTGCTCAAATATGAAATGATGGAGGCTGTGGGAGCGTCGATCGGGGGTTTGGTGGTCATAGTAAAAGTAAATAGAATGCAATATATTGGATATTAAAACAACGGCAGCGGTATGTGCAGGATTGGATGTTAAGCTACCATAGTGTGTAAGATGATCGGAGGATAAGAAAAAATAAATAATGTATATTATAATCGATCGGGAAAGAGGGTGGAAGGGGTAAAGGAGACTAAGGATAGTTTTGGAGTATAGAAATAATTGATTTGTTAATTTGTAAATGTTTTGGATAACCGGATAGGTTTAGACAGCAGAGCAGGGATTGGGTTATTATGTGAAAAAATAATAATTAAAAAAAATACTATAACGCGGTGATGATTACATGCAATTATATGATCGGCTTTTAAAAACGCGGTATCTGCGAGCGGACAATGTGTGCGCGGGATCGGCGCGTGCGTTTTCGCGGAGGCTAACGCTATGTTAGATATATGCGCTGGATCGGGACGTGCGCTTTGGCATATGGCAGTAAGATCTGGGAATCGGGAAAATAAAAAATATACTTAGGCTAATTTTGAAATTTCCATACTTAGACTTTGAAATATTAATAAATAATCTCGGTATCGGGAACGGGGGAGGCATGCGGGGGAACGGCGTGTGCGCTTTTGCAGCGGAGAACGTTATGTTAGATATATGCGCGGGAACAGTGCGTGTGCTTTTGCATTTGACTGTACGGTCGGGGAATCCGGTAAATAAAAAAATATACATAGACTTCGAAATATTAAAAAAAACGCAGTATCGGGAACGGAGCGCGTGTGTGGATGTGATATCGCGGTGGAGATCGGAGTATGCGTGTGAACGGCGCGTACGCTTTTGCAGCGGAGAATGTTATATTAGATATATGCGAAGCAACGGCGCGTGTGCGGGATCGGAATATACGTGTGTGAGGGGCGAATGGAGGTGTTGGGAAAGATTTTAGTTTTAAATTCAATACTATAGTTATATTTTGGAATTTTCATACTTAGGCTCGCAATTTTGAAAAATCGCGGTAATGGAAACGGAGCGCGTGCGATTTTGCGACGGCTAACGTTGTGGTGAATATATGCGTGTGTATACGTGTGTGATGTGTTGGGTTAAATTTTAGCTTTAAATATCATACTTGGGTTATATTTTGAAATTTTCATACTTACGTCCGGAATTTTGAAAAAATCGCGGTAACGCGTTGGCGGGAGGGGCGATCGGGGACTTGGGTTACTTTCAGACATTAATTAATTTACTTCTGTTAATTAATAATCGGTTCGGTTTATCGGAAATGTACAGGACGCGTACGGGGAAAATTTGGGGAATTTTGAGGAAATTGGGGGAAACTTGGATGAATTTTCGATGTCGGAGCAAGAATTTGGGTTACTTAGGTTAGTTTCAACCCTCTGCACACGTTTAGGGGTTCGGTTTACCGGTTTGGACTGCCTTTTGCTGTTCGGATTAGCGGAACTCCTAGATCTCTCAAAAAATAACTACTCAAGCCCATATTTCAATTGAATGTTTTTATCCTTTCTGAACCATCTTATTAGGATTCCACACATTACGTGTGTACAGAATCTTAAAAAGAGACTAAAAAAAGATTTTGCAAAGGTTAAAATAGATTTTGCTATCTATGAAGAATATTTAGATACAAGTGGAAGTTTCGTTTTGGAATTTTTTTTAGTATTATCAATTTTAAATACTGAATTTAAATAATTAACGGGTTTAGACGCGATAAACAATATGGTTCGAAAGTAATAATCAGAACAAAAAACCGAAACCAAGAGACTAATAAATACACATGTTTCGCACTAAAATTAAAATCGAGACAACAGATACAATCATATGACCATACGCATTACCCGGTGGCACATATGATGTCACCATCGTTGGAGATCAGCGGGCATCTTTAGCAGTTATCCGAGACTCCTGTGTATTTAGAGATATAGTCTTTTAGCGTCGATCTAATCTACACTGCAGTGATAACTTAATAATTCCATTACGGTTTTCTCCAAATGATCCCTTTTTTTTTTTTTTTTTTTTTTTTTATTATAAATAAGTTGAGGGTCTCGCTGAGCAATGCTGCCCGTAGTGCGAGTGCCCAATCAGCCTATCAACGTTTATTAACAAAGTTACTTAAAATATACAAATGTTTCTATAGTACATTGATATAAAGTTACATATTTACATCTAACGGTATTAACGTAACGCCTATTCCGACGGGGAATACATTGATAATGGGTTATTAGGTTTACGTATATTATGAATTAAAAAAGCTTCTTGTACGCAAGTTATTTGGTACATAGATCCCGTTTTCCTCAGAATTTGAAACTTAACTATTAACATGATAACGGATAAAGGAGTATAAAGGAGTATAACGGATAAAAAGGTTTTAATCGGGAAGGATCCCGCATTTGAAGTGGGAAAATACGTGTTTTTAACATTTGGAATTGATTCGCCTACTGCGTGCACCATTCTATCAACCACAATTTAACTTTATTCTTCCACAGCCCTATTTTCAATTCGTCAAGTATATCATGTGGTATAGCGTCTACTAGTTTCATCAGTACCAACTCATCAACATTATCGATTTTACTGTTTATGCCTTTCGGCCACATAAAGTACGTACTTTTAGAACTTCTCGTTGCCCGTTCTCTATTTATACTAGGTAAAAGTGTCCTTTGAGTTTTGTATTCATACAATCTATGATAATAGTACATCATTTTCGGTGATAACTCTTTGTTTTCCTTCCACCATGAAGCGCCATTTTTAGCTGCCACACAGCGAGGCAGAATTATTTTCAAACACCTACGCTGTAATTTGCTTATTTTCTTCATTTCTCCTTCCTTTGCTTCTCCCCACACCTGTATGCCATACCTAATTCTGGCCATGATTACCGCTTCAAAGAACATTCGTACTGTCTTATAAGGCAGCATTTGTTTGAGTCTGAAAAGTGCCGGAATAGCTTGCCTTGTTTTATTCGATATTTCCTCAATATGATTTTTCCAATTTAGTGTTTGATCTAATGTCAGCCCAAGATATTTATATTTATTAACAGTTTCTAAAGGGTCACAAGAGCAGCTTTGCGTATTTATATCGTTTATATGTAAACACTGAATTGAATGAAGTATAATTTTTGGATCGTATTTCCTATACCTGCTTGGGGTTCTTATATACATGATTCTCGACTTCACACCATTTATAATTAAAGCTCTATCGTGGGCCCATTTTCCTAAAATATCAACATCTTCTTGCAGAAGTTTTTCGGCGATTTTAATATCCTTATGACTTATAACCAGAGCTATGTCATCTGCATATGCGAAAACGTTGGAGTTCTTGATGTATTCTATTAAAGAGTTCGTATAAATTAGAAAAAGTAATGGAGATAAAACTGTCCCCTGACCTACCCCATATTTTAAATTTACTTTGGAACTTAATTTTCCATTAATTTTAACCATACTTGCTCTATTTGTTATATAGTCTATAAACCATTTCTTTTGAGCTTGCTTTATGCCAAATCCGTCTAGGTCAGAGATTAGCTTCTTATGATTTACTACATCGAAGGCTTTGGTTAAGTCGATAAAAGCTATTAAAAACTGTTCTCCCTTAGCTAACCCTTCGTTTACCTGTTTTACCATTGTTCTAAGTAATGAAATTTTAGATTTATTTTTCCTAAAACCGAACTGGTTTTTGTACAAATAATCATTGTTTTCCATATATTCTCTTAAATGCTTTCCTACATAGAGTTCCACAATTTTAGCTATTGAGGATACTATGGTTATTGGTCTGTAATTCTCATGTAATGTGTGACTGCCTTTTTTGTGTATAGGTCTTATGACTCCGGTTTTTAGCCCCTGAGGAAACCTCCCTTCTCGTAAGGAGCAATTTATTAATTTCGTTATTAAGGGTGAAAAAATTTGTTTATTATTTTTAATATCCTTACTTCTTATGTCATCCCACCCTGGGGCTTTATCGATTCTGAGGTTTTGAATTATTTGTTCGACGTTATTAATTGCTGCTATCGGGATGTAGAAATTTACTTTATCATGGTATCCTAAACTGCGATTTAGCATTTGGGTGTCACACTCATGAATCTTATTCTTTACACAATTTACGAAATATTTGCTAAAATCTTCTACTATTTTTGTTGAGCTTTTAAAGGCTTTCTCTATAATTCTATCTACCGGCGTTCTGTTCTTATTATTGATAAAGCTATTAATTTTTCCCAGCTAGTTCCTATATCGTTTTTCGCTTTTTCCAGTTTTCCCCTGTAATATAAATTTTTAGCTGTCCTTATTTCGTTTTTAGTCATGTTGCGATATTTTTTATATAAATTTTTGTACCTAACATTGGTTGGATTATTTTTAGAGCGCCTGAAAAAGATGTCTCTTATACGCATGAAATTTATTATTTTCCTATTTAACCATGCATTTTTCGGCCTATATTTATTTTCTCTGCATTTTAAGAGTATACTGCTGTTATTGTATATATCTCTAAAAGCTGACCAAATATGAGTGTATATGCTCTCCGAGTCATTTAACTGCATTATTTTTAACCAATCGTAACTACGAATGTTCTTAAGTACTAATGACTCGTCTAAACACTTGGTTTTTGAACGTATTAGGCCATCGCTGTACTTGTTCTGAATTTTAATAGCACAACATGTAATGTAGTGGTCTGAAATTTGCGTTTCTATAATCCCAGAGGCTATCTCTTTGTAAGCAGACCGTATAAAAATATGGTCAATACATGTCTGAGAAAGACGCCCTGCACGCAAATCTTCCCGAGTAATGCCATTTATTAACTGCATTGCTCCACTACCGCTTATAACGTTTAGTAGATTCTCCCTGAGACTATGCCGTGTAAGTAGATCAATTAAAGGAAAGGGGAATTAACTGGAACTGTGATGTTATACGTTAGTATAATAAACTCTCCTGGGAAGATACGCCGGTTGTTGCTGACCTAACCCTGATGAACGATGCTCTGCCTAAGATGATACACGGGCGGCTCAGTACGTGACGGAACAGATGCAACTTTTTTTTCTTAGCTATAGTTATCAGATGGGGTGGCCGAGAAGACCCGCTCAAGTGTTGCTCACCGGTGGCTTGTGCCTACGAGATGGGGAAAGAAGTTTATGCGGTTCGGTTTCACGACTTCTGTTCAGTGTTGAAGCTATACGGAGTCTTTTTCTGCTTGAAGGAATATCTACAATCTTTCCCTCAATGCCGAAATGCAGTTCTAGTCACAGATTCTTTGCAATCTATTAGGACACTACAGACAATGATAACTTTTTTTTTTTTTTTTTATTTTTTTTTTATTTTAAAATAAGTTGTAGGTTCCGCAAGGCATACTGCCCGTCTGCGGGTGCCCAACACGCTTATTATCGTTTATTCGACAAATATGTTACATATGTTATAATATTTCATTACAATTAGTTTTTATAATTACACAAAGTGTGTAATGAAACAAAATAATAATACTAATAATAATAATACTAATAAAAAGAAGTACAAACAAAAAAGAACTACTTATTGTTATACAACAATTCCATACTACATTTTTGACAACTGCGATTGGTCGATTCTCCGCCACAGCCAGCTCCCATTTTGTCTGTTTTAATGTCACTCATTAACAATATTTTCAACTAACCATTGTTTAATTATTACTTTCCAGGTTCCTATCTCTTTTTGCATTATCTGGGATTCGTTCTAGCAGCTTAATCAAAACTATTTCATCCATATTGTAGATTTTACTATTTATGCCTTTTGGTCGAATGAAATATAGCTCCCTATTATTCCTTGTTGTCCTGCTTTTTATCATTGTAGCTATTGATATACTTGTGGTCTTATATTCAAGCAATCGGTGATAGAAATAGCACATCCTTGGAGACATTTCATTTCTCTCTCTCCACCGGCTAATGTTAACCTGATCTTTATATTAGCGATTATTACCTTTAATCATTTCTTTTGCTGTCTACTGATCTTTTTGATTATGGTTCTTTTTGCTTCCCCCCAAATTGAAATCCCATACACGATTCTAGACAATACTATAGCACTATAATATATGCGTAAGTGGCCGCATGGTATTGAAAGAGTCAATTTATAATGTGCCGGTTGTTCCGACCGCAAGAGCAGAAGTAAGACCAAAAATAAAAGCGCTAGCTGAAAGCGTTATCAGCTGGCCAGCAACCAGTTACCATTCCTTATCTATGGTGATAAGCTGTGACGGCAGTTAATTAACCGTCGTCGCAATAGGTTAAAAATGGCCGTCTTCGATTCCGATTTCGTTTGTACGGTATTTTTCGAAGTTTGATTTTCGCGATTTTGTTCGATTTTATTGTTTCCGATCCCCTCCGTTTCCTTTGATTTGTTCTCTATCGTCGTTGTCTTTCGTACCGAACATTTTTTCTCGTTAATCCTTTATTTGTTTCCGATTATAATTCGTTTTAAATTTCCTATATTTCTATATTTGCTTCTTTTCGCCCTTTCTTCTGCTCTTATCGTCATTTCCTACCCTTCATTTGAAATAGCCCTTTTTAGGGCTTCCGTTCAATTTTGTTGCGTAATCGCGCGTTAAATCGTCTAAATAACCCCTTTTGGGAATCGCTAAATTTATTTAACAGAATTTTTCGGATTGGTTGTTACTTGTTTAATCCAAGCGGTGAACCTATTTTTTCGTATCGCGAACTTCAACTTTCGTTTGTTCATTTTGTCAAATAAACAACTTTATTCAACGAAGTTAAATTCTCGTATTCAGTTTTAAGCATAACACCGGTAGTATTTGTCTAATTTTATTAGATAAATTTATTACATGCTTGTCCCAAGATTATATTCTGTCGATGATTAATCCTAAATATTTAACCTCTTCCATTGATTCCAGTTGTGTACATCCACAGTTCGTAGTAGAGATCAAGCGGTTATGTAAGCAATTATTGTTATGCATTGTAATAGATGGTTTCTATGTTCTATATCTACTGGATGTTTTTATATGCAAAGCCTTCGATTTTTTTATGTTAATAGTTAGATGTTTATCATGTGCCTACCTGCACATACTATTCACATCCTCTTGTAAGAGTTTTTTGGCTTCATGGATGTCTCGATGCTTGATAACAAGTGCTATGTCATCCGCATAAACAAAAACTGTCGAGTTTTTAATATATTTATGTAGGGAGTTGGTATAGATCAAAAATAATAACGGAGCCAGAGTAGTTCCTTGTCCCACCCCTGTTGATGCAATTCTCTCTCTACTTAGTTCTTCATCGATTTTTACTACGCTTTTTCTATTATTCAAATAACTTTCAAAACCATTTATTTTGCCTATCTACAATTCCCATTTGTTTCATATCTTTCACTAATATTTGATGGCTTACCGTATCGAATGCTTTAGTAATATCTATAAAAATTATAATAAATTGTCCCAAACACGCTGTCCTGCGAAACAAACTGCATTATTAATCTGATTTTCCGGGTTGGCTCACAAGTAACGTTCCTGGCGGTCTGGGCTCTTGCTGACGTGCCCGGAATCAAATATGTGAATTTGGCCGCCGCGCCATCCTTTTCCCGGCAGCATAAGGGCTCGAATATCGTGGTGGAGATCGATCGAGGTAAGTACTGAGCCCTGGTGGTTGATAGTCATGTCTTGTAGAGAATTTGCAGCATGGACCAAACTCCGTATAGGGCACACATCAACATCTCATAACCATTTGTTAGGAGAAACATCTTCGCCTGCCCCTTACGTAACTCGTTCATCTGGCAAACTACGGAACATATCTTCTGTCCTCGTTCAGGCATCCGGGCACCCTCCAACTTACCGGCTGTGCGTTGTTACACGAATAAAAACAAATCCAGGATATTCTGCGCTATATGACAGCGGCTGAAAACGAATAAATAAGATGTGCCGATGATACCACCTTAATCGTTACGTTAAAAGATGAAATGCTGGAGTATCTTAACAAAATAGAGGCCATAAGTCTAGAAGTTGGATTACAAATAAACAAAGAAAAAACTAAAATAATTATTATTGATGGATATATGACTATGTACAACATGTCGGAGGATTACAAGTACTGGATAAATGTATATATCTCGGAACTCTTATCACCAGTTCAGGAGGATTCAGTAAAGGAATTAGAAGGCGTACGACAATTACAAAGACGGCAATGTCAAGGCTTAGTAGAATCTGGAAGAGTCGTGATATAAGTGTATCCGTACAAAAATTCGTCTAGTTAATACATTAGTATGGTCAATATTTCTATATGCATCCGAATTCTGGACGTTGAAGAAAAAGGGTCACCCTCTTTCGGGCGCGATCGATCGGGCGCAGCTCTATCGGGCGCGACTCTATCGGGCGCAGCCTCTTTCGGGCGCAGGCGAACTCAGACCTTTTTACAGACCACCTACGGTGATTTTCAGGCACCATCCGTTAAACGTTATCATCTGTGTTAGTGAAAAACACGAATTACCAAATACTGCTATCAGAAATTCCGTTCAAAAAATACCGTTCTTCGTTAACGATTTGGTTTTTTCGCAAGTATAGCATGTTACATATGCATATATAATCACAAAACACACATTTTACATGATTTTATTTGGTTATTTGCTTTTTTAAAATATCTTATATATTTTTTTTTTTTTTTGAAATAACAACTTCAGCGTGAAATACTCATAAACAGACTTTCGCGATGTAAATTTAAGAGTTCTGTTAGCAATGGTGATACGAAACGGACGAAAATTATTAATATTAATAATCGGTCAAATAAATTGTCGATTTTCTTCATTTTTTTTTTTTTTTGCTATTGTATAGTCAACCGTATTTAAAAAATTACAAACTATCAACTCTACGCCATTTAAAGTGTAACATAACTGGATTGAATTTGCTTCTGATACATATTCCTTATATTATCTTTCTTTTTTATTCGTATCTAGTAAATTTATTTGAGGAACGTTTATTGAAGTTTTTTCTGTTATCTATAATTTTAATTATATATTTAATTCCTTGACGAATCAACCCTGGTTTCAAAGAAATATCGAAAATGCCAAACAAAGGCGCAAAAATTTTTAAACATAAACACATTTATGTTAATACTAGGCGAGAAATATATACGATATTACAAATTAAAAATTGAATATCTTTGTTTTAAATTTAATATTATGTAAATGTAAATTAAGGTAATCTTTAAATTAACTCACAGAATGTTTAGTATATGAAACATTCTGTCGGCTAACTTCTCTTTTTTTTTTTAGTTCGTTTAGAAAAATTTTCGATTATTATTTTCATAAAAATTTTAATAAAGCCAATAACCAAGAAGCTTTTCTTGTTTTGTCTAATAATAAAGCGAGCGGCTCATAAAAAAATAATAATAATTAGAAAAATCGACTCGGCAATACTTGATGCGTGTTTTGTGGGAAAAAGAAAAAGTAAAGAAGTAAGTTGAGAAACAGAAGCGATTAAGTAATTTTCTACTGTGAAATAGTTGTTAATAAAAAAGGGATAAGAACCGTCAATGGCTACAACCACTTTGTAATTAACATGTTTGTTAGTTACAAAACGCGATTTAACCGAATTTTTTTTCTCTAAAATTGCAATAATACTTTCTAAATATTGTCAGTTCAGGTAGGTTGGATTTGAGTAACACAAAGCTTTAAAAGGAATAATTCGCAGGTATTCGTTATTTCTTTTAATTTACATTAAATATTTATAATAATAATCTTTTTGTCTTCTGTTTCTCATCACATCGGCTTTCTTTACTAAAGGTTTTTTGGTTTTATTTCGAAAAAAAAATTCTTTAGTGACTGTAGTGAATAATATGAAAGAAGCTGCTTATTGGTAATGACTACAAAACCTAAATGAGAATTACCTTTTTCGACCTCAGTCTTATTTATTTATTTGGTCACGTCAATCAAGGACCTTTACCCGGTTTGCATTTCGATACTTATGACGTGTCGTTGCAAATACAAAATTATCCGTACGCTTGCTTGTTTTCTTTTTGTATTTGCTGAACAAAAAAGTCCCGTTGAGGCAAAATGTGATCAAAACAATAAATGAGTAATGGTTAAAATGAGCACGATCGTCTATTTGTTTTTATATAGTTATTTCATTAATTTATTCAGAATGATTCGTCAGTTAGACTTTGTATGTTTGTTTTTATTTTTGTTCGATTCCTTTAGGTTACTTTTTTAGATTTAATCTTATTGGCCTAAAAGTAAAACGCACAAAAAGAAAAAAATGTTTAATATTTATGAAAAAATGAACTTGCTCCTGCGAGCATGTTTTGTAGTAAACGAAAACATAAAATGTCGCATGAAGTAGACATGAAAGAAATAAGAGGTTAAATTTTGAACATATTTATAAAAAAAATAATATTCTAGTCCGTCGTTTTTTTTTTGTTTCTTTTACACAACTGTGCAAATATGAAGCTGAGTCTGTTAAATTAGCTTACAGCACACTACACAAATTACAATGTGTGGTTGTTTAGTAATAACTGAAATTTTCAAAAACCACAAAAATTGGAACAATATCCTCGTTATTCTTCGATAAGGAATCAATCTTTCTTATATTAAATGGATACAGTTTTATTTAATAAATAGGTATTTTCTGTAACACGCATAAACAATATTTAAGTTACCAACAATTTGAAACCTATAGTATGTATTGCGATAAAACTGTCGTAAAAAAATTATCCCCCCCTTTCCGCAGGAATGATAATTTCTCAAACTATATATACCTACAAGGTACAACGAGTGTTTATACAGCTAGTCGAATTAGAAATTATGTTTTTCCTCTTTCAGGTTTTCCCAACAAAATAAGAGTTTGCAATTATAATATAATAGTAATAGCATTAATTACAAATATAGAAATAAACGATTTCGAAATCTTACATATAAGTAATAATAATAGTACCTATAATACATGCAAATACTAAAGTTAACTAATTACATTATGTGGTACACCACGAAGATAATCTTCAAGCTGAAGCTGATTATAATTTGTTTCGACTTTCAACAAACATTTGTCGCAATCGACATATTTCTTTTTTTTTATTTGGTTACTTTTATCAATAAGACTATGTTTTCTTCATTTTGTTGATATTATATCACGTTCATAGACGAATGACAAAAACCATTATGTGTCAACATCCTTTGCGGCATTCTTTTTTTTCGGAACAAAAAAGTAAAAATAACAATAATGGTAAGTTTTACACGCATTCATTGCACATTTTGTTATGTTCTTCTGTTAGGAAAATTAACCATTTTCTTAGAAATTCAAAACCGAATAGCCAATCGTACGGGTTATGAACAATGCAGGTAAATAAATTTCACCTCTTATGAAGCTATTCAGGATTTGGTAAAATAAACAAACTAAACCACTACACTTATTTACAGAAAATAGTTTCATTCGTTAATTCTCCGTACTACGGTCATTATTAAAAATAGCCTATTCGAAAAATAATCTATTAATTCTTCTTCCGCCGAAATAATAACTGCTTTACAATAAACTTATAGTCAATTCCAAGAAAAATATACGATTTTTTCCATGACGATTTTATCACTTTTGCTTCTTCTTTTATTCCTACAGATTCGCATATTGTAAAATATTCGAGGTCCTATTCATTACCTTTTTTCAGTCACTCGCAGGAAATCTCCCATGGTGAGAACCGAACCGACAAAAAAAATTGACGCCCGTTTGAGAAATATTGCTATATCCATAAAATTATTTTCCGCATATATGCTTTTAGTGCTGTTGTATTTTTTAGGAATACTCACTAGAGATCAATATTTACTTGTTTTCTAAAATAATTACATATAACGGTTATAAAACAAATATATACTTTTAAGAATGTCAAATAGTTGTTTAAAAATCGGAAAATTTTTGTTACTTAATTATGTTAATTTTATTACTAAATGAGCTGCTTTATTGATGTTTTTGCATGTTTTAAAAAATAATTCTGGTTTATGTAGGTCATACATATTTCACAGTAATAAGAAAAACAGATTCCAAGTAATTAATCGGTGTTACATAACGTGCAGGATTAAATATCTAGCTCTAAAATATTTACTTTTCAGGTAACTAGATTTTAGAAAAAATAAATTAATTAATTAAAAAAAAGTAAAATATAATTTTATTGCAAATACAGCAAAGTAGTTGAGCATAATGTGTGAACCGCCAAGGATTTAATATGATAAGTATGAATTACCGTAATTTCAATTTACATAATACTAAATTGAAAACAGGGCCAGTCGATTTAGTTCAAACGAATGGGTTCCGTTAAAAATAAACATAAAAATAGAAGAATAATATCTTAAAAGTAATAAACAATTTTTTTTAGTAGTTTTCATAATCACTAAAGTTAATTTAATTTTAATTTTTTGTGAATGTAAAAATTTATTGTAAAGCATTTAGATTTTCTCTGAAAGCAGAAAATCTGTCACAGAGGCAAATTATTCCTATGATCTACTAATTCTTTCTGAAATTTTTTATTGAAATAACCCGTTAAACAAGTACATAATCAGCACTTCAAGTCTTTATAACCGAAAATGATTCTTTTTGAAAACAGCTGGTTTATTTTCTAAACAAATTAATTACTAATTTCACGGGTGTTCTTTTTTGATTCATTACGCCTTAAATATGATAATTATAGAAGAAAAAAAAAATAAAAAACTCACTAAGCCTAAACTAGGTTTACTTGGAAAAAGATCGAAGTCTAAATGTAACGAGACGAATCGTGATGCGGTCGAAATGATGCGACTCCCCAGTTAGGTATAAAAAGATTATAAAAAAATGTGATTACTCTTCCACCCGGCATAAACATGTAGGTTACTAATTAAGCCTTAGTAGCTAGAAAATAAAAAAAAATCACGATACCGCATTTTTAATTTTGTGAAAACTATCCGCCAAGGTACGCCAGTTTATTAATTAATAAATATTCTAAAAACTTTCAATTATTATATGTATAAAAACTTTCACTGACTGTTTTCACTCGGACTTGGGACGTTAATGTTCACCACACTAAGGTTAATGAATCATTATATAATTACTAAGTCATTAATATTTTTAAGTTAATTCTAAAAACGGGGAATGTGTCAATTTATATATTCTTGCTTGTACAAAATTTCAGGTAAATACAAAAATATTATAAAAACCGTGATTTTAATTCGTCATTTAATTTGATGAGTCCATGCTATTCAGTAGGAGTGTTATTCTGGGTTGATTAAATCATTTTGCACTGTAGATGTATCTCATATATTTACAGTTTGCCACTTCAGTCACGTGTTTATAAATACTAGTGTTCCCAATGGTCAAAATTCGACCATAATTATCATTAAAAATTTTAAGAAAATATATACGAATTGGTATATTTCCAAAATTGTTTTCCCACTCTTTTACGTTCGTTCATCATATATCTGAGAACATATACTTTTATTTATACTTTCAATACAAAAATTAAGTGACACCTTAAGATTTAGTACACTGTAAAAAAGCCAATAATGATAATTATTAAGAAAAATTAAAACATTTCAATAAGAACAGATTTACTGGCTGCAGCGATTTCCTTTTTCACTTTTTGTATTGCTTTTTTATTTAAATACAAAAAAAAAAGGTATAATTGTTTCCAAAATTTGATGTACTGATAGCTCTAAAAATAATCAATAGTTACTAAACAGAAAAAAAAAAGCAAGAAAATCGGTTAATAAACAGCGGTGAAGAAGGTACTGAACTGTTTTGTCTTTGCCTATTTATATAGAGAAAAAGATTATCCATTTTTTTAAAATAGAATTTCCCGCAGTGAATTTATCGGGAATATTTAAACAAATTCAAGGTTTGAAAGCTTTTTCCTTATTAGCTGTATTAAAATTTTTATGAAAATAATATCAGTTCAGTGTTTTGAAGATTGGAAATTTTTCTAAACGAACCAAAAAAAAAAAAAAGTTAGCCGGGCAAGATGTTTCATGTAGTAAACATTCTGTGAGTTAATTTAAAGATTACCATAATTTACATTTACATAATATTAAATTTAAAACAAAGATTTTCAATTTTTAATTTGTAATATCGTATATATTTCTCGCCTAGTATTAACATAAATGTGTTTATGTTTAAAAATTTTTGCGCCTTTGTTTGGCATTTTCGATATTTCTTTGAAACCAGGGTTGATTCGTCAAGGAATTAAATATATAATTAAAATCATAGATCACAGAAAAAACTTCAATAAACGTATCCTCAAATAAACTTACTAGATACGAATAAAAAAGAAAGATAATATAAGGAATATGTATCAGAAGCAAATTCAATCCAGTTATGTTACACTTTAAATGGCGTAGAGTTGATAATTTGTAATTTTTTAGATACAGTTGACTATACATTAACAAAAAAAAATGAAAAGAACCAATAATGCATTTGACCGATTATTAATATTAATCATCTTCGTCCGTATCGTATCACTATTGCTAATAGAACTTTTAAATTTATATCGCGAAAGTCTGTTTATCTGTATTTCATGCTGAAGTCGTTATTTCAAAAAAAAATAGAAAATATTTTAAAAAAGCGAATAACGAAATAAAATCATGTAAAATATGAGTTTTGTGATTATATATGCATATATAACATGCCATACGCGCGGAAAAAATAAATCGTTAACTAAGAGCGGTATTTTTTGGACGGAATTTCTGATAGCAGTATTTGGTAATTCGTGTTTTTCACTAACACAGATGATAACGTTTAACGGATGGTGCCTGAAAATCACCGTAGGTGGTCTGTGAAAGGTCTGAGTTCGCCTGCGCCCGAAAGAGGCTGCGCCCGAAAGAGGCTGCGCCCGATAGAGTCGCGCCCGATCGATCGCGCCCGAAAGATCGCGCCCAATAGAGCGGTCCCCGAAGAAAAATGGCATTAAAAATATAAACGCTTTCGAAATGTATTTGCCGGAGAAGAATGTTGAAGATCCTATCGGCAGCCACGAGAGCCAATACCTCAATACTTCAAGAGTTGAGCTTAACGATACGGTTGAGTTCAGTAAAGGATTGCTAGATATGTCGGCCATATTTTAAGAAATGATTTCCTATAAAAGCGAATTATACGAGGTAAAATAGAAGGCTTAGGAAAACGCAGAAGACCCCCATCGAGATATATTGACCAGATAAAACAATTGATCGGGATCCCGTTACATCAATGGATACGTTTGACGGCGGATAGGGATGAATGGCGTAGGGTGGTCTTGCAGATAGGTTCATAATATTTACAATGTTCGAACCGAGTGATTGATAAAGAAGAAGAAGAAGTTATTAAAATCCCCATGTTCTGTAACAATCTTGGCCATGATACGCAACACATGGATCGTATAAAAAAAAAATCAAATAAAAAAAAAACAAAAAAAATGGGAACAACGATGATTATTCGTCGCTTTTTACGATTCTTAAATTGAAACGATATCGGTGCAATGCGGGACATATTTCGATGTTGTTTTTATACTCCAGGTAATACGAACATTTGGAAAAAAATATGTATATTTTTTTTTTTTTTTTAATATTATTTGAAAAGCTAAGTGTTGTGTGCAACTGTCCAAGTTCTGGCGGCGCCAAGTACAAGTTTTATGGATGATTTAGTCCACTGATGTTATAAAATTTAATACCATCCGGGGTTGATTCGACAACAGCTGCGCAGTACAAAGTTGACTAATTTGCAGGGTTTTACTACTGAATATCTTGTAACGTTTTTGTAATGTTGCATAAGACTTAAAAAAAACTGCGTTGTCAATTAAAACCGTCTATTCTCTAAGCATTACATCGTCGTCCGGAAGTGCAGAGAGGTTGCTCTTATTGCATGTTCCGAAGCAAATCGAGTATACTTGCATATACCATACGATGAAAGCTAAACCGTTAAGAACCGAGGAAATATAGAAACCATATGTGTTACACGGTATCTGCGAATAATTTTCTCTTCTTAAAAAATCCTCTTCGTCGTAGATAATTGGCATCGTTATCGCTTACTGAAATCTACGGAATTATAATTTACAGTCTCCCTGTTCGAAATTTTATATGCAAATACCGCAGTCTACTACCAGATAGATGTCGATTTTATTTTACGATGAATTTTAAATACGCGTTTAACTTAGTAGTGTAGAATAACTGAACCTTTTTCCGGAATCTGTTTATTGACTAGACAGGGCTGAAGAATATTTTCAAGTGTTTACACACTTCCCTTAAATATTCCTTGAAACATAAAAAAAAAAAAAAAAAAAGAAGAAAACATACAGTATTTCAAGTTCAGAAAGTTTCTTTCAAGCGAGTTAGTTGAAAACGTCTAACGGAATAAATCGAGTAGTAGCTCGCTGTTTCATTTCTGTAGTCTAACATGGGAAAATGAAAAAGATCGAGACAGGTATTCGTCACTTTGACATTCGCCAACTGTCGTCGATGGCTTAGAGGGAGATGCTAGAATCTTGTCAGCATCTTCAAGGATATAATAGCACACTTCACGCTGTCCGGCTATGTCTATTTTCGACCCACTTCTGGACGTAAACATTCCCTGGTGAGATAAGTTGACCTAATCTTCTGTGCTAGGCGATGCAAATGGGCAGCTGCATTTTATACCTGCTACCAGATTTTCACGGGCAATGCGAGAGTATGCACGCAACAGACTATACTTGGAATTGATTGTAAATGTTTTATTCTTATCAATGTACAAAGAAAGTCTTCCGTTCGTGTTTGCCTACTATACATCAACTAGCGCGCATGCAACGGCATGCACGTTTGTCACTGCCTTCCATATGATTCTATTGGATTTAATGTAATTTTTATAATAATTTTTACCGTCGTCGCCTGGAATCGAAATTTACGTGATGGAAGTCAAGCGCTCTAGCAACTAGGCTTTCGCGACGACTAATGGCACACATACACAGAGCACTCTACCTACACTTCAGAATAGAGCGTCTGGAAGGAGATGGTCGAAGCTTTTTCTGTCTGCATTTCTGGCATTTTTTTAAACCCCCTAATTAATCTTTTAAAACTCTATCACAACGACCGGCGGCGCGTTCGTTCCTCTATTGTCGTTGCAGTTGATCAAAAAAAAAAAAAAACAAGGTTTTTAGCATTTTTAATCTTTTGGCGCAAAAGTATTCGATTTTTCTGCAAATCTGCGCAACCTATATTGTTTAACGTGCCGCACGTTGAGCGCTAGCATCGTAATTATTTGTGAACCGAAAAGCCTTTTGTAACTGATTACACCCCCGATACGTTCGCTGAAAAAAAAAAAAAAAGTAAAAAAAAGTAATATCAAGTTAGAAAAAGTTATCACCGACAAAATCCACAAAAATTCACGGTAACGTGCAGACAAAAAGGGAAAAAAAAGAGAAGAGGAAAGAAACGACGACTTTGTACAACACGCACATAATGAACCAATAGAATCCGGCTGGTCCTGACTAGATTGCGGAATGAGCGATTAAAATTTGTGCTCAACCGAAACCGACAGCGGTGTAGCCTGAAAAATTTTAAAGCGAGTTTTGAGAATGGCTCCACATTTGTCTGCAGCGTAGCTTGCGAGTGAGCTGTAGGCTATGCAACTTCTCGAAAGAGCTGTAGTAGTTGTTTCGGCCGTTAATTCGAATTTATTTCATCGGCGGCATATATTTAGTTCGGTTCAGCAGAAAAAAGTTCACCGAAACATGCTACAAACGCAACGAACGATGTAATAATGAACTGTGTATTGTGAGTACTCTTGCTCTCACTCCACGCGATAAAATAACGAGAAAAGTACCGATAGAAATAGACAAAAACGTGCGGGGAAAAATAATTTAAATTAGAAATAAGATACGAATAAAACAGTATTCGTTATTTTCCTGTTGTAAAATATTTTATCTGTCGTGTGCCATCCTTCCTTCTCCAGCGAAGTAATAACGTTCGTGACAATATTCCGTGTTACTGAAATAATTCGATTTTTAACCGCTTTTTTTTTTTTTTTTTTTTCTGTTCTGTTCTGTTCTTATGCTCGACAGAGAATTTTGGCACAGCTGAAGAGAAAAGAGTCAACTGATATCGTAATATCAAATATCGTTAATGAGAAGTAATCAGTATAGCAAACAAAAAGCGATATATAAGGACCTAAGCCTCATCAACCTGGAGTAGCTCGTGAGAAGGAACACTTAATAAACACGTAAAAACCGTTTCAGAACGCTACATCATTCGAATGGAGAGAAAAAAATGTACCGGAGAAGGTCCAAAACAGCAACATTGTACAAGTGCAGTCTTCAAAGTGTGCAATGGATTATACACAATATGCACATGTGTAGATGCCTGTTTGCAATTACATTTTACGCGAGAACATTAGGCGATTATTAATTTTTAGTGATTCCTCGCCATTAAACAACCGCGGTGAATCCGATCATTCTAGAAACTATACCATCGCGATGACTCGTATTGTCAGCGTGTTCGATATGACATTTTTTGTTTCTTAACATGTAGCATTTTTCGATAGTCTGAAGAAAACGTAGTTATTAATTATTTCACCATCGCAATTTGCGTATAGTCCGTGTAAAAAGAGAGAAGAAAATTGTATTGCACGAATAATTTTAAATCTTTTCCTGCATAAAAAAGCTGGTTTTCCTTCGAGTCGTGGTTATTCTTTGGTTTCTTTTCGTTTAAACTTATGTAAGTTTGGCCGAACAACCGCTGCGGGCAGTGCGCTTAGCGAATGAAGCATTTATTAAATTATTCGCCGGAAGAGACAAACAAATTGGACCTTGAAAAGAAAGTTTTTGCAACGGAATTGGAACGACAGTGGACCACCGTCGTAAGTACTGAGTTTGTTTTGTGTGCATGTGTAAGCTGTAATTACGGACGTAGTCGGAAAAAGGACGCCTTTATGAGATTTCGTGTGTGTGTGTGTGTGTGTGTGTGTGTGTCGGTAAAACGGGGCTTATTCAAGTTTGGTGTTCATCTTAATAGATCTTAAAAAAGTTTGTTCGCTATAGTCGCTGTATAATCAGTCGGTTTTTTGTTGTTTTTTTTTTTTTTGTCTTCCGACCGGCAAAGAGAATAGGTAAATTTTGGTAAACGAAGAAAAACACAACGTTGCTTTAGCCGTTAGATCTGTACATTTATTTCCAGCAGTGCGACATGCACGAAAACGTGACTTCCAACTTAATACAGTGTGGTGAAGCAGCTTTTGTTTTCTAGCCCTGCGAAAGACCGGACGGACGGGATTTGCCGCGAGGACGAACCGATCGTTGACACTCTTTTCGGAACCAGCAAAAAAAGTAATTCCGCATATGCGAATTGCACGGGGAAGGAACGAGGAAGACGTTTTTTGGAAGAACCGCTTTCCCTCTGTCCGTGTACACAAACGTATCTGTAGCACGTGTCGTATCTGAATTTTCTCCGTTTCAGTCTGTGTCATTTCAGTTTTTACTCAGGAAGTTACCATAAATCCGGTTGAAAATAGAGCGGGCTGAAAATATTTTCTCGGAGTTTCCTTTCAAAGTTCACGAAATCAAACAGGAAGAAGGAACTGTATTTTATAAGATATTAACATCAGTTAGAGCTTTCGAAGGAAACTGATAACAAGCAGTGAAGAAGATTAAAAGAGAAGTGCTTAGGAAAATCACTAATGGTCGTCAAATTTTCTCGCAAGGTAATTTTGTAGAAAATAAAGAAAAGAAAAAAAGCACAATAGAATTTATATTAAGGATAATTGTATTTATTAATCGGCCAGGACAAACTAACGATTCTCGCTTGTATTATATAATGCTCGACAAAACAAATTTGCCCCGAAACAAAAAAAAAACAAAAAAAACGAATAACATTGTAATATCGAAAAATATAATCGAACTGTTTGGAAATTTCTCTAATAGACAAAAAGTTAATAAACTGAATCGTTCGAAAGTAAAAAAAAGGTCGAGCCTTTTTTTACAACGGTTCGTTTCAAAACCAGCATTGTTTCATCTCTGCGGAAGAATAAAAATACCGATTGCAAAATGCTACCTTTGAGCAGCCGCGCTGAATCAGTTGTTAACGATAGAAAAATTTGTAATTTTCTCCCGCCTTTTATTTCATTTCTTTTGTTCATTATTCTTTGTTTTTTGCGTACCATTCCCTTCAGGCGAAATCGGCCAATGAGCAACGAAACTTGTTCGAAAAGTGTTTCACAGTAACATTTGCATATTTTCCTTTCCGCCGCCTGCCGTAAATCCCCCACCGCCCAAATAGAAAAAAAAAAAAAAAAAAAGTTACTTTGTTTTGCGAACGGTATAATGAACAATTTAAATGCCGTCCTTTAGAAACCCCGTCTTGCGATTTATCGGATGTTCTCTTTTTTCTTTCGTCCTTTAATAAGACTAATTTAGTTTTTACTTAATTGCCTTAAATTACTCACTCCGGACCATGGCTCAACTCATATTCTTCTTCATTTTCCAATTCCGTCTAAATTTAATCTCTCTATTCACCCATCTCTTCCTCCCCATTCGTAGTTTTCTAGATACTTGCATCTTTTGAACGATCCTTGATTATTCGCTTTCGTTTTAATCATGGTCTCCCTTCTGCATCATTTTCTCGGTTTTCATCCGAATTTCCACCACTTTTTCCGTCTTTTTCATGTCCACATACATTCCTTGTGACTCTGACATCGCATCTTATTTTAAATGTTTGACTTTTTCTGCCGAACAATCGTCCATTTATTCTACTAAAATTCGGTTTACTCCTGTGCTCCTTATATTCCCTCATTTCCTTTACTCTTTCTGTCCTGGAATCCTTTTTATCCTCTGCTCTTAAATGTTTAGGAATATTAACTTATTTTCTCTTTCGTCCTATTTCTTAGGCATCATTTTCTCGGTTTTCATCTGAATTTCCACCACTTTTTCCGTCCTTTTTAAGTCCACATACATTCCTTGTGACTCTGACATCGCATCTTATTTTAAATGTTTGACTTTTTCTGCCGAACAATCGTCCATTTATTCTACTAAAATTCGGTTTACTCCTGTGCTCCTGGTATTCCCTCATTTCCTTTGCTCTTTCTGTCCAGGAATCCTTTTTATCCTCTGAACTTAAATGTTTAGGAATATGAACTTATTTTCTCTTTCGTCCTATTTCTTAGGCTAATGTCCTCGTTGACAACAGGAAAGAAAAAAAATACAGCGAAATATTAATAAAGATAATTGTCGTAAATATCGTCAGCACTCAAATTCGAACCATTAAAAACCGCACTAGACTTTAAACCTCCTTCGAATTCAGAAATTTCATTGCTCGTTTTTTTATATCTTTCCTTTTTAGCCGAAAATAGTCTATTCGCGAAATTTTCGGTTCACCAACCAGGAACTTTTATTCAACATATTTTATTTAATGCCTTATTTTTATGTTTATTCGTTCTTTTATCATCTCATTAACTAATTAACGAACGAGATGTACAGAGTTCGTTTTTTGTACACATACATATATCATATATATATATGTATATGTATATATGTAACTTTATTAGTGTTTTTGATATACACTACACCGATACGTTAAGAACTCCAGGCTGTATGTTTATGCCGATGATATTGCATTGGTAGTGGAACATGCCAGTGTGCAGTTCGCAAAATGTTTGCGCTACAAATAGATCTGCATAATGTATGCAAATGAGCACATGATAGGAAATTGTTAATTAACACTTAAAAAAAAAAGCTAAGTAACGTATATAAGAACCCGAAGTCGGTTCAGAACGTTTGCGCAGGGGATTGATTTACATGGGAAGGTGGTTTGTTGTTGTGATTATTTAGAAACTGTCGGCGAATTTAAATATATCTGGGTTTAACTTTTGACAAGGCTGTAACGCGAAGAACCCATATTGTGGGGTAATATTGCTAGGAAAATCAGGCAATCTATTACTCAAGTTGAAACAGGTGATGACGTACGAGATTTTAAGGCTATATTTTGAACCGTTGATAATGTCCAGAATTAATTATGGAATAGCAATTTAATAGAGGAAAATTAGCGGGACGCAGAAAACCTGTTTGAATGTAATTCTACCAAATCGGTTTAAGGCGCGCGAGCAAACGAGTGACACATGGTGGAATGAGAACAAAGAAATATCACCGCGAAAATGATTTATACAATAAGTTGCTAAGAGGTTGAAAACACAACATATTGCGTTACCTACAAGCGAAAACCGAACCAGGAGTTACGATAAAATATGTTATATACCGTCAAGTGAAGTTAATATGATAAGATGGGGACAATGTGGAAGAAGAGGTGTTGATAAAATTACTGGAAAATATACCGAAGGAAATCCAAGAAAGAGTTGAATATGAATAGACGGAAGAATAAAATAAGGTTATGGATAATTGCGTATGATGTAAAGGATAATAGGAAAATGAGAGTAGAGGTTGGTTTTGTTGCTCGCTGTCGCACCGTGTTGGGTGTTCCGGGTTAACGAATCTGGGATTCCTTTTGGGCTGTTGCGCGCATGCGGGACCTTGCTGCATTGAATTTTGCCTAATTTACCAGTTAATTTGAGATTTAGCTGGTCACTGAGACAGTGTGTCGGTTTATTTGCAGGTAGAAATATATAAATAATGTATTATAATACTGGCTTATCACAAGTTTTAAAGTAGTATATTGTGTTAGAAGACTTAGCCAGATTTAAAGTAATGTAAACCTTTAAGAATAAACGATACAGTTATATTGGGAACCCACCGATTATTTAAAAATAAAAAGGGAAAAAGCACGGCTTGAGCTTATCCGAGCGCCAGCGGTACTTACAGAATCGGTCCGAGAAAAAATGGAAATCAGCGCGGAGGTATTGAGTGGAAATTAAAAACACGAAATACAGCATCAACGGCAAAACTATCAGAACAACTTTACTGCAACGAGTGAACGGTTTTCAACTGAAAGGATTCTGTTTGTCAGCACAAATCCGTATGCGAATTTCGACAATAATAGTTTATCTTCAGATTTTTCTCTACGCTTCTCGCTCATTTTCATCTGCGCAGAAGAGCGCGGTCTTTGCGACAAATTTGGACGAATATGTCCCCAGTTTATGACGATTCTTGAGAGAATATAGACAAAGTGATTTTATCTCTTAAAAAAAGCGGCTCTCAGTTTAGAGTGTTATTTATAAATTGCGAAGCTCCCATTTTGCTTTGTTTCAACCTTTTAATCTGTTGTTTCACAGCTCGTCAAACGATGTGAAAAACTTTAGACTCGATAATAAATACAAAAAGCATTAATAGAAGCTCTACAGCTCAACCACGCGTACTCTGAAACGGTTTTCATTTAAGCGCTGCCTTCGTGATCCCATCGTCAGCCGGGAACGATTCAGTTCGTTAAGGGGCGAATTTTTATTAAACGTTTTTATCTGCCTTTCTACATCGCGCGCTGGCTACCGGCACATCCCGTCTAGTTCAAAGTTTCGACGAACGCGCGTTCGCAGCCGTCAACTGTGTAGGACTTCTTTGAAAATTAAAAAAATTTCCGCGCCGTTCGGGCGATTTGCCTGGTAATTCCCCGTTCGACGTCCACGGCTTTTCTGAAAAGTGAAAATCGACTCTATCTTCTGCGAAGTTCAATTATGTGATTGAACGACGACCGACAAGACAGGCTTGTTCTCGACGGAGCGGCGAGGTCGGGAAAAGGGGAAATAAATAGTTGGAAAATAAATGGAGTGTTTCGAATGAGCGAAATGAGAGGCCCACTTAACAGTGCCAGAATTCACCGTGTTTCGTGGAGGTGTACATTTTTGCTTTCTGAAACCCCCCAGCTCAGTAAAACCAGTTGCGTCATATTTTCTTGCTTTACGTCGTGTCCCGGTTCTGCTCTTCCACAGTAGTGGCGGTGGAAAACGCTGACAAGTGTACGACGCCGTTTGACGGCAGCTTAAAGCTCCATTCAGTCAACAGGTAGACACGCGTTCCCAACACCAGCTATTATTTTTCTTCATCTCCCCGCTAGCCTATTAGTGAACGGAATATTCTTCCTCGTTATATTTCTTTTTCATTTTCTTCATTGTTTTTTTCCTTTTTCTGCTTCTTTATAAATTACTGCGGTTTAAAATTTTCTCCTACATTGCGCAAATTGTGTGTGAACGTTTTCATTAACGTGGGTAATTTCAGTTTTATAATTTACCCTAGGTAATCTCGCTAGTAAGCTGACTACGCCGAGCAGTTCACATTCTCGACATCTGGCTAACATTTGATCACTAATAAAATGCTTTTTTACAAAAAATAAATACCGACTTTAAGGTTTATTATAAGAATTTAATAATGCACTAAAAAGTAATAAATAGTTACTCCCGATAAAAAATATATATCAGAGTGATATACCCTTAAAGGTGATATCGTAATTCTTATGCATCAAATTCATTACATAACCAACTCTATACAATCCCTAATCCTAAAATTAAGATCATCCTCCCACCAAATTACTTTCTTATGGGTGCCAAGCCACACCGGACTTAGGGGTAATTGCTTAGCTGACATCGCTGCCAAGTCAACACTGTCGTGCCCCATGTCCTGTTCCCCTCCTCTTCCCACCGACATAGTAAAATCTATAAAAATTCTTGTGCAATCCCAATGGAAGCAAGATTGGCTCACTAGACAATCTTGCTTTCTAAGAGAGATAAAACACGGAATTGACCCTTGGTTCCCTCCTTCTGACCTCTCCAGAACCCACTTTGTGGCTATGGCAAGATTCCGCATTGGTCATATTTCGCTGACTCATGATCATCTCGTACTTAATTGCGAGCCCCCTTTCGAATGCCCCTTTTGCTCCCTTCCTCCCTCTCCTACAGTAAAACACCTGCTCCTGGAGTGCCCATCCTTCGCGCTCCAGCGCGCCCAGCACCGGATAGCGTCTTTGTAGTCGTCTTTGGCCAACTCGCCTTTGAACATTGCAGACACTATTCGGTTTCTTCATGCAACTAACCTATTTCCAACCATTTAACTCTCCGATTGCCATAGTGTCGTAATAGCTCTGGCAGATGTACACGACACTTAAAAAAAAAAAAAAAAAAAATTCATGTTATAATATCTAGGATCAATTTAATGAACATTTAATGCAGTTTTTTATTATTCTTTTAATATGAATTTAATTCCAGCTCTAATTAAGGTTTTAATGTTGTATAAGAATTATGATATCACCCTTAAGGTGTTATATCACTCTGATATATATATTTTATCGGCAGTAATTATTTTTTACTTTTTAGTGCATTTTTAAATTTGTATAATAAACCTTCAAGTATCGGTATGTATTTTTTGTAAAAAAACATTTTATTTTTACTTTTTAGTGCATTTTTATTCAATTAAATTAAAACATTTTAATAAGAACAGATATTTCCACGGTGTGAAAACATCAAAAGCTACATTTCCATGGTAATTTGGCAAATTTATAGTAGTATTTTAAGTCAATAAATCTAACCCGACGGCGAAAACAATCACGAACGAAAAACATCCAAAAAGCTTCAATCTCCCGCATTATTAAGGATAACTCAAAAACTACCGGTCAGATCTTGATCAAATTTTAATGGAACCACATGAGAAACACCACCTTTAAAATAAATGAAGAATCATCAAAATCGGTCCCTCTAGAAGAAAGTTCTGGGGTAACACACATAAAAAAAATAAATAAAAAAAATAATGGTGAAAAAATAAAATACAGTCGAATTGAATACCTCCTCCTTTTTTGAAGTCGGTTAAAAAGATCGAGGTAAATTACACAGAATTATCAACATGCAATGAGCGAAAATTAGTTCCCCGGTGACTTATTTTAGACATTCGCTGAATTCTTTATTCCTCCCCATTGATGCTATTTCTGTTTATTTCTAGCTGCCTTTAAGGTTAATCACACTTCGTCATTGATATGTTTTCCTGTAATAGAGTGCTCCCAAAATCATTACTTCCATCTGTAAATTTGATTTGTTGAGAAGTAATTTAAACTTGTCTTATTCTCCATGATTTTGTTCGTGTTTACGAAATAATTTTTTTTTTTTTTCATTTTTACGCCAATAAATTATGTAAGTATATATATATATATATATATATATATATATATATATATAAAGCAAAGCAAGTCCCATATATCATTGATAAGGTATCATTGTGAAGTTAAGATCTTCATAATGTATTAAGCTTAATGAATCTGATGATAATACTGGGGCTAGTTCCTTTCTCTCGGCCGCCTTTACTTTCTCCCAGATAGTTCTCTGGTATAACTATTTCAATTTCAGATTGGATACATACCTGGGGGTGATTCGGATCCGGAACGAGACAAGTATCGATAACCTATGACACCTCTGGTTTAGTAGCCAAGTACCTTAAGCACTCGACTACCGCGCTGTCTATACATATATATATATATATATATATATATATGTATGTATGTATATATATATTTCCGCTTCTTGTTGCCCGGATGTAGAGATCTTATTTTAGCGTAAGTTTTTGAACTGGGAGTCATTCCAGATCCTGCGCTCCCAATTTTGTGTAGACGGTGTCGCGGCAATTTTTATACAGAAATCTGTAACTGCCAAAAACATATCCATGGTTCTATGATTTTTCCGTCTAAAAAAGTGTACAATTCATTGCAAGTTATCGACTCAGTTTGCACGATATAAAACGCAATTGCAACTATCTTCTTCCATTACGAGTTCTTTAAAATTTGAATCGGTTAATTTTTATTCGATCAATTTTTCGGTGTACCTCGCTTTCTTTTTCTATCCACCGTTCCCTGGACGATATGTTTTTACACAGCATTCAAGTGCATAATAATTATTAAACTTTAAAAAATAACAGTTTTTATTTTCGAAAAGACAAAATTTAATCTATGGTCGTGAGACGATAAGTGAACAATTAAAAAAAATGTCCTCTTATTGTTTATGAAGGAACAACACTTATATATAGTTTTTTTTTTTTTTTTTTTTTTTTTTTTTTTACATTGCACCGGAAAACCATAAGCAATGCTGATCACAAGACATGCTTAAAGGGAGTAGAGTGAAAGGGAGGAAAAGGGAATAGGAAACTGGGAACACCAAGGAAAAAGAAATAATTGGAAGGCCGATGATAAGTCTGGTGACCCCTATGGGACAACAGACTAAGTTTAAGGAAGATCAGACTCTAGTCATGGAGAGATAACATCAGGGGACAGTGATATCTAGTCGGCAATCCGTATTTACTAGGTGATCGGAAGTGCATCCCGACACCATTTTCTTCGTTTGAAACGTCTGGGCGGATTTCCTGGTACATTTGGTTGATACATACGGCTGATGTTCGGATTTGTACTGCACTTCAGCTTGTCGAAAAACTTCCTGTACTGCTCCACATAAATATCTTTTACAAATGGCACTTGCAAATCTGTGTGTAGTGTTAAGTTCGACACGTATCTTGGCGCGGAAGTAATAATCCGAAGTATCTTTGACTGCTCCCTTTGAATCTTCAATAGATTTGATGTTGCAGTTGTCCCGTACAGTTCCAGCCCGTACCTCCAAGTGGGCGCTATCATTGTTAAATATAGTTGACGCTTGACATTTAAGCTCAAGGTCGATTTTCTTCCTATTAATGGATATAATAACCTACATCGATTAGAGACTGTTTTCTTAGTCTGAATGACATGATGCCGCCATGTAAGCCGTCTGTCCAAATGCATCCCAAGATAACGAACTGAGTCAACTTGTGGGATTGTTGAATTACAAATTTTCAAAACAGGACAGGTAACGTGTCTATTCGTAAATGTGACATGCTGGCTTTTAGCTGGGTTAAAACTTATACCCCAAAGCCGTGCCCAGTCTGCCATTCGATTTATATGACTCTGAACTGCAGCATTAGCATATACTGAATTTGTGTTTGATGCTAGTATCGCTATGTCATCAGCAAATGTGGCGAGCACAGTCTGATTCGATCCAGGCATGTCAGCTGTGTAAACCGAGTATAATACTTTGCCAAGAATGCTCCCTTGCGGGACCGACGACTGAATGTTATGTTCTTCCGAGATTGAATCATTAACTCGGACGGTAAATGTTCTACCATTTAAATACGATGTTAACAGCTTGTGCAGGTCAGAAGGAACGAACTGTTTGAGTTTGTATAGCAACCCTGCGTGCCATACCTTATCGAAAGCCTGGGCAGTGTCGAGGAAGACCGCCGAGCATACTTCATTTCTTTCAAATGTCGAAGAGATAGCGTCAACCAATCTATGGCATTGTTCAATAGTAGAATGTTCAGAACGGAAGCCAAATTGGTGATCCGGGATTATATGATATTTATTCAAAATTGGATGTAGACGACTTAAGATAAGCTTTTCGAAGACCTTTGAGAGAGAACAAAGTAAGCTAACTGGTCGGTAGGAGAATACATCTGTTTCAGGTTTTCCTACTTTACGAACCATTATAATCTCCGATTTCTTCCACATATTTGGAAAATAGCCGATTCTAAGCGAGCTGTTGTATACATAACACAGCAGGATGGCCGCTTTACGCGGGAAGTGTCGGACAATTTCCGCCGTAATCTTGTCGCATCCAGGAGATTTCCTTAAAGGTGTATTTTGGAGGAGTTCAAAAACCTCTCTCGGCGCAAATACTTTAGTCCTATTATGAGCCTATATATAGTTATAGAACGATAACTTTAGTCGAGAAACATGTGTTTATTTTTAAACAATTTTCAGAATATTTCACGAAATGATCAACGTGATACGAACGCTCATCTAGTTACGTACATGTGTTCTTACGATATGTAAGAAGGGAGAAATTCTGAATAAAAAACTTACCGTTTGCCTGCACGTAGTCGAAAAAACAATGTGCGCATGTCTGAAGCACAACAGTCAAAAAGGAAAATTTTAAAGCTGATGAAAGAAATGAAAGAAAAATAAATCGAGCAACTCACTGTGTGCAGTAATAGAAAGAGTTTAAATAAAAGAATAAAAACATCAAGCAACTACTGAAAGGCAGGTTTTAAACAGCATACAATCTATCATAGCCTGTGACACTAATAGGTTGGAAACATAATTCCATCTTCTATGTTAATTGGGGAGCCATCCTCTTATTGGAACGTTTGAGGGTGTATGGTAGTGACAAACATTGATTGGACATGTCGAAGGCTGCAGAATTATTGAGTGCTGTTTGACAGATGTATGGGCAGGATCACACAGGTGGATGGAGTGCAAAAGCTGGGTGTGACTCTAGCGTTCCCACATCCCCCGATGGTGAATCATGAAATGACTGCATTAGAGAAGTCGCGTATATTCCTTTAAATAACTGCGCAATGGTGACTGCAAAAATATTAAAGTGCCGGGGCAGTATTGTCAGACTTATGAGTGAAATTAAATATTGGTCGACTGAAATTAACGGAAGAACATGGATGTGGCCTATGTTCAGAACCATACGCTAATAGAAAAGAAGAAGAGAAGAAGAAAAAGGCTTAGATAACATTTAAATTTACTGGTTGTCTTTCTTTTTTTTTTTAACTAATTAAATATTCGTAGCCGAAGCTATCTATAAATTTATTGTTATTGCGACTTCGTTTATTACATTTTGACTGCTGGAGAACATAATTAAATTGTATCTGTTTCATATAAAATTTTGTTTCTAGTAAGTTCAATAAGTTTTTGTTACATCGACTATCGCAATTGCTTTGGTGATGATTTTTAGCTGGAATAAGGTTTGTCTTGTTAATTAAGAACTCTTACATCCTTCAATTTTGTTGATTTCCCATGAATTTGCATCTTTATTATTAACAGTAGCACTGACGCAGTGTATCCGGAGAATCCGGTTATTAAATTTCCTATGATCATCGATTTTACATCTGCGGTGCTGATTTTACTGCGTTCCAGTCGAGTTGCGTAGCGAAAATTAATTTCATTATTTGTTTCTTGCGTAACATTTTCATAAAATGAGCAGTATACAGAGAGGTTTCGTTCTAAATTTAAAAACAACCGGAGTTCAGACGTTGACTATAGAACTGTTCCACTACTGTTTAAAAAATTCCATTCAGTATTCTGGTCACATTATATTATCCTTCGTTCTTTCCTGGCCAACATTCCTTTTATTTTTTTATTGAAACTATTTTTCTCCTCATTATTAGTGTCTTAAGTTTTCTTCCTCACAGCGTTGCATTTCTTATTTAATCATTGCCTGCTTCCTTCACCTAGTTAGCGTTTTTCCTTTCCTTACATTTTCCCAGAATTTTTCAGGAGTACTTTTCTGAACGTTCCGTTCAATCTTTTGATTATTCATAATTCGTTAAATCGTATTTCATTTTCATCTCTCTTTGTTGTTGTTTCTCTTAATTCCTTCCATTGCTGATTCTATTCAAATCGAACTAATTTAATTTTTAAATATTTAAAGCTTTCACAGTGATTACTATCTGTAATAAATAATTTTCGGAAACAACTGTGTTTTAAAAGATATTTATTCGCTTAACGTTTCGACCAGCTTAAGCCATCAAGCAAATGCCCCGAAAATTATTTATTATAATTTAATTTTTATTTTTAAATATAAAATGATAATCATCATCATTCGGTTCCAGTCAGTTCTGACCGTTATGACTTGCGAGCTCTCTCCACTGTTTCCGGTCTTGAGCTGTGTTAATCGCTGTTTGCTACCTGCCCAAATTGACTTCCCAAGCCGTCAGTCCAACGCGTGGATACTCTGCCTCTTTCTCGTGTACTGTGGGCTTTGCCGAGCAGCAATGTTTTCTCTAGATTTTCACCCGTGCGTCTTACAATATGTTCAAAAAATTGATGGACCCGTCTTCCACATAATCTGTGCAATTCCTCCGGTTCATCCACCTCCGCCCGTATTGAACGATTTGTTCTTCTTTCCGTCCACGCTATAATTCGTCGCCAAATCCTCATTTCAAACGCATCAATGCGGCGTTTATCCACTGCTTTTATAGTCCACGTTTCGGCCGCATACAAGGAAATTGGCAGAATCAGCGTTTTTATTAGTTTCTTCTACAAGTTAACAGACACAGCTTTTTATTACAGGTTAGGCTTTTCAGTCGCATCATTGCAGCCTTACCTAATGCAATTTGTCTTTTTATTTCCGCTGAACATGCACCATCAGCAATAATCAGCGACCCTAGATAGATGAAAGACTGTACTTTTTCGAAATCTATCAGCAGGTTGGTGTCGCTAAGGACGGATTTACGGTCTATCACCATAATTTCGGTTTTATTTACATCGACTAATAGGCCATGTCTTTCGCTAGCTTCTTTGACGCGTTTAATTAACTAGGTCATTTCTTTGCCCGATATCGCCACTAGCGTAGTCTCATCAGCGTATCTCAAACTGGAGATCTTCCTGTCACCGATAGAAATTCCGCCGTTCCATTCGCGTAGAGCTTACCTCATAGTATACTCGCCGTAGATATTGAAGAGTTGAGGCGACAAGATATCTCCTTGTCGAACGCCGCGTTCTGTTTTGAAAGCTGCCGATTCTTCCCCAGCCATTCGGACCGTCATTTCTCTGTTTTCGTAGAGACTTTTCACCGATGTAATTAGATGTCCAGGTGTGCCCATTTCTGCCTGGATGCGTAGTACGGAGTTCCATCTTACACAATCGAAAGCTTTTGTATAGTCAATAAAGCATAATAACGCGCGGATGTTATACTCGCGACATTTTTCTATTATCATTCGTACGTTAAGAATTTGTTCTTATGTTCCGCGTTTAGCAGAGGAATCAGCTTGTTCCATCGGTATTTATTAAGAAAGGCGTTCAATCGCTCGTTAATAGTATCTCGCTTGGATGTGAAATTAAAGCAATCGTACGGTAATTGGGGCATTTCTTAGTATCACCTTTTTTGTGGATTGGTATCAGGGCTGACCCGCACCAATCTTTCGGAATAATCGGTAAATTGCTTGTTCAGTGATAGTTCCGATTTATCCTTTTTATTTAATAATATATTTTTTAAATAATATATTTTTAATATACATGCATATATTAACGACTATCGGGCACAAAAAGGAAGCTTGGTATTCATACGCGCATTTTCATTGCATGGTCTTTCCGGCTCAGTAAAATAAAAAGTAAATTAACGGAATTAGCCGACATTCAACGTAATGGAAACTGTCCGTTTCGGTGTAGGTATTATATAAATCAATGCTATGCACCTGTTAATAGATATATCGACGTTAGCGCTATCGAAAACTATCATTGCGGCCTCCGTCTTAACAATTTTTGCAAATGCCTATCAACGCAGAATATTTAATGACATTTAAAGAAGATTCGTAGCAGAACTCTTGATATTCGCAACAGTACGTTATTTTAGCAAACTGAACGTATTGCTGCTGCAAATGTGAACATGTTTCAGTGACCCTCAAAAAATAAATCAAATTAACAAAAGTCAATTTAAAATCAAACAAGGCGAATCTCTCTGTGTAAGCTCGAATTTGATTCAAATCGATTTGGCCGTTTTGTAAAAAAAATCCGGCAGAACTTTTTTCCTTTACCGAAAAAAACGTCAGATCATGGATATGTCTTGAAATTTATTCTTAAATCGAAGCTACTAGTGATGCATTTAAATTTTAATAGAAAATTAGTTCGCGTAGTAAAAGCTTTTAAATTGTAATAAATCTTGAAATCGCTTTTTGTACGCTACTCAAATTTTTCATTGACCTCCAGCCATAAGACATGCAACATTTTTCATGTGAGAAGAAGAGGCAATTTACTAAAAATTAGTTATATTCTTTGCGGTCTTTTTTTTGTTCTTGATACAACCATCTAGAAGATTCAAAAAACGACACTGTAACTGAGACTCGGACTTCTCTTTAAATATGCCGGCAAACTTTTTTTTCTTTTGCGAGACACAACCTACGAATTTACTGCATGCTATTAATGGTTTTTTTTTTTTTTTCGCGTCGCGCAAATCCAAATTGTGATAACCCTAGTATAGAGTTAAGCTGCTTAACTACCAAACCAGAGGTATCATGTTGGAAGCTGTCTCGTTCCGCATTCAAGTCGCTGTCTCAGTGCTATATACCTAATCTAAAATTAAATATCGGATATACCAGAGAAGTCTGGCGAAGTAAAAGCGGCCAACAGAAAGGAACCAGCCGCAGTATTCTCTTCAGGTGCATTCGGCACGTTGTGAACCTTAACTTCACAATTCCCAAAGCCTCTAAAGTTTGATCACATCAATCATCTGTAATGTTCAATTTATTTTTTTTGTTTTTCCAATAATAAAAGAGTGTCAGATTCTTGATTGATCAGCCGCGGTGACATATGCTAAAAAGCTCGTACATATTCCCGCTGCACGGGAAAGCTTAGCTGTGTAGCCGGCTGCCATTTCGATAACTTACAAGCCGGCGATGCAGGGTTGATAGAAGGCGATAGTGCGGAAAGTGATTGCGTAAGTGTCAGAATGACATGCAGCCTATAAACACATACGCGTGTTAGAAAATAACATGGAAAAATTGACCACAGAAAAACGAGGAGGTACAGAAATGTTACACGGGGCGGATTATCTGGAAACAGGTAAAAAAAACCGAATTTTACCGATGAAAATTAAAACATGTCCGGTACAGTGACGATCCGTTTTTATTTCCCATTGACGTATTATCGGTTAACCGGGAAAGAAATTGGCTGTTAAATGAATCGGACCTATCGAGGGCGGTATTTTTCGTAATTATTTCATTAAATTTTAATTATGCCTTCTGTAAGTGCGCGTTTAACGTTAAATATAATTCGCGCGCGAAATTATTAATGACTCGGCCATCATTTCCTCTGATAAGCTCACTCGAGTAGAAGATAAGACAAGTTGTCAACTGTAAAAGTTTCTCTTGCAGCAGCAGCCGGATCCGACTTGGTAACAACACGGCGTAAATTGCATTACGGCAACATTGGACGGTTTTTATGTGTGCTCTGCCACTGCCACTGCCACTGCCACTGCCACTGCCACTGCCACTGCCACTGCCACCTGCCTGCGGACCGTTTTACGCGTTAGAATTAGCCTCTCTCCTATTACGTCTGCAGCAGAGGCCCCGGTGGAAAATGATTAATGGAACCTCCTAACGATACCAAATGAGCTTTCTTACACGATGCACAAACTTCCGCCGGCCTCTCCGTCTCCCCGGTCGCCCCCCAAATCGCGCGCTTTCTTAGAATTCGCAGCCCTAGCCTCCGAAGCGAACACAAACTTCCGCCTTGTCCGCGCTCAGACGTGCAACCCCGACTAGGCTCAGACGACTTCCCCACAACACAGGGGCAGCTTTTCTTTTTTACAACTCCGATAATTAATTATAGCAGCGCCTCTGTCGCGCCCCCTGCACTCTTCCGCCATTCAGCTCCTCCTGCTCCTATCAATCTTGCTTCGCTACCCGCGGATAGCTTTAAACTTTTCATCGTCGTTTTTATTATTTTGATATTTTCCTGTCGCTACTTTAATCTTTGTCGTTCTCTTCGCTACAACTACTACTCCAGTGCTGGAGAAAGGCAAGGAAAAAGCAAAAAGAAAAAAAAAAATTCGTTAATATATTATTTTTACCAAGTGTTCCTAAAGTAATCATCTGCGTCATCTATTTTACCTCAATGACAATGTTAAACGTGGCAGAATAAATTTTAAAATTTCAACAATTTCTCTTCATCTTTTAGGCGAACAACATTAAATAGCGAAACAAACGCCGTTCATATAAAGTACTGAAATCGTTTTAGTTATTATTAACATTTACCATTTTTTCCTTATTATTTTATTTTTTATAATCTAAAACAAAAAAAAATGAACAACGTGCTTATGCCTCAGTTTTTTTTTTTTTTTTTTTTTTTAAATGTCGAATAAGCAATAAGAAGTATGTTAAATATCCTCAGAAACAGAGCTACACATTAAGTAACACCTGCCACACCGTGCTAGTAAAAAAAAAAAAAAAATTAAAAAACATATTAGACGAACTTATTGTTGTGTTTACATACTTGTGCGTAGCATGCTAGTTAATTTCTGAAACTTGTATATATTTTAGTGGTACTACTTTCCATCTTTAGTTCATCCGAAATTGATGACTTACAAAATTAAACAATAAATGTTATCACTTTTATCGTTAATGACGCCGTTATTATTCATTTATTTATACATCATCGATTGAGATTAATCAATTATGTACAAAGTGTTTAATTAAGTCTAACATTAAAATTAATACATTGTAAACTCCGAAACCGAACGAGGATCTCTATTACACCATTATTACGGGCCGTGACCGAAGTTTCAGAAATAATAAGAAGAGTAGTGAATTATTATTATTCGGAAATCTAGATAGACTATCGAGTCTATTTTACGGCACCTAGATCTAAATTGCAACGATCGATTTCTACAGTTGGTGAGATCGTCGCGTGCACACGAAATCAACAGGAAGATGGCGAAGGGTCACTTTCAAAGATGGGCATTCAGCTAATGCTGGGTGTGACCTAACCGCAAATCGGATACGATCGAGAGTTCCCTAATGTGTAATATTGAATACGGTAAACACTGTTGTTGGCCTTCTTAGACCTGAATACTAGAAGTTCCTCTTGGTCCGACTACGGCTTATTCCACTCTTCGGTCAAATATATTTAGAGCACTGTTGATACATGTGGAAGCAGGTCGTCGTCCCCCTGGAAAGAGGGCGTAAAAATGTCACGTGCGCATCGAATATATAACGTGTTTTATTTTAGTAGGTAAGGAACTCTACTACTCATTTTTTGAACTTGACTACATTTCTTAGATACAGTGACTTCCAGAATTTATGAATGCCTACTCCAAGTAAACGGTTTCGGGAAGAATTTAGATTTATCCTGCATTTTTCTGAATATATCCCCCCACCCACCTCGCGTATTATTTAGAAATTTTCCCTCTCCCTTCGAGGGGGTTGTTAGATACGCGTTAGACTGTTGTAAATAACCAAAGTGAAAACGCTGAGAGATATCCTTTCCTTATCCACCTCCAATCACGCCATACTTTGGCAGGATATTTATCCCTCCCTATTTTCTAATCGTCATTCTCATTACCGTTTCATTCAGCCAATTCCTCGTTCCCTGTCTTGGTTCCATTCTATTCCTCTCAGTCGTCGCTCTTCTATTGTCTCCCTAATTCGTCTCCGGATCAATCATTCTCTCCTCCCTTCCTCTCGCTTTCGATTTGCTCTATCGCCTTCTCCTGATTGTTCTCTCCACGATTGTGATCCTCCTCGTACATGCGATGCTAATCACATTTTCTTTGAGTGTCCTGCTCTTCGTAACGAACGCTACCTTTTATACAGTCAGCTCCTGTCATTAGGTCTCCCTACTCCCTATAACTCTTCCTTTATCCTCTTGTTTCCTTCATCTTCTGTGGTGTCCGCACTGCTGTCCTTTGTTGCGTCCATTTCGGACCGCTTAGTTATTTAATTTATTAGCTTAGTTTTCTCGTTGTTGGGTCAATGCCGCTGGCGCGCCCCCCCAAAAAAAAAAAAAAAAGAGATTCTCGTATCTTACTAAAAGGGAAATGTTACCCCACAGCTGAGTACATGGTTTCTCGCCGACTTTATTATTATTATTATTATGTGTTTCATCTGCCGCTGAAACCTGCACAAATTAAACTACCTATACCTTTAACAAAAAATAACATTTTAAAACTGACCAACTATCTTGTACACCAGAAGGAAAAAAAAAACCTTTCTGTCGGCGTTTGATCATTCCATTTGCACTTAGCCTACAAAAAATATGCGATAAACGACTGGCAGTGTTTAATTTTTACGTCTTCTAACGAGAACGTTTTCCAAATCGATATGTAGTGAAAATAACGCAGAGATAACGACCAAAGGCGCCCCGTAAACGCAGGGGAACATATTGGTCAAACCAGTCTAAGGAAGTCGGAAAATCTTATAAGCAACAACCGAATTATTATTTGGCATCGGAGACCCGGTTGAAAGCGAGAGAATCATTCGGCGCAATGAAATATAACCCCGTTTCTGTAAAAATCTTTAAATAAACTTCAAGTACGCGTAGATGTACGTACATGATGTCAGTTGAACTGGCAAAACAGCAAACGCTTCGCCGAAAGAGGAAAAAGCGAAAGAGGAGCGAAGGCAATACAAAAAAAAGGTAGCAGAGGTCCGTGTCTGTTTCGAATGAAAAAGGCACACATGTATATATTGCTAGGAAACCGACAAATACGGAATATGTGTAGCAGCTTAACAGCTATACGGCTGGAGGAATGGACGCGACGCCGAATGAACGAAGGAGCTGTTGGCAGACCGAATGTAAAATTTATGGACCCTCGGCGAGGGCGGGGTTAGCTGCTAAAACAGAAGAGGGCGCCTAAATCAGCGTTTCTGAATAGCGTGAAAAATAAACGAACTGCCGAGGTGGCGAAGCTGAAGAAAACGGCCTTGCTGCCGTTCTTTAAGCAAACGTACGGCTAACCGAAGCGTCGATTGCGCAATGGCTGCCCACACGACTGTCGCGTCGCCTTCGAAGAAAACGAACCGAAGTCTCGACCGACGGCTGCGATCGAACTTACTGCTAGCCGTCGCCCGGTCACTTCTCTTAATTTGCTCTCGGTAATTATCCGCAATCCGGGAAAATTGTACGCATTTCATCTTGTAGCATTACGTAACGAACTGTGTTTTATGACGTAGCTGACTTAAAAAAATTGAAAAAGCCAAACTCTCTTCAATACGATAATTAAGCGAGAGGTCAGAAGAGCCTACTGTAGCGTCTAGTTAGGCAGCGATATATTCTTCGAACGAAATTGGAATTCGCTATTGAAAATATCGCAGGTTATCACCATTAAGGTCGACGAACGGAAATGTGAAAAATTCCTTTCGATTTAGAAATTAACTTTAAGAGCTAATCAATTTTGAAAAAAGGCCGTGCACTGATCGTTGCTTGTAAAAGGTTCACTAATTTCCGAACGCCAGTTCTGCGCTTTCAGGTATAAAATTAAAACATCCGGTGTTGGAAATTCAGTCGACTACCTCCGGGACTGATGTACATTTAAATACTCGCAACATGTCTAGCCTAATTGCCATTTAACGATATTATTCATTTACATTATTTGAATTTAAACCGGCACCTAGCTATCGCAATGCCTGTCGCACGACAAAAAAGCACGATTTTACTATTCGGCGCCGAACCGATTGTGGTGCCTAAGAGGATAAAATCGTTTTCAATTTGTGTAGATTGTATTTTTACCGATTGAATTTGTATATCGATAAGTCTTCCGATAATAGATTATTGAAATATTCGAAAAGGGTAGTTAATTTTACAAAAGTAAAATTATTTAAATATTTAGCCTTTCCGGCTAAAAAAAGGTCTCTTTATTTAGGAACTGTTTAGTAATTTGACGAGTTTACCGAGCTTCCAAATAATAGCCGTTCGCTTACAGAGTTATATACTCGTATGTATATATTTTCTTTTCTTTTCTTTTCTTTCTGTTCCAAAGTTGTTGTTACATTTATGACTTTTTTTTTTCACATTTTCATTTTTGATGAAATGTTTAATTTTCGTACGTTGCTAATTTGATTTTATACAATGATATCGATGAACTATTTCCACGTTGAGCTTTTCATATCCAATAACAGTTGATTATTTTTTCGTATATTTGAAATTATCGCACATGTAAATTTTCAGTGATACCTTTCATGTCATTTAGTAAACGTAATTTCGAAAATGGAACATTTAAATAGAAGTGTCTGCGGGACAGTAACAATTCGGCTAAAAAATGAACCCGCGTTATAATTATAACGCGAAAAATAAGCCAACACGTGGTAAACGGTATTTTCGCAATTTTTTGATGGACCGCCGAGTTTCTCTCCTTTTGGTAATCCGCAAAATTCATTTTTTTCGCGGTCATGTTATCAATGACTCAAGAGTTATTTTTATGCGTCGACTTCGACATTAATCGAATTAACAGTTTCCTATTCGTCTTCAATTTTCGGCCAATTGATGAAGACTGTCGTTGAGAAGAACGCAGCAGAATTTCCCATCAAATAAATCCTTTACACATTCAGTAAAACCAGTATTCGATGCATTTAAAAAATTCGTCAGGCTTTGTAATTCTTCAACCGCTTCTTCGCCTTGTTCGAGTTCCGGATCAATTTCCCTGTTCTGGGAGACCATATAAGTATTCTACTACCCCGCCTTGACTTGTTTATGCTTTTCCAAATTTCACATTTTAAAGTTATTGCAATACGTACTATACAAATATGATACACTAATTTGCACGATGGAAAGTGTCCATCCTAACTTATAAAATAATAATTTTAAATAAAAACGGAATAACTTACAATATCTCGCACATTTGCCCAATAAAATTACCAATTCACTTTTTCATGTTATCCAAAAAAAAAAAAAGAAAAAAAATCAAAAATCAGTGTTTTGACCACATACTAAATGTCAAACATAGTGACAGATTTATTCAGTTATCATTAAATCATAGTATGTGTATGGAATAATAATGATCAAGTGAAGGTTTTATCTTGTGTGAAATTTAATTCTACGTTAAATGAATAAAAGGTGTTTATGCATATATCTAGTATTCAATCTTTAACCTTTTTTACCCATTGTGCAAGCCACCGACTCAACTTAGCTATCGGTACAGCTCTTGCACCGTACCCAGCATGAGAAATGGCACGGGGATTATTTCAAATGCAGCAACTTCCTTTTGTGAGTGAGCTCAACGAATACATCTCTTCAGAGGAGAAATGCAAGCTCATCCGCCAAAATGGAAAAACAAAATAGAATAAATGCGTGAACCCAGATAGATGGAAAGACATGAAACGGTTTTGACGTTCTTAGACGTCTTGCCATGTCTTCCTGGAATTTTGCAAAAAATGGATGATCAAGGAAACCTGGATTTTCGTTTCTCCAAGTTATAATGTCATCAGAATTTCTTGTAAGCATGGATAATCCTCACTGATATTTTAGGAATCTTACTGTCACGACCATTATTACGAGCCATTGAAATTGATATACTTTCTGCAGTTCAGCTTGTCAATACGACCACAGCAAATCTGCAGAGGTAACGTGAAATTAGCACGAACGCAATCAAAAAAACTTATTAATGAGGCTGAGGCCTCACAAACAAAACTGGTACAGATATCACGGTGCACAGAATCACCGGTTCAAACAAATCGGTCGAACCGTCAGAGATTCAGTCTGTTGAAGAATATTACCGGCATTCAGAATATATTCCTTTTCCAGATTATTTGCTAAGTAAAAAATGCTATCCAGGTTCCTCAGCGCACCGATATAAAGAATCAGACAGTTACAGAAGTTGCTGTTCTATAACTTCAGCGATGAAGATATTGAGGATGTTTTGCAAGGTGTTGAGATATATATATATATAAAGAGGACCTTCCTTGTTTGTTAGCTTTGAAGGAAGAGCTAAAAATTTGGCAACAAATAAGAGGAAATATTCCAGTCTTCAGCAGATGCCTACAAAAGACTGGGTGATGTCAAATATTAGATCTCCCTGTCAATTGTTGTGCATATTTACAGTGACTACTAGCACTGCCGAGCGATTATTCTCCACCTAACTTCGATTAAAGACATATCTTTACAACAAGATTGCAAAAGATGGTTTGAAATATCCATCGAGACATTTCGGAAAAAATGAACAAGGCTACACTTGGAACTGATTAAAACCCTTGTTTTAACTAGAGTTCTGAAGGCGTTGTCTGTATACCAACCAGCGCAAAAATGATGGTGTGCGCAACGGATTAAATTGCCATTGTTTTCCATATGATTATTAGCGGTGATTTTATTTAATTTTTGTGAGAATTTCTATCATCGCCCCGGATCGAATTTCATATTCCGGTAACAACAGAAGTCAAGCACTACAGCAACTAAGCTATCGCGATGACGACACATAAATTTTAACTTTCAAAAAAAAAGTTACATTTACTCGAAATATCGGAGATATTAATTGGACAATACGGATGACATTAATGGTAGTCGATGTGCACTGTGAGTCCTTTGAGCAGAGTTGAATGGTTTGCGCTAGAGTTAAGCACGCTTTTGGCATTGGTATCGTTAAAATGGCTCGGTCATTTGTTTAGAACGGTATAAAGAAAAGGAAAATCTTGCGAATCTATTGCCAAGCAGGAAAATCGTTAGAACTAGCAAGGCGCACCAATGGTAGTCCAGAACAATGGGAAGGCCGCGAAGAACGAACTTTTATAACAATGGATGCCAGTTGAAAAATTTGGCCGCTTATCAAAAATTATATTTAGAAATAGAAATGCGGAGCAGATTTCGCATTGTTTTTATTTCGTGCGAGGACACAATTAAAATATGAAAATTGTTCGGAAAGGGATAAAAGTTTGTTCCCGGATTAAAGACGAATCTTGGCTCGGTTGCCTCCTCTTTTGCGAAATTTTTAATACCTTCAAAATGAAATGAGTTTCTGGTTTCATCGGTGCTGCTATTTTATCTGGCATCATAAATAAAGGTTTCTTTTGCGAATGAAGTTTTACGTCTCGCACTCGGGCCGGCTTCGGCTTAATTCTTTCTTTCCACAGCCTTTATTCAATTGTACACTTCTCCCGATTGTGCGTAATTTTGCGAAATAGTAATACTGTGAAACTTCTGATTCCCATCAGATAGCAGAGATAGGTTAATCGACAAATACGACTTACAATAATTACGTCTAATGAATGCTGTAACGATAATGCAACTATCACCTGCTTAAAAGTCCAGCGAATCCAAAACGGAGTAGCACTATTCCCGGATTATCAACGCAGAAAAATAGAATAGCGGGAACAGTAAAATAAAAGATTCTCCGTTCAATGAAGTGGTAAATGAAAATTTCGAGAAATATCAACAAATATTTTAACCATCGTTCCAAAGATAAGTCGGGGTTAAACGATATTAGAAAAAAAGCAAAACAAAAACTATCACCGTTTGATCAATTTCGGTATTCTAACAGCTTTATGTAGTTTTTAATCCATTTAAAATGGTATGTGAGTAAAACGATTTTTATCATGCCAAATTTACGCTGAGAAAACTTAGTGGACTGAATATCGAAAGTGTGTGTACACATTATGCTCGCTTCACAGTTAGGGCAACTGACAGACGCTGTGGTTTTCCAAGGCGGTTATGTGGTCGGTTTCACCATTTGATCGGGCGAACCTGCCAGTCTCGTTCAAAGGGTTGTTGTGTAAATCGTCTAAATATATTTTGGCATTGTTTATTTAGTACTTTCGTACAATGGGTGACGAACAAGCACTTATGGTGTCCTTGCTGCATTACCAATGGAGAAGAAAAAGAAAAAATAGGAGGATGTGGGTTCACCCGATTATAGAAAGAAGACAGAAAAAAAGGACATTCAATAATTTGTACTTCGAACTGAGGAATCATCCAGATCAATTTTTCAATTTCACTCGAATGTCAATAAGCTTTTTTGATGAATTACTTGACATAATCAAAGACCACATCACGAAAAAGAACACTGTGATGAGAAGGTTCGTTGAGGAAATTAAATACGGCTTTGTTCCCGGAAAATACCGATCTTTCCATCGATATATCACATGTCCCGGAAAAAATTTGTTTTTTCAAACATTTCACCTATAAAGCGGTCCTTTATGCATATGTCTGAGATACGTTTCGGTTCCCCAACTTTGTTACTCGGACTATTGCTTACGTGAACATCCTTTTTTTTAGCGTTTTTTGGCCGCGAAGGGGAGTTTCTATAATTTTTTTAATCACAATTATTTGATTTTATGAAAGAGATTCGGCGTTTTGTTTCATATTTTGAATTTCCATTTTAAAGGATCATCTGGTGGTGAGTTATGAATTTTTTAAGGGTGATTTTTGAGGTCGTTTTATATTCCATATTATATATTCTTAACGGTTTTTTGCCGCCCAGGGTAACCGGTTAGCTTGAAGTTATAAATTGTCTTAAAAATAATTTTAATTGCAATTTCTGATCCAATTTTGGAGTTTATAAGTCAATCCGATCGCGAGTTATTGTACATGTTAATTGAATATTTTTGTCGTTTCTGAATCATCTTATTAGAATTCCGTACATTGCATATACAGAATCCTAAAAATCGAACGCCACACCAAAAAACAGCAGACAAACGTGAAATTTAAAATTTCTTAAACTAAATTTATTGCGTTATTTTTATCATAGGCATTAGTAATGAAGATATTAGAAAATTCAAATAATGCCATCAATTTTGTAGTTACAGTAAGTTCCGCTTGAAGATTTAATATATTAATTTACATCAGAGATGAATTTAGGAATCTGTTTCCGCGGGGGGGGGGGGGGGGGGATCTATATTCTGGGTGGGGAGCAGAAACTTTTTTTATATTTTTATTGAGAAAACTTTTTCGAGATATCCCCGAATAAAACCAAATATGTAAAAAATGATTCATTATGTAATTTAAAATAGTGGAAAAGCAAGTATGAACAATAAATTTCAAGTAAAGTAACCGATTATAAACAATGTTTTCTCAGTTGGTTTTAAAATTAATTATTCTAATTGTGTCCCTATTTTATGAAGTTTCATTTTTCCGTTAAAAATAAATTTCGTAATTTTGAAATTTAAAAATATACGACTAATTGAACCATTTCAAAATGTTTTGGCAGCAACTTTTGACATAACTGTAAACTAGGCAAATAAAAAGAATTTTGTTTCCTTTTAAATTGCTGCATTCTTAAACAGCTGTATTAAGTTCTGGTAGGGGGTATCCCCCGCCCCTCAAAAAAAAACCCACTGGATTCACCCCTGATTTACATGATTGTTTAGCATTCATAAATTAATTTCACCACGTCAATTTTTTTCTACTTTGTTAAACAAACAATAGTGAAAACGCTGATACCTTAATTAGAGTTGGCATCAAATTCATGTTAAAAGAATAATTAAAAACTGCATTAAATGTTCATTAAATTGGTCCTAGATATTATAACATGAATTTGATGCCAACTTTAATTAAGGTGTCAGTGTTGCATAAGAATTACGATATCACCTTTAAGGGTATATCACTCTAATATATATTTTTTATCGGGAGTAACTATTTATTACTTTTTAGTGCATTATTAAATTCTTATAATAAACCTTAAAGTCGGTATTTATTTTTTGTAAAAAAGCATTTTATTAGTGATCAAATGTTAGCCAGATGTCGAGAATGTGAACTGCTCGGCGTAGTCAGCTTACTAGCGAGATTACCTAGGGTAAATTATAAAACTGAAATTACCCGCGTTAATGAAAACGTTCACACACAATTTGCGCAATGTAGGAGAAAATTTTAAACCGCAGTAATTTATAAAGAAGCAGAAAAAGGAAAAAAACAATGAAGAAAATGAAAAAGAAATATAACGAGGAAGAATATTCCGTTCACTAATAGGCTAGCGGGGAGATGAAGAAAAATAATAGCTGGTGTTGGGAACGCATGTCTACCTGTTGACTGAATGGAGCTTTAAGCTGCCGTCAAACGGCGTCGTACACTTGTCGGCGTTCTCCACCGCCACGACTGTGGAAGAGCAGAACCGGGACACGACGTAAAGCAAGAAAATATGACGCAACTGGTTTTACTGAGCTGGGGGGTTTCAGAAAGCAAAAATGTACACCTCCACGAAACACGGTGAATTCTGGCACTGTTAAGTGGGCCTCTCATTTCGCTCATTCGAAACACTCCATTTATTTTCCAACTATTTATTTCCCCTTTTCCCGACCTCGCCGCTCCGTCGAGAACAAGCCTGTCTTGTCGGTCGTCGTTCAATCACATAATTGAACTTCGCAGAAGATAGAGTCGATTTTCACTTTTCAGAAAAGCCGTGGACGTCGAACGGGGAATTACCAGGCAAATCGCCCGAACGGCGCGGAAATTTTTTTAATTTTCAAAGAAGTCCTACACAGTTGACGGCTGCGAACGCGCGTTCGTCGAAACTTTGAACTAGACGGGGTGTGCCGGTAGCCAGCGCGCGATGTAGAAAGGCAGATAAAAACGTTTAATAAAAATTCGCCCCTTAACGAACTGAATCGTTCCCGGCTGACGATGGGATCACGAAGGCAGCGCTTAAATGAAAGCCGTTTCAGAGTACGCGTGGTTGAGCTGTAGAGCTTCTATTAATGCTTTTTGTATTTATTATCGAGTCTAAAGTTTTTCACATCGTTTGAAGAGCTGTGAAACAACAGATTAAAAGGTTGAAACAAAGCAAAATGGGAGCTTCGCAATTTATAAATAACTCTCTAAACTGAGAGCCGCTTTTTTTAAGAGATAAAATCACTTTGTCTATATTCTCTCAAGAATCGTCATAAACTGGGGACATATTCGTCCAAATTTGTCGCAAAGACCGCGCTCTTCTGCACAGATGAAAATGAGCGAGAAGCGTAGAGAAAAATCTGAAGATAAACTATTATTGTCGAAATTCGCATACGGATTTGTGCTGACAAACAGAATCCTTTCAGTTGAAAACCGTTCACTCGTTGCAGTAAAGTTGTTCTGATAGTTTTGCCGTTGATGCTGTATTTCGTGTTTTTAATTTCCACTCAATACCTCCGCGCTGATTTCCATTTTTTCTCGGACCGATTCTGTAAGTACCGCTGGCGCTCGGATAAGCTCAAGCCGTGCTTTTTCCCTTTTTATTTTTAAATAATCGGTGGGTTCCCAATATAACTGTATCGTTTATTCTTAAAGGTTTACATTACCTTAAATCTGGCTACGTCTTCTAACACAATATACTACTTTAAAACTTGTGATAAGCCAGTATTATAATACATTATTTATATATTTCTACCTGCAAATAAACCGACACACTGTCTCAGTGACCAGCTAAATCTCAAATTAACTGGTAAATTAGGCAAAATTCAATGCAGCAAGGTCCCGCATGCGCGCAACAGCCCAAAAGGAATCCCAGATTCGTTAACCCGGAACACCCAACACGGTGCGACAGCGAGCAACAAAACCAACCTCTACTCTCATTTTCCTATTATCCTTTATATCACACACAATTATCCATATCCTTATTTTATTCTTCCGTTTATTCATATTCTCCTCTTTCTTGGATTTCCTTCGGTATATTTTCCAGTAATTTTATCAACACCTCTTCTTCCACATTGTCCCCATCTTATCATATTAACTCCTCTTGACGGTATATAACATATTTTATCGTAACTCCTGGTCCGGTTTTCGCTTGTAGGTAATGCAATATGTTGTGTTTTCAACTTCTTAGCAACTTATTGTATAAATCATTATCGCGGTGATATTTCTTTGTTCTCATTCCACCATACTCGTTGACTCACGCGCCTTAAACCGATTTGGTAGAATTACTTTCAAACAGGTCTTCTGCATCCCGCTAATTTTCCTCTATTAAATTTCTATTCCATAATTAATTCTGGACATTATCAACGGTTCAAAGTATAGCCTTAAGATCGCGTACATCATCACCTGTTTCAACTTTAATTATAGATTGCCTGATTTTCCTAGCAATATTACCCCACAATATGGGTTCTTCACGTTACAGCCGTGTCGAAAGTTAAACCCAGATCGTGTGTGTATATATGTCGTCTAAGTACTTGCCTGCAGGTGTATGGGAATTTATTCAGTATATGTGTATAATTATAATCAAATTGTTAGTTTGATAAGTGCGATGCGAATGGAATGCATAATTATGAAATTATTCCACATATAAATCCAGGCTTGGCAGTTTTACATCTATTCTTGTTCTAAAAGTTGAGCTTAAGTTAAATAGAAAAATGATTATGCAACCAAATGACATCTCTATTGCAGTTCTGTCATAAAATTGAATGTAACGAATACGAAAACATAAAATAATGGAATGCAGATAGGGAAAGAGGAAAATAATAAGAATATTATTAAAATAATTCATTTAAACATTAGAAGCATTAGATGCAATTGGGATGAGTTGTTAATACATATTCATAAACAGGATATTAGCGTAATAGTTCTTACCGAAATAAACATCAAAGAGCACGATGCTGAATATTATAACATAGAGGTTTATGAGAAATGTGTGATTGAGAAACCATCTAACCATAATGGGGGAATGATGATATTGGCGTCAAAGGCTTTCGTAGAAATAAGCTTAACAAAAAAATAAAAAATTTACTTAATAGCAATTTATAGGTCACCGAGTAACAACGTTGGTCACTTTCTACAGGAACTCGAAGAGAGCCTGAATAGATTAGATCGGAATACAAAATTTATTATCTGCGGAGATTTAAATATTAACACTGATTCAAGGTGTTAAATAAATGATCATTTTCTAAACATCTTATCAAGACACGGTGGAATTCGGCTAATTAAAGTTAGAACTAAAGAAGAGGTAAGAGTAGGTCGTATTACCATATCTTGTATAGATATTAGACATGCAACAGAGAAAATAATGGCGGGCATTATAAAGACAAATATTTCAGATCACTACATAGTTTGTGGTGCACTATGTGTAGATAGAGACGAAAGCATGGAGAACGTTAGTACACGTGAAATCTATCTGAATGAAAACTTATTAAAAGATAAAGTAAAAGTATTATATGGAGGCTATGGAATAATTATGATATTAGACTCATTAGAACCGAGAACGTGAATACTACTGTTACGTCGTTTTACATACCAAAAGCCACGAGTGAAGTGACAGAAAACATAATTAGGAAAATGAATGAGAATAAAGTCCAAGGATATGATGGTATACAGGTGAAAGATGTAATTACACATGCAAAAAATCTTGCTCCGCTGTTAACAAAAATTATTAATGAGTCGGTAAAAGAAGGTATATTCCCCAGGGAGTTAAAAGTAAGGGTAATAAGACCAATATATAAAAACGGGGATCAAAAACTCTGCGAAAACTAAAGACCAATTACGTTAATATCAGTTATTGCTAAAGTGGTTGAGTACTATGTAGGTAACTATCTTAACCTAATATATCATAACCAATTTGGATTCAGAAACGGGAGAATCAACGGTAACTCTGCTCAGAACGTTTACATCTGCGATAAATAAGGGATTAGCTTCCGGCAAACAATTTTTGATAGTCGTTCTAGACCTTCTTCTTCTTCTTCTGGTGTCATACGCAGGCATCTGCGCGTGGACGATCACTAATTGGCTAGATTTCCCGGTTGTTCGCTGCTTCAATTAGGCTTTTTATTGTGGTTTTTCCGGTCTACTGTTTTATATTCTTGGACCACGATGTTTTTCTTCTTCCTCGTGCTCTTTTTCCATTAATTTTCCCTTCCATAATTATTCGCAATATTTCGTATTTCCTGCCTCTGATGACATGGCCCAAATATCTCGACTTCCTTTTCTTAATTATGTCCAATATTTGCCTCTTAGCTTTTGCTTTTTGTAATACTTCAACGTTCGTCAGTTTCTGCCTCCATGATATTTTCATTGTTCTCCTGTGTGGCCACATTTCACACGCTTCTAAATATTTTAATGTTTTACTCGTGTATGTTGCTGCTTCTGCACTATATAATAAAATGGGGTATATGTAGCATCTTATAAAATCTTGCCTTATGTGCAGGCTTAAAGATGAGTCCGTGAGTAGTTTTCGCATTCCTCCGAAAGCTGTTTTAGCATAGCCACATCTTCGTTTCACTTCAATAGATGGATCAAGGGTGTTTGTGATGTGGCTACCTAAGTATTTAAATTCTTCAACTTCTTCTATATTTTTTCCATTGATTGTGATATTTGCATTGCGGTTCCTGTTATGGCTTATTATCATAAACTTTGTTTTCTTTTCATTTATAATGAGCCCATATTGTTTTCCTATGAAGTCGATTCTTTCCACTTGTTGTTGTAATTCTTTGCAGGAATTCGCTAACAGTATGGTATCATCTGCATATCGGATATTGTTAATACGTTTTCCATTTATTTTAATTCCAAACTTTTTGTTCTGAAATGCCTCTTTATAAATCGCATCAGCATATACGTTGAATAATAGAGGTGACAAAATACACCCCTGTCTTACTCCTCTGCAAATGTTTATTATTTCTGACTCCATATTATCTATACGAATTTTAGCACTTTGCTCCCAATATAGGTTTTGTATTATCCTCAGATCATATTCGTTTATGTCTTTTTGTTTTAATAACTGTATTAATTTGTCATGCTTAACACTATCGAAAGCTTTTTCGTAGTCTAAGAAACATATGAACACATCCCGTCTCTGGTCCCAACATTTCTGTAATAGTATATTGACTGCGACTAAAGCTTCTCTGGTTCCAAAACCTTGTCGGAAACCGAACTGGCATTCATCTAAATCTTGTTCGCATTTATTGCGTATTCTCATGTGTATTATACGTAAGAAGATTTTCAGCATATGGCTTATCAGGCTGATCATTCTGTAGTCATTTATTAGCCTGTGGTTTCTTAGGTAAGGTTATAAACACTGACTCTAACCATTCCCTGGGTATTTCGCCTGTGCTGTATGTATTATTAAAAATTTTCGTTAATCTTGAGATATTTGTATTGTCTAGCAATTTGATAACGTCGGTTGGTACGTTGTCCGGGCCTGTCGCTTTCCTAGTTTTTATTAACTTTATAGCATATTCAGCTTCTGATTGTAAAATCTCCAATTTTGCGTCTTTGGGTGTTTGCGTTAATTTTATATTTCTTGTATCTTTGAATCTATTCTCTATATATCTTGCCTAAACTTGTAATTTATCTTTTACATCGTATGCTAATGTACCGTCATCCTTATTTAATTTTGTTGGGATTTTCTTTTTAAGTAGACCTGTTATTTCTTTTATTTTCCGATGTATGTTAAATGAGTCCTGTTTCTTCATCATTTCATCGATTTCTTGACACTGTTCTTTCATTCAATTATTCTTTGCTTGCCGTATTTTATATTGTATGCCTTTGTGTTTTTCTTTATATAATGTTTTATTTATGTTTTTTACCTTACGACGTTGGTTCATTAACTCCAAGATTTCTTGTGTCATCCATGGTTTCCTTGCTGTTTAAGCATTTTTTAAAGTCTGCGTGCATACTGTTGTAATACCTTCTATAATCCTTGTTATACATTCTCTTACATTCTTTGTTTTTGTTTCTTTGTATAATTCAGAAAAGGTTTGATTTATTTGATTCTGTACATTTGCTTTGTATTCGATATTTCTCAGCTTATTCACATCTATTTTATTATGTGCTCTTGCCATTTTAATTCGTTTCCATCTAAGCGTAAACTTTGCTATAATAGGATTTTGATCGGAACCTACATCTGCACCTGGATACGCTGCTACTCTTTTAATGGAGTTTCTAAAGCGTTCGTTAATCAGAATATAATCAATTTGGTTACGAATTGTTATCTCTTCATTACTACGAGGTGATTCCCATGTACACAATCTTCGCTTTGGCATTTTATACCACGTATTCGTGACTACCATCTTGTGTTTTTCGCAGAAATCGAAAACTCTTTCTCCTCTTTCATTGGCTTTACCTAGCCCAAATGGTCCGACTAGGTTTCCGCGTCTTCCCATACCAATCTTTGCGTTGTAGTCGCCCATTATAGTTAAAATTTCATGTGGTTTAGTATTCTTCTTGAGTTCCTCAATATCGCTGTAAATATCATCAATTTCATTATCGTATTTTGTATCAGCTGTTGGCATATATATTTGTACAACGTTCATGATTGTATTTTTAAACGTGAATCTGATAAGGGCTATCCTGTCTGAAAATGGTACAAAACCTGTTACATATGGAACACATATTCTTTTCTAACAATTATTCCGACTCCGTTAATGTGTCTTCAGCTTTGGTTACCGAAATAGTATAGTTTGCTATGTTGGGCATTAATTTCCCCATTTCCAAGCCAATGATGTTCAGATATTCCTAGTATTTTTATTTTCATCCTTTTCATTTCTTGTAAAACATTTTCCCATTTACCGGGTTGATTAGTAGCAGCGGACGGTGAGATTCTTCGCACCCTGTGCCCACTGACTAGACCTTACTAAGGCTTTTGATTTAGTGGATAAGGAAATATTGATAGAAGACCTAAGCAAAATTGGTATAACAGGGAACTATCATAATTGGTTTAGGTGTTATTTACATGAAGGGGAATGTTTAGTGAAAGTTGGTAATGAGTAAAGTGATATGGGGAAAACGAAATATGGAGTAGGACAAGGAACTATATTAGCAACGTTACTGTTTCTAATTTACATTAACTCCATTCACAATTGTATTACGAACGTCAAACTTTACGCATATACTGATGATATTGCTCTGGTAATTGAACACCAAAACGTACAAGTAGCAGAAAGGCTGCTTCAGGAGGACCTGACCCATACGATAAAAAAAATTATTAATAAATGCCAAAAAATCAAAGGTGATGTATGTAAGAACACCGAGTAGATTTAGGAAGTTCGTGCCTAAAATAGTGTTGCACAATGTAGATTGACTTCATGGATCGGAAGTATGCCGTTGTGAGCCGTTCGAAACGTCTGATAATTTCAAATACCTGGGAATAACATTCGCGATAAGGCGTTAACTTAGAGAGTAGTTCACGTAGATAACATTGATAGGAAAATTAGGCAGACTATGCCGGCGTTATACAAATTAAAACAAGTTATGGATTGCAAAATTACGAGACTGTATTTTGACTCACTAATAATGACTAGGATTAGATACGGAATCAAAATTTGGGTAGAGGAAAAATTAAGGAAAATTAGCAAATTTCGTTACCGAATTGGACAAGTGCGAATCTTGTAACAAATTTTAATTGGTGGGACAATAATAAAGAAATGTCTCCAAAAATGTTTTTTTATTACAGTAAACTTTTAAAGTATAAAACAGAAAAAAAATAAGATTACCGACAAGGGAAATATGGGACTAGGAACTATGACAATTTATGTTTTATAAGACCTAAAGGGATTAATAATAAAATTGATAATGTTGAAGAGGAAGTTATAAGTGTCATTTACTAGGTAACTTACCAAAGGAATTAAGAGACGAATGTAATTTGAATATATGGAAAGACAAAATAAAAATATGGTTGATTGCGTGGTGCAAAGAATTAGAAATGGATAGTCGTAGGAAAAGAACAGCGATAAGACGGGTAATTGATAGAAAAAGTAAATAATTATAAACGATGTAATGGAAAAAAAACTAATATTTGGTGCTCCTAGCTGCATTACTTATGGCTTATGTGAAAATATTGTGGTATAATGTGCGATGGGTATAAATGTATTGATTTATAAATTAGACGTAGAATAGTAAAAATAGAAGTTAAGTTGAATTAAGTAATTAGATATAAGACGAATATGATGTATTAGAATTAAGATGTATATGATGAATAAACGATATAGGGAACCCACAGACGGGGCAATTGCCTTGTGGGCCCCGCAAATTATTTTTCACCTTCCGATAGCTTGCTATAATATCACGGTGTAGGAATACTAGCGGATCATCCCATTCAGTTACCCTATTATCGTTTAAATTGTTGTAGTAAACTTTAGTCTTGGCCCCGAAAATAACCTTATGGTACATATTTGAGGTTCTATTGTTAAATTATCATTCTAAACATATGTACTGATGTTAAACATTTAATGTACGTGGGGAAAAATTATTGATTTATTGATTTATTTTCGATTTTTGAAAATCATTAAAAAACCAATCGAAAAAAATCTATAACTACACCTAGACTAATGACATTTATGCGTAAACTAGCGGTTGGGAAATTGATGGAAGTGTTTCCTCCGTGCTTTTCAAGAATGTAAAATGTTAATTGTGTTATTGAAAGTAACTGAATAATTTAATGTTCGATGCATGTACACATATATTCGATATGATTGCTGATAAGTCAACACACCGAGAGATACCGTGATGTACAAAATTAAAACGGATTTCTACCCTTAACCGCTTACCCGGGCACCGGTGGTTGTAAAGTTTTTTTTTTTTTTTTTTTTTTTTTTTTTATGGCCTGGCGGCTAAGTAGCTTACCATTTGGCCATAAAGTTAAGCTTCGAAATATGGGTAAGCTCAGCAACTTCAATGAAAGTAGGTGGCCAGCTTCTTTCTTTAAGCCATGTTTACTTTCTCCGGGTGACTGCTGTGATACCCAGTTCTCAATTTTAGGCGGCCTAGATTTGCGAACGATTCGTATTTAGAACGAGACGGCTCACAAATCAGGTTACCGGCTTTTGCACTTGCGAACACTTTTTCTTTATTTTTTTGAAACACTTTACAACATAACAGCGAGACAATTCCATCGATTTCTGATGCAAGATAGCCGCTTTAACAGTTTACTTACAAATAGTGTCAAGGTGCAAATTATTTCAAATGCTTGTACTTTACTTAATTAATATCTAAATAAAAGCGTTCAATGTCAATCTAATAAATAATTATCTCTGCTTAAATACTGCGCGCATAAAATATGCCATATTTATCAGATTCAATGGAATACTTTGAATATTTTTCAACGCTGATTGAAAGTTAATCATAAGTTACATCCTGTCCAGTTCAATAGAAAATGCAAGGACTTGGGAAAAATGTTGCAAACAAAAGCCTAATGTGCAGCATATTCGAATGGTGCACTTTTCCCTTATGACAAATCATTGAATTAAGAATATGTCTTATCACTTGCGAAAGGCGCATTTTTTTGGAAAAGCCACGGCAGCTCGTGCTCGTCGCTAAGGATTTTTCTTTACTAGTAAATCCATGCATCTTCAGTCTTTCACGCTAAACCCGGCTGGTAGTTGCTCGGCGCGTCTTCCATATTTTTCGGCCATGTTTCTATGAATAGGCGTAATCTTAGGCAAAAAGAGTTCTTTTCTTGTCAACAGTTAGGTCACTGATGCGTCTATGTTTTGTGCAATTACCGCTCGATGTTCGATAAAATAGAGTTTTAGACTTTATTATGATTTTGTTTTTCTTCTATAAATAAAAAAGTTCTAATTTTTTCGTGTCATATTGTGATTGATTTTAAAAATCTGAAAATGACTTCAATATTAATCAAACAGTCGGAAATTATTAATTAAAAAATTAGATCGAAATTTATATTAGCAACTATTTCGAAAATTTTTAATTTTTTACAACTTGTCTATAGAAACAAAATCTCTACCGAGATTTTATAGAAAAAATCCTCAACGCTAGCAAACCAAGGCACCAAATCACGATATATTTTAATAAATTTTATTTATTTTAAAAACTAACTCGTAGTTTCACGCCAATCGTAATACTATATCGCTAAAGAATTTCAACATAATTATAACACATATTCTGGTAATTCTTTATAGCTAATAATTTAACAATTACGAAATGCTAAACACAGATGTCTTTATTAAAAATGAAAAAATTCAAATTTTTAAATTTCTTGATTTTTAATAAGGACTTCAGTGTTTAGCATTTCGTAATTTTTAAATTATTAGCTACAAAGAATTAATTTTTCTATGCTGTATTCCTTCTTTTTTTTTTGTTTTTTGTTACGATCTTGAATTAAACAACTTATGTATATAAAACAGAGATAAATTAATATTTACAAAATCTTGCGGTATCTTGAGCCGTCGAAGATGTTGTCCAGCGTTAAAAAAACTTATCGCTGCCATGTTTGCGTGTGAGTCTATGCAGACGATCTTCATGTTTAGCTGCGATAGTAAGGATGACGTCTCGCGGATAAATGCGAAATCGCGATGGAGTTCATAATTTCATTCGTACTATCTGACTAATATGGGGCATTGTAGCCCGATAGTTTGCAGTCATCCAGATAGGTTGTATTATTTGCTTGTACATTAAGTGCTTACAGTACATATCTAACTGTAATTGTCTTCCAATGTGCCAGCACAATTATCGTTTTTTTCATTTTTATTTTCGTAGTTTAATCTGGGCAGCTTTTTTTCTCGATATGCGTTCGCTGAGTTAAACGTGCATTAAAATGCATACCTAGACTTTTAGCAATTTTAATTTGCGTAATTGGTTCTCCAACATGACAAGATTTAGACTCATTAAGATTTTGCCCAGTAATATACCCGCGGTTTTACAGATTGTGTTTAGCTAAAGTGTTCGGTTCGCCTCAACTTGGAATACACTGACGGACAAATTTGCAGTATCATCTGCAGACGTTGCGTAGTAGCGAGTACATCAGTTGACAGGTCGACAGTGTAAAAAATGTACCTAAAACGTTGCCTTCAGGAAGTGATCCTTTTTTTTTTTTTTTTTAAAAAAAAAACTGGATATAGCCCGTCTTTACGTAAAACGTGCGATTTACAAGGTACAATTCGAGCAAACAGTAGAAGCTACCGGGAATCTGATGACTTAAGAGATTAGGCCCTTATGCTACACTTTCTGTTGAATTCACACGAGATATCGAGAAATACCGACGATCGGTATTGTTTTCTTTCGAACACCTCTTTTTTTAAATTAATTTTTCTATCTACAGATATTCTACCGGACACACAAAATTCTATAACCGTACTCGATCACTATACTAGACTACATACTAATACAAACTTGGAATTCGATAATTAAGGGACAATGTGTTCAGTTTTCGTATCATTATACTAATCGGAGGCCACTATATTATTTGTCGACTTTAGAAAGATTCCAAAAAAAACAAACCATAACGAACATGAGAAAATAAATATTCAGAAATTGCAGGGTAAACGAAAAACAAAGAAAAAAATTAAAACGGTTGTATCTGCGATTCATACGTAGTCTACGCTATATTATTATATCAACCGAGACTCTGAACCATGATGTAATAATGCGTAACAAACTTATAAAAAAATACGATTTTCAGAAATGTGAATTATTCAATTTATAGTTAATTAGTTTGCGAATCCTGGTCAAAATTTTGCGGTAAGTTAATTGTGTATGGTCAAATTTCAGTCGATATGAAAAATTTGTAAATTTTACGCTTTTTTTTAATAATCGTATATGAATTGAACAGATTTTTTTCATTAACCGCAGCGTAAAAATGGCATAATCACTAATGTATGTCTATATAACGCGTCGCAAATTTTCGTGAGTCATATTTTTTTATCACCGCATATTTTACCAGTTGTACAAGTGTATTAAAATCAGTCGCGTTAGAACCTGGAGACTACGTAAAAATGCTGTTTTATAACGATTTAGAAGGTCGCGAGAATTATCTAGTTTGTAGTTGCTTCTAATTTTCAGAATGGGCAACTTTCAATTTTCAATATAGAAATATGTTTAGAAAAAAAATCAAAAAAAAAATCGAGTGATATCGCGATTTCAGAACAGTGTGTAGAACTGCTCGATGTTTCGAAAACATTATTAGAAGGAAGTTCTCTTACGCGGCTTAGCAGTAGGAGTAAACTGGCAGAAATCACCACGACACGAAAAAGCGTTATGCGTCGTTCTTCAGGCGACCTTCACTCTCTTTCTCTTTTACTTTGTTTCTTTCTATTATATGCGGGTTTGTGCGTGTGAGTGTGCGTGCGTGCGAGCTAGTATCGAGATTAGAGCAGCATGTATAACCTGAATTCTAAATACGTGTAAATTTTATTTAAATTTATTTTTCGGCTTTGTTATTTTTGTTTTAATTCCTTAGATGATTCATATAGTGTGTCATTTTTTATCGTATACTTTATGAATGACTTTATAAACTTGTATATCTACAAAAAAGTATTAAAAACGGAAAATCCTAGATACACTATGTGACTGGTTAATCGCTGGGAATATGCTTTACTTCATAAAAAACTTTCTAGACGACCGAAAATTTCAGGTTCGTATCGGGAATGTATATTCAACACAACATTTACTTGAAAATGGCGTACCACAAGGTTCGGTGCTTAGCCCTACCTTATTCAACATTATGATAAATAATATTTCATCATCGATACAAAAACACCTGTTTTCTTTAGCATATTTGCGGATGATATAGCAATTTTTTTACCATGTCAGAATATTTCAGCGGGTGAAAAAATTTTGCAAGACACTGTAATAAGTATGACAAAATGGGCAGCAGAAAATGGTCTAACATTCTCTCAATCAAAAACTGTCGCCGTTCATTTCTGCCGAAGTAACAAATGTTCAAAGAAACTGCGGATCACAATTAAAAATCAACCTATAAAAACGAAATCAGTTGTGAAATATCTAGGTTTACTCTGGGATAACGAGTTAAAATGGAAAGAACACATAAACAACTTATTAGTTACGACCTCTACGAACATGAACATGCTGAGAAGATTGGCCCATACATCATTTGGAGCAGACAAAAAATCCTTATTATATTTATTTCGATGTCTTGTAAGAGCAAAGTTGGATTACGGAAACATGATATACGGTGCAACTGTTAAAAATACTACGCTGAAGAAGCTCAATATCATATGCAATACAGCTATTAGAATAGCCATTGGTGCTTTCCGTACGAGCCCAGTCGACAGCCTTTATTGTGAAGCGGAAGAATGGCCTCCGTTTTTAAGAAGAAAATACCTCGTTGAAAAATATCATGTACATCTTCAAACACTATCTCAACTTCCTGATAATTTTCCTATTCCAGAAATTTCCTATTTAATTTATAAAAATTATACACAGTATCGCCCCTGGCACTTCTTCCCGATTCAACTCGACATATCCCTAACACCTTCCACAACTCATCCAGTTCCTACAAATCAAATAAATAACCACATCGAACAAACTATAAGCAAATATAGAGGATATAGAAAAATTTACACCGATGCATCTAAATTCAACAAACTATGTGGTAGTGCGGTAGTTTCAGAGGGAGATCTTCTGCGCTACAGCTTACCACCACAATATTCGGTATTTTCTGCTGAACTGTACGCAATATACCTCGCTATATCCACTGCTATCACTGAAAACTACAAAGATCTATTAATATGCTCCGACTCTCTTTCTGCTATTATGTGCTTCAACCGTAACTCTACTAAATTACATCCTATTGTTATAGAAATTTTAAATCTCTTATACCGTAACCCTACTCTTAATATAATTTTATTATGGATCCCAAGTCACACAGGTTTTTCACCAAATGAACTGGCAGACAAAACAGCTAAAGAGGCAGCCCTCATCCAACCCTATCCCTTGATACCTATATCTAAATCTGATGCAATCACTATCATCAAATACAAAACAAATGAATCCTTTTGCGATCTGTGGAATGCAATCCCTACGACTAATCACCTTAGAGCTATCCGCTCTTATCCTATTCCTTGGAGATCTTTTACGTTCAGTAGAAAAGAACAGGTAGTCCTGTCTCGTCTTCGCATTGGTCATACTGCACTGACTCATAGTTATATTATAAATAAAACAGAGCCACCATTGTGTTCCCGCTGCGACCAGAAACCCTTAACACTCCGACACCTATTCTTTGAATGCCCACGATACTCCATATATCGACCTCAAAAATTTAGTTGTAATTCATTAAAACAAGTTTTATCCAATGATCCAGTTGCAATAGAAGCAGTCCTTCACTTTCTCCGAAATATAAATATGATTAACTCCATATAACATCCAATGACTACTTACGGGTGCTCCTGGCCATAGCAGCAGTACATGGTACCCGACATAAAAAAAAAAAAAAGAAACTTCGTTCCTACCGGGTGTCTCCTTCTTAACACCACTTCTTTTTTTTTTTTTTTTTTTATCCAAATTACGTTAAAAATGTTTGTAAAACAGGTTGTTTTATTATTTCTTTTTTCGATGGAAATTATTAATTCCGGTTGCAGAGGTTTTCATTTCTTTAACGACTTTTGCGGTTAATTGGAAGCTGTGTTCTCGATTGTTTAAGTCTAAGTGTGGGGGGGGGGCTGTTCGTCAGTTGAATATGAAATTTTCGAAAATTGGATAAATCGGCGAGAATTTTCTGAAACGGAAAAAGTACGATTTGCGAACGATTCTGCGCACGTTTTCGTACAGCCGATATTCATTTTTACACAGACCGGTATTTTTAGTGGTTTAGTTACTTTTATGGTTTCCCCTATTTCGAAAATATTCATTTTTATTTTATTTTTCGATATTTTAATTAATTTTTATAAAGCTCTCGCAATATTCGCTTAACTTCGATTAAACTTTTCACATGCGGTTCACCATCGCGCGACAGGTGAACGTTTCAGGTGAACGAAAATGGCGTAGACCATCTGCGGAAACTAGGTTGCGTGCAAACGACAATTTCATCAATGCCTCTTTGGCTCTTTTGTCAGGCCATTTTCGTATTTTTCCCGTAAATTTTTGCCAGTGTTTATAGTTCAAAAATTCAATATCTTTGCGGTTTTTCCGTGATTAGTTGCGTTTCGAATTACAATTAGTATATCGCCGCTACCGCCCTCGTTCAGTCTGAAGGGAAACATATTTTTAATTTAAAGCTGTCAAATACAATGAGATTTTCTATCGTTTTTCCAACGGACTCGAGTTTGCTGAAGTCTTCAATCGATAATATCGCCGATGGAAGAGTAGTCGGAATGGCGTTGATGTCGATATTTTTACTTCGCACTAAGTAAATGGAATGATAGTGTTTGCGAAGTAAATTTCCCTGCTACAGCTTGCAAACTTCTATACACTATTTCGAGAGTATGTTGTACACCGAAGAACATTCCATTCGAGCTATCAACGGGGTTCGCGTTTGATAGTGTTGAACGATTTTAGCAGTCACAATTCGTAATGATTGAACGATTACCAGTAATTTTGAGGAGATGACACTCGAGAGACTATATCGTCGCCCGTAAAAATAAGTACCGCGAAGCTATCCGATCGAACAGTGTCAAAAACGAGTCGCAACGAATTGATTCGTTCACAATTTGCTCCCGACGAAAGATATTACAGATGAGACGCTGAAATTTTACACTTTAAATGCGTCCGAGCGAAAAACTATAAAAAATGCTACGTGCGAATTCGCACACGTTCGCTGATCAAATGGAAGTAAATAAAAGTATACGAGGGGGGAGGGGGGACTTTAAAACGATTTTTCAAACATCTCCTCCGAGACGATATTATATTTAAGCAGTAATGTAGTTTGATGGAGGTACAGTAAAAAACAAACAAACGAAAAAACAAGTTCAATTATTAGCGACAGTTCGTAGACAAAAAAAAAAAAAAACGGGATCGAAAGAAAGCGATCAGGAAGAACGAGCTGATTTTTAATTGCGGATTTTTTTTATTTCTTATTTCAGAACGTCGACTTTGCAAATAATTATATTTAGGTTTTCAACGTGAGTCAGTCAGATTCGAATTACATTCGAATGGTACATCTCAGCTGCCTAATCAACTATACCACCCTGTGATGGAGATGGTACGGTTGTTGTTGATCGCACGGGAAAACAAAAGCTACCGGGAAAAAAGTAGCCTTAAGACGATTGCGGTCTGAAAAGATTGGAAGAGAAAAAGTAGAAGTACCTCCAGCTATTAAAAAATTTAAAGGGAGTACTACTACTGAGCATTAGACCTCCATGAAACATTCTTTATCATATTAAATTAATCGCTAAATGACCGCTAAAATTGATCAGTTGTGGTGAAAAAAAAAAAAAAGCAAGTAGAAGTCCCGATTTTAGTGAGAGAGGAAATGGTGGTCGGTTGGTACCTGGAATCAAAAGCTTTTATGTTATCGAAATGCTGGGGACAAAAGAAATAACAGATTCGATCGCGGAATTTATTTTTAGTACGAGCGTGTTCTTGCTTGGTTGATTTCAACTTTTTTGACAGCGGAAAAAAACCCCTTATACAGAAAATTTTTTTTGAATAGGCTTTTTTTTATAAAAAATATAACTGGTTCCGAACTATTCGTAAACTTGAATTTTTAAAAATCTTTTTCCAATATTAAAAATTTCTTTTATCTTACTAAAAAATTGTTTCGCGAATGCCGTACTTATCTCGCTCTAAATATAGTAAATAAAATAAGGCAAAATCCTCGAAAATTGCTCAAAAACAAGAATTCTTTGTAGAAAGCATGTGTTTGAATAGGGATTTGGACATTTCCCTGATTATTAAAGCACTAAAACGCGATTGAGGAGATAAAAACAAAATGAACAAATAAATAAATAAATAAATAAATAAATAAATAAATAAAATGCATTATCCGAAAACGCAAAGTGGTAGGCGGTTTTAGAAGCGTTATCGGTCAAACGATAGTCGGTAGTCTTTGAAATCCGCTTGTCAAAAACGAGAAAATTACGGCCGAGAGAACGTAAACGTTTTAAAAGTAGAATTCCGATAATCAACCGAACCGTTCGCGAAATATCGCTTCATTCCAACCATTCCCGGAGCTGATTTAAACGTCACCTGAAAGAGAGTAGTCCTTGGAACTTACGTGTTCAGTTCCGGATAACAAAACCCGTACAACACACCTGTGTAGTATCGTCGTTGTGCGTGTTCAGCAGTCACGTTAAACACTTAAAAACACAAAAATTACCATTTCGTAAATTTTATAAAAAACTTTCAAAGTAAAATAAAATAAGGCCCGTATATCTTTGATAAAGTATCTCTTCGGTTGTGAAGTTAAGCCTTTCATAATGTACTTAAGGAACCAGTAGATCGGTAAAGAATCAATGGTAGTGTTCCTTCCTACTTGCGATCTGTCTTTATTTTCTCCCAGATAATTCTCTGGTACAATAACCAACATTCAATTTCAGATATACGCCTGGGTTGGATTCGGAACGAGACAAGCGGCTCGAATACATATAACAGCTCTGGTTTTGGTAGCCGGGCACCTTAGATGCTAGGCTGTTGACTACCGTACAACCCAAAATCATTAGAATAAATCTATTTCCGCGGTAAATACTGTCCGATGTTTCTCGAGAGTTTTACGTTTCACTTCGAAAACAAATAAAATTGCTTAGCGAATAAAACTGATTCTCTTAATCGCTGATTTCATGTTTGAAAAATAATACCCACTGCTCGTTAATAGTGAGCGAGTTTTTAACATGAACGCAGAACCATCAAACATGACCCCATGATGTTTAAATGTTCTCTATTAGAGGAGCGAAAACAGTGTTCATGTCTTCCATCTTTCAGTGTTCTATCTTTGTGAGCGCAAGGTGATATTACCCTTTTTGCTTAAATTTTCCGTATAGTACGTGGGAAAGGTTCTTTTCATTTTTCTCTTCGAACGAGAAGGCTCCAGTAATCGACAGAAAATTAAACATGACAATGTCAACAAACAAACGTACGACCAGTTCACAAGACAGTGAACAAAAATATGATACATGCCTTATATTCCGTTTATAGAATAAACGGAGCCCCCCCTATATGATTTGTTTGTAGAGTTAAATTTATGTGCACGCGTAGAAGAAGTGGACGGAAAAAATGGAAAAAAAAATTGCATACATTAATAAAATATTTTTTTACAAAAAGTATACCGATACTTCGAGGTTTATTATAAAAATTTAGTAAACACGCATTAAAAAGTAAAAAATAATTACTCCCGATGAGAAAATATATTTCAGGTTGATATAATCGTAATTATTACAGATTAAATTCTTATTCGATAAAAATATATATTTCAGAGTGATTATACACCTTAAGTGGTGATATTATAGTAATTACAAAACAACATTAATACTTATTAGGGAAGGCATCAAATTCATATTGCAAAACCTAGGAAAAATTTAATGAACATTTAATGCAGTTTTTAATTATTATTTTAATACGAATTTGATTCCGACTATAATGAAGGTTTTTTTTCAGCATGGTTAAAATTTACCCACAATATATGAATCACATTATCTCGAATAAATTATTAAAAACCTTACATGCGAGACGGAAACGTGCTAAATTAAAATTTATACACGATATATGCAATGCGCGAATATGAGTATCTATTATCGAAATTACTTTTCAAAGTACGAAGGTTGGTTTGTCAGGAAGAATCGTTTGTTTGCTGAAACTCAGGCACGTACAAATATTACGTTAAATTCTACGATTCGGTCTGCAGTCCATCTGTACAATACATTACTCACTGAATATCCAGAAATTGATCATATACTTCGATAACAGAATTAAGATCTTGCAATTAGTTTAAATCTTATTTTTTAATATCAAATACAACGGAGGTATACTTATTCATATTTACACCTAGAAGATTTGTAATTGGTGGTCACGGAGGATGAATATATTCTTTTAGCACTCTGTGCATGCGAGGATATTTTCGTTAATATTAAGAACCATTATTGTTATAGATATTTTATTAATAATGTGATATGTTACTTCTGGGTAATATGCTCCATGTAATTGGGCTAACGCCTGTATGGAGTATATCAATATTTAAATAAATAAATAAATAAACAAATAAATAAATACTTTTAAATAATACTATATATTTCGAAATTTAAATATTTGTCGCGATAAGGAAAATTTATTGGCCGTATTGCTACTTAACAAATTACTACAATTGCATTAAATATTTTAATTTTTTTTTACGTATACATACAATGGTGCATCTAAGGGAGCCCCCCCCGCCCGAAAGAACCAAAGCCTCTATTAAAAAGTTTGTTATAACAGAGAAACTTAATTTATACTATAAAAGATTTGTATAAATGTTACCTATAGATTTAATTGTGACTAATTAATACTGTTTTCTAGTAAGCCTATTGATGTTGCGTTTTTATTCTATTTTAAACGCAATTGTTATCGATCTTTGGTCTTTCTTATTTCTTTTTAATTTTAATTTTTTGTAATCTTAATTAAAAATACCTTTCGCTTGGGTATATCTTCACGGGACAAGCACCCCCAAATGTCTGCTTCTTCTGTGGTCAACCAAGCGCCCCGTCTACATCTCACCTCCTTCTCGAATGTTTCTCTTTTGCGGCACCAAGATCCACCTATTTTACTACCACCTCTATCTCTAAGATCTTATCGAACGTTCCGTCTGCGGTCGCAGCTATGTTGGCTTTCGTGCGTAGCAGCGGCCTATACCATAGAGTTTAACCTTCCTAAGTAGGCTCCATGTGCTGTAATAGCCTCAGTAGTTAAACACAGCGCATGGAAATCCTCACTATTATTTTATTAAAAAAAAAAAAAAAAAAAAAAAAAAAAATTAAAAATAGTTCAATGAGAAATATATACATTTAAACTTGCGCATAAACAAAGAATTTGGATCGGATTACTAACAAAAATAAAAACATGTATAGTCTAATAAAAATAATATTTTTCTATTATTTCTAGTAATTTACTATTCAAATGCTAAACTACCATTTTAGCTACAATTTTATAATTCCATTTTATTTTTCATCTAAAAATAAAACAAAATTTAAATTAAATTGTAATAATGATGTACTTTTAAAACACTTTTAAATTTCCAAGGAGGTCGCTATTTGATTTTCTTTATGAAACATGGTATTTCTTATATCTACCGTTTACCATATAAGATATCACATAATTATATAATTTCCCTGCCTAAAATGATTCTCTGCATCCGCTCCTGATACATATTTATATATATATATATATTAATTACAACGTAATTCTTAGGCTACCCCCATTAGAAAAAATTTCCCAAAAAAATGTCCCAATTTTATGTAATGTTTGTTATATTTTATAGGATTTTTGTTATTGTTATTTAAAAAATGTCACAATTTTATGTAATGAAAAATGTAACGAAAAAATGTTCTAATTTTATATAATGAAAGTTAAATGTTAGGATAGGATTTTTGTGATTATGTCATTTTTTTTGTGTTGATGTCAGTAAGAATTACGTTGTAAATTTGGATCATTTTATACAAAGTATAAATGAGAAAGAGACAGAAATGAAAGCACTAGTCTTACTAGAAAATTGTATTAAATATTGGTTATAATTGAATCCGTAAGTAAAATTCATATAAATCTTTTATAGCATAAATTAACTTTCTCTGTTATAACAAATTTTTTCATGGACCCTTTAGTTTCCGGGGGGGGGGTTGTCACCTATTCTTCCCTTGTGGATCCGCCACTGTATATATATATATATATATATATATATATATATATATGTATATATTGTCATGAGCCTACCATTGAGTAATGTAGATAAAATTCTGATTTTGTGTTTGGAATTCTGGTTTTACTATGCTGTGGGAAAAAAAATCACGGATGAAATTTTATATCGTTATCTTATTTCTTTTAGATCAGCACACGGCATAGTATTTCGTATATATATATATATATATATATATATATATATATATTTCTTGAGTAATATTTGAACCGGGTAAAGAAACGTAATTGATTAAATCGTTCGAACGGTTGGGAAGTTGGAATCTAATTCCGATGCCGCACCAACATAATTAGAATAACGTAAATTAATAAAGGCTAGACGTGGAGATACTGCCCGACTAAAGCGACGTAATTTTGACAAAATTACGCGTATGATAAGAATGATGTGTCGGTGTGACTAGTCGGGCAGTACCGACAACTGATCGACTACTAGGGTTTTAGCGGCTCTTTCGGTACTTCAGTGATTAATCCGTTGAGAATCAGTTTGTTATACTCAGTTACCGTTGTCGAAGCAATTGCGTGGTCAACGGACTCGCATCAACTTTCAAATTAAATTTATTGTCCGTCGCCATAATAATTAATACGTTTCGAAGAATTTTTATAATAATTTTATGTTTTGCCGTTGTTTATCTGTTAAGATATCTCGATCACCTGCTTTTTGTTCCGAAGTACTCTAGTCACCGAGTAACTACGCGTTGTCTAATTGTATGTGAATATATATTTTAATTTATTAACAATTTGAATTTATTCGTGTCTATTATGCGACCTATAACGCAAGCTTCCAGGTGAGGTTGATATTTGGGAGGACACGGCGGCAGGTCGCCGTGAGATAGCTATTTCTTTAGCTTGAGTGGTTTCTCCGTCCTTTTTCTTGATGCAATCGTGATACTGGAGGAGTTTGGAGAAGCCAGAGTCACAAGCTATCAGAATTGAGCACACGATAATAGATACACACACACACATATATATATATATATATATATACACATATAAAATTAAAGTGAGTCCCATTCCCTTGATAGCGCGTCGGTGATTGTGAAGTTAAAGTTTACAATGCCCAACGGCACTAATACGAGTAGGGTGCCAGTTCCTTTCCTAGATTTCTCCGGTACCCAATTATTTCGGGCTGGGTAAACTTGGGAGCGATTCGGATCCGGAACGAGACAAGTCTCCGTGTCCACTGATTTAGTAGCCAAGCATCGTAACCACTGGGCTATCGCGCTACCATATATATACATATATGTATTTATAAACGTATTAAAAAAAAAAATGGAAATTTTTGCTTATTATAGACATTTTGGTATGATCGAAATCGCAATGAACGGCGTAAAAAGCGTGCGATTCTAAATATAACGTGATTTAAATATGTATCGAATATCTAGCGTGATGTCATTATTGTTATTTGTTCTCATTTGACAATCGTCGGCACTTCTCTAAATTGGAAGAAAGTGTAGAAGACCTTCTACGAATGAACTAAATAGCCAGGTTTCCGCGGAATCAATAGAGGTTATTTGTCTTTTGAAGAAGTTCTATAGTCATTTAGAAGTACATTATTGCACAGCTGACACAATTGTGAGCCACGAAAAAACGATCGTAAATAGAAACGAACCTAAAATACTCATTTTTATGGGATCATTGCGATTTCATAAAAAGACGATCGAGTCAAAAGTGATCAATTATTTAAGCGAGTTTATAATTAAAGTGGAAATTGGATAACTGATTATCTAAACTAATTTTAATGATATTGAACGTATACCAGACCGCTGGGTATGTTTGGTAGGTTTAAAATTATGAGAGCGTTCACCCGCGCGAAGGGACAAGATCAAAACTATTCCGATAAGGATTATGTGACCTCATCTTGAAGACACCACCGCCAGAATGTTGAGTATGTAATTTTCGCAAAATGAAATAAATGTCTTACTAGCGCGATAAAAAAAAAAAAAAAAAACAACAACAAAAAAAACAGGTTTCACATTAAGCATTATGAAGGATATTCGATGCAAACGGAAAAACCGTTACATAATTTTTCACGTAATTCTCGGCTAAATGATAACGTAATTAATTATACGTGCGCTCCAGTAAAATCTTTCAGTTTTCTTACTCCTGGCGATTTCAACGGGGCCCGGACAGCTTTACCGTGAATGGTGTTTTAATCCTCCATAATAATAAAAAAATAAAAGGAAGTTTTACCATTTCGTTTTTAAAGAAAATCATTTTTGTAGGCCGCGAAATCGACTTCTACTAACACGGCAATTTTACAACCGTAAAATTTTCATCCATGCAGAAATTCTGCAAAATGTCAGGCACTCGCTTCGTTTTGGAATTTTCAACATACTAGGGCATCGATGGTAGATGGTGTAAAGTTTTAAGTGACGCAAAAAGAACTAAGCAGAATCATAGAGTAATCCGACGATATTCCAGTGGTGATTTAAAACAGTAGCAGAAGAGGTCTCGCCTAGGGAACTAAATATTTAAAGCTTTACAAACAGGCTAACACGTTTTCAGAGAGAGCCTCAAGCCGTTTCTCGGCACCGGTGGTGCTCAGAGTCCTTTTTTTGTCAGTAGATTAATGTAGCGCTTCGAAATATTTGGACTTTTAAGTTATTCTCAATGATTACGCGGTCTCGGCTGACGAAGAAAAACGAACACTCTTTCAGGTAGACGCTAATCTGAAAACGTAGGTGGTACCGTCAAAGGGCATGCGTTTGACGTAAAAATTTCTTTCATACGTTTTTTGTTTCTTGATCTACCGGCAACGTAGTTACGCGTATTATTAAGAGAAATTTCCGAGTCCGTCTATTTGTTACTTAGCATCGTTTCGCATCATTTTCTTACATTAACAATAGCTTTACGTGTAAGGAGTTTTCGGATAAATATTTCGTTGCGGCGGAAAGCGAATCTGATATTATTTGGGGGATTTGAATAAAACGCATATCCCAATTAGCACAGGAATTAGGCCGACTAATCACATCAGGGAGTTGCCAACATCCAGCAGTGGATCAAAGTATCGTGTAATATCGTGAATCCGAATTGTACCCATGAACAATATTGTTATTATAAACTGCTGTCTCTCTCTCCGCCTCTCTTAACTATCGCACTCCTCTACAATTTGCTCGATAGTTCTGTTTATGCTGCATTTCGGGCATCAAGTGTTTCGAAAGTCACACATTTTTTGGAGCAGCGTTTCGTTTATGGTACATGTGCACAATCTCAAATTTATACGTTCAACCGTTCAAGAGTTATTTTATTTAACATTTTTTACGTTTTTTCGGAATTTCGTCTTAAAATCGTAGCGTGAGATTTTTATCTTCATCTTACCATTTCACTTTAAAAAATAATAAATCTATACTTGACAAGGTTACTTCTGAGTAACATTTCAAAGATGTATATTATCTATAATTATGTTTAAAGGTACAGATTAATAAATAAGTGGCCCAGTTTGTTGAAAAATTTCCGATAGTCATCAGTTATTCGGAGATTTTTTCATTTTTGATCAATTAAGTAAATAACTAATGAATATTTCATTTTAAACGACATCTCTGAACTCGTTTTTAAAAAACATTTTACCATAAGCTCATGTGGAAAACTAATAACAAACATTTTTCCACATACGTAATATATGTTTATTAAATAAATTATACAGAATTCGATATATTACAAAAAAAAAGTTCAAAAAAAATTAAAATAAAACAAAACGCTGACTATAGTTTCGATGATCACGATGTGTAATATCGTAATCATGAACTGATCGAAACTATAGTCAGCGTTTTGTATTATTTTAATTTTTTCTGAACTGTTTTTTCGTAACAAATCGAATGTTTTTATATATAACTCATACAGAAAGTTCATGACCTTTCGGATTGCTTAGGTTTTTCGTCGCCGACGGTCAGAGAATGAAAAGGGCGCTAATCATAAAGTAACGATAAGCATACGTATAAATATGCAATGATTAAATTGCGTAATAACAAACAAAACATAAGCATAAAATAATTTACTTTAATAAGTTAAAATAAATACTTTAAGTTAAAGAAACGTTTTCGGACTATATCATTTATTAACAACACAGAGTACAATTCAATGGACATAAAAACACACTGCTCTTATTAGAGCAGACATGGGCAAACTTTTTAAGGGGAGGGCTAGATATAATAAAAAAGTTATTTAGGCGGGCCGAAAAAAAAAATTGAACAAAACAAATTTTTATAAGTGATAAACTTCATTTTTGATTTTTACATCACACACAACTTATATTATATGCTACATTGTTCATAATCTGGTAGAAACTGGGATGATTCGCAGTAGTGAAGCTAAATCGGTTTTCTAACGCTGTTTTTGCGAAGCTTCGTAGTAGAGTTCACAGGTGTAGAGGAAGATGCAAACATGATAGCTCTTCTGGGCGTGAAATTTTAGGTTTGGGAAACTTGATTTTGACAGTGCCTTGAAGAACTCAATTTTAGAAACGTTGAGAAATAGTTGCTTCAATTCAGTGTTACATTGAATCTCAATCAGTTCGAGCTGCGATTTTGGTTTGACTGATATTTACAATTCATCGTTAAATGGCATTCTAAAAATGTCCAGGTATTGTTCGATAACTTTGAAGTCTTACTTAAAACACAATGAGAAGGAAACCGCTATTCTATTCTAGCTACGCAGAAAATACATTTTGTCCTATGTGTGTAGGGATTATTCAAAACCATGTCGCGTGGCGGATTGACTAGCCCGAAGGGCCGCACTTGGCCCGCGGGCCCTACTTTGCCCATGACTGTATTAAAGTGTACTCCGTGTTGCTAGCTTATGATGGATATGTCCGAAAACACGTGTTTCTAAAATGATACTTATTTTAATTTATTAAAGTAAATTATTTTACACTTGTTTTCGTTTGTTATTAAGGAATTGTTTATTGTATATTTATAAATATTAACAAACATGTTACGGATTTATTTATATAATATATACACCTGCGTTGTATATTATAATAATTGCTTAGTATACAACCTATATCTGTACATCTAAAAATGTAAGAATAGGTTGTTCACCAACCGAATGATTCAGGATATAATGATGATATATATATATATATGTGTGTGTATATATATAAACTCGGCCATTTTGGCCTCGCAAGGGGCTGTGCCCCTTGACCCCCCTTGCTTTCATTTCTGTCTCTTTCTCTTCTATACTTTGTATAAAATGATCAAAATTTACAACGTAATTCTTACTGGCATCAACACACACAAAAAATAACATAACCACAAAAATCCTATTCTAACATTTAATTTCCGTTATATAAAATTAAGACATTTTTTCGTTACATTTTTCGTTACATATTCCATTACATAAAATTGTGACATTTTTTAAATAACAATTACAAAAATCCTACAAAATATAACAAACGTTACATAAAATTGGGACATTTTTCTGGGACATTTTTTTGGGACATTTTTTTGCGACATTTTTTTGCGACATTTTTTCGAATAGGGGGTAGCCTAAGAATTACGTTGTAATTAATATATATCTCTACGTAAAAGTCGTTACATAAATAAGTTTATTAATATTCAGAGACCTAACAAGTTGCTGAGATGGACTCTTTATTTACTTCGTGTTCAAGTTTAGCGAGTTGTCCATCCACGTGTATTTCACTTTTTAAAGATCCTGTTACCTCGGATTCATCTTCGTACTCGACAAATTTCACATCTAGTTTACTTACATTCGACTTGATTACACTGATTTCCTCTAGTTCCGTGAGTTTCGTTTTTAACTGCCACAAGTCCTCTTGATTCTATTTGAACATTTCCTTTAAGTAACTCATTAGGATTTATCTGAGTCTTCTTCTTTATTTGTAGGGATTCCAGCTGTTTTGAATTAATTGTCGTTGTTACTTTGTTTGCGAACGAAGCATAATATATCGCAGGTTTACGTCTACGTCCGCAAGTCCTTTTCCGTGATTCGAATTATCGATGTGTGTATGTCTTCATTGTCAATTTGTAAATATACGTGATAAACCGGGCGTTTGTTTTTCTCGGTATTATAAAATTAAACAACTAATCACAGTGGAAGGTGTGAAGCCTATCCTCATGGACGCCTGGAATGGAGTAAAGAAAAAAAAAAAAAGTATACGAATTCATTTCAGTGACCTCACAATCTCGGTGCCGGTAAAAAATTACGATTCGCCTTACTACGAGACTGCATATTTTGACACTCATTAATAATGACTAGGATTAGATACGGACTCGAAATTTGGGGGGAGGCGAAAAAAACGGAATTAAGGAAAATTAGTAGGCTACAGAAAAGATGTTTAAAAATTTCGTTACCGAATTGGAGAAGTGCGGATCTTGTAACGAATTCTACTTGGGGTGGGACAATAATAAAGAAATGTCTCCAAAAATGTTTTTTTATTACAGTAAACTTTTAAGGTATAAAACAGAAAAAAAATAAGATTACCGACAAGGGAAATATGGGACTAGGAATTATGACAATTTGTGTTTCATAAGACCGAAAGGGATTAATAATAAAATTGATAATGTTGAAGAGGAGAAGTTATAAGTGTCATTTACTAGGGGTAACTTACCAAAGGAATTAAGAGACGAATGCAATTTGAATATATGGAAAGACAGAATAAAAATATGGTTGATCGCGTGGTGCAAAGAATGAGAAATGGATAGTCATAGGAAAGGAACAGCGATAAGACGGGTAGTTGATTGAAAGAGTAAATAATTATAAATGATGTAATGGAAAAAAAAACAACTAATGTTTGGTGCTCCTAGCTGCATTACTTAGGGCTTATGTGAAAATATTGTGGTATAATGTGCGATGGGTATAAATGTTTTGAATTAAAATTAGACGTAGAATAGTAAAAATAGAAGTTAAGTTGAATTAAGTAATTAGATATAAGACGAATATGATGTATTAGACTTAAGATGTATATAACGAATAAACGATATAATTATGTTTTGAACCACAGACGGGCAATTGCCTTGTGGGACCCGCAAATTATTTAAAAAAAAAAAAAAAAAAAAAGTGGCTTCGATTCATTTTAGTGCAGCCCGAACAGAGGAACGATTCGTTTTAATATATGTATATATATATATATATATATATATACGTATATGTATGTATATATAATACTTATGCGTATATAATTCGATGCGTGAGGACTATTACGGAAGAGTAAATTTGAATTGACTCTATCATTTTCTTATTGCAACTTTAGTTACGTATTTCGTAAGATTTTTTCATATTGCTCATGGTGTATGAATAACGACGTTGGCATTAAATAGATAACGCAGTAATAAACTAATTGCAACGGTTTAAAATGTCACTATTGACGACAGGCTGAAGAAACGAACGAAAGCGCAGCTAGTAGGAGGATAGAAAGCGGATAGCAAATGATAAAATAAAAGGTAGCAGGTAAAAGGGTGGATAAATTTCAATTTGCGACCATCGATGGTTTTATTTGATTTGTCATCTGTCACTAATGTTTTTAGCGGCAGGTTTTATTTCTCTACTGCGAGTGATAATAAAATAAATTGTTCGTGTCATACGGACGATTTCATTCGGTTAGATATGATGAAGAAGTGTAGCGGGCTACATTCAACATCGGCTTGTAAGTAGTTGTGGCGCAGAAATTTCCCAAGGGATCAAGCATCGAACCCTAATAAGGTTATTTCGTGGAATAGAACGTAAAGCATTTTGGATGTATAACCTCAACATTGCTCTCGTATTAGATTACAAGTATATTTCCTGAACGTCGTATCTCCGTAATGAAATTTTTTCACCATTATCATCAGATAAGACAAATACCGTGTCAGAAACTCGCAACTTATTTCTCCTCTCCGAGATAACTAGGGATGACACGAAAAAGGTTTCTCTCTCGCTGATATAAATGGTAGTTCCGATCCGGCCAAGAAAATAAAATATAATATCACTTAAAAAATGAAAAACTCGTTCTGCTTGCTGCAACAAGAAGACCGTTCAAATTTCCCGTTCGCTGTTGTTTTAACCTTTATCGCTAAAACTAATACCCGCGGTAATTTCCCGGTAAAAGTAAGCAAATCAGCTATGTAAAACGTACGGCAAAAACATTTAGCCGAATTTTCAAAGTCGCATATTTTACTATACCCGACATATACGGCATAAGGCGCATTTTTACGTCTTCACCTGCGGTTATACCGAGATAAAAAGCGATTTAGCTTTTAAAATTTTAATTCAACCTGAGCCCAGTGACATCAATGAAGATTCGGAAATTTTCAAATATACCGCTGAGCTCTCTACATCTTCCGAATTAGCGTGTTTTATTTCATCGGTATAGTCAAAAGTAAAACTATTTATGAAAACCCACTGGCACGTTCTTATTTGAAGTTTTGTATATTTTGTTATTTTATTCGTTTTCTTTTGTTTGTAACGTCGGATTTAATTTTTGATGCAAAATATATAGGCGCTATACGATTTAGTACGATGTCGCCAGGGATAGCAGCAGCACGGTATTAGACCGCGAACGTATTCAATTATTATCATATTTCGTTCCTTTTTATTTGTCTAAAGTAATTTTACTATTATTAATAATAATAATCCAAAAAGAATCACAGCTTTGCTGATTAGCTTTATAATACGGCTAATGTGTCTAGCAAGTACTATAAGTTTTCTCCATCTTGATGGTTAAGGAAGGTCCCTTTATATTTGTAATGGCGTTTAATAAAATTGATTTTTGTATCAGATCTACTATGTATATATGGCGCCAATTATAACTTATGTTCTTAACTAAACTATTCGATGTGTTATGCCATTATTTCCAATAATTAGCGGTATTATATTAACTGTATTCATCTACAGCATAGGCTTCATATGTTCCCTGAGTTTTTCACATTTACCTATTTTCTCCTCGAATACTTTATATTTCTGCTGTCTCGGACAGCGATAAACACGCTTGATTTCTTCTTTTTATCCATTACTATAATATCCGGCCTATTATATTCCACAGTTCTATCCCAGTATAATTTATGATGGTCATTCTCCAAAAATTTTTCAGGTACATATTTGTAATATGGTTGTTTAGATTTAATTAAGCCGTATTTAACTCCGATTTCTCGGTGAACTATAGACATCGTTATGTCATTTTATTTAAAATGGCGCTGTTAACTATTCACATCCGCTTAAAATATCCTTAATTGTTTCACTTTCTTTTCCACATTTTCCGCATTTATCCGAGATATATGAGGGTTTTTAATAATGTATCTTCTGTAATTTCTTGTGCTTGATCTTGGTTTGTTCCAGAAACCCCTCTGTTTCTGGAAATAATTCGCCACGTATCAGCCATTTGTGTTGATAAATATTTATCCACATTCTTATCTTTTAATTTTTGTGTGAATTTTCCACGAAGTCCATGTTCCTTTTAAGCCTGTTCGGTTGTTAATATAGGTAATATACTATTTAAATTAAGCGGGGTATCGTTCTTATCTGATTGTTTTATTGCAGCATATAAATCTGATCCTGCACATCTGTGATTGAAATAGTCCCTCATTTTCTCTATTTGGCTATTTAGTAAATTCTCCAAAACCCTCTTCTCCTCCTTCACTCCTTTTAATGTACAGCCTTTCGATAGCCGCTTTCGGATGGTGCATTCTTGCCTTTGTTAGATAATATGTAATTCTGTCAATATCAGTTTTATTCCATCGTATCACCCCGAACGAATTAGTTAAAATCGGAACTGCATATGTATTGATAGCTTGAAATAAGGATTTGCTTTTTAATTGTGTTTTTATTAGTTTCTCTATTCTATTAATATAATTTGTAATCAGCTGTTCTTTCATGATTTTGTGATCAATTCGTTTGCTTTGCATTATTCCTAAGTACTTATTATAAGTCCTCTTCATTCATTGATTTTACGTATTCCTCTTTCTTTGTTATAAACCCTTCCTACTTTTATATTTTTCCTTTGTATACATTTTGTATCTAACATTTATCAATCTCAAATTTCATTGTAATATCTCTAGAAAAATTTTCTGTTAATTTTACTATTATTATTATTATTATTATTATTATTATTATCAAAGATAATTAATTACGTTTTTTAAATTGTATATCATAATTTTGATCGCTGATGACTTTTTGCGCATCGAAGACTACGAAGAGATAACTGCCGAAGAAACGTGTATATTAGAAGTACTGAATTTACTAATGCAATAAGATTGAAGTATACTTTGAAATATTAAAGATAATAAATACCGAATGTACAGCATATATGCTCAGAACGATCTTCATATTCGCGAATATAGGTATCGATGCGTTTCTTTATATCGTGCAGTGTTTTCTTAGAAGTATTCGGCAAAATCGATTGAACTGCTTCAGTAATCAATTTTTTGATTTTTGTGCAAAAATCTACTTCTACATAAATTGAATAAAGTCAATCTCGAAGTATTTCTGAAAGAGAAATAAATACAATATTTTAGAAAGTACACAAGAATCCACAACAATTCTGCGCGAATTGCAGCATGTCCAAAGGTATTCTACATAGTAAGTTATAACAAATACACAAATATTATAACAAATTTAAGTATAAAATGATTGCTTACACTTAGAAACGTCTTTGGGTAGTATATAACCTATCGTCAGTTAAAAAGTTTCCCTTGTAATATATACCGGGAATTTTAAATTTTAGGAGTTAAAAGTGATATCCACACGGAACAAATGAAAAAGTTAAGAAGAAATAGTGTATAATTATCGATAAATCATACAATAATGAAGAAAAAAAGCAAAACAAAACAATGTGACCGTGTTCCGCCGCAGTTTTCAGCCTAGTGATCTCAAATGGATTCTTCTGCTGAGCGTACCGACGCGGACCTCATCGTCGTCAACGGCTGATGCATGGCTATTGCTTCATCTCTCGGCGTTAAGAATTAATAAAGGGCTAGGAAATTCCTTCTAGCCTTGTCCACGTTTGCCGGCAGCTTTTGTTTATCCGCTTTTCGTCACTGATAGCGATTTTCCTTTTCGTGCATTAGAATAATAGATTTTGTTGCAGCGCGAAAAAAGTTGGTTCCGAAATGTCGCGCTTCACAACTCATATTTTCCTGAAAATAACGCTAGCAGTTTTTAACGTTTAATTAAATAAAGAGAGAAAGAAAACAGGAGTGTTGTGAAAGATTTCTTCTGAATGGGAAAACTGAAATGCCGGAAACGGCATTAAACGCAATACCAAGACGTTCTTAAGTCTTTCAAAAAAGCCAAAGGCAAACGGCAAAGCTTCTGCAAATTTGCATATTTCACCGTGCTGCTTTTTCAGATTCTTTTATTTACTTTTTCTTTGATGACTTTTTATGCAAAACTTTCAGATTTCATTTCAACCGCTGTTCAATTCGATATTAAAGTTCCATTCGATTTTATCCGAAATAGCTTCCCTAACGATCTTTTTTAATTAGTCGAAGAGGATTTTATCTAATTACATTCTCTTAGCCGGTAGTACGACACACGTCGCATTATTAAGATTAGCCGCATTACGATTTCGGTGTAAAATTACGTTCACATCGTTACCAGAACGAAGTTTACCGTATAAAAAACAGTCCCGAGTTCAGCTCGAAGGACGCTGTAGTGACCGTTTTTTTTTTTGTTTTTCCATACGTCAGTGTTATCTTCGTCGCATGTAAATTTTGCGGTTCTTCCCTTAAATTTTCCGATATTCCTCCACTTCCATCGCTGAACGGTGCGAGATATTCGTGCAACAGCGTATTTAACAAAATCAAGTAGGTCAGGCCGAAGCTATTCCAGGACAAATTTTTGAGGTAGAAAAGTTTCCAACCGGTTTCAGTTTCGGCTAGTTCTAAACCTTCAACTTTAATCGAAACTCCAACCATGATGGGTTAAAAATTCATTGCGTACTTTTTAAAAACGAAAAAAAAAACGCATTTTTTAATTATAGTTTCCTAGATATTGACCATGTCAATTAGAGCAGATTGTTTAAACCGAATAATTATTCTCAGCGATACGAACAATATAACCGGTTGAGCATTCGCAGATCTTTTCTGTTTGCCCCTTTTTGCTTAAATTTTGAAATTATCAGATTTAAAATAGCGATCTTTCTAGTAGGAGCAAATAGTAATTCGAAATAAAAGATCGAATGTTGTCTTCTGGAAAACCAATTCAGAAAAATATTTTTATTGGAACAGTGTAGCTCTTAGAAAAACGCTAATTACATATATTTAGCCGCCTGAACTACCAGTGTAACTGGTAAGCAGTTAAAAGCTCTAATGGTGTGCTGGTAAAATTGACGTGACCCCACCCCCCCCCCCTCATATAGTACTCGAAAATAAGACTGAAAAAAAATTTATTCTCAAATTGTTCTAATTGTTATTAAGTAAACTCTCTTGTTTTCTTAAAGAAAAATGTATTCTTTCAGTGAAAAACAAAAATTATGTATTATTATTTTTTTTTAATTTATAAAAATCAAATGTAATTCGATTTTATAAAATTTCACCTCACACATAGTTAAACTTATTATAAAAGTTTCGGTTTTTCGGTTTTGGTTTCAGCTGAAAATTTTTCATTTCCTTTGGACAATGAAACGCTGACAGTAACACAGATGGGTTGAGTAAAGAAATTTAGTATTAACTAATTCCATACAAGCGCTGATCTAGTATTGCTGTTAGAGTATAATTATTTATTGAATATAAATATCTTCCTCCTTCGTTATTGAAAATGGTATTCCGCAAGGCTCAGCGCTGAGCGTAACATGGTTTATATTATACATAAATGACATGTCAGATTGTATACGGCCGCCAGTTACAGCCCGCTTATATATTGATGATCTTAACATTTCCTTCTAACCTTCCGTCCAATGTAAGATCAATCCTTCAATCAACAATCAATAACTTGGAAATAATGGGCTGATAGCAATGGCCTAAAATTCTCTCCGACAAAATCCGTATGTGTGAAATTTCACAAGAGACGCCTGTGTCATCCCGATTCCGACATAACTCTTTTCCTAAGGAATTCACCACTCCCGTTGCTCCACACAATTAAATTCTTAGGTCTTGTGTTTGATGAAAAGCTGTCCTGGTTGCATCACATTCACCATCTTAAGAATAAGTGCATGAAATCCTTGAATATACTAAAATGTCTGTCAAATCCGAAATATAACATAGATCCCCTAAGCTCCTGCCAACTGTGTGCAAATCTCTCACTTTAAGTAAATTGACCTATGGGTGCCAAGTTTATTCCTCATCAAACATAGCACTCCTTAAATCACTTGACACAATCCATTACACTGCTATACGCATTATCTTGGGAGCGCATAGGACATCGCCATCGTTGGAAATCTGTTCACTAGCGGGCACCCCACCCTTAACGGTTATCCGAAACTTCTATGAATGTCAGAGATTTATTTTACTTGTACCAAGCTAAGTTACGCCGCAACGATAATTCAGAAATGCTCACTACCGTCCTTTCCAAGCGTACCCCTCCCCAGTGTACTATCCCTCCTTAAGGAAAGAGGAATTAACTGGAACTCTGACCTTGCACGTCAGTATGTTGAACTCCCCTGGAAGGATACTCCGATTGTTGCGGACTTATCCCTGCTGAGCGACCGCTCGGACCAGGATGTCACACTGCTGTCCCAGTACGTGGCGGAAAATATGCAACTTATTCCCAGCTACAGTCAGCTGTATACAGATGGTGCGAAAGCAAAACCGCTCAATGGGTCCTCGCCGGTGGCTTTCGCCTACGAGGTGGAGGGAGTAATTCATGCGATTCGGCTCCACGACTTCTGTTCAGTGCTGGAGGGGCAGCAGTATGGTATTTTCTTCTGCTTGCGAGAATATCTGCAGTCTTACCCCCCAACGCCGAAATGCATTTCTAATCACAGATTCCTTGAAATAGATTAGGATACTCCAGACACCTAAAACCTTACACACGTTATCTCGAAAAATAAAGCGCATCATTACCGTGCTTTTCCGGGCTGGCTCATAGGTAACGTTCATGCGGGTCCCAGGTCATGCCGGCGTGCCGGGGAATGAGCGTGTGAACTTAACTGCTAAGGCGGAAACATATATAGTCCAATGCCCGAAGGCGTCCCTTTGCCTCAGCTGGGGCTACCCTTTTTTCAGCAACATAAGGCAGAGACATGGGAAACTATGTGGTCGGCTCACACATCATGGTTGCGATCCATTAAGGTGAGCACTGAGCCTTGGTGGCCACCGATATCCATGTTTCGCGCACAGAGTTTGTAGCATTGACTAGACTCCGCATAGGCAGCAATATCCCACGACTATTTGCTGGGAGGAACATCTCCTCCCTCTGCCTGTTCCATATGCAATTCGCCAATTTCACCAACCGTTGAACACGTGCTGGAATATTGCCTGCCTGCAGGCACTTGAAACATACCGTCGGTTGCGTTATCAAAAACGAACCAAAACAGGTTCAGGATATATTACACTATATTAGAGCGGCTAACCTATTAAAACACTTCTGATCTTGCATTGATCCATGTGCTGTAATAATCTCGGGCAATTACACACAGCACATGGACCATATAAAGTTAAGGGGAAAAAAAAAATACTCGCGCAAACACCTTTCGCCTGTATGCTCAACGACAAATCACGAATCATTATTCGTGATTTGTCGTTGAGCATAATAATAATAATAATAATAAAGAAGTAATCATATTTTTTGAAACAATCCATTCATTACGTAATAATCCTGGCGCGCGCAAGTTTCAGGCATTATCGTGAAATTAATTAAAAAAATTGGCACATACATATATAAATAGATCGTAGTGAGTATCGATATTAAAATCAACGGTAAAGTCAATAAATTTTTTATATTAAAATAGGAAATAAGTGACATAAATCGATAAAAACACTTAAGCAATAGTAACTACATGATTTAATTAAAAGTTAAAATAAAGGCACATTAAATTCTGTTGATCCTATACTATGGTAACATTTGTACTACATATTCAATAACGAATTTTACACGCTAAAAGCTTTAAGTATATCCCACGTTAAACAATTTTAGTCGGCTGATTATGTTGGAGGACGGAGTTTGCCATCACTGATCTAGACTTCTCTATATGCCGTTTATCAGGCGGTGTAAGCGTCCAAAAACAAAAATGATAAGGAGCAAATGAATAAAAAAATAAAGGCAAATAATTCATTAGAAGAGCCGGTTCCTTTTCGATACGTACTCGATACACTTCTTATTTGTATATAGTTGCCTAATTGCACCGATATTAATATATGTACAGGAGCTTTACAAAGATTGTCCAAAATTTCCATATGTTTTTTGCTGTACTTATTCAATAAAGATTCCATTCTGCAACGCAATTACATTAAACCGGGTTTTCACCAATAAAAGAGTATCCAGTCTGGCTAGATCAGATACGATCTGGCGGTATTTAACCCTCTGCTTATGGACAGAGTCTGAGAGACACTTACACCCCTTTAGAAGGGTGGGGGAAGGCTTCTACTAATGCGATTAGGCTGCAATGGTCAGTAGCCTTCTGTCTCTCGAAGAGGAATTTACGGTAAGTTAAGTTAGGTTTCTTGTTTGCATACCCTCTTCTACTCCCCTCCACTCTTGTTCAAGGAGGAGTCTGTAAGGCTCTATGCCCTTTCTCACCACTACAAAATTCGAGTCTCTGAGACTCTGTCCCCTGTCAAACCAATATATTTTTGTAATGTTCATGTGTTTTAATTCTTCGCTTTCTATTATTTTGTAACCTAACAATTTTCTAGAGATTCGTAATCCATTTTGATGATTATTTCAAAAGGGTTCCGATGGAATAACATTGCCTGAAGAATTACGGAACAATATGTCGAAACCTTCGCAATGTGTTTATAGGCTCACACGGTCCATATATGATTCAGGTCAGAACGTCACTGCAGGAAATTATTTCTCTTCAATTGAACTATGTCAGGAGCTATTGCAAAATGGGCTCACATATATGGGAACGCTTCGAAAAAACAATCCTCATATACCATTAGAATTTTTGCCCAATCCACAAAGGCCAGCGGGATCAACATTATTTTGTTTCAACGACAAAATCACTCTAATATCTTTTGTTCCGAAAAAGAGCAGATGCGTCAATTTTCTATCTTTCACAGACTAAGAACAAGCCTGCAGTGATATTGCTTTACAATAAAACGAAGGGTGGAGTTGAGATGTCCTCTCACTATTTTCCGCAGAATCGTTGCTTTAACAGGGGCTAATTCATATACATACTGTTCTTGAGTTTTCAAGGAAATCCTATGAAAAAGGCGTTTTGACTTCACAAAGGCCTTGTTGAAGAATTGGTCAAGCCCCGGCAATTGAAGAGACTTTCCGAGCCAAAAACTAAAAATCAAGTAAAAAATCTTTGATCTGAAAAATCTTGCAAATTCCTCCTCCTGAACCACCTACACCGAATGATGCTACTCGGAAGAAATTGGAGAAGAGAATTTACTGTCCGAGTGCCCTCCTAGGCTTAAACGGAAGACTGCGTATATCTGTATGAAATTCAAGAAAAGCCATTTTCTGCAGTGTGGCCAGATAATTTGCAAGAACACTGCCTCGCCAAGTGTTATTTCTTTCATAATTCTGTGTTCAAAAGAAAATTTGATTTTCATTTTTTTCAAAATCTGATAGTTTCTCTTTCACTTTATAAAGCTTTACGATTTCATGGTATTTGAATTTTCCAAATTGAAATTTACCACTTGCTTTTATTTACACTTATTGGTTGAAACTTATCTGTTAATTTTGAAATACATATTTCGATATTTAATCCGTTATGTTTTTAAAATTTAATTCGAGGTCCAAGATAGCGCTATGAACTTTGTGATATTTCATAGAAAGGTATTTAGTTAAATACTTTAGTTGCCAGGATTTGAATTCAATAACGTAATAGTTCCTGCGCTAAATAAAAAACTACTTATTATTTGGAATCTAATAAAATGTTTTATTCAGTTAGATTGTCGTTGTCCTCATTCCCATACTATTATTACGCATGGGAATCAGTCAGGTACTTGGAAGAACTGTGGAAAATTAGTTACGGGAGTCTGACAGACTCTGTCCCATCCTTCACCATCAAACTACTGTCCATTAGCAGTGGGTTAATAAAATCGAAATTCAGGTCGCTCGTAGGTTTAGCTGACATCGAACTAAGAGGCCGATGAAGTAAAGCTGACTCGCAAAAGAAAAAGCCACTCCAGCCGGAAATTCTCTTTTGAATGGCATCGTATATCACCTTGCTTTAGTGTTTGTCTCGCTTCAATAAAACTACGGAGATACTTCTTATCCGTGTAGAATTTTATACGGTGTGAACGTAAGCCAGTGATCAAGAACGCAACGTGATGCCGAAAAAACCAATCATACTGACAGCGTTGCTATTGATTCTGGATATTATGAACTATCTGTTAAAAATATCAACATTCAATGTTCTTATAGAACGAGAAAGAAAGAAAGAAAAAAAAAAAGTTTAGCTTGCATTTTTTTTTTATATTTCGTTCGAATCCCGAATAAATCGACCAAAGTATATACTTTTCTGCATTCAGTGAATCATCAGAATTAGCCGTGAAAAAAAAAAAAGGCTCGGTGGTTTTGATGTTTTCGGCATTCGCGCCTTATTGCATTTTCTTATTTCCCAAAGCCTATTTCACAGAGGGTTTTATTCCGGAAGTCTTCACCCCAATCTGGCATACGAAAGTAATGTGAAAGCTGTGTATTTCTTCGAACTGTTAATGAGCGTCACACACTGCTAATACCTCTGTTGGAAATTCCGAACGTTATAAATCCATTCAAAGAAAAAGTCGCCCAAAAGCGCAATATATTCGCTTATTTTATTACAGAAAAACAATAGGCGCATAAAACACTGCAAGCTTACACACATAGAAAATTTTCAATTTTAACTAAAAAAAAAAAAATTAAGAGAAATCAAAAATAAAGCCCAATGAGCATATTCGCTATTTTTGACACACACCGTGGCTCGTGTTACCATTATTTTTTCGTGTGCCAGAATTACTCATATTCTATTCCGGTTTTATAAATCTACGTCGGACTAACTGAACAGATTAAATTTCGAAGTAGATATCCGAACTGTTCCGATGTTTCTTTACCTTTGAAAGCCACTCGCAAGTTATATATATATATTTTTTTTTTTCTTTTAAATAATATTTTAAAAATTATGAAAAACTAAATACAACAAATTAAGTAGTCTTTATTAAAAATCAAAAAATTCAAAAAATAATATATTTAATATATTCTTTTTTTTTTTTTTTTGAATTTTTCGATTTTTAATAGAGGCACTTCTGTGTTTAGTGTTTTATAATTTTTTAAAGTACCGTTTAAATAATTACCAGAAGATGTGTTATAATTATGTTATACTTCGTCTATTGCCACGCGCCGCCATCATACGTCACCGCATATAAAAATAGTCGGATGTATGCATCGTAAGAGCGATTTTAATAGTTGGAGTAAATAATTTTCAAAATGAAAATCTACATATTGCATAAGGTGTAAATAAGAAAAGGGAAGATCACTCTTTTCTTATGAGCAACTTTTAGAATGCGAAAAGACAGATTAGAAAAATAAGCGTAAATGAAAAAAAAGTTTACAAAAGCGGTGTTTCTTTTTTTTTTTTTTTTTTTTTTAAATTTGAAATCGGCTATGTAGTATGCGCAACTGCTAATGTTACAGTCGTTATTATAAGTAAATAATCGATTTTGTTTTTAAAAACTAGATTCTATATTCGGTAGTTCATGGGTCGTTCGCGGGTCGCGAGATATTGACACTGACCGGGCGAGCGTTTTGTTAAGAAATGGTCATGATATTAGTGAGTGGAATACTTTGAATATGAAATTATGAGAAATTCGCACATATGAACGATTACAGAATAGTCTCCGGATGAGCTCAACAACTCGATCCAGTATAATTTTGGTTTCATTCATTGAAGTATTTTTCCGCTCCGAATATTTCACCGGGTGTGGTGCACCGTTGACGGGGGGGGGGGGCACATCATATTTTCGCGCGAACGGTCAATACGGTTCGTGTGAAAATAAATAATGTTGCAGAAAATTAAATCGTTCGACAAGAACCGTACATAGTTTGAAATTTGAGCTAAGCTAAGAAGATGAGAAAATATAGCTAGCGGGAAAATCGTAAACACGAATTGATGGAAGGCATTTTGGAAAAGTGTGCGAGGACGAGATACTTAGCGGTTAGGCGCAGCGGCGTTCTAAAAGACGTGTACACGTTTTAAAAAAAAATTACAAACGCCGATTACAAGTATTGATTTTTTCCTTCTAGATTTGCCGATGGCTATTATAACTTAAATTACAGCCGCGTTTTAACGGAAAGTTTACGCGTGTGAAATTTTATATTTTATAATAAAAAGCACCGGAATTCGAATTCGAAGTGATACAAAATCCCTTCTTGATATTTGCGTTTTAAAATTTTCCAAAAAATTACGATTTGCAAAATTATAGGGAAAGTGAGACACCCCAAAATACCCTTTCATAATGCGATACGTTTGCCTGGTCGTTAAACAGCAGAAGCTGAATTCGAAATAGTAATCCGAAATAATTGCTTCGAACATTTTTTTTTTTCAAATATTTTTTATTTTGTTTACCGTTCTTATTTCAAATTTTTATCATTTCGTTTCATCATATGATATGCAAGAGATTTTTAATGGAATGGTTTCTCGTTGCCTTCTCCATCGCAGTATCCTAGCCGGTTGTATTTATATGTAATAGCCGCCTCGGAGTTTCTAGAATACAGCCGCTTCTGGCTATATGTATACCACGTCTGTATCTAGTACTAATGTGGCTGCTTCCCCGCATTACTAATCCCAGCCACCCCTAACATGGGGATCCGACACTTCTGGATTTGGAAGTAAAGGATAGTTGCCGGGAATACGGTATCAAAATAAACACATCTAAAACCAAAATAATGATTATAAATAATAAGGAAATAACAACTTCAAAAACAGTCAATACAACGGGTAAACAGAATAAAATACTTAGGATATTGGATTAATGATAAATGGGACCCTGACTACTACAAAAATTAAAACTTGAATTGAAGCCGCAAGAAGCGCATTCTAGAAAGTACGAAGTTTAGTGTGTAATAGGGAACTACCGCTAACCTATATCCGAATTTCTTATTGTTCGCTTATTAACCACGCACTCTATTCGATTTTTAACGTTTTCATCTTTCCGTGACATCCATGCATCGTTTAAAGCAGTGCCATCATCCGTAATGTTGATCACGTCTTCTTCCGATATTCAACCTTTTCCGTCGAACGTTGTCTTCCGTATTCCCGTTTATTAAATCACACCGATTTCCTATGTCTCATTGGGCATCTTCCGTTCTTTCCCATTACTCTTACAGCTGTACTGCGGTTCTCCTTTACATCATCGGACTAAATTATTAACCGACCACCCTGCTATAGGTTTCCAAGAAAAGGAAAACAGATCGTAACAATATTTCGAAGAACTCGCCGTTTGGATAATGCGACTGAAGCCGGAACCAAAATTATTCGTTTTTTCTTTTACTACGAACATTTAAACTATAACTGGATCGCGAGCCTATTATGCGAAAAAGCAAACGATTGTTTCAGTTTCATCGTCTCTATGGCACATCTTATATCAGCAGATGTATTTTCTAGTAAAACTTTCACTTTCAGTTTATAATGTCGTAAATGATATTGTATTTGTACGGGTTCCGACGAAGGACCACCACCCGAAACCATTATGGAAAGGTTTAGAGTTAGCTAGGTAGAGATTCCGGCAGAGATTGACAGTACAATTTACGCAGAAAGCTGGAACGATAGAGGGCGCAGGCAAAGATAAGATGTATGAAGCGTAATATGGAGCGGCACTAGCAGAAGCAAGTGGGAATGCAGAACGAACGCTCTGTTCGGTATATAAAGATGGGCGGCACTCACAAATTACGTGATCAGAACCAAAGAAGGCTTCATCACTCGAATGAAACGGACAGTTTGGTGTTTAAGAAAAAGAAAATGTAAAAATAACAGAATACGGGAAATTATGGAACGTGAGAAGTAAGACTAGATTGAACGGACGGATGAGAGGGTGCTGGAAAATGATGTGCGTATATATTTGACCAAGATGATGTGCAATTTTTTACAGAACAGATTAGAAGCAAGAATTTTAGGAAAAAATGAGATGGAAGATGCGGCAGGGCGAGTTAAAGAGAATCCGCCATTTAGTTACCCTCTATACCTACATAGAGCAAATTAAAATATGTATAGAATGAAGCGTTAGAGAACGTAAATGAATTTCTTTTTTGTTCTTTTTATTATTATTAATGTACAAGCTGTGTCCATCAAGGGCATTTAGCAATACGTTTGAATGGAATTAAACATGATGGAAGGAGTATAGTACCTAGCCGATGATTACCGCGACCTTAAACAAGCTCCTGCGATTTCTGGTTATATATATATATATATATATTAGACGCTTGTTATCCGTTGCCAATACACACTGTTTCCCCCTATCAGCCGATACATTTTTTTAATCCGGATATCTAGTTTTTTCCTTTTTTTACCTATATATAATGTTTTCACGTCAATCAGTTGTCTAAGTGCAAACCTAAATACCTGACCGCTGTTCGTACTACAGGCACATCTCTGTTATTGATCCTATCGGGTGGGACTTCAACTTTTCGATTAGTTAAGTGGATATTTAACGATTTACTCTCGTTTAATTGGATTTTCAATTTTTTAAACCGGGTTTCCGCCTTTGTAAGAGCATTTTGTGGATTCAAGCTATCCTCGGATCTTCATGTGATGAAAAAAGTGCCGTGTTGTCTGTAACCACCTGTACATTCTAAATGAAAAGGTCGCAGGAGTTTTGGGAACGATGCAAAATCAAAAAATTAATGGCTTCTTTTTAATTAAGAATAAAAATTAAGTGGTTTTTTTAATATTTTCTTTTAAATAAAGAATACCGGCTTACTTTTTTCACTTTCATTTTTTTTTTTGTTTAAAATTCAACCAATTCGGTGTGGAGTATTTTAAAATTAAAATAACTTTAGTAAATTTTTTCGGTTGCTCCTCGAAGTAATAGCCGATTTAAATGCAAATCGACCACCGCGGAAACGAGAAAAAAAAAAAAAAGAAAAAAAAAAGGGGGAAGGGGAAAAGAGAAAAAGGAACGGTCTGCTGACAATTAAATTCAGCGTTACAGTTTTGCTGAATTCTCAAGAATTGCGGAATCGCTTCCAACTATCCGAATCGAACGAAAATCAAAATGCTTGGAAAAGGTTATTATTAGTCAAGAAAGACTGTTCCAGCGTATTTAATAGATAAAAAAAAAGGTTATAGATAGCGTGAAAGAATGTATAGCACGGCAAAGGACAGTAACTGAATTGATGACGCTTGTTTTAAGGCCACAGTGTATACTATAAGTTGTCTCTTGCACACTATTTGAGAATTTAATTGCACACATCTGAAGATAAATTACCAAACCGTGGAAGGATGAGCTGCTTTTTCGCTATAATACTGTTAATTTCTAAGACCGGTTTCGTTCGATATTTCTCTATAATCTTACTCAGTCTAATCAACCTCACTTAGTATAATACATTCTCGTATTTTCTTATTTATTAGTATGTGCGGGGAAGAAATTATAGCTTTGTAATACCAATCAGCGACAGATAGAAATTTATGCAGATTTGTTCTATTATAAAAAGCACCGAATCACCCAACTCAGCGTGCCGTACGTTTAATTATTAGCGTACGTACTTTGGGACACGTTTCCGAAAATGCTAGCGTATGTTTTTCCTTCTTGTAAGATTCGTTAATGTGTAATTCGCGTCTGTTTAACGTCTTTCTCGCTTCGTCAATGAAACATCGTTAGCCAGAAAGACGTTTGGAAGGAATTCATTCCCGTTTCATTCTTCATCCAGCAACATTGTCGTCCCGTTTGTTTTTGGACGCAACACTAAAGTGGACAGCAGCAACGGAACTCCGAACCGTCCGCTCGCTTTAAGTATATTTTGGTAACGGTAAAAGCACTGTGTTTACATTATTTTCTGCATTTTCTTCTCTTAGCTAAATTACTGCTACAATAATACACATTCGATATACAAAATTAGTCAGCCTGTGAATCCAAATGACCTAGTTACATCTCAATGTGACACTTCCGGGTCGCTTGTCTAGCTCGATCTTTTCTGCGTTGTGTTTAAATACATAAGCTAATTCAAATTTTTATATTCTGCGAAGTAAAGGGACAAGTATTTAATTATCACTAACGGAGACTATATGCCTTAAATTATCTTTAACATGGCAGATTGCATTTTGTTGTTTTTTTGTTTTTTTTTTATGTTGAGAAATATCCCACCACCGGCTTATCGTTGCAAATTGGCATCAGAGATTGTATTCATTTTTTTTTGGAGGGGGGCTTGTTGGCCGGGGACCTTTATCCAGAAACAATTAGAATAGGAAGGAATCAATTATATATCTTCACAAGATATCAATTGTTGTTATTAGGAGAAAGGAACAAATAATAGGAACAATCTGTGGAGAGGGAAAGGACGTAAGAGGCACAATATCGAGTAGGAAGATCAAGTCACAGCAGATTGAAGTAGAAAGCAGAGCACTCAGCAGAAAGAGATGAACACTTAATAAACACGTGATCAGCATCGCAAACGAGTGGACAATACGGAGAGGCAACCAACGAAAAACGAAAACGGAAGGAAGATAATAAAGTATGACTTAAGAGCGCAGATGAATAACGGAGACAACGATAGAACGACAAAGTGAAGGAAACAAAGAGGACCATAGGTTAACAGAATGTCTAGGTTGAACAGACAGATTAAATGAATGATTATTAGGAAAAGAGGGAACGTAAATATCCGATATTTTAATCTAAGATGAAAACTTTTACACAGCGGAAGGAGATTGGACGATGGCACTTTTTTAGAAGAAGAAGTAAGAAGAGGCAGCAACCCGAGCCAAGGAGTTCGCCGCTTCATTACCGAAGATGCCCGAATGACTAGGAAAATGGCAAAGGAGAGAAGAAAGAACGTGGATAAGTGAGGGTATACGTAGTATGATAAAATCACAGGAATGATCGGGTAGGGGAGAATGAATCGAAGGGCGGACGTGGAATTTGATATAATTAAGAACTTAGAAGAAAGCTGATTGAAAGAAATGAAAATAATGGAAGGTAGGATAATCATTAATACGTTTATGAATGTGGAACAGAAAGGAGGCAAGCCAAAAGATTCTGAAAAGCCAAAATCTGGGAAAATAAAAGAGGCACCGACACCATCCGGCCTCTTCGAACCATCTGTAAACAAGGTTGGATGCGAAGGAAATTGAGAATTGATAAAACTGTGGAATTCCTGTCCGACTAGGACCTGTGGAAGAAACTTAGATCTTTAGAGGATGGCAGAGACATTATGAAAGGACAAAACGAAATGAGCCGAAGAGAGATGAGACATAGAATAGGGGTTTTCCTAGGTACGAAACGCCAGTTCCTAGAAATGGATAAGAGTAGTGAGTGGGAGACGCTTAGTAAGAAAACGATAACCCAAATAAGATTTGCGAATAGAAAGGGATAGTGTATTAGATTCGGCAAGGACTGCTGGAACTGGAGATGATTTAAGAGCACCAAGGCATAGACGAAGGCAAGAGTTTTGGTTACATCCAATTTAGAGAGTCGAGACTTAGTGGCACAACCGTAGAGAAATGCACAGTAATCAAATTTTGAGCGGATGATAGATTTATATAAAGAAATAAGGACATAAGGATCATCACCCGATTTAGTTGGAGATAAGGCCTTCAGCAAGTTTAGCCTTTTGGTTGCTTGATGTGTTCGGAGAAGGATAACCGACTGTCAAGGAAGATAATTAACACGAAAGAGGAGTGTATTTTCTAAGGATAGATAGACAGAAGCAGGGTTATAAGGTCGTAGAGTAAATATGACATGAAAAGATTTAGTGGGAGAAATAGGCAGATTAATTGAGGAAAGGGAATGATGCAACACAGAAAGTGGCGAATTAGGTGGCTCACTGGCTGATATAATAACATGATATCATGAGATGAGGCATAAAGTAGGATGTTATCAGCAAAGAATAAAGACGAAGAATTTAGAGGAAGAGAAGCCACACTGATAGTGTATATGTTGAATAGAAGGGAGGAACCTTGGGGAAGAACTCGAAAAACCATTCTTGAAGTTTCAAAAGATGGAGCAGACAGGTGGGTAGAACGATTCTACATGAGATTGATAATAAGGGAGGTAAAGTGCAATGGAACGTTAATTGCTATCATCTTATCTTTTAGAAGATGGACATTATCAAAGGCACAGGATACATCGATGAAGGAAGCCAAAGTATAATTTTTTTGGATAAAAGATTGGTAGATATGAGAGACAAAAAGACTAATACAGTCGGAAAGACCAATACCAGGCCGAAAGCCAAACATATTACTAGGAAATACATTATTATGCTCTAGTCATAAAACAAGGCGCTTATTTAACGTACCTTCATGCAGTTTTCTGATAAATGATGCCAAGGAAATATAGCGAATTCCAAGCGAGGGGAGTTATACCTCTTCTGGAGAGGAAACAATTAAAAAGATGAAGGAGAAACGTAAAGGACTGTTCATACCATCAAGAGACCCGGAGTGGGACTAGAAGATTTGGAAAGGACATATTTTAATTCATAAATATTGAAAGCAGAAGTTAGGAAATGTGTCCGGGAATTATTCGGACGTGGAGCTAGATACAGTTCGTCAACGTTAGGAACATACGCAGGAGCAACGGAATCAATAAAGGATTCTAGGCTATCTTTAGAAAGGTCGTAATTGGGGGGACGTTCAGAGGATGGGGATTTGAAAGCTCTAGCCATTTTCGAGATATAAGAAAGAGGGGTATTCCTAGGGAATGAAGAACAGAAAATTTTCCAAGAGGATCTTTTTGAAACTATAAATATATACCTAACTCTTGCGTTCGCTCGCTTATGAGCAAGAAAGTTTTCAGTTGTAGGATCTAAACGAAAAGTTCTAAAGGTGGCACCAAATAAAAAACTTCTGCTAAGACCAAATAGGTTTTGAAACCTTTGCAGTTATGTTGCGCAAAGCTTCTTGCTACATAGCTCTTGCTATATGCGCTATTAAATCTCACTGCTGAACCAGTGGAGCAGCAAGTGTGAGAGTAAACAGAAATGATTCGAATGCAACCGAGTTCAATACTGAGCAAGTTATCTTGACGTCAGTGCATTCGAAAGAGAAAAAGATGAAATAAATGTACTGAAGACCGATAGTGCTTTTGAACACTTTAGCGACCTCATTATTTACAAATAAGCAAGAAGGTGAAATATTGAATAATACAATTAAACAATTATACAACTGATTAAAATATCTTATTTTGTAAGTTTGCAGAAATATTAGATAGGAAAGAAGCAAAGAGAATTTAGGGTATAAGAAGAGAGACAGAAGAGAACAAAATGTATTCATTTTTGCTCTTCTTCGTGCATTATAATGTTTTTTAGTGACTTTTCTTTCTTTCCATTGCCGGAATCGAGAAATATTTTAATGATTAATGTTTTATTGTTTATCATAATTTTCTTTATTATTTTACAAATTTTTATTTTTTAAATTCAAAATCTCTGAAAACAATTTTAAATTATTCCTCTCCAGCGAACAGAATCTGATCTTTTAAAAATATTATAAATATTTCGAAACGGTATTTGTTTAGATCCCCGCCAGGGATTCCAAATAAAACGTTTACCCTTTTAGTTGTGTGCCCTCAAGAATGCCAACGCAGACTTTCTGTATTGTTCCGTGAAATAATCGATAATTTATGTGGATATATTAACTATATTTTTATATTTGGGCTTATTTATTACTTTTATTATTATGATCTGAAACTGAATTAATTGTTAGATTTTTTAAGTGTATATCTCCAATTATTCCCTACACCGGGGAATTTAAAGGGGGGCCGATCGCTAAAAAGGCAAAAAAAACAAAACAAATACAATATAAAAATATTACAACGGTTACCGGATAATTGAATTAAATTTTGTACGCGTCACTGTGTCGGCGGTGATCCAGTGACCATTCAATTTTTCCTGGTGGCTCTAGCGTATCCGATAGACGATTTACGATCCTTTAATAATCGCAAAATTTTACGGAATCATTGCAATAATCGCGATATTAATTCTTACGATTCGTGCGCACTGCAGATTCGGACTCTGGATTACCTATTTTTCCTTTAATTACTACGACCGTTCAGCAGCTTGACCGAAAACCAACTTATTCTGAAAAACTTCGTTTCTTATTCCCCCGTTTTCTAACTAACGGAATGAATCGCTGAAGATACGTGTTTTACCTTGCGATTATCCTTGACGGATTATTCGTTCCTGACCGGCAGCAGCATTTCTCAGACACACTCACATTCTGTCTTTCGTTACGTTTCCGAATATTATTATTTTATTTATAATGCAATGAACACATTACAATTAGCATTTTAATTTAAACACTTCTCAGAACGAGTCTATCCCACCATAACGACATATTGAAGTAACAACACTTTTGCTTCGTGTCTCCTCACTAACACTTTTCTACAATTATAAATTACAAACAGAAATAAGTGCAAATCGTACGGACACACGTGAACCGAATGTAATCCATTCACACGCAGTAAACTCTACACTTACACGTGCATAAACATCCGAGCCGATGCACATTAAGCATAAATTTGTTATAGATTGTTTATTAAAAAGTAAATATCCCTGGTAAATTGTGAGTTGTAATCTGCAATAATTATTTCCTAGAGTTCGAAAAATTTACTATCAGTCGCTCAAATATTAATTAATTCTTCTTCACGTCATGAAGGCTGAAACGTCAACAGAGGTCTTTGAAATGATTCTCAATCGAAAACTATCAAATCCGCTAGTTCCGACGACCATCTGCAGTTATCCGCCGTCTTGCTATTTAGAATTAACGGGGAAGTATTTATCCTCGTGAAACATAACCTAGGCGGCGTCAATTTTCCTTTGCTCGCTGATATTTCGCGCGTGTGTGTGTGTCTTTATATAAAGTTCTTCTTGGTTGGTCCACTTTTTTTCCGGTGGAACCTATAATTTTTGTAACCGTAGGAAACGTAATAAGTAAGTAGCCGAAAATGAGAGTCCAACGTTGAATTCTCATACATAAAATTTTCGAGGATTGCATTATATGAAACTTCATCTGCTACGACACCGGCATCTAAAAATATTTTGTCGATATACTCAATTTCTATATAATATTGGTTTCTTTGAAAAAAAATCAAAATATACACGTACTGAGCTGATTTAAGCGTCATTGTTTTGTCACGTTTTGCTGAAGCTATTTCTGAGGATTCATATATTAACGGCTACGTCATTCTTAGCCCGGTGTACACTACATTTTTCATTACTTTTGTGCTAAATGACAAAGGTTGAATGCTGAGTTGTACAATTACTAAGATATTTTTTCTTAATAAAAAACGAGTAAAAACGATTTTTCTAAAATAAGTTTAGATGAAAAAAAAAGATTAGTGGTCGAGGAAGCTTTTCCCTAGCGAATCTCAAAGGGCGGGTTTATGTATGTATATATATATATATATATATATATATATATACATATAATAATACGTAATTTGCGTAATTAGAAAAGAAGTGGTTAATATCAAGGACACAGTTGGTTCTAACATGGTTAAAATATTACAGCGCTCTATAAATTTGTAGGTAGAACAGGTAAGTGTGGCCCATACGTAATATATAACTAGTCGTTACGTAGAAAAATAATTCGGTTTGGGACCTCATTGGTGAGATGTATTTGTACTATCAAAGTTTTACGAACTTAAAATCATATATATATATATATATGTATGTGCTTTTTAAAAATCGGTTGTTATAGAAATGTACAGAAATAAATCTACCCTATCCGAAGCAGCTTCCACCGTCAACAACAGTTGTCGGATCGATTCTACAATGCCCAACAGAACTATATAGAGATCTTATTAATTACTTCGAATGTTTTTTATATCGTATGCGTAAGGTGGGTTACGAAATTACTAAAATATAAATCTTGCCCGTCTTGCAGTTATTTTTAAAAATGAATTTTTTTTTAGCAGCCAACAATTCTGCGGTAAATATAGACTTCGTAGTACCCAATCAGCCGCGGGTAGTAGTAATTGTGCTAAAGTCTGTTTTTATATTTCAAGCTTTAAGCTAACAGAAAATCCGATGTCCGTAAAATGGATACGATTGTGGTTCTTTAAATCGGTCGAAAGATCCTAACGTACCGTTAACAGCGCGACCAATAACGGTGATAACAAATAGAGCATTTGTCGCTCGCGTTTGCGGACGATATCTTGGGTATACACAATCAATGAACTGGAAAAAGCACATACAAAACTTAAATTCGAAAGTAAGACAGTCAATTCCAGCGTTATATAAACTGAAGACGGTTCTTTCATATGGAACATTACGGATATACTTTAATGCATTAATAATGTCTAGAATTTTATATGGGATCCAAATATGGGGTCGTGAGGCTAAAAAAACGGAAATCAATAAGATAGGCAAAATTCAGAAAAGGTGTTTGAAACTTATACTACCCCATTGGAAGCGGAGTGATACTATATCAACCTGGTGGAAGGAAAATAATGAAATGTCTCCCAAAATGCATTATTATTATTACAGATTACTTGAATTTAAATGGCAATAACGTAAAGTTACCTTCCAGATCAAAAACTCGACTAACAAGGAATCAAAATAATACCTGTTACATTCATCCTAGAGGGGTAAATCTACAAATCGACAATACAGATGATGCGGTTTTAATTAAATTAATGAGTACTATGCCCAGTCACATAATAAACGAAAAACAAATTGGTGTATGGAAGAGGGAAGTGAGAAAGTGGTTGAAAGAATGGTTCAAAGATTAAGGAATTTTTCTGCATCCTCTTTTCCATTTATTTTTATTGCTGCATTTTTTAGGGCTCTTTTAGACCATCTACTTACCAGATTCCTTTTCTTTTTTCTTTCCTGTACATTAATGTATGCAATGTCCAATATATAAGCGGCTTCTATGTATGGGTGTATTATTGTGTAATTCATATATATAATTGCGTCGATTGATATATTTTTATTTTTTTATTTTTTTGGTTTAATACGTTCGATCTAAGTAGTAAGAATGATTAATTGTAATTTTGTTTACTAGAATAAACGATAATAAGAGTGTTGGACACTCACGCAACGGGCATACTTGCCCACAGTGAGACCCACAACTTATTTATTTATTTATAAAAAAAAAAAAAAAAAAAAAAACTAGTAACAAGGTACGATACTAAACGGAAATAGAGTCGGATCTGTTTTAAAAATAGCTATAAGCATTTATTTTAATAATTCTGGTTAACTTCCTGCGTAAAACCTTTAATTCAGTTAACAAATAACAGAGGAGAGAGCAACGACCGAGGAAGATTTTCCGTTACGTTTCCGATGGAAGTATTTTTTGCCTATCTGTTTTTAGAATTTCGAATTAGTTTGCCTCATTCTGAAAAGGGGAATTTTGTGTGTGTCTTTTTTTTTTTCTTTTTTTATTGCGTACGTAATGTGTTATAGCGAAAAAAAGAAAAAAGCTCCGCAACTCCACGGCCCTATAGCGCGAGCAACTAGCTAGACGGGCGGCGTTTAAATTAATTAACGATTGCTCATTACGATTACTTTGTGGCGAAAAACTGAAACGAGCAATCAAAAGGAAAATTTAAGGCCGTTCGCGGTTATATGAGAAATAGAAAAAAAAAAAAAAAAAGAAATATTCTAATAATGAGGGAAATAAATCGTAAACGGGCCGTAATTATCACGCTGCGCTGATGTGTTTTATGGGAAATGGAAGATAGTTGCGAAGGCTGTATCGGTAAAGAAGCGACAGAATAAGCAAGAATGGCGACTAATTTAAAAAATTAAAATAGAGAGCAATCGTTTATCGTTCCGTGGCTTCTAATTAAACAGATTTATAGTGTCGACCGAGTAACGTTAGCGATACGACCGTTAATTTATATGACCGGTCCCGAGGAGGATTATAACCGAGAGAAGTTAGTTACCGCGACTGCCTGTAATTATAGACCGTAGAGAATGTAGACGCCAATTTAGCCCGAGCCGCTGCAAATTAACCGTAATCCGATTACGCGTGATAAAGCGAACCGTCGATGCAGCCCGAGCTAATTGAAAAGCGCACGTCTGCCCGGATGTCCCGCCGCGACTAAGATCGACTAAGAGGAAGAAATAGAAAAGAAAAAGCTGATAAGCGGGAAGCTATTAAGCGAAAGCACGACTGGAAAAGAAGATAGCAACAGCGGAAGCTAGAATGTTGAAAAATTATTGAACGTGAAAATGAGTAAAGTTGGAAAGATAACGGTGGAAAATTGGAATATAGATTGAACGGTTCGAGCGAACTGTTCACTTTTCGCCAACCCATTTTTAATATATACATGTAGAAATATATATACGTCATTCTAAAAAAATAAATAATAATAATAATAATGAAATAAATTATAATCGCGAACGGGGGGGGGGGGGTCGGTCTTCTTAAAAATTAATCATCTTTTTTTTTTTTTTTGATAAAATAGCTTTCGGGAATAATTTCATTCGAAATTCAAATTCTAAGTAGCGATGGTATATATTTTTTCGTATATTTCACCTTTTTGGGAGAGAAAATGAAAAAAAGTAGAAGGCAAAAAATTGAAAAATATAATACCGGTCTTCGTTTATGTCTTTCCGAATGAATTCGAATTCTAAATTTACATTATTTCATCAAGAATAATTTTAGGATTTTCACCTTTTCTTCAAAACCGCGCATGCCACTCTGCTTTTCTTTCACCTGTCTTTCTTAGTGCACAGCAATGACGGTGTCTGTAGTTAAGTTTTAGTTAATAATTACATTGCGTCGTACTTGCCGTTGATTTCCGTGAATCCGAGGCAAGTAAACTGAGTAATATGCTCGATATAGAAACACCGGTGCTATCGTGAAGTTAAGCTCATTATATTATAACGGATCTAGAATCGGTACGACAGTGTACTCCAATCGCTTTCGGGATAGATTTCCAGCCAGATCTTCTCTGCTATCTAGTATTTCGGAGTAGTAGATTTTCAGCGCTCGAGTAGCGATTGATTTAGAGACAGCACCTGGCGGGCCGAACACATCGCAACTACGTTATCATTTGTCGTAATTAATTTCCGTACGCCTACGATTCCACTTAATTTAATATAACATATTCCACATTATCATTAAAATCAAAGCCGCTACATTTGGTTGACATTGCAAGGAAAAAATAGTTACTCTCGTATTCTTATCTCTGTTCGCGGTCTTGGTTCCTGTCTTTTAGTTGCTCTATCATTTCCATTCTACCGCAATCGCGTCTTTCTTTCTTCGATGCTTTTTGATTTTTCTGTTTTATGCCTCCATGCTCTTGGGGCACTGTTAGTTTTGGGTTTTTGCGACGTCGACCACATCCTCTTTTCCAATGCTACATCTTAAACTTGGCTCTCCCTACTTCATAAAATGTACGGAAATACGTTCTTGCCATTCTCTCGATTATTCCTGCGCTACCTGCCTTCACTTCCTTCAATTTTATCGGCATTATTAAAATCCCGACTTTTTTACTTGTTTATTTTTAACACTACCTTTTTTTTAGTCTTTGGATCGTTGCTTCTCGATTAGAAAAAATTTAACTAGAACAATTAAGCATCGCGCGGTTAGTAAACTCGAAACAGCGCATTAAGCACAGGGTAAAATCAAAAATGGAAATGAATCATTTGATTTTCTCGTACGGTAGCGTTGAGGTTTTTTTCTTCCCTCGGGAACAAATCGGTATCGGATAAACCGATTTCTTTTCCTTTCTAATAATCGTTACGATAACACTTTTTCTATTTTTTTACAAAAACGGAATCGTACCAAGCAAAGACCAAAAAAGGAAAGATTATCACAGACCTTAAACATCACTAACGCAGTTAATAACGGTCACGGAAGTCGGAGTTCCTCTGTTTTTTGATTATAAAATGGTCTTAACTTTTACGGATAGTATGAAAACAACAAATTTATACAGGTGCGGCAGTAATTCGAATGGAAAAATCTTAACAAAAAGAAACTGAACAAGGAGCGTTCAGACCGGGATTTTCTTGTAACATATTTCTATGGCACGTAGTGTGTTTAAATTGATGAACACCCCCTCTCCTGGTAGAAAATAATTTTCGATCATAATTGCAAATAATACTCTAAAAACTGAACTATTAATTAACAGATCGGGAACTATAACCGAAATCTAAAATAATAAATTACAAGTAGAAGAAATAGTTTAATATATAGTAATTACAAAAAAAAAAAATTTGTAATGGGATTTTAACCCTTATTTTTTTTTTTTAATCGGGCGTACGATAGATTTTATTTTGAGAAAAATTACGTAGTCAATTAAAATCGACTTATCCATACTGTAGAAGACTAGCATTTAGGAGTCCAGGCGAGGTTCGCATAGCAACGTTCGGAGGATCGAGTTTTATAGATAACAGGAGTAATAGTCGATAAAATCAACGAAATCGGAAATAAAAACGGCCTACGTAAACCGGTAAATACTAACAAAAATTTCACGCAACAATAATATAGACATGTCGAAATTAATCGATATATTTTCGATTGTCAGTGTAAATCGGGAAAAGCGTGTACAATTCAAAATGCGGCCTTGGAGCTGCGCAGCGACGAATAAGTAATAAAACCGATTACACAAAATTCGATATAAACACGAAGTTGTTATCGAAGATTTATTTATAAACGGATACCGGAGATTAGCTCAAGAGACCGGCGACGAAAGCACGGGGGACAACTTATTGAAAGATCACTGTCATCACTAGATCATGGAATAATACATCACGAATGGGAGGAAAAAGTTAAAAATCAAAAAAATATCGTATTCTCGTCACCAACGCCATTCTCGATTTTGCAAGACGAAGGAAATGAAAATATCGATATTTGAGCGTGCGAAATATACCAGCTGAGCGTTATTAGGCATATCGAGAAATTCGATATATCGGAAGTTCGCCCCGATGATAAGCGGAAAAATAAAAAAAAAAAAAAAACAGAAAGCGAAACAGGATATAATATGTTGAGAGCGTGAAAAGATTTTAAATTACATTGTAAATTACTTTTTCCGACGTAGGCAAAGCCAAGGAAATTGAAAGATAATTTCTTTTGCAGAAACATCGCCAAAGTGCCGCTAAACGGAACTTGTGGGAGCAGTTTATTTGCTCCCATTTCTCTCGACCACTTATTATATTTTTGTCGATGTTCGTCAGGTAAACAAGTTCGGAGGTTTTTTTTTAAAAAAAAAAAAAAAAATAGCATTCTGTTTTGATTAGTTTTACAGGCATTTGCTTTTTTTACTCTTCATACATCGATCAGACGATGTACAAAATTATTCATTAAGAAAGGGAAGACGGCGATTCAGATTCGTTCTAGATGAAATTTATTCAACATAAATGCACATGAACAGATATACAAGGGCGTGTCAATGCGAGCGTCATTTGGTCGCACGTGCCAAAACGATCTCGCTTAGTATTTCGATAATCCCTACGAATCATAAAAGCAAACACATTTAATACTAGGTAGGCCGTAAATTAAATTTTTCTCAATCCGAAAAAAAACCAGGCCAAAGAAAACGCATGGTCCGCTACTTACAAATCGTCGTACGAGTCACAGACTGGGGAACAAATATTTTCCGCGATTTTTTCATAATTCTGTTAAAATTAATCGGAATTTCTTCTTTTCTTTAAGCTTCCTATTTAAGGAAAACAATCACGGTGAAGCAGTTTTAGAGCTTTTATACGATAGAAATCAAAATAGACAACTACAGATTCAAATGCAACTTGCACTTCAATTTTGTCTACTATTCATTATAAATAATTAAAAGGTACTTTAATGCTATATAATATTTATTAGATTTTTTCCGTTTTTTTTTGTTTTGTTTTTGTTGGGCTCGTCAACCAGGGACATTCACACAAAAACAATTAGAAAGGGGAAAATGAATCAGTTATATCTCGATACGGTATTAAATATTGTTAGGAGGAAGGAAGAAACAATGGGAACGATATGTGGAGAAGGAAAAGACAGAATATAGGAGACACAATACGAAATAGAAGTAATACTAATTCGCAATAAACTGGAACAGAAAGCAGAACGCTCAACCGAAAGCGATGAATACTTAATAAACACGAACCGAAAACGAGAGGAAGATAATAGAGTATGACTTAAGAACGCGGGCGAATAATGGAGACAACAACAGAACGACGAAGAAAAGGAAACAAACAGAACCATACGGATTATTGGCAGGAATACTAGCTTAAGCAGACAGTTTTAGAAAGAGCAATTGTTATAAAAAGAGGAAACGTATATACATTCGATATCTGAAGTGAACATTTTTACACAGCGGCACGAGATTAGAGAATGGGATTTTTCTTAAGAAAAGAAGCAGGAAGAATCAGCAACCTGCGTATACCAAACAATCCGCCGCTTCATTATTAAAAAGATGCCCGAATGGCTAGAAACCCACAGCTAGGGCCAGATTAAAGGGGGGCCAGTGGCTCCGGGCCTGCCACCAAAAGGGGCCCTTTACTGAAAAGGGGCTACCCGCTAATCACTCAAAAATTGAAAATTACAAGTACGAAAAGTACGCGCACTCAGATGGTGAAACGATATATATATATATATATATATATATATATATATCATTCTGATTTTCATGGGAATGTTGAGTTCCGAATGCGACATACTTCGTGAATTCAATTTTGATAATCTAATTGAAACTGTCGCTACTAAAAAGTCTCGACGCGTATCTCTCGATTAGAATTAATTATTAAGGATCGATTTTATTACTGAATAAATAAAATAAAAAATGTGTACTTCAATTATTGGATGGAAATTAAGGGTACCTTCAGAATTATTTGGCCCCGGGGTATTTTTTTCTTTAATTCGGCTCTGCCCACAGCAAATCAATTTAAATTCCAATATTGAGGGCAATGACGCAGCTGACTCTATAGCTCGCTCAGCCGCCCGCATTGGTCCTTTTCTCGACTCTTTCCCTTCCTCAGACATTCTTTCTCTATCACGCTCTAATCATTCTAGACTTTGGTCTGACATGTATCCATCTTTATTCTCAAATCGCTTTTCACAGTACCGTCTTATTCAACCGGTTCCTAGTTTCCTGCCTTGGTTTCAATCTATTCCTACCTGTCGTCGTTCCACTGTTGTTTCTTTAATTAGGCTTAGAATCAATCATTCTCTACTCCTCTCTTCTCGCTTTCGATTCGCTTTGTCCCCTTCTCCTTTCTGCTCTCTTCACGCTTCTGAGCCTTCTTGTATTTGTGACTCAAATCACATCCTATTCGAATGTTCTGCACTCTCTAACGAACGCTCCTTTCTTTACGCCCAACTTCTAGTTTTGGGTCTTCCTACTCCCTTTAACGCTACCAATATTCTTTCCTTCCCATTGCCTTCAGTTATTCCATTGATGCTGTCCTTGGTCTTTTCCATTTCTGACCGCTTGGCTATTTAGTTATAACTCTTAATTTTTCACGTTGTTGGGTCTAGGCCGCCGGCACGCCTAGGGTAGGAAAAAAAAATCAATTTAAATGGAATGGAAGGAAGAAAAAACATGGATAAGTGAGCGTATGCGGAGAATAATAAAATCACAGGAATGAACAGTAAAGACAGAATGAATTGAAGGGGGCGGACATGGAATCTGATATAATTAAGAATTTAGAAGAAAGGTGATTTAAGAAAATGAAAATAATCGAAAGTAGAATAGCCATCATCAGTTCGGCTGTGAATATTTCTTCCATGCTATTATTTTATTTAATTATTTTTATGATCTCCCTTATTGTAATTGAAATTCTAAAATGTAACCTAACGCCGCCGTTTATTATTTAAGGTAATAATAATAAATGAGCATAATTTTGTTTCGTTTTTTTGAGAAATAATATTTCTTATTGACTTATAAGTCTTATTTTTTTCTTTTTCTAGTGAAACATAATTATTTGGAAAAAAATGTCACAGTTAAGGTTATCCTTAATAGGTGGGGGGGGGGATTCTAGTCTAGAAATATGAAAAAATCGATTTTTTTTTTTTTTTTTTGCATAGTCTGATAGTTTAGACATTTAAGAATATGTCCCTAAAAATATTTTTCAAAAGTAAAATTATTTACGAAGTTATAGCTATTTTCGTGACGCGGCAACCAAATCGGCTCAGTCGGAGCGGTAAACATTCTTCGACTATCTGAGGATAAATCAAACTCTTTTATATATTATATGTATATTTAATAATCGATTAATTAAAGGTCATTGTACGTATTTTGTTGAAATCTTTTCTTGTTTAGGGTTCATTTCAGACCAGTTTCGTTGCAATCTTCAAGCAACGTCAAACATAAAATTTTGAGTGAATATTTTATTTATTAGGGGTAAAATGAATAAAAAAGTTAGTAAAGGAAGTGCCGTGCGTCCAGATAGACAAAAATAAAGCAAAATCTAAACTGTCAGGCGGGACGCAATTCGGATTGAATGCTCTGAAATCCGAGCTTCTGATGTTTCAAAGGAAGCTAGGACTGCTTGTCTAGTTTTAGAACTTCAGAAAATGTACAATTTGAAGTAGCAGAAGGTTCATTGTATGAAGTAGGAATTGCCGATTAAGAAAATTGAAGTATAACGTTCCGTTCTATGACAATTAGACTAATTGAAACTTCACTTGAATCTTTCAAAACTTGAAACGCGTTTTTCTCGAAACTACCTTTTTTTGAACACGGTTGACATCTCAAGTTTTGATAAACCGATTTACTTGAAATTGTGTATGGATCTTCTTTAAATATCCCTCTATAGCCCCTACCAGAATAAATTCAAAATTTTGGTTTTTACTATTTTTAAAAAATTCGAAAAAGTCAAAAAACAGGGAAAAAAATCAACGCTTTTTTTTCAACCAGGCACCATTTTACGAGAATTTTTTTTTTCTTCTTCGAGGTAGGGGCTATAACCACATCCTTACTAATTAAGAATCTTTTCTTTTTTTTTTTTGTTTCAGATGACTAGAAGGGTTGGAATCATGTCAACCAGGACACACCTTTTTTTTGACCTCTACGCTTCATCGGTCTGTAACTTTTGATTTTTTTTTTTTTTTGATAATGTTTTTGTGCATTCTTAAAACATGAAAAAATAAATGTTAAAAAAATAGATCCAAAAAATATTTATTGTTTTTTTTTTTTATTCAGCCGGAAAAAACCTCCTAAAATCGTGCCTCTAGACTACAATGTCCCCTTAAGAAAATGTTCAAATGTAACGTATCCGTTATAAAAATATAAGACTACGTTCAATCAAAAATACTGCAAAATTTCGGATTAACGAATCAACGAATAGTGGACATAAAATGATAACTGTGTAATTTTAGCGTGTTATTTTTAACAAATATATCTGTTTCTTGGCGTAATTTAAATTAATTACAACCATTTTGCAATAAATTAAATTGTTAAATTGCACTCGTATAAAATTGGCACATTTCGACTTCCATGCATAAAAGTCATGCGGAACCGCCAAAAAACTGTTACGTCAGAGCATTTTACTTTTATTATAAACGCTTCGCTATAATTATTTTTGTTAACAGCGGATCGCTTGAATAATTAATCGAAATCAAGCCGTTAATTAAGCGTTTTTAATGCTTTATAACGAAATACCCTGAATCGAATACAAGCCTTTGAATTGTGGTGATACCGGAGAATTTTGAGGGTACCCTGGACAGCTAAGAAGACCAACCAGGAGATACTCAGGGTTATGAAAAAAGACCACGAATTGATTAATTTAATAAAAATTCGGAAACTGAAATATTTTGGACACTTGATTCGTGGGACAAGGTACACCTTGCTACAAACCATTTTGATGGGAAAAATTGAAGGTAAAAGAAGAGTTGGTCGGAGGAAACGTACCTGGTTCTGTGATATCAAGATGTGGACAGGATTAAATACAGAGTGGTTGGTACACTCCGCGTACGACAGAGAGCGGTACAAGAATATCATTAAGACTTCACTAGATGGCCACCCATGATCGAGATCGGTCGGGACAGCAAGAAGAAGATAACAAAACTAGTGAAAAACAGAGCCGTTTTCAAACTTCTGTGCGAAATGAAAACGATTTTGACCGACAAAGTCTTAATATTTTATCTCGGACTACGAAATTTTCACTCGAAAAGAAAAATAAATTTTTCCATCCATACTGATATATATATTATCGGGATTTTCTATGTTTTTTCCGTTATACATTTTTAACGGCAATCGTAGAAAAATCTATCGCCTAGCCTACTAAAAATTGTAAACCACTAAAATTAATTTTACCGCAATAGCAAATAATAAAAAATTGCACGTAACAATAAATTTCTCTGCAGTAATTCGCGGGTCCAATTCATTACGAATGAAAATTAAAACCCATACTTTACCAATGATGGGCCGGGCCCGAATTAATCGTTATAATCTCTTTCTATATAGTTGTTCGCTATATTCGTATCTGCAAATTATTTTAATCATTTCTTCGGGTTTTAGCTTCAAGCTCAGAAAGTCAAAATTTAAAATGACATTAATGTGTACATATAATTGGATTTGTCTTTTCAAAACGACCGCCTTAAAATTTAATTGCGAGTAAAACTCAACATACCGAAAATTTACTGAATAATTTTGCGACTGCGTCAAAACCGGCTACATAAATTTCAAATATTCTAGAAATGGATGAAAATAGTCATCTTTTTCCCACTGCTTAATCAGAAGCAAAAAACTGGGGGAATATACGTAAAATTGAAAAAAAGAATTTTTTGCTTATTTTGTAATTAGATTTTATTTTCTTAAAGATTCATCATTTCGCGGTATTACCTTTTTTTCTTCTCTTCTGAATAATATGTAAAAAAGGAACTGCCTGAGACATTATCGCAGTCCTATGCTACAATACTCATCGTTGCTTTCGTAGTAATATGCCCATAAATTGCTACTCAGCTGCCAAACGAGAGGAGGTCACTGCACTTGTCTCGTTTTGAGATATTCAACTATTGCTGTCCCAGTGATATACATACTTAATACCTGCGAATTGATAACAGAGATATCAGCATGAAGGTAAAAGTGGATTATCCAGAACGATCAACAATGTTCTCCTCAGGTCCCCGCATTATAGATTGTTATACATTGTAACTTAACACGTAAATTATTATATTTTATAGAAGTAGATTTAATTAAATTTTCGACAATATAATTTAATAAATAGTAATGTAAATAATGACGGTATGTCAATAGAGGTAAACCATGCTCATAGGCAGTGTATGGCGCACCGACGAACTCGTTATAGATAAGAGAAGTTAAATGGGATTGTTTGAGTTCTCGCGCTGGTCGGTTTTATTTTATTATTTTTTTTTTGAAAGCGTGAATTGCTAAAAGAATTTATATTAGTGCGCCGGTGGGTATGGGTATGGTTAGCGGAAGGGCGAAACCTGGTTAAGAATGGCACAGTCGAATTATAATTTAAGTTCAATGTAAGGATCTTGCCGATTCTTTGGCATGTCCAGTTGCAGTAAATGGTCGTTTCATAGACAGATTCCCCTCCCAATGTTTTTGTCCGCTCTCTTATCGTTTTCACCATGACTTTTGAACTGATCTTTATCCGTAACTTTTCCCCAATCCTAACTCCTTTTACCTTGCTATACAACCCTCTCCACCCACTTCTTCCTGGTTTAATAATTTTCCCTGCATCAGCCGTTCTGTTATTTCTTCCATAATTCGTCTCCGCTTTAATCACAGTCTGCTTTCTGCCCCCCTCTTTCGTTTTAATATTGTTCAGTCTCCCTTGTGTTCCTTCCATCCTCCTATCTTAAATTTGACCTGTGATGTAAATCATCTCCTAATCGAATGCTCTTCTATCTCCTCGGAACGCGCGGTCCTTTATTCTAAACTGCTTGGCCTTGGCCTCCTGACCTTTTACTGTGCCCACTACATTCTTGCTCTTCCTTCTCCTTCTGTTGTTCTTGCATTGGCTACCTTCATTTCTTCCGTTTCTAATCGCTTCCTGATATAACTTTCAAATCGCTACGTTTCATCATTTGTTAGTCCTTTGTGTTGGGTAAATGTCCTGTGTTGACGCGTCCAAAGAAAGCTAATAGGAACGATTTCGGGGGAGAGGGGGTGCTTAAAGATGTCCATAGATCAGTTACATAAGCGTGTTGGGCAGATGTCTAGTCAATATCTAGGACACGTTTGAACTGATGGACGCTCTTATCGCACATCAGTATAATAGTCACATTGAAGATGTTGGGAGGAGCTCTAGCAGCGGAATAACCGAAGACAACTCCCGATTTGATGCATCATACCACCCTCTCAAAGATTTGATTGATTCAACTGGTACATCTCCATATGCAAGTGAGGACCCCCATGGAATACCTAAAACATTCTTCTGCGGCGATGGTCGCTAAGTGGGTGAGGTGCCTAGTAGAGACTGAGGGGTTGAAAGAAAGCCTAGAGAAGGTTATCGCGGTTGAATATAGGCATAGTAAAGAGTTGGAAGAAAAAAGTAAGAAAGATCGCGAAAAATTGAGGAAAATTGTGTGAAAGGACTAAAAGCACTGAAAAAACGGTGAGAAATAGCAGAAATTGACGAAAACAGTGTAAAAGTGCTAAAATGTATGAAAATGGGGTGAAATAGTGGAAAAACGGGGTATAATTAGTTAAAAATGAGAAAAATAGTGTAACAATGTTAAAACATAAGATTGTAATAAGGAAGATAACGTTTACTACATGGCTGTGCAGAGGTGATTGAAGCTGAGGCGTTATCGGTAAATAGTAGTGCGAGGCCATTACTCTCCACCAGTCTAACAGGAGCGGTTAAGGAGGATTTCTTTAGTGTATAGATCAGTTACATAAGCATGCGGGTTATGCGTCTAGTAAATATCTCGGACGTGATCGTTCTGTATGATGCTTTTACCACACGGCAGTATCATATTCATGTTAATGCTAACAAACGGTACCTCCAGAAACGAGCAGTGGAAGACGAAGCCCTGAACTACACATTATACCATTGTGTAACGTGTGTGAAAAACCGGTTTCAGCGGGAGAGATTGACCGCTTTCACCTTGATTCCTAGAAAAGGTGTATAGACGTCATAAATTATCCTGTTGTAAAAGGTCGTAAATGCAGGTACATGATAGAGGCTTCAATAATGTTGCGGGTGAATGGCGAGACGAGGCGGTTTAGGTTGTGGAGCAGCGATTGTTGTTCTTGAAAACGAGCCTGATGTTAAATGTGTGCGTACAGGTGTATGCGAACGCAAAAAAAAAATATATTCTTCTGCTGAATAATGGTAAATAGCGTGCGACACATAAATGACCTTGAAGATAAAGAACCCTCGCATACAAAGGCTGTCATGTTAATGAGATTTATACCTGTAGAAGTTGTCAATTCCTAAAAAGAAAGACTGGGGGCGTGTCTAAAAACCGGTTTCAGTGGGAAAGATTGGTCGCTTTTACCTTGATTCCTAGAAAAGGTGTATAGAGGTCATAAATTATCCTATTGTAAAAAAGGGCGCTTCATCAATAATGTTGCGAACGACCGGTGATGCAGCTTAGACAGCGGAGCAGTGATTGTTCTTGGAAATGTCGCCTGACCAATGACCCTAATGTTAAATGTGTGCGTATAGGTGCGTGTGCGAGCGTAAAAAATATACTTCTTTCGAATAACTGTAAATAGTGTGCGACACACGAGGGGCCTTAAAGATAAGCAACCCGTGCAGACAAAGGTTGGTGTAGCGATGAGGCGTATACCTGCAGAGGTTGACGATTCCTAAAAAGAAAGCCTGGTGCGATTGCAGCAACGATGCTGCGAATTCCTTCGTTTAATAATTATACTGAGATGTGTATAATATTAAAAATAGGACGCCTATAACAATTATTTAGTGATCGGAGATTTCCTCTATCGAAAGGCTAAAATTATTTTCACAGTGTAAAGTATGTATGATGGAGTGATTGTGTAGGAAAAATAATGCCAGTAAAAATAATTAAATATCGTTAATTAAAAATTAAATATATGAGGACGCATAGTGTGTGGGATGGATTGATGTGCTACGCTCCCGCGGCTAATGCAGAAAAAATGTACAGGATCAATAAAGAAACTATCGTTGAACGTGCCAGTGGGATGTGTATGAAGTCTGGGAGGGGATGAAAAATAAATAAATATTACAATCGGTATGGAAACGTGTGTGCATGGAAACGAATGTCGTGCAAATAAAAAATATGTACGAACGTGAAAAAGTTTTAAAAAGGCTTTTGGAAAAATAATTTGACAATAATATACAATAACTGATGGTAAAATGGGTGTTGGAGACAGCGTCTACACTTCCGCGAGAGTTGATTGTTTGACTGGGTCTAGAACATATATTATGAAAGAATTGTAATTTGTGTAGGATGAATAGGGGATGGAGAAGGAAATTATGAAACCGTGTTAAATGAAATTATACTCGATTTCATTTTTGAATACATATGTCTGGAAAAAAATTATGATCGTTCGGGAGAAACGATCGGAAGCGAAAAAAAATATAGTTAGAATAATTCCATAATACTTGGAGTTGAAAAAAGTTATTATGAATGGTATGGGAACTAACGATAGCAGATGGGTGTGCGTGAATGGACGGTGTGCATTCATAGCAGTCACATAAAAAAATAATTACCTCTCAATATGAGATGACTAAGACGTCGGGAGCGTCGATCGGGGGTTTAATGGCCGTAGTAAAAGTAAATTGAATGCGATATATTCGATATTAAAACAACGAAATTGATCGGAAAAGAGGGTGGAAGGGGTAAAGGAGACTAAGGCTAATTTAGACTATAAAAATAATTGATTTGTTAATTTGTAAATGTTTTGGATAACCGGTTAGGTTTAGACAACAGAGCAGGGATTGGGTTATTATGTGAAAAAAAAAAAATAATTAAAAAAATAATTGAAGCAGCGTAAACGGACGACACGTGCGGGGGATCGGCGTGTGCGCTATCGCGGCGTAGAACGTTATGTTAGATATATGCGCGCGATCGGGACGTGCGTCTTGGCATATGGCAGTAAGATCGGGGAATCATGAAAATAAAAAAAATATGCTTCGGCTAATTTTATATTATGTATACTTAGACTTTGAAATATTTAAGAAATAATCGCGGTATCGGGAACGGAGCGCGTATGTGTGTGTGTGATATCGCGGCGGAGATCGGAATATGCGTGGGATCGGCGCGTGCGCTTTCGCGTCGGCGACCGGAACGTGCGCGGGATCGAAATATACGTGTGAGAGGTGTGAACTGGAGTTATAGGTTAGATTTACGCTTTAAATAATATATTGGGGTTAAATTTTGGAATTTTCATACTTAGGCCTCGGAATTTTTAAAAAAATCGTGGTAAAGCAGCGGGTGGGCGGGGCTAGTGGAGACTTGGTTTACTTTCAGACGTTAATTAATGTACTTATGTTAATTAATAATCTGTTCGGTTTATCGGAAACGAGCAGGACGCGTACTGGGGAATTTCAAAGAAATTTAGGGAACTTGGGGGAACTTTCAGCACCTGGACACTAATTGGGGTTACTTGCGCCCCCGAATAACACTTTGGGTAGTTTATTAACCTCTGGACACTGTTTGGACGTTCGGTTTACTGGAAATGTGCGGGAACCGTCCAGAGGAAACTCGGAAGAATCGGGGGAAACTTGGGTGAATTTCGAGCACCTGGACATAAATTTAGGTTAAATTTGATCGCATGGACACAAATTGGGGTGAATTTCGAGTACCTTGACGGGAATTTAAGTTAAATTTGATCGCATGGATACAAATTGGGGTGAATTTTGAGTTCGGATTAGCGGTCTGGGGTGAATTTTGAGCACCTGGACACAAATTGGGGTTCGGATAAGCGGATCTGTCCAGGAAAATTGGGGGGAAGTCGGAGGAACTGTGGGGAAACTTGGGTGAATTTTGGACACCTGGACACAAATTGGGGTGAATTTTGACTATCTGAACGGGAATTTAGGTTAAATTTGATCGCATGGATACAAATTGGGGTGAATTTTGAGTTCGGATTAGCGGTCTGGGGTGAATTTTGGACACCTGGACGGGGATTGAGGTGAATTTTGAGTACCTTGACGGGAATTTGGGTGAACTGTCCAGGAATGTCGGAGGAAACCCTGGACACTCGGGGGAAACTCGGGGGAAACTGGCCCAGCTCATACATTTATTAGCTACTTCTAAATTTTTACATTGGCAAACACATATACCTTCGCATTTTTAATATGTTTATGTAACAAGTTAGTGTACATTATGAAAAGAATTTGGGCCAATACGGTGCCTTGATCTACTCTGTATTAAATATTTTTTTCATCACTTTTATTCCCCGCGATTTTTACTATACTTTTCCTATTTTTTATGCAATTCTTAAACCACTTTAGTTGATTATTTTTTTGCCTAAATTTCCCAAATGTCCTTAATCAGTAATTCATAGTCAACTAAGTGTCTAAAATGTTTGAGATAGGTCCATACATGTAATTAGAAATTGGGTCCCTATCGACAGTCCCATATTTATCTTATTTACAATCGATCTTAGTAACGTTATCATCGATCTTTTTTCTCTAAAACCGTGTTGATTTTCACGGAGTAAGTTGTTTTTTTAGCGATAATTTTTTAAATGTTTATCAATGTAATGTTCTAATATTTTAGCTATTACAGGTATAATTGTTATTGGACGATAATTTTTAGATTGAATTTGCGGTCGTTTTTCATGTATATCGGTCAGGCAATCATTCTTTTCAGTCCATCAGGAGTGTTCTTTATAGAATAGAGTTGCGACCATGTTCGTCAAAATAGGAATAAATATATTTAGGGTTTTGTTTAATATCTTTAACCCTAATTTCGTCCCATCCAGGTGCCTTATAAACTTTTAGATTATTAATTATCGATTTTATTTGGGATTTATTTGCAGGTAAAATGAAAGAAGAAGACAAAATAAAATTATTGCAGTTAATGTTCAGTAAAAAAAAATAAAAAAAAAAAAAAAAAAACTGAGTGTAACATTTGTGTCGTATGTTGTTCAACTGAACGTATAAAGTATTCACGAAATTGTTCAGCCATTATTGCAGTATTTTCGAAATGTTTCATACTGAAATCATCAATTGTTGTTTTGCTTTTTTTTTTATTAACGATATTATTAATTACATTCGATACTTTTTTAAAATCAATATTTGTTTCTACTATTTGACTTTGATAATACTTAAGTTTAGCATTCCTTATTTCAGTTGTAACTATATTTCGATATTTCTTAAATAGGTCTTTATATCGAATATTGGTTCTAGTCGTTTTACTAAGTTTAAAGTACTGATCTCTAATTTTCATAAAATGTATTATTTTTTGACTCATCTATTCATTCTTAGCGCTATATTTAGTTACCTTTTCCCTCTCTCGTACTTTCAAATTGCATTCGCTATATATATATATATATATATATATATATATATATATATATATATGCTTTTAAAAACTGAGTGTATACCAGGTGTACAAGTATGAAATGCGGTTTTTTTTTTCGAAAAAAAACACATTAAATTTGGAAGAATGATAAAAAGTGGTCTACTCAAAGTATACTCCATCGCTAGTTAAACATTTTTCCCATCTTTCGGGGGGTAATTTGTGGATCCCACGCCAGTAAAAATCTTCCCCTTTTGCCGTGAACCATTCATCGAGCCATTTTTTCACATTTTCATACGAACGAAAGCGCTGCTCAGCAAGTGCGTGACCCATCGATGCAAACAAGTGGTAATCGGAAGGAGCCAAGTCTGGTGAGTAAGCCGCATGGGATAGCACTTCCCAGCTGAGTGCTTCCAATGTGTCGTGAACCGGTTTTGTCGTATGTGATGGAGCATTGTCATGGAGGAAAATTACCTTGTGTTGCCCTTTTTGATATTCTGATTGTTTTTTGAGCAGCGAACGGTTCAAATCGATCAATTGTGGTTGGTAACGTTTGATATTAACCGTTTCACCAGTCTTTAACAGCTCATAATAGACCACACCCTTCTGATCCCACTAAACACAGAACATCGTCTTCCTACCAAAGCGATTCGATCTTGCGGTCGATGTGTATCGTGCGCCTGGATCTACCCATGATCTCTTGCGCTTGGGATTCTCGAAATAAACCCACTTTTCATCCTCAGTAACGATACGATACAAAAACGTCTTTGTATCGTTTGAGCAAAATTTCACATGTGTCTTTGCGCCTCTCCATCTGCATCTCGTTCAACTCATGTGGTACCCATCTGCCGACCTTATGAATCTTTCCCATTTCTCGTAGGCGATTGAAAACAGCTTGTTGACTAACGCTTAATTGCTCTGCGAGTTGTTTTTGTGTTTGTGCATCGTCTTCATCTAACAATGCTTGCAATTCTACATCTTCGTATCTTTCTGGCGGTTTTCCGTGTTCCTTGTCTGCAACATCGAAATCACCACTTTTCAAACGCCGAAACTATCGTTAAATTTTGCGATGGAGCATGTTCGCCATAAGCTTCAGAAAGGAAATCGGTATGATTCAGCGGCAGTTTTCTTCAAATGAAAACAAAAAATTAATGCTGTCCGCGAATGCTCTTTATTTGGCACAAATGTCGTCATATTGAACATAGCAAAACGATACTACGCAAACAGTTTTTCAATTTATCACTGATGTACATTTGACACATGTTGATGGCGCAACAAAATTGCATATGCGTCAAATTTTTATAATACACATTGTATTGGTGAACATTTGTTGGTTTTTCAAATCCGCATTTCATACTTGTACACCTGGTATGATCACATATGTTTCCTGCCATTGTGGACTTCCTTAATTTGTCCCAGTTATAATTAATTATCTTATTGTGTAACCCTTTTTCATCGAAAACATATTCTAGGGAGGTTTTTAAGAGGTTAACATTTCGGATTCAATATACTAAATGCACAACACATAACGTAGTAGTCAGATATTTTCATATTAGTAATTCCAGAAGTAATATCATTTGAATTATACTTAAGAAATATGTTTCCTATACAGGATTGCGTACTTCTATCTATCCTATTTATTAGCTGTACTGCTCCTGACCTACATATTACATTTTAAAAATTTGCATGTTGCGCGTTATGAAGAAAGAAATCGATATTAAAATCACCGCTATTCAAGATTTTATCTACTTTACTAATTTTTTATAATTCAACCGAATGGGAAAATATTATCAAGGGTGTCCCTAGTAGTGTAGGTAAGTCTTACGAATTGGTCCAATCGACTCTTCCAGTTAGACCCTGCTATTACAATATTTCTAATGTTGCGGATAGTTTGGTGCGAAGGTTTCATCTGTAGACTTCGGTCGGGGCATAACAAGGTGCGACTAAATTTTGTGGTTGAAACTGCTCTACATCCCAACTGTAATGAACATTTTAGTACAGTTTATCGTGAGGAAATTAATCTCACCTGTTGTTTAATTGTCAGGCAGTAGCCAGAGACAGTCTTCCTTTTGGAGGATTTAAATGTTAAGGTGCTTGGCTACCAAGTCGGAGGTCACGGGTTCGAGACTTGTCTCGTCTCGGATCCAAATCGCTCCCAAGCCTACCCAGCCTGAAACGTCGCACTTTGGTCACGATATGGCCAGTTTACAGTTCTATTTATCTTATTTCGGTACCTATGGCCATCGTGTGATCTACGATGGCCATGGTTGTTGCAAGGGTCTGTTACAAAAAGCAAGTTCTGAAATTTCTTTTTGTGTTTTTATAGTGCCGCAACGAATCCTTAAATAACAACATAATGATAATAGTAACAATAGTAATAATAATAATAATAATAATAATAATAATAATAATGGGAAAGCAAATGGTAGAGTGGAAAAGTTGAAATTTGATAAAAGGGTAGTTAATATAATTGAAAGGTTTAGTTGATGGCCAAATGGTTTTACGCCGGGACAGGGGAAAAAAATACTTTTTTACTTGGGTTATTTTTTTGCTATTTTTAACCTCAAAGAGTGAGTCTATATAATTTTTTAACCGCAATTCTTCGATTTTATGAAAGATCCTTGGCGTTTTATTTTTCATTATGAATTTCACCTTTAAAGGGAGTATTTAGTGATAAGTTGTGAATTTTTTAAATGTGATTTTTGAGGCCGTTTTAAATTCCATATTATATATTTTTGATGGTTTTTTATGGGTTTTTTTTTGCCGCCCACGGTAATCGATTAGTCTGAAGTTGTATATATGGTTTTAAAGAGAATTTTAACTGTAATGTATGTTTCAGATTTCGAAATTAATAAGTCTAACCGTTCGTGAGTTCTTGACTTCTATTTGATATTTGTGTCGTTTCTGAATCATCTTATTAGGATTTCGTGCATGTCATATGTACGCAATCCTTAAAATCGTAACGGAACAAGAAATTAAATTGAAAATCAACAAAAAAAAAAAAAAAAAAAAAGAAAAAAAAAAGGCATAATTGAAAACAATTAAAGAGAAAATAAAACAAAAAACGACATAATTATTGTGTTTGAAATGAAACCAGCCTTTCATTGTAAGGGCTTTTCAAAACTGCCGTCTTTATAGTATAGTATTTTAATGGAAATGATAATGTACACCTATCTATGGTAAAATTACATTTTGTTCATGTCAGACACGTGATGGAGCCTATTTGTTTTTCTTCACGAGAAAGGAATTCAGAGATTACATCAGCAGCAGTTACATGATGTGGTTAACGCTAACAGAGAAACTCCACTTAATTATTAATACGTTCAAATTAAGCTAGGACAGAAAATATCAAATAAGCTTTCAAATTAGTCCGTTGTACGCATGTTTTCTCTGAAATTAAGAGACTAAAATATTGTAAAATGATCTGTATTATAATTATTGTTAACCCATCTCGTTCGAAGAAATATCGTTAATTTGGTTGATCAGGTTTTGGGTTCGACTTTAAAGTGGTTCGTGATTTTTAGGATTACACAGGGTTATTGGCAAGATATGTACTTTTAATTTTTTTTAAATTGCGATTAAAATAGACTTTTGATAAGAAAAGAGTGCACATAATGATATTCAAAATTTATATTTAAAATTTTCTTTTTAATGAGGTCGTCATTTGTAATAATTCATTCCAGTTTTGTCCTATTTTCCGATAAAATAGTATAAAAATGAGATTATCTTGTTAAAAGTTTTTTGATAATCGATTTTTCACAAACATTTGACAACGGTTTTTTTTTTCCTAATTTCTTGTTGCCAGGATTCGCGGGCCATGTTCTTGAAGAGCGTTGATCGTTGCGTGTATCAATATTTCTTCGGGAATGCGTCAGTCTGCCGGCACGTTTGGAACGATTCGAATTACAATGCGCGGTTTGGAAACCTATAGCGGTATAAACATTTTTATCAAGACACCATGACCAATGCTGAAAGATTATTGTTTCGCCTAAACGAGCAATAATATCGAACTTGGGTGTGTGATGGAATCGCCGCAGTGGAGCAGTGTATTCCTTAACCGAGGTGTTGGATAAGAAATGGAATCATTATCTTTATCGTCAATAATTTTCGATTCGGAATTACTTAACAATAATGGCACTAATGATAATGCTACCCGTAGTAGCGGCACTAGCGACTGTATACAGAAATTGGATGATATCCAATGGACGCATATCAGCTATATATTTAGCATGGCGATTTTACTATGTTTGGACGTTGCAGTCATCGTCGGTAATACTATGGTCATAATGGCTGTGTATTATACCTGCAAATTACGATCAGTTACGAATTTGTTCATCGTTTCATTAGCGGTAGCCGACCTAATGGTCGGCATTGTCGTGTTACCTTTCAGTGCCACCCGGCAAGTGTATCAGGTAACAGCTTTATTACTACTAAAATTACCGTTTCTCGCTAAAATGCCAACCGATTTATTGTATTTAGTTCACCGTACGATAAAAGTATCCTAAAACTGAAAATTTTAAGGAACTCGACGTTGTCGGAAAACAGTGAATTTCGATACTCCGCTCGCGTCGATCATTGCCGTTTTATAAGCGCGAGAATTATGAAATATATTTCACTTACAAAAGTTAAAAACTTCTTTTTCTTTATTCTTCACCTAGATGTACTGTTTACCGGTTTCTTTTCAAAAACAAACAGTCTTCGCCTTTTATTCCAATTGCTTTCTCGTGGATCATATGTCAAAGTTCTTGAGAGTTAAAGATAATCAAATAGTAATTGATAACGGAGTGATTAGAAGATCTGAAGGCAACGAAATGAAGATGAGGTCATTGTAAAGATAGAACAGGAAAAACAAAACTATTCTGAGAAGTTAAATTCTGGGGGAGGGGGGGGGTTTCCACAACGCATCGCTTTGCCAAAAAATCATCGGTGAAAATGGTCTACGTGAGGAGAAAATAAGGAATAGGGCAGAATTTCTACTTCAGTTATACGGCTTATGGGTGAAATTTGAAAAGTAAAAGTACAAAATGATACTATGGCAGAATGGCAGAGAAGGACAAAGTTTGAAGGAAAAATAGAGTAATTAAAGGAAATTGTGCAAGGCTAGAATAAAATGAGACGAAGATAAATAACACTGAACATGAGAGTTTTCTCTAGGTATAAAACGACAATTGCAAAAAATAAAAGAAATGTGTAAGAATAGAAAACGTATTTAGCGAAGAAGCGAATAGAGCCGGTGTGTTGGATTTCAGCAAGAAACGTAATTGGACAGGATTTGAGGAGGCTAAAGCAAAACCAAAGATGAAAATTTAGGTTTGCGTATAATTTAAAAAGACTCAGCGGTAGTCGTTACGCGACCGTCTATAGTGTCACGCGAGTTTTTGCGTGAAATATTTTTTTTCTCTTATTCTATAGCGTTTTAAGACGCTTGGCTGCCAAACTAGAGGTGTCATTGGTTATCGAGACTTATCTCGTTCCGGATCCAAGTCGCTCCCAGGTGTGTAGCTAATCTGAAATTGAATTAGGTAGCAGAAAAATCTGGGAACGTAAAAGCGGCCAAAAGAAAAAAACTGTCACTATCATTAGTGCCGTTTGGCTTAGTATCATTATGGAAAGCTTAACTTCACAATCCATGATACCTTATCAAGGATATCCATGGGACTTGCTTTACTTACTTTTTTACTCTCCAGAATGCTTCAGTGAGATGGGATTTATTATTTTTTTCGGTCAACTACTGTGAAAATAAAATCAATTCACTCGAATATGTTTTCTGCCTTTTCTATTTAGTCACCTTTAAAGTTTGATAATTTAAAAGATTTTCAAATGTTCCTTTTTTTTGGTTTCCTTTTCAAATTATACTTGTGAATTTAGATTTCAGTAGCTGGATGATGTCTGCAAATTTGTCGATTGCAGAACAAATAATTTTTCTCTGTAAATTCTCATAAAGTAGAAGCATTATTACTTTTATATTTGGAATGTACGGAAATAGATCTGGCGTCATAGAAATTATCTAATCAGTTACAAAATTATTTAAATAAATCCGAAACGAAACGCAATACGAAGATCACGAATTTTAAAACCGATTTTTATTAACGAGTTTGTTTTTTTTTTTATTATTAAAGACAGCGTGTGATGATCTAAAACTAATTTTTCCCAGATGATCACCGTGAACAATTGTACTCCTCGAGACCATTCGAAAAACGTCCTATATTACAATGTTTGACACATTAAAATTCAAGAATTGCTTCAGGACGCGAAATATTGACACAAAGAGGTATGAATTATGTGAAATATTTCCGTGTTTTATACCATTGTTGAAATACCTTTGAATTTTTTCCATTTAATGAACAAACGCTGAGCGCTTTTTTAAAATTCTCGTCTTAGCTTCGTTTTCCGGGACGTTCTTCAACGAGCGAACTTGGAAATTTTTCTTTCTCCTTTGAAACTAACAATAAAAATGTGCGACGAAAAAGAATTTCTCAAAATAACAAAAACGCAGCCGCCCGGCGTTCATATCATTAGAGGAAAATTTTGAAATATTAAAAACATTCGCGCGTTTTGTTCTCGCATCCTCACATCAAACACTTCGATTAGCGGCACATTTTTCAAACAGAAAAACTATTCCCTTCCTTTTCACGTGTATATAGAAAAAAAAAAAAAAAAAAAAAGAAAAAAAGAATGGATTTATCAACTGGAAGATATACGTAACGTACAGAAAGAGCGCTGACAGCACACGTACGAAAAAAATTTTGCAAATCAACTGCATCCGACCTTTTTTGACTCAAATTACACCGCAACTGGAAAAAATTGGGCTCTTAAATAATACACCAGAAGGGAATCTTGGGCAATGCCTCCGCGTCCTATCAGAAGTTCTTATTATTGACATTTAGAGTGAAAAATTTTTTTTTTTATTTTTTTTTTATATATACGAGTATCTTGCTATTTTACACCTAGTCTTATCAACTAATTGATAATCTATGGAATAAGTTAAAATAACATGAATAAGCAACCCAACCAGTGTGAAGGGTGCTAAAATTAACTTATATATGTGTATACAAATGCATACACACATATTTTTGTATTCTCACGGACGCATACATACCATCACATACGCACACGCACATACACCCTCACACATTAGCACACACACATCTAATTTATACATTTTTAATTTATAAGAGATCTTGAGGTCGTTTCCTTTTCAGCCTACGTCCCTCGCTTGGGTTGCTCAGCAGTTCTTTTGCTGTACTATTAGGATGTTCTTTCAATCTGGCAGCATATCGTCGGGCAGCAGTTTCTATTTCACATTCTTTACAAATTGAACTGCAAGATCTTCATGGATCGTGATGTTGGTTATGTACCATGGAGTAGAGATGATCGTGCGTAATAACTTATATTCTGAACTCTTTGCATAATTGAAATGTTGCTGTTTTCGATATAGCCCCATAATAGATAGCCGTATTGCCAGACGGGTTTAAGAATTTGCTTATAAAGAAGCAACTTGTTTTCAAGAGATACTCTATTGGTCTCTTACCCAACAACAGCCAGTACAGTTGCCGCAGCTTGATGTTCAACTCATTTCGCTATAATGTGCTTCCCCTCCAAGTCAAGCGTTTGTCGAGGTGAATACCAAGATACTTTACATCTTCTTTCTGAGGGATCTCCACTCCATTCATCATTATATTTCCGGATGAATCGATTCTTCTTCGGTTAGTGAAAACTACTCGAGATGATTTACCTTCATTAATCTTTATTTTCCATAATTCGCACCAAGATGTTACTCTGTTGGCTGCTGTCTGCAGGTTTTTACGCGCAACTTTTGGACATTTATTTGAACACAAGATCGCTGTGTCATCGGCGAAAGTTGCTACATCAACGTGCGATGTAGTAGGAATATCCGCTGTGTAGATAAGGTAGAGAAGCGGTCCAAGTACACTCCGCTGAGGAACTCCTGCTCGAACCGAATATATTATACTTGATCCGTCATCACCATATTTAATGTAGAAATATCTTTCGTTTAAATACGACCGGAATAATTCAACTAGTTGATAGGGAAAATGACGTCGAAGTTTTTGCAATAGACCATCGTGCCAAACTCGATCGAATGCTTGGCTTACATCTAAAAATACGGCATCGCAAACGATTTTTCCATCCAGGGATTTTTCAATTTGATGAACAATCCGATTCATCTGGTCTATTGTACTATGTTTTGCTCGGAAGCCAAACTGATGTTCAGGTATCATCTCTTCGCATTCAACTATTGGCATTATTCTTTTTAACAGTAATTTTTCATATAATTTTACCGGCAAAATTGAAATTGGTCGATACGATGATGGTTCCCCGTTGGAGGTTTTTGAACTACAACAATTTGCGACAATTTTAGTTGTATTGGAAAATATGTTAATCGCAGCATTGCATTAAATATGTACGCTAGTAACACCAGTCCTTTTTTTGGCAATTCCTTTAAAACTTTTGCTGTTATTAAATCATAAGCTGGTGCTTTGTTAGGGTTCATTGTCCGCATTATACTGTTAATTTCACCCGGTGAGGTCAATTTCATAGGTTTTGAGACATCTTGACAACAGGAATCAGAAATTAACGATGTATCAACAGGATGTGACTTAAATATATTGGAAAAATATTCGCCGAACAGTTCCGCTTTTTCAATATCAGCACGAGCCCAGCTACGATCCGGTTTCCTTATAGGGCAAACAGAGATGGTTTTGGTCCTTTAAGGTTCCGAGCAGCTTTCCACAAAGAGAAATTATGTTGCGCTAGAGGTGATAAATTGATCAGTTGCTGAATGAGTGTGATTTATTCTTTAAATCCTGCAACAAACGTTTAACGAGTTTCGTCTGTTTGTTCAATGCAGTTTTATGCGCAGGGTTTCTGAATATTTGCCACTGCTTCCTCAATTTTCTTCGTAGATTTACCTCTGCTTTGATGTGTTGGGCATGATAAAGCACCGGTTGACATTTGTTAATTATTGTTGTAGCCTTCCAAGCCGACTGTTGAGTGACCTTAACGAAGTAATCCACTGCATTATCGATATCATCGGTAGTCTTAAGTGATATTCTTAAACTGATACCATTTCCGAGATATTTTCTAAATAATTCCCAGTTTCATCTATTGTATAATTTTGGTTTGGACACTTTTTTTACTATCTGGTCACTAATAGACAGTATAACTGACGAGTGATCTGATGGTAACTCATTATCTGCTCTAACATCAGTGAATATTGTTGGAATACCTTTAATAATAAAAAAGTCCAGTAAATCTGGAACTTTATTCGGATCTGTAGGCCAATAAGTTGGCACTCCAGGAGAACAAACATCACTATGCGTTTCGTCGATGGCTGATTTGAGTTACCTCTTGGAACGGAAAGTCTTGAACCAAATGTTTTTTGCGTTATAATCACCGCCGATGATATACCTATCGCCCAGAGTTTTTAGAAAATGTATAAACATTTCTTTCCTTATATTATGGCGAGGTGGGCAGTAGACTGCTGAGACGGTAGTCTTTTTGTTTGACTTCAGTTCAATTACAACGCTGGTTGCCTGTAAGTGATGTGATTCATATTTCCCTAGTACATAATGTTTTATGTTACTCTTTATTATCACACCAGTGCCCCCATGCGCTGTGCCATCAGGATGATTTGTAAAGTATGAGTTGTAACCAGAGAAAGTAGTATATCTTGTATTTGCTAAATGAGTTTCAGAAATTATAAGTATGCCAATATTTTCCTGAATTAAATATAATTGCATCTCAGCGATATGGTTTAGAATGTCATTGGCATTCCAGGTTACAATTTTAAAATTTTTCATTTTTTATTTATTAAAGCAGTCATAATTGTTTGTATAACGCTTTTTAGCAGCTGGTTTTGCTGTTCCATCATGTTTGAGAAAAGTATTTTTATTTCATTTAGAAATGTATTCAACATGGCTGATATATCATTGTTAGGAGGCATGTTTTCGGAGTTAATATTAGGAGTCGTATTTCTTTGTTGTTCTAGACCCTGGTGTACAATTTGTGCGTAAGTAACTATGTTTGATCGTTGTTGATTTATAGTTTCATGCCTGACTGTTTTGGGGCACTCTATTTGGAATATTTAGCGAGTTTATATTGTCTTTTTTTTTATTTATGGGTCTCTCATTTTGTTTTATCAATAAAAGTTTTTGATAAATATCGCATCCTATATAATTGGATGGATGACTACCATGACAATTTGCGCATTTAGGACCTTGATCTTGCTTTTTATTACAGTTTTCTGAGGAGTGATTTTCACCACACCTGACACAGATATATTCTCTGTTGCAATAAGCCTTGGTGTGTCCATATCTCTGGCATCTAAAACACTGAGGTATAGTATTCTTCTTACGTGGAGTTTCAATTTTAATTTTCATATTAAGCAGTGATTGTAATTTGTAAAAAGCTTTTTAATACACTACCAGAAACGCTAAAAAATAAGCTTAAAAATTACAAATATAAGCGAAAAATTTTAATACATTATATCACTACTAAATCTAATGAAAATAGTATACGTTAATGAAATTCTCATATTACAATGTCGATTTGAGAACAAGTACAATTTTAGTTTAAAAATAGGTCTTTATTCGTATACACATAACCTCTTACCTCAAGAATATCTAATATTATATACAGCGTATGTCAACAGCTTAATATTAACAAATTAATTGTTACAGAATCTCACATAGTTAAAAAACCTTAATGATAGAAACAAAATAAATACACGTCTGTTCATACCATCACGATGTACAAAAATATAAATCAAATTTATTACTAATGTATAACACAACCCGATACACTTCTATTAATATAGTTTAGTAGTTTCTTAATTAATAAATGTTCAAAATAACTATTAATCCACTAATACGGCATTACACCCCTGGAACAATTGCAAAGTTATTATCTGCCGTAGTAAATACCACTCGTAATTCGCAATGTAAAAATACATTAAAGCGTTTAGGCACTATAAAAAATTAGAATCTAGATTTCGCCTTATTTACATTACAAATTTTGCTACAGAAAAACTATCATATACCAGTAGGGTTCAGGGCAACTGTTTTTCCAAGTATTTATGTGCGATAAAATCGACTTATTCGAAATATATCACTTCATTTACTTCGCAATTAAACGGTATCTAAATTTAATTTAATTTAACTTAAACCTATACATTAATTAGTTTCATTTGTAGTTCATTTCGATTAGGATATTTTTACTACTAGCGTTATCTTATGACTATAATGAATATTTTATAACACACTATTACTATAATTACTATTATAATACTACTGCTATAATCTTTTTATTATTCTATTATTAATGTAACCAATAGATTCATTTCACTATTGTATATGGTATTGCCACTTTTATGATTAATATAATACCTATATTATTATTACTTTCTTACACACCAGTTATGCTTATTGTTTTTATTTAATGTTATATACCTACATAGATTTTCTCGTTCACATATTACTTTTGAGGATGCCATCAATTTCAAGGGAACGGGGAGTGTGTGTGTTTCAGTGTAAATGTAGTTTTTAATTTTAAAATCTTAAGTATTACTTAGTTTGAAATTAACGTTTAAGTATATATATATGTAAACATGGGCTAGTAGAAACGTGTAAACATCGCCTGTTCAAATTTTCTTGTTTATCTCATTTGGTTAACTGTTGTGTTGATTCGTACACTAAACACTAGCCTTTGTAAGCTTCGCAGTTGTTTATTTTTAATGATTGTTGATTTTACTTTTAGTGAAGAATAATTGTTGTAACCGTACGTTATTACTATGTAAACCTGGACTACAAAATTGTCGTTTCCCTGTCTCAATAATAATTGCACATATTTATAGTCCAGGTATAATGACCAATAGTTCCGCTGCTCGCGCTAACTAAGCGCATTTGCGGTTTATGTAAATTAATTTAATGAAAAAATGAAAATGAAATATATTTATTATTTATTTATTATTATTTATTTATTATTAAATATCTGTATTATTTTCCTGTGGTTGTAGGTCAACGAAGAACAACGGCAAGGGTGTTTTACTCACTCTAACTGTATGTTCATATTCCGAGTGGGCTGCTTTGATGTCCTCTATCTCTATAGAATGACGTAGGTGTCTTATTACTACCCGAAAACTTCTTTCTGATTTTGTTTGATAGGTATGATGTTCAATTTTTTCGTGGCGTAAATACTTAGCTAGAGAACGATAATTTTCTATATTGTTTGTTTTAACTGAAAATTGAAACAATTTATGAAAATTAACTGATAACGCTAAAACCAGTTCATTATATATGAGAAAAAATTGGTGATGTTTTCTCTGAAAAAATTGGTCCGAGGTAAAACGCAAATTGTGCATCGTGTATTTTTTATGTTTAATTAATTAATTTATTTATTTATTTTTTCCTGGCCTAGCGTAAAACCATTTGGCCATCAACTATTACCTACCCTTTTATTAAATTTCAACTTTTCCACTCCACCATTTACTTTCCCATTATTATTATTATTATTATTATTATTATTATTATTATTATTATTATTTTTTTTTTTTATTTTTTTTTTTCCCAGTCCGATAAAACCGGTGGGGCAAATTTATTTATTTTCTTGTGTACAATGGTGTTATTGTGTACTTACTATATATCAATACATATTAAAATTACCAATGAAAGTTTTTGTATGTAAGATGAGATGTGTACTTATTAATTAAGATGTTATTATTTACTTACTATATAGTAATGCATATTATAAGTTACAGATGAAAGTTTTGTGTGTAAAATTATGTATGTACTTATTAGCTAACACAAGATTTAGAAACAAAAATAAAAAAGATGCTACAATGGTGATGATGAATCTTAGTCACCATTGCGATGATGAGTTATTAAAATAAAATGAATTTATAAGATTAATAATGCTGAAAGAGGTCTGAACATCTTATCCATGGCTAATGATCGGCTGGATGAATCTCTGTTTCATTGCTACATGAATAAATGTTAGCAAGTTATCAGACTGTAGGCTAATTATAAGTGGGGTAGTGGAATTGATATTATATTCTTCCCTTAGGTTTGAAAGCGCCGTACAATGATAAATTATGTGGTATGTGTTGTCTACAACTTCATTACCACAGTATTTACAATTAGGGGAGTCAGTTAGATTAAACCTGTGTAGGTATTCACCTAGTGCACCATGTCCAGAAAGAACCTGAACGTTGTAGAAGGTGATGTATAGGTTTTTGATTTGTAACCTATTTGAAATGTTGGGAAAGAAGGTATATGTTTTTCTACCAGTTAGTTCCTGGTCCCATCTATCTTGCCAGATGTTTATAAGTTTATCCCTAATATATTTTTTAAGAATGTTCATTTGTGGGACTGTAGGTAGATCGCTGTTAACATTATTATTTTTAAGGAAGGCAAGAGATTTGACCTGCTCTAAATTTTTAGTTATTCGGTACTCACATGTAATAGCTTTACCAATTAGAAACAAGTCAAGTGGCATGACATTAGATATTACATAAGCAGCAGATGTTGGAACTGTTCTATAGAGTGAAGAGATGTTTAATATATATTTCCTTTGATGTTTTTTAACTAGATTTATTGTCTTTTTATTAAGATAAGTACCTGCTCCATATCCGTAGATCGATTGGATAAGGCCTTTGTACAAAATTAACCTCTGCTTATGTTTAAGTCCACCACAGTTGGTAAACAAGTTTCTTAATTTATCGTAAATTTTGCAACACTTAATTCCTATTTCTTCTACATGATTATTAAATTTTAGTTTATTATCGATGGTCACACCTAGGTATTTAATTTTGTCATCTAGGGGAATTGATTCCCCTGCAATGATATTAAGGTTTTTAATTTTTCCATGAATGCCTTGATTCCCTAAAAGCATGGACCTACACTTCTCTACTGAGAAAGTTAAGCCCATATCTGAGATACATTGCTCTAGTTTTTGGCAAACCACTTCAATCTTTCTCAGGTTAGTTCTGGGATTGACATTAAACAAGATGCACAGGTCATCTGCAAAAGAAATCAGCGTTGAGTCTATGTTTATTATTCTGCAGGCAGCTTCAACTTCTGTATGAACTTTTGAATATAAAATATTCCACAGGGTCGGTCCAAGAACCGAGCCCTGAGGGACTCCGCAAGTTATTCTTTTTCTGGATGCGGAATTATTGATTTTTATACAAGCGTGTCTATTTCGGAAGTACTGAATAATAATATTTATAAGGGAAGGGTTCACTTCATTATCATGTAAAATGTTTATGATTGAGGACCATCTGAAATTGTCGAACGCTCCTTTGATATCGAAGGAGACCACAAAAGCAGAAGACCCAGCTTTTACTGTATCTTTGATTCGTTCTACGAGTTTATAAATAGCACCTTCTGCAGAGTGTGCTTCTCGGAAGCCATATTGATTCTCATGTAATACGTTCTTTTCTTCAATTTCTTTAACCAGAAGTTTATTAATTATTTTTTCATAAACCTTCCCGCAGGAGTTTAATAGTGAGATGGGTCGATAAGCGGTTACCTCAGAAGTATTCCTATTCGCTTTTGGTATTATGATTACATCTGAGATTTTCCAAACAGATGGGAAGAACTCCATCTCTAGAAGTTTATTAAATAAAGTGTAGAAAAGCTCAGTATGATTAATATTAATTAATTTGATAGTTTTATTACTAATTCTATCACTACCAGCAGCTTTCCTATTGTTTAATTTTTTTATAATTTGATTGATTGTGTATTGATCAATTTTTAGCAAACTCCTACAACCAGCCTTATTAGGTACTAGATGAGAATCATTTTTTTCTGGAAAAAATTTTTCCATAAAGAGATCACATTTTTCTTGATCGGTTATATAATTTTTATTGTTGTAGTTGATTATGGGAATGTTGAGTTTTTTATTCTTCTCAATAATAAATTTATATGGCTTACCCCAAGCTCCGGATTCACTTACAAAGTGTTTCCAAGAAGCTACTTTTGTTTTTAATATTGTTCTTTTATATTTTTGATTAAGGATCTTAAGTATTACATTCATTACAGTTAGTTTAAAAGGATCTTTTGTTTTATTTTTTATTTTTCTAATTCTATTTATTTCATTTTTCATTTGCTGTAATTCTTCTGTCCACCAATCATTTTGAGGAATCTTTGCCGGATACATACAAAGGTTAATTGTTTTAATGAGATATAAGTTTAGTTTAGAGGTAATATCATCAAGCTCATTATTATCTCTGCATATTTTAATTTTGTTCAAAAATGTGTTTATTTCATTAATATCAATATTTTCAGATAGTTTGGAATAATTAATTTTATAATATTTATTGTCAATAGTTTTTGGACTCGATTCAAGTATAGTTATTTTAAACATTTTGTGGGCACACAGCTCAACATCAGTTGTTTCTAATTTGAAAATTGTATGTTTGTTTTTGGACACTAGCACATAATCAATAATGCTCGATCCATTATGGTTTTGAAAAGTGTGTGTATTGTTATTAACAATTATTAGATTATTACAATAAATTAAATCATACAGTAATTGCGAATTTCTACTTGGTTTGACCCTACTTTCTAATGTGGGTAACCTAATATTAAGGTCCCCAATAACTATTGGATCAAGGTGGGGGTTTAATTTGATTAGATGATCGATTGTTGTAATATGAGGTTCCCTTTCCCTGTTAGGGGATAGGTAACACCCGATTAGTAAGAATTTCCCAAAAGAAATGGCAATAATGTTTTCGAGAGTGGATATTAAGTTATGTAATAAGCTGTTTTTAATAACAATAGCAATCCTGTTATTTAAATACAAGCTGTATTGTAACCTTAAAACTGAGATTGTATTATTGCTTAAATAGGGTTCTGCTATGATTGCAATGTCATAATTTTGCTGGTAAAAATCTCTTAGAAATAAAAGTTGGGCAGCAGCACAATTATCTACATTTAGATATTGGACATGCACCACCATAGTCTGTTTGTGATAGGGAGTATTCATAATTTCTTACATATATTGGACAAGAGCGATCATTGACAGAATGTTCAAACCTCTTGGAAGTAGTATCCAGAATTACTTCCTTTCTTAAATCTAAATTATTGTTCTTGTTAGAACTTCTTATATGGTTATATACACAGTTACTACAAGAGCCTTTTTCCAATACTTTTGTTGCAAAGTTTATATAGTTCATATCAGTTTTACAATATTTAGTTACATGACCAAATTTGTGACATTTAGTACATTTTTTTGTTGAAGTTGCGTCATTAAATGGAAAACTTTCCCATTTAATGTGTAGTTTTTTATCTTGAGGTAGTAATCCATACTGGGACGGGTGAAGCCGTACATAAATTCTGTTATTTTTCACATTTGATGTCTTTGTAATTTTAATTGGTTCTTTATTTGTTTTTAAAACAAAGTACTCCATTATTATTATTATTATTATTATTATTATTATTATTATTATTATTATTATTATTATTATTATTATTTTTTCAATTTTCCCCATTTCGGATATTCCCGATGGGGCAATTTTATTTTAATAATATATATACGCATAAAATAAATACAATGTTATTACGAACGCTAATAGTTATAAACATGTGTTACATCAGTGATAATAATACATAGTCACTGAATGTAACAAAATAATATTTACATACAATGTTACTGAGATTTATAATTCACTTATTATGATATATTTTAACTAGGAGAGGATTGATCAGGTATTTGCGGGTTTAGTGTCAGTTTCTTTTTCATAGTAACATGGAAATATTCTAGGAGGTGTTTTGCATTTTGAGTATTCAGTAGAAGTGGGGTGTTTTCACTAATTTTGTATTGTTGTCATAGCTCTTTAAAGGCTCCACATTTAAAAATAGTATGATATATATCATCAGTTTCATTTCGTTCACAATACTGACAATGTGGCATAGATTTAATCTTGAATCGATTTAGGTATTCTCCGAAGTTTCCATGTCCAGAGAGTACCTGTGCATTGAAGAAAGTTATTGCAAGGTTTGACAATTTAAGTTTTTGCCGAATGTTAGGGAAAAAAATAAAGGTTTTTCTGCCTGTAATCTCCCTCTCCCATCGCAACTGCCACATGTCAATTAAAATATTTTTAAGACAGGTTTGCAGTTTGATAACTGGTGGCTTGGTGCCAAGATCTGTGATTAGGGTATTGTGTTGCATAAATTTTAGTGATTTGACATTGTTTAAGTTAAGTGTGATTCTATATTCACTTAGGATAGCCCTTCCGATGAGAAATAAGTCAAGAGGCAGGATGTTAGCTATGATACATGCTGCTGATGTAGGGGCTGTTTTATACAGGGATGATATATTTAGTAAGTATTTCCTTTGGTACTTGGTGACTTTATTAAGTATTCTATGGTTGATATAAATTGCTGCTCCATATCCGAGTACTTAAAATTGGTTTTAATTATTATTTTACTAATTAGAGGGAATACATTTTTATCGAAAATATAGAGACACTTTATTATCAATACGAACCTTGCTATTTCCATCCGTCTCAATGCTTTGTTCGCGGAGTTTTTTTTTTTTTTTGGCCCGAACAGAACAGTTCATTTGGTCAGCAAACTGCGACACGACTAGATATTAAAAAATACTAATAATAGAAAATTCAGGAAGAGAAATTTCATTCTACATTATGGCCGCAACTGCTGGCAGTGCCCACAATGCTCAATGAAACAAAACAAACACAAACAAGATTTTTTCATTCTGGAAAAAGGAGCAAAAGAAAAAATAGATAAATAGATAAATATTTCTATCTCACATTATGACCATAAAAAAATTAATCTGGGCTGGACAAAATTCCGAGTATATGAACATGTCAGCGTCAAACAGTGTTTTCAGTGCTGGAAAGTCGGTCACAAGGCATCTGAATGCAGTGTTAGCGAAGAAGAAATTAATCTTATTAAAAGCAGCATCAACAATGGGTTATGCACAAATTGCACACACAACAACATTAAGGTCAGTAATTTTACAAATTCATCAAACACACATGTTAACGTAAATAACAGAGACCATCACCACCATCCCGGCAGCTACAAATGCCCGTACACAGACACAATTAAAAACAATATTAAAAAACACACAAACTATAACTATGAACAAACAGCTTAAACTCTTGCAAAATAATGTAAATCACTGTACTACCGCTCAGCACACACTATTTAATTTTGCCGTAAATCAACAATACGACGTTATTTTAATTTGCGAACCATACATCAAAAACAACAAACTAACTGGTTTCTCCTCTACATTTAATATAGTTAAAAATGACTTCGTTGCTGTCTGCGTCTCGTCTAACATAAACTACTATGAAATTCTGAATGAACAAAACATCATTGCTATCCTCCTATCAGACCTATTATTTAATCAACGTCTACTTTTCTCCTAACAAACCTTTACAGCCGTACTTGAATTCGCTAAATCAACTTCTACAAAAAACTCCACACAAAGACATCATAATTACCGGAGACACCAATGTAAGATCCGTTCTCTGGGATATCAAAAATTCTGGTCACAAAACCAAACTCTTCCAAAATTTTCTAAATTATTACGAACTCTCTGTTCTAAACGAAAAAAACAAATTCACCTTCAGCAATGCAAATGGACGAAGCGTGGTCGACTTAATAATCGCCTCACGCCGAGCTTCATCTCACATTAAAGACCTAAATATCCTAACTGGTAACTCATTATCAGATCACGAATATATTTCTTTTAGTTATTCTCCCTTCAGCACCCATCCCAAAAAAATAATCAAACACGTTGACTATGACAACATACTTCACCAAATTGGAACTGATTACGACTACCTCTTAGACAGTTGTAATAAGTTACATGACCAAATTTCTTGCGATGAATGGGTAGCTAATTTCTCAGCTTATATCAGGGACCTAACAGCATCAAACAGCGTTTATAAAAAAATTAAAAAAACCAACTACTGGTGGAATAATGAGATTCAACTTTGTAGTGCACTGACCAAACAATATCGGCGCCTATATCAAAGAACTAAGGATCCTATTCTAAGGGAAAACCGCAAACTAACCTACAACCAACATAGAAAATCCTTAAAAGCCAAAATTAATCTTGCAAAGCTTAACTCTTGGAAGACTTTTTGTTCTGAAAATGTCAAACCATGGGGCTTAAGCTACAAAATAACGTTTCTGAATTCAAACAAACCAAACAATATTCCAGTCTTCACAAAAAATAACGGCGATAAAATCACCAATGTGACAGAGAATCTAAACTTCTCCCTATCTTCTCTTTTTCCGTTAGACAGCACTGACAAAGACAGCAACAAACAGAAAATACTAAGAGAAAACTTTAAACTTCCCATACAGGAAAACGTTGCTCACTTACAGCGGACTCCTCTTGACACTTCCGCACTAAGTAGTATTATAAAAAATTTAAAAAACAACAAAGCTGCTGGACCTGACAATATTACAAATAAGACACTAAAATTAATCCAAAAGGTCTATCCCAAGCTCCTTCCACAACTATACCAAAAAATCTTCTCCTTAAACTATTTCCCCAAACCCTGGCGCGAAGCAAATGTAATCCTCCTTCATAAATCAAATAAAGACGCAAATCTCATAAGCTCCTATCGCCCAATATGTCTTTTAAATTCTGTAAGCAAAATTTACGAAAAACTACTAAAAAACAAGATAAACTGCCATCTAAACTCAACAAACTTTTTAGATAAAAGACAATTTGGATTCAGACAAGGTCTGTCCACAAAACATGCTGTGAATTACGCGATCAGCAAGATTAGCAGCAACCTTAAGAAAAAATCGAATGTTCTTGTGATAGGAGTGGACATCAAAGGAGCCTTTGACTATTGCTGGCACCCTGCCCTGTTTGACATTCTAAAATCTATTTTGATCAAAGATATACCATTGTTAAGTACAATATATTATTACCTTAATAACAGACGTGTAACTCTCCAAATAGGTAATCACAGTGCAAACATCGAAACTAACAAAGGATGCCCACAGGGTAGCGTTTTAGGTCCACTATTCTGGAATATATTATTCAATCAAGCGCTTCAATTACCATACGACAAGAACGTTGACCTATGCGCATATGCAGATGACCTACTATTCATAATAACGGACGACACAAAAATCAATCTCGAAAGAACAGCTAACAAAACGCTTGAGTTACTCGGAGCCTGGCTAAATGAAGTAAAGCTTAATCTCTCAGTTGAAAAATGTTTTGTGTCTCTTTTCACAAACTCCCTGAAACTAAAAAGAAAAAATATCAAAGTACTTTACAGGGGGATCACCTTAAACGTAGTCGAACATTTTAAATATCTCGGAGTCATACTAGACAATAACTCTCCTTTAAACAACACATAGAATACACTACATCTAAGCTGGACGCTAAATACTATCAATTACTAAAAGTGTGCAGAAACACATGGGGATTTGATTACAGATACAGACTTGTATTGTACAAGTCACTTGTTGAGAACACAGTGTGTTACTGTAGCTCTGTGTTTTTCCAACACCTAAAAGAGAAAACCCTAAAGCAAAAAATCTACTCAATGCAACGTAAATACTTAATAAACGCCTGTATAGCTTACCGGACAATTTCTCACAGCGCCGCTGTTGCCCTTACGGGAGTCCTTCCCTTAGACCTAGAAATCAACTACAGATCAATCATTTTTACCATAAAAAACCACAAAAATTTTGAATATATTAATGATCATGTCTACCAAATAATGAACTTTTTACCTCCCATAAATCCCCTTCAGAACAGTTCCTACATACTAATCCAGCACGACCTACATATAAAAATATCACTAAAACAGCTCAAAAGATACATCAAAAACTATTTCATTTCTACATGGCAAAGCTCCTGGGAAAGAGACACGGTAGGTCGGCATACCCACGGGCTAATCCCAAACATTAGAACAGGCTTACAGTTATCACCTGACTTTTATACTACCCAACTCCTCACTGACCACGGACATTTCGGAGCCTATTTAAAAAAATACAAAATCACCGAAGACGACAAATGTGACTGTGGGGATACTGAAAACGCCAATCATGTAATCTTTCACTGCACTAAGTATGACGACATCAGAAACTTCAACCTAGAAAACTTCAACTTGAGTAATTCAACTTTGGCAACTAAATTTCAAAAATTCGCGTTCTCGGTTTTAAAACCAAAATTTACTAGCAAAAATAACAACCTACAGTGATTTACATTACTCACTTAAATAAAAACACCACACTTAAAAACCACACACCAACACGTACGTAAATTTTATTATTAATATCCGGAAAAGACAATCGAGCCCAAATGGTAAATCAAACTGGAATCAATCACACTCGCGTCATTCGAAAAAAAAAAAAAAAAAAAAAAATGTACATATAACAAAACATTATTGTCTATTAAGTAAGTACACAGTGCATAACCCATCAGATTATGTAGCATTTAGTTTATGAACCCCGATATGTATAAAAATTAAATTCCTAAAGCTCATTGCTTAAGATTTATTGTAAGAAGGTCCCGGGTCAAGATTAAGCCTAACGGCGGTGCTTGGCTTGGCGCCTTTGTACACAACTTGTATTGTAAAAAGCGCTATCGAAATACAGTTATTAATCAAAAAAAAATTATTATTATTATTATTATTATTATTATTATTATTATTATTATTATTACTACTCATTATACGATTATTTAGGTAACCGTTGTGGCACTATAAAAACACAAAAAGAAATTTCGGAACTTGCTTTATATTAGAGACCTTTCCAACAACCATGGCCATTGTGGATCACACGGATGCCGAAATAAGATAAATAGAACTGTAAACTAGCCATATCGTGATCAAAGTGCGAACCAACTGAACAGCAAAACATTAGGAAATAAGCAAGGAAAAATGTAGCAGTACAGTGTTATTTCGTGGCTAACATTTAATAATACTTAGATTTACATTATCTATTTATTTCCTTTCCTTTCCTCTCCACAATTTCCCCCTTCTTTAAATGTATGTTATTATTATCACTACTAAAAATTATATTTATTTTATAGTGTGAAATTTCTTTGCATTATTAACTGCACCGGTACTATCCGTGAACTTTAAACAATGATCCCATTCCTTCTAATAAACGTAAATATTAGTATCAACGCACGATTAGCTGAAGCGAGTACGAGAAAAATACAGTAAGGAGGAAACAAACTGCATTTAAAACCTCCAAAAGGAAGACTGTCTCCGGCTAGCGTCTCACAATTAAACAACAGGTGAGATTAGTTTCCTCGCGATAAACTGTGCTAAAATGTTCATTACAGTTGGCATGTAGAGTAGTTTCAATCAAAAAATTTTGTCGCACCTTGTTATGCCCTGAACGAAGTCAACAGATGGTAGTTACAAACCTTCGCACTAAACTATCCGCAACATTAGAAATATTGTAATAAGTTACCTAACCTTCTCTAAATGATCCGTTGATGGGTTGTAGGGATATCTCGTTCTAGGCAGCGTCTCTTTAGCTGCCTGATGCACCAAGTGACCAGCCAGGGATCCAACAAAACTTTACTGTACGCTCCATTGTCCGGAATGTTAGCGAGTTTTAATTTGATTTCGAATATCAGCGGGTGGCTCTGATGCTTAAAGTGACTGTTGCTAAGGGCCGCCAAAAGACTGCTTAAACACTGTTTGAGCATATTTCCGATTTTTCTCTACCGTCTGCAGCATTTAGAATAAAATCACAGGCCTCTTGTCAATGGCGAGCAACTCAGCAGTAAACATGGGAGCCTCCAGGCGGAAGCTTAAACTTAAATATAGAAGTTTTCTCCCATTTTTTTATGAAAGACGCACCCGTCACCTTCCTAGACCCTGAGAGCTTGGCGTCGTCTGTAAATATTCTTAGGAAAGAAGGGTATTCGGATTCCATTAATTGCATAAAGCAAGAATTAAACACAGATGGTGGGAGGAAAGCATTCTCCTTCTTTAAGCTGTTTAAGAGATCCAAATTTTTAGGTTTATTTTAAGTGAATTGATATTATACGGGGGGAAATAAAATATGCACCTATTGTTAATTAAAAGCGGTGTTTTACGCTGTACGAATCTCCGTTCGTTTGAAATTTTAATGAAGTTTTTTAATCTTAATGGTTGGTGGAAGCTGCAATATTTAATTAAAAATCGATCTACCAGAAGAGATCTTCTTACCTGTCGGGGAGGTGAAGACTTATAGTAGAGGCTGATCTAAAATTCCCTGTTATAAGCCTCAATCCCGGATTCTGCAGAATTACCCAGAAGCGACTTTGAAGCCGATCCCTAAAAAAAATCGCACCGTAATGGAGCCTAGATCTAACACAATAGCTTTATAAAAAAGGCCTAAGGTCACTGTGTCGCCTCCCTAGGAAGTATTGCTAATCATCTTCAATGGATTAAAAATTCTGGGTAACTGTTGGAGCACGGTCTGTATATGGAATGCCCATCTGGAGTGCCTAGCTACATGGCCAGATAGCTCATCGAATATGGGATAAATTCAAATAATGGTTTTATGAAAGAAAAAGGGAAAAAAAGCAATTAGGGATCACCAGAAGAAAAAAAAAAATATATAATTCGGTTTCGCTAAAAATTCGACTTCGCTGAAAATTCGGTTTCGGTCGGAAAATCATTCGGTTGCGCCACTATTTTATTATATAAAAAAAAAAAAAAAACAAAAAAAAAACAAAAAAAACAAAAAAACCACGCATTACAATTTTACGTAAAAAAAGTTTAATTTCAAGTTTAATTGCGAATCTTTCTGCTTTCCTAACAGCAATCATTCGTTTCATTTGTCCGTCCTAATTTTCATTTTGCAGCCATGCCTTTACTTCGCCGTTCTGTGCTATTAAGCAGCCGCGCTATTTTAATCACATTCTATTTCCCGACATTTTCACATTTTATTTCCTTTCTTCCCACGCCGTACTCTTTCCGTTCAAATGGTGCAGTACACGTCATCTTTGTTCATCTCTTTCTTTTCCGTATTCTACTCTAAATTTCCATTTGCGAAACGTAGACTTTCCATTTTGTATTGCGACATTTTCATCTCGCTTTTATTTCTGTTATTGATTGTTTTGGAACGAGATCCGATAAACCGATATTTCGCGAATTGTTCCTCGGTTGTTAAACGGACGAAAAAAGAGAAAAGAAACTTGGAATAATCTGATGTGTAAGAAACTGCGCGACAATAAACAGACGTTTTTCTAGGGATATTAGATCATTGGGTCCAATTGAACACGTAAGCAGTAGGAGTTAAGCTGCGAATTAAAACCTGAAGATCTTCAAGTTTGCCCTCGACTATACGTGTGACGTATGTAACTGAAAATAGCTCTATATATTTCTGGAAGCGCTCGTAAAGGCTATCTTTTTAATTAAATACAGCCCGTACCTGTTTGTTAATATTTATAAAATAATATAAATAAACTAGCCTTATTAACAAACAAAAATAAGCATTAAATTATTTACTTTAATAAATTCAATTTCAATTCAATTTCAATTCAATTTATTTGAGAAAACATTTACAATTAACATCGGATTATAAATATAAATACGATAGCACCACATATGCGCACAATTACGCGAGCTGTGGGGATTATTATTATTCAATACCATCTTTAACAAAAATAAACATTTTAAAAATAATAATAATAATAATAAGAGAAATAACAAAAATTAATGAATCAACGAAAAAATGAAAGAAATGGAAAATATCTTCCCACTGGTTTCTTACCCACAGACTAACTGTTCTAAAAACCCATAACACAGTACATACAAACTAAAATAAATGTACTTTATTTTAGAAATACATTTTTTTTTTCATTTTTATTTTTGGGGAAGGATAGAGTTGATCAGCTAACAATACAGAGTATAAAACTGATTTTAGATAAAATTGATTTTAGTTTCGTCCGAGTGTACTCTGTATTGTTAGCTGATCAACTCTATCCTTCCCCAAAAATAAAAATGAAAAAAAAAATGTATTTCTAAAATAAAGTACATTTATTTTAATTTTTATTATATATGTATCTTTTTAATTAATACGGGGTAGGTAACATCAGCCTTTAGTCTATTAAACCGTCGTTTTGCAGAGCTGCAATTAGAGTATAATACGGAAAGTTTCCTAAAATCACTCGAAAAAAATTTAATTTGCTAAAATATTAAACTTTTTATTATTATGAAACAGCGACATTAGAGATAAGGAGACATCGATTAGTTCGAAAAATCGAACGTAATGAAGAATTAATACCGGCTGGTCACATTCCTCAGCTGTGCAACGCGCATTTTGTCTTAATTGAAAGCAATTGAATCCAACGGTATTCGACCAGCCTATCTTTAGAGAACTCCATATAATGTAGAAAGTCTGTCCAACTGCAGTGGCACCCCCATACGGAATTTGTCGGTCTGCCCGCTCCAACTATTCGCGTCCGTCCCGAGATGCGTCTACGCTACTAACTTTTTTTTTTCTTTTTCTAGGCAATATTCGCTAGCAGAAAGCATTATTGGACGAGAAGATGGGAGGATATAAAGGGACCGTATTTTCCTTTCGAAATCGACAAGTAGAAAAAAAAAAGCGGAGTGGGGGGGGTAACGAATTTTAAGAGTTGAAAATAAAATAAATTCCGCTCAAACGTTCGAAAAAGAAAATTCTTTATCAGAGATGTTCCTAAATCTACCAACGCAGATAATTAACTGAAATTTGTCCGCAAAATATAACCTTTCTCCGATTACTTTCTAGCTCTTAAACTCCGGGCACATTTGTGAAAGAGGAATCATATAAAAACTGGTTCTCTGACAAGCCGCTTAGATTCGTAATTTACGTTAAAACCGGGCGATATTTTCAAAAACGCTTTCGACATCTGCGAAATCGAATCTCTTTACTGCCGTAACGCCTAGCCCGATTTAACATCTTCTTTCGCAAATCGCTGTGTAATCGCGCTCATTGATAGCGGGACCGCTTCCCGGTAAAATGCACATAATGAAACTCGGCCGTTTTGTCTACTCCGATCGTCGGAATGCAAACAGTTTAACGTTACGCATTTGTACAAACACGCCTGTGTGTATACGAAAATATACAGTTTATGTCGGTTTTGACGCGAACGCGCGCGAAAAGATTTTCTAGCACTCGTCGCAGATATTAGAAATCAGAGTGAACGCAGAAAGGGGTCGGGCAAATGAAAAACGCCGCTGAAAAATGTGGGTAGGTGGGTGGATGGGTAGGGTGGCGACGGGATGAAGAGAAAAAGGGAAAAAATTAATAATGGGAAAAGATTTTTTGGATGTGATGCGTGTATATTAAATGTTAGTTGTATTAGCATGTACTCTGCACTCGTACGCGCAATATATATTCCGGATAGGATGGGGGGAGGGGCAGTATTTTCGCAAAGAGGTACATTAATCAGCGCATAATGCAAATATTTACTCCGACTTAATACAAGTCGAACACAAACTAACCGACGGTGGCCGGATAAAGAAATATCCTTGGCGAACCCTGTAGGCCCCGAGTGAGAGAGAGAGAGAGACAGGTAATATCTTTCGCAGTTTTTATTCCGTCTGCCCTAAACGTACATTCGGCATTAAAATTCATTTCGCTGGCTCGCCTCCACCAACGGAAAGTTGCGAATTCGCATTTCCACTCTGCACGTTATTTTTCCGAACTCCCTATCCATTTTCACGGCGGAGATGGTACTCTTTTTTTTTTGCCGTCGCGCCATGAACTCCTTTGTCTACCGGGGGCTCTGGCTCTCTCTTTTCATCCGCAATCCGTATAATGCACATGCGCTTATAAATAAACGCACCTATATAATATACATACATATATATATATATATATATATATATATATATATATATATATGTTTCTCATTGTTGCCGTTCGGTTTTGCGCGAATATTTCCTGCGGGATATGCAGGAAAATTTGAAATCTCAATTTTAACGCCGTATTCTCGATGATTACACATTACTTTTCACGTTTTTCTTTTTTTTGTTTTTGTTTTCGTTTTTTGTTTATTCCCGTGAAAATCGGGCCATACTTTGACTTTTCCCTGTGTTTTCTGATGAATGCTATACCGATAAATAATTAGAAAAGAAAAAAAAAAAATAGTAACGCCTGGAACGGTTTATTGCGAAAAAAATCACCGCTACCAGCCTGTTTTGATTTTTTGACGACTACAATCGAAGCTAGTTTTAGTACTAATAGGCGATTTCAAGATCATACGCCGTTCCAGAAACCGACTTCATAGTGACCCGCATTGCCTTTGCACTAACCCCCGGAATGCTCGCCGGCTATCGAAATTCGTGACTGGGACCGCTGAACGTGCCTGGAACATTTTAAGCGCAATTAACTGGAAAGTGGCCAGATTTTTCCGTCGGCGAGGAAAGGACACGTTTTTCATTTGCCAGCCAATCTACTTTTGGCAGATTGCGTGGTTCCGTTCTGCGATAGCGGATGAAAAGGTCTCGCAACGCAAAATCCCACCGTCTACCGCGTGTCCTTTTGTAAGTCAAGTCGTCTACTTTTCGCTCATCGGCCGTTAGTTTTTCGTACTGCGACGCTTTCATCTCGAGAGAAATTTTCCCCGTGTACGATTAAATTCTCGTCTCCGATAATAAACAGTTACTTGTTTTGCCGGGTTTTTGTTTTTTCTTCTTTTTCTTTTTGTTCTCTTTACCTCTGTCGTGGTTTGTACGTGTTTCATCAGTCGTACAAAATTTAGATTCCGATGAAGTTGTTCCAGCCTCGAATAGATTCGTAGATAATCGAAAGGAATAACGCGATTGAACGGCGCTAGAAGATTTATACGACTGCGCGGAACGTTCTTTTGGAAATGAATTCCGCATTTTAACAAACGTGGATTCGTTACCTCCTTGATGCACGGGCTATGTTAACGTTTGAGAGACGGGGAACCAGTTGTTCCGGAAAAAGTTTTTAAAGTTTTCTCGGCAACGGCCGTAGCATACTTTTTGATGATCTCACAGCGCCGTTTATTTCATTAATCTTTATATCAATTATTAAGCGCGCTTCTGATGGAAAAACACAAAACCCGCTCATATCGATCATCCTTGACGAAAGGTAAATTTAAAGATCATCCAGTTTTGATCCTCCCCGCTTTTATATTCACCTGGCTGATATTTCAAACCAGCCTCATGTCCGGAAACGGGGCTTCCCCGAAAATAGAGAAATCATTGTGAATGCACGTAGTAATTACGAAACACGTTGGTTAAAAATAACATGTTTTTTCCATTTAATTTGATAATTAAAAGTCAGTTTTATTTATAAACTTGAAAAAAAGAAAAAAAGAAAAAAAGAAACGCTATCTCTAGAGGAGGACACCCAATAGGAACGAAGTAATTCCTTTCACCACTACTTTCTGGTAGATATACAAAAGTATAAAGTCATTGATATATATTATACGATAAAAAAAAAAAATAAAAAATTACACACAATATATGTATAAATTCCGTAGGAATATTAAAACGAAAAAACAATAAATAAATCAGTCACTCGTTGAAGTGTGTAGTACGTCGCACAAAAGAACCGCGCCAATTTTCAAATTCAATAAAATTTACGCGTGTGTTTAGAATTGTTGAGCTTAACACAGCCGACTCTGCGTACGATGCTTGCTGCGCGAATCTCGATACTCGCTCGCACGCACACACCCGCATATAATAATAGAAAGGGGCAGAGTGAAAAAGAGTGAAGGTCGTCTGCCGGACGGTGCATAACGCGATTTCGTCATCTCGCCTTTTCTGCCAGTTTACAAACCCCCATTAAAGAACTTCGTTGGGGAAAAAAAAAAAAGAGGGTGTTTAAATACAACACAAATCGTTGTTTTTTCACTATTTTTTGACCATTTCTTATACGTTCTATTCCTCGCGATAGAGTCGTACGTGGAAACAACAAAAAAGAAACACAGCGCATTAATACGATTTCGCTAATATACAAAAGTTTCGAGTGAACATTTTTGATAAAGTGTCGGTTCCCTTTCTTTCTTTCTTTTTTTTTGCTTGAGCAGATTTCCCGGGTGATTAATGAAAAACCTCGAAGGAATAACCGCGTTTTCTGGAAAATCACCGTGCATTAGTCGGAATTTTGCAAGACCGTAAAAAATTCGCGGAAGCGAGATTTTCCGGTTTCCCTATCGAAAAATATACATATAAAAAGACAAGAAGAAAAAAAAGGAGCATCCTTTAAAGTGTGCTTCCAGACAAAAACGAACTGATGTTAAATCACTGATCAATTAAAAACTTTTACTATATTACGAAATATAACGAGCAGTCCGGCCAGCGGGAAAAATAAGAAGATTATTTGAATAGTAATCGCCGGTGCGCATTTAAGAAGACAAAATGTTGAAATTTTGGCTTCGCGCCGACCGGATTGCTGCGAAGAATTTGATTCGCTGACATTAGAAATCTCGCTAATTTTCCAGTGTGTCGTCTGAATGGCGAGAGAGAGAGAGTGTAAATGTTTTTGCAAATAAACCCTCGAAGACCGGCAGAAATTGTTTCCGAAAAAAAGAACAGAACCATTGCATATCGATGCGAGTTGTTGTTTAAAAGTAACTGATTTCGCTTTAACTGAAAATTACGAAAAAAGTTCCCCGGAAAGTTCAAAAAACCATTAAAAATTGGAATTTCTATGAATAATTTTGTTACCGAACGTGTGTAGCACATATCGATGGAAAGTTTGGTGTGAAGCCTTCGACGTAATTGTCATATAGTGTAGCCTGAAAAACCTTCATTGTCGAATTTTCACCTACCCCCGTTCTTTACGCGTAAACGTTAATTAAAAATGTTCATTTTTAACAAAAAAAAAAAAAAAAAAGGGATAAAAATGTTCGTAGTTGTTGACGTTATTCGCATGTACAGCTTTCAGACGGAACCACGTCAAAACAATTCACATATCAAAGTCGTAGTAAAATTTTTCGAACAAAATTGTATATTCCGTTCATTATCAAGGTGCAACTGACAGTGCCGGTGACGAACGATGTAATCTTGTTGTTCGAAAAACACGTCAGGAGCGCTTAATACGAATTGTTTCGACGCGGTTTCTAACGAAAACTTAAATATACGCGCTCCGGTGAACATTTTTTATATCTTTACTAAAACCGCTATTTTAAGATTTCGATAGAAAATTAAAGTATTTTTTGCCTTTCTCTACAGATTCGTCTCTCTTGACCGCTTTTTTTTTTTTTTTTTTTTTTTAAGGCTTATATGCAAGACAATCGGGGCCATTATTATTATTGTTATTTTAGAGCAAGGTTAAATTAGAATTTTTGATGAATTTTTTTTTTTTTTTTTTTTTTTTTTTTTTTAGAATAAGTTGTGGGTATCACAGGGCAAATATGCCCATTGTGTGAGTGCCCAACACTCTTATTAACGTTTATTATAATAGGTATATAGTACAATAAATTAAAACCAACTTAAATTATTTCGAAACTAACAATAATAACAGACTCTTAGCATTATTTATATTAAAGTAATAGCATATATATGTATGCCAAAAAAAATAAAAAATACCGCGTAATACGCATCTGAATACCAATATATGCATTAATATTTATAATCGAAATAAAGCATGATCAGTGAGAGCCTAAAATCCAGGAAGGACACGATAAAGTGTCAAACACTAACAAAACCGTAAACAGAAAAGAACCATCACATAGTAATGAGATAAAGGACGAGACTTGGATCTTCAGTCTTTGCACCATTCCTTCAACCATTTTTGCACCTCTTTTTTCCACGCACCAATTTTTTTTTCCTCCAGTATATGATTAGGGATTGTACTTATTAATTTGATTAGCACTGAGTATAAATGAGTACGTACTATCCAATATAGCGGCCGATATTATTTGTAGCCGAGAGCGAACTTGTTTTAGGTCTACTACTCTAAGAAGATTAACCGATAAATTATTATATAATACCGTTTTTGTATCGGCTGCATTCGGTGCGAATAATTTGCAATTAATATTTCCGATAGTTGAACTTATCGCGTCGTTTTAAACCCGAAAAATTCGCTAAGTAAATCGTTATTTTCTTCGCAGCAGCGGAATAGTTGTGAAACGTATGATATGAATTTTCATTAGATCAGTTTGAAAGCGACGTACATGACTACGATCGTACTCGTACACGACGACGTCGTTCGGCTTACGATTTGTGAATCGTAATTTAGCACGGTTCTTCTAAGAGCATTACCGGAAACTAAATTACCTATTAGCAGATTTGTATTATATCGGTACCGAAATTAGACTAGAGGTCACCGTTGACGAGCGGAACTCTCGTAGTAGTCTGTGAATTTTTGCATCTCCGAACGATAACTGTAATCACTCGTCGAATTTCGTTCTCTGGCCGTTAATGAGACCATCAGTCACGTCGATATTACCGACTAAAAATTTACCCGTTCTATTGAATTTAATTTTTGTCTACTTTTTTATTCACCTGGCCGTGTTCATCTGAACGACCTAATCACGGCTCAAACGTGTCTACGTCGATCGTGTAGAAGAGCCGCAGTGCTCTTAAGTTTGATGCTCGTCGACTTAAGCTCTGGAAACAAATCTACTTTCGATCGTAGCCTTTTCCTCGTTCGAATTGTAGAAAAGACGTCCGCCCGATGCGTGTTATAGACGCGAATTGTAACGATTTCGGAATTTCAGTAGCATGGTTTCGGAGTCTGAAAGAAGAGAAGTTAAACCGTCGCAGAACGCGCCATATTTTATTCATTCGAGCGAGCGATCATGCCCATAAAGTGTATGTAGCGAATTCATCTGGCCAACTAACGAGGAGGAACACTCGTCTACAAAGATCTGTGTTATGTGACGATTTCGCCATTTAGATAGAACTTTGTTCCAAAAACGAAAATAAGAAACCGAAAAAAATGGGAAAAAATTGTGTGACGCCGGTGGTAGTGACAAATGTAGACCACGTTCATAAAAGCAAATATTCGAACGATAGTGTAGCTGGGGATATACTAAACTCAGATATCACACAGGCTTTCAACGGACAGGTACGCGAGTACCGATCAGTGGAACCACATGGCAGCAAAATTATTAACTCGTTTGTAGTTTTCAATTTTTTTTTTTTTTTTTTTTTTGTTATAATCAGAATATAGTCTCTTTCTAATATTCCTAATAATGACAAGGGGGCGTCACTAATTATCATCTGTTTCAAGTTTACAATAAATTACACGATAATTAACAACCTAAGCAGAACATCGAATAAACAATGATTAGTTAGTGGCCAAATGGTGTTTAAAGCCAAGCCAAACCAAAAAAAAAAAAAAAAAAAACGTAAAAAACGTAAAAAACGTATACGTTCCGCTTTGTACAAAGTTTATTTTTTCATGGAAAAAGATCAAAGGATGTTTTTGTTGTTTTTTTTTTCTTTTTAATTTATTTGCAAAAGCTTTCCAAGTTAAATTTGCGTTGCCTTTTATTATACGCGATAATTATTTGGTCGTGATAACCGATTTTTTATTATAATATCCGATGAAGGCTTTAATTTAATGATAATCGCCTCCACACCACGTCGCTAGAGCCCCGGCTATGTCCTCGTAATCGATTTTCACTGTACTTGTTTTCCTAGATTACCTTCGTGCAGATTGCGAGAAATTTCAAATTTTCAAATATATCCATATAAAAAACACCGGGTGAATGACGAAGCCCATTTTATGTGGAAGAAAAAAAAAATGTTACGATCTAACCGACATTTAACGGAATTCGGGCCCGGTAAAAGAACTATTCAATTTCGCGTTTCTATTAAAAAGTAACTTCGCAAAAACATATCTCTGCTTTAGAATCTGACGATGCACCAGCTTTTCCTAATAATAAAAAAAAAGTACTTTTTTAATGGGAACCGGAGCATTTCGCGAATAAAAATTTTTCCAGATATTATTTACGACATCTGGTAAAGCAATTTGTTTTCAATTCGATTCTTAAAGAAGTAATAAAGGTTTTTCGTTTATTTCAATCGCCCGAAATAGCTATAAACAGCGCTTAACTGAAAATATCAGTTTTTGGAATACAGAAAAAAAAAAAAAAAGAGAAAAAAACTTTTGACTGAGACAGGTCCGAGGGTAATTTTAGAAATGCATCCGCCGGACGAATATTCGGAACGGAGGGAAAGAGGTCTCTTCTGCATTTATCGGCCAAAATCGAATAACGAGAAGTCGATGTTGCAGCGAATAATCTGCTTCTGCAGTTACTAGACTGGCGCGCATTTCGAGCCCCAAGGTTAAGAATTAATTCAGCCGATCGCGAATTATAAAAGCTCGTGGCTTATACCTGTCACAGGGACGACGACGAGCTTTTCGGTAACTTTTGAGCGGGAAGATGTGGCCATTGTGGTCTATGCCTCGTTGACGGCACCGCGCGCGACCTTTCCGAATAGCTTTTCTTGCTTCGTCGTTTTTCTCCCTGAAATATATGCTAATATAATTGCTTTGTCCCCGCTGAGACCGTTCCGCATCTATCTCTATGCTCCTCCGGATGGTGCGAACCGCTTTTCCTGGTTTCTACGCAGCGCGATGCTACCTGCAGCGATAAGTCGTTCTATCGGTCGACGATAACTCGGTAATGAATTGATAAACTTTGCCCGGGAATATGAAACAATTTGGAAGCGACCGAACCGATACGACTCGCCTTCGGTTGGGAGGAATAAGAAAAGAGTAGTACGATAAATTCTCGGCACCGCTAGAACTTCGCTATGCTGGATACCGTTCCATAAGCAGGCCTTTAGAATATTTCCTTGAAGGAAATATTTCGCAGCTCCTTTCTCTGCTAGTTCTACTTTTTTCGCCATTTAACGAGTGCATTCATCGATTTTCTTATACCGTCGCGGCACGTAAAACGGGACGCGCTGTCTACCTTTGCTCTAGATCTAACCCCGTTATTTTTTCCTGTTCATCACAGTGACTCGCTGATTCCATTTATCTCTTATACTTTACACTTGACCGAAATCACTGTTTAAACTGCAACACGAATAATCACCGGAACAGATAAACGCTATAATAATTGCGCCGTCACCGATAACGAATTGTTGTCGTTATTATTCCTGCCGGGTAATTTTTAACAGTCTCTATTTCAGTCGATCGAGAAACTATCGAACGATTTTCGAACCGAACTTTTTGATGCCGCTGAAACAATTTTTAATAACCTGTTGTTGTTTTTCTTCTTTTTTTTTTTTTTTAAACTAGAACGTTTCACGTTTCTGTTCGTCTGCTTTCGGGAACAGCGATTATTCCCGCTCTGTGTATTCTTCTGCTTCACACGAATAGTTTAGTCCGACGAAAAATTGAATATATACATATATATATATATTCTTTTTATAGAGGGTTACGAACAACTCTTCTTTGGATTATGTTGAAGATCTTTCATGACATAGCGGGGGTGGGGTGGGGGGGCATCGATTCAAATGCGTCAAAATGACTTTTTTTTCTTATTCCGTGCTTTGCATTAAAAATTTATTATTACTATTTTTGTATAAAGTAAATTTTTTACAATTGAAATCGGTCAAACTTTAAAGCTTTTCCGAACCGGGAGTTGGTAAAGGGTACCCATTAATTTTCAATTTGCGCCGAAACTCGCCTTCTTTTTTGTCTTCTTTTTTTCGAAATAGAGTAAAAAACTGACGGGAGCGCTACGATTCGTTCGAACTATCGAAAATAAACTTCTCTGTACTACAGTACTCTTTTCTATATGAACAAAGATTGGCCGATTCTCATTAGCCGCACCAGGGGGATCTGTTTGCAATCTCCGAATTATTCTTAAACGAACACCTAAAACTGCTATGCCTGATGCCTAGGGCTTGTGCACGCTACGGAAAATAACACTTCGATAATACAAAATTCATTTCATATTAAATTCCGAACAGATGGCATAACAATTGACAAAAATCATCGACCTTAATTTGCACGTATCGTCTTTTCTTGTTTTTTTTTTTTTATTTCAATAAGTACACGGTTGGTTATTATTATTATCGTATCAATTACGCGCTTATCAAAGTTAAATATAGATTAAAATTACAAAATTACGAAATTACGAAATATCGTCGTCTATTTATAAATTAACACTTGTCAGCCATTCTACTGCGCCTTCCTCAAGAGAATAGTCAATCTATTACTGAAACTGTATACTTCACAGAAGTTAACAAAGTGCGGCATCGTTTGGGTTTCGCCGCAGCTACACAGTTCCGATTCCGAGAGCTTCCATTTGTTCATTAAATATTCTTTGTATGTGAGTGATCGATCTAAGACAACGCCGAGGTATTTTGGCGTTGTACTTAACACTTATTTTAGCTTTTGCCATCTGTGAGTTAAGATGGAAAACACACGTTTGGTACAATAAGTCCCCGGACTACCACTATAAAATCGGTACTAGCGGCGCGATTTATTTGAAATTCACGGTACATATACTTCACTGTTGTGAGAAGAAACGACAAAAGTTTCAGGTTGCTACCTGCATATGAAAGATGTTTTGCGTTTTATTTTATATTTTGAATTTTACTATCAAAGGGGCTATTTGGTGATGAGTTGTGAATTTTTTGAGGGTGATTTTTGAGGCCGTTTTAAATTTCATATTATATATTCTTGACGGTTTTTGTGGTTTTTTGCCGCCCAGCGTAATCGGCTAGTTTGAAGTTATAGACATGGTTTTTAGGGAGAATTTTAACCGTAATGTACGTTTCAGATTTCGAAATTAATAAGTCTAATTGTTCGCGTGAGTTACTGATTTCGATTTGATACTTTTGCTGTTTTTGAACTAGCTTACTAGGAATCTGTACACCTAAAAACGTGGCTGAATAATGGTAAAGTTATTCTTTCCGTAGTAAATAAATTTATCATTAGTTTTTGGTGCGTTATTGTCTCATTCTAATATCCTGATACGGCGAAAATTCCCTCACCGACGCCCGATATTACAGCTTGAAATACGATTCATTGCGTTAGTCGAAACAATAAGAAAGCAAATCGTAATGCGTCATCATAATGTATTATATATACCGAATAGAATAAAAAATAAATAAAACAAAATTAGATTCATAAGTAAATCTCACGGGAATATATATATATATTATATAAACACAATTAGAATAAATGAAAATAAAACGAATGAAATAAAATAAAATAAAAATATTGTTATCGCTTTGAAATAAGATGAGCAAAGAGCTCTAACCGCAATCTCGTTCCCGCATCATTTTCATCGTTTTCATCTACTTCTATTCAATTTTATCCTTTTCACCGCCTTCTAATTACTTTCCTTGTGATCATGATGTCATGTTTTATTTGAATGTCCGACCTTTCCTAATGGACAATCGTTCTTCTACGGTTTTTTATTAAAACTCGGTATTCCTACTCCCCTTTCTTACATTCTCTCATTTTATTTTAATTCTGACATTCCTGTGCCCTTGAATTATTTTTGTCCTCTGTATCTTTAAATGTTTAAAAATAAGCACTTTATTTTCGCCTTGTTCACATTTTTTTGGCTAATGTCCTCGTTGACAAATCTATTAGAAGGAAAAAAAAAGAAAAAGATTTTTACAAAATGGATTTTAGGAAAATTCGGTAAAGATTTCAACCTCCGAAAGCGGCTAGTTGAATTTATTTGGGGCTGAATAATAAATTCTAGTACGATATTATTTATAACTAACATTGTCTGCACAAAACTCATTCGACCCATCTAGGAGTAAATTTATGTTTGTGTTTAAATGTAAACACAAAAAATTTGTTTATTCGATATAGAAATATCCTTAGTAATTATAAATTCGGTTTTGTAAAATTGTAATTCTTTTAAAATGGCATCCACCGTCTCCTTTCCCTTTTGTATAATAGGACTAGAGCGCTCTATATAAATTTTAATTAATTAAGAAGGCGGAAATTATCGTGAAAAGTAATAAACATTTACTTTTCCAAAACATATACACGGTGTGCTCAGATCAACTCAATCTATAGTCAAATGTTAATTGAATTATTATATAATTATTGAATAATTTAGAGTTATTTCTGCAAAAATGATGAAAGTACATCCCACAGATAGTATGTTAGGTTTTATGTAATTTTGTTGTTGGGTCAATGCCGCTAGCGCGCCCAACAAATAAAAAAAAAATAAAAAAAAAATGTAATTTTTTGTTTAAATTCATACATTTTTCTATTAAATTTATACACTATCATGAGTCAATTTTTACAAAATAAATTTCGACGGTCGAACTAATAAATAGAAATCGTATTATCAATATAGATAAGAAGCTTTCTATCGATATTTAACTAACATAGGCCGTACTTCCCTGGGGGAAACACCATCATTCTACACACTTGTTCTGAACCATGTCCATTATTTATTTTAATCATATATCTTCTTCATAATAAATGTATTTTAAACCAGTTTAAAACCATCCATAGAAATTAAGTTTTTCTAATTTTTAAAATAATAATTTATAAGCTACACCATCGAAATTTTTTTTCATATCAGTAAATCAGCCCGTTCTAGATTATGTTTTTGTAATAATAATATTAATATTAATAAATAATAATAATAATAATAATAATAATAATAATAATAATAATAATAATAATAATAATAATAATAATAATAATAATAATAATAATAATAATGACCCTGCTGCTGCTGATGATGATGATAATGCCGGTAGCAGTGGTGATGATGATGATGACTATAAGAATAATAATAACAACAAACCACACGCCTTCTAAGTTCGTAAATAGACTCGTCTTCCTAGATTTTCTATTATTTCTAAAATCCACTCTTTAGACCAGATGAATTCATCCGATTTTTACGTAAATAAAATAAGAGCACTGAATTATTCTGATGGTGGCGCTTGGCGAAAAACTGTCGACGAAGTACAGTACTCTTTTCGCTTTTCGGTCGCTTCGAGATGATTTTGTAAAAAAAAAGAGAAGAAACTTACGAATAATATCTACTTTGAAATTTAATTCGTTCGATTATCAAAAGGCGAGGCAAATGATCGGATGCGAATTTAAAATAGTCTACTACGGAACAGCATAAAATGGTCGTAACATAAACGTGCGATTATGCAGCGACGCCGATATCGTGTGCACCGCTCAATCTGACTCCTAGTATTTTACGCTGCAGTTAGCAAAACCGGATCTCTACATCGAGGCTTAAATAGTCGACTTCAGTTAGCACCTAGTTCGAGCTATGAACACGGGAAATTTAGTATTTCATTTTAATCAAAGGCTTCCTCCCCATGTCGCTTTTCACGCATTGAAAAAGACCTAATACAAAAGTTGATACTACATTTGTCCTGGAAATAATGCCGTAAGGGAAATTTTTATTTCGTTAAATTCCCCGCATTTCCGATATAAACTGGAAGTAGTTTAGAAAACTATTTCGGAGAGTTCTCTAATTATGATCATAATGCCGTCGTTCTATTATTAAAAAATTTTAATGCGCAAATATTTTTGATTATCGCAAAATTTACCGCGAACAAATTTACCAACTATAAGTTAAATTAAAAAAAAAAACAAAAAAAAAAAACCAACTAACATCCAAGATAATCGATATTATCATTCATTTATTAATATGTTATGTAATAAATAGAATACCAGACATAAACATATGTAATTACAGAAATGTATACCAACGTGTTTTGTTTTCCGAAACAGCTACGCATATTTTATTGTATTATACACAGCCGTTTAAAATAATTACAAAACGAAGCGTAAAAATAAAATACAAATAAATGTCAATATTATTATTGAAGCATGTAGAACAAATAACTTTTATTCGGAAATTATACAAAATTTAAAAAACTAAAATACCGACATGTTTCCCGGTAGTCCCACGTATTCACGGTGTTTTATACCATTATAAAATACCATGAATATAAGGGATATTCATGGTATTTTACAATGGTATAAAACACCATGAATATGGGGGACTACCGGGAAACATGTCGGTATTTTAGTTTTTTATATTTATATAATTTTTGATTAAAAAAAAAATTCGTTCTATATACTGTAATATTGAAAAAAAAAGACAAAAATGATAGATACCAAATCAAATGACAAGTCAATATTATTATTGACTTTTATTTAATTATATTTTATTTACATGTTGCTTTGTAATTATTTTAAATTGCTATTTATATAATACCACGAGAAAATATACGTAAAGTTCTTGGCACGAAACACTTTGGTACAGTTTTTTCCTTGAATTAACACATATTTCTGGTTGTTGTTATTTTTATTATATTTATATTACAAAAGGATACTTCATTTTTTTCCGCTGACTTTTGTCCATAATCTCATATCTTGCAGAAGTGCGTTTGATGAGGTTTCTTTTTTTTCTTTTCTTTTTTCTCCGTATCTTATAGTCGAACTTTTACTCGGTAAGCGCCGAGTAGAGGCCGGTTAGTATACAGAAATGGCGGGGGGAAAAATGTTATTAGGGCATACTAAGGCGAATAAAGGCAGGTGTGCAAAGCAAAATGCGACGACAATATAGCAGCAGGGAGACGGTTGGAAACAAATTCTTGTTGATTACAAAATGTTCTAGAAGCAATCGAAGGAGATTTGTGTGCTGGTGAACGGTGCACTCGTTTCTGCCAGCATCATTAGCAAGCGCTAAAAGACAAGCTGAACAGATGGAAGAAATAAAGATAGCCGGAGCAGTTCGTTTTCGAAATTAAAGCCGCCGATTTCAGAGACGATTATTTACGTCGTTTCGGTTACTTTTTATAGCGATTTTTCTCATTTTAAATTTAAACAAAAATACCTCGAAATTCGAAATAGTGGCTGGTGAATACCGCTGCAGACTTTTCAATTTTCAATTGCTTAGTGAAAGCTATTTTCCGACAAAGGCGAACAGCGAATTTCATTATTTCTACCTTGAAAATGGCGCAGTTTAAGTCGATCCGCTCGTCATCGTAAATTCGTGTGGCGAAATTTATACATTACAGAAATGCTAATTATCGGATTAGATCGAAGACACCGACCAGCATGCGCGCTAATCGGATCTTCTAGCTGTAGCCGCTTTAAATATTTCATAGCTTGAAAAAAATGTAAACAAACGCAGAATGTTTAATAGAAGAAATTGTGCCAGCCAGAAAGCTATCTCAATTGACATGTAAACGCGTGAAATCGATTTCATTGTCGGCTAAAAGTACAAAAGACCCTTTTAGTATCGGCCGACACTGAAATGGAATTATCGGTTGCGAGCATTCCTTTACCACTAGAACGAAGAAAAACGGATAGCGGATTAATTATTTACGGATAAACCGCGAATATTCTCGTTACTGAAAATTGTTTTTGTAAATCCGCAGATGAATTAATTCGGTAAACACGCGAAAGAATGAATGCGTACAATTAAAATAAAGGGAAAAAAATTGTTGTAGAAATTTTCAATTTAAAAAAAATTTGGGAAAAAAAATTGGGAAAAAAAAAGTTTAATCCTCAATGATTTGTCTCAGCTAAACTACAATTTATAAGCATGATGATTTTTACTAACCTGACATGAAAGTGTATTATGTTTTTTTTTGTGCCATGTATAGAGAGATCTGTATAAAATTCAATCACCATGGAGGATAGACTTCTTTCCAACACACATTTCTGCTATTTTTGAATTGTTTCTAAGTAAAATTTTTAGGCGTAGAATCGAGAACAACTGTTACGATTTAGTCTGTCGGATCTAGTTATTGAGATATTAACTCATATACATTTCAGGCTATAAATATTAGTATTTACTACAAGCGCTCATTAAAAACCAGAATTACAAATTTAGGCATTTATTTCACAAAGTAGATAAATAAACAATCACGGCTTATCACCTCAAAAATTTTCTTTTACACATCTTTCCAGCATGCAGTTTAACATGACATTCTCGCTGCAGACTCTAACAGCAGTCGTCGGCCATCGTACCATCTTCCTTGATATTGTTCTTCTATCGTTTTAATATCCTAATGAAATCCCCCCCCCCTTCTGTTTTTTACTATAACCACTCAGGTTTTGTGGGAATCAATCTAAATGGTTGCGGGGTCAGAGGGAAGTTTTCGGCTTATATTACATCCGATGCCAAGAATATTTTTTACAACTTCAACGAATGAGCACCAAGCATTCGATTTAATCCGGCTCATTGATGCGGTAAATTGTGGATCTCTTATAAGCTCCGTTACCTGAGAGCCATCAAATATGCCTGCGGTTATTTTCCTGAAAGAAAAATGGCAGCAGATCCGCTTTTCTTTTACGATAAAATGTAATATTAGTTTCCGAATTATGTAGATTCATTTCTTTTAATTCGGAGCGGCAAGTAGCGTATCTAAAGACTTCTTTGAGAGGTTTAAGTCTCTATTGAAGTCGTTCAGTTCTTGCAGACTGAAAATTTGCTGCTTGACTGAATCTACTTCAAAATCACTATCGTTGCCAGATTGGGCATTAACACTGATGTTTCGTCCTTCGAGAGTCCAAGCAGACTGCTAAACAATGGAATGGGGATTTCGTGCGGATGTATCGAGGTCTCCTTGATGATTTACGATTGGGATATGGTCCATTTGTATCTATGGTTCCGATGAATTGTTTACCCCATACAAACAGTCATCGGAGTAGTTCCTGGTTCCCTTCAAATGATTGCTACTTAAAATTTTTTAGGCATTTCCTCTTGCTAACTGTCCACTATAGAGTAAATGCTCAACGCGTGTTTTACACTCAAATGTGAAGTCCAACCTTTATCCTGGCCTCTCAAGTAAACGCCGAAATAAACAAAATAACACTGTTAGACAGAAATAGGTTTTCTTCTTTCGTTCAGCGTATACTCTCGCCACGCACGTAACAAAAAAAGCCAGGGTGATTCACATTGTTGCGTCTGCTTGTGAATGCTATGGTTTTTAAATCTTTCATAATTAAAAAATGCCACGAAAAAACAAAAAGAAACTGAAAACAGCAACTACGTAAACTGAACTGGGTACATTCGCAGCTAACCGTCATATCTGATGGTCTCTCGGTAGCAAGCAGCTGCCTTGCAGTTCGAGTTTTTACTCAAAGGCCAGAGTGTCACCCCGAAATAGTGACCACTTCCTTGTCCTCCTTCTCCTTAAATCTTATCTGCAGTCTCCTGTTAAATTTATTTACTCGTAATCCTTTGTCTGACTCAGTAGTTGCGGATCTTTTCGTGCTACTGGCCTGGCAAAACTGTGTAATGGAGAGGAACCTTCATTCTTCCACTATTACAAAATTTTCTTTTCTCATCCGTCCTCTTTCACGTAAACCCCATTCTATATTCTATATACGTTTCCTCTTCATCTTTTTTTTTATATATACGTATATATTATCTTTTCCGTTTATTTCCTTCTTATTCGTTTCTTTTTTCCCCTCAAGAGCCCCATAACTACAAGAAGAAAGTGGTGGTTGAACTGGAAGTTACTAACTGAAGTCTTGGACGATGGGCGGTACATCCTATATGGTCGCTCTCACTGGAATGAAATGGCAAATGAGTTCAGCAGACTGGGCCGGTTTGTTTAGGACTCCCTCTGCTTACTGTAGTCATGGAAAGGGCTAGAAAAAGTGTCCTGAAAATCGGCTAATTACCGCGTCTGGTGAGTACCTAATATTTGTGGTCAATAAAGAAGGAAAAATTAGAAAATTACAATTAAACTTGGATTATGGTGCGACGTTAACGGAAAACCGGAATAGTTCAGAAAGAAGATCTGCTCTTACGGCTAAGGAATTAGAAAAGTACCCCATGTTGATATTGCAGGTCTTCTCTGTGAAACTAGACTGTTAGATGAAGGAAGTTTTGTCGAACCAGCTGGAGATTATGCGTTTTTTTGGAAGAGTTATTCAAACGGTCACAAGCAAGTTCACGGAGTCGACACAACTCTGAAACGCCACTTGACTAAATTCCTGCTGGGTAACGCAATTGGCATTGGAGCAAGAACCCAAAAACGTTCCTTAAATATACCTGAACTAAGTTAGTAAAAAAACATAATTTGTGCTTATGTTCTAATTCTGGATTCTGATGAATCTTTTAAAGAATCCTATTACGGTGATCTATGAATAAGAACTTTGGTGAAGTTCCAGCAGCGGAAAGATTTTTCTTTATAGGAGATTTCAATGTGCCCGTTGGAAACGATACCACCATTTGGCCACAAGTAAACACGGCTTGTAAGTTATTTTTTTTTTTTGTTTGTTTGTTCGCGTATAATTTGTGTCTATTGTTCAATCGGTCAGTGCTATTACCATACGAGTACCAGTAAATATCGGTGAACACTACACGAGTTGTCGTCAAAAAACTGAAAAAAGTGCAGTTCCGTTGGAGAAGTTTTTAGTAAAATAATGATATAAATAAATTTGCGCATACTCTTTGAATGTTCCTTTTACACTCTGCATCGACATAACCATATTTTTAGCTATATTTATCACGAAAACATAATATTGAACTATTGGCACACCTTCCGTACAGTTCTGACGTCGATTCTTGACTCTCTCCGATACTTAAATAGGACTTACGTAGCATAAGCAGCCGGGGCTTGTGAGGACTTCCCCCATTAAAAACGCGTTCCCGAGGCTGAATTTGAGAAAACTTCAATGGTGAAATGGGTAGGAAACAAATGTATTAAGGACGGTGTTTTGGGAAGAATACAAATGTAAACGGCAAGAAAAAATATTAAAATTTTGTAACAAAATTGCATCTTTTTTCTTTTTAACATGAAATCGCGTAGGCGAAATTCGATACGACTTCGTGCGGATGGCTCGCACAAGCGTCCATTTAAAGCTATCGAGCTGAAATTTTTCGAATTACTGTAAAACATTCCACGCGATTGTGAGGGATATAGCCAACATTTATGGACCAACCTTTGATTTTCACGTTTTTTAAAATTTGGGCCCTTTAATTTTAAAATTTTGAGGATTTTATAATTTTCTTATGATAATACGTGGATTGAAAAAAAAAAATAACTGTCTAGCTACTTTAGAACGGGCTGTACATTTTTTTTTTTTGCTTGCAGCTTTATAAGATAGATATATATATGATATATATAACTTTTATATGAATTTTTTTTGTCCAGGAGTTTGCCTGTCTGTCTACGCTCTCAAGAACTAAACTAACTTCGTTCTGGTTTACAGCGATGGATAGACTGATTTTTGAGGAACATTTTAAGGCATAATTTAAAGTTTTCGATGTGAATTAGCTGGCATTTCTGTGAAACAAAAGAACAACTCTGAATAAGACAAAAAAAAAGAAATGCTTTAATAAAAAGTTTACCACAGGAAATATAAATTACATACAAAATAAAACAAAAAATGTATTATTTTCTGGATATTCAAATGGGTATGAGCATACGACCGAAGCCGCGGGCAACGGCTACCATATACTTCGCTGAGAGCTCAAGTTAATGTTAAAGACTTTTTTTTGTTTTCCTACCCTGGGCGCGCTAGCAGCCTTGACCCAACAACATGAAAAATTAAGAGTTATAACTAAATAGCCAAGCGGTCAGAAATGGAAAAGACAAAGGACAGCAGCAATGGAATAACTGACGGCAATGGGAAGGAAAAAATATAGGTAGCGTTAAAGGGAGTGGGAAGACCCAAAACTAGAAGTTAGGCGTAAAGAAAGAAGCGTTCGTTAGAGAGTGCAGAACATTCGAAGAGGATGTGATTTGAGTCACAGATACAAAAGACGAAAAATAGAATAAGTTAGCACAAAGCGTGTAGTGATTATCATCTAAAGTATATACTTCGTATTTTATTATTTTTTCTTTGCCGTAAACAAATTGTAAATAAAAAATGTATTATATATAATTAGATCATTATCGCATCAGTTTGTATTAATTATTTATCGCGGTTGTTTTTAATATGTAAACGGAAAAAGTAAGAATGTTTTTAAAATATCGATTTTTCCAGAACAGGCGTTTTTCATGTACACACATATATATATATATGTGTGTGTGTGTGTGTGTGTGTGTGTGTATGTATGTATGTATATAATTTATATACGATGTATCTGCGCACAGATATGATGGATAGATGGACAGATAGAGAGATATTCTTGTAATATTCTTGTACACATTTTATTTTAATATACATACGCATATATGTATGTGCGTGTATGTATACATATATATATATATATATATATATATATATATATATATAAGACATATAGGGGGGTTAAATATAAAGCGCGCAGTAAACTAAGGCCTTTTTATAAATGTACTTATGCTGCTGGTTCGCTCTAAAACAGGTCTTAGCCTTTTGTTCGAGATTTTCAAATTACCGGAAAACCATAGCCTCATCTCTTTAAGCTATATTTCTAGCGTTTTTTTCAGTATCTCTCCTTTTCGCTGGTTTTTTTGCAATTTTTTCGCATTATTCTTCGGCTTCATTCAGTCGTATGTTTTGCAGCCTATCCTGCTGCCGGGCCAGCTTCTTTATAGGAACTGAGATAGCGCCGTGACTCTGTTTAATATATTAAAATTTTCCACTAGGTGTTTCTTGCGTATCCTTTTTTCGCTTTTAATCCGGGCGATAACAATAATTTAAACGTTACCGCACGTACCTTTTCTATACAGAGTACTAGCGGGTCATCCGTTTTTTGCGTAACTTAATTTTTCAACGTTACCACCTCAACTAAAATGCGCAATCCGCGAGTGGAAGAAGTTTATACATAACCGAACAAAAAATTAATATCTCGCTAAAAATTAATCATCCGAGAGAGAAAATATTTTTCTACTCTAAAAAAAACCGGTTTGCTTATTAAAAAATGGAAAATCGAAAAGATTAATTTCAGTAATTAGCGTTAATTACTTTAGAAACGTGTTACTTCATTTATATCTACTACGATTAGCCTGGGAAATGAATGGTCTCAGAGGAATTTATTGTTTTACTGATAAATTGTCCAAGTCCATTATAGAAATTTTTTTGTTTCTCCCTCAATTTTTATTTTTCGATTTATGTACATATATGTATGAAAGGTATTAATAGTGCTGGTCACATATTAATACAACTCATTTATCAAAAAATAATCAATATCCCGTGTACGTATTTTAAAGTTACAGGGAAAATGATCGAATATATGCCGTGTTTTAACATGTGTCTAGCGCTGAAGTTCTATGCGAGTGAACTGTAAAATTAACGTTCTAGCCTGTAGTTTTCGTTTCAGCTAGATGGAATTTTTGTTGGCTCCAAGAAAAATCTTTCCCTAGAAATTAAAACATAAGTATAGTCTTCATAAGCCTTCTTTCCTCGTTTACACTAAAAAACTGGAAAAAGATCGATTTGTTGCTTTACTAACACCATCATCAGGATATTGTCCGATTCGCGGGGCTTTCTAAAAACTGATTCACGATTGAAAATATGTTTAACCAGAACTTGAACTATTTTTTCTTTTTAATTTTTAACTCCTCAAGCCTTGTAGGAAATTCTTTGAAACTCCATTGTACAAGATTAACCGTCCATAATCGATAATAAGATGTGATACTTTTCGATTATTTTAGAATAAAAATTTTTCTATTCTCTGTTTCAGCTTTGTTTTGTTTTTTTTTCTTTTTTTTTTCTGGAAAACTGAAAAATCAACTCCAGTCACAATAAAAGATAGAAGTAAAAAAAATCTTGCAAGAATTTGCTTCAAAGAACTAATTGAAAGAAACTTTTTAAAGGACTGTTGCCGGTACCGTTTCAAAAGACAGCTTCTCAAGTCTTTGGCAGTGTTGGTAAAACTTATGCCGAATAATCGGTAAAAAAAAAGAAAATGGAAAAAATATCGTCCGACTTCTGTGTTCTTTCGCGTTTTTCCCATTTATCAGATAAAGTTCGTTTATTCCGTGAGAAATTCCAATACATGCTTCACATAAATAGGGGCAGACTTAAATTGTTACTACTATTTACACTGTCCATATTGTTTTAAAATATTTTATTAATTTTCAAATATTTTTTGTGGTTTGTACCGTGTGTTTTATTATTTATTTATCTATTTAAGTCAAATATTTTAATCGTTTTTATTTTGAAGGGTCGCCGTTATCTCATTTTAATTGCATCAGTTGAAACATTTAATTTTCACGAAGTTAACGTTCGACAACGGCTGATCTACGTTTGATAAAGCTTGTTAGCGACGGTTATTGCAGTATGGTTATTATTTACATCGTTCGTTAGTAATTGGCTTTCCGATTCGTTATTTCCTGTATTTCAGTTATTTTTCCGCCGGCTTTTCGTTCGTTTTCATTAATGTCTCTTTCATTTCGTTCATAATCTTCCTTTACAGCATTTTCTTCTTTTTTTTCTTCAATTCGCCATTTTTTCGCTTCATTATGTGTATTTCCTGACTTTCATTTCGCTTGTTTTAAAAAAAGCAGACCCCCTTTTCAGGACAACTTTCTATTACATTATTTGGCAGTTTTTATACACCTTCGATCCAATCGGAGCTGTTTCTTCTTATTTCTTGTTTCTATTTCGCTTTTAATTAAAGCATAAATTTAAATCTTTAAACTGAGCTGCACACAAAGAGTGGAAAATGATTTTCATGAAGGCCGCGCATGAAAATTGCGCATTTTGTTATGCGAATAATGTTGAATATTGCATAATTAAAAAATTTGCATCAAAATAAAAATAAAAAAGAAGCTATAATCGTCATTGCTACAAAATACGGTATATATCGTTTTTAATGGAACAACGATTTTTACTCGATCACACCGAATATTCAAATTTTTCGCCTTTTAGATAAAAGCTTTAATCATTTCTTTTTTGAAGCTCTTGTTTGATTTTTTTTTTTTTTTTTTATTTTATTTTACATTTTTCAGAACTTTATTTAGAATTAAATTTTATTTTTATTTCTATCGTTGTTAGTGTCAACCAGAATTACTCCCATATAATTATTATTTTTATTATTAATTATTCCGATAATAATTTAATTGATCACAAAACAAATATGACGATTTTTTTTTCCATTATAAATTTAAAAACGACACTTTTTATTTTGAAATAAGTTGATTATATCATACCATGCTACACGATCCTTTTCATTTCTTCTGTTTCTTCGTTATTTAACTTGTGAAGTGTGTATTGGTTCTCTACTACTAAACGTCTTCTTCTTAAACAAGAGTAACAAATATATGTATACCGAAGCTGCCACACTTCGAGGTCACACTAGAATAACAATAGGCGTTCTAGTCAAAACCCTCTTGCTGTCCAACAGCTGCAGGTGTGTACGCCGTTTTTTCACTAATTACATCATTGTACTATGGTCTAGGCGTTCGGGAATGTCCCAGTCACCCCCTGCCGCCACCAAAACTAGCTACTAGCCATCGCCAACCATCCTCTGCACCCCTAAACCAACCCCAAACATGATGCGAAGGCGCTGATCACTGTTATGGACACTAATACATCCAATCATATACACCATCACCCTCTGCAGCACCCAGCTACCCCCTGCACCTCTAAACCACTGTGGCCATATCGCTATTTGGCTAATTCTAACTTTTTACTATTGCCCAGCCATCCTGATGTGTCTCAACCACCTCCCACAACCCTGCAGTACCCTGAGGCCCCCTCAGCCACCCCCTACACTCCTCAGCCAGCCCGACCATTTCACAAAGATGCAGAACGTTGTGATAGATGCGATAGACGCTGTGTTCAATGATACACTAGTGGCAGAGCTAATCTTAATGTCCATTAGGTATGTGTCCATCCTTATCAAATATTAAGAAAATGTATCCTTTTTTTCTGTAAGGCGGGGAGTAGTCTCTTCGATAGGGTGCAAGACGTCCGAGTGTTGTGCATAATGAGCAGCCCTATGAGCAGTAATCTTTTGCAGTTGTTCTTCAAAGTCCTTTGAATACTCAGCTTCCTACATAAGAACCACGTGTATTTTATCGTCCAACTCTTTACAATGTCGAACTTCTTCTGTGATAACCTTCTCTGGTTTATCTTCCACGGCAGCCACGACGACTCTGCAATGCGATTATCCAGCTTAGCGATTGCTGCGGCTGTAGAACAATGTAGGTCTTCCATGCTGGCCTCCAGTTGATTATTAGGTTCATCGGTTGAATCGGTCATAGCTTTGAACGCCTGGTCTAACAGATCGAGCTGAGCTCTGTCTTCAGTCATCCAGTACTGGAGGCTCTGCTAGGCATCTTCAACATTACTATCATGCTAACGTGTGGTAAGAGCGTCCTGTGTATCGATCGCATCCGAGACATTGAGCAAACGTCTACCCATCACAGTCACATAGCAGCCCTATACAGTAAGGATATCTTTAAGCGCCTCTCTAACTAACTACTCAGGCTGGTGAAGACTCTCCCGCAACCGTTTGCAAATCACCACTTCATCGTCCATCGCCTTAGCATCAGGCGCCGCTACACTAACATGTAGTAAACATTTTCCTCATTTTTAACTAATTATAGCCAATTTTCTACTATTTCTTACCATTTTAGCACTTTTACATTGTTTTTTCCGATTTTTGCTATTTCTCACCATTTTTCCTCTTTTTTTACTCTCTTCAACACAGGCATAAATCCAGTTAGCGGTTTGCATTAACTAAAATATATCTCCATTCTGAAGTGTGTTGGCTCATCATTTTTGCTTTACAGCCGAATCTATATGCATGTTAATCTGCTAATAGTTGCTGTTTTGTACGCCTTTGTGTTTGCATGTACATCGATGATACGTTTATGATTACCTAGACGATGTAATACTTTCCTAACTAGTACCATCTACTTACATGTGCACTCGGAAAATATGTGTTATATTATACATAGAGTTTCCGTAAGCTAATGTGTCTATATTATTACTACATATTATTCTTTTATCGTCAATACCGCTTAATTTTCTTCCGCTCCATGGTATACAGTATATGTTTATAACTCTGAATATTATAATACGTCTTATAATGATCGTCTAATTACACCACTCACACAATTATAATAATCTATGAAATTAAGTTCTTTCTTAATTATAACGGACTGCCTACCTTTACATTTTTTAATTTTTCTGCTATCTACAATACCTATAGAATACATTTTCGGACATAATTCAACAAATTTGCTAATTGGAGTGTCATTTTAAATACAATAACTCGGACGTGTATTACAGTGTAATATTTCGTTATATTCTCTGGGCAGTTTTAAACATGGAATTAATACATTTTAATTTCTAATGTTACGTTCGAAATTTTTTTCACACTGTATGTATATGTACATACGGCGTAGATTTTAATATTTATTCAAGGATGCATCGCAACTCTCCAGAAAGCAAAAAGAGAGACAATTACCTGAAAAAACCTCGATTATTGAAGGTCTATACTTACTGGAAAAGATTTAATTGTCCCAGGAACTTTATCAGATTTAACTGATGTAATAATCTTTTTTACTCGGAAAACTATTTGATTAACCTTAACTTGCCGGAAGAACTTTAACTATTTCATGAACTTCAACCGCTGGACTTGGACTAAATTAGGAGAATGTTGAAAAAACTAACACTCGGGAAAACAACTTTGAAGAAGGAAGGTATCAGAAGAGAAAAGCTGAAAGCGGTAAAAAGAATAAAAGGCACGCAGAACTTACAAAAACTTTACAGTTGAAATGTTTTCAAGTTTATGCCATACGGTCACATTACATTAACAAATGCGGTTGCGTTGGCTGTGCAGACACATATTAGACAATCCAGGGTGACGGGTATCGTACACTCATGTCTATTCATCGCTCAGAAAACTTTGCCAGATAAGAAGCGGGTAAGTATCAAGATTCTGGATACGCGCGCAGTAGACACTGTCGAGCAATTTGGTTTATAATATCGCAAAACTCTATCGGTATTTATATTTTTCCTTTTTATTCGACAATCTGTGTAACAAAACGGTATAAGATCCAACGATAAATATTACGAATTTAAGTTTTACGCGAGTTTCTACCTTGCAGGGAATTCACAGTGCTAGAAATAATTCATAAGCGCATACGTCTATATACATATATATATGAAATTTTCACATCTCTGCTTGGGAGGATTTCGCGAAAGTATACGTCGTAATTCGCGGAATTTAAATGAATCGTTTATAAAGAAATTTCGAATTTCAAAATTGCGAAGCGTTATAGATTCCCCGATGCTCTTTGCTGGTCTAAACCTATAAACCAATATAACGAATACATCTTAAAAATTTGACGGTCTATTTTAGTTTTTCATAATTTTTTGTATTACGGAAGTTCATGAACTACGTCCCCTGATATTCAGACTAATCTACGATTAATCGTACTGTGTGTACCGCCGATTGTTTCGACGGCATCGCATATGCGACATTAAACAGCACAGCGGCTCTAGAAGAAAATGTTCTGCACCAGCTGGAATTCGATATATCTACGGTGGCGGAATTAGCGTGGATTAGAGTTGAACTAAGAGCTACAGCGGAATTCTTGATGGACCATCATCGGCTTCCGTTACTTTGACAATTTTGAAGTGCAAAAGAAAAAAAAAAAACTTTGACACAAAAAAGACGAATTAGGATACGCCAATATTTTCCGCAGCCGTGACTAATTCATTTACTCGGATTAAACTGAGCCCTTAGTTTCAATTTTGATAGAACAACGCGATAATTCTAAAAGTGTAAAAATGTTTATTTTCTTTTAAATAATAAAAAATGTACAGAAAATTTTAGGATACACCCGCTTTGTTGATATAGAGACATTTTAAATATTCGTCAAATAACAAAAACGTTGAATTATGCATTTTGAAAAACAAACTGCTGTTAAATAATAAGTGATGTACATTTTAAAAAACACGATAATTGCACTAAAACCGCGCGTTTTAATATATATATATATATATATATATATATGTATATATAAATTAAGTCCCATACCCTTGACAGGGTATCATGGATTGCGTAATTAAGCTTCTCATAATGTACTAAACCTAATAGATCTGATAAGAATACTAGTTTCTTTCTCGCTATCACTTTTACTTTTCCACAATTCTCTGGTACCCAATTATTCCAAGCTGGGTAAACATAGCAGCAACTTGGGAGAACTCCCGAAAATACCTCTGGTATATATATATATATATATATATCATGTATATATATATATATCATATACTTTCAATTCATTTCGTAAATACCGAATTATTTTTATTAGTTCAAGAATTATAGGTAATTTTCAGAAAAAATTTGTTTAAAACAGAGGAGACGCTGCATTTCGACATTTTCGTTCGGGAACAAAATGCATTTTCGGAGCCTAACTTTTACGGTGATCTCACCTTTTTTATAAGCTTTTTTTTCGAGCTACTAATGCTAATCTAAGCCGCCCGGCGTCTTCGATATTTTTTTATTGTCAATAACCACAGCCCGTATACGTCTAGGTGAAAAGTTTCTTGAATAAATAAAGCTCGTTCATTTCACAGTTTCCTTGCGATCGTTGCGTAAGTCCGGCTTATCTTTTAAATAGTCCTCGTTAATTCTGTAAAACGTATATAATTCCGTTAACGTCGAAGAAATTGTAATTTTTTTCATTTCTCGAATTTATTACAGATCAGGAAATTCGTACCTGCAGCCGGCCTAATATTATATTCTCTCGTTAATTTATTAGCCTTCCCAACCGGTTTGTCTTTGGTTAATGAGTATAACAACGGCGTTTAACACACATTCGATGATTTAAATGGCGCTATCACAGTGTTCGACTTGCATACACAACTCTACACGGTCCTTCCAGGGGATGTTAATTCGCGGCGAAAGGGTATTAGCGTACAGTACAGATTCGCGCATAATCACGTTCGCCGATGTAAAGCGGGAAAAATTTCACCTTACAGACACAAAGTTTCATATTAAGATCGGGGAATTCTTCAAATTTAGAAAAAACCAAATCGGAATATAGGGAGTGTTTTAATGTTAACAGAAAATTACGGCTCGTACGATCATGTTTCAAGACCGGGTGTCATTAATAATTTGTCCGCGCTTCCGTGTGAAGCTTACCTGAAAGGAAACGAACCTTACCGGGGTATAATCGTGGTTTTTCATATTTTGAAAATTTGAAAAGTCGCAACAATCGCGAAAATATCTCGCAATTAACAACGCCAGAGAACTCCGACATATGTAGTAATTTAGTTCAAAACGTGGAAGGAAGGAAGGAAGCGAACGAAAAATCAATCTAAAAGTACACGTGTAAGAAAAAAGTATCGATAAAAGCTCCGAAAAGTGTACTATGGCCGGTGAGCAAAACATTTGGAATAAGTGTGGCGCGAATGAAAAAAAAAAAAAAAAAAAAAGAATGTATCGTAAACGGAACGTTTGAATAATTTAAGCATTAGTCACGATTTTGAAATGTGTTCAAGGGTGAGATTTGATTTGTTAATTTCGCATCGCGCCATTTTGATTTTCACGAGACCGGCGTGAGTTGATCTTTTTAACTTTTTCATTAGTCAGTCTTCTTATCGTATCGGCTAGCGTCGTAGTTGCTTTTTCGCTCAGTAGGTAGCAACCTGGATCGCATTGTCGGCTATAGTTTTTGACATCGATATCCTCAAATTCGCATTGGGTTAGCAGTAAGGGGCGTGAAAATAAATGATCCGAATTTTGTTCGATTCCGCATTCATTGCTCTCTGACTTGGCCCATTTTCCCAAGTTGTTTTTCGTCCTTCCTGTTCTTGGGTCCGCATTCTATTTAAGGTTTTCCACGTTCTGCAGTGTGTAATTCACTTCCCGCAGGTAAATTTTCAGTCGGTTCTTTCCATATTTCAAAACGCTCTTTTTCTGTTCCCCTTTCCCACATCCTTATTCTTGCTCAGAGCGAGCTTGTTGCCTTTAAGAAGATTTTTCTTGACTTTAGTCGGTATATCGGTGTCTCGTGTCCATGGCTACAATAATCTGTTTGTAGATTTTTCTGTCATGGCCGCTACTTCTTGTCTTATATTTGGAGGTGCAATTCCGCGTAACATTTTCAGTTTTTTGATATTGGTGTTGTTGGTCTCAAACACCGTGTAACTATCCTGTTAGTCTCATTGAGCATTTAGTCGACCTTCTTAGCGCGTGTTGAATTACGCTACATTAAAAATATGAATAACGAAAAACAACAACCAAAAGAGCATATAAATGTGACATCTGATCAAATAGCTCATATACTCTTCCGGGTGAATGGGAAAATCAAATGCAATAAAATTAAAATTGAAACAAAACTAAAAATGCAAATGGCAACTAATAGTATTCAGAGTGTCCTTGACGAACCTTTTGGGCTAGAAGAGCTGGATAACGCGATACACAGAATGAAATGCAGGAAAGCAGCCGGAAAAGATAATGACCGAACAGATTAAACATTTAGGACCAAAAGCAGAATACTTGGAATGATAAATAAGTGCGTAAATATCAATCAAATAGCAAAAGGAATGACGGAAATCACATGTTGTAGCGCTGCTTAAGCCAGGAAAATCACCCACAGATCCTAAACATTTTAGACTGGTATCACTACTATGTGACAGTCAGGCCCGCCACGTAAACTTGCGGAGCCCGGAGCGAAAATATGATTAGGGCCCTCTTAAAATTTAAAAAAATATTTTTTACAAAAAACAATTAAATATTTTTCACAAAAAACAATTAAATATTTTTCACAAAAAAAATTAAATATTTTTCACAAAAAAAAATTAAATATTTTTCACAAAAAAAAATTAAATATTTTTCACAAAAAAAAAAAATTAAATACTTTTCAAAACCCACTCTCCCAGTATTTGTGCAAAATAAATAAATAATAATATTAATGAAAAAAATTAAAAAATAAAATAAAAAATGAAATACTCCTGTCAATGCTGGTTTGGAGTTACTCCGTGGATGGACTGTTTTTTGTTTTCCGTGCTAGTTATCAAAATCAAGTACATCTAAGTTTGTTATAGAAGGTAGCGGTTATAACGATAATTGGAGAAAATTGCGCGAAAAAGTTCCGAGCCACGAAAGTAACTCCCGGCAGCACATTAATAATTTTATCTTTTGTAGAAAGATCGAAAGAATAATCTTGTAACTGCATCTCAGGTATAAAGAGCTCTTGAACACGATATTAATCGGGAGGAAAAAGAAACATGGCGAAAAAATTTACCTAGCTTGATTGATGTTACACTTTCCTTAGCCGAGAGTAATTACTATTGAACACGAAAATTGTGCTTTATCAACGGTGAAATTTATTAGTAAATATGATTCTAATTTAAAAGTGCACTTGGATTCTGCGTCAGAAAGTGGTTTCTGACTAAAAACGTAGGGATAGCGGAATTTTAACTTTTTAGGTTTCTTTTCATCTGGGGCCCTGGACAATTTGTCCCAGATGTCGCGGCCATAGTGACACTTATAAAGCTTTCGAGAGAATGATCTTAAATAGAATAATGACAAAAATTAATGATAAACTCATAAAACAACAAGCAGGGTTTCGAAGAAGCGGTAAATCATGTACAGCAGCGCAAGTGCTGGATCTAGTACAAGAAATAGAAGATGGCTACAAACATAATATCGTTTCCGGTGCTAATGGTTACCGGTGCTGTCTTCATAGACTTAAGTGCAGCGCATATAATACAGTCAATCATAGACTACTACTGAAAAAAATATATATACGAATTAACCGAAGATACTGAACTTACAAAAATTGTAGGAACGCTATTGAGAGGTCGTAGATTTTATGTAACACTACGGAATCAAAAAAAAAAAAAAAAACAGACGGAGAAGACAAAATAATTGATTATCTCAGGGAACTGTGTGAGCACCGGTACTATTTAATATATATATATATATATATATTAACGACCAACCTATTGGAGACAAAACAAAACACTTTATATATGCTGATGATCTGACCATCAAAGTTCAAATAGCTTTTTTTTTTTGGAGAGCTAGAAAAGGACTTAACAGAAATGCTGGACGCGTTGAAAGATTACTACGATCGAAACTACCTCAAACTAAATTCACAGAAAACTCAAGTTACAGCGTTTCATTTGCGAAATCGGAATGCCGAGCGGAAGCTAAAAATAAAATGGAATAGTGTATATCTGGAACACTACGAACACCCTAAGTACCTCGGGGTAACGCTGGACCGGTCACTGACATATAAAAGACACCGTTAGAATATATATATATATATATAGGAAAAATAAGATTAGTTGGTATTTGAATTTGTCATTTTCTAGCGGACTCGATGCTTTACTTAAGACCTTTGCAAAGGAGCTTTCGATTTCCGTTGCATCGTTTTTCTTTTCCTTCGTCCGCTTCTTACTTTTTTTTCTCATCGTTAGACAAACGAAAAAAAAGGGTGAGAAAAGTTGATTTTTTTTTTTGTTTTTGGTGTGCATGACTGTATGTCTCTTCTTTTACTCTCAGTTGTAAAAGAATTTTTCTGGACGTTTTTTGAAATTTCTTAAACGCATTTCGATGTAGAAAAAAGGCTAGAAATACGCTTAGTTAAAAGGCAACGAAAACCGTGTTCTTAGATCAATTTTCGCTTATATCGGAACAGTAAAATGTCGTGAACGTTCTTCATTTGGCCGACTGGTAACCGGGACGGCGGCGAAATGGAAGTGGTGGCATTTTTCGTAATATTTTATCCACGGATCAGCGAAGAATAACATCAACGGCGAGTAGTCATTTTGAAGATAATAAAAAAAGAAAAAAAATAAGAGCGCGTTAGGGAGGGGGGGGATTTAAAATGGGAAAAATCCGGAGAGCAAAAGGCTTTTGTTGTATGTTTGTATATATAAAATAAAATGTAGTGAACAACAAAGGGCTCGGCTGCATCGAGCTGCGCACTAGAATAGCCGCTTTGTTTATGATTACACCGTCGAATGGATTCTGTTCGCTTTTGTAGCAGATCGCCGTCCACCTATATAGACTCGTCTCGTTTGCAAATTGAATGTCATCGCTCGGCCATATTTTCATCGGTCGAATAAATCGCCGCCAGTAATCCTTCATTTAGCCACGAACGCCGCTACTAAATCGCCCGCTATATTTACCAAATAAGCGATTTTTAGCAGTTTGTTTGCACAATTTCGACAACTGCCAATACCTGCCCCCTCCGTCGCTCTTCCGGCTAACGGCGCCGCGTTCAAACGCGTTAATTTACTCTTTCATATCGCGAAATTCCGTTCTTACGCCTTTCACCGATAAATTTACCATAAATCGAGTTAATATTTTCGATAAAGCGAGATGATAGTTTCGATAAATCGAGATGATATTTTCGATAAATTCCGATGATATACATGCAGCCCCGAAATGATTTGCAATCGTAGCGATGCAGCGTGTACTCCGCATTCCATCGAAAATGTTGATACTATTTTGTATTTGTTTTTGAGAATACGCAAAAAAAAACTACAACAGTATTTTTGTTTTGTTTTTTTGTTGTTTTGTTTTTTTGTTGTTGTTTTTTTTTTTTTTTTTTTTTTTTTAATTTTGAGCTCGTCAATTGGAGAATATTTGTATATTCTTAACTTTCAAAATATCATACCGCCGCCGCTCTTTTAACTTCTTAAAATATTACCTATCGATAATTTACAAAATTGTCGATTAAATTGTTCGAAATCCGAACCGATTGGAATCGTACTTGGCGCGCTAGCAGATCATAAAACGAATCCTAAACCTTATACAAAGCTGCGGGAAATTTCATCTTTTCAATTTTTCGTTTCGTTGCGATTGACGTCGCAAACCATCGTTCACTGAGCTGGAAAGGATAATTTGGAGAGGAAGCAAGTGAATAAATTAGCGAAAACGAGAAAAATGCAGAACAGAATGGCCAAAACGCTAGCGAATTATGGAAATGACAATAGAACGGGGAAGTTAAAATAACACTAAGAACACCAAGTACTAGAAGGAAGATTAGGTTGTGGAGATAGATAAGAGGATTGATCGTTACGAAAGGAGGATAGGTAAACATCTGATCAAAGTTTGAGGTGAAACTTTTTACATAGGGAATTCAAGTTAGAGGATAGATTCGATTTTAAAAAAGGAAACCCGAGTCAAGGAATCCGCCGTCTCATTACCATCAATGCAAGTCGATAAGCAGAGTAACTTATCTGTAATGATGAATAAGGGGAATCGTAAACTAATAAAATCTACCGATTCTTCTTTACAATTATCGAAAGACGTTTTCAGGTACGGATGTTGTGACAATTCAACCGCTACTTTGGCATTCTGTTTATGTATCTCTTTTCGCTAATCCTAATTCCTTTTATCTCTTGATTAATCCTGTTCCTCCCCCTCGTCCTTGGTTCTATGAGTTTCCCAGTTTGCGTCGGTCCATAATTACTAAATTATCACGCCTCCGTTTCTCGCATAGTCTCCTTCCTTCTTCACTAAATCGCTTTTCTTTAGCTGCATCTCATAATTATCCATTGGATCCTGAAGGTTCCCAGTATGTTTGTGATGCGAATCACGTGCTCTTCGAGTTCTCCGGTTTATCTCACGAGCGTGAGTTACTTTATTGTCATCTTTTAAAGCTTGGTCTTCCTGCTCCTTTCAACGCCTCTTATGTTCTTTCTCTATCTACTATCTCTGTTGTTCCTGTCCTAGGGGTGTTCCTTGATTCCATTGTCGACAGAATAAAAATATAATTTCTATTCTATTCCACGTATCTATTCCTTTTTGCTGGGCTAATGCTCTTTGCTAGCAAACCCAAGGCGGGGTAAAAAAAAAAAAAAAAAAAAGATTCAGAATGGTTTAGCAAAGGATAGACAAAGGATAAACTCCTTACCATACCCCATAGAGCCGTTAATGAAGATCGATAAAGCGGTTTGGGAAAATAAAGCTCAAGGTATTTTCCGACTCGACAACTTAAAAATATTGCAAAAAAATAACTTTAAAAAGAAATCAAAAAAAAAAAAAAAAGTCATACATCAATCGACTGAAGCCTTTTATCGAATACTATTAATTTTTACGATTTTCGTTGACATTCGTCGAATACATTTTTTTTTTCTTTCTTTTCCTTATTATTATTTCATTCGTCATTACACGATTTATTTCCTTTCAGAATAGCGTCTACAGCTCTCGAATCATCGGTCTCTGCTTCTTTAATTTCAACTGGTAGATGGATGTGCATGAGAAAGATTTAGGGATAGATTTGTTAGATCTTCCACCGCCCTGGCTACATTTGCAGAGGCTATCAGAATATCTAACAAACGTGTTTCTAAAACAGGAAAATGGAGCAATAAAACCGGTTTATAATTGCACAAAATTATCATTTTCAACGTAATATTTCCATATAGTAGACTAATCATGCTTAACGCAACCAGTGCGAATATTAAAACGGTCAATTACTTTTGGCTTTTTGTTTTTTTTGTTTCTTTATTTCGGGCTGATTGGCATTAGACATTCTATTCACGATAATGGGGAAAATATCGTTCGAAAAATCTGAAAAAATAAGGTACTCAAGAATGGAAGATTAAGATGTATCAAAAAAAAAACCAAGGAACGATAAAAAAAAAAAAAAAAAAAAAAAAAAAAAGATAAAAAATAGAACGGAAAATTAAACTCGACGTACGAACTCGGGTGGTGCGAGATAGCATTCGAGTCGTGCTAAAAGCTCAGATGTTTTTTTTTTTTTTTTTTTTTTTTTTGAAATAACTGTAAAGGGTCCCACGAGGCTAATGCCTATATTGTGGGTGCCCAAACACTTATTATCGTTTATTGTATAAATATAACGTACAATATAATATCAACGTCCGACTATAAACTAAGCAATTACTAATAAAATAAAACAACAATCTTCTTAAATGAAGCAAATATCTTATCCTCTTAACAAAACGTATACACTTCCGATCTGGAAATTTATAACTAATAATATTATTACACAGTATCACCGCAAACATATTCCAACCCATACAAACAACCAGATATACAATCGGCAGAACAAATACAACACAGATGAAATAATCATAATGTAGCGCTATTAATGTTAAAAACCGAATAATATACGTCCAACGCAACATAGTTAACTACAATAAATACTCTATACAAATATCAAATAGGTAATTATGCTCTATTATGCCACATGCACTCAAGCCCGCATACCCTTTTATATTGTATTTGGGGGGGAGACCAAGAAACCTGCAAATTATTACTCCTATCTCTGCAACCAAGCAATTAACCAAATTTTTATTTTTTCCTTCCAAACTGCTAAATGCTGTTCTATCCAGATTTCCTTCGGTACCTTTAATAATAAATTCATCAATACGGTGGAATTTTTGCTTGTGCCCGTGTTATTGTCGACTCTGTAACTGATCTTGTTGCGTTTGGACATATTTTCGAGCTTCTTCGAACTGATCTTGTTTCGGTTCTTCTTTTTGTTGTGATATATTGAATATGGGTGTACATTCAACCGATTCACTGTTGCCGGAGTGACAGCATCCTCGTTGCTAGTCAGTTCACGTGGTATTTAAGCATTTTGCTGTCTTACCAAAATACACTGCTAGTACTTTGCAAACGTCTTCGCCCGCTTATGCTTGATCTAGTGATGTGCGATTTCGAAATGTTTTTACAATCGAAACAATCGACAATCGTCAAAAAAACAATCGAATGATTTTCGTTCGAATGATTGTTTCGGATAGGAATGAATTATACGAATAAAAACCGAAACTATCCAAACACAAACGAATGAAGTATTCGTTAAACATCGACTAGATTCTTTTGAGAGAAGTAGCATTTCGAATGATTGTTGTGAATACGAATAAATTATTCGAATAAAATAACATTTCGAATGCAACTACGGAACAATCGAATGCATTCGAATGAAACATTTCGAAATTGCCCATTACTAGTTTGATCTGCTAACTCCTTACTTAGAAGTGTAGCTTTTGAAGCGGTTCTATCTGTAGTACGTATTTCTGTTCTTCGCTTCAGCTTGCCATTACTGGTATTGCTCCGTAGTAATACCAGCAGCTTGTGATTGCGCAAAGGAAGCAATTTCCTGATCCATGTGAACGTAGACTAATATTCGACACGCGTAAAAATGATAACGACCGATAATAAGTTACGGTATAAACGTCCGATATTTATTATATCTGGCTATACTGACAAAATATTTTACCATGCTCCATGTACAAACCGTCGCGGAAAAAAAGAAAAGAAAAGAAAAGAAAAGAAAAGGAGACAAAAAAGGTTCTTACCGATTGGAACAGAATTTTGATGAAGAATCCGATTCCACTTTAATTTACTCGTATTTTTTACAAACAGTGAGAAAATTATTTTAGAGTAAGCACTTCCAAAAGCCGAGCGATAAACACAGAATACACAATCCGTCATCAAAACTTCACAATCGAGTTACACTGGGCTCGTGAGAAATGCTTTGGCTGACACGGCTGCTAGGTTAGCTTTGTTATGTCTGATATCTCGTACCACTCTTCCTCCTTCTGGCATAACAAAACTTCTGAACAATCATGCGCAGTTCCGATGAAAGCAAGATTAGTTCTCCCATCAAACTTGCTCTCTTAGAGATATGAATGGTTTCTCTCTTTGGACCTATTTCGTGGCTATAAGGAGGCGGTTGCTTATCGAACATAATTCCCCGACGCAGAACCATCTTTTAAACCTCGATCCTCCTGCTGTCCGTCCTCCGGCTACCTCAATAAAACCCATTCACCTTCAGTAGCCTTCTTTTACTCAACAACACTCTAATTTCTGCATAGAATCTTTGCCGTCATCTCTAGCTAACTTTCCTGCTAGCATAGAAAATACTATTCAATTTCCCCGTGCAACTACTGGTTCATTCCGTGTTATTTACAACGGGTAGACCGGCAATTTAAATTTTGTACACTACTTCTTGGAATTCCTTCTTCTGGGTTTACTGAAATTCCTGTGAAATTGTTATGGAATTGCTATGGAATAGTTATGAAGTTGTTGGGAATTTATACATATTTCACACCGAACTTCCTGAGCGGTGGTTTACCTCTTGGTTATTTAGCAGTCTTACCGCGACACTGTTGTAATAAGCCCGGTGGTAGAGAGTTATGCGGAACAATTAAATGGGAAAAAAAAATAGAAAATCATTCGCCTAATCTAGAAGCTCGGTATACTATGTTATCCCCGATGCCGCATAAATCGGCAGGCCCAACAACGCTCGATACATAGCAGTGGAGCAAAGAATGGATGTCCTAAGTTCTTGCGCCAAAAAAAGCCGATGATCGATCCATGGTGGCCGCCGACTGATAGCACGCGTGTCGAATACACAACGATCCATCGTCTAAGAATAGGGCATACAGCTAAAAGTCATGACCACATACTGCAAAGAATAACACTCCCTAATATACGCTGAATTAAAATACCCGTGTCAGTGCAACACATCATAATTGAATGTAGCAGTTTTAATGCAGTCCGCCCAAGCACCTTCAAAACGTTAACAGAAATATTACGCGACAAATCATGAATAACACTTTGAAGAAGTTCATTCAGGATGGCGGACTGCTGGGCGGTCTTTAGGTAGCCTAGGCAGCTCTCATCGTGATAACTTTAGTAGTTAAAAACGGTATTTCATTTAAAAAAAAAAAAAAAAAAAAATCATTCGCCTGGTAACATTTTATTTTAAAAGTGAAACATAAAATTTTAAGTACGAAATCAGTAAAGTAAATTGAATTTTTTTTTTGTTCATTTAGTCGGCCAAATTTCCTGCCTTTATACGATTACAAATTCTTATTTTTTGATAGAGCATTCTTTTCTTTAAGTTTTTTCTTTTTTTTTAGCAAAAAATGTTTTTAATATAAATCAGCTTTCTTGTTTATTTGTGTACATGATGGTACTTCAAACGGATACACTTTAATAATGTTTTAAAGCGTCACAAATTCAAAATTTACAATAGTAATATAATGCTCTTTAACACGTAATTTCAATGTTAGTTGAAGGTTATCTATTTTACACGCACAATTTAATAACGGTTTGGAAGATTGAAACCGTTACAATGCATTTTTTAACAGTAGAGCGGTATGTGCGAAACACATTGAGGTAGAATGTGAAAACTCCCAAAAAAAGCCTTCAATCAGTTCAAAATGTAACGAAATAAATCTAATAATTCATTCTTACATTTTTTTTTCTAATACCGTAAGGACGAATCATCACCGGCCGTTTAATATTTCTTCTATTACCTTTTGTTTCATCAGGTCATAAAGAATAATAATTTAACGCACAAAACCTAAGTTCTCGTGTATTTTTCTACACTTTGTTAAGCAAACGCCTGCACATCCGTTTCGGTTGGTGTACTCGATTTTTCAATAATAACCACATTCACTTTTTGCCTAACATATTCTAAATGGTAAACGCAAAAAGAAAAGCAGAGAAACCATATAAATTGTCGAATTTTGTTGTGTATACGACCCGAGTCTCACGAAATTCCGTGAATACATTTATCTCATTTCCCTTCTCTTAAGCTGTTTATTCATGGAAAAAGCTATGTTAATCTAGTGAAAATCGTCGCTAGTTTTTTCCGACTAATAAGGCCATATGTTTCAGCCGAGTAAGCATGCTGCATGACATAGCAAGATGCCGCCCTTTTACTATCGTCGTATTCCTCGGTTCGTTTTGGAACAGATATTTTCACAAAAAAATTTTCCAAATCCCCGCGTTTATCGTGTCTGCAGCGCACGCAGGCGAACGCGTTCGTAGGAAAATATGATGTACGGCCGTATTTCCAACTGTTACCGAAATTCTAAATGCGACCTTGCCCGGGGAAGAGCACTATGACGCAAAATGAAGTGCAAAATGAAGGACCGCCGGCTGAGCTCGGAACTTGAGGAAATATAACAAAAACAATCAAAACGCGCGGGTGTTTTGCATATTATCTATATCGCTACACGTTGTAATAATACTGTTAATATTGCTATTTTAAATTAAGCGAGATTTTGCGACAGTTCATAAGATAACGCCTACCAGCTCCACCCACTAGACTTTACAATGGAAGGTGTAATGCTCCCTGATGAAATTTGTAATTTTCACCTTTCGGTTAAAAATGTACCTCTGAGAAATTTAAAATTATCAACGTCGTACTCGGAATTACAAACTGTCTTACACAAAATTATTATTTTAAGAAACGGAAAGCTGTGTGCATCCGGTCATCTGCAATTACGAACTAATTTAATCTTACAGAATGTTTTATTTTAAATACTAGCTGACCCGGCGAACTTCGTACCGTCTCAGAAAGTAAATGTTGTGTTAACTTATTAGCTGAATTATATTCGTTTTTTTTTTTTTTTTAAAGATAAAATTAATACTCAAAATGAATTTTAAATTCAGTAAATGTACAAAAATCAAAATGAAAATTATTTTAATTACATTGAAAATTATTTTAATTACATTGAAAAGTATTTTAATTACATTGAAAAGTATTTTAATTACATTGAAAAGTATTTTAATTACATTGAAAAGTATTTTAATTACATTGAAAAGTATTTTAATTACATTGAAAAGTATTTTAATTACATTGAAAAGTATTTTAATTACATTGAAAAGTATTTTAATTACATTGAAAAGTATTTTAATTACATTGAAAAGTATTTTAATTACATTGAAAAGTATTTTAATTACATTGAAAAGTATTTTAATTACATTGAAAAGTATTTTAATTACATTGAAAATTATTTTAATTACATTGAAAAGTATTTTAATTACATTGAAAAGTATTTTAATTACATTGAAAAGTATTTTAATTACATTGAAAAGTATTTTAATTACATTGAAAAGTATTTTAATTACATTGAAAAGTATTTTAATTACATTGAAAAGTATTTTAATTACATTGAAAAGTATTTTAATTACATTGAAAAGTATTTTAATTACATTGAAAAGTATTTTAATTACGCGTGGCAGCAAAGGCATTATTTGCCTTAATACCAGTATAACCTAATAAGATGGTTCGCAAATAACAAAAATATTCAATTATACAATAGTTCGGAAACGGTTTGACTTACCAGAATTGAATCATAAATTACAATTAAGCTTCTATTTATGAAAATGTACAACTTTAAGCTGTGCGATTACCCTGCGGCAAAATATGGAATTTATAACGACCTGAAAAATCATCCTTGAAAATTTCATAACTTAAAAGCGAAATTCAAAATAGTAAACAAAACACAGAAGCCCTTTCATAACATCCAAAAATTACGGTTAAAGAAATTATGTAAATCCCCCTTTTGGGACAAAAATAGCAAAAAAAAAGGATTTTTTTTATAAATTTTGTTTTAAATTCGAAGACAAATCCAACAAATCGAAGATGATAAAAATCGGTCCAGTCGTTCTTGAGTTATAAATGGTTGTAATTTTAACCAGACTTTGTTTTATTTATATAGGTAAAAAAAAAAGAAAATTATCAAAAATTTGATTTTAAATCGGTTATTCTGCTATTCGGGGTGGAGGCAAATCGAACAAATCAAAAATCATTAAAATCGATCCAGCCATTCTCGAGTTATAAGGGGTGTAACTAACACGATTTTCTTTTATATATAGATTTAGCGATATCTATAGTAGCGAATATTCACTATGGATCAGAATAGTACTCGGACGACGAAAAAGATTAATAATAGTACAGATGTGTAATATCATGCGAAAACTCTATACGTATAAATGCAGTTGCGGATCCACGGGTGGGGGGAGACCCTCCCACCAAAGAACCAAAGCAACTATGAAAAAATTTGTTATAACAGAGAAACTCAATTTATATAAAAGATTTGTATAAATGTTATACCTATGGATTTAATTATAACTAATATTTAATACTGTTCTCTTAGATCTTTTGACTTTCTTATTTATTTTTAATTTTTATTTTGTGATGTAAATGAAAATAAATGAAAGATAAATATATATATATTTTTCGTACTTGCTCGCAAAGAATAAGGATCGGATTACTAACAAAAATAAAAAAGAAGTAAAGTCTAATAAAAATACAGTCTGTCTTACTATTTCTAAACTACCATTTTAGCTAGAATTTTATAATTTTTTTATTTTTTATCTAAAAATAAAATACAACTTAAATTAAATTGTAATAATTATGTATTCTTAAAACATTTTTAAATTTCTAAAGAGGTCGTTATTTGATTTTCTTTATGAAACAACATATTTCTCAAATCGACTGCCTACCACAGAAAATATTACGTAATTATATAACCCCCTCTCCCTCCCCCCCAGATTGCTCTGAAAATGTCGAACCATCGGGCTTAAGCTACAAATTAACGTTTCTGAAATCAAACAAACCAAAGTAAACTCCGCTTTTCATAAAAAACAACGGCGATAAAATCACCAATGTGACAGAGAATCTAAACTACTTCCTATCCTCTCTTTTTCCGTTAGACAGCACTGACAAAGACAGCAACAAACAGAAAATACTAAGAGAAAACTTTAAACTTTCCATACAGGAAAACGTTGCTCACTCACGACGGACTCCTCTTGATACTCCCGCACGTAATAGCATTATAAAAAATTTCAAAAACAACAAAGCTGCTAGACCTGACAATATTACAAATAAGACCCTAAAATGAATTCAAAAGGTCTATCCAAAACTCCTTTTACTTCTATACAAAAAAAATCTTCTCCTTAAACTGTTTCCCTAAAACCTGGCGCGAAGCAAATGCAATCATAAATCAAGCGAAGATGCAAATCTCATAAGCTTCTATCGCCCAATATGTCTTTTAAATACTGTAAGCAAAATTTCCGAAAAACTATTATAAAGTAGGATAACTTGCCATCTGAACTCGACAAACTTTTTAGATAAAAGACAATTTGGATTCAGACAAGGTCTGTCCACAGAACATGCTGTGAATTATGCGATCAGCAAAATAGCAGCAGCCTTAAGAAAAAATCGAGTTTTCTTGTCATAGGAGCGGATATCAAAGGAGCCTTTGATAACTGCTGGCATCCTACATTGTTTGACATTTTAAAATGTGTATCTCTTCAAATAGGTAATCATAGTGCAAACACTGAAACCAATAAAGGCTACACACAGGGTAGCGTTTTAGGTCCACTTTTCTGGAATATATTATTCAACCAAGCTGTACCATGCGACAAGAACGTTGACCTATGCGCGCATGAAGATGACTTACTATTTATAATAATGCACGATACGAAAGTCAATCTGGAAAGAACAGCTAATAAAACGCTTGAGTTACTCGGAGCCTGACTGAATGAAGTAGGACAATGCTTTATGTCCCTTTTCACAAACTACCTGAAACGAAAAAAGAAAAATATTAAAATACTTTACCGGGGGATCACTCTAAAAGTAGTCGAACATTTTAAATACCTAGGAGTTATATTAGACAATAAACTTTCCTTTAAACAACGCATAGATACACCACATCTAAGTTGGGCGCTAAATACTATTAATTACTAAAAGTGTGCAGAAATACATGGGGCTTTGATTACAGATACAGACTTGTACCGCACAAGTCACTTGTTAAGAATACACGGTGTTACTGTAGCTCTGCGTTTTTCCAACACCTAAAAAAGATAATCCTAAACCAAAAAGTCTATTCTACACAACGTGAATACTTAATAAACACCTGCAGAGCTATAGAACAATTTCTCATAGCGCCGCTGTTGCTCTTACGGAAGTCCTTCCACTAGACCTAGAAATAAACTATAAATCAATCATTTTTACCATAAAGAAGAACCATAAAAATTTTGAATATATTAACGATCATGTCTGTCAAATAATAAATTTTCTTTGCTTCCAATATATCCTCCTCAGAACAGTTCCTACATGCTAATCATATAAAAATGTCACTAAAACAACTCAAAAGACACATTAAAAATTAATTTAAAAACCATATGACAAAACTCCTGGGAAAGAGATACAGCAGGTCGGTATACCCACAGGCTAATCCCAAATATTAGGACAAGCTTACAGTTAACATCTGACTTTTACACTATCCAACTCCTCATTGACCACAGACACCTCGGAGCCTACTTAAAAAGAGAATACAAAATTACTGAAGACGACAAATGTGACTGTGGGGAAATGGAAAACGCCGATCATGTTATCATTCACTGCAGTAAGTATGACGACATTTTGAACACTTCAACATGAGAAACCTCAGTTTGAGCAATTCAACATTGGCAACTAAATTTCAACAATTCGCGTTCTTAGTTTTAAAACCAAAATTTACTGGAAAAAATAACAACCTACAGTGGTTTACATTACTCAATTAAATAAAAAGCATGACACCTAAAATCTACTCATTAACACATATACGTTATTTTTAATAATCAATCACACTTAGGTCTTTCAGAGAGAAAAAAAATAAAAATATTATTGATTATTAAATAAGTACACGATACATAACCCACCAGATCATGTAGCATTAAGTTTCTCAAACCCTAAAATAAAAAAAAAATTAAAGTTTATTACTTAAGTTTTATCGTAAGAAGGTACTAGGTCGAGATTAAACCTAACGGCAGTGCTTGGTTTGGCGCTTTTGTACGCAAACTCGTATTGTAAAAAAAAGCGCTATTAAAATAAAGTTCTTAATCAAAAAAAAAACTCCTCCCCTAAAAAAAAAAAAATGTCTCTTTGGATTCACCCCTGATAAATGAATATTTCATCAATTTAATCGTTTTATTTCGATTGTCTTTACAAAAATGTATTACTCTCTTCTATCGGAAAAGGAAGACCAAGTATACTTGGGATGGATGTTTTTAAGTCTTCGCATAGTCAACTAACATTTTTGTTGTTTTCAGTAATCTCCCGGTTATATTGTATACGAAAATGGCGTAAAAGGTGTAGTTGCCATTTCTGAACTCCATCTCGTTTTTCTGCCGTTAAAGCTATCTCGTCGTTGGTTCTTTTAAATTGTTCGTTTCGCACGACTCGTGGACTGCTTCCGAGAAAGATTCTCTTTACATATAGGTTGTTTCGCATTGATCAGAACATTTGTGAATCGAAAGTAGTATGTCAGAGATAGTGTGCAATTTGCTTTGCGAAATGTCTCACTCCGATTTACATGGTATGCCGCAATTTTGACTTACGCAGTTCATTTAGCGCTTTTTGAAAAATTTGTCAGAACCAAAAATCTTGGCTTGGCCGACGAACATGCGTCGAAAACCGGTGTCTGACAGAAGATTAAAAACTATTTTTCAACTATTTTTCTCTGAACGGAACCTCTTGTTTGTACAGCGAGTTGCGATTAAAGACAGTCGATGGGAATGCAAAAAAATGCTGCAAAAAACAGCGAGCTTAGTCCTTAACAAATATTTATCATTTTGTTTTTCTTATTTGTAATTATTTTATTTTTCCGCGAAAGTACGGGGGGGGGGGGGTGGTGGAGAAAAGACACTTTTAAAAACTGTTTTTCGTTTTATTTCAATTTCAGGTATGGATTTTCGGCGATTTCCTATGTTCGGTTTGGTTAGCGGTCGACGTGTGGATGTGCACCGCGTCTATCCTAAACTTATGCGCCATATCGCTGGATCGATACGTGGCCGTTACCCGTCCGGTATTCTACCCGAATATTATGTCGATGAAACGAGCTCGAATTCTGGTAACCATTGTCTGGATTTTGAGCTTCCTGATTTGTTTCCCGCCGTTGCTCGGCTGGAAGGAGAAGAAACACAAACATCCTACGATGGACATCGCCGTTTGTCCGCTCCAGTGCGAACTGACCGACAATCCCGGCTACGTTATCTATTCCGCGTTCGGCTCGTTCTTCATTCCGATGTTCGTCATGCTATTCTTCTACTGGAAAATCTACCGGGCAGCCGCGCAAACGACGAAAGCCATCAATCAAGGATTCCGCACCACGAAGACGACCATGAAGAAGAATCACCGCTTCGACGAAACACGCATGACGTTGCGCATGCATCGCGGAAAAGGATCGTCCGTACGGCGCGGAAACAGTACCAGCACTTTGACGACGAACAGCACTTGCAACAGCGTCGAGAACTCGCCGGGACTTCGTTCGCCGGACTCGCGTTTGCGACGCACTTCCACCAGACGGCACGATCGCGGCGCTACCACTCCGTCCGCGCATCACGATCCGATCAAGATCAGCGTCAGCTATCCGAGCACGGACGGCTTAAACTCGATCACGGCAGCCGCTTCTCTACCGGAATCGTCGACCAACAACAATAACGGCTGCCGGTCCGGCTCGATATCCAGCTCGTCCATGTCGAATTCCGGCGGAACGCTGTACGCGGTACATTGTCCGCTCAGCGATACCACCAGCAGCGTTTTCCGCGCCACCACGAATCATCTGCGCGTCAACGGCGGCAGACTGTCGACCGACATTTCGGCCACGGCCAATCGTCGTTACAGCGCCGGAGCCGAAAGCTACATGAAGACCAGGCGACATATGAGCGACCAGTTGACGTCGGTTCCGCAAGGTCTGTCGCCGTCGCCATCGTTCGACGACAGTGCCACCGGTCACAAGTCGAAGCTGATCGCGAAAATGGGCAAACGGAACATCAAGTCGCACGTAAAAAAGTTCAAGATGGAAACGAAAGCGGCTAAAACGCTCGGCATCATCGTGGGCGGTTTCATTCTGTGCTGGATGCCGTTCTTCACGATATACCTGGTTAGCGGTATAACCGGGTACCGAGTAAGCGACACCATGTTCGCCATCATGTTTTGGCTCGGCTACTGCAACAGCGCCATCAACCCGATGATCTACGCGCTATTCAGCAAAGACTTCCGATTCGCGTTCCGGCGAATAATCTACAGCTGCTTCTCGAAAAAGTTCTCTCTGCGTGATTCGAAAACCAGCAGACGAGGTTCCGACGGTTCCCAGCTAGGTGGAGCCGCAGCAACCGGCTGCAAACGTTCCGATCGATCTCCGTCCTACCAAGAATTCGAAATGGCCACCACGGCCACAGTCAACGTGAACGCTTACTGACCCCTATATCTATTATATATACATACGTATATATTATATCCGTAACCTGTGTCCCTCTGTATATAATAGTGTAACTTTGTGTCGTTTCTAATTATAAATGTTCACGAATTTGCCCGCGATATGTAATTATTTCCCGTTCTACATATTGTATATATGTATATCGCTTCAGAGCATAAATACTCTTTCGCGAATAAACTCTGTTCCATTTAAGAATCGCCTAGTAGCAGTTCCTTTTGCGCCCCCCCCCCCCCTAAAAACATACAAACACGTTAAAAGTAGCTAGTTCGGTTGCTGATTTATTCAAGACGCACTGACTTTCGACTGTTTTAGACTTTTTTTTTTTTAGCTGAATAACTTCTTTTATATATATATATTTTTTTTTTTTTTTTTTTGTTTTATCTACATCTAATATTAGTAGTACACGTTTGCCAAAACAAACGCTTATTTTTCCGCTCTGCTACTTGCCGTCCCATGGTAGGCTCTATTTTTCACAGACCTCTTTTTTTTTCATATCCGCACGAAATACGATTTTATTACAATTTACATCGATATTTTCACAGTGGTGTCACTGATGTTCTCCCTTTTTATAAACTAATTTCCGTTGTTATATATATATATATATATATGTTTTTTTGTTTTTTTTTGTATATACTTTTTTTATGGTATAAATTAACATTTTCACTCTATATCGATTTTAGAGTTTACTCGTTATCTCTACATTTAATTTTTTCCAGCGAAACCCACCGTGTTTATTGTCTATTCGGCTAATGATAATAATGCTAAAACAGTATCCGCGTGTGATTGTTTTCCGCGGAATTTGTAACTACTGCAGTATTTCAAATTCTTTATCGTTTTAAAAATCGTACCAGGTGTTGTTTTTTACTTTATTTATTTTTTCTCTGAAGTGACGATACGTTCGTGTTTCCTGATGGTAAAAGATTTTCTGAAAAATGTACACGAATTACTCTACATGTCGTATATATTTGGCAACGCTAAACAACGAATGTTTAAGATTTATCATGAAAATTTAATGAAAAGCACTAAAAAGTGAAAAATAATTACTCCCGATAGAAAATATATTTCAGAGTGATTATACCTTAATATTATGGTAATTCTTATACATCATTAGTACCTTAATTGGAGTCGGCGTCAAATTCATAATATCATCTAGGAACAATTTAACGAATATTTAACGCAGTTGTTAATTATTATTTTAATATGTAATTAGAATCCTACTCTAATTAAGGTATCAATGTTGTATAAGAGTTACCGATAATATCACTCTAAATTACATCACTCTGATAGGTATTTTCTTATCGGGGGAGTAATTATTTTTTACTTTTCAATGCATTTTTATTAAACTTTTATAATAAATTTTCAAGTATCGGTACTTTTTTGTTTTTAAAATAACATTTTATTTCATAATTTTTAGCATTACCCTCGAATTTTTTTCTTGTTAAAAATCAACTTTTTTGTCACATTATTCTCCATATTTTATGCTTGAAAAAAAAAAAATCGATTTCTTCATTTTGAACTGCATTTCTACGATAACAAAAACTACATTTCCATGGTAATTTTCCAAATTAATAGTATTTTAATTCAATCGCCTCTGTTTTACACTAACAAAAAATATGAAGAAAAGGGAAAATTATCTAAAGAAGCCACATTTTTTCATGTTTTTTGACAAATACTCAGTTTATATTCACCGATTTTTATCGTGAAACTTATGATCTGAGTGGTACACTTTCTAACAGACAAAGAATCGGTAAAATCGGTGACCATTATAAGTTATTCGTGTACAAACATATATCAACAAAAAAAAAAAAAAACACTGTAAACGTGCAACCTCCTTCCAACATTCTTATGGTAATTTGGAAAATTGATAGTATTTTAAGTCATTCGCCTATGTTATACCAATAAAAAATAGTAAAATTATCCAAAGGGACCACATTTTTTTTCACGTTTTCTGACAATTACTCAGTTTATGTTCACCGATTTCCATCATGACTCACATGGTACTTAAGTGTTGAATGGTACTCTTTCTAACGGATAAAGACTCAGTAAATATGAATATGAGTTATGCGCGAACAAACATAAAAAAAATAAAAAAAAAAAAAAAACATACGCGACGAACTCCGTCTTTTTGGAAATCGGTAAAAATCTATTAGAACGAAAGCAAATCGGCTACTTTTGACAGTATTTGTGTTCCATAATTTTCAACGGATGACCTTAATATAATCACAGTAAGAGTTATGTTTCTTGACCGTTCAGCGGAAAAATTGAATTTTGAACCAAGCGCGCGTGCCCCATAGAACATTTTACGGACGTTGCAGTGTACATTTCTCGTCTTTAACACATTCTCGGAGTGCTTGAAAATATTGCCCATCGTGGTACGATCCTTTTGCTACATGCGTGTCAAATTTTTTTGAAAACGCCGTTGAAAAATTACACGACTTCCGTAACATAGAAGAACCTACCGTAAAGATTTTTTTCGAAAAAATACAAGTTCATCAGTTTTCGGTTCTACGATTTTATACGGTTAAACAACCGCGATAAGATCAAATTCCCATCAAACAAAACTTTACGAAAACATTTCTAACGTTATTCGACTAAAAAAAATCGATATTTAAGGTTGAGTAGCACATTCGCAGAGTGCTCAATTTTGTACCCGGGTATTTATTGAAACGTAATTTTACATAATTTTACAAGAAGGTGAAATAGCTATTTATTTTTCTTTACCTTTGTTTGAATCCAGTTAAAATCATCTTTAAAATCGATTTATGTTATACTTCAAAAATTAAAATTTACCTTTGAATACGACATACTTCGATAGTATCTCTAGGTAAAATAAGCTAAGCATTTCAGTTTTAATTAAAACTTTGAAGCCCTGATAACGAGTGAGATAAAACGCCATCCAAGGGCGTCGCCAGCCAACGAGCCAGGAGGGGCAAGATGATAGAAAGAGAATATGAGTTATAGGAAAAATAAAATTTATAATTTTTAAAGGCTTAATATTTTATTAAAGAAGAATATAATCTTAATTAAAACATAATTTCTGTGGATTTCTGACAATATAAAAGTCTTCCAAATTGTCCATGATTACTCGCCTATGAATACTCATTATGGCTAGTTGATTAAGAAGTTTCAAGGCTCCAGGGGAGAAAGCTGCCCCTCATTGCCGCCCTGGCGACGCCCATGACGCCATCGTATTTGGTTTTTACGCTACATTATGCGCAATGTTTTCAAAGGTGTGCGACTTTTTTTTTTTTTTTATTTACCGTTTAATCAAAATTTAAGGTATGCCCAGATATTTTTCAACCATCGTCATTATTTTCATATCGGCAAACTACTCCCCGATACTCATAAAGCATAAAAACATTCGTGTCTTTTGCGCCGAATTTAATAACCGCCTTATGCATGTGTTTCACTGTTTATACTATTATGTAACGGAGCTAATTCAGTAAAAATAAATGGTAATGCGTGGAAGACGACGATGAAATAAAATGAGGAGATTATCGGAGTATTCGAAAAACGTTCGAATTTGTTGCCGATCAGACACATTAGCAAGTTCTAAAAAAATTTTTTTGTCTCCCGAACCATTTTCGAAAATGTTCTATTCAATAAAATTAGCACATCGATTTCGCAAAACGTCAAACATTTAAACTACACCTCTAACATGTTTTCCTTCTTTTTAAGTAAAATTAACGATTTATCGTAAATGGTATTGTTTAAGTAATACATTTGTATTTTTTTTTTTTTTTTTTTCGGAAAATTTTCAGTAAATTAGAATTGAAAAAAGGTATACTTATGATTAAAAAAAAAAAAAAAAAATGAATGTACCTCAGGGCACAGGGCAGAAGTGAAACTTCAAAGGCGTTTTCCCCGACTTCGATTAGAGGTTATAGTATTAGTACCAAATTTACCGAGAGTAAGAAACAAATAGGGAGATCTGTGTGCGGTTGTTACAAACACATATCTATAGAATTTCGCTTAAAGAAAAACAAAAACAAAAGATCAACGCATTTTTTTATTAATGTTTTCATTGATTGTTGTATTCTATAAAAGATACAATAGGCTTATGGTAACTAAAATATGAAATGTGAAAGTTTTTTTTGATGTAATTTTATCAATATAATATCTAGAAAATACTGCATCAGTGGTAGTTCCGTACACTTTGCCATTGATTCATTTCGATTATTATTAATTAATAATTGAAGTTCGGTTTGGAGAAATTCTATTAAAGGCAAAGAATTGTCTGATGCAAAATTGTGACGTTGAAGTCTCCAGCTAGTATCATTGGAAGTGTATGTAAATTTTCTTTTAATAACCTTGAACTATCGGCAGTAAAAGTAATCTTCTATACTGTATAAATTTAATTATATCACACGACTCCGTGATTTGGAGAAATATATAGATGACGATAATAATTATTTCTTTTCCATCTTCCTGTCTTACATTGGTACATATATGATCTTCAACATCTGCTTGACCAAAATCTAATCGCGTAACATTGTCCGTATTTGTGACATATCGATATTAGAAGTGTAACACAATATTCAATACTTATCGTTTTTCTAATAAGGTTAAACTGCAACTGCTCCTGCTCGAACGTTCTGGCGTTTAAATTTCACGATGCATTCGAAATTTGGCACGTCGATATTATCGTCATTATTCATCCACGTTTCTGTTAAGATTAAAATGCGGCTTGCTTCAGTTACAGTTCCTTTGAGACCATTGTCATTCTCTGTATGCTCGATGCCGTTCTTTTTCCTCGATTCTTTATATCCACTTTGAGAATCTTCATTTTCGTTTTCATTTTTTGTTCTTTCTCTCTCTCTCTCTATACGCTCGATGACTTCCTTTTTCCGATTCTTTATATCTATTTTTTACGTTTGATTAATTTTTGATATTTTAAGTTCTAATAAATTTATTTTATTTTTTTTTTTTATGTATATACATCTCTCGAAGTGGTATAAAATTCAATAACATGCAACATAAATTTTAATTCAATATATAACTGTCTACGCTTTCGAATTTTTAGATGTATCAAGAACTCTATTAGTTATCGCTCGCTCATTTTTCGCCATTAAATCCCTCCGTATATATTTTTATTTATATATAAGAAAGAAGTTTCACTTCAAAAATTCAAATCACTAGTGAATAACAGAAACACCGAGTGCCGAAAAATTAGTCAGCCGTTTGATTTTCGTAATCTACTTGGCACATTCTTCTAGTAATAAGGAAAAAATACCAACATTTTAGAGCTTGTCCACATATTGATGTGGAACGATCGCCAGTTGGAAAAGTTAAGTTTTGATTGCTCAACGGAATAAACATTTCTCTAGTGCCTGTCACAAATGTCGGCAGTACTTCCACATTGTGTGCGAACAAAAGATATTCACGAGAAAACATATTCTTTTCATCATTTCCACTGTCACTCGATACCCTCTTTGAATAGTAAACATTGAAGCGTGGTGTTGCTCTATTTAAGATGTATCGATTTTATTATAGCGTTCTCGAAATTTGGTATAGAACAGGAAGACAGTCACGGTCTCTTTAGTATTTAAGCGTATAGTAGGCGAAAAAATGTTCAAAAAGACGGAGATAATAAATTATCTCCGAGGCTTATTATTTGGCAGAGGGAACTTTAATGGAACAATCACTAAACTGGTATTCTTTTCGTATCCCAAAATGCCATTAGAGTAGGTCGCATGTGATCGGCGGATTCCAGGTTGTCCGTTTTAGTGTTCAGTCTACAACAGCATAATGCAAGGTGATAACTAGTTCCGTGATTCAAATGTTATTCCTATTTAAATCGCCGGTTTCGAACACACTTAAAAACGCCCGATCGTAATTTTTCTTATGTTCATTTTCATCGATTCTGGAACTTCTTTGTCAGCACCGTAAACAAGGTATGTACTATCGATAGTAAGAGTCGGAAAAAATAATTATGCTTTTTTATTCATTTTATTATACTTTTTCCCGTTATTTCAACGGGTTTTTAATTAAACATTTTCTCCCGCTATTTTTATTTATTTATTTATTTTTTTTAGCGGATTTTTGACCCACCTTCTTCGTAATGACTTTTTAATCTCTAACGTTGGTAGAAATGTTAAAATTTTTGAGTAACGTTTCTACAAGAGTGGTCGTTCGGTGTAGTTTTTGTTGATTATCGAAAAACCAACTTTGTTCATTTTTCTTTTAACGTGCTCCTGTAATGAAAATATTTAATGGTAATTAATAGTAATCCAGTAAACTGGCTCCTCTGAGCAACCGGCTGCGAATAAAATAACTCGAATTACATCACGGCATATCCTTTTTTTAGCCTTCTATAAAGTCTAATATCAGTGCGTTTTTGCTTAAGAAAAAAATGCCAAACTCTGATTTCTATCTTAATATTCTATTTGCATTCCGTACTACTACTGAAAGAGATAGCCAGAGTAATACAAGTACAATCGACCAGCGGTTATCCGGATTAATTGGGCAGCCAGCCGGTCCGGATAACAAAAAATCCGGGTACACCGTAGTTCAAGATTAATTACTGCAGGTTAAGTGAAAAAATGAAAATTAACTTATCCCGTAATAAAAAAGTAAACACGAAAATTAACTAACGGTGGTGCATTAACTAGTTTTTGAAGAAGTCTGTGATTAAGGTGTCTTTCGCTGCATTCTCTTCCTTGCCGATATACCACTTGCGTAAACAAACGATATCAGCCGGTGACGCTTCTTCCTGTTTTGAGTAATGTACTCCAGCGCTATTTCGATCGCCTTCAGTCCTTCATTGAAGGGGCTCGTCATCCATATTTTCTCCAACTGGATCCACTCGTTGAGTACCCATTTGCCGTTTCTTCGATCTCGTTGCTGCCTATTCATTCTGTAACGTCATCCGTATTACTACCCGTTTTACATCCTGGAATATTTTTTATTAGAGAAACAAGCTGCTCGTTGTCTTTTGAACTGTTCAAATCACATTGTTTGTCAATTTCATCCCATTTATAACTGACTTTACGATCTAATAATATTTTCCACGACCGAACTAATGCTATAGAATTAATCTTTTCCCATCCCTCAGATAAACCCAAGTGTGATAACATCAAGCATATCAACTGATTTTAAAGCAACCTGACAGTCTGCACATTACAATCACTATGAGTCACAGTACATTATGGCCACAGACAGCATCTTCATTTGCAGCTAATACAAACAAATATTCAGATATGTACTGCATATAGCTGTGGATTTTATAAAAGCGCTTTGGTTTTCCTCTTTTTTTCGAAAATCTATCCGGATAATACGGATAAAGGCGATCAGGATAACTGCGAGTCTACTGTAGTTGTTTTCATTTTCACTGGTAGTATTTATTAAGAGAGATATTATCATTTTGAATTAATTTAAAAAATATGATGAGCATTTTGAAATTTTATATTTCAACAGAATTTACGTATAAATTAAATTATTTTATTGATCTTTTATTTTCCGCTACTTTTGAATGCACGGGTGTCTGGTAGTTGCTTGTGTGGTAACATTTATTTGTGGCCTAATTCTGGTTAATGGAGGAAAATTTGCTGCATTCGTGTTAACTATACGTTTTACTTGCAAACGGATTTAAGAGTATATTAGGCCCTCTTTATAAGCGGAGCAACCTATCTGGTAATTTGACGTATATGGCTCACACATTTCCGTGCTACGTCATATTACGGCTGTTGGCTGTTTCGAGCTTTTCTTCACATTTTACACGTTTGAACGATAAATCGTAATGTTGCACAAGAAAGGGTGCTTAGTTTGAAGATTTCTCTTTATTCGACGGCTACCGATATCGGCCAACTAAAAACGGAGAAAAAGGAGGGGTTTCGCCTTTTCTTCTTGCGTGAAATAATATTGCTTTCGACTGCACTATGTAATCTTGATTTGCAAGATGCGCTTTTATTTCAGCAGTCAGAGCAGAAAAGTGAACTGAAGAATAACTATGTGTAAGTATGATGAAATTCTAGGCAAACCATACACTAAATTATCGAACTAAACAAAAATACATGCGGTTAGTTCGGTATGCGTTCATTGTGATTTTATTACAATGTTTGTTTACGACCGCGTTGTTTTCCATTATAAAAAGTTAATAATAACTGATGTAATAAACAATTATAACAAAAACAATATAAGAACAAGATAAATTTCTTATTTAGTAACGTTTTCGGGCATTATCAGCTAAAACACAAATAATCACTATAGCTGATCAGAGACAAGTTCTGATTTAGATTTTGTCTCTGATCAGCTTTAGTGATTATTTGTGTTTTAGCTGATAATTCCCGAAAACGTTATTAAATAAGAAATTTATTTTGTTCTTATATTGTTTGTTATAATTATTTATTACATCAGCTATTATTAACTTTTTATATTTCTATATATTTAACAAAAACAGAATGGGAAAAGATTCTTTATTTTTATTGTTAATTTCCGTCCGAATAATACTTCAAAGCAACCGTTACTTCCGGCTCCTGGTATACAATTCAAAATGCCCAAAGCCTAAAGTGTGAACTTGATGCCAACCTAAAAGGTATGATCAATAAGTGCCGAGAATCTGTAAATAAAACAAGTTTCTGTTACCTTTCGGTCAAATGTATTTTTCATCTCCTTCAAAATAACTTCCATCTGAAGCAACACACACACATATGACAACGCTTAACCCAATCTCACCCATACATTTTTGGTAGGTCGAAGCAGGTACGTCTTTCAGCACCTTCGTCGCATTTTGTTTTATGGCTTTCAGAGACTCAAATCTTTATCCATTCAATTCTTTCACCAGAATCGATATCAGTTTATTCGCAATAAAATGGATCTTCAGTTTTTTATATTTTTGAAAAGACGCGAGATTGTTAAATAACATATATTTCGTCTTAGTTTGCATATGGAACCCCTATAACCGATATAGCGTGACCGCTCCTTATTTCCGATTTTTTTTTAAAATTTTCGGCCGATGATAAAACAGGTTAACGGCTGTCGCACAATGCAGATCCTCTGCTGGTGTTATTTATCAGATTTGATGTGAAATTCACAGAAATTTCCGATACACAAATTTTTCAACTCATTTATCGATTTCGAACGGGTCGAGACATGCGAGAATGCAACAAGCTGCTAATGAATTTGCGCCTAGACAGCTTTTTTTCAGAAATCTGTGGCCCCTCAATGTTCAACTAAACTCCTCCACGCCGCCCCCTCATAACAGCCTGGAAAGTCATTTTTTATACTAAAGCCTTCTGACTGAGAAGAGGCTATGCTTTTTGGCGCGCTTCTTCGATAAAAAAACCAAGAAAGAGCAGGGGCATTCATCATCCGGCTAGGTTTAGAATTTTTTTCAAAGATTTAAAAAAAAAAAAACACCTCACATTCAATTTGTAATGAAAATAAAACGATTTTTTAGAAGGGTATAATATTGACTTTTTACTACATAGGATACCAAAAAGAGCAGTGGAATTTTCAAAAAATGTAGTGCAAAGAAAAAAAAAGGAAATAATAAAAACACGTCTAAAAACGCATACAACTTCCGTAATTTTCAAAAGTAATTAAATAACACCGTTTTCTTTCGGTTGTTGTTTTTATTTTTAACGATGTTCCAAGAAAACCAATGTAAAAAGAAAATTTTACGAAATACTTTCAAAAAATTTTACTTGTATTGTGTACGGGAAATCTTTGACAACAATATAAGCTAGTTGTCTCATTTTCGCTTTCACATATTTTTAATTTGCACCAGATGAATTTTAATTGTTTTCGTCTTATTTTTCAACGGTATTCTTATACAAATAGAAGACAAAAAACAAAAATCTATTTTCGCCAAAGTACTTTTACCGGCGCTAGTCATAATTAATGTAAATACGCGTACTGTAAGTTTCAACTCTCATACAAAGATACATCGCAACCTAGAATGTCTTCATTGCTTACCTCAATTCTACAAAAGAACTGTTCAAACCTCTCTCACTCTCAGTTAAAACTGAAAAATTGCCAGGAATTGTTTACCTTTTTCGCGGACTTCGGGTTGCTCTATATCTTTGTATTAATTATCCTGTAAGGTTGTATACTTATGTATGTTATGTATGTTTTAAGGTTAATAGTAAAAGAAGAAAAAAGAAAAAAGCATTAAAAAAATTTTTTGTATGTTAACTATTTCTCGAATAAAATTATTAGACATTTAACTAAGTTAATTATTTATTTATTCCCTTTTTTCACTCGACTGTAAATTTACCGAAATTCTGTATTCTCTACCATTAATATACATTAAGTATATATATATATATATATATATATATATGTATGTATGTATGTATGTATGTATATATGTATGTGTATATGTATAAATACCACTATATGTGTAAGCGAAAATTAACCTGTACGAATATGCGCATTTATATTATAATACGTTAAACCTAGGAGAATTATCCGATCGGCTGCGAGAGGTTTATGCAACCTGTATAGATTTCATCGATGTGTTTCTTATTTATATGTAATAAAAATATGTTCTCAATTATTATTTTTACAACGTCAACTCCTTATTTACATACATTTACGCGTAGCATTTACTCAGGACTCGAATGAAAAAGCAAACAAGTTCTACCCTTAAGAAAGGACACTAATAATTACCACGTATTAAATGGAAACTGCAAAAGTAGCTCTACAAATCTAATACCGTAATAATTATAACGATAGTGATTTTATCCTTGATGTGTTATTCGATAAAACGATTTTATTCGCCATTATCGATCTAAATGAAGAATGGGCTATTTAAGTTATAAAGTTATAGAATAGTGGTCGCGGTATCGTAGGCGCTGGTGGATAGACAAATAAAAAAACAGTCTCTATTCAATGGATACTCAGTCTTAGATTCCAACCTGTCAAACAGATTGTATAATATACATCGTCAGAGAAGTGTTTTATCGTAATCCCTTTGAAAGGTTAGAGTCTAATTTCAACGCGGTTCCAAAACGAATATAAACGAGCCAATAATTGTACTATTCTTTTTAACGATTATAAAGGACCTTCAATATTTAGTTCGGTTTATTTTACTTCTAATCTTTCTTTCAACTGTCTACGAAAAACGCTAAGTAGTATCATCGGCAGGGACTTACATCTACGAATAACTTTTTTCTTCGCACTCCATGAAAAATGTATTAAATCTCTCGATAATGTAATACTTTTCCATAAGAGACTGGTCTAAATTTTACTTAAATGTTCATTTCTCTGTCTCCTGCATTCATGCTGACATAGATCTTCTCTGTATTATTTTTCATTAAAAAAATATAATTCCCTCTGTTTCGTTGTTACCAGAAAACAGTGATTCTGTGAGCTTGATTTCGATTTAAGTTTCAATTTCCTTGAAGGTTACACTATATAAGTCTTTGAACTTTAAAAAAAAAAAAATCATAAAAACTTTCTACTCCTCTTATTCACATGGCTGGACTTTTTTTTTCCTTTTTTTTCCCTTTTTTTTTCTTTTCTTTTCGGGCTTGTTAACCAAGAACTTTCACCGAAAAACAATTAGAAAGGCCCGGTCAACTATATCTTTATACGATGTGTTAAACGTTGTTAGTAGAAAGTAATCAATATAGTGGGAACAACGTGTTCAGAAGGAAAAGACAGGATATGAAGTAAGAAGACCAAAAGTCACAGTAAACTGAAATATAAAGTAGAACGCTTAAAAAAAAAAAAAGATAATCATTTAATAATAAATATACGATCAGCATAAACATGTTCTTCGTTTGAGTGGGAACGGACAATACGAAGAGGAAACCAACGAAAAACGAAAACGGGAGGAAGATACGAAGAATAAAGATAACAAGAGAAAGGAAACTGAGAGAATCACGGATTGGTAGAAAGACCAGATTGAACAGACAGATAGTAAAAACAATTGTTTGAAAAAGAGGTATTAGCGCGTATATATACCCGATAACATAATCTGAGAAGAAAACTTTTACACCACAGAAGGATATTAGAGGATGGAATTATTTAAAAAAAGAAAAAGATGGGAAGAAGTAAGCGGTAACTCGAATGCCGAAGAATTTGTCGCTTCATTACTGAAGATGCCCGATCGGCTAAGAACCCGCAGCGAATCAATTTGAACGGAATGGAGCGAAGAAAGAACGTGGATAAGTGTCAGCGTATACGGAGAGTAATAAAATCATTCAAATGATCAGGTAGGGGAGAATGAATTGAAGGGCGGTCATTGAGTCAGATGTAATCAAGAGTTGAGAGGAAAGATGACTGGAGGAAATGAAAATAACGGAACGGAGGATAACCGTTACTTCTATTACGAATGTGGAGGAACAGAAAGGAGGCAGACGAAAAGATTCTGAATAGTTAAAATCTGTCAGGATAAAAGTAAAGTAAAGTAAATCCCATAAATCTTTGATAAGGTATCATGGATTGTTAAGTTAAGCTTTTCATAATGGTACTAAGCCCAACGACACTAATGAGAGTAGGGGGACCAGGCTGCCTAAATTAAGCGAGGACTTCGAAGGTTTTCTTTCGCAGCCTCTTTCTAATCTAAACTGCTCTCGAGATAAATTCATTTCTTTCGGAAACTCTGCCGCTGCATTTTACGTATTTTGCGGTCCAGAAGAAATTCAGTTCCTTCTTTTGTACTTTCTTAACGCTTCTGAACCTCTTTTTTTTTTTTTTTTTTTATTAAATTTTAATTACATATAGATAAAATTAATATGCCCCGTCCAATTGATTTTGTTTTACAATTTGTAAATATAAATTATTTTCTTAATATAAATTAATATTATTTTTACGATGTTCAACTTCTGCTATTGTAAATTTATTAAAGTCGTTGAATTTATTTGTTACCCCACTTGTTTCGCATTATCTTCGAAAACCATATTATTGCACCCTTGTAAAATATGATACAGACTATCCTGAAAATTGTACCCAACACAATTTTCCGACTCCGCAATTCCATATTTATACATACACATTAAGTATTATTCCATGCCAAGTTGCGAATTAAAAAAATTTGGCATAAAAATTTTATTATTTATTCTTTCCGTAACATTAATCTTTGGTCCTCTTTGATACTAGTTCCTTCTTTTTAAATTTCTCTCTGTAAATCGATGAAATTTCTTTCCTCATCCGAAAAAAGTTTTCATTCGAGATTTCAGTTAGTATTTTCAACTATTTCCTCTTTTCGGGGCTTCACCGCTCTATACTGGAATTCTTTTAGTTCCTAGAATAGAATCTTTTCCTTTCGTCCAATCTCTCTTACTTCATGTCTGGGAAAACCTTCTTTTGAAAGCGCGCCGAATGCTTGTCGTGTTTCCTGAACGTAATAATTTGAATTCCAATAAATAACAGTTTCAGCTTCCGCTCTCGGACCGGCTTGACTGCATCAATTTCGTCATTGCTGACACTCACAAATCCTTTACCGGAAAATGGGGGTTCGTTATTAGATGTCTCCGCTATCTTTGATAACGTGCACCTTTCTCTTGCTAAGAATATAACGTTTTCTTTAAACACGTCCCCCCCTCCCGTGCACTTTTTACTATTTTTTTTGTTATTAATCTTTTTCAGAACATTCCACTTACGAAAGAAAAAATAATCGTAGCCTTTGCTCGAGGTTCTCGTTTTTTGTTTTTTTTTTCTTATATTTTTGTTGGGTTCATCAAACTGACCCAAGAACTGTGTAGAAGAGGAGAAACAGAATCGGATTTTTGAATATTGATGGATGGAAATGTAGTAAGAAACCTGTCGGATGAAGGAGAAGATAGCTGAGCTAATGAATGTCAATTAACTCATTTCCTTCGATTCCGAAGTGACCAGCGTAAGAAATCAATCTAGATTAAATGAGAAAGGAAAAGATCTTGAATCAAGGAACGTAGAAGAAGGGTTACGTAATCGGTAGAGCGGGAAGTCAGAGGAGATACAAAGCCTACAACAGCAGTACACTCTTTGAAAATCTGACAGAATTACGCTAATAACTCCCATCGCTGTCTTTAGGTATCTTTACAATTATTTATCTCTTCTCTTTTCTCGGCGGTAAAATCTTTCCGTGCTTTGCCTATCGTCTTTATAATCCTTCTAAAACAACCGCCTTAACCTTCTTGTTGATTATTTCTGCTATTTATGCGTTTTTCTTAACAGTCATCTTTTCTCGAACGTAACGTTTCTTAATCGACTATATTTTAAAGTTCTCATCAGCGTACAAACAGGCTGATGTTACATTCCGATTCATCTTTATAACTCTATCTAATCGCTTCCCTAAATTAAACCACTGTTCCACGTCTGTACCAAGTTTTTTCTTTTAAAACTTGATCAGATGTAAACTTCTTTTTTTTTCACTTTATATCTGAAAGTCTAATTCCTAGAATTCTTTCCGGATCGAAATCTGTTCCGTTGTTCATTCTCAGCTCTTTAGCGCCTTTTAATTAAACGTTTTCCCCTTTTTTTTCATCCATAAATTATTCCGTGCTTCTTATCTTACTGTTCGTCTCTCCTATTTTCCACCTTACATCTTTTCCTAGCTTGCTGTATCCTACTTTTCCGTTAATTACTTTATGTGCGCTTTTCACTTAATTTCTATCGCGCCGTTTAATATGAATTTCAAGTACCTTTAAGTAGTTGCCCATTTCTCTTGGACTGCGTTATTTTTATAGATGGTTCCTAAAAAAATATTTAACGGAGTTGATGCTTCCTCCCTTTTTTTTCCCGTAACTATTCTGAATCTTTTAAACTTTGATCGTTTTCTTTTGCTTTTTTTTTTTTTTTTCTGCCGATTCTACACAGCCTTACATCGTGTGTAATTCCTATTTCTTCTTATCATACTTTTAGTTTTTCACAACAGCCTCCGGCGAGCAATTTTACTCTATATCCTTTCGAATTTTTCATACGCGAGCTCTTTAACCGTCCCTAATTCTTTCTATTCCAGTCAGGCTCTATCAGTGCATTCCCAGTTATATCGGAATGTGGAACAACTGACTCTTTGACCCTTTCAATTGCTGTCAACGGGGTTCCTTCGAAAGGTTTTTTGGTCAACGAAGACATTTCAAGAAATAGTAAAAAGGAGAAAATAAATTAATATTCTTGAACGTTTAGGACAAAGGATAAAAATAATTTGAGAGTGGCAACAGCAGAAGTAGGAATAAATTAGACAATATAAAAAGCACCGACGAAAGGGCACTAGGGATATTTTATAGCGAAGAAGAGTAGAAAGACAGTTGTTCAGCGAAATAGAAGGTGGTTGACCATTCAAGTAAAATATGTGATATCCGCATCATAAAGAACGTACGTGGAAGAGACTAAATGAAGAAGATACAGATGAAAACCGGGAGAAAAGGATCCAGGAAGGAGATTATGATTAAAACGAAAACGAATAATCGGGATTGTGGAGCGTTTAGGAGAGAGGGCAAGTATCTAGAAAATCATGAATGGGAATATGAGGAGAAGTCTGGATAGAGAGAGATTAAATTTAGACGGAATTGAAAAATGAAGAAGAATCAGAGAGTCGAACGTAATCTGTAAAATGAGTTATTTAAAGAAAGAAAAGCAATGTTATGAGCCGAACATGGAAATCCCCGCTAATTTATTATGCTCAGTGTCTAACGATCGACCTCGATCGAGTGAAGAAGGAAATGATTACGAGTGAGAAAATGTTAAATATTACATAATCGGGGTGGAACTCGACTATGCGTTCACGCCGTTCAGCCCGGGTTAAACAAGCGGCTACAGCATTCGGATCTTTTTGGCTGCGAACTATGTTAGAAGCACCGCAATACGGAATACTCAACTCAAAATAGCTCTTTTAATCGCTCTGAGTCCTTATAAAAACTGACGAAATTCACGAAAATTTGGACGTGTCGCTGCAATGTTTCCGGATCGAGCTACACGATAAGAAGAAGAAGATTACATAATCGAATTAGGGAGAAGGAACAGAATTTGCGATAGCTCGTTAGAATACGAGAGCTCTTTATCTAACATGTGTTTACACTCCAAGCAGTTTCATCTTTTCAAACATTAACACTTTTTTATCCGCGGTCTTAGGATTTTAGCGACTACTACAGCTTAAAAAAATCACGCGTAAAATAAGTCAAAGTAATGGAAACAGTAGAGATACTCCGTTCCTGAAAGTACGAAAATTAACTATTTAGGTATACCTGATATCGGTTCTCAGCGGACTGGAAAAAGTGGGTCACCTGCCTGCAACGTTCTCCCATTCGGTCCGGTTTTTTCAGCAGCCAATTTCAAAATCGCCGAAGAAGTATTCAAATTCACTCCTGTTTATTTTCTCCTTCTTCTTATGTAACTATAATTAATTCGTGATAGTAATTGAATTTCAAACCCGACAACTTTATACTACTAATCGCATTATATATTTGCATCTATTTACGATACTCGGGCAAAGTCAAAATGTTCAAGCTGATCCAATTATACCTTACAATATAACGCATTTTCCGAATCAGTTATTCGAATCAAATGCGCCTATATAAACACAATGGCATAACATCTGTAGACAGCATATACATTAGCGAGGTCGACCAGCATTCCGGAAGAACGGTTTAGACGATAAGTGGAAGCAGCTTTAGTTACTTTTTTGCTATGCGGTTATATTAATAAATACCGAATTTCGTAAAAACAGGTGGCATAATTGTAACAAATTTTCTTATTGGCGTGAAAATGCCATAGTCACTAATTTACGTACATAAGCGTCACACATTCCGCACGTCACATTTTTCTATCACACATTTTGAAAGCGTCGGCCGTTCTACAGGTTGTATAGTTTTCATATTATTTGCGATTTTCTACAATTTTTAATACTTTTAAAACTCATCGATTCTGCAAGTTCGAAAGTCACCTTTGCATTTAAATGTTCCGGCCAGCATTCATGCACTAACGTGTCTCGTACACACACTCGTTAAAATCCATCACTTACAATAGTCTCACATTATAGACAGGCGTGTAACCTTCAATTCTGAACCGAGACGAGAAATCTCTATAGGAAAATGTATAGGGCGAAAACTAGTCGACAAAATAAGTTTCTAGTAATTTAGCCTCCTGCTGTAGTATTACCGTGGCCTATTATCTTTTTCGCAATTGTTGTCTGTCGATTCTACGTGCTTATTCGCGACCATCTTTCATCCGTAATTTGAGTCACTTCGATTATTTTTGCAACTATTTCCAGTATTATTATGGTCGATGATGATTCGGATGAAATTTCTTTAGTTGACATTAACGCATAGGCTTACGACGGAAAATACTTGTATTGTGCAAGGAAGGCCAGCTGGAGAACATGTGCAAAGTAGGAACGTGTAAGAACTATGGATAGAAGAAGAGGCGTCAAGAATGATGGAAAAGAAATACTATCAGCAGTTGATCGTAATGATACTGCAACTAATAAAGTACATTACATCGGTGCTACCCTCCACCGATGTGGAGAGTGCCAGTTCGGCGGGTCGTACGCTGAGACAGGCAACTTGTTTTCTTGTCGTGGAGCGACGCTATTGCTCTTGGATCGTCGGTCGATAGGTTCACATCGTCCGACAATGATGGTTATCCACCGAAACGAAAACCGGTGACACCGTAGTGGCCACTGCATTTGTTTTCCCCTCTACCAACATGCTGCTTGTGATAAGGAACCCCAAACAGGAGCTGGTCTAATAGATATGTCAATAAAAGAGAAAAAAACAATTAGTTCAAGACGCTATTGTGTGGCGTTTGTTGTGAGTACAGCTATTAACAAGGCATCCCCCCAATGCTGTGGTAGTGCCATATCCGGAAATCCAAATGTTTTTCGTGTTCCAATTTCGACTGCTAAATTCCGAAATTTATTTCATACGGGCTGGTTCGGAAGCAGAACAACCTAAAGGTGTTTGAATCCGGGAGATGATTTTCAGTAACTCCTTTTTCTGCTCCACCATTGATTTCATTGACATCGAATTCCGTTTACTGACAAATATGCGATCGAATATGTGCGCGAGTATTTAAAACCAGCAACGTGTATCATAAAAGAAATGACGACCGGAAATGTGAGTTGATAATAACATACTATACGGAAGTCTATAGTAAGTACGTATTATCTATGAGCCTTTTCTTCAAAAACCTGCTTAATTCCATTTTCTAAGATCTTCGGACAGATCGCGAGTGGCATTTCAATACCAGTTCCTTCCCAGGCTACAGGATCATCCTAGAAGCGAATTGCATTATTTTCCGATAATTTCTAATCTTTCAGTTTTTTAATTGTTTTCTATTCTTTGTTGCACTTTAGAAAATATCTCTGTCAACTTAATTTACTACGCCTTATTGTCGACGCATCATTGCCACCACTTTACTGATTAACAGATTGTCCGATTTACCTTTGGTCAGGAGCGACTCACTCGAATTAGTTCGCTATTCAAAGCGTATTACCCGATTTTTACTAATTGTTTTTTGTTGTTTTTTTTTAGTTAGTTCCTCTCGATGAAGAGTTTTATTGTTAACTGCATTCGGCGGATGCCAGTTAATTTTTCTAAACTGTTTATATCTTATTTTAATTAATTCTTGACTCTTCTCGGTAATCGATGGCTTTCTTGTCTCTATTTGTTTGTTTTTTTTTCGAATCCTGTAAATCGTTTGCGAACATGACGTTTAATGTTTTTCCCAACGTAGCGTGATCCCGCGTAAATTTGAATTTGTTCCATGTTTTCAGTATTAATTTACTTTTTCCTTGTAACGCGCCGAGCGGTCGTCTAGTTGTTGTACGGAGAGTGGTGCATCTGTGTTAATTGCGGGATGATGGCGCTTCGTAAACGAATACACTGCTTTCGTCGGATAGAGATCTAGAGTGCTCTAGCGAGACGATGATATCGGCGATAAGAAGAATAAATGAAAATGGAAATGTTCAGCGATATGTATTGCCGCGATAAGTGATAACATTCTTCACATAGAAATTGGCGGTTGCGGTGAGTTTGTCATTATGTCTCGTTAATTTCAATAATATGCGTCGTGCACTATATAGATATACATATACTTACAACTATTTCAGCTGTTCAAAAGTAAAGATTATTATCCACCAGATATACATATAGTTTTTTTTTATTTTATTTCGCTCTCAATGTATCTGCAGGCTCGGCTAAGTACTTCGGAAGGTGTGAGGTCTATCCTCACTGGCGCCCGGAAAAACAGTTGCAGCTCACTACACTATTGAGAATTCCACCTTCGAGTATAGGTAGGACGCGTAAGTCCAGAATTCATAACAATGTATATATTAGAAGCATTTTATTTGTGTTTATTAACTATCTGGCGGATCTGTTCCATTGGTTTCTTAGAATGTAAAGATGATCTTGATAAATATTAAGTACGTTATACTGTTTGCAAGCAAATACTGAACAAGTCCGAAAATTTTTCATAATCGTTTGAAACGATTCTTTAGATTTGAGTCTGTTATTCATTTTTCCAATTCGTTATACAACAATGTATATTATTAGTCTTTCTCCATCTGCGTTTGCTTTCTCTCCGTTATTTTAGAAGCCATTCACTTTTCTAAACATTTTTCCTAATCAAAGTGACACGACTATTTACGCGGTCCGATTTTACTTCTTTATATCTACATTGCCGATGTGTGTCTGTTGGAGGTAACCTAGAGACGATCTGATATTGAAATGTCTTCATTTTGAAGCAGATTTAACCGTATTGCGTTTACCAGTTGAGCGTACCTTTAACCAGCTATTAAAAAAAAAAAAAAAACAAAAAAAAAACAGTGTCCTCGGTTCGTTATTTCCTCGATGATGAATCAGCAATTTCAAAAACATTTAACCTCAAACTGTAAAAATTGGTTTCCTTTAGTTACGCTACGAGCGCCGTTTTGCGAGACTTTTAACTTCATTTGTAAGCGCTCGACTTTTGAAAACCAACCGAAACGAAAACGAAAAAGTTAAAAACGAAATGCGTGAAAATTTTAACGGGTATTAATGTGCGCGCAGTTTCGCGTGCGTACACAGATAACGTATACTGTGCAGCTCTTGACAGCCAAATTTCATATTTCACAAGTCATTAAGATAAGGCACGTTCTTTCGCTTTTGGGAGAAAGCGGAAAATTATGGAAGAGATAATTTTGATATATAGTTGTCAGGCGTCCGTTGCATAGCTGACATACGGCATTTATGATTATCGGCTGATCGTTTAATTTATGTTAAAAGGTTATACAACTCTAATCGCAATGGATGTAGAAGGCGAGCTAAAATGATTACCCGTGAAACATGTCGTGATATTCGAACGAATAGCCAATTTATTGCAATGGTGCGTGACTAGACCACTTATTCAGCAATTGCCACTAAGACCTGCTGAGTCTTTGCTTCGTACGGTTATTATCGTAGGCCGCTCGGTTGCCCTATTGAAGCAAACGAAGGAAAAATAATAAACGCAGAATTATATAGTAGCAATAGCACCTGTAATGATGATAATAACCGGGCAAATGGAGATTTTATACTTTTTCAGGACTTATCGATTAAAGCAGCCCCCCCCCCACCCCACCCCACCCCACCGGTCGAACTACCGAATTTTGTCAAATACTACCGGTGCCGTTTTCGTCGTTCGCATGGACTAAGCTGTGCGACACGAATGAAAGTTCGAATCCACAAATTCAAAAATCTATAACGCGAGAATAAGGCGTCCTTTAAATTTTTGTTTCACTATTGACGATAATTCGAATGAAAGTCAAAAGAGAAATGTAATATTTCATGGCAACAATGTAAATAGCAATCGAAAAATGCTTTTGAAAACAACCATTTGGATGGAAAAATAAAATAAACTGTACATTAAACGTTAAATAATTTATTTTCGAATAAAGCGAGAAGTTACTTTTATACCATCGTAAAATTTACTTCTAATGTTTATATAAATATATATATATATTTATATTTATATAAAAATATTTAAAAATATATATATATATATATATTTATATAAAAATTAAAAGTAAATTTCACGACGGTATAAAAATATATAAATATATATACATGGGTTGTTCAAAAAAAGACCGAACTTTCGTTATAAAATTTTTTTTGTAATAGTTATAATTTTACACATGTTTATCCCCTTTTACCCATGCTTGCTATGCACCGGTCCCATCGTTTTTTCCACTGTTCGTATGCTCCCTGGAACTCGTTTAGTGCATGTCTCGGAGGTGTGCCTGCGATTTCTCTTTAATTTCTTCTATACTACGAAAACGACGTCCTTTCAAGGTGGATTTTAGTTTCGGAAATAGGAAAAAGTCTGCTGGAGTCATATCTAGGGGAAAAATCTAAAATCGAGTTTTTTGACGATATTTTGAGAACCAGTTGGCCGACATTATTCATGTTGGACTCAAATTGAAGATATTTCAAACGGCTGCAAGTATTAAAAAATATTTTCAGACTTATTCATCAATAAAACCTAAACTAAAAATCCATTTGAAAATTTTAAACCGCTTTAAAAAAAAAGATCTAAAACAAACACTTCGCTGGAAAAATTATGTATCGTGTATTTTATGCTAAACTGCAAACATGAATTTTTTCAGATTTTTTAAAGGGGTGGACGCACCTTAAAAATAATAAAAACTGTTTTTTTTTTTGCATTTTTGGTCGAATTTAGCAGCTAATAGGTGATTAAAAATTTTTTTTAGCCTCAGATTTATACAAAATGACATAATAAGTAGGTACTTCCCAGTATTTTGGACGCAAAGAATATGAAACGAAACATTTAAATCTCATTTTTCTGCTGGTTTTTCATTTTTATGGCTCATGAAACACTGAAATTATTCATATTCCCCTTGATTTTCAACTACAATGACTTATAAATACGCTCCGATATATTAAAAAAAAAGTATTTTACGAGAAATCGAATTTTTAAAAACTGCGAACGCCCCTTAAAAACTAAAAAAAAAACACGCCGTTTTTGCATTTTTGACCATATTTAGCTCCTCATGAGTTAGTACAAAAAATTTTTTGGCCTCAGTTTTATACAAAATGGTATAATAAGTACTTTCCAGTATTGCGGAACCAAGAGAATATGGAAAAAAAATGAATCTAATTATTTTTATATTCTTTATGTTTAAAATATATGACAATAATGGCAGTGTCTTTGCAGATAAAAAAAAAAAAAAAACAATACAAATTCTATTGATTATTTATAATTTACTTTATTTTTTACATCATTGTAAGAACAAACCGATCTAAAAACATGACGAAAATTAGTTTTTAAATATTTATTTTTATATTATTTGTATTTTAAATATTGTAACGATCTGTTAAATCATTTAAGCTAAAAATAAAAAAATAATTAATGATAACATGTGAACGAAGTATCCGAAATAATTCATTCTTTGATTTAACTGTTGATCCTATTTATTTATTAGATAATAAAATAAAAAATCCAGCCAAAAACAGAGTAGAAAAGTAAATTAAAACAGAATACTGGAAAATACATATAAAGTTTTTTGCATAAACGTAAGACCAAAACAAAACTTTTTTCAATCGCTCATAGAAATGCGATAAAAAATTAACCGAAAAAAACAACCAAACAACCAGCAGAAAAATGAGATTCATATTTTTTCCATATTCTCTTGGTTCCAAAATACTGGAAAGTACTTATTATGCCATTTTTGTATAAAACTGAGGCCAAAAAGATTTTTTGTACCAACTCATGAGCAGCTAAATATGGTCAAAAATGCAAAAACAGCGTAGTTTTTTTTAGTTTTTAAGGGGCGTTCGCAGTTTTTAAAAATTCGATTTCTCGTAAAATACTTTGTTTTTAATATATCGGAGCGTATTTATAAGTCATTGTAGTTGAAAATCAAGAGGAATATGAATAATTTCAGTGTTTCGTGAGTCATAAAAATGAAAAACCAGCAGAAAAATGAGATTTAAATGTTTCGTTTCATATTCTTTGCGTCCAAAATACTGGGAAGTACCTACTTATTATGTCATTTTGTATAAATCTGAGGCTAAAAAAAATTTTTAATCACCTATTAGCTGCTAAATTCGACCAAAAATGCAAAAAAAAAAACAGTTTTTATTATTTTTAAGGTGCGTCCACCCCTTTAAAAAATCTGAAAAAATTCATGTTTGCAGTTTAGCATAAAATACACGATACATAATTTTTCCAGCGAAGTGTTTGTTTTAGATCTTTTTTTTTAAAGCGGTTTAAAATTTTCAAATGGATTTTTAGTTTAGGTTTTATTGATGAATAAGTCTGAAAATATTTTTTAATACTTGTAGGCGTTTGAAATATCTTCAATTTGAGTCCAACATGAATAATGTCGGCCAACTGGTTCTCAAAATATCGTCAAAAAACTCGATTTACAAACGATGTTTGGTGCGCCGAATACACTTGATGTGGTACCATAAAACTATTCGATGAACCACGTTCAGGCTTCCCAAATCTGCGCAGATCAGATAAGGTATAGAACATGATTGACATGCAGATCAGACAAAGTTGGAATGTGAACCAAATGAAATTAGCCATAGAGAGACAGGAGCAGCTCTTGTGACAATAAACAGATTTGTAAAAGAATTAGGGTACCGCAGAATATGAGCCCAATAGATTCCGAAGTTGTTGACGCAAATACGTACACAGAAAAGGTGATTTCGCCTCTCGGGTGCGACGTTCTGTCACACCTTCCATACAGGATTTGGCGCTAAGTGATTATTATCTATTCCGCCATCTCAAAAATCATTTAAAAGGAATTCGCAATGCCTCGGACGAGGAATTACAGAGCACTGTGTCATCGTGACTTCGTTTACAACTGGGGTTACCTTTTTCGGAACCGAATCCACAAAAACTGGTTGGCCGTTGGATTCATTGCATCGCGTTAAACGGTAATCATGTCAAAGTTGAATAACTCGTTAAAATCGGAATAAAATTCTCTTTCCAATTACCACCTTTTTTTTCATTTGAATAATTAAAATTACGCGCGCTACGAGCGGGGAGACGTTACTTACTGAAAAACCTTTGTATATATATATATATATGTACATATATACACACACACACATATATATATATATATATATATACAGGGTATCTGTCGATAGGTGAAACGGATGAAAACCCAAAGAGATAGGGATTGCTTAAAAAGAATAATAAATAAATAAAAGATGTAGCAAAATGGATAGTTTAGGTATTACCGAGACAAAACGCGTGGGAGGTAAACTACGATAGACTTTCTCTAGAAATAATTAGAAAGAAAGTAGGAAAATAAGTTAAAACCCTTGAGTATAAGTTTAATAAAAATATTAAATAGGAAAGAAGTTGGTGAGAACACTTTATTATGGATAGATGGGCGATGAGCGTTATTAAAAGTGTTGTAAAGCAGCCGAGATAAAGCTGTTGGTGTTTAATACTGAGACTGAAAAAGATAAGGATGTTTCAGCTGTCAGACTAAACGTTATTTTTCAAATGTGAAGCAGACGAAATAAAATTAAATATGTACTTCCCGCGGATTCGCCCGTTTATTAATACAGTTTGAACGTTTAATTTTCGTTCGCTTTTATTCTATTTTGAGCCCCTCGGTAATATAATAATTAAAGCAATGCCTACGGCAGTAAGTAGTTAACAGAAATTTAACATTTGAATGTAAATAACATTTTCCGTGAGCAATAATGAAAACCACCGCTGCGAGACAACCAGAATTCCAGAAAAATTCACAAGGACCACACTGGAAGTGCGGATCACCGATCAGGTCCAACTTTTCCCGGCGATGAAAAACGAAAAATAATTTTACCATTTTTTGTGTAAATCTGTGAAACTGGAGATAAACGCGTCTAAGGTTAGCGAGCTAGTGTAGAAATCTTGGGGTTAAACGTTTGAATCCCGGCTTCGTCAACTTCTTTTTTATTTCTCTACATTTTTGTTTTACAATTTATTCTTATTTATTACATAATTTAATATTATTTTAAATATTAAATTTTGCTATTAAAAAAATGCTATAAAATTTGATATCAATAAAAAATTTGAAAAATTTTTATGAGAGAAAAAATTTTAAATTTATTTATTCACACTTTTGTTTTTATTACCACACGTGCTTGTTATAGTAAAAACTTAAATACACACTTGACGCAAACAATACCGTATTATCGGTTAGAAACGGTCGTTTATGAACAAAAATTTAGAAAACATTTCAAAGCTTTTTTTTCTGTTACATTAATATTCATTTTTATATTCCATTAAGTGTATGAATCACTTCAAGAATTTCTTCATGGTGGATAATCGAAAATAAGCAACGCACATTACTGATCTAACCAAACAGAGCTATAATAGCACGAAATATTGTAATTTAAACGTGAAATTCTATTAAAATTTTATAAAAAAGGATATAACTTCGTAACTACTAATTCCCTCGTTTACACATAAATACTGTAGAAAAATGAGAAAATTTGTACAGTTCTATTTAGTAATTTTAATTAAAATGCAGGAAAAAAAGAAAATGAAGTCCCAAAAATGATCCCGAGCCACTCGTAAGATTTATACACTAGTTCGTTAACTTTAGGCGCGCTTTTCTCGAGTTACCTATGCAAAAAGAAAAACGGTGAAATTCGTTTTCGGTTTTTACCGAATATACCATGTGGAAAAGTTGGACCAAATCAGTGACGACCTGGTCACTTCTGATTTTCCCCTTGTCAGTAAAAATTTTACCGGTATAAATAAACTGCTTCTTTAAAATAAAGAACTTTATCTATTGAATAGTACACTTCAGTTTAAAGCACGAAGTGGTCGAAATTGGCGGCAAAATTGTTCTTCCTTTAAACCAGCGTTTCTAACCCCGGGTCGCGGGCGGTATTAGGATCGGTCGCGGGAATTATTATAAATGACGTTGTGCATGGCGAAACGGATGTTAACTTATAAACCAGCATTAGGATTTATTGAAATAAAAGGTCGCTCTGATATCCCGCGTCCACAATACGTGGTCTGTATGCAACTTCTTTCAAATGAATCGCTAAAATTCAACAAATTAAATCTTGAAAAAGTCCATCCGACTTACGTAAATTAACCGCCTGCCCTTTGGAAAGAAAAAGAAACAAGCAAAGAGTTACTGAAACTTGATGCACCATCAAGTTCGGCAACATTTTCGTTACAAAAAAGTACCTATGCTTCTTTTCAGGTAGCTTTAAAAGTTGCTCAATGTAAAAAACCCCATAGTATTGCTGAGCAGTTGATTAAACCAGTTGCGATAGCCATGAACTATCTGTGGAAATGAAATAATGAAGACGCTGGAAATGGTGCCAATTTCGAACGATACCGTAAAAAAGAGAATAGATTTAAAGTAAACTAAAATATTTTAGAACAGTTAATAGCTAACAGATCTCAAAACAGCAATAAAATTTTCAATTTATATTGACGAATCAGTATGTATTGTGAAGACTTTCCACAGCTGTTAGTGTATGTAAGATACAGAACTCCTCGAAATTTCAATGAAGAATTTCATTTTTGTGAAAAGCATTCTGTAATTTCAACTGGGGATGATATATATTTTTTTTAGTTGACAAGTATTTTGAGAATCACCAATTGTAGTGGCAAAATTGGGTCGCAGTCTGTACGGATGGATCACCAACAATGATAGGGCATCTCATAGGGTTTTGTGCCAAAGTCATGGAAAGAAATCCAGAGGTTGTTACAATACACTGCCTTTTACATCGAGAAGAAAACTTGGCTACACGGGATATGTAGCCGGATCTACATCGGGTATTAAAGGACGTAATCCAAATTATAAACTTCATAAAGGGGCGCGCTTTGAACTCGCGGATATTTCGATTGATGTGCGAAGAAATGGGTTCGGATCACCGGCATCTATTGTACCATTCAGATATCCGTTGGTTATCCCGCGGAAGGATTTTTAGCCAGAGTTCTTTCCCTTAAAATAGAAATAGAAATATTTTTAACTGATAAAAAACACGAATGTGTGCTGATGGCTTCATTGACGAATAGGCCAAATTGGCATATTAAAGAGATATTTTCCACCACTTAAATCAGTTGAACTCAGAAATGCAAGGCCAAAACCGCACCGTAGTAGACATATATGAATAAATTACTGCTTTCAAAAATAAAACAAAACTTTGACAAGAAAAAATTGCTAATCGTCAGTTAGCAACGTTTGCCACATTAAACTTGTTTTTAGAAGATCTTAATGACAACCATACTAGAGACCACGCCTATTTTTTTATAACATTTGAGGAATCTTGAAAATGAAATGGCAAGATATATTCCGCAAAATGTCCATATCAAGAAATATCGTTGGGTAAGAAATCCATTTGAAGTAGAAGTAATGCGGCTGGATTACAAGAATTGCTTGAATTGCAGGGTGATGTATTAAAAGAAAGATTTGTCAGAATGAGTCTCACAAAATTTTGGACAGAATTATCTGGAAAGCCTATTCTGAGCAATAATGCTGAAAAGTCTCTGCTACCATTTCCAACTATTTATCTGTGTGAAGCAGGATTTTCATCATGCCTTGCTGTCTTAAAAAACAAGTACAGAAATAGACTGGATCCTCAGCATGGCATGCGTTCCGCACTTTCCATAAACTTAACTCCACGTATAAATCTTCTTTGCTTAAAAATACAACATCAAGGTAGTCACTAATTAAAATTAGTGATAACTCTCCGGTTATATATTTTTTTATGTTTTCTTTGTTGATAAAAAAAAATGAAAAAAGGTTTTTCTACTATGAATGCCGATATTGCCGATGCAGTTTAACTTGGATTTAGATAAAGAAAAAGATTAATTATGTTGCTTTTTTTAATATTTTATAATGACATCAATTTCAGCAAACCACGGGCTTTTAGTTAATCCTATTCTTCGTACAGCCGATTAAAAGCAGAAGTATGGAATAGGAGCGAATGGAGACAACGAACCAAAGGGTTCAATGATTGACGATGATGATTCTTTTATTATCACTGGAAAATAAATAAAACATTAGAGGGTCGCGGCCTTCAAATATATTGATACTTTGGGTCGCCAGCCGAAAAGGCTAAGAACCGCTGCTTTAAACCATCATAATTAATAATGCTTTTGATATTTTCAATGTCGAAAAAGACTTTTGTCAATAACAGTTGAACACTGTTAACCGAAGCGCATTGTTTGTTTGTTCATTATCCGCTGATGATATTTACCCGTTGCGTATTTTAAGAAAAAATATAAGAAAAGAAGTATATTTTCTTTTGAAAATTATGGAACTTGTTTCTTTACCGAGAATCCCATTTCACGTATAGTTGACTATAGGCCGTAAGATATTTTTAAAGAAGCATTAACTTTGTCTTTTGACTGAGAAAAACATTAAATACAATCCGGATCTGCTGCTGTTCCCAAAAGAACCACCATGGGAATACCCCCCCCCCCCATTGATGGTAGACTTATCATCACTCTTCATCCACCGTACATCTAACGAGGACCAACAATATACAGCTCGCCAAAAAAGTATCGAAAAAATACAAACTTACACACATGATACACACGTTTATACAGATGGAGCTAAAGCAAATGTCGCTGGCACACTGTCCACTCCCACAGCATGTGCCTACCTAATCTCAGGTGAAGCCGAAGCAGTGAGGCTACATGATGACAGCTCCGCATTAGAAGCCGAGCTATACGGAATTCTCTTTGGATTGGAAGCATGCGCGTGGTGTAAATCTGTCTACAAAAGTATTATGTAACGTTGTAATAGGTTCATTCCGAACTATCAATAAATATTACTTTCTCAATTTTGCATTTTTACTCCCGAAATATTACACATACCGATTTTATCAAATGGAACTTTTAGAGTTATTTTGAATGTTGCATGGTACGATTCTACCTCCTCCGAAAGAGTAGCTGCGACTTATGGTTAAAGCAATTTTAATCTAACTTTAGCGAACAACAAATTAATTAAGAATGGTTTTCCCGTCCCACGGTGGTGACGGGGGAGCATCAAGAAAAAATATTTTACCTTCTCCGTTACTAACTGATGTCAATAATAGCAAATAAATCCTTAAAAATTATAAAATACAATAAAAACAATTATAACAGCAATAGAAATAATAAATATAACAAAATAATAATTCATTCTCATAATAATCTACAAACAAATAATTCTGCAATAGCAAAAGTTGATAAAAGCGTGACTTGGAAAAATCTAAAATAATTGAAAAGACAAATATGATTATATAATTGACAATAATTTAGTAGTACTTAAAAAATGCCGCACTAATAAATATCAGTCAACAACAAAGCAGTGAACAAAATTTACATTTACAAATCCAGCTATGTACTTACAATCTAACTAGTATTCTTAATAAAAAATTCGAAATATATAAAAATAAATAACACGTTATTACTATATAGTTTAAATTATTAAATATAAATACACCATCTATAAAATAATAATAATAAACACGAAAAATCATAAATATACATATAAAGTATTACGCGCCGTTTGTAAATGCTTTTATATTGGACAAAGGGGAAAAAATACGTTATATATAGCGAGCAAAACATACTGATAAGTCATCACTAAAAGAACAGACTATTAAGAATAGCCATGAATTTGCGTCTAACATTAATGTAGTTCAAAAGTGTAATAAAACATGTAAATAGTAATAATATATATGACGTCGAAACACACTACATTAAAAAATTCAAAAATCAATTGATAAATAATGATATTATTAATAATCCTTTATGCAAATGTAGTTAATAATTTTGTTTCACTTTCAATATTTGTTAATTTTATATCACGATTAAAATATATAGAACTCTATTTAAATTAGCACCGTATCGAATTTTTAATCGTTTTATCGGTTTTCTGTTTATTGAAATACGACGCTACATATTAATTTCATTTAAATTTTGGTTAACGAATACAGTGCTATGATACCGAAACACGCCGCCCCGCTTATTATATGTCATTATTTAATATATATATTTCCGAAAATCAGTGTATGTTTATTATTTAAAGTTATTATAATATAGTTTAAATCGTTGAAAGGTAATTCGAAAAACGATGTAGTAAACCTTCGCATATACTTTCCGGGATAATAAAACCAGAGGTATTAAATGAATTGATAACTTTAACGAAAGTTAAAATTATGGCGCAAATAATATCTTATCGATTCTGCAGAGCAACATATTCTAGCAATATATTTCCCTAATGAAAATCATCTCCCAATAAACCCCGTAGCTTTACACAATGATTGATATTGTTAAAATTTACACAATTAACGTAAGGTAATTATTTTTAATTAGTTTTTTAATTTTTATACATATATTACTTAATTATTTAAGGTTTTGTAATAATGTAAAGTAAGACTGAGTATGGTCGTATAAAATTATTTAGGAAGAGTTTAACGTACAAATCCAATTAAAGTTGTCATGGGCGTAATTAGGAATTTTTCCTAGGGGGGGCAGCTGACCAGCTGAATATACAGGTATATATATATATATGTGTGTATATACCCATAACTTAATCGTATTATATTAAAAAGTTTATATAAAATGAATGACTTAAATAAATATATAACGGACAAAAATAACAACTTATTTAAAAAGGGCGTTATATTTACAAATCACTTAATTTTCAAATGCTATGTAAATCTGTACCAAATAATCAAAATACTTCAAAATAAGATACAGTTTATTATAATATACTTTATTGATTTATAAATTTCTTATATAAGTTTTTCTATTTTCTGTGTTTTTTGAGTGTGGGTCGACGCATGTACTTACATATACATGCATATCTTCTTTCTCTCCTCAACCTAATGGTTAGTGGGTGCTAGCTATTCGTACATATCTGCTGTATAGATCTATAGGGGTAATGTACTAGGCAATTATTATATGCAAAGCAGGTGTACACACGCAAGACTACATTCGGAACTGATTGTAGCCGCTTGTTATCGCGCTACAAGTACAGTCCGGTGTGGGTCTGCTGTGTACTGACCTAGCGCGCATATGATGTTGTACGTGCTGGTTTGTCATTTTACTTTCCACGTGATTATTAACGATTACTTATTTATTCAATTCTTGTAATAAGTTCGTCATTGCTCGAGATCGAACCCGTGACCTCCATATCGGAAGTCAAGCGCTCTAGCAACTAGGCTACCGCGACATGCATATACATATTAATTATAACGTACCATTCGAAAAAATGTCCCAATTTTATGTAACGAAATATGTAACGAAAAATGTAACGAAACAATATCTTAATTTTATATAATGAAAGTTAAATGTTAGGATATGATTTTTGTAATTATGTTTTCTTTTTCTTTTTGTGTTGATGCCAGTAAGAATTACGTTGTAAATTTTAATCATTTTATACAAAGTATAGAAGAGAAAGAGACATACATGAAAGCAAGAGGGGTCAAGAGCCACAGCCCCTTGCGAGACCAAAATGGCCGAGTTTATATATATATATATATATACAGTCACATAGGATATCTAACGGTGCCGGCATTCAATTATTTAAAAGTTCTCTTCTCTTAGTGACTACGTTCAGACGGTACGACTTACTTCGACGTTAAGTGAGTACACGGTCTGAAAGGAGTCACTGAGGGAGCTTTTAAATAATCGAAAGCCAATACTGATGTCTACTTAGCCTGTCGCTGCTGTAGTAGAATAGTGTGCAAAAGCGTCCTCAGATGGCCTGTATGCGCATAGGAAATTATTGTGATAATCACGGTATCAATTTTGAAGTACATTGTACACTTACACATTTCAAATTTTTCTCCGTGTGACATTTAGACGATTCTTCTAGCGGGGGCAACGAGTTATCTAGGGTGGGCAGTGCTCACCCATGCTCCCCTCTTGCTACACCCATGAAATTTGTTCTTTTTACATCGTTAGTTATAAATGTTAACGTATCGTAAAATATTTAAGATAAATGCAAAAGCTGAGAATCGCGTAACGTAAAGTATCAGGAATTTTCGGAAATTTCATATTATGTTAAATACCGATTATTCAATTTTAAATTAACGTAAATTAATTAGGTATCATAATGGTTTCGGTAGATAGCTGCTTCTGAGCCTGTCGAGGGTGAAGAATGGCAGTAGTGTAGGTAGAATGTCGAATACACTGCCGTCTTTATTCTCAATGCGGTTCAGAAGCAGCGCTTAATGTAAAATGTGCTTGCGCGTGAAGTGATATGTCGATGCCGTCGAAAGTTGCCAATAAAGAAATAACCAACTCTCCTGAGACTAATTCTTAGGTGATACAGCGAGGACTCTCGTGAAAGTCGCCGCTAGATTCGTTCGGCTTGCCGATTTGCTTCGTTGAAGAAATATCGACCGTGTATTCGAGCTTTCGATAAATTACGTTGATTCTGTACTGGTTCAGTGTTTCGTAACATATCGATGTTATCGTTTTCTTTAAAACAGATTCTTTGTCCATTTTCTGAATGAACGGCTAAATAGGCGATTGCGAGAAATCTTTCACGCACGGGAGATGATGAAATTCTCCACGTTGCTTCAGAACTGCAAATGTACACTTATCAGGCACAGTGTTTAACTTCATTTCAGCGCGGCTTAATCGCTTCCTTTATTGTCGTTTTACCGATTTAACCGCAGAAAAAAGTCATGCGCGCGTGAAAAGTTTTAATAAAAACTCGGTCACATACCTGTCGCTGGTCGATTTCATTGTTTCTCATAGTCGTGGTTTCTCCGTCTTTGTCGGGCGATTTTCTACGATATTTTGGGTAAGAAGTGAACTTTTGAAACGACTTGGGAAATTTTTGGGTAGATTTTCCTTCACGTATACACGGATGATGATCGCATTTCATCGAATTGTCTTTAATAAAGACAGATTCCGCCTGCTTCTTCAATAATTCGGCTTACGCTACGCATATTTGACGGAGTCTAATTTTCCTTTAGTAGCCATGAGACTAATTGCCATTCGATAGTTACATGTAGTAGCGCGTCATGTTCATTTATTAAGGGCATTAATTAATCTTCAAATTAAATGGTTCCTCTAGACTTTAGGTATATCTCATGTGTTGCATTGACGTAAATGCTTTCTCTGATTTCGGTCCAATTACGGGGTTTCAAAAGAAATCAGGACTAGCATAATTTTTAACACGCGTATCGTACTGTGCATCTTGCGTTTTATCATGCGGCCCTCTCGGCCAGCCTGTAAACTTCGATTGCGGTATAATTCGAGCTGGCCGATTTCGTTGCTACGCTCATTTGTAAAGCATTCTGTAAAGGAGGAACACATAACTCTGAGCGCAAAAAACATTTAGTTCGACTATTTCGGGAATACGCAACGGCTCTCCTTCTATTTTGGCATATTGATTTACTAAATATCGATTAAGCAATATTACGAATCTAAGTGAGGTTTGAAAATTATTTCGATTTTACAGCAATCAGGCAAGAAACGGTATTTTTCTTGTTCAAGTAGCCAGGTCGGTCTGAAAAAAATATCGGTGGAATACTGCTCACCCTCACCTCAACATAGAAGGATACTGCAGAGTAACGTGGGTTTTGTAAATTTTTGAAATTTTACATACATTATTATTACGACTAGGCAGCATTATATCTTTTTCGTCACGTTCTCGCGGGAACTGCTGCTACTTTACTCGTACATATGGGGAATTATAATAACGTCCATTTGTGAATAATGACATTAAGATCAGGTAGATTGTGCTTTTAAGGCTTAATGCATTGTAAGGCTTTTACTGCTACTGTCGAGCGAATGCGGTTACTAAAATTGCCTGTATTTCAGGATGCGCAGTGAAACATATCTAACATATCTACAGAAACTTCCGATTATTCAATCGAGAAGGTAACAAACTTACTACTTTCGACTAAACGGTATAAACCTGATTTTGAATTTTTTAATGTTGACATAAAATCGTGTTCTAGAATTTGCGCTCTTATTAATAAAGTCATTCGAAAAATAGAAAGGGGGGTGGGCCAAAACAACTACAACTACTCTCCGTACACGGAACGTTATCTAGCGGTCAAAAAACGTTTGAGAAGTTCATTCTTTTTGCAACAGTAGAGCGAGCGCCATTACCGGGACCCAGCTGCGTAACGAAGTGTAGTTAAAATTCGCATACCGACTATAGCGTACTAATGTGGCTCCTTTATCTGTCCGTAGATCTTATCTCGCATATTGGTTCCTTATTAAACGTCTGCATATTTATTCAAACAATCTTGCCCCTGCATATTCTTGTCTCTTACAAGATTGGCGTTTTTCCTCTAATAAGGTTCTCATTCTCTGCTACATTGCCTCGCGTCTTATTAAGTTTTCGTCCTTCATCCTATCTTTCGATAAACTTCCATTTTTCCATTTTGAGTTTTTAAATGTTATTCCTTCTCCTAATGTTTTTTCCTTGCCTTCTTCGGTGAAATATTTCCGTGCCAGGCGGTTTCATCATTTTTTGCTAACCATACCCTAATTTTTACGGACGGGTCCAAAATGGCAAACGGAGTGAGTGCATTTATCTACATTCCTGCTCTTAGCTTATTTAAAATCCCTTCATTTTGTTCCATTTATTATGCGGAGACATTAGCATTACTACGTGCCATTGAGCTTGTTCCATCTGTTCCTCAATGTAAAATGTTTTTCCTAATTTCTGATTTGCAAAATCGCCCTTCGGTGTTTCTCTCCTCCATATGTTCCCTTTTTTTCTGATCCTATTATTCTGCGCATCCGATCTCTAATCTCCAGCCTTTGCGGATTGCACTCATTAACCATTGACTTTCTTTGGATTCCTGGTCATGCCGGGATTACGGGCAACGAAAAAGCGTTGGCTATTTCTTCCGAATGGCCAGTCGAACGGTTTTCTTCTCACGAATTACTAAATTCTAGGCCATTCCAGCTGAGGAATTCCGGGAAACGATTTTCAAAAAGTAGCCCGAAAGGATGCGTAAGTGTATTGTGAAGAACGATACTTTGAGAACTAGCCTGAAGCCGACGAATCGGACAGCGAATGAACAATTTTTTGCACGAAATTTCTTAGCGTCTGCATACGAATTTTAACTACACTTCGTTCACGCAGTTCTGTATCTCGGTTCGTATCCGCTGGCGCTCGTAATGCTATATGTTCTGCTGTCGAGAAAAGAATGAACTAAATAACGTTCATACTCCGTACACGGAGAGTAGTTGCAGTTGTTTTGGCTCACTCCCTTTGTGTTATTATACCGTCGCATATTATTCGCGAAAATTCTTTAAATTTCGGATGATTTCCTATAACAGGAGAAAATAATGACTTTCCGCAGGTATATAATGGATTTATAGTTCCCGGGATGGAGAATATTCTGCATTCCTAATCACAAACTACGACTCTATAACCGTTATTACGGTTTCACACGATCATCTTTTACTGAATTGCGAGGCTCTTGTTGAATTTGTTCCGTTCCCTCTGTTTCTTCAATGAAACACCTGCTCCTCGAGTACCCTCCTTTCAGTGTTCTAATTCCTCGCAGTCATCTCTGGTGGCTACTTCACCCTTGAATATCGCGGACACTATCCAATTTCTCTATACAACTGGGGTTTGTGTTCCGCGTCGTTTAGCGATCCCAGCGTGTTAGTGCCGTAAAGCTGCACACGCCAATCAAAAAAAAAAAAAAAAAAAGAAAATTAGAAAGTCCGACTTTCAAGTATGAAATCAATTACTCCGGGGTAAAAGTTGCTTTTGTAGACCACAAAAAGGCTGCGTCGCTGTAAAACTGAAAAATTAGATCTCACGGAAAGTATATTATTGTAGGGAAAAAATGTACTACTCGTCAGGGGGAAGATATTATTCGTAATATTAATAACGAAGAAAATTTGAAGATGTTGGAGAATCTGCATACAATGTGAAAACGAACGACGAAGTAATTCGGTAAATAAAAAGTATGCAAAAAAAAAGAGGGAAGCAGATAACACGTAACGAAGACGAAGACACAAGAATAGTCGAATGAAAATATAAAAATAAACACGCTAACGAAACGAATGAAAAAGAACAGGATCGTTGAGAATAAGGAAAATGTATGTATAAAGTCAAATAAATGGAACGTAACTACTAGAGTATGAAACATGTAAGTGAATAATATAATTTAGAGACCGCGCAATTTCTTTAGAATTGCGTGACTTAGGGAGAGAATTCGACGAAGTGAACGTAATAATGTAAGACGGAGGAGATTGACAGACGCAGTAATAAAGTCCGTATAGCGGCGGAGAAACCCGGCGGGCGGGGCGTATCTTCTTTTGTCGGCGGCTTACATCCTTTCGGTGGTACGGCTTCGGTTCCGCGCTATGCTATTTACGGTTTCATTCGCAGATATCAGCTGTTTTAAATTTCAAGCTTCCGCATTTCGGGTTAAAAGTAAAAGACGATTTATCTGTTAAGAGGCATTTCGTCGTACAGTTGAAACGACAAAGGCGAACCGAATCTGCATTTGAATTAGGCAAGATTGACAAGAGTTTGAACGGTAGAATTATCTGCATTGTACAGAGTATAATGAACGCGCAGCATTCAATCGCAAAGTCTGACGGCGATCCGGAACTAAATCAGACATAACGTATGTATTTTATACTACAACAACCCAGTCGGAGATGGCAGATTAGCGAAAAGTTTGACGACGAATCGGGGAATAATTTTTTTCATTCAGTTTCCTGCGTACCCGTCCCGCATTCACTATTAATCGTTTTATAAATTTTACGCCTCGTTAAATATCTTTCATTGTCCGAAGTTACAGTCGAAAAAATCATCGAAAAAGTCATCGTAAAAATCAGCTTATTATTCTGAACCGGGGAAGAGGCTAAAACGTGAACTACCGAAATAACAAAAAACGAAAAACATCTTTTTCTTTATCCCAGCCAATTTTTTTTTTTTTTTTTTTTTTTATTGGGGGCTCGCATCGACTAGAACATTAAGTAGAGCTAGATGCGCACGCGAACAGAGGTATAATTTATTGTTTGGCTAGCGGACTTTCCACGCGTAATATAAACACACAGCGGGGCAACATAGCTGACCGGTGATCACGACTGTCGTCTAGAGCAGGACGGAAATTAACAGGCGATTATGATGAAGCGAAATAAGGGCACAATTTGGCCGATGTTTACGAGGCGGTAATTTCGGTTCAAATAGAGACACGAATTTCGTCCGAATAAAGAAGCGTGCAATTAAGGGATAGGTGCGATTTCGTAAACAGAATTAGCGATTAAGTTTGATTTAAAACGGTATCGGCGGAGTGAAGTTCGAGGTGGAATCGTGCACCGGAAAAAAATTAACGTGCGTCGTCACCGTTATCAACCTTAACAACGGACGATATGTTTACAGTGCGACCCATTGTTGTTGTTTCTGTTGCGAACTGATCAGCCGAACGCAGCCAGGTAGCCGCTTTCCAATTAACAATAAACGTCGAGCGGGCACTTCGTTGTCGTTGTGTGCGTTACCTAGCGGTCGAACAACAGGAAGAACGCTTATGACGCCCTCGAATAGCTCTAGTCGGCAACGCAGTTATTTTCGACGATGGCACAAACTTGAACTTCGGTCCAATTAAAAATTTAAACTCTGTCCGCCGCGATTGTCTAGAAGAACTGTTCTATTTTTAAAATTTACCGTGAAGAATTCGCTGGTCGGCTGGTCTTCGGAAAATTCATAAAAATAATCGACATTGGTGGTGCGCGTGAATTCAACAAGGTAAAACATCCATTAGCGACTTTCCGAATGGCACTGATCAAATCGAATTTAATTTAAATGCGATAACACGTATGCCCTGCCCAACCCCGCTTATACAGAAAATTGTACAAACAGCGGTTTTTTTTTTTCGCAGACTTTTCCGGGAGTTTTTAAGGCGGCGCAAGTATATGTATATTAAAATAATTATATATACTTGTGTCGCCTTAAAAACTCCCGGAAAAGTCTGCGAAAAAATACCCGCTGTTCGTACAATTGTAATAGGTCGAATTTTTAAAGGCGATAAAATATGATGTATCACAGTGCATCCGGGAAGTCGCAGAATAAGAAAGAGGAAGTTGAGTTTGAACCGGAAAAACAGTCTTTTCAAATCCGAACAGATAAATTAAGATCACAATAGACATGAATGGAGAGCACAGAAATGGCCCATACTGGAGATTACAGTCTCTAGAAGGTAGAATACGATGGTTGAAACGAAGTCCGTATTACAAAAAAACCAACACGAATGCAGAATGAGCGAGGATATACTCTATTAAATGGAAGAGGATTTCATATTAAACAACATAAGAGAGGAAACTTCCCGAACAAGCTCATTGCATGGAAGGAACCGAGGATATTGGTATTAGGGGAACTCGCTTGTTTGGCGTTCAACACAATCTCGTTCCCGGACATAGCAAATGGCTGTGGAGCGACAAAAAGACGAAATGTTAAAACCGCGCTCTCGGAGTAAGCAGAAAGGATTTTCGAACTGAAAAAACAGGAACTGCAGGATAATTGACTTTTATAAAAAGAAAAAGAAGCGTTAGTTAGAGATAGATTCAACGCGGTGCAAGCAGAAGTCTCCGAGGGCAAGGAAAAGGAAATCCGTGAATAATTATATATCGTAGGAGGCAAACCGATAATAATTGTAATAGTTTCTTCTTCTCAGTATACAAAGTTCAATAAACAATTTACGGCATTTATAAACCTTAAACGGCCAATAACTCAAACTAGAGCTAAATACAAAAAAAAAACTCAAATACGTGCCTAGTTTCATTAAGGTACCCCGCGTGAAACTAGCTGGCGAACAGGGGTCCGTAAAATTAACGCCTACACATAAAAAAAAAGGTTCTTATTGAAATCGGCCGAAATTTAATTAATCGACTAATTAACATTTAATTAAAACCAAACAGGTACTTCAATAAAACCGGCCAATTCAACATTAAACGCGTACGCGTTGATGTTATCGCATTAGAATGATTATGAAAAAATGCGGTAATTGGTACCCCTAAATTTCGAAGGTAATTAAAAGCAAGAGTCTCCAATTTATAACCGAAAGTTGGGGAAATAATAATACGGGTAGGTTCTGTGAAATGATTCAATGTGGACTGCCGCGAGTCTCGTGGTACCGTGAGCTGTCGTTGCCTATCGGGCTGGTACGTCAATGCGCTCTAATACTATGCAGATTACGAATGGATCACACACGAATAGCACTAAACTTTGTTGCCGGGGATGTACAGAGAATTATGTGGGATAGTCGTGTCTCAATTAAGTCCGCGGATGATATTACCTATTTATTATTTCGTTGTACGAAATATGTGTAAAAGCACCTGGTGTTGTACATTAAATTGTTAAATATGAAAATTTATCCGCCCTATTCTTTGCATTATTTGCTTGCTTGTGGCTAGAAGCCCACAAAGTTAGCTGTCAGTTTTATTTAAAAAAATTAAGTTTTGATTTAATTATTTAATTTATGCGAATACGAAAAGTATAAATTAAATTATTTTTAAATAGCGCACTTTCAGAAATGGACAAAAAAAAAAAAAACATAATCCTAATATTATTATCTTTATTTACAAAATTCGACAATTACAGTTTACAAATTAATATCAGGCGGACATTTATAAATAGCTTCCTGTTAGGAGACAGCGAAATAGTTTAACAGATTGCCTGACAGATTCTTTGATGTTTATATTGGTATGATTTTCGTTTTCCAATTTTTACCGATTCATTTTTCTAAAAAACCAAACGTAAATTACATACAAACACGCTTAAAAATATATATGTTGACGTTTCTATAAAATATTTTAATAATACAAACTTTCTGATAAAGTTATACTTTTTTCAAGTTTTATTACCCCCCCCCCCTCTCTTCAATGGAAAAAATTTCCCAATTTTATGTAACGAAATATGTAACGAAAAAATGTCTTAATTTTATATAATATGCCGTGTGCACATCTAAAAGAAATAAGATAAAATTTCATTCACTTTTTTTAATTTCCCACAACATAGTAAAACCACAATTCCAAACGCCAAAACCAGATTTTTATTTACGTTATGACAATAATGAAAGTTAAATGTTAGGATAAGATTTTTGTGATTATGTTATTATACTCATATGGACTGATTTAGAATTACGTTGTAAATTTTGATCATTTTATACAAAGTATAGAAGAGAAAGAGACAGAAATGAAAGCAAGAGGGGTCAGTCAAGGGACACCGCCCTTTTCGAGGCCAAATTGGCCGATATATATATATATATATAAAACACGAATATGTAATTAACAAATGTAAGTATTGTCAGTTGTTTTCTTTTTTTTTGAAAAGTTAAAAAAAAATTAGACAATGATTTAGAAGCTGAAGTAACTTAAAATGAATTCGTTACAAATACAAATAAACTATATTCACTGATACCATCGCGGAGATTTTTTTCTCTGCTTAAATGGATACAACTAAGCGTGCTTTTTTAGAAAGACGGCGATCACAAGTTGGATAACAAGTAAGAAGAAACTTTCTTAGTTTTAAATAATTTCGGTAAATAATGATAATGATACAAAAGTTTCCAAACACTCAAATATACATGTATATCATATATATATATATTTGTGAAAAATATATACAGTATTGTGAATTTAAAATTGGAAATTTTTGTTTTGAATTTATTATTATGTTACATAAATATTAACAATTATATTTAACTTGAAATATAACAACCATTGCTTGGAAACTTTATTATATTTGTGTCCAATCATTTTAATTTGTTGCAATTTTATTTTTCAGCAATAAATTAAATTTACAAATATTATCCTATAAACGCTTCACATATATTCAATTTAGTATTTTTCTGTAAAAGTGAATAATTCGTGATTTTCACCATAGCTCAATCATGTATTTCCGTTATGCGATAGAGAAAAATTTATACTGGTGCCTATCGCTTGGCTTTTGTAAAATTTATCAAGTATCTTGGTGGTCGACTTTTTTTTTTTTTTTTTTTTTTTTTTTTATAGACACAACACCTTGGATTGTATTTAGATGATGTGTCTATTACAATATTACAAGGATGCGCGGTTTTTTCTTATAGGTAACAACTGCTTATCCTACTAATTCTGATAAACTATGTCACAGATGAAATTTCATGGGGGGAATTCTTAAGTATGTTAGTGACTGTTTTGTTATTTATAAAAGGGGGCCGATGGGATGAGAGTGATGGACAGTCACAGAGTATGTAGGCAGTTGAAGGAGCAACACCTTGACAACAGAAGGAATAATTTATAGATGAGGTTCTTTGCAAAATAAAATTATGCGACAAGGCTGTAAGGGCACAGAAATCTCTAGGGGAAATGCTCTTTTCTGGCCACTATGGTTTAATCGAGGGTTTGATTAACCTTAAGAAAATCTAACATAAGGTCCAATTTCCACGAAGACGTGATGTTATTAAAGATTATGTTTGCTAGGGTAGGGGAGGGCCGTTCCGGGCGGACGTATCGACGCGTTCATTTCCAGGAATCCCGGCATGGCTAGTCGCCCATAAAAAGGAAATGAAGCACTCTCTCTTAATAAGTTCATAAAATCCCTGCTGGGTTCAAATCGCTAAAGGATGTTTGTTGAGAGGATTAGAGATTATCGATAGCGCCGCGGATGAATCAGATACCAACAGGGCTTTAGTGATGCAGGCTCTGCGAATAAGTATGCGGAGAAAACTGAGAGAGATGAATAGAAATGAAAAGCAGGATTGGAGTTTTGTGGACAGAAAAACGCCAGTTGCGGTAGAAAAAGGAGTAGATGGAAGAAGAAGTAGATTGGCGTTTGATTCAAAAACGATAGCCAAAACCTGCAAACGAAAATTGGAGAGATAGAAGATTCGACATGTAGGACAGGGATTATTTTCTAGTTCTCCAGACAACGGCGAAGCAAACGTTTTTATTATTTTTTTATTCCGAGCGCAATTGAGTTAAGAGAGTAGCGATCTGGAGGAATTTTTATCGGTAAAGCAACGGTACGCTAGGATGGAACGGATAAAGGATTTGTAAAACATTAGTAAGATACAAGGACCGTCCTCTTAAATCAGCGTGGAAGAGAAAGTTTATCCGGTTGAGCTTTTTGAGAGAGGACAAGTAGAGATGGCTGATGTGATTAATTTAGAGCAAATGAAGCAATATATTGATAAAGCGGAAATTGAATAGTAAGAACCTCGTGGTAATTCGCGAAATATTAACCTAGTGGCGGTGTAGAGCGAATGACGGTTCTGCATTTGGTAACAAGGGAAGAAAAGCGCACACCGGTATTTTAAAGGAAAACATTATACGAAACAGAGCGAGGAGGTGGACACTGTCAAAATGACAATAAAAGAATCAATAAGAAATGTTTTACTGATAAATATCGAGTAAATTTCGCCAAGAACGTATTAATATTTAATTTGGAAGAGGGCGCGTCCTGGGCGGAAACCAAACATGTTGTTAGATAATAAATTGTTGTGTTCAAGACACCAAAGACGTGTCTATTTAATTAAACTTTCGAAAAACTTTCTAACACAGGAATCAAGAGAGATTTAACAAATTGGAGAAGAAGTAGATTTCACAATAAGAAATTAAATAAGTTCAAAGAGAACTTAATCAGAGAGAGGTTTATAAGAATAGGAAAGAAAAATCCGTCAATTCCAAGAGAAGGCTTAGGAAAATTACGTAGGACTGTAAAGGTAAAAAAGAAAAACCAAAATATAATGCGAGGAGGTGGGAGAAGATAAAGTGAAACAAAATTCTTGAAAGCTAAGAGCGTAGCTAAAAACCAAACAATTTACGAAACAAAATTAATTTATCAAAAGGACGATTTTGGGAAAGAATAAATTTAAAAGCCTTAGCCATTCTCCAGACATGAAAAATAAGAGTTGAACGTGAGGAGGAAGAACAGATGTTTCTCTGTGCGGTTTTTTTTTTTTTTTGTCATTTTCAGAGTAAATCTGGCAGTTGACTCTTATAAGGACGAGAAAGTTGTTAAAAGTCGAGTAGGGACGGAAAGTTATAAACGTAGATAAACTCAGGTCAAAAGCAGCGTTATAGTCCTGATTTTATTACGAGGAGGAAGACGATTTACCTTCTTTGTGGACCGAAGCTCGAACAAGAGCAGAAGAAGAACGGATTAAGGTGGCCAAAAAAGAATAGATAAAGAAATCATATTGCGAAGAATGTAGCTCCTTAAATAGTTTGAATTTTAATAAAACATATAAAACACAAATCTCAATTAATTGATATGCACAAATATTTGCTGAATGGTTTCGGTTACGAGAACCATAAGCCTTCTCACAGTAATGCGCGCTGATCCCCGAGAGAGATGTAAAAGGTATTTAGATGTTGTGTAATCATTAAATACATAAAATATCTAGAAAAAAGTACGGGAAAGATAAATAAATTGCAACTGAAGAAAAAAGGATAGAATAAGTTTTACCCTTTAAATATTTAAGGAGCTGAATTACAGATAAAGGGAACGCGGATATGAAAGTTAAATATAGAATAAAATTAGCATGGAATGCATTAATGAAATTAAGAAGCGCATTGCGCGGTCAAGAAACATGTCGCAATAAATCCATCCCCTCCAAAAAAAAAAAAAAAAAAGAAAAAAAAAACGCTTTCTCTGAGATATCTGTGTCTATCTCTTTGATGATTATCCCGTTAAATAAAGTACAAAAAATATAAGCCGGTATTCGATCAAACTGCCTTCTTAAACCTAACTATTAGCTGTAATCTTTCTGTCACTTTTTTAATTTCTATGGTGTTATTTAAACAGTTCAGTTGTTTTTTTTAACTTCAACTACTTGCAGGCTTTCTAGGCGCTAAATGAAATTGTATTTGTTTGGAAACGATATTGTAAAGGACTGATACAATTTCCAAATGCGGGGAAATAAGTGTACTTTCCGTTAATAATCGTTATCGTTTGATTTATATTTATTTATTGTTTAATTTCATTTCTATATTTTCTTAATGATACTCACAGGCCATTGCAGGGATAATCGAGATGACCAGAAACCTCTTAACTTGACGGATCGCCATTCGCCTCGACAATCATCCTTTACAGCGAGCTGACGCTCTATGAACGCTGGCTACACTTATATTTTTTTGCAACAAATCATCGTATTAAAATAATAATAATAATGATAATAATGATAATAATGAAAACTAAAAAAACAATCCCAATTCAGTTGCTCTTTCTAGAGCAGAGTTGGTAAGACGGTATTTAGATGAAATCCTCGTCTCGTAATACGCCTCGAATAATTCATATTTCCTTTTTTTAATTTTAGTTAATCAAGACGTATCTGGCCTAATAGCCGAAGATCAGAAGACAAAAATACGTTCAATCGAATAAGAAATAAATTGAATAGATCGTTCTCTGAAATAAAACAAAAGAGTATTGAGAACTACTTGGAAGAATTAAGTCCAACTGAGGACAAAAACTATTCTCTATGGAAAGCGACTCGACGCTTCAAACGACCAGTAGTGAGAATACCGCCCCTAAAAGACGAAACTGGAAATTGGTTACGACGTGATGAGGAAAAAGCTGATTTACTCGCTAGACATTTGTCACAAATATCCCAGCCACACAACATTCAATCACAAATTGAGCCAAGCACTGTAGAAATAGATAAACAAACAATTAAAATTATTACTCCCGTTGAAGTAGCAAAGGAAATAACATTAATCAAAAAAAATCGCGAAGAGTAGATGAAATAGCACCTCTAGTGTGTATTAAAAGAATTATCGAAAAAAGGAATAATACGATTAACGTATACATATTTAACTCCTGTTTACGCTTGGAACATGTACCTGAAAGTTTTAAAACAGCTCAGATCGTTAGGCTCCAAAAACAAGGAAAATCAGCAGAAATTATCTCCTTTTACCGACGGATATCGTTATTACCAACAATATCGAAACTATTTGAAAAGTTGTTACCTAAACGACTCAAGTAATACGCTTACCAGACTACTAATTTGGTTTTCGCAGTCAACATTCTATTGCTGACCAGATACATCGAGTAACCTCAACAATAGAGAGAGCGTTCGGAGAAAAAAAATTTCGCTCAGCGGTCTCCCTGAATATTGAGCAAGCATTTGACCGAGTGTGGCACAAGGACTTCTATACAAGTTAAGCACCAGGCTGCCTGTTAATTGGAGTCGTCTACTGAAATCATAGCTCTCAGACAGACAATACCGTGTAGCTTACGGAGATGCGAGATCATCCCTCCATCCAATAAAGGGAGGTGTACCACAGGGTAACGTCCTCCGACCTATTCTGTATCTTTTGTATACAATAGACATACCAACAACACCAAATACTGCGATTATAATGTTCGCTGACGACACAGCAATACTGTCAGTAAGCGGCTCACAAACTAAAGCAACACGTTCGAAAGTGAAGCTTGAAAACAAACGTCTCATTTAGGAAACCATCGTAAGACCGATTTGGACTTATGGGGTACAGATATATAGGGATGTACCAAAACATCAAATAGAAATATTATTCAAGCAGCCTAAAATAAATTCCTCCGTATGATAACCTATGCTCGATGGTTCCAACGGAATGAATCTCTACATACCGATTTAAGAATCAAATGGGTGGACGAAGAGTCATTAAAGACTTTGCTCATCGTCACGAAGAAAGTCTCCATATGAAACCGGAAGCATTGGACCTTTTGCTTACTACAGAAGATGCAAGACGGCTTAAACGTTTTAAATCGGGCGACCTAGTCGTGTTGTAAATTTTCATCGTTTTATCGTATTTATGTGTATATAAATAGAAAAGAATAGTTATAGTAGACTATATTCCTTTGCATCATGTTACTTTTAGTTATAAATGTTACTTATTTAGAAATAGTTCTAAGATTTTAATAACCCCATACAGTTCCGCCTTAAAGGGGCTGTTTTACAAAAAAAAAAAAAAATTTACTTAATAGTTCTTCCTTCTTTCGTAAGAGTCGTGGCATTTCTTTATTACTTATTTCTCGAAAACCACTTTCCCGCAGCCATCGATAGACCCACGCTTCGGTCTTGTTTGATGCGGCTACTAATATTACCCGAAATATTTCCGTTCAATCTATTACTGCTGTGTCCAAATGTGATCAGGCGTAGTATTTTTAATCTGTGTTAATGTTCACCCAACATCCCCATAACTGGGGTTCGCTTTATTTGAATGAAGCTCTGTCTGTTTTTCTTCAAACTTTTCCATGCTTTTTCCTAACATACATATGTTCATAATATATTTAGTTTTCTTAAACTTCATTTTATTCACGTTTCTCATCTGCACATCTACACGCACATTATCAATTAATTTTCACAAGTATTTTTGTGCTAAAACGGCAATATCTAATATTGCTTAATAGTACACTAATTAATACGAAAATTTGTTTAAAAGTTTATTTTTGGATAAACGTTGAACGACACTGAGTACCGTATACAAATCCGTTGTCATTCGCGTTTTTTGTTCGTATCGCGCGATTCACCATTTCCCAATCGTGCTACTGTTGATTTCAGCTGATAGTACCTGAAGCATCTCCTCAGATTGTTTTCATCTGGAAATAATTTTTTCTAACATCTGATGCATCCTGTAACTGTTGAGTACTCTATCGAAAGCCTTTTCAAAATCTGTAAAACGTAAACGACTTTGATTATAACATATTTACACTAATAGTTGAATACAAGACTGCACCGTGAATGATCAGTTCGTTTTCAGAACCAAATTTACTTTTTTCCAGCATAACTTATCCTCTTTTGAATGATACGTTAAAGTGTCTTCACTGCAACCTATTAGCCTGAAATCGACTTGTTTTTTGCATTCCTACCTTTCTACGAATCGCGGTATGAAGCTCGAATGAATGAACATGATTTTTTTTTAATCCGTAACGTTTTGAAAGCAAAATCGTGTAACAAACAATATCCTCAGAAAAAACATAAGTAAAAGTTTCTGCGTCACGTTTATATCGAAATTTATTTCATTTTGCGAAGAATTACATGGTCAATTTAAATTCGAGTCTCTTCTATTAGAATCATGGAAGACTCTCTAGCATTTGGGGAGTAGAAGGCTTCCCTGTGCGAGCAGCGAAAATTCAATTCAAATATACGTTTATATATATCAATCAATCAATCAATCAATCAATCAATCAATATATTTAGAAATATGTGTACAATGGGATATATACCGAAACTGTGACTTATATTATAGCGTAGATGCGTTCAATCAGCGCGATTCTCGAAATTACAACCAAATGTACATGGGCTACTGTTATTGCAGCATAGTTTCATAGTCCTTGTTTACAAAATCTGTATGTATTTCTAAAATAACTATTCTGTTTACATAAAATAAAGTGTACTTAAATTAACTAAACATATATATATACATATAATATACATATATATATATATATAAATATAAAATGAATTAATTAATTAAAATATAAATGTCAGCGATTGTTATTTTCTCGTAGTTCCATTTCTACTCTCATATGTGATGCAAACTACATCTTTGAACGTCTCTTTCTTTATTCTGAACGCTCTGTTTTGTACTCCAAAATCTTAGCACTGGGTCTTCCTGCTCCTTATAATTCTTCCTTTGTCCTTTTCTTCGCATCTCAAAATATAATTCCTGTACTTTAATCTTTCCTAAGCTCTATTTCTAATCGTCTCTCTACTTAACCCTTTCGAAAAATTCTGTAGTTGTTGGGCCAAAGCCGCTGGCGCGTCCAAAAGAAAATGTATAAAATAATATTATATATATATATACACACAAAAAAAAAAATGTTATTTTCTGTACCGGAAATAGTATAAAAAATCATATTACATTTTTACGTAAACTGTTTGTACCGACTATAACGTATATCATCTGAAGGTCCAGCGAGTTCCATGGCGAGGTCCAAAGAATCAAGTTTATATTGTGACAGCATTCCCGGAAACATTTTTTCCATTTGTCGTCCCAAAGGACATTCCTCCAAATAAATTTTTTACAATTCATTGCTCCCAATTAACAAGTCCTGAAGGAAAATTCACTACTTTATTAAAACATTACTTTATTATGGTAAGCGCGATATTGTGGCCAATGATACGCGAGCAGTCAAGTACGGTGTCTATCTAGTGATAGAACTAGCTAGTAAAACTTTATTTAAAAAAAAAACAACAAAACATTCATAGAATCTCTAACGAGTATGGATTTTTTAGAGTTTTCTTTTTTCTCAATAATAATTGCATAAAATTACACGTTCGAGGCGCGCAAATAAATACGAATATATTGAATAAGGTCAGTGCGTAGACTAGGATTGTGGCATGAATATTTATTGCGGTATTTAAAAGCTTTCATGGTTATTTTCGTTTAAAGCGGCCGCTGCTGGAACGGAATAAAATAACTAGAGTAGCCGTGTTTTTCTTCCGCCTTTTGCCGCGCTTTTCCGCGCACGCTAAAAGGATAACAGATAATAAAAAATGTAAATCAAAAGCGGACCGGAACGGCGTATTGCAAAGAGCGTGAAAGCTTTTCAGAAGGGGAACCTTGTCGGCCTTTGAATTGGTTCGCATGTTGTTTAGTTAAACTTCGAAGCAGCATTCGTGAACGTTGCGTGTTCGACTTACATCGTGTTTTACACATCATCAGACAACCGAAATCCCCTTACCTTTTTGCATGAAATCTGTATCTTTTAACGGGAACTATCTTTTCACTGTCAAGTGTCTTTTTGTACCAATATTATTTCCGACCGACCTTATTATTATTACTATTTTATTATTTTCATTATTATTATTATTATTATTATTATTATTACTAGTATTATTATTATTATTATTGTCGAATTTTTATTTTTAATCTAAAAATAGTAAAGCTTTACCGCTATTAACATACATATGTAATAACGTTGTTCATAGCAACTAACAAATTCTATTTTAATTTAATATTTAATAAATTATTTAACCTTCCCTGTAAATGATGTCAACCTAAAATTATTTACTTTAAACGTGAGCAGTCTAAGAGCACATTTTAACGACTTACTCATTTTTTTGAACGAAGTAAATTTTTGTTATGATATCTTAATACTAACTGAAACTTGGCTCTGTGAGAATGAGATATATCGTTATGAAATCGAAGGCTATACTATTTGTGCAGATTGTAGGGAAAATAAAAGATCTGGAGGTGTTATAATGTATATAAGAAATACCATTCAAACACTTAACGTTAAATTATTAACCACTACTTGTAATTTAATCATTATACATATCGCACTAGAGAACAATAGACATCTATCTATTACTGGAATATACCGCTTTTGTGATCCTCAACACAGTAAATTTTTAGCTGAATTATTAACTGTAATCGGGAATTTAAAAGACCTAGCTATAATAACAGGTGATCTAAATATAAACTTGATGAATGAAACCAAAAGTATAGATTACCAAAATCTTTTATATGCAAACGGATTTCATTGTATGATAAAAGAACCTACTTTTACTCGCACGCATGGGTTGCAATCTTCATGTTTAGATCATGTTTTCGTTCGTGGATTACAAACTACAGGATTAAATTTAAGTATAAATACTGAAATCCTCCCGTGTTGCTTTTCTGATTACTCCATACTTAGCACAGAACTAAAAATAATTTGTAAACTTAAAACAAAAAACAACTATAACCTTTCTCATCAGATTGATAAAGTGTTATTTAAAAAAAAATCTCAGCACAAGTCTATTGGCTAAATTATATAACAACTCAGGTCCTGTTGACGATAAATTTAATCTTTTCTTAAATATAATAAATGACGCTATGACACGTTCACAACGTTTATCTTCTACAAGTAAACCTCAACATAAAAGGGCTGAATGGGTAACCAATGAAATAATTAACTTATCCCGTGAAAAGAAATCGTTATATTTGTTGACAAGAAAATACCCTACAGATAACAACTTTCTATCTCGTTTCAAAAACATATCAAAAGACCTGCAAAAAATTATTCGTAAAGCAAAAAGAGACTATTACTCCAAAAAACTATGTGATTGTCAAGGTGACCAGAAGAAGTATTGGACGCTAATAAAACAATTACTTGGAAAAAATAAATCTATGTTTAAAGAAATTAACGTAAATGGAACATTGTTAACAGTAAATAACAATGAACATTTAATTTCAAACTATTTCAATAATTATTTTGTAAATATAATAAAAACCATGAAGTGCAAAATTACTGCGGGGAAACATTCTGTTACTAAATGTGACCAATACTTAAATTCCTTCGGTTTTGTAGAATTTTCAAAGGAAGAAGTAAAAGGCGCCATACTGTCGCTCCCAAATAAATCATCATACGGCTTTGATAAAATACCAATAACACTGATAAAAGAAAATATTGAATTCTTTATTACCCCCCTAACTCACTTATTTAATATATCTGTTAAAACAGGGCAATTTCCGAGTGCTCTTAAACTAGGAATTATTACTCCGGTACATAAAATTGGTGCTACCACAGAGGTGTCGAACTATAGACCAATATGTCTACTCTCTATCCTTTCTAAAATTTTTGAAAAATGTATGAAAAAACGTATTATATCTTACTTAAATAAAATAAATTTCTTCAGTAGCAATCAGTATGGTTTTTTATCAGGGAAATGTACTGATGATGCACTGTTCGAACATATTTCATATATATCTGATAATTTGGAAGCAGGCCGCTCAGTTGTCGCCGTCTACTTCGACTTTTGTAAAGCATTCGACGTCATTGATCATAATATACTGCTAGATAAATTATATGCTTGTGGCTTTCGGGGACATATTTTTGATTGGTTTAAATCTTATCTATCCGAGAGAAATTTTGTAACAAAAATAAATAATACCCTAAGCGATAAAGTAATGCAAATATATGGAGTACCTCAGGGGAGTATTTTGGGGCCTACCCTCTTTTTAATATACATTAATGATTTATGTAACCTGAAGGTAGCAGGAAAACTATTTAGCTATGCTGATGACACTGTTTTGGTTACAAGTTCTAGATTTCAAGATGTTTTAAATAAACTGGTTCAAACTGATGTAGACAAAATTCATGATTGGATGTTGAAAAATGTTATAGGTCTTAACATTAATAAAACGAAATATATTGTTTATAGCTATCTACCTCAAAGTAAGTGGAACCAATTAAAAATCTTGTGGGAAGACAATGTATTTATTCATAGAGCGTATGAGATAAAATATTTGGGGATCTATCTGGACTCAAAATTATTATGGAATAAACATCCCATCTATCTATCGGGAAAATTAAGAAAATTAAATTATCTTTTCTATTACCTAAAGCAGTTTTTTAATGCTAAACAACTCACACAATTGTATCTAGCATTATATCAACCTACACTTGCATATGGAATAGTGCACTGGGGAAATGCTGCAGATTACCTTACAAAACCCTTACATTATCTTCAAAAATCATTATTCAGAAATTTAACAAGTAAGGAACACAACATCGACTCAAAAAAATTGTTAACCGTACCAAAACTGTACACAGTCCAACTATTAAACTATGTAATAAAAAACAAACAGAAGTTTAATATTGTAACCAGGTCTGGAATTACAAGGGCGTCTGCAGATGAGAAAGCCAAAGTGCCATCTTATAAAAAGTACCATACAAGAATCCAAGCCAAATATATGGGCCCAGTTATTTTTAACTCTCTCCCAGTAACTTTTAAAATGAAACTCAGAAACTATAAATACAGACGTAAGTTAATAATTGATTACCTGCATAATGTACCATAGTTTCTTGTTCCAAACTGCTTCGATTACATTCTTATTATCATACTCATTAATAATAATAATTATCATATCTTTATTATTCTGACCGAAGCTACTAAATGGTTATTACTTTTTGTTAAAATTGCAGTTATTGTTATGGTTGTTACGTTTACTGCGGTTGTTATAATAAAGGTTATCATTGTTGTCATTATCACTTTCTTAGTATTATTACAGATGTTCTTATTTTTATTTTCTTTATTATTATTATTATTATTATATATATATATATATATTTTTTTTTTTAACTGTATTATTACTAGTTTCTATTTACATTATAGTTGAAGTGTACATGGTAGCTATAGGGGACGGAGGTATAAGTGAGCACAAGTAAAATAATTAATAACTGTATTAGAAATTATTATAGTTGATAATAATTAATTAATTTAGTGTAAACATTGGCTAACTTATGTGTATAAAACACACTTAAATCCAAATTACTATGTTTGATCTTACGCAAAACAACATAAATCGGCCCATGTAGCATGCAAACATGTAAAAGCGAAAATTTTCTGATACTCGCGCACCTGTAGCGCATAGGCAGAAATTGCATGAATGTGTCAGTGTGAGAGCTTGTATACCCAAATGTGTGAGAGTGTATTTGTGAGAGTGAATGCTGGGTATACGGGCGTGTATGTGTATGTGTAATCACATGATATATACCTGCTTATAACCTGTATTATTATATTGTATTGTGTTGTATGTATGTAAATAAATTTCATTTCATTTCATTTCATTATTATTATTATTATTACTATTACTATTACTATTAATATTATTATTATTATTATTACTATTACTATTTGATTATTTTCATTATTATTTTTATTTTTATTATCGCTGTTATTATCATGTTCCAGCCGGGAGAAGTGCATTCTGTTCTCGTTGTACACCATCGGCTGAGTAAAAATTTCTCATTACGAGTATCATGAACGAGAGGATATGGAACCGCCAAAACAAATAACTGACTACTTCAAAACGTTGGTGTCACACCAGAGAAGGTCACAGTGCTGGTGTTAGTGTAGAATGTTCATGCCATCAACGCTACAGCATATGATGCTATCCTAATGTTGCAAAACTACTGGCAACAATTATTATTTTTTTTTTTTTTTTAAATAATTTGCGGGTCCCACAAGGCAATTTTGTGGGTTTCCAACATAATTATATCGTTTATTCATCATATACATCTTAAATCTAATACATCATATTCGTCTTATATATATTACTTAATTCAACTTCTAGTTTTATTATCCTACGTCTAATTTTAATTCAAAACATTTATACCCATCGCACATCATACTACAATATTTTCACATAAGCCCTAAGTAATGCAGCCAGAACATGAGTACCAAACATTAGGTTTTTTTTTTTTTATTACATCATTTATAAGTATTTACTTTTTCTATCAATTACCCGTCTTATCGCTGTTCCTTTCCTACGACTAACCATTTTTCATTCTTTGCACCACGCAATCAACCATATTTTTATTCTGTTTTTCCATATATATTCAAATTTCATTCGTCTCTTAATTCTTTTGGTAAGTTGCCTAATAAATGACTCATAACTTCCTCTTCAACATTATCAATTCTATTATTAATCCCTTTAGGTCTTATAAAACACAAATAATTGTCATAGTTGCAGCCTGTTGTGTCCGAGGAGGCTTCGCACCATCTGGAACGGCGCAATTACTACGGAAGGTGATAAACCTAACCATCAGCATCATCGGATTTGGTCATCAACGGTTGATGATCAGTTTGTCCTAATCTTTAGCCTATCCGAAGTAGGATAGACCGATTATCCCCAAAAGTAGCAGCTGTTTCAGTCCAAGACGGGAACCTCTCGGATAGTTCCAAAGGAATTCTATCCGACTTAGCATCACTAACAGTACCAGCGTTCTCAATAGAGAAATTCTCGCTGCGCCATCAAGTGTGTATCGACGTTTTGAAAAACGTTCTGAATTGACGGAATTATTCAGTGTTCCGCATTGTTCGAACTTTTCTTCTTGATAAGTTTTTCACCTGAAAAGAGCAGCTCGATGATATCTTAAGACCGCGTATTTCTTTTGCGCAATTACCATTTAACAGTCATGGATGGATAACGCAGGCATCTGATAAAACGAACAAATAAATAATCTTTGAAACGCGCTCGCATTTTAAAATGGAGAACGTGGCTATTGTGTAAAATCGTATGAAGCGAATAAATCATTCCTGCGCAGGTGCTAGGAAGAGTTGAACAAAAATCTTTGCGTAAAATATATACCAAAGTTGAAAATTAAAATTTTATCAACTATTTTCGTTATTTAAAGAGTCTATGAGCTACGTTTCATGTGTAACATCAAAGTAAATAAATCTGGCGTGTCCAGAGAGAGTTTTAAAAAAAAGAAAAAAAATTTCTTATGAAAATCTTCTCTAAGTTTAAACTTTCAAAATTTGGGACTAAAAAGCGGCTTCCTATCATCTAATTCCTATTATTTATTTGCAAAAGTCGTTATTTAAAAGCATAAAATATGATCAAGGAGGTAAAAATACTAAGAAATTATTAAGTGTTAGTAACCTATATTATTCGCAATATTATTTTACGTTATAAAAAATAAACATAAATTCGGAATAAAAGTTTGCGCGGGAGTTACTAGGATGGCGAATAAAGAAAAAGCGTACGTACCGTTTCTCAATAAATATCATGTACGAAATCGAGCAAGGTATCCATGGGTTCAATTATGTTTAATTCACTGTCAGAAACAGTAAACACACACTTGAAACTGAGTAAAAACAATCGCAAACTTCTAATTGATTACATCTCAAGTGAAAGCTCGAAAAAAACACATTAGTATTTATTTTTCACATTAGCTATCGGATAGAAATTTACCTTATAGAGATAATTCGAAATGATACTTTAGGCATTCTATACCGCGCAGTATTCTAAAAAGCATCGCAGTAGTGAGCAAAAAATTTTTAAAGCAAAGTAATAACCTTTTGGTACATAAAATTAATGCTCAGATAAATCAAACGTTACGTTATGCAGCAAAACGCAATGGTGGAGGGTGTGCGTGTACGTCAGTATGTGTACTATAGACACTCAGGTGTAGATTGGAGAAAAATTCTCATAAGTAAGTGTGTGTTTGTGCGTGTGTATATATAAATATGTACATATATATACATTAATATTTAAATGAAAGTACTTATGCGTGTACATACATGATATGCATGTAGGTAGAGGTATATATGTATATGGAAATACGTGTGTGTGTATATGTTTGTGTAGAAGTAAACATATATATATATGAATGTTATTTAACTTAGCATGAGTAAATTCTGAATTGCTTAAGTATGTGTAGATTCAGAAAGCTATTTAACTGAACGTGTTTGTACTGTGTTGGAAATTATGATTTAATTTAACTTTAAGTGTGGAATGAAACAACTTAAAATTGTGTCTGATTATAAGTTTGAATAGCCAGAAAACGATATAATATTAATATCTGTAAACAATGGCTAAATGGGTCGCGTTATACATTACATATTTTTGAACTAAAAAAAAAAAAAAGCTAAAGCCCCGGTTGGCCATTGTACTTCTTTGTAATTAATAGATTTATATTCAACACTTACAGTTTAAAAATAATAATAATCCCACTGCTCGCGTAATAATGCGCATTTGTGGTATATACTATTTGCTTAATTATGTTATATTTATAATCTTACACAATAAAAACTGATTTTATTTGAATGTTCTTTCGTTATAAATTTTCTTAAATATGCTTTTCCGTAGCATTGCGAACAAAATAAATATTTAATACGCTCCCCGGTTTTATGCGAATCCTTTTTTGATTTTTACATCTGTTAGGCAGTGGTTTTGAAGTGTTTGAACTGTTTCGTGTTAAGAAAGAAGAAACATTCGGACATAGTGAAAGATAGAAGTTTTTTATTTAGCCTACTACTTATATAATTATATAGTTATATGACGTATGTGTAGTATAAGAATTGTTTCATTTACACGTTTGGCACAGCTTTTCATGCATTCCAGTTACTACACTACTTTATATGGAAAATATTCTGCACGCACAACACGTATTGTTTTTAGGCATTTTTCCACGCGCGTTTACCTTATTCTTACGCCAGCGAATTTAAAAATATAAAATTCCCTTTTTTTTTTTTTTTTTTTTTTTTTTTAGTGGTTTTTAACTGTGCTGAGAACCCAAACATTCGACCAGTAACACAGCTCTGCCTAGACTTATTTTTATTGAAATTTAAACACAGTACACTCGTACAAAAAAAAAAAAAAAAGAGTTTGCTCTTAAATAAGTTTTTCCGCAATTCTTAATTTATTCGGTTTTTCATTTAAATATTTTTGTAATCCATTTCTGAAAATATTAAAACAAAAACGGGTAACGAAGAGATTCTTAAACTCCAAATCTGTACCTCAACAATACTACTTCGTTCACCACGCTGCAGTTGCCAGCTCTCAATGATTTTTGTTAAAGAGCGGACATAAATTTATAGCAGTTCCCTCACATACTTCACTATTTATCGTTTTTTTTTTTTTTTTTTTTTTTTTCGACATGCATTATTAATTACTGCTATTTAAATGTTTAGAGTATTTATACGTACGTTTTTTTTTTTTTTTTTTTTTTTGTGAGCATAATTTTGAAATGACTCCGTAAGGGAGCCAAAAAAATAGTTATTCCGAATTCAATTACAGGCAACATCGCACACGGACTTTTTCCGACAATAAAGAAAGTACTTGGCACTCCAGAAAAACAGGTTATTTTCTGTATTTTTTTTTGGAAAAATTATTAAATTATAAAATCTCAATCCGTAAAGTTTTTCTTCTCCAAACAGGTTACCTAATTTTTTGTCTGTAATGCATTAAAAAAATTTTCTTCCAACAAAGACGTAGTAATGTTATTTTCCTCCCTCGAACATCTTTATTCGAAAAAAGGGGTACATTTTGTACGCGTGCGTGCGTGACAAATATTACTACGAAACTTTGGGTTACTTTTTAATTGTGTTTAGATATAATTTTTATACTGGTTACTTGTTGTGTGATTTAATTTGCTCATTCGCAATTTTAATTTATATTCGATTTTAACTTTTATATTATACAAAACATTGCTTAAACTTTTATATAAACTTTTTAAAAAAAATATTTAAACTTTTCAATACTTTAATTTTATTTTATTAGTCATTTTTCGTAATTTAAATTAACTGCGCGATAATCGACTTTTGTCATCGACTTTCAACCGTTATTATTTTTTATTGTTTATATTTTGGCATCGTCTTTGTTAAATTTATATATTATAATAACTCCTGTGATCATGAAGCTTTGTCTTCGAAACGCGTCGGGGTATTTGATAAATTAAATAATTGTTTTAAATTGTTGTTTAAAATTAATTAATCAAAAAACCCCTTCTTCTTCTTCTTCTTCTTCTTCTTCTTCTTCTTTACGCCATCACCGTTCGAAGTTTGGCGATCATCTTGGCTATTACGATGTTGCGGCCTGCTGTAGTTTTGTTTTGGAGTATCCATACCATTTGCTTAAATCACCCGTCCAGGACATTTTCCTTTTGCTAGGTTTTCCTTACAAACGAGCAACGATTGCGATATGATTGAAATTTATTATCAAAAACCAGTGCTCTGTGAAAAATGTGCATCGTTTGTATCGACCTGGTGAATCAACAATTCGTACTGTTATCACCAAATTTCGCACCAAATTTGGTGATAACAGCACGAATTGTTGATTCACCAGGTGTCGATTATCATAATATGGTCGTAACAAACGATGCACATTTTTCACAGAGCACTGGTTTTTGATAATAAATTTCAACCATATCACAATCGTTGCTCGTTTGTGTAAGTCTTTCCATTTTGAAGAAATGGCAGAGAGTATACTGAAAACTTTTCACTTTGACAGATGACGTTTGGATGCCAATACCAACCAGTGCTTGCTGTCAACCTGAAAAACTTAACTCTTAAAAAATCACCCTATAATATAGAATCAAGATACTACCAATCCTTAAGTATAATGAAATTTTATCCAACCGCAATTTTAATATCCATCCGAAACTACTACTAAACATATACGTAACATTCATACTCGGTAAAATAAATTACGTATATCAGATCTACTCGTTAACAAAGAAATCCGTATTAAAGATACTTGATCCAATACAAAACTCCGCGCTTCGCACTATCCCGGTTGCACATAGTACTTCACCTTCATCCAATTCGTGTTCATTAATGGGAACATTAGCCCTAAAATACAGTCGACCGTTACATAGTTATCCGTAGTTTATTAAAGTGTGGTCGGTAGAAAACAAAACCGTTTTCCCTCCTTTAAACCTGCTTTCCCCAACGATGTACTCCCAAAAGTAAACAAAACGCCATGTAAATATAATTTTCCCCTTCCGTGCCTGACGCTAATAGATTACAACTGCTCTCACTATGGGACCGGTACGCAGTAAAGATAAATAGCTCACTATTAGAGTACGATAACTCACAAACACCTGCAGAAGATCTCAAACAGAAGGCGATTGAGGTGATTAACAGATATGAAGTGTTTACACAAAGGCGTATACGGATCTAAGGCTTGTATACAGGTAAATTGTCACCAGCAGCGTGCGCTTACGAAATTAATGGTGTACTAGTGGGGGGGGAAGTCCGTTTAAATGATGCTGGTTCGGCGCTGCATGCAGAAATGTTTACAATTCTGTTCTGTCTCCAGGAGTACTAGAATTCTGAAGCTCAACGGTAAACGATACTAGTTATTACAGATTCTCCGACCACCGTACAATGTCTACAAAATAATAACGTAGAAGAATCAATCGCGCAAAAAATCCAAGAAACTCTGCCAATGCTAGATCAGAAGGGCTCCCGGGTCGAGTTTCTGTGGGACATTTCACATGCTCAGATCCCAAGGAACGAACGCGCGAATTTAGAAGCTCGATATACTTATTCCCGATGCCGCGTAAATCTCAAGGCCCAACAACGCTCGATACGTTTGTACGAAAAAGAATAACTGAGCAGTTAAGGCAAAGAATGAATGTCCAAGACTACTTTCTTACGCCAAATAAATCCGCTATGACCGAACCGTAGTGACCGCCGACTAATAGCCCGCGTATCAAATACACAACGATCAATCGGCTAAGAATAGGGCATATAAAAGTCATGACCACATACTACAGAGGATAACTCCGCCTAACACGTGCCTGTATTATGCACAATTAAAGTATCCGTCAGTACATCATAATTGAATGCGGCAGTTTCAGTCCGCCTAAGCACTTTCATATCGTTAGCAAAAATATTAAACAAATAATGGTATAACACTTTGAAGAAGTACATTCAGGATGGCGGACTGTTGGGTGGTTTTTAGGCAGCCACGGCAGCTCTCACCGTGATAACCGCGGTAGTTAAAACCGATGTAAAGAAAAAAAGAAAAAAAAACCGGCATTTCGATTTCTTTATCGCATTAAAAAATATTTAAAATGAATAAATGTTGAAAAATGTTAATTCATAAATAACTAAATTTCGCGGTTGTTTTCATAATTCGACGATTATGTCGCACTGCAAAAAGATCCAGTTTCGAATAGGACGAGGGCAAAATGCAAAGCAGCCGAAATGATCAAGCGAAAAACTCGATTATAAATATCTTCGTCAGTAGAGAACTTTTGAAGCTCGCATTTTCAAACACCTTTACCTATCAGCAACGGTAACTTAAAAACGGCATTGCCTCGCCAGAGTTACCTCTAATTATCTATTTATTTATTTTTTTAAGGACATTAAAAAAATCCTCCTTCTCCGACGACAACGATGGCGAAGTTGAAGAAATTCGAAACGTTCCTCATGAACCGGAAGCGGTTGAACCAAAAGAATAATACAATTTGCGGCATTAGAAATCCTTCGTGGAAAAAAAATTTAATTAAACGCCGCGGTATTATATGCGAAACGGAAAAACCCTAGCCAGCGCTGCAGATGATAAAAGCGCTATGTGCAACGACTTTTGAAGATACCGTAAAAAAAGGAAATTGAACAGCAACGGCTGGCCGTCCTAAATTCGGCTGCAGGAGTAATTTAATAAAGTTGTAACACCACAAAAAAATGTTATCATTCGAGAGGGAGAAATATATATATATGTATGAAACATTTTAAAAGTTTAGTAGAAAAAATTTTGAGCTTTACGAATACGGATGTAGAAAAAACCGACATTTTCTTATCCATTAAAACGCACTGTATAATAATTTTTGCACCCTGTTTGAAATATCAAAGTTGTAATGTATTACATGTAAATAAAATAAATTAATTAATGTAGAGCTTAAGGCGTGAATGAGTGTGAGAGTGAATGTATGTGTAGTTCGGCGAATGGCTGGAGACGATGTACGGCGTGATGTTACGTCACGTCTGACGTAACGGAAATAGTGCTGGAGGAAACGCCGTCCGACGGTGGAGGAGACTTCGATTTGGTTTGGAAATCGGAAATAAATTGACGAGTAGTCAGTCAGATTTTTGAGTCGGAAAAAAGGAAGTGCTAAGTTGGAGTTTGCGCCGGTGGCCCAGTACGTTGGCCAGACGCTTTCCGTTATTGTATTCGGCCGTATAAAAACATAATCATTTTATCGCGTTTCTTCGGAAAAGTATCAATGAACTAATTTGGTTAAAATAAAAATGAAAAGAAAATATTCGCATACCAGAGAAGTCCTACGTCAGGAAAATAGATAAACAGTAACGAATCAGCATCACTAATATCATCAGCATCGACACCCCCGGAATTCGTGATATGTCTATAATTTATTTATGCTTATATTAATCACCATTCGGTGGAACTTTTTATCATTTAAATTATAGTATTTTTTATTATTTTTGATTTTAAACAAGAATATTCAAATTTTCTTACGTTCGACCGTCCTCGAAAGATCTATGTACGAGTTGGTGATAAATAACTAAATCATAATTAACATTCTTGTGTGCAAAGAAAAAAAAAGGAATTAATTAACTAAAGATAATAGTAATATTAATAAAATAAACTTCAATATTAAAATTCCGCAGGAATAACTCCCGCGGTGGCATCCCTGTAATAGAAGATAACACTTCAAAGTTTTTTCAAAAAAGCCGAAAAGAAAAGGAATCAAACAAAAATATTTTCACTGGACCGTGTAGTTGTTTGTTGTGGTTTTCTTTCGGACCCGAAAAAATTATCAATATTATTCACTGCTGCATTCGCTATTAAAAAAATAAAAAGCGAATTCGTGTTTCAAAAACAGGCTACTAGTAAATATTGACATTAGCGACAGCAGTTCATTTTACTTCTTTACAGTTCATATTGATACGTAAGTCGTCTCAATTTATTTCATATTCAAATTTGCAGAAATATTAAACTGAGGTAAGTGATATATTATTTCATCTTAATTAAATCAAATAAACACTACTCTATTTAAATTTGACATAGGTTTGGTTTGGCGGTTCGTTTATTTTCTTTTTAGTTATAATATTTTTACCGGGTGATAATACATAAATGCTAACAGATTCTGGACACTGCTAAGCCTGGGACAAGAGTGATAATCATGTTCGGATTAACTTTTTTTTTGTAAAATATGCTAACTGTTTTAACTGCTAGTAAATATGTAAATATCAGCATTGCGTTAAAACAATAAACTGTCCTAAATTTCGCATCCGGCCTTTCGATCTATCCCCATACGACCTATTAAATATAAGCTTTCCGAGGCCCAATTTGCAACTCCTCGAATAATTTTTCTACGTGAACAGACGGCGCAGCTTCATTTGATTATTCGCTGCTACATCAAAAAGCATGTAAGTTTGCAATAATCATTCATAAGCTATTGTCAGTTAGAGGAAACATCGTTTACTACATCGATGGATTCAGTTCGGAAAGCTCAGCAGAGTATGCGTTGGTATGCAAGAATGCAGTCCATATCTAGGTTTCCTTTACCCCATCCTCCTTCTTAGCATTATCTTCAGAATTGCACGGTATATTCTTAGCTTTGGAATATGCGTCAGATATACATCAGACAAACATAACCATTGTAACTGACTCTGTTTGTAGGGGACGTAGTTTGCTGAAAGAACAGCAAAGGAAGCATCGCTGATGCGGTCTGTTCCGAATATAAGGACTCCACTATCAGACGCTAAATACTTATTCAACGAATTTTTCTGGATCCTGTGACGAGACAAGTGGACTAACTCGAGACCATCACATCTTCGCTTCATCAAAGACAACGTCTATCCGTGGAATTACTTCCCCCCACTTCGTAAGTACCAGACCGCTCTGTGTCGGTTTCGCATCGGGCACAGAAGATTTTCACATGGCGCCACATTTTGTCTAGACTCTCCGTTCCGCATGCTCCTCATGTAACGTCCCTATCTCTGTTGCTCATTTTCTCGTCCTATGTCTATTACTGCAAAGCCTTCGGCTCAAGCACAAACTCTGACCTTCAATCTCGACTACAAGACAATCCGGAAACTATCATGTATACCTTCTATCCTTTCTTAAACAGTCTGGAATAATTAAAAAAAATATAATGCCAATTTTCCGCACTTCTAGCCAAAGATGCTGCGTACATGGTGCGGTAAATAAATAAAAAAATGAACTATTTAAGTGTACGAAGGTTTTTCCATCGTGCCCGCTTTTTATTATTGCCTTTGCTGCGATAAGAAGGTTTCTTTTCAAGGTTAACTGATTCTAAACGATAAGATAAAATTAAACGCTCTGTTTCAGTGATGAGATAATTATTTTGTATTTTTCCCTGTTTTTACCTAAATATATAAACCAGTTTATGATAGACGACTTAACTGATTCTACATGGGACCAAGCTGAAAAGGAAAAAGATGGCGTGCAAAATAACAAAAGTTTAAACATAAAGGTGTCCGAATTCATTCGCAATAAGCCAAGTTCTATAATTGCCAATACCATCACGTCAACATTCCGATATGTCGATGGTGCGTCGTAGAACCTACATTTTCATTATAGTAAATTTATTTTATATTTTTTCCCAAATATAATTCGACCGTTTGCGTGTATATGGGGCCTCCCTGAACTCTTAGATGATAGTCTGCTCTATAAGAATCACAGAAGATTCGATTTTATTTATTTATTTATTTTTTTTTGTTTAAATAATTTGCGGGTCCCACAAGGCTCTGTGGGTTCCCAACATAATTATATTATTTATTTGTTTAATATAACATCAACTTATGTGCTACTTTATGTTAAAATATAGAAATTGTTAGCTCTTATATCTTACTATATTACAAAATCCACACTCTCATTATTTATCATCATATATGTTACAATTATACCACCCCATCTGAATTGTTACTTCTTATTATAATGTCTTAATATATTAACTTATATATATACAATGATACAATATAATTTTTATAAAACTAACACACTCTCATTAGCAGCTTAAAGCTGGAGATCGTAGCGAGTCTCATATCAATGTTATCAATATATATGTGGTTATTACTATTATTACAATACAATTTTTTTTGTTTTTTTTTTTTTATATTTATTTATTATTATTATTACTTTTATATTTCTATTGCTCTTTACACCATGCTATCAACCAAATTCTAACCTTGTTTTTCCATCTCTCTAGATTTTTTTCATTTCGAATTTCTTTTGGTATATTCCCCATTAAAATTTAATTAATACCTCTTCCTCGACACATTGTCTATTTTACTGTTAATCCCCCTAGTTCGTATATAACAAGGTTTATCGCAATTTCTAGTCCTGTACGTTCTTGTTCTAGTTGGTAACTGCCTATCTTCGAGTTTAGCACACTCAGTAATTTGCTGTAATAATATAAAGCATTTTTGCTGACATTTCGTTATTTTTGTTCCACCAAGTGATGTCAGCTAATGCGTTTTTCTCTCGTTGTGTAAGACCATTTCAATTGATTCAAATTTTTTCACCTTACGGTTTGCAAATTCTAATTGGCTTTACGCCGTAACTCGCGCCTTTCATAAATGTAACGCAAGAAACGTAACAAGATTTTTAAATATCGCGAAAGCGTTATAGAATTAGCCCATAGTGATTTATTTGTCGCGATGGGCTAGTTGCTAGAACACTTGCTAACCGAGGATGGTCCTGAATTCGGTTCTTCTTTACGACAATCGAAATTATTCAAATTCAAAAACTACAAATACGTTCGAGACATATATAGTTACAAAAATATTTAGCCTCCTTTTTGTGTTGCAACATCACATGCATACCGAAATGACAAATTGTATTTGCATTAAAAACGTGTACAATCCGTGTCTGCCTTTTTCTACCTTCTACCCATTTCGTATGTAGAAGTGCACTCGCGGTAATGCTCCAACCGCAGTGTGCCAGTCGTCTAGATATCATTCTCGCCACCAGAGGCCTTACCAGGTGCTTTAGATGAGCGGCCGAGGGAGAATTTTGTACTAGTTCCTATGTTATCCTTTGCACGGTGTCACATACTCGTTAGCGAATGGACTCGGTAATATTGTAAATGACAATATTATTTTTACGTCAGAGGTAGGTTTTCTGTTTTTCTATCAAGTTGTGTTTCCATTATTCGCCTACATTCATAAGCCATTCTCTACTGACTTACTCCTGTTTTGTTTATTCGTTGCTTTTCTCCCTACATTGACCCCGCCTCTCAAACGAAGTGCGTGCTTGCAATGCTGATCACGCGTTTATTAAACGTTCATCTCTTTCTGTTCAACGTTCTACTCTGTATTCCAATTTGCCGAAACTTTATCTTTCACCCCTGTTTAGCACCTCTTATATCCTGTCTTTTCCTTTTCCTCGCATTATTCTCGCTATTTATTCCTTCCTATTTATTCCCATTAGTACCGTTCAGCTTAGTACATTGTGAACCTTAACTTCACAATCCCCGACGCCCTGTCAAAGGTACGGGACATACTTTATTTATTAAAAATATCTGATATCGTATTAATATATAATTGTTTCCTTTTATTCTTAACATGTATAAATTTTATGGCTGGGTGTCATTCCGAAAATTTGTCCGCCAAAATCATATAGTACAAAATGTCATGACGTCATCACACACACACGCAAATATATATATATATATATTATGAGTATGTACCACACTTTTTCGAGATGTGCACGTGCGACTTCTAATCGTAATTCATCGGTCAGCTTTTTTCGGTATTTTATGTATCAATCGATTTTTTTTAAATACTTCTATAAAGATAAAGTGTACACGTTATAACGTGCGCCGATAGAGTTTACATGTTCTCTGTGGTACGAAAGACGTGGATCGAAAACGATCATCTGCTCGATATCCCAGGTTTCCGCACATTAGCGCGATTCAAATGAAACACGGTTGGGTCGGGAAGAGTGGTCATTTACATGACACATAAGAAATAGCCGGCAATTAAAATATTGATTGGGAAAAAGCTCAACGAGCAGATAGTGCATGGTGGAACCAGATGGCTGTAACTATTAAGTGCAGCCCATACAGTCCTACAGAGATGACGAATTAAACGAACAGGTACCTAAACAACAAAAGACTATGCCGTTTAGCCGGTGAAAGTGAGTGTATAAATGAAAACAAAGGCTTAGTGGAAGAGGGCATTAGTGAAAGAATAATATGGTCGCAAAGTTTTGCGCTTACATCAAACTACATTGTCTACTGTAAGTAAACCATAATTTCTATTGAAGCTGCATAGGCACAATCAAAACCACATGATGCTTATTCGACCCTGAACTAACATTTATTTCTAACGCAGTTCTACATTAAAGAAATATGGTCACAACTGCAATTAAGTTTTCATGCTTCCTTACTACCTGTCTTACTATTCAATTTTTTAGTTAATAAGGAAGCATGAAAAATTAGAAAAATCGATCATTATAACATTTCCAAAGAAAAAAAAAAAAGTATTCTTTTTTTAGAAATAGAGAGAAAAAATTGTTGATTTTGGACAATTTTAGTATTTCCGAAGATGAATTTTATCGTTTATCTTATATGTATATAAAAGAAGGTGAAATTCGAAAAAGTACCTTCAATAACAGCATACGTAATTTCCGGGTCCGAATCGCTCGCAGGTTTATACCTAATCTGAAATTGAATTGGGTTTCAGAGAAATCTGGAATAGTAAAGGCGGATCCCAAGTAGAAAGGAACTGGCCCCGGTATTCTCATCAGATCGATTAGGTTCTTAAGTACACTGTGAGCCTTAACTTCACAATCATCGACGCTCTGCTAAGGGTATAGGACTTTACTTTACTCTAATGTGTCATCAAATATATTAGCAATATACAAATATACTATACATCAAATAAAGCAGCACCCTATTGTCGATAGACCTTTAGGTTTGGTGTGTGTATTTTTCAGGCTAATAGGTTCTAAAAATATGAAATTAATTTCGTTACAATTTTTAATAAAACAGATTTAATACGACCCGAAAATATTTATCGTAATTCCTTATTTAATTGTACAAATATATTCGTTGGTATGGTTCGAGGCTTGTTTCGTTCCGGATCCGAATCGCTCTCAGATTTACCAGCCTGAAATAAATCGGTACAGGAGAAATATGGGGGGAAAGTAAAGGCGGATCCCAAGTAGAAAGGAACTGGCCCCGGTATTTTCATCAGATCGATTAGGTCCTTAAGTACATTGTAAACAGCTTAATTTCACAATTTATGATACCTTATCAAGGATATATGGGACTTGCTATACTGTTCGTCGGTATGCAGTAATTCTAACAAAATCGTAATGTCTCTCATATTCGACTTCCTAAAATTTAAATTACAAAAAAGAAAAACCAAAAAACCACATTTTTAAGTAAATACCAAATTAACGACGCGTTCCGATTTCTTAAAACATATTTTCACTTTTTCTACCTGCCACCACCATCTTTCTAAAAGAAGCAACTTTTACGCTGAGTTGTGGTAGATTAGTAATTAAGGTGCGCGGTTAACAAACCAAAGACCTCCAAGATTTGTCTCGTCTCGAACTTGAGTCAGTCCAAGTTTTACTCAACATGAAATATTCGGTTATCAGAGAAGTCTGGTCTGGACATGTAAACCGGAGATTCATTTAGCAGAACCTTTCACAATCGTAGACACCATGCAAAAAGTATAAAACTCAACTTGCTTAAATCACTAGCTTCATAGAGAAAATCAGCAAGAGTTGAATTTTACGCACGCGCTCATATGTAAATATAAACTCATGACTCTTCGGGCCTTACCATAGGGATACTTTCTGTAGACCCTCCCCCCACACCTCTTGATAGTTTCTTTAAATAATATATATATCGATGCAATTTCCACCAGCTATTGACCTTTACCTCCTGAACAAACTTGTCGCTGTTTCTGCAGTCTAGATTTCGGACGCCTTCCTTAGGAAGAAACGGGTGGTAGTTTTTCCTGCTAGACATTTTATTGGTCTAGAAATCGAAAATTTCCTTCTCTTTACTTTATATTCTTTTTTTTTTTTACAAATTCTGACTAGAATTGATCAGATTTCTGTTTATATAAGTATAAAAAGTTCTTTCAAATTCTGGAGTAATAAACTAGATGAGATTTTTTTATTTATTAAGACTTTTACATAAAACAAATACAAAATCTGACGAAAACTTTTAAAATTCGGAACTGAGATCGATTACAATTTACAAGGCCCCTTAGATTAACAACACGTTGATTAACCGTCGTGTGCTCGTGTGCCCGCTACTCGAACCAAAAAACTTTATCATATCCTATTCTTTGTGCCAATGTGCCACTATAGGGGCATCAACCGTGGCTTACTGCCGTATTTGCGTGGAATAGAGCCGTTTACTATATTCTCATAGCGGTTTACGAAAAATTACTTTCCAAGACAAACCGATACCGAAGTATTTCCCGCAAACGTGAAAAAATGTGGTCCTTTCGGATAATTTTTTTTTTTGTCTTATTATCTTTTATTATTATTACAGAGTCGCTTGACTTAAAATGCTCACAAAAGGCTCAAACTTTTCTACATCTGTCGTTTTTGAACCAAAAGGAATATCACGTATAAGTGTGACAAATTCTTCGCTAATGCACAGTTCATCGTCCCGTTTTCATTTTCGCATTTCACGTTTGTGTTCGGTGGTGGCTTTCGTTTTCGGAAACATAATGAATATACTTCTTATTACTGTTGTGCAGCTTGATGATTAAGAAGTCGAACCATATAAGGAAAAGCATATAAAGGCTATATTGCTAATTTAATAATACCACGGGGAAACGCAAAAGAAAAGTATTATTTGTACGTATTGTAGTATGTTAAGTTGTTTCGGTAGTTTAATAAAATTTACGGTATAAATTATTATTGGTTGTATTTTATTTTTTTTGGGTTTATACACAATTGGGACACTTTTTCGTTATAACGTCTAATGAAGGGGCCGCCGGCTTCATTAGACGTTATAAATTTTGATAATTTTATACAAAGTATAGAAGAGAAAGAGACAGAAATGTAAGCCAGAGGGTTCAAAGGCCCTTGCGCGGCCAAAGTGGCCGAGTTTATATATATATATATATATGTATATGTATATATATATATATATATATATATATATATATAGATATATATATATATAGATATATATATATATATGTATATAGATATATATATGTATATAAGATATGTTTAGTTACAATAATAGACCGCGTAAGAGTTACGCCGTGATGAACAGCTTAATAGAATCATACGTTCTGTTCTCTTTGAAAAAGGTACGGTAAATTTGGCTAGAAGTCAGCAGTTAAACCGTTTAATAGCGGAAGGGGAAAGGTCAGTTAGCTGCAGTATGGACAATTTAGATGTACATCGATTTCGCGTGAAATTCTATACAACAGTAATCAGTAAGCTAAAATTGAAATCGTCACTAGTAATGAGAGTGAAAACGAATCCGTGTCACCTTAATCAGAAATTACTGAACTAGCGTATTACGTGGAACGAGTTCTCTTCGGGTTTTTTCTTAAAAAGTGTTTGCTATTGGGAACTATTGGAAACGATGTGTCTTGGTACGGCACAGGGACTTTACAAAAGTATTACTTTTTCGGTCGCTTTTAAGCCCGCTCCGACAAACCGAAGGAATATTGCTCGACTGCGGCTCTTGGTTCTTCGCACCATTAGGCCTCATTTCGGGAAGAATACGACACGCGTTTTCCACGTGTTTCGTTGCTACGTGTTTCAGAGTTGCTTCCGAAGAAACATACGCGTTAGCCAATGATGCGTTTTACACGCGAAAAACAACTCGATGTTTATTGAAATGTAAATCGATGAAGAAGTAGCGATAAATTTCTTTTAAAAATTCGCTTGCAGTCATTTATATCGATGCTAAACAGGTTCGCTTTATTTAACGGCACAGTTCATTTAAATCAATTGGCAATTTTCGAAACGTTCCGTCGTTGAATGAGGACAATAATCTGCTGTTAATGATATCGCCTAAGCGGATGTAGGCTGGTTCGGCGCGCAAGAACGGAATGAGGTGCGTTTTAGGTGTTACGCTAAGTAACAGAAAAATCTCTTTTATATGCGAGCTTTGTTGATTGATGACCCTGCGCGCCAGACCAAAAATGACGCCGTAATTCGCTTCAAACGTTTCTTCCTCTGCCGATCGTATATTTTTTATCGCACGACTTTCACAAGACGGAAAAAGCGGAAAAGCGACTTTATTTATATTTCCTCCCTGCCCCGTGCTTTTTCCTCACTCCATCGCCTTGCGCAGGTTTTTTGAATGCACGCTACTTCCGATAGGATACAGATAATACGCCATCTTTCTTATTCAACTGCTAACGAGCGCGGTAAATCGGCTCCTTCATTTGCATAATACACTTTTATCTGGTTATTAATGCTCGGCTGAAATGTATAAATAATTGAAACAATAATAATGCTACAATGAAATGAAGATGGAGCATAGCCGGTCTAGGTGAAATATAATGGAACTGCTGTTGGTCCATACTGAGAGAAGCTGCGCTATTAATCGTCGCTATACATAAATAAGTACATATATGTATCTATGTATCTATGTATCTATGTATCTATGTATGTATATATATATATATATATGTATATATATGTATATGTATCTATGTATATGTATGTATGTACCTCCGAATGATAGGTCTTTCTTTATTTTATATCGTCGTCGGTCGCTTGATTAAAGGTATGATGGATAGTGATAATCTGCCGTTGTTTATTTAGTGTGTGTAGCGCGATCTCTGTCGGTGGTGGTAGTGCACGCATCAATCATGATAAAGCAACTTCAATGGCAACCGTAGATGTCAACATAGCCTGACCTAATACATATATAGAGATACATGTAATGCGCATTGTTGTTCGTTGCGCGATGCTGCTCAAGCGAAAATTAATCGGTCACTGTTGACAGAAAGTTATCCTTCAGCTAATTAATTAATCAGCGCTGGACGACGGTGTAGCGGAAATTTCCGCAATGCACTTATCATCCGCTAGTTAGTAACACGATATAACGGTAGATGATGCAAGAAAAAGAAACTCACCGTCAGCGATGACCAACAAAAACAGTTACAAGCGATATCCCCATCGCCCCCGCCGCCCCACCATCACCGCCACCGGTGAAAACGATCACGAATTAAAATCAAAAAGGGAGAAAACTGCGAGCCTCGGAAATTCAAAAAAAACAAAAAACAAAAAAAAATCGTTCGCTAGATTGCATCCACGAACGCGATCGGTCATTACAAAATAACATCGGTTACCGGTGATATAATTGGATGATTTTTTCCACACCCTCCTCCATCCGCCCCTTTAAAGGTTTTAGCGAAGAGAATTTTTGGGATCTATTTCACTAACCATTTTCCCACCCCGAGAAGCCCCAGTGTTGCAAATTAAACGTGAATGTAGACTTAAATTTGCTCCGGACGAACTATCAACGTTAGAAACTGCTTGAATTCCTTTCTGTCGAAAAATTAGGCCTTTCCTCATTAAGAGAAACAAACGATTTTCTTATAATCTAGGTCACGAAGCGATCCGTTCCTATCGAGAGACTGCTACAGAGGATCGCGGTCAAATAATCGTAAAATATAACTCCCGCGCACAATCTTGAATCATATTTCCAACTCAAAAAGAACCAAAAAAAAAAAAAAAGCAACAAACGAACAAAAGAATGTATACTTATATATATATATATACGAAATTTATTCGGCACCAACTAGATAAAAAAAATGTTCCATCTAACGCGTACGACAATATACGATAATGACTACGGAAAAACATGTTTTGCAAACGTAGAAGACCGTTAAGCTACAACAGAGTTGACCGTAACAACCTTCTTCGACGACAGTTGAAAACCAAAGTTGGCAACTGTATCGTGACTAAATCAAACGAACGAACGTTAATTCTCGAAAATTACCCGAAACCAGTTCTCCGGAAAACTTTAAAAGTTCTCGCTTGCACTTGCAAAATAACAAACTCTAATATTGTTAGTATAGGCGTTATGATCGAAACTCGCGGTTGGCCTAGATAGAGTAGAGAGCAATGTAGGGCTCAATGGGCAAAATGAGGACCAGGTCGACAGCTGCAATTCATGATTTGACATTTCCCTATTGAAATGGTGCATTTAAAGGGCATGGCTAGAAGAGCGTACTTGGCCTTTCTCTAGATCTGTCAAATAATAACACCAAAGCTTAAATAACGAACGAAACAGTAATTAAGAATTTCGGGTGAATCTCGCTGCGATCCGTATCCAAATATAGTATCGGAAAAGAATTAATCTAATAAACGAACATTTAAAAGATTTATCGGATGTTTCGCTCTTATTTCAGGATGAAATTTATTTTTATTTTATAACATCCTTTCGGCCAATTACAACCATAAACTCATACGAATAATTACTTATTAATTACAACGTAATTCTTAGGCTACCCCCCATTAGAAAAAATGTCCCAATTTTATCTAACGATAAAATTTTTGTAATTGTGTTATTATATTCATATGGACTGATTTAGAATTACGTTGTAAATTTTAATCATTTTATACAAAGTATAAAAGAGAAAGAGACAGAAATGTAAGCAAGAGGGGTCAAGAGGCTTAGTCCCTTGCGAGGCCAAAATTACCGAATTAGTATATATATATATATATATATATATGTAATTATGTAATATTCCTTCATTTAAAATAATGAACTATAAAACTACATCTTTTATTTCAAGAAAGAAAAAAAAAACAAACAGGAAGGCCAGGTAAAAAAGTCCTGAAAATTTAAGTGCCACTACTTTTTACAAATTTATTTTCGGCTCTATTCATTCAATTGCTGCACTACTGATTCTCGTTTACAATGCATGGATGCCGTCAAAAAAAGCAACGATGGATATGACTTAAAAGAAATCACCGGACCTACACGTACCGTTTGCAATTTAAGTGACTCGCTTTTAAGTCGCACTATCCTCCAGTTATTCCGTCTAAATAAAGTGCTTATGTAGTCACACCTGTGCGATGAATTAAACGATTTTCTTTAAATTGGTTTAAATCATTTTCTGAACGGCGGCGAGATACCGATATAAAAATTCCTATGTTTTTTCCTTCCGGTTACGCGATCGTTGTTAAGAAACAATAAATTGACAACGATAATTCCGATCACCTGCCGATTTTGGTTATAGGACTAGTCGGACCACCTAGAATAATCGATATATAAAGTTAAACTGCGTGGTGGATTGTTTTATTTAAACGCAGAAAATCAACGGCCGATTAAGGATCGGTCACACACTACTGTATTTCAGGATATTTCCTAGCAACTAGCTTGTTTTCAGGCTATCAATCTTATACATTACGGTTGATCGCCAACAGTTTTTTCGCTGGTTTGCTTTACTAATATCAGCCAGATTTGTACTGCCCGATCAGCCAGAGCAGATGAGTTTAGCGGCACTGAGGTCAAACGACCCGACGGTACAACTATAATTTTTAGTTCGTCGCAATAGTCCTGCTACTTAATCCCGGCACATGTATAAATAAATAAATATATATATATATATATATATATATGTATAGGGTAATTATAATTAAAGTTGAAGTTTCAAAACGCTATAAAAAAAGAACCACTGATCGGAATGACGTAAAATTTGAACAGAAAATTATTGAAGAAGGGCTAAAGCAGATTGCATAAAAAAAAAAATAGTTCCAAATTTTAGCAACAGATTTCGCTTTAATCATCATAATTAAAAAGGGCTCGACTACAAATGACGAATGAATCGTAAAACAACGGCTAAGGTGTACGTTAAAATGATGCCACCTTTGCGGAATGAAGCGGCGTACCGGTCGATTTGCGGGTGGATTTTCTGTTGCCCATATTCGGCAATTCAATGTATTAATACATCGTTGCAGATGGAAATAAGCTTCGTTTATCCACAAAATTTTCCAAGGCCATTTATTGTTTCAAGCAAGAAATTCTAAAAAGCAAAAGTCCCTTTTGCTGGCAGGTCAGCAGGAAGCAACAGCTGCACATGGCTTATTTTGCATGGATAGCAATGGAGGATGTTTCGTAAAATTTTATGCACCATGCTCACAGGCCTACCCAATTTTCGGACAATTTCCCATGCACTGTACGGTTGTACACCATCGCTTGACTCCTGCTGCACTGCTGTGGTTACTTCTTCAACTAACGTCGAATCAATTCTTTTCTCCTCTCTACCAGATTGCACACGAACCTGTCTTTTCGAATTTCTGAATCATTTTCTCCAGACCCCTGTTTTTCATACTCTCGAGTGTCCGGAACTTCTGTAGAGCTACTGGTGCACGGTCATTGTTTTTGCTGTCAAAAAAGCTTTACCAGCAGAGCCGGTCCTCCATTGAGACAGTCATGGCGAACTTTGCAGACGCGAAATGTCGACCACGAAAAATAATAACGAAAGAAAAACGACAAAAAACCGAATGAGCAACGTATTACAATCAACTGTACTGCGACATTAAACAAAAGCCGGCACAGATAACAGCGATAAGGAATAGCAAGCGCGTTGCTGTTCACTTACCGCTGTGTACGCTACATCAAAATTAATTTCTAAACGAATCTGAAATGCACTGTGTTGCATTTTAGATTCCAACAACTGCAATGAGTCGTGCGCGTAACAGGTATTTTCATTTGCTTATTCTGACGCTTACAGCGCCATCTGTTGCTAAAATTCGGAAACTTTTTTTCTTCTTCAATAATATTCCGTTCAAATTTGACGTCATTCTGATCAGTGATTCTTTTTTTATAAAACTCGAACTTCAATTATAATCGCCCTGCATATAAAGAGATATTTGTGACTATACACATGCATAAATGCAAAAATATTACTAGTAACGATTGAATTTTGATCATTTCACATATGCACGGTTGTAGGCAATAGATTCTTAGTAATAGAATAACGTTTTCCACCTACTATATACATATGTAGCTCCATTATCGGAGTTTGCTCTGAAAACGCCGGGTTCTTCGATATTGGGAATAATGTTCCGGTGCAACACCGTGGAAAACGTGTAGAAAGATTTAATAAGACTACAAAAAGATTCAAATTGATTTTTACGTCACAATAGATACCCGCACGTAATATGAAAAAATTTGAACAAGTATTAAATATTAATCCACATACACACACACACAGACGCATAAAATATTCTATTACACATGTAAAATTCAAAAACCCCGACACTAGTTTCGAACACTTATGTTCATGATCGCTGTGTTTACTATAGAATTTCATAATGTTACAGCATATTTCGCGCGTGGATTAATGTTTACTATTTAATCAAATTAATAAATGTACACTATATGGTCTTTTAATATAATTAATGACGGCAATATGCTGAAGAACGACGATATCCACTGAAAAAATGATTCTTTCAATGTTCTAAAAATAAGCAGCATTCGTGAAAAATTAGAAGTGACATAAAGCGAAGATAAAATATCATTGGGCAAATGAGAGAAAATCATTGAATTCGCAAACTTTATTTTTTTGGATCGGTGATTTTTCTTTCTTTTTTTTTTTTTTTCTTTTTGAAAAAATAAGTTAAAATTTGAACTCTATTTGAAAACCAGATCAACACAACTCTACTCGATTATCGTCAAGAAACCGGTACCAAAATAAAACGAATTAATGTAAAATATATTATTAGTTGTCAAAATTATTTCGGCGTTCAAATTATTTTCGGCAAAAATAAAAAAAAAAAAAAAAAAAAACCAAAAAAAACCAAAAAAAAGCAGGATGAGGGTGACACTAGTGAAGCGTCGAGTACGTTTCTAAGTGCTGTCCCCGCGTGACGACTAACAATGTCACCTACCTTGTTTCTTTCACGCTGTTCCCCTCTGCAGGTAACGGTAGAAATGGAAATAAAAAAGTTTTCTATTAACGAAAAAAAGAGGGCACTGAAAAGTTTTTGCGAAAAACATAAGTCGCCTCGCGCATTTCCACAAGTCTTTTTCAACGTAATTCTCGTCGGTTTTTAAATGCCGATAGAGAGAAAGAATGGCAGAGAGAAGGAAAGAAAGAGAAAAACGGCATACAAGAAGGAAAAATAAAAAGAAAAAGGGAGCAGCAAGTTTATTTTTCGAAAGGGGAATAATTTGTATTAAAAAAATAAAAGTATACGAACGGTGTTCATTAAGCGTTTGTTTAAATTTACTTGCCGGCAATAAAGGTTCACGAGCGGTCTGTGTTAGGTGCAGCACTTTTCTAGGAAATATTTACATTTTTTCCCTATTAAAAATTCCTAAAGCTCTGTTCATTACACCGAATTATCTTTCCGGTTCTATTAATCGCGCGCTAAAATTTTTAAATTATTTTCTCTATCGTTACCGAAATTTTGCCCAAAAAATTATTCCATTCGAATTAACACTTTATTAAAAACTTAACATTTCGCGAATCAGCCTTCTCAACGAAACAACAAACAAAAAAAAAGCAACGAAAACTGACGAAAATAAAAAGAAACAAAAATCGGGGAAATTAAAAAAAAGGAAAATTAAAAAAAAAAAAAAACTATTTGCATAACGCTATATAAAATATAAGGAGCACTACATTTTTTTTTCGCTTTTCGCCCTTTTTTTCCGGATTTTCGAAGTAAAAAATCGCATTTTAATGCACTTTTGAAAATGCTGAAATTCAATAATCGCTAGACCGTTTATCCGGTCAATTTTTATTATGCCCAATGCACATGCGTTCTAGCGCTGTACCGTTCTTCCGATTTTTGATCGGATAATGTATCCAGTGACATCGTTCAGTTTCAGAGATAATGAGGAACATTTTTTCGAATGCTCTAAATACGTTTAGTAGTTCCGAAGATTGCTGATAAATCCTTTTTTTCATTTCTTTCTTTTTTTTTTTTTGGAACGGTTTGGCTTTACCTTTTTTTTCAGATTATGACTTCTTTCTATTTATCGAACAAATGAAACACCTCGGTACGGCAGCGATAATCTGGCTTCAACAAATGTTTAATGAATGCCCAACAAAAATGAATATCCCTAAGTAGCGGAGGAAATCCCACGTCATAACTGTTCAGAAGCCAGAGCAAAATTTCCGCCCAATATCGCTGCTTTGTTACTTCTATAAAATATTTGAACGTGTGATACTAAACCGTATGGCAGAGAAAATTGATCAGAAACTTATCCTCCAGCAAGCAGGTTTTAGGCCTGGAAAGTCAAGTACCGGCCAGATTCTACACTTGACGCAACACATAGAGGACGGATTTCAAAAACGTAAAGTCACTGCGATCGTCTTTGTGGATCTCACTGCCGTCTTCGATACAATTCACCACCGCGCGCTCAAATACGAAGTATATCGAGTCGCTAAAGATTTTAAGTTTATATAAATTGTCTCGATGCTACTGAAAGATCGGAGATTTTATGAGAAAATCGGACTTCCTCAAGGTGTGGCGTCTTGTCACCGATCTTATTTAATATAGTATATATACATATAAACGATCAGCCGATGTCTCATAATATTCGGCATTTTTTGTACGCGAATGACCTAGCTTTGGCGGCACAATGCGACACTTTTGAAGAAGTGGAAAAAACGCTAAATCATGGAATCGGTGAGCTTGATATGTATTTTAAGAAAAATCGACTAAAGCCAAACCCGATAAAAACAGTAACTTGTGCCTATCATCTGAAAAATCGTGAGGGGCAAAGCTGCAGCTGTAAATTAAATGAGAAGATAGCGACCTGAAGAGACAACCCAAAAAATCTGGACGTTATACTCGAAAGATCGCTTACTTTCAAACAGTACTGCGAAGCGGTTAAAATGAATACCATAGCCAGACATCAAACTAATACGTTCTAGCTAGGGAGCTATCGCAAACACCTTCAGAATTTCTTCCTTGGCGCTCTATTATTCTACCGGTGAATATCCTATGGGGGGAGGGGGGACGCTCAACACACGCCAAAAAATCAATATGCCCCTAAACGAATCATGCAGGCTGATAACCGGATGTCTAACTCCTCTACCGAAACTTTACGAACTTAGCGGTATCGCCCCTCCAGAAATTAGAAGACGGGAGGTAGCTGCAAAAAATGAAAGGTTTAAAGCAGTCAACGACAACCGACATCCGCTATATGAATATAAAAGATTGGCTGATACAAGACTGAAATCCAGGAATAGCTTACTACGAAAGGTTGAGGAGCTGACGGGTATTGCAGAAAAGGAAAGACTTCGTACATGGAATATAAAAGCAAACGGTAGACCAGAAGCACTGCCTAGCGAGAATCAATTAAGGTACAGTCTTTGGAAAACCACTCGGAGTGCACTGAGAAGTGGAACTGCGTGCACAAAATATAATCTTTTTAAGTGGGGAATATCCGATAGTGATCGATAGTGATCGATGTGAAGTTCAAGACTATAATCATCTATTTACATGTCTCCTTAGCGGCGAATATGAACTTGGAAGCTTATATACAGTGTGACATTGATAAGCACTTAATAAAATTTATAAAATATTGGACGAATTATCGTACACAGTAGATACGCGACTAAATAAATGGCTTCTTTCTTACGTACCGATTTCAGGTATGCATATTTGGGACAGAAATTTGAATCTGAAACAAGACAAGTTAATCGAAGACGTAGGCCTTACCTTCACGTTTTTAAACTTGAACATCAATTTTTCAACTGATTTTTTTACTCGTTCCAGATTTTTTTTTTTTTTTTTTACTTTTTTATTTCGTATATTCAATGAAATAATAATTATATTAAAATCATGATACTAGTATCGGATTTTAAATAATACACCGGTAAACTTTTCTGTATTTTGTTTGTATCTATATTGCCATCGAAATACGGTTTCTACCGCACGAAATAAACATTCGAATGTCGAAATATGGATGATTTTAGTAAAAACGTTATACCGATTGAAAATAACTTTATTTGTCCCGGGGGGGGGGGGGGGGGATTTCGACCTGGTATTACAGAACTATTATTCGTAGGGTCGCAATGATAAATTGGAACATAATGGAACGCGGAGATGGTAATTGTGGATAGGATGAGCAACAAAGGACATTCTAGGAAAATACATAAAATGTTGGAGCGGCATCGTAAAGAAGCCGCACTGTTGTTAAATTTCACGAAAACCAACTGCGTTGCCAATATTACCCCCATGTCAATCGCTTCTTCAAAGATGGATCTGAGCTGATTGATGATGCACTCAGTATGTGTGGTGGCAATGCCATTATAGATCTGTTTTTTTTTGTTTTTTTTTTGAATATCCGTGTTCTGTGATTCTACGGCATTTTTACAAGAATTTTCCCGAAAATTATAGCGATGTCGCTGCGGAGGACTTCATCAATGTTTGAAAAATCCGTGAATGATGAATTCTAACCATTTTAGTGTTTCTCGCTAGATCCGATGAAAGTACGTTACGCAAAATTCGTACCAAGCGTACTTTGTGGTGGATGAAATTTTTTTTTTTTTTTTGAGAAATAAAGTGGCCATTTTGGAACGCAGTGTTGAGAAGAATATTGCACTTCGCCCTTCGCTGTACGTTGACCATGTCGCACGTGTTTTCCATATTTTACATATTCTCCCGCAGCATTTTTCACAGATGTACGACTAAACACAATTCACAAGACGTCGGCAGTGTATCAGTAAAATAGATAAAATTCAGAAAAGCTGTTTGAAACTTATAATAATAACTCGAGATCAATTATGTTTGAAAGGAAAACAATGAGATGTCTCCTAAGATGTACTATTACTATTATAGATTACTTGAATTTAATAGCAATCAGGACTGTAGCCAGAAATTTATTTCTTGGGGGGGGGGGGGTGCACCCATGACTTCAGACAGGAATTCGTTTCGGGGGGAGGTGGGACATTCCGAACAATACGAAATACGTAACATTAAATGACATAATATTACATTTTTTATATTTTTTATTTAATTATTTCTATAAATATAATTATAAGATACAAAATTGAGAAAGAGATTCAAAAAAAAAGAATGTCTACAAAATTTCCAATTTGAATACATACGGAAAAAATCTGCTGAACAGCCCATTAGGATCTGTATGGACATAATTGAAATATACAGAAATAATGTTAATGAAAATCATAAATTAATTCTATTAATAAGCTTTGACATTAGTGAGGCGTTGGGAAGGATAAAATGGTCGTGAACTTTAAACTGTCTAAAAGAAAACAAAATTCAGTTGGGCCTAATCAACTTAATTAAAAGCTTTTTAAACAACAGAATAAAAAGATTTTACAGCAACGAACAGGTTATATACGAACGGAAACTCACAGCAGGTATGCCTAAAGGATCAGCCCTCTCTCCAATAATTTTCAGCATAGCCATGGCACAGATACATAAAGCAGCAGGGGTCAAAAATAAAACATAATAAGCTATGCGGATGATCTTCTATTCAAAGCTGGGCTTCAAGCACATTATTAAAGAAACAGCAAATATCAATGATGAAATCAGGATTATTGTTCAATAACTGAAGAGATTAGGATTAAGTTTAAATCAGAAAATAATGCGCCTTTGATAACTAGGAAAATAGTTAAATCTAAAATTAAGAAAGAAATAGAAGAAATCATAAGAATAGAAGGAGAAAAATTATTCTGCAAGAATGAAATGAAATACTTAGGAGTAGTAATTGACGAAAATCTTAATTTTAGTAGTCATATCGAGTATATTTTAGATAAAATTTTTAAAAAAAAACATTGCAAGATGATTGCTCTTTACAGAAATACTTTTGGGCTCAAATTTAAGGAAAGAAGGATCCTATATTCAGCCTTATTCCGATCAATAGTGGAATATGCAAATGTTAATTACTACCCTAAATTAAATAAAAAGAACAGAAACAAAATAAAATCAGAACAAAGGAAAATATTAATAAATGCTATATCTGCTTACAAAACAATTTCTTACTGTGCAACAAATGTTATCGCAGGCAGACCCATAGAACTGAAATTAGGGAAAGCAAACGAGAGAAAAGCATTAAAAATAAATAATCTTGACAAAAAAGAACTGAAAGAAGGAATCAATGAAATTTGAATTAAATACGCAGAATAATGGCAGGAACAATGTAATAATGATCAAGTAGGACGGCGAACGTACAAATTAATTCTCAGGATAGAAGAACGATTAAAAAATAAGGACTCGGTACTGAATTATTTCCTAATACAGTTCATAACCGGTCATGGAGATTTTCAGACGTACCTTAAAAGATTCAAAATAACAAACAATGATAACTGCAAAGTACGTGAAATTAAAACAGATACGCCGGACCATACCGTGCTTAGAATGTTTAGCATTTAAGCAAGTACGAAGTAAATTCAAGACAAGCAATGCATTTGAAAACTGGTTCAAAGACGGAAACAATACTCGAAATACTATAACCACTATATTAATACAATAATGAAGCAAAAAAGTCTCCTCCTATCTTTGTGCGTAAACAGAATTAATAAATGAGAAAATGAGTTGAAACAGGAACGTTAAGAAGAGTACAGAAAAACAACCGATTGGTAAAACGCTCTCCTCTGTATTTTCTGTCATTTATAATAAAATGGAAAGGAAAAAATAAAATCCGAAACATTTCGGGAAGGGTTTCGACCCCCCTAAACACCTCTCTGCCTACGGCCATGATAGCAATAATATAAGGTTACCATCCAGGCAAAGAAATCGAATAACAAGATTACAAAGCAATATATATATATTGCACTTATCCTAGAGGAGAGCAAATCTATGAAATTTATGATGATTCGGTTTTGAATTAAATTAATCAGTACTATTTCTAATCATATTTTAAACGAAAAAAGAATTGGTGTGTAGAAAGAAGAAGTAGGGAAATGGCTGAAAGATTAAAAACCAAGCTACGTTCCGAATTTATGGATTGTAGCTTTTTTTTTTTTTTTTTTTAACCCCCCTTTGGACATATCAACAAAGGATCTTCGCCCAGAAACGAAAGGAAGGAGAAGGATCAGTTAAATGTAGATTCGGTCAGCTATTGATAAGATAAAGGAACTGAGGATAGGAACAACTGAGATCGACGGAAACGATAAGATATACGAGGCACAATAAGGAGTAGGGAGTTTGAGTGACAGCAGATTGGAATACAAAGAGGTACGTTCGTTCACGAGGGATGGACATTCAAAGAGGATATGGTCAGGATCACAGACGGCTACGTCGTCAGGATGAAGAGGGCAATAAGGGGAAAGAGCGAGATGAAAACGAAAGCGTGAGGAAGGAAGAAGAGTATGATTCAGACGTAAACGGATAATAGGAACAATAACGGAGCGATGAAGCGAAGGAAAATCGTAAAACCAAGGCCGCGTGGGAAGATTAGGTTGGATGGAAAAATAAAAGGAAGAATGAATAGAAAAGGAGGAAACGTAAAAATCTGACCAAAATCTAACATGAAACTTTTTGCACAATGGGAGTAAATTCGAAACGGGAATTTTAGAGAAAAAAAAGCGGGAGGATACAGCAATCTGAGCCAAAGAATCAGCCATTTCGTTACCCTCTATCCCCATATGACTGGGGACCCAGAGCATTTCAATGCGGATAGCGTGAAGTGAGAAGAGAGTGTGAATGAGAGAGCGAATACGGAGGATGAAAAGGTCAGAGGAGTGAGAGGGGAAATGAGAGGAAATAGCTTTAAGAGCACACATGGAGTCGGAGATAATTAAAAATTTAGAAGAAGAACGATGTGAGGAAATATGGATTATGGCACGTAAAATGGCAGTAGTGTCGTTTTGCCAGTCCTGGCACAGTGGGCAGGCGGGGAGAGGGCAATAATGAGGGGTGACAGCTGCTTTCGGACGGTTAGCGCAGGCTGGAGGGGTTTGGGGGCGAATTGCAGCTGTTTATTCGGTGTTTTTATTGTTAATTAATATTTTAACGGAAATTTTGATCGTTTGAACGATCAAAATAGGGGATCGCATGTGCAGGTGGTAAATTGCAGCTGCTTGTCCGCTATTATTATTATTAAAATATTATTCTAACGGAAATTTTTTAATGTCCAAACGATCGTAAGAGGGCAGCGCAGGATATAGGGGGTTATGCATGCATGGCAGTAGTTTCTGTCAGTTAATACAGGCGTGCAGGGTGTAGGGGGCGAATTGCAGATGTTCGTTCGATGTTTTTATTATTATTATTATTATTTTTATTTTTAATGGAAATTTTGAATGGTTCCAGCGATCGAATGAGGGCAGGCGGGTGTGCTGCTACGAGGGGTGAATTCCAGGCGTTCGTTCGATGTTTTTTTATTATTACTATTATTTTTAACCGATCAAAATAGGGCATCGCAGTTGCAGGTGGTAAATTGCAGCTGTTTATTCGATGTTTTTATTATTATTTTTATTTTTAACGGAAATTTTGAATGGTCCAGCAGTCGAAGAAACCACAATTATTCGATGTTTTTATTTATTTTACTTTAACAGAAATTTTTATAATTTCAGTGATCGAAAGAGGACAGTGCGGGGTGCAGGGACGAATTGCAGCTGTTTATTCGGTGTTTTTATTGTTAATTAATATTTTAACGGAAATTTTGAATGGTCCAGCAGTCGAAGAAACCACATTTATTCGATGTTTTTATTTATTTTACTTTAACAGAAATTTTTATAATTTCAGTGATCGAAAGAGGACAGTGCGGTGTGCAGGGACGAATTGCAGATGTTCGTTCGATGTTTTTATTATTATTTTTATTTTTAACGGAAATTTTGAATGGTCCAGCAGTCGAAGAAACCACAATTATTCGATGTTTATTTTAATGGAAAATTATTATTACAAAATCGAGTGAAATGTGACTGTTCGATATTTTATTATTGTTATTATTATTTTACTTAATGGAAAATTTCCGATCATTTGAACGATCGAATGAGGGGTGCAGATGGTGAATTCTAGACATTCATTCGAAATTACCTACCGACCATCTAGCAGGTCATCACGCATCATTGATAGAATCCTGTTAGCGATCGCATCGTGTTTACGCACTAAACATTTTTATTTTCAAACGGGTATTTTGAATGGTCCAGCAGTCGAAGAAACCACAATTATTCGATGTTTATTTTAATGGAAAATTATTATTACAAAATCGAGTGAAATGTGACTGTTCGATATTTTATTATTGTTATTATTATTTTACTTAATGGAAAATTTCCGATCATTTGAACGATCGAATGAGGGGTGCAGATGGTGAATTCTAGACATTCATTCGAAATTACCTACCGACCATCCAGCAGGTCATCACACATCATTTATAGAATCCTGATCGCTACACGTTCACACACACACACACACACATACACACGCGCACACGTTTAATATTTTATTTCCAACGAATATTTTTAAATGCCATCCCCGAGGAGTGGCGACTTTAAATGGCGGACGATTGCATCAGCCAGATGCAAGATAGTTACAACGCTTGTTTGTTCATAGCCGAGTAGACGATCCACATCTGAACATGCAATTAATTCCTTCTGTTCGATAATTCTATTAATGCATACACGCAACTTTTTTCGTTCGAACGATATTGCTATATACATTGTGATAGCAGGTGTTGAGGAGCATTTGAATAATATATCTGAGAAAGTCTATATTCCCGCGGTGTATAACGCCAATCACTATCGTAAAATTTTCTGTTATTTTCGAGTGTTACAAGAAAGGAATAGAATACTAACCGTGCACTACGCCACCACATTTAATTTATATTCAAACGTCATTCATGCTACATCGTTTTTCGAACTCTAAGCCTAAGTACAGAAATTTTAAAAATTACCCTAAGTATAATATTTAAAAGCCTGAATCTAACCTAAGCAGCATTCACAGCCCACACTTATAGACGATCCTGCATACGTTTAAGTCGACAACGCGCCATTAGTTTCCATATCATTCATAATATTATTTTCTACATCTAAGTATTATAGAATTAGCTTAAGTATTTTCATATTTTTCTGTATTCTCCGATCCCTTTGCAAAAGTGCACCGTCCATTCCTACGCTTCTATTCAACATAACGTTAGCCTCCGCGAAAGCACACGCATCGTTCACTCGCACTACCGCGATTTTTTTTTTTTTTAATATTTCGAGAAGCCTAAGTCTAATTATTTCAAAGCCAGCAGCCTAAGTATATTTTTTACACTTCCAAACATTTCTTCCGACCGTTCATAATATTTTTATTTTTCTCCGGTTCTAAAAATAAATCCTATAATGCCTTCAACGCTATGAATACGCACACATCTTCTACCGTCTGTTTAAATATCGTTCTTAATAATTTTTCGAGCCTAAATGTTATGGAAATAGCCGAAGTATATTTTTTTCATTTCTGACCATTTCTTCCGACCGTTCATAATTTTGTATTTTTTTTCCAGTTCTAAAAATAAATCCTACAATATCTTCATCGCTATGAATGAACACCGCCCATTCCCACACACTCATCTGCTATCGTTAGTTCCCACATCGTTCATAATAATTTTTTCGGGTCTAGCTATTATGGAATTATCCTAATTATATTTTTTTTGCTTCCGATAATTCCTTCCGACGGTGTATTATTTTTATTTTTCTCCGATTCTAAAAATAAATCCTATAATGTCTTCACTGATATGAAGGCTTACACATCCTCTGCAGTTAGTCTACATATCGTTCATAATATCCTTTATTCAACTCTAAGTATTATGGAATTATTCCAATTATATTTTTCACGTTTCCGATCATTTTTCCCGACAGTACATTATTTTTATTTTTCTCATAATCTAAAAATAAATCCTTCGATACCTTTACTGTATGAATGCGTACACATCCTCTGCAGTCAGTTTCCATATCGTTCATAATAGTTTTATTCAACTCCAAGTATTATGGAATTATTTCAATTATATTTTTTATGCTTCCGATCATTTCTCCCGACAGTACATTATTTTTATTTTTCTCATAATCTAAAAATAAATCATACAATGTCTTGACTGTATGAATGCGTACACATCTTCTGCAGTTAGTTTCCATATCGTTCATAATAGTTTTTTTCAACTCCAAGTATTATGGAATTAACCTAAGTATATTTACTTCACTTACGTTCAATTCTTCCGTCCGTTAATAATTTTATATTTTTTTCTCCGATTCTAAAAATAAATTCATCGATGTCTTCACTGCTATGAATGCGCACACATCTTCTGTCGTTAATTCTCATATCGTTCATAATAATTTTTTCATGTCTATGTATTATGGAATTACTCTAAAATGTTTTTTTTCTCCCTCCAAAGATTTTTTCCAAAGTAAGTATTCGTAAATTTATATAGAGTAGAGTTTTATTTAGCACGATTTCACCCCCCCCCCCCTCTCCTTTCCACCCTACACAAATTGCAAATCTTTCATATTATTTTTCACGAGGACATCCACCCGAATGTGAATCCGCGCCACCCATTCCTGCACACACATATGCTACAGATGGTTTCCCAATCATTCATATTAATTTTTTTTCCCCAAGTCTATTAGTTTAAGAATATTTTATTTATTTCAAACTCCAAATATTTTTCAAGATCTTTTCATGTTATATTTTATTTTCTGTTTAAGACCCCATCAATCCATCGACTATCGCAAAAGCATCCAGGCACTTCTCACGCACGTTCTCCATTATACATTATCAAAATGAATCGAAATTTATAGTCAATGAGCAAATGTAACCTTTAAATCTTCTCTAACTTTTGCAATCAATTTACTGATTATACATACTTTTTATATTTTTTTTCCACATACTCCTCGATCGCAACATCCGTCTCAAAGCGCACAAGTCGTTCCCCCACATAAATACATTGTCACGACTACACTATACTATATCTGTGCATGTTATACATGTACACATCCTATTATGTATTTTCAAAATCGAACTGAGTCTCAATATTTTTCACTTTACACAGTTCTAAAAATTTCTTTTTCTCTCCTTTTACAACCCCCCCGGACTAAATTAACAACCGTTCATAATGTTATTTTTATTTGTTTTATTCTCAAATACTTATACACGCATTCACATCCGTTAGCACTATTTACCATATCATTCATATTAATGCATTACAGATTTTTTAAGCTTCCAATCATTTTACCGTTCATAAGTTTTTATTTTATGCAAATCAGTCGTCGTGAATTCCCAACATCCGTTCTGCACTCATGTTTCTACGCCTTCGTCACTGTATCCGTCAGTTATTCCACTTTCATTTATTTTATTCATTTGTTATTTTTCCTATCAAAAAGCCTGAATCTAACCTTGAATCTCTTTACCGTTCATCATTCTTTGTATGTAATACTTTTTTGAGCTTAGATACTGTAGAATTTAATTAATCGATATATTTTATTTTTCAATCGACAAAATTTTTTAAAATCTTTCATAATCATATTTTTATACAAATATATGTATGGTTTTAATATTTTTTTAAATTTCGTAAATTATTTTTCCGCGATATACACGAGTTCGTCTATGAGGTGTTGGTGGTCAATTGTATAGAACGACAGATAGAAAAAACCTGTTAGTTTACGAACCACAGCATGTTCGAAGAAAAAAAAAAAACACGGTAGCACGACCAGATCAGGGGTGCAATGTGCGAGTGAGAGAGTGTATGTGAGTGAAATAGAAGGTTATATTCTCGAGGGCAACAGCCTGATTGTAAAATACGTTAAAGATACCTGCATCTATCCCTGAACAATCGTCATATCAAATACAAAAAAGGTCGTCTAAAAGAATATTGTTTTCTTTTTCAGGTAACGAGCAGTAACATTTTTTTTTTCTCTGTGTTATAAAATTAGCCCGAGTATATTTTTATTCTTTCATTTCGCTAAAATTTTTTCAAATCTTTTTTGTAATATGCTGTGCAGACAAATGTACGCCTCAGACACTTCTCGCTTCATTACTACAGATATATCTGTACGTTCATTAACACTATTCTTATCGTAATATAGTTTTTCAGGAAATCGTAGAAAATGGTTCTTCGTTCCATTCATACTATGTAATCTATTTCCAAAATTCAAATCGTGCATAATTACTTTAAAATCAACTTAAATATATTTCATCATTTCCAAAATTAGCAATCTCCTTATAGAGATCATTATCTCATTTTCCGATTGTCAATAATATTTTTTTTAATCTATCGTACATATTATTTTTTTATCGTTTAAATTTTTCTTCAATTCGCGAAGGACATAACCTATAGAAAACATATTGTTGTAAACATTCATGACGAATTCACTCCTTCTACTTACATTATGAGTTAATTTTTCTGTAATTATTTTTAACATCATGAAATTATAGTAGTATTTTTTAATTTTTTTATTTTCCATACATGACAAAAATATTGAAATCACTACATCTATAATTGCATTCACCGTAAGCCTCCACTAAACTATCATGAATTTTTTTAAATTAGCCCAAACATACTATTTTTCACTACAAATTACATTCGCCTGTAATTTTTTCTATATAATCACTAACATACGAAAACACTTCGTTCATTTTACTCATGTCGATGCAATCACTCCTTTTCCCTCATGCTATCTATCTTCAAAGTCTAATAATGTAATACGAAATTATTCTAAATATATGTTCATGCTAGCAAAATTATTACATCACCCCTTTTTCTACACAATTGTATGTATGTTTCCGAAAAATCTCATTATATATTTTCAAAATTAACTCCAGCCCACGTATTATTTTCATATTTCATTCATTTATATTTGTTTAATCATATCTGCTGCAAGACCGTATAAAAGAATACAAGCAGTTCTCGCACACATAATTATTGTTCAGAGGTGTTGTTGGCGTACTTTATCATATACTTTTGTAAGCTCATACAGAACGGACTTCATAACCTTTTATCATTCATTTAGATGCGGAGTCACACAACTTTTAGCGGAGCATTCAATTCTTTGCAAAACTAATGATTGAAAGCATCCCCCCCCCCCCAAAAAAAACGTGGAGTAGCGAGGATTTTTTTTACACACCCAAAATAAATCAGATAATTATTTCTCTATATTTATCACATTACCAAGATTGTATATATCACTAGATCGCCTCTTTCACTCATTCGTCGATTTCAAATGTGAAGGAAATTTTCATACCATGCTTTTATTCATACATTTTATTTCTAAAACCCTATCACTTGAATAGAATGTTGTATGGCTAGGATGGCAGTAAAGATTTCAATTTTATATATGAAGAATGGATGAAGCAATCCAGAGACTGTTGTAAATGTATAAGTCTTATTATTTGAAATATAAAATTTGAAGGAAATTTATATATCTTGCTTCGTTTTAAGATGTTTTATTTTTATATTTTTTTTTTTAATCTCCCTCTTAGTATTATTTTTGAAATGAAGGTTGATGAGAGAGAGGTAAACGTTTTCCTCACTTTTGACTAATTATGTCCAATTTTCAATCATTTTTTACCATTTTTCGCACATTTTACTACTTTTACATTGTTTTAAGCAATTTTTGCTATTTCGCTTCATTTTCCAGTCTTTTTTGTACTTTTTACGCAATTTTCATCATCTTTCATCATCTTTGTAAGGGGTTTTTTTTTTCTTTCTTTCTTACATCTCATTACAATATCGTTAGTCATCAATGATAACAGTACTTATTTATGCTTTCACACCACCTTTCGCTTCATCTGTGCACATCTACAACTTAGCAATCGCTGAACCAGTTGAATGTTGTAGGTTTACAATCGCGATCTCCATTTGATTATTGAGTTTACCGGCCACATCTTTGAGCGCTTGATCTAATGTATCGACCGGGACGTTGTATTTTGCTTGCCCGCTCGATATCTTCAACAGCATATCATGCTAACGTTTAATAAGAGCATTCATAAGGCTCGAGACGTTTACTGAATGTTTTCTCATCACATTCACAGCACTACCCCATATACTAAGGAAATCTTTAAACATCTCTGTAACCATTCCTTTTAAGCTGGAGGGAGCAAGGGACTCCTATATTCGTTTTGACAATCATCACTTCGTCGTCCATCGTCTTAGCTTTACTCACCGTTGCACAGACATGTAGTAAACGTTTTCTTCTTTTACAATTTTCTTATATTTCAACACTATTACATTTTCTCACATTTCTAACTAATTGTAAACAGTTTTCCATTATTTCTTTACATGTTCTTATGTTTTAGAGTCTTTTTGCGCTATTTTTTTCACCAATTTATGCTATTTCTTATAATTTTCTTGCGTTTTAATGTCTTTCATACAATTTTACTCAATTTTTCATCATCTTCGTCAGTTTTTCATTTATCTCATACATTATATGTCTGAATGTGTCGAATATCCATCCTTTTAACTATATTTTATAATTTGATATGATCATAGATAATAACAAAAGATTTAATTCAATATTGTTCACAATTTATTCAATCATTTTTATGATATTCATCTTAATCAATAAAAATAATCATTGCTTCATTGCTTCAATGTTAAATTCTAATATATCATTATCAGCTATTAATATTTTACACCATAAAACATCTAATTTAACTGAATATATCCTTCTTCAGCCAACTTTTCTTCAATCATCCGAATTTCAGTATCTAAACCATTATTTCCCGGTTGTTTAGATTTGTGCAGTATCAATAATCGCTCAACCAATTCATTAGGATCGTCAGAATAATTGAAATGAGAGTCTTCAAGATTTACTTTGCGAACAGTCCTGTATGCACGTTTCTTTTTCGTTTTACTTTGATAAACTTTTACATTCTTTATAGTAGATTGAAATAGAGGACGTATTATTTTTCTGTATTTAGGAAGTGGAGTACCCTTTAATACACCAGTAACACGTACATGAGCTCCAGTAACTTCCAGTATTTGTTTATATAAAGCTAAATCATTATTTGTATATTTATGCTCATCAACATTTGCTTCCATCAGTAAATGAATCAGTCCTGGTGTGTAAGGAAATTTAGTTAGTGTTCTTCCTTTTCCTAAATAAATTTCACCGCATTTGCGATCCCAAGAAATCGGTGTTGATCCCATCATGTACTCACAAGTGTTAACATTATATCGTATTCCATAAACTTGATCATTTGGTACAGGTTCATCACTATCTATTTGAAATGGATCTATTTCACATGTATTAATCGAGTTATATCCAAAATTATTATCAATATTTTCATAATATTCCTCATTTTTAACATCAGTCTCATCATCATCATCTTTCATACTGTCACTAGGAAGTTTCTGCTGTTTTACCATTACCATATCACTTATTCCATCATAATCCTTTTTCGTCCTTTTATGTTTTTGTAATGCTTCCTGAATACTCAATAACTGTTTTGTAATAGGTTCAAGCACAACAGCCGAAGTATTTGTACAAGATTTCCACTCGGACCGTAATGCATTATATTTTTTCAATATATCATTGCGTATCCTTTCCAGTTCACTTTTAAGATTTACTTCTTCATTTATTCTGTTATTACTATTATTAGCCATTGCTTTATTCATTGATATCATTATTACAGATAATTAAAAATTCATCAAAACTCACATGTGAATTTTCTCTGTATGTACATTTCAACATTTATATTGATCACAGAGATTTCATGTTTATTCATCAACAGTAATTTATAGAAAGTTTTAAAGGTTTAAAGGAATATACAGTGCTAACATGCTCATTATATACATGCTGTATTTCAAACTAACCCTTAATTACACTATTCATGAAACAAATTCTTGTTGGAAATTTTAATGAAATTTAAGAAACACATTATTTATTTTTTAATATATGTACTAATATCTCAAATATGTGATATCATCTAAACTTTTACTAAATGACATTACAAATTTAGTTCAGTGTAATTTACACATAGGATATATACATCTACATATATGTCCATATATATATAACTACATATATATCTACACATATAGATCTACATATAGATCTACATATATATCTACACATATAGATCTATATATATATCTACACATATATATCTACATATATATCTACACATATATATCTACACATATATATCTACATATATATCTATGCATATATATCTACATATATATATCTACACATATAGATCTACAGATATATCTACATATCTATATATATATATATCTACATACTTTTCTACATATATATCAACACATATATATTTACACATATATATCTACACATATATATTTTTTTTTTTGACATTCTACTCAAAATTACTCAACTGCACTAGACTTTAACTGTTTTTATCAAAATTAAATATACTTTTTTTTTTTAATATATATTATTTTTAATACTTAATATATACTTTGCATTATATAAGTTATGCAAATTCAATATAAATAGTTAGACTGGATTTGCTATAAATGTAACATTGGGCTAACACAAATTGATGGACTGATAGGAAATTTATCATTGCGACTGTTATTTAAGAGAGGATGGCAAAACGTTTCCAAAGTTTTCAAAAACATCTGCAAGAAGAAGCACTTCAGTCTTCAGATATATATCACTATACTCACCGAGTGTTTCGTCAACCAAGGACAGTAATCCAGTTCTGATCATATAGCATATTAAGCTTTTAGGAAGTCGCTCTTGCTACTTTCCTTTATATTCATCTCTGGATTACTGTCCTTGGTTGACGAAACACTCGGTGAGTATAGTGATATATATCTGAAGACTGAAGTGCTTCTTCTTGCAGATGTTTTTGAAAACTTTGGAAACGTTTTGCCATCCTCTCTTAAATAACAGTCGCAATGATAAATTTCCTATCAGTCCATCAATTTGTGTTAGCCCAATGTTACATTTATAGCAAATCCAGTCTAACTATTTATATTGAATTTGCATAACTTATATAATGCAAAGTATATATTAAGTATTAAAAATAATATATATTAAAAAAAAAAAGTATATTTAATTTTGATAAAAACAGTTAAAGTCTAGTGCAGTTGAGTAATTTTGAGTAGAATGTCAAAAAAAAAAATATATATGTGTAGATATATATGTGTAAATATATATGTGTTGATATATATGTAGAAAAGTATGTAGATATATATATATATAGATATGTAGATATATCTGTAGATCTATATGTGTAGATATATATATGTAGATATATATGCATAGATATATATGTAGATATATATGTGTAGATATATATGTGTAGATATATATGTAGATATATATGTGTAGATATATATATAGATCTATATGTGTAGATATATATGTAGATCTATATGTAGATCTATATGTGTAGATATATATGTAGTTATATATATATGGACATATATGTAGATGTATATATCCTATGTGTAAATTACACTGAACTAAATTTGTAATGTCATTTAGTAAAAGTTTAGATGATATCACATATTTGAGATATTAGTACATATATTAAAAAATAAATAATGTGTTTCTTAAATTTCATTAAAATTTCCAACAAGAATTTGTTTCATGAATAGTGTAATTAAGGGTTAGTTTGAAATACAGCATGTATATAATGAGCATGTTAGCACTGTATATTCCTTTAAACCTTTAAAACTTTCTATAAATTACTGTTGATGAATAAACATGAAATCTCTGTGATCAATATAAATGTTGAAATGTACATACAGAGAAAATTCACATGTGAGTTTTGATGAATTTTTAATTATCTGTAATAATGATATCAATGAATAAAGCAATGGCTAATAATAGTAATAACAGAATAAATGAAGAAGTAAATCTTAAAAGTGAACTGGAAAGGATACGCAATGATATATTGAAAAAATATAATGCATTACGGTCCGAGTGGAAATCTTGTACAAATACTTCGGCTGTTGTGCTTGAACCTATTACAAAACAGTTATTGAGTATTCAGGAAGCATTACAAAAACATAAAAGGACGAAAAAGGATTATGATGGAATAAGTGATATGGTAATGGTAAAACAGCAGAAACTTCCTAGTGACAGTATGAAAGATGATGATGATGAGACTGATGTTAAAAATGAGGAATATTATGAAAATATTGATAATAATTTTGGATATAACTCGATTAATACATGTGAAATAGATCCATTTCAAATAGATAGTGATGAACCTGTACCAAATGATCAAGTTTATGGAATACGATATAATGTTAACACTTGTGAGTACATGATGGGATCAACACCGATTTCTTGGGATCGCAAATGCGGTGAAATTTATTTAGGAAAAGGAAGAACACTAACTAAATTTCCTTACACACCAGGACTGATTCATTTACTGATGGAAGCAAATGTTGATGAGCATAAATATACAAATAATGATTTAGCTTTATATAAACAAATACTGGAAGTTACTGGAGCTCATGTACGTGTTACTGGTGTATTAAAGGGTACTCCACTTCCTAAATACAGAAAAATAATACGTCCTCTATTTCAATCTACTATAAAGAATGTAAAAGTTTATCAAAGTAAAACGAAAAAGAAACGTGCATACAGGACTGTTCGCAAAGTAAATCTTGAAGACTCTCATTTCAATTATTCTGACGATCCTAATGAATTGGTTGAGCGATTATTGATACTGCACAAATCTAAACAACCGGGAAATAATGGTTTAGATACTGAAATTCGGATGATTGAAGAAAAGTTGGCTGAAGAAGGATATATTCAGTTAAATTAGATGTTTTATGGTGTAAAATATTAATAGCTGATAATGATATATTAGAATTTAACATTGAAGCAATGAAGCAATGATTATTTTTATTGATTAAGATGAATATCATAAAAATGATTGAATAAATTGTGAACAATATTGAATTAAATCTTTTGTTATTATCTATGATCATATCAAATTATAAAATATAGTTAAAAGGATGGATATTCGACACATTCAGACATATAATGTATGAGATAAATGAAAAACTGACGAAGATGATGAAAAATTGAGTAAAATTGTATGAAAGACATTAAAACGCAAGAAAATTATAAGAAATAGCATAAATTGGTGAAAAAAATAGCGCAAAAAGACTCTAAAACATAAGAACATGTAAAGAAATAATGGAAAACTGTTTACAATTAGTTAGAAATGTGAGAAAATGTAATAGTGTTGAAATATAAGAAAATTGTAAAAGAAGAAAACGTTTACTACATGTCTGTGCAACGGTGAGTAAAGCTAAGACGATGGACGACGAAGTGATGATTGTCAAAACGAATATAGGAGTCCCTTGCTCCCTCCAGCTTAAAAGGAATGGTTACAGAGATGTTTAAAGATTTCCTTAGTATATGGGGTAGTGCTGTGAATGTGATGAGAAAACATTCAGTAAACGTCTCGAGCCTTATGAATGCTCTTATTAAACGTTAGCATGATATGCTGTTGAAGATATCGAGCGGGCAAGCAAAATACAACGTCCCGGTCGATACATTAGATCAAGCGCTCAAAGATGTGGCCGGTAAACTCAATAATCAAATGGAGATCGCGATTGTAAACCTACAACATTCAACTGGTTCAGCGATTGCTAAGTTGTAGATGTGCACAGATGAAGCGAAAGGTGGTGTGAAAGCATAAATAAGTACTGTTATCATTGATGACTAACGATATTGTAATGAGATGTAAGAAAGAAAGAAAAAAAAAACCCCTTACAAAGATGATGAAAGATGATGAAAATTGCGTAAAAAGTACAAAAAAGACTGGAAAATGAAGCGAAATAGCAAAAATTGCTTAAAACAATGTAAAAGTAGTAAAATGTGCGAAAAATGGTAAAAAATGATTGAAAATTGGACATAATTAGTCAAAAGTGAGGAAAACGTTTACCTCTCTCTCATCAACCTTCATTTCAAAAATAATACTAAGAGGGAGATTAAAAAAAAAAATATAAAAATAAAACATCTTAAAACGAAGCAAGATATATAAATTTCCTTCAAATTTTATATTTCAAATAATAAGACTTATACATTTACAACAGTCTCTGGATTGCTTCATCCATTCTTCATATATAAAATTGAAATCTTTACTGCCATCCTAGCCATACAACATTCTATTCAAGTGATAGGGTTTTAGAAATAAAATGTATGAATAAAAGCATGGTATGAAAATTTCCTTCACATTTGAAATCGACGAATGAGTGAAAGAGGCGATCTAGTGATATATACAATCTTGGTAATGTGATAAATATAGAGAAATAATTATCTGATTTATTTTGGGTGTGTAAAAAAAATCCTCGCTACTCCACGTTTTTTTTGGGGGGGGGGATGCTTTCAATCATTAGTTTTGCAAAGAATTGAATGCTCCGCTAAAAGTTGTGTGACTCCGCATCTAAATGAATGATAAAAGGTTATGAAGTCCGTTCTGTATGAGCTTACAAAAGTATATGATAAAGTACGCCAACAACACCTCTGAACAATAATTATGTGTGCGAGAACTGCTTGTATTCTTTTATACGGTCTTGCAGCAGATATGATTAAACAAATATAAATGAATGAAATATGAAAATAATACGTGGGCTGGAGTTAATTTTGAAAATATATAATGAGATTTTTCGGAAACATACATACAATTGTGTAGAAAAAGGGGTGATGTAATAATTTTGCTAGCATGAACATATATTTAGAATAATTTCGTATTACATTATTAGACTTTGAAGATAGATAGCATGAGGGAAAAGGAGTGATTGCATCGACATGAGTAAAATGAACGAAGTGTTTTCGTATGTTAGTGATTATATAGAAAAAATTACAGGCGAATGTAATTTGTAGTGAAAAATAGTATGTTTGGGCTAATTTAAAAAAATTCATGATAGTTTAGTGGAGGCTTACGGTGAATGCAATTATAGATGTAGTGATTTCAATATTTTTGTCATGTATGGAAAATAAAAAAATTAAAAAATACTACTATAATTTCATGATGTTAAAAATAATTACAGAAAAATTAACTCATAATGTAAGTAGAAGGAGTGAATTCGTCATGAATGTTTACAACAATATGTTTTCTATAGGTTATGTCCTTCGCGAATTGAAGAAAAATTTAAACGATAAAAAAATAATATGTACGATAGATTAAAAAAAATATTATTGACAATCGGAAAATGAGATAATGATCTCTATAAGGAGATTGCTAATTTTGGAAATGATGAAATATATTTAAGTTGATTTTAAAGTAATTATGCACGATTTGAATTTTGGAAATAGATTACATAGTATGAATGGAACGAAGAACCATTTTCTACGATTTCCTGAAAAACTATATTACGATAAGAATAGTGTTAATGAACGTACAGATATATCTGTAGTAATGAAGCGAGAAGTGTCTGAGGCGTACATTTGTCTGCACAGCATATTACAAAAAAGATTTGAAAAAATTTTAGCGAAATGAAAGAATAAAAATATACTCGGGCTAATTTTATAACACAGAGAAAAAAAAAATGTTACTGCTCGTTACCTGAAAAAGAAAACAATATTCTTTTAGACGACCTTTTTTGTATTTGATATGACGATTGTTCAGGGATAGATGCAGGTATCTTTAACGTATTTTTACAATCAGGCTGTTGCCCTCGAGAATATAACCTTCTATTTCACTCACATACACTCTCTCACTCGCACATTGCACCCCTGATCTGGTCGTGCTACCGTGTTTTTTTTTTTTCTTCGAACATGCTGTGGTTCGTAAACTAACAGGTTTTTTCTATCTGTCGTTCTATACAATTGACCACCAACACCTCATAGACGAACTCGTGTATATCGCGGAAAAATAATTTACGAAATTTAAAAAAATATTAAAACCATACATATATTTGTATAAAAATATGATTATGAAAGATTTTAAAAAATTTTGTCGATTGAAAAATAAAATATATCGATTAATTAAATTCTACAGTATCTAAGCTCAAAAAAGTATTACATACAAAGAATGATGAACGGTAAAGAGATTCAAGGTTAGATTCAGGCTTTTTGATAGGAAAAATAACAAATGAATAAAATAAATGAAAGTGGAATAACTGACGGATACAGTGACGAAGGCGTAGAAACATGAGTGCAGAACGGATGTTGGGAATTCACGACGACTGATTTGCATAAAATAAAAACTTATGAACGGTAAAATGATTGGAAGCTTAAAAAATCTGTAATGCATTAATATGAATGATATGGTAAATAGTGCTAACGGATGTGAATGCGTGTATAAGTATTTGAGAATAAAACAAATAAAAATAACATTATGAACGGTTGTTAATTTAGTCCGGGGGGGTTGTAAAAGGAGAGAAAAAGAAATTTTTAGAACTGTGTAAAGTGAAAAATATTGAGACTCAGTTCGATTTTGAAAATACATAATAGGATGTGTACATGTATAACATGCACAGATATAGTATAGTGTAGTCGTGACAATGTATTTATGTGGGGGAACGACTTGTGCGCTTTGAGACGGATGTTGCGATCGAGGAGTATGTGGAAAAAAAATATAAAAAGTATGTATAATCAGTAAATTGATTGCAAAAGTTAGAGAAGATTTAAAGGTTACATTTGCTCATTGACTATAAATTTCGATTCATTTTGATAATGTATAATGGAGAACGTGCGTGAGAAGTGCCTGGATGCTTTTGCGATAGTCGATGGATTGATGGGGTCTTAAACAGAAAATAAAATATAACATGAAAAGATCTTGAAAAATATTTGGAGTTTGAAATAAATAAAATATTCTTAAACTAATAGACTTGGGGAAAAAAAATTAATATGAATGATTGGGAAACCATCTGTAGCATATGTGTGTGCAGGAATGGGTGGCGCGGATTCACATTCGGGTGGATGTCCTCGTGAAAAATAATATGAAAGATTTGCAATTTGTGTAGGGTGGAAAGGAGAGGGGGGGGGTGAAATCGTGCTAAATAAAACTCTACTCTATATAAATTTACGAATACTTACTTTGGAAAAAATCTTTGGAGGGAGAAAAAAAACATTTTAGAGTAATTCCATAATACATAGACATGAAAAAATTATTATGAACGATATGAGAATTAACGACAGAAGATGTGTGCGCATTCATAGCAGTGAAGACATCGATGAATTTATTTTTAGAATCGGAGAAAAAAATATAAAATTATTAACGGACGGAAGAATTGAACGTAAGTGAAGTAAATATACTTAGGTTAATTCCATAATACTTGGAGTTGAAAAAAACTATTATGAACGATATGGAAACTAACTGCAGAAGATGTGTACGCATTCATACAGTCAAGACATTGTATGATTTATTTTTAGATTATGAGAAAAATAAAAATAATGTACTGTCGGGAGAAATGATCGGAAGCATAAAAAATATAATTGAAATAATTCCATAATACTTGGAGTTGAATAAAACTATTATGAACGATATGGAAACTGACTGCAGAGGATGTGTACGCATTCATACAGTAAAGGTATCGAAGGATTTATTTTTAGATTATGAGAAAAATAAAAATAATGTACTGTCGGGAAAAATGATCGGAAACGTGAAAAATATAATTGGAATAATTCCATAATACTTAGAGTTGAATAAAGGATATTATGAACGATATGTAGACTAACTGCAGAGGATGTGTAAGCCTTCATATCAGTGAAGACATTATAGGATTTATTTTTAGAATCGGAGAAAAATAAAAATAATACACCGTCGGAAGGAATTATCGGAAGCAAAAAAAATATAATTAGGATAATTCCATAATAGCTAGACCCGAAAAAATTATTATGAACGATGTGGGAACTAACGATAGCAGATGAGTGTGTGGGAATGGGCGGTGTTCATTCATAGCGATGAAGATATTGTAGGATTTATTTTTAGAACTGGAAAAAAAATACAAAATTATGAACGGTCGGAAGAAATGGTCAGAAATGAAAAAAATATACTTCGGCTATTTCCATAACATTTAGGCTCGAAAAATTATTAAGAACGATATTTAAACAGACGGTAGAAGATGTGTGCGTATTCATAGCGTTGAAGGCATTATAGGATTTATTTTTAGAACCGGAGAAAAATAAAAATATTATGAACGGTCGGAAGAAATGTTTGGAAGTGTAAAAAATATACTTAGGCTGCTGGCTTTGAAATAATTAGACTTAGGCTTCTCGAAATATTAAAAAAAAAAAAAATCGCGGTAGTGCGAGTGAACGATGCGTGTGCTTTCGCGGAGGCTAACGTTATGTTGAATAGAAGCGTAGGAATGGACGGTGCACTTTTGCAAAGGGATCGGAGAATACAGAAAAATATGAAAATACTTAAGCTAATTCTATAATACTTAGATGTAGAAAATAATATTATGAATGATATGGAAACTAATGGCGCGTTGTCGACTTAAACGTATGCAGGATCGTCTATAAGTGTGGGCTGTGAATGCTGCTTAGGTTAGATTCAGGCTTTTAAATATTATACTTAGGGTAATTTTTAAAATTTCTGTACTTAGGCTTAGAGTTCGAAAAACGATGTAGCATGAATGACGTTTGAATATAAATTAAATGTGGTGGCGTAGTGCACGGTTAGTATTCTATTCCTTTCTTGTAACACTCGAAAATAACAGAAAATTTTACGATAGTGATTGGCGTTATACACCGCGGGAATATAGACTTTCTCAGATATATTATTCAAATGCTCCTCAACACCTGCTATCACAATGTATATAGCAATATCGTTCGAACGAAAAAAGTTGCGTGTATGCATTAATAGAATTATCGAACAGAAGGAATTAATTGCATGTTCAGATGTGGATCGTCTACTCGGCTATGAACAAACAAGCGTTGTAACTATCTTGCATCTGGCTGATGCAATCGTCCGCCATTTAAAGTCGCCACTCCTCGGGGATGGCATTTAAAAATATTCGTTGGAAATAAAATATTAAACGTGTGCGCGTGTGTATGTGTGTGTGTGTGTGTGTGAACGTGTAGCGATCAGGATTCTATAAATGATGTGTGATGACCTGCTGGATGGTCGGTAGGTAATTTCGAATGAATGTCTAGAATTCACCATCTGCACCCCTCATTCGATCGTTCAAATGATCGGAAATTTTCCATTAAGTAAAATAATAATAACAATAATAAAATATCGAACAGTCACATTTCACTCGATTTTGTAATAATAATTTTCCATTAAAATAAACATCGAATAATTGTGGTTTCTTCGACTGCTGGACCATTCAAAATACCCGTTTGAAAATAAAAATGTTTAGTGCGTAAACACGATGCGATCGCTAACAGGATTCTATCAATGATGCGTGATGACCTGCTAGATGGTCGGTAGGTAATTTCGAATGAATGTCTAGAATTCACCATCTGCACCCCTCATTCGATCGTTCAAATGATCGGAAATTTTCCATTAAGTAAAATAATAATAACAATAATAAAATATCGAACAGTCACATTTCACTCGATTTTGTAATAATAATTTTCCATTAAAATAAACATCGAATAATTGTGGTTTCTTCGACTGCTGGACCATTCAAAATTTCCGTTAAAAATAAAAATAATAATAAAAACATCGAACGAACATCTGCAATTCGTCCCTGCACACCGCACTGTCCTCTTTCGATCACTGAAATTATAAAAATTTCTGTTAAAGTAAAATAAATAAAAACATCGAATAAATGTGGTTTCTTCGACTGCTGGACCATTCAAAATTTCCGTTAAAATATTAATTAACAATAAAAACACCGAATAAACAGCTGCAATTCGTCCCTGCACCCCGCACTGTCCTCTTTCGATCACTGAAATTATAAAAATTTCTGTTAAAGTAAAATAAATAAAAACATCGAATAATTGTGGTTTCTTCGACTGCTGGACCATTCAAAATTTCCGTTAAAAATAAAAATAATAATAAAAACATCGAATAAACAGCTGCAATTTACCACCTGCAACTGCGATGCCCTATTTTGATCGGTTAAAAATAATAGTAATAATAAAAAAACATCGAACGAACGCCTGGAATTCACCCCTCGTAGCAGCACACCCGCCTGCCCTCATTCGATCGCTGGAACCATTCAAAATTTCCATTAAAAATAAAAATAATAATAATAATAATAAAAACATCGAACGAACATCTGCAATTCGCCCCCTACACCCTGCACGCCTGTATTAACTGACAGAAACTACTGCCATGCATGCATAACCCCCTATATCCTGCGCTGCCCTCTTACGATCGTTTGGACATTAAAAAATTTCCGTTAGAATAATATTTTAATAATAATAATAGCGGACAAGCAGCTGCAATTTACCACCTGCACATGCGATCCCCTATTTTGATCGTTCAAACGATCAAAATTTCCGTTAAAATATTAATTAACAATAAAAACACCGAATAAACAGCTGCAATTCGCCCCCAAACCCCTCCAGCCTGCGCTAACCGTCCGAAAGCAGCTGTCACCCCTCATTATTGCCCTCTCCCCCGCCTGCCCACTGTGCCAGGACTGGCAAAACGACACTACTAATGGCCGTTAACTCGGCCGTAAAGATAGTACAAAAGGAAGGGAGACGAAAAGATTCAGAGAAATTAATGCTCGGAATGATGAAAGAAGCTCCAACTCCATTAGGCCTCTTCGAACCATCCGTAAAAATAGCAATATGGGAAGGAAAACGGGATTCGATATAACTATGGAATTCCTGTATAACTGTTGGATAAGAAAGGGATTTGGAGGAAAAAGGAAAGTAGAATACATTGGGAGGATTGGAGTGATCTGCAAAATTGAAAGAAAAGTAAGGGAGATTGTTATAAGAAATTGTGCAGGATAAAAAGGAATTTAGCCGCAAAGCAATGTGGGCTAGAATAGGAATTTTCTTGGGAGTAAAACGCCAGTTTTGCAGAATAGAAAGATATGAAGGAATAAGTTTGGAGGATGATAACGGTAGGCGTTTACACAAGAAACGATAACCTAAATAGGATCTGCGAATGAAAAGGGGAGGCGAGTTAGACTCAGCGAGAACTGCTGGTACTCGAGAAGATCTAAGAACACCAAGGCAAAGACGAATACAAGAATTTTGAATTATATCCAGCTTGGAAAGAAGTGATTTTGAGGCAGAGCCATAGATAAAGGAACAGTAGTCGAATTTGGAACGGATAATCGAATTGTACAAGGAAATAAGGAGAAAGGGATCGTCTCCCCATTTTGTTGGAGAAAGAGCTTTCAGTAAGTTTAGTCTTTTAAGGGCAGAAGAGGAAAGGAAATTAATATGTTCATAAAAGGAGAGACGACTATTGAGAAATACACCGAGATAGCAGAAGCATTCCCTACGAGGGATAAGATTGGAGTTTAAGGATACAGAGACTAAAGCGGGATTAAAAGGACGAAGAGAAAAGACAATACAAGAGGATTTTAAAGGGGAAATAGAAAGGTTCAAAGAGGAAAGAGATTGTTCCAAATTAGCTAGAGACGAATTAACACTTTCGTTAGCATCTACGATATCACGGGATGAGGAAAAGAGAAGAATGTCATCGGCAAAAAATAAGGAAGAGGAGTTCATAGAAAGAGAAGCAACAGAAATAGTATAAATATTAAAAAGAGTAGGACTAAGGCAGGATCCTTGTGGAAGACCACGTGAAACAACTCTTGTAACCTCGAACGAAGAAGAAGACAGGAGAATAGTACGATTTAACATCAAGTTAACAATGAGGGAACAAAAATGCGTCGGGATGTTAATTGCTATCATTCTATCTCGAAGAGTAGGGAGATGGACATTATCAAAAGCACTGGAAACATCGATAAAAGTAGCTAGAGTGTACTGTTTATCGATGAAAGATTTATAGATATAGGAAACAAACAGACTGACGCAGTCAGCAGGACCTAAGCCTGGACGGAAACCAAACATATTAGAAGGAAAAACATTATTGTGTTCGAGCCACCAGACCAGGCGCTTGTTAAGCATGCCCTCAAACAGTTTTCTGAGACACGATGCTAGGGAGATCGGACGAAGAGAGGAGTTTTTCTTAGGGATAGGAATGATAATAAAGGTGTTCCAGTCAGGAGGTGTGACTCCTCTGGACAAAAAGGAGTTGAATATACAAAGAAGGGTTCGAAGAGCAAGATCGGATAACTTTTTTAGGACAAAGAAGGGAATACCATCACGACCTGGAGTGGGGCTGGAAGATTTTTTGAGAATGGATTTTAATTCATTAATATTAAACGCAGAGGAAAGAGAATGAGAATTAGGGTTTTCCATAACAGGAAACGGGCATGATTCATCAACGTTAGGAACATAAGCAGGAGCAACAGCATCAAGAAAAGAAGACAAACTGTCGGAGGAAATAGTATGGATAGAAGGACGTTCAGAAGAAGGGAATTTGAAAGCTCTGGCCATTTTCCAGATATGCTTGAGAGGAGTAGTTCTCGAAAAAGATGAACAGAAATTTTTCCAAGAGGATTTCTTAGACGATTTTAGAATAAACCTAGCCCTTGCATTGGCCCTTTTGTGGGCAAGAAAGTTTTCGCGTGTAGGATTTGATCGGAAAATTCTAAATGTAGCGCGACTATGATCGAAAGCGGCATTGCATTTTTCGTTCCACCAGAGGGACGATGCTGATCCACGATGGCCTGACGATGACGGTTTACGGGAAGGAGAAGACAGCGATAGAGCATTTGTAATCAAATTTAGGAATAGATGGTAATGGAGTACAGGATCAGAGCCATCTAGAAGTTTAGGAAGCATAGAATCAACTAAGGAGTGGAACAGAGCCCAATTAGTTTTCGATAGGTTCCATCGAAGGTAATTGAGAGGTTTAAAGCAAGGAGAAGAAGGAGGATTCTGGGGAGTAATTAGAATAGGAATATGATCACTACCATAGGAGCCCATGAGAGTTGACCAATTGTAATCAAAACCAATAGAAGGAGATGAGAAAGTTAAATCGAGAGTACTATAACTAGATGCGCTCTTGTAATAGGTAGGAGAGAGATCATTAAGAAGGACTAAATCATTAGAAGGAACAAGATTTTCAAGAGCAGTACCGTTGTTGTTATGGTTTGAGCAGCCCCATGAGGGCGACCGAGCATTCCAGTCACCCCCAATGATGAACGGATGCGGGATAGACCTGAGGAGAGAAACGAGAGGGAAGTGACGAAGGTCGCAACTAGGGGGAACATAAATAGAAATAATATTAAGCGGACGAGCTGCATTGGAAGGAATGGAAATGTGTACAATATTAGGCTGATTAGGACTAGAAGAGGAATTAAAGGAAACATCATGAGATTTAACTAGAATGCCGTTCCTAATAAGAATAGCAGATCCACCATAACCATCGTCACGATCGCATCTGATTATCTTATACCCACAAAAATTAATATTCATATCCGACCGTAGCCACGTTTCCGAAATGAGAGCAACGTTAATACTATGAATGTCTAACAGACCCTCTAATGCATTTTTGTTGGCTCTAAGGCTGCGACAGTTCCACTGTAAAATATTAAAAGTACCCGGCATAGTAAATTATAAAAGGAAAAGACTTGAGTAGGGAAAGGAAAAAGAAATAAAAAAAAAACAAAAAGATAGAGAGGGAGGAAAAGGAAGAGAGGCGAAGAGAGTGCCAGAAGAAAAACAGCAAGGTAGAGTAGAAAAAAAAATAATAATTACAATATAAAAAAGAAAGACAGAAGGAAAGAAACTTTAATGGGTGGAGGAAAATTGGGGCTAGCAAGATGAGAGGAAAGTTAATAAGAAAAGGGAAGGAACAAATAAAAACAATTAAACAAAAATAGACTGTTGATGAAAAAAGGACGGCGATGGATGCTAGACTGGAATAAATAAAAGAGAAAATGAAAAGTAAGGAACAGGATTTTAGAGGCAACGGACAAAATGATTCGGAGCCCATTGCAGCTAAGTTGCATAACAGAGCGAAATTCGTAGTCGCTATGATTCTCGATAATTGTCTCAACTTTTCGAGAATATAATGTAAATTACAATAGCGTAAAACAGTGTCAAAGTGCTGCGGTCTCAAAAATATTAAGACAAGAGTACAATGCAGAACGACACAAATAAAACCAATATATCTGAGCCCGGCAGTGATTTTAGTCACAGCAGCGTCAGTACATTGAAATGTGAAAAAATAAATTACTACATGTCTGCCTCTGGGCATTACACCCAAGTATCTTAAAATCCGGCAAAAGACAAGAGTACAATGCATCATGATACGAATAAAACCAATATATCTGAGCCCGGCAGTGATTTTAGTCACAGCAGCGTCAGTACATTGAAATGTGAAAAAAGCAACTGCTGCTTGTCCGCCTCTGGGCAATACATTCAGGAGTCTTAAAATCTGGAAAAGGAGGAAATTAATATGAAAGGAAATATTGATAGTAATAATAATAGTGATCTTAAAAAGAGAATAGGGAGAAAACAGAAAATGGAAAGAAATAAAGACAGAAAAAGCAGAGAAAAAACGAAATGGGAAAGAAAAGGCTAGCCCCGGTTGCATTCACTTTCACTTTATAACAAAAGTGAGAAGAAAGACTAATTAAGGTGAATGTAGTTAGATAAAAAGAGAGGTAGGGAGTCAACAAGGGAAGGAGAAGAATCAATGTTATTGGACGCAAGAAGATCTAAAATCGCTTCAGCTATAAAATTTGCTGTAGGAAGAACAGTAGATGAAGGAACTTTGGAAGTAGAAGCGGAACTAGAACTGGAGGCGTCATGAACTAAGGAATTACTATTAATAGAGGTGGAATTACTAGTAGAAGAAGAACTATTAAAAGCCCAACCATTAGAGGGCGACGGAAGGCGGTTAGAAGGAAGGGCAGGAAACTGTGGGGAAGGTTTAGTATAAGATTTAAAATTAGGACGTTTATGAAAAGTTGGGGATTTGGGCCGCGGAATAGATTTAGGAACTGTATGAGAGGACTTAGAAGATACATTAGGACAGGAAGCAGGCAACGAAGCACGGTCGGCATATGAGAAAGCCTGGGAAACTAAATTACTATTTTTAAAATTAGAAGCCTCATGGAAAGAGATGTTTTCGAATGCCATAATGCGCTTAATTTCCTTTTGTTTCACCCATTCCGGGCACGTACGATTATAAGCACAATGAGAGCCTTTACAATTCCGGCAAAGAGGGGGCTCTTGAAGATTACTGCAGTCTGATAAAGGATGTTTGGAGGCACAGTGAGGGCATATATTCGAAGAGCTACGACAGTGTTTGGAAATATGCCCAAAAAGGAAACATTTCGAACACTGTGTAGGTAGTCGTACGCTAGGCGAAACAGGAAAACGGAGTCTGTAAATGGAAACAAAATCTGGAAGAACGGATTTGTGGAATTTAATTTCTACGGATCTAGTCGGAATTTTAGTACCCTCGGAGGAACGATAGATACGACGAATGGACGCTATGGGAATAGACGATTCAATCCCCTCCGTAATATCGTCTTCAGAAAACGAAGGATGAACCCCTGAAATAATTCCCATTCTGAATAAGGCGCTATTGGGAATGTAAGCTTTAATATTTTTACTGAGAAAGAAGTCAGAATTAGATAAAAAGGAATTTGCAGTGGAAGCAGAAGGGAAGGTGACTGAAATGCGGTCCTTTCCTTGAGGAGAAACACTAAGAAATGACGAAGAAACAGAATTTAATAATCTTGCAAGAGCCAAAGGGTGATTATTGCCTATGTTCTTATCGTCATCTAAACTTTCGACAAAAACAATGAAAGGTCCCGGATGATCATTTACGAAACAAGTATTGGAAACGGCGGTAATGCAACTATTATTACTAGCACTATTATTATTATTATTATTATTATTATCACTATTGTTAATGTTACTATTATTGTTGTTGTTGTCGTTATTGTTGCTATTAATGTTATTACTATTATTATTAATAATGTTGTTAGTAGATGAATTATTTGAATTGATCTTAGTGTTATTATTAACAATGTTGTGGCTGAGATGATCGACAACATGGGAAACAGGGGATGTACTAGGTTCAGCCTCAGAGAGTTTAATCTCTTTCGGTAGAACAGAGGAAATGGGCGAAAGAGGATCAACAGATTTACGTTTTGAATTACTGTCCACGTCCATATTAATAGACAAATTGGTTGGCGGTTTAATAGCTTTAGCAGGACTTGGGGAGGAGGCCGCAGAGCGGCCCCCCTTGGCTGCGCTCATCTAACCAACTAAAAAGTAAATAAATAAAAATTAGAAACAAAAATGACGAAAAATTAAATCGTCAAGAAGACGAAGACGAAATAAATGAAATAAAAACAATGCTACAAGTTAACTTAAATTAGCGAAGCGACAAAGTTAATTTACAGCACAGATAAGAGAAATACACTAGAATAGTTAAATCGGAACAATCTCACCGGTTTTATCAGCTACGATGATATCGAACAATGCCGAAGAAATCGAAGACGACGTTACCGGAGAACAATTGTTATCTAATAAACAACGCGAATGAACAACCGCTTATCACATGCCAAAAATCTGGCTCAGTTATGTATTTTTCGTATGCTTTTCTTGGCTTTTTTTTTCGTCTTTGTTTTTCTTTTTCATTTTGATATTTTTTCCCTTTTTTCGTTACTTTCCTGCTTATACCTCTCAGTATAGACGCGCAGTTATAAGGAGTGTATTGATGCGCATGTTTTTATTTATTTCTGCTTAAACGGATATTTCGTTTTGTTTTATATTGTACTGTGTACATTACATGTAAATAAAAAATAAAATAAAATAAATAAATTATAGTAATTACCGTAGAGTTTAAGGCGTGAACGAGTGTGAGTGTAAATGTGTGTGTAGTTCGGCGAATGGCTGGAGATGATGTATTGATGTTACGTCACGTTTGACGTAAGGAAAATAACGTGCAGCGCTCGAGAAGCTGCCGTAGGATGGACGAATTAGGAGTTAGGAGTCGGGCCTTGGTCGCGGTCGAAAAAGTGAAGTTAGTCGTAGTTTGGATATCGAGTTAGATTTTGGAGTCGGAGATGAAGCGTAACGTGCTCAGTTGGAATCGGTTAATCGACCCAAAATGTAACGAGACCGATTGATGGCCACCTCGAATTTCGATAAAAAATATGTTAATTTAAAGTTGTTTTTCGAAAAGTAATTTAAAAAGTTAAAATTTCGGACAAAAGATTCGAGTCGCAAAGGAAATAAAAAACCAACGAGAACCGAGGACCAGCAACATCGCGAGGGTTTGGACACCGGCCAATACGAGATATCTATAACCGTCATATTATATATGTTTTTTTTATTAAAATTTTCGTTTCGATATTGTAAAATCGTATATCTATATATATGTATTCTATTGTTGTTCTTTTGAACGGTCGACCGGTTAAACAAGCTGAGTGTAAAATTTGTCTGAATAAATATTGAAACCAATAATTAACGATTCTTCGGAGATTTAGAATAATAATAATAATCATAACCATAATCATTATCAAAAATATAATAATAGCAAATTATTAATCAACCTAATAATTATAAATTCAACAATTCTGGTTAAATGAAAATAGAATTAAATATTTCAGTTCCGTGGTATTAGTAGCCGCGGTGGCATCCCTCGGAATTACAAAAACGTAAGGTAGTAAAATAAAGTAAACAGTAACGCTTCAATATAATAAACATAAATGATTCACAATTCGTTTTGAGTTCAATAAACGATAATTAGTGTCGGCATACTTGCCCTAAACCCACAATTTATTTAGGAAAAAAAAGAAGATATTTGCGTGATTTATCTCGACATAGACGCATAATTTTATTCTTTATCAACTTAAATACGAACGATTATTATTTACAAAAGTGTCAAATACTTTGTCGATTCTGTAGAGGGGAACTGTTTTAAGAAATTCCGATGACATAAGAGCGCGTTTTACATTTCTCATTTCGGTATACCTGCCAAGTATTGTCATCGTTTATGCACATACGTGTAGTCGCTTTTTACATTCTTTCACCCGAAAATCCTTTGCCATCACAATTCACATCCATTCTCATTGAAATTAACTTTATTCCAATCTTGTCTTTCCAGCATTTCATACTTCTTTCCCGGCATACTTCGCTCCGAACATATTCCTTAATGTTCAATCATGTTTCGTCTCTACATCTTACACTAGCATTAAAGCTAAAGCGTCGCAGTTCAGCGTGCTTTTCTTATTTTCTCGTTATATTATATTCGTTAGCTGATTTGTCGTGTTTTTAAGTGGAAAGACGTCGATTATTAAAACGCTGTCCAACCGCGCACTTATATACATCAGGGGCGGATCCAGAAGGACATGGGGGGGATTATATAATTACGTAAAATCTTCTACAATAAGCGGTAGATTTGAGGAATAGCTTGTTTTCCATAAAGAAAATCAAATAGCGACCTCTTTATAGAAATTCATAAAAACGTTTTAAAAATACGTAATTATTACAATTTTTAATTTAACTTTTGTCTTATATTCAGGGGTGAACAATTATAAAATTATATCTTAAATATGGTAGTTTAGAAATAGTAAGAAAGATGGTACTACTTTTATTAGACACTTTACTTCTTTTTTATTTCTGTTAATAATCTGATTCGAATTATCTGTAAGCAATTTTAAATATATATATATATATATATATATATTTCTCATTGAATTATTATTCATTTACATGGGACAAAATAAAAATTAAAAATAAATAAACATGGCAAAAGATCGACGAAATTTAAAATAGAATAAAAAAATAATAGTTTTACTAGAAAATAGTATTAAATATTAAATTATTAAAAATATTATAAAAAACACGTGTACTACAGAAAATTGTGTATTTTAAAAATATTTAAATAAAGCCGACATGTTTCGGAGTTACATAAATCATGGAATCATGGCATTAATAAATAAAGTTAAAAGTTAAAACGACATCATCGTATTTGTCATCTTATTAAATACAATATATCGATATGTTAGAATTGATTCTTAATTTTAAATAGTGGGTTATTATTTATTATAAGATTATTATTAATTAAAATATCTTTAAATTTATTAATGTAGTATGTTTCGACGCTACTGTCAAGTAGGTTATTATTAAATTATTAATATATTTCATTATTTCTAGGTCGTCTTTTATGTTTAATTTAAATTTATGTTTATTAATAATGATATGTTCCGCAACAGACGATTTATTAATACGCCATGAATTATTAAAATCCGTAGGTAGTAAAATTCATACAAATCTTTTATAGCATAAATTCAGTTTCTCTCCTATAACAAATTTTTTCATAGAGGATTTTTTGGGGGAGGAAATGTCCCCTCACGCCGTGGATCCGCTCACGGATATACATTTCCATCAATAACTTTTTTTATTCTCTAACAGACACCGTTGCGAAGTCATTCGTTTCATCATCGGAATCCGACTGAACTGTAAAAATTTCAGCACACTCTCGGGAACGTCTTTTAAGTGTTCCCCGTCCGTGAACAATGCTAGAGCTTGATTTCGTTAAACTTCTGCCACCGATAGCACTTAGTATTATCAGACATCTTGATTGATTAATAAAATCGACCAGCCTACAGTTTGTTCCACCTATCGTTAGCAACGTGTGTCTACGCTCGAGTTTTCTCTAGTGCCCAATAGCTGTCGGCAGAACGGAAACTATTTTTTTGAAATTTCCATATTTCGCATTTTCGCAGCCATTTCTCGACCGTTCCGAAATTCTTTTCTACATGCCTCTGCGTTATTAGAGCAGCTAAAGCGTTTTTTACTCACTGGCCATCGTTAAATTCCGCTTTTCCCCCTTCCACTCCAGCAACATCTGCTGCACATTGGCGAAGCTTCGAAAATTTCCCCGTTTATATTTATTTTTACGAAATTGCTTTATATTTTCTTTAGCGTCCTATTTACCCGATAATTTATTTTTTTTTCATGTTTTAAATCGGGTGTATTTATTCAGTGATATACTGTCAATTAATAGTGTACGTTCGCTCACGTTGTCATCAATGCTTAATCGATATTTAATTTTCTAAAGCAGATAAATCGGTGAGACTACTTCATTTATATTTTTCTATTATTAATATTAATAGAATTTGGTACAGACCTTGTCCTAATAGCGGTACTATTCCTTTATTTTGTTATATTCAGAATTGGTATATAAATCTTTTCATTTTCTCCTCTCTTTGCATGCTAAAATTTATATTTACTTCTCGATTTACTTAATTTACTGGTTAAATGACTGGCTCGTTGTTTCTAACAATAATAACAACTCCTCTCGAACTAACTTATATCTCTAGACTTAACGGGGGAGATTGACATTTCCACAAAATGGAAATCACCAAGTCCACTGTTTCCGGTTATATACCTTTACCCTCCATAGTACGGCTGCCGCAAAAATACAAGCCTTCTATTTGCTGACTCCGTCACGAATATAATACCATCTGTAATAGCCGCAACGCCATCATCAATAACAATAATAATCAAATCAAATCAAATCGAATCGAATTTATTTACGTGAAATAAAACTAAAATACAACTTAATTAATGTAACCGCGAATGTGCAACATTTGAACGCATTGCGGAGTATACACAGGAGTTACGTAGGTCAAACTTGCACTTATTATTATCCAATATACTCTGCCACATAAGAAATTTGCAGTGCTCAATGTTTGACCAACGTTTACACACAACTACTCCGGGTGTTTCGCATTAACAAAAACGTATACCTACAACCATACTGTTACACTTATCACATTAAGAATATGGGCATTTATTTAAAATATGTAACTTAATTTCTATCGAAGCAGTCAATTAGAACTATTCATTCATATACGCACATTCTTTATAGTGCCATACTTAATTCCTGAGCGTCGGCGACTACCTATTCGTACATCTCAGCTGTACAGACACAGGCATAGTGTACTAGGCAATTGTTATATATGCAACCTATATCCAATTATACGGTAAGCTAACATTAAAACTAAAACTGTTACAATTGACTGAAATCCCGTACAAATAATAATAGTAATGATAGTGTTAAGTAATAAAATAAATAATAATAATACGTGTAATAATAATATAATAATCTAAATAATCATAATGCAATCAATACAAATAATAAAGAAATAATAAATAAACACTTTCCTTTGCAACTAGTATAAACCGGCGCAATGATAAATTTAATCATTACGTTTTTGTATATCGAATAGAATAAAATAAATTAATAATAACAACAACAACGATAATAATCAAATCAAACGGTATATTACTATCATAACTATTAGAATTTCCACACACGCGAAAATTTTCGCGAGTAAAGAAACCGTTTGAAATATAATTAAAAATGTTTAAAAACACACTAATATTAATGTGCAGGAAGAATATAAAAATATAATGTCATGTGTAAAAAGTGTATGATGGCATTACACGTATGCTCGAACTTGAAATAAAAATAAAATCGGAATTCATATTTAACGGAGTAAATGGTAATTCTTCATAATAAATTTACACAAATATAAACTAAATGTTTAACAGATGAAATTATAAGGGGACATTTATCTTTAAACTTTACGTCAAAGTGGAAATAAAAGAAACGAAGTTCTAACGGTAAAAGCAATAAAACGATATTTATATAATATCATGTTACCGCTGTTTTCCGGTACTGGTAAAATATTTCGATTTTTGTTTCATAATAGGTGTCAAATTGCCCTATGTTTTTTTACAATACTTCAAGTCTTATTTAACTTTGATAACCGGGGTTGAATAAGGATGAAAGAAGTGTCTACACGACGCCGGGAAGTGACATTCCGTATAGAATAACTTAAATACGTTTCTATTGCCCATACAAGAGAAAGTAACATCTGAACACTTCATAGGTGTCGTAAAAGTGTCAGGTATATATCCGTATTCCATTATATTATAACTCTCAATAATTAAGCCAAACACTCTTCTTTTTCTTAAAATATAGTCTGTTTGTTTTAGATTATAATTTACCGTGTGTTACCCAACCGAGTAAACATTATTTCGCATGCAAGTTATAACGACGGACGACGTAGCTGACGCCTATTCAAAGAATGCTTTATGTGAAATAAAATGCAAGTTAACATTTTTAATTTTGTTCCTAGATAGCCATTTCACGTTAGTTAATACTATAAAATCGGACTTGACTATTTCCAATCAAATAAGCCGTCGTTCATTTATACAGTTTTATTTGAATATCAATATATATTTAAAAATTATCCGGCTTAAGTTGCATTATGCGACTATAAACGGGCAACTTAATCTTCAAGATTGCTTTGTTATTGTTGAACCAGTTTGGTTTGGTATCAACACAAGTTCGCCTACGTCGATGCACAGTCTGACTAAACTCTGTAAACGGAGACTGTATCTTCTGCGTGCGTAAAAATTTGTTCCGATAATTTTTGATACAAATCAGAAATAAAATCGGTCTCAATAATATAGTACCTTGAGGCAGCTCATGATATTGCGTAACTTGTTTCTTAGTAACTTTCGTCCAAAACTCTATTCAACATCTATCTCATTTAAACTGCCTCAAATTCTTCTTCACTATCTTTCGCCGACGACATCCTCATTTACTCTATTTCATCGTACTACCGCTTATTCTCATCTTCAAAACTCTTTAACAATGTCAGAAAGCGCTTTATCCAATATTCATCTTTCTATCTCCCTAAATAAATCCTCTACCGTTGTACTCTTCGTCCTTTTGATCCTTCCTTAACCTTTGTCGGCGGACCGTATAATTTTGCAACGCTAACAGGCGGCATATGTATAATTGTACCTTTCTAGGTTTCCTTTAAAACTTCTCGGAATAGAGGTATTATTTATTGGTTGTAGTTTAATTTAATGATTAGGGGTAGTAAAATTCCTCGAATATAATAATAACGAAAGTGGTAATATTGGGTACCCTCAGGCAATTACGGAGGGCTAATATAAAAAGGTAAAGGACAATTTTATTTATAACGTGATTGATTGATGTCACTGGCTTAGCATCCTATCTTACGTACCGCGAACTCAGCCCATTGCTGAAATCAAAGAATTAACGTAGGAAATTTTTGAAGGATCTTGCTAAATTATGCCTTCAATTCAAGCTCGCGGTACAAACCGCATGCTGATAAGATGCCAATTTCTTCGGAATGCTGTGGAAATGGTGCTTGGGTGAAGCATAGGGTATAACAGCAGTTGATCCTCCTCAAATGCCTCATGGCAGTGTCGTGGACTAACTCCTGCTATGTTTGCCGTAATCAAAAGAAAGCCGTCGTGATGTGGCGTGAACTTTTGATTATTAAGATAGTGGTCATGAGTTCGATTCACAGCGACGGCTAAAAAAAGTACAGACTGATCTACTGAAAAGGTTAATTTAATGATTAGTTAGTGGCCAAATGATATTTAAAGCCTGGCCAAAAAATAAAAAACAACGTAAGACAAGACAAAAGTGAATAATATGTATCAATCAAAATAACACGTATTTCTTGTGAAAATGTACAATAAAATTCATTTTTTTATTGATAATCATTTTTTTAATATTATAATTGATCGTATATAATATACATAAAATAAAATAAAACATGTTGTTTTTTATATCATTTACATATAAACAAGGTGCAATTGTGCCTATACCGTCGTTTACGAGGATCAAAACAATTGAAGTCTACATTATAGAAAAAGGTTAACACTTTTTTTTTTAGATTTGGCGCACATAATCTAATGGATAAATGTAGATATGTCACAAAAGTTCAAGTTCCTAAGTGTCTTATAGAAAAAAAAAAAAAGTTATGGTAATTTAAAAACTCAAAAGTTACAATTGTACCTGTGCCGCCCGACGAAGGTCAATTAGTCACTCCTGGAATAGTGTCCAATCCTCCTTGCTAACTCCTTTCGTTAGTTGGGAATATTTTTGTATGGTCGTGTTGCGTTCCATAAACATATTATACGTGTCACCATTCGAAAGGCTCAATCTTATTAAGTCCCTTTCACATAGGGATTGGGGAAGTGATCCGTGCATCATGCTCATGTTTTATAAATTTTGTATCCGTCTGGTTCCGAATTACCGCTGATACATTTATGATAACCGTTCCAGATCTTTACTTTCCAAGTTTGATTGTGTCAAAAATATTTGCCTCTGCTTTTGTCTTGGAGCTCAGAAATCTCCTTTTCCTGCTACTCAAGCTGATGCCCATGTTGCTACTCTTTTTATTCGGTGTTCCTGTTTAGCTTTCCGCTTTCTCATTAAACGTTTGCCCGTCTCCTCTTCCTCACTTATTTCTTCTTACTCTCTCATCTTACGGCACAGGTGCTTTTGCGTCAATAAGACACCAATTTTGTCTCTTGTATCTGCCCGGCTTCTTCAATTTTTACCGCATATTTACACTTACGGAAAGCTTCCGTATTTTTCCTTCAATTTTTCTTCCTTCCTCCATCCAATCAACTGCTTTTATTCCCTCCTGTTCCTACGACATGTCATTAGGTCGGAATTTTTACGAAATCTAAACTCTCGTTTTTCTGACCAGATCGCCATCTACACTGACGCGCTCCAAGGGGCCAGGTGGAGTTGGCGCAACCTTTGTTTGTCCTTCTTTAAATTATTCTGAGTTCTTTAAACTTCCCTCTTTCTGTTCAGTCGTTTGTGCCGAGTAGTCCAATGCTATCCTGCATGCCCTTCTCTTTATCAGATCTTCACGTGTCTCTCTCACAATATCCTTATTCAGTCAGATTCTCAGAGCGTGACACAAGCAATTGCATCTAGCGCCTTCCTACTCTACCGACTATGTAATCCTTAATTCAAGATCTTTTCCATTCTTACTTAATCCAATTTGATTTCTTATGGATTCCTGGTTACTCAGGAACCACAGGGAATGTGAGTGAGCTGACTCATTAGCTCGGCTATCTTCTTCTTCCGGCAGAGATTTCTCTCTATATTTTCATCTATCAATATTATTCTTTTGTCTGCGTACTGCTGCGAAAATTATGGTTCAACTCTTACTTCTCCTCATTCTCAAACCCGGATTCTTTTTACTTGTCCATTCAACCTTCCCTTCAGTTTCTTGCCTTCTTTCTATGCGCCGCTCTAATATTTCTGCGATATGCCGCCTGCGCCTTCGGACACAGTTTGCTCCTTTCTTCGCTTTTCCAACTCTCTATCGTGCCATCTTCATATTATCCTCTACATCCCTTCTACAGTGTCTTTGTATGTGACCCTTATCACATAATATGTTTGAATGCTCTTCGCTTTCAATTGAACAATCTTCTTTCTACTCCTCTCTTTCATCAATCAGTGTTCCCACTCGCTATAGCGCTTCATTAATTCTTCAAAAGGCTCTTCAATTCAAAACTTACAATTTCATCACACGCGCTTTTTCGTATGCCGATCGAGTCCTAGTCACAAAATGTCAATAAAAATAAACAAACCCGCCCCATGTGAATAGTTCAAGTTGGGTATCAAAAAGAAGAAGAAAAAAAAAATCCTTATAAGATATCGGTTTATTTAAAAAACACTCCGTATTCAATCAAGCGTAGTCGCCGGTACAGATGCTGATACATTTTTTTTAATTGCTCGAACGAAAATACCTGTTCAGGTTAAGAAAGAGAATTAGGCGCAACGGGAAAACACCGTTTCAAAACATAACATATGCGTATCAGTCTGCGGGTTCAATTTATATTTACCGTCATCGTGTTGTTGATTAATCATAATGTTTACCGGCGTAATGAGTTCCTTGATTCTGCAAATATGTTGGTTTTCCTGGGTGTATTTTCAAATTTAAATATAATTCCGACATCTTTTGTGTATTATTAATATTGTAATTTAAAGTTGCCAGCAATGAAAACGTTTAAAATTACGAAAACCATAAAAAGTTATTTACTTCTGTCGCTAAATTAAACGATGTTGCTGCAGCTAGAATAAGTTAGGCTTTCGACAGGGTCTGCCACTGGGGATTATGAAACATTAGTACCGTTGGAAATTGTTCAACTTTCGTCATTGTACTTTGGAACGAGAGAAAACTACAGTGTAAATCAAATTTCTGCAACTATTGCCATCATTACATTCTTCGGGGCAGAGTGTTTGAAGTGGAGCCTATTTACCATTTTAACATACGCAATAGCTATTTTAAACAAACGTTTTCAAATCGTTATTCGATTCAGGTAAGATATGTCAACAGTGTGACGCATAAAATGGTAAACTTTTTTTTATCGCTTAGACCTGTCTTACGGACCACCCCTGCCGTCTGTAACTGCAAGCCTATCATCACAAGCGTTTAACTGTCCCCTTGAACGGTTCTTCGCTCGATGCACTTTCTAAAAAGTGAAGATGTTAGGACGCCAATTGTCAGCAGTCAAGCAGAAGGTGAGAAAATTGTTGGCGACAGAAATATGACACGAGAGTGGTTCACCTTTTGTTCTAGTGGATGTAGTCGAAAAGAAAGGTGCAGCACTATTTCGAAAGCGATTCAGGACGAATAGTCATTTCTTGGCATGCGCGTACACCATGAATTCACAGAACAAAGAGATGTTGCAGGAAACGATCATTCACTCTGCTACTGTTCCTGATTTATTTTGATAAATTGGCCAATTTAAACTTTTACATCGAACAAGTTCAGTCAAGCATGATGTTTTATGCGCTGGGGATTCCTCGTATGTTACGTTAAAGGTAACTATAATTTACATCTACATAATACTAAATTCAAAACAAACAAGTCTCATTTTGCGTGCCGCAAAGAGGGAGACACGCCATTTTTTGAGTTTTTTCAATTTGTTAATTTCCTTAAGAAAATGAAATACGGTTTCGTTCCCGAAAAATATCGATCTTTCCATTGATATATTTTTCAAAAATGTCGAGCTTTCGGCGCCCCCAGGATCTAAATATAAAGTTGTAAGCTTGACTACAGTTTTCCTATAAAGCGGTCCTTTATGCATATGTTCGGGATACTGGTTTCCTTAACTTTTTTACTCAGGCTGCTAAGTGAACATTGTATTTTTTTTTCTTTTTTTAAATAATTTTTTAACCGAAATATTTTGATGTTATCAAAGAGCTTCTGCGTTTTATTTTACATTTTGAATTTCGCTTTTAAAGGGAAAGTATTTGATGATGAGTTGTGAATTGTTTAAAAGTGACTTTTGAAGTCGTTTTAAATTCTTTATTATATGTTTTTGGCGGTTTTTTGGTTTTTGTGCCGTCCAGGGTAATCGGTTAGCTTGAAGTTATAGATTGCCGTTAAAGAGAGAATTTTAGTTGTAATTTACAATTCAATTTTGAAGTTTTATTTTTATTTTATTTTTTTATTTTTTAGGCGCGTCAATACAGGACAAAGAACTAGCAGAATGATGGTACGTAAGAAGTGACGGGTTATATCAGGGGAGCGATTACAGATGGAAGAAATGAAGGGAGCCAACACAGGAACAACAGATGGATATTTTGAAGTTTATAAGAAATTAAACCGTTCCCGAGTTATGGCATACTTTAATTAAATATTTTTGTCATTTCTGAAAACCAATGAGAATACGGAATTCTAAAAAGATACTCGTAGGCCGTTTTTTACGGCGGTTTCATGTTTCTAGGCTCGATAAAATATACCAAATCTATCTATGTCTGAACCGTGGTTCAATAATTTTAGTAATAATAAATACCCAAACAGCATCAGTCAATGCACAAAATAACCTCACTGGCTATGCCTTCATCATATCTAACATTACAGTTCAAAAATTCAAACTCCCTCCGGAGGCGCGTCTGTTTTTATCGCTAAGTTACTGGCCATCATCTCTGAATGTTCTTAATCTCAATAATAAATGCACAGTTTTCTCCGATAATAACTAAACCATAGCTTAATGATAAATATCAACTGCTTGTTTACGACATTATTAAGACTAAATGTCTTCAAAGTCTTAATAACAATTGGTATGGCTTAAACTTTTGATAGATTCCCAGTCGTTTAGCTTGAATGATACTACTGACACTGCTGCTGAAAGCACTGCTTCGGATGAAATCGTGTTCCCTTTTATTGCTTCCAAAGACTGACATCAGACAATTCATAACACTGTCTTGAGGATAGCTTATATATATATATATATATATATATATATATATATATATATATATAGGTACTGGCAAATATTATGATATTGTTCAACCTAGAATCCCTCCGCTTCCTTGGTACTTTAATACTACACCGTTCATTCCTGGTCGTCTTGGTCGCAGATATGTTACGTGGTCTCCAGATTGACCATATGGGATATTCCCGTATTTCATGGATTCCGCCGAGTATAACGCATTAGGTCAACTTATATTAGTGGATCACTCGAACGCAATGGACAAATACGTTTTGTGAAAAATTGATCTCTCATGGATTCCTCCTTCCGTCTAGGTTCATTGTTTACTTTGTTCCGTTGTGGTCGCTTTATAATAGATGATAATATATTTATATATTTTTTTTTTTAATTTGCCTACGCTAACGAAGAGCAACAGCCCAATCAACCAAGGAATCTAAGTAATAGCTCAAAAAGAGCATAACATATTAGATTTTAATCTGGTGCAAGATTGTTGATTGAATGAAAGAAGTTAGAATAGGAACAACTGACAAGGAAGGAAATGAGAGAACATAAGAGTCATTTGTATGGAGTAGGAAGACCAAAAATGCTGAGAATAGAAGAGAGAACGTTAAGAAGAAAGTGAGGAACATTCGAAAAGGACATTTATGTAATCCCCTAAATTATAAAATGTAGACGATAACCCGAGCCATAAAAAGAGAGAAAAAACATTTATTTTCCAACTTTCCTTCTTTCTAACGTTCACCTCTCTCCGCAGCCTGTCGTCTGCGGTCGGAATTTTTTTTCACCTACATCTTCACCATTTTATCACTCTTTCATTTCTCTTTTTGTATGTGTTAATGAACGTATCATTTCTTTTAAATACTCGTTCATCGCTGTCGAACGTTCTTCGTTTTTCACTCGTCACTTTTACTAACGGATCTCTCTATTTCTTATAACGCTTTTTCATCCATTCTGTATCAGCTATCCTTTCATTTTCTTTGATCGCGTCAAGATCTATTTACACTTTCTATACATGCTGATGTCTACGTCAACGAACCAATAAAAAAAGAAAAGAAAAAAAAGTTAGCGCTACTAAATAAATTTAAACTATACGAAATAACCGGTATAAAGAGGCCGAAATGGATATAATGCGCAAACTGAATCACAGTTAGATATGAAAATTTCGGTCCAGAGAACAATTTCCAATGCACCACATTAAGAGGCAACAGGGAGGAATATTCACCCCAATTAGAAATCCATATTAAAAGTTACACTAAACTTTTAGAGTTCACGATAACCAATTACTCCATGAAGTGCGTGTAGGGTTTTCACTTCAAGCTCATTTAGGTATTAAAGTCGAACGGACTTTCGGCTCCTCTAAAGTACCCCATTATTGGCAAGTGCTATTAAACTCCGGCATTATTCTTTCGTCACCTGTGTACATTTTCGCGCCCTTCATTATAAATACCCATATTGCTATCGTTTTTTTTTTGTTTTTTTTTTGTTTTTTTTTGATTTATATTTATCTAGCATTTTTCTTCGTAGCATATTTGATAAAAAAATTCTCTCTTTTTATTATTATTATTTTTTTTTTTCGTTTATATAGGTAGGGGGCTGAATGTTGCGCAATCCTTCAGGTTCCCCTAAAATATTAGTATCTCGTCCGATTCTAAGAGTTGTTCAACAGCACTACAAAATTAAATTTCTGCTTGTCTCCTGCTGAATATGTTGGTTTTGTATAAACGCCTGGAGGGAACATTGGAATTCGTGCCAATAAATCGGCCAATTGCTGAGAACGCTTACATGTCCCGCTGATTCACTACTTTCCTATCGCTGATTCGTCCTACTGAAATGTTCACAAAGCGTTTTTTTTTTGTTTTTTTTTTGAGAATAAGTTGTGGGTCTTACAGGGCAAATATGCCCGTTGTGTGAGTGCCCAACACTCTTGTAATTTGTGTACTATATATCTATTATAATAAACGTTGATAAGAGTGTTGGGCACTCACACAACGGGCATATTTGCCCTGTAAGACCCACAACTTATTCTCAGAAAAAAAACGCTTTGTGAACATTTATTTCGTAATTAACAATAATAATAAACTTAGCATTACGCATACTAAAGTAATAGCATATATATGTATGTCAATAAAACGACAATGCCGCGTAATACGCATCTGAACACACCAATATATGCAGACAGCTTAATATTTAGAATCGAAATAAAGCATGATCAGTGGGAGTCTAAAATCCAGGAAGGACATTACCGATATAAACCAGTTCTAACGTCGCTAACTTATCTCGCCTAATTGTAAGTTATCCAATGCAAGTACAAATCATTTATATTTACAATATGTCAACTTTAAGCGTAATAAAACAGCACGTACAGATTGTCATTTTTATTATCCAACAGTGGTGTCTGCGCACGGCTCAAAACTCAATTATTTGCATTCCCTTTCCACATAATATTAACTCTCTCTTGGCCACCAGTAGAGTATTACAATTTACAAGCTCTTATGATAGTTCGGTGAAGTGTAATGTTATTATTACTGTTTAACCCTTAGGTTTACGGTTGATTTTAATTTCCCTTGAATATAAATCCGATATTTATTAATGATGAGTGAAATTTACGACCCTCCCCGCGACTGCTCCCGGGAAAATAAAAGGAGAAAATCGCAATACATGTTACTTATTAACTCTCACGCAAAACTCCAGACAGTGAAGTAGTCGGTAAGAATGTAATGGGCCAGCAACAAGATTTAAGTTATAAATGTTTATGTCCATTTTCCGAGAAAATTTATCATAACATGTATTACAGAAAATTATACTTTAAACATATTAAAAAGAGCCCCGACATGTTTCGCAGTTACGTACTGCAGAAGTATAATTTTCTGTAATACATGTTTTTATAAATTTTCTAATAAAGTGATAACACACGGAAAATGGACATAAACATTTATAACTTAAATCTTGTTGCTGGCCCATTAAATAGAAATGTCCATCTTTTCTATGGCGATAAAAAGTGAATATGCATTGTCTCTTTCCGAATGGAAAGTCGACTTTTTCCAATTTTTAAAATACTTTCATAGTACGCTAAATTAAATTCCGAACTTAAATAAAATCAGCTACGCACAACGGAAAACCATCACAATTCGTGAACGTGATTGATACAGATACTTCACTTATGTATACATTCAATGTCGCCTAGCTTCGTCCCTAATGGAGATGAATACAGTAAAAATAGCATAATGGAATTATTTCAATCAGTTTTTAGTTTTTATTACATTTATACATTTTGTTCCTTTGCGTTTACTTTTTTTCGGTGATAAGCTGTAGCAGACGAATAAAGCGTACGATGAGTATTCGCGTAAAGGCGGTAGTTGCTCGTAGAAGAGCGCGGTTAGTTTCCAAATTTAATAGTATAATCGCAAAGTACGTATTTAGCTTCTGAAACGTTTTCGAAGGGTTAACTCTCTCTTCACCTACCACAAAAAACAACAAAAAAACAAAAAAAACAAAAAAAACATTACAACAGGGGAACCTCATTTTTCAGCTGTGTTATACTGGGGCATGTTTTCTTTCTTGATAGTATGTTTTCAGCTGTTTATTTTTAAAAAAATCCCCTTACCTCCAAATAAAAACAAAAATCTCACTGTGGCTTGACGTAAATTTCGCTTACTCGGTTAATGCGAAATACTTAAATCTCTAGAAAAACTTAAATGTGAAATAGTTTGAGCACACGAGATATCAATTGCGCGGAACATGTATTAAATTCGCTTCGAAAGCCTACAATTACGAACTTCAAAAATGGTCGGTCCCTTTTCTTGTATCCTTTTGGAAAATTTACGTTCTGCGCTCGGTCTTACGTTAGGGGCACTCATGGCGCCAGTATTAATATGTAACGACATGTTGAAAAAACATTAAGCGGCGCGTAAAATTCGCTTTCAAAATATTTCTATTCCTACGGGGAAAAAACTTTCGGGTAATTATTTTTATACGATCTTTTTAAACGAGGCAATATATAACGTCAAATTGTACGCTTATAACAACAGTAATGTTCAGGGAAAGCACTCTCTCGGTACAGCCAACCGGCTATCCAATGCTCATTATTCGCCGAAAATCGCTCGTTTATGTCCTCATTTTTTTACAGATAAAACTCATAGCGGACGAGACACTGAAAAGCGTTCGTTCTGATTTATTTCAGCGGTCGTTGCTGAGAATTTTTTACTGCGATCATTTTGAACTAGTTCAGTTTTATAGCAATAATCGTTAACATTATTTAGTAATATCGTTTATGAACGACTATGATACATCCTTGTAGTACCTCGATATATATATATATATATATATATATATATATATATATATATATATATATATTCAACTATCTCCTTATATTATGCGAGCAGATAGAAAACGTGCGTTCTAGGACACTATTGTTTGCGGGTTGCATACTCTCTTATCTTTGTTTTTTTGAAGGGGCAATTTTCAAGGAAATGGAAATTTAAATAAATAAGCCAAATAATACTAATATGCTTTCTAATACTCGTGACAAACAAGTTTATCGCCGCTTCTAGTACACAAACATTGCATGAGAAGGCTGGTATGCAAACCTATTTAAAAGTCCCATCTTATTTTCCAATTTTTGCCACCAGGGGATGTAGGAGCCCTATTATGGCATTAGTGTTGCAATAGCACGAGGAAATATATTCAGAAGTACTAATGTCGCATTAGTGTTATAGCAAATTCAAGAAACTACACCCTCACAATAAAGCCTTTATATGTAGTACTAAATTATGCATGACCGCTGGTGTCTCACTAGTATTAATGTAGTACACGAAGCTATCTCAGTAAAATAAACCTCCTCGGTCCTGCATGCTTTCTCTGCAAACACCAGTACTGGAATACCTATTGCTCAGTAACAGTACACGACCAAAATAGAGATTAGGAGAAAGGCTTTAACCGGCCACCTTTACAAATCCGTTGTTTTTGTGTGTTAGCATGTATGTTGATGATACAACTATGATTGCCTAACCAATGTAATAATTTGTAGTACCAAATGTTTATGTTTGTACATGCTTTGGGAATATGTTTTACTATTGACTAGCCACCTTTAACAGTTTTCTAACTTTCAACCAAATCTGCTGTTTTTGTGCGTGTATGCTTTGAAATGTACTTTATTATATCTGCAACTAGCCAATGCTAATATAACTTGCTAACCCTATATTCCCATGTTTGTTCCAAGGAATATGTCATTAAAAATGGTTCGATGTGTTGATTAATTGAAATTAGGCTAATCTTTGCTAGCAATGCTTGATGGTGCATATAATTTGATGTATTTTCATATATGCTTAAAGCGTCTGTTGTGTTAATGTGATTTAAAAGTTGCAAATCGAAATAATGGCGATGGCAATGTATATGAGGAGATATGTCTCAGCTTACAGACCAACCAAAATAACTGCAGTACTAACTATTCTTGGAGGTTTATTCTTGTTCCAGCCTATATGTTTCTAGTGTGTTGATTTGCATGTGGCACAGTGGATGATTAATACGACTTATCGTTCACTAACCTGTATTACTGTCCAACTGTCTCAATTGCTACAAAGGCTATATTTGATATTTACCAGAGTTGCTTTTTGACATGTGCTGTGTCCACTATTTAATTATGCACAGCTCTATGAAATTTTCAATGTATCAAGAGCCAAAACCTTCGAATAACATGTGCGCAGTTGGTATGCGTTACATATGTGTTTGATACAGTATTGTAATGTAACAATGATGATTATGTTATTGATGTGTGACTATGTATGTGTATGTGTACACTTTCTACTGAAATGAGTCAATATCTAGGCAAAATTACCAAGAATTGCAGATTTGATGCAACCCAGGCATGGTACAGTCGTTTAGTGTTTAGTAAATCAAACTGACAAAATGGATTGAGATGTTAATGAAGTATACGCATTTGCTGGTGTGAACGTTAAATGTATAACAACAACATATAAAAACTAATTTGGTCCACTCATATTATAACAGCAATGCAATGAGGCAATGTGACTGATTCAATTATCAAATAGTACTCACCCACTTGATTGAGGAATTTTATTATTTTTCAGACATAATCACAGTCCAGGGAATTATATAATACACATCTTCTCAACCAAACGACACCGCCATCTTCACGTAAGCTGCTACACAGCCAATTGCTATATAACCACACTAAGATATAAGAACCATAAATTTCTACAGCATGCCAACAATCGTCACAAACAGGGATTAAGATAAATAGTTTGGAATATTAATTTGTATAGATTTATATTAAGATGCCAAGATCAGCGATTAGCCCAGGTAACTCTTTTCAATATTTGATCAAATGTAAAAGATCACTGCGAGGAAACCTAGGAACAAAACTCTTTCTCGGCTTCCTCGATTAAGCGCATCGACGATGCTACTGCCGAGGATATCCTTACGAGACACAGGGAATCCATACGAATTCGAGCAAAAAGCCGGAATGAATGAGCAGCTTTTATTACGTATTTTAACTGATAAATAATTAAATCCAAACGATAATTGAATAGTAGTCGTTAGGAGCCTGAAGAAGGCAGATTTTGGAATCAGTTAAAATTATTCTGGTGGCTTATTGATTTCATAATATGCAAAGGTTGTTCGAGCCTTAACGATAGCGATGCATTCCGCACTAACGATGAAAATGAAGTGCCAGAGTGAACATTTTCGAATGATGTTAAGACGTGAAATAAAGAGAGCGCCTCTTACGGCATATCCCCCTGTTTTGATCCGCCTGTGAAAATTAGATGACATTCCGGGCAGTAGTCAGACATGAAATCATTTTTGATGTTATTAACGTCCTGACGTGAAGTTAATTTAGTGTGACATGTTATAATTGATAGAAATATTTGTAAAATTGAGAGGATATGGGTAATCGAAGTGAGCAAACAGGGTAGGAGGGTACCGGATTTATATTTATGTAGAGAGTGCTTGCGCATAGCGGAAGAATTTTTCGAAATCTTTATTTACTTTTAATGTCTGAGAACACCCTTGAGACTACCCTGCGAGAAGTAATTTTAGCACAAATTATTTATCGGTTAAAAATGAGAATAATACTAAAATCCTACTTTTCGTGATGTACTAGTGATTATTCTTAAAAGAACTTGTGTACCTTTATTTAATATCATTGTAATTAATACTTATGAATGGTTACCGCAGCTGATCAGTATTAACAATTACTCTCATACGCATGCATGCATACATACATGCATAATAAGCGTGGTTAACTCAGGAAAAAACTAAATATAATTTTCAAAATATAAATAAGTAACTACAAGGGTAAAACAAAATGTTTACATTTAAAATTCAAACTAAACAATCGTTTGTTAATTTTTTATCGTCATTACTATTTACAGCAAGGGAGAGAGAGAGAGAGAGAGAGAGCGAGAGAGAATGAAGAACAGGGGAACAGAAAGAGTGGGAAATTACTTTTTAGAATTTATTTACTTATTTATTTTACCGACAATTGAAATAGCGGGATTTTGAAAGCAATGGAAAATTTGAGGTTTCGCAAATGCAAACATGTGAAATAACAGAAAGTCTACTGCGATCGAGCTAAAATAAAAGCACACAATACGTTTTGGCGGGTTTACAGTGAAATCATTTCGTTCGTAATTTTTAATTTCCTTCGAAATTTCATAGAAGAACAGTACGTAATAATGAAGTGACTGGGTAATACAGAATTAATTTTTAGCGGGAAATAATAAGCGAGGTGCGGCTGATTAATTAGGAAACAATGCGCGACCGCGATGATATTCAGCCGAGGAGGAATGCAATAAATTAGGCTGGCGAGAGGCCCACTGAGCGGATCATCCTGTGGCTGAAGAAGGCTGTGCAGGTGGTAGCGGCGGCAGACGGAAGACTCGGCAGAGAAGTATCTATTAATGAATGCAGTTTGGCGCAAAGTGGCAATTTCTGTACTTTTCAATCAGCCATTTGAACGGCAGCTGCTGCTAGCGAGTAGCCTCTTAGATGAGACCGATCGCATGTGCCCCGATAAGATAAATCGCTTGTTCCGATGCATATTCGCCGTCTGTTGCTGCCGCTCAAGATTAATGATTTGAATATTTTTAAAAATTCGCCATCGCTGCCGACGATGCACGATTATTCAACAATGAAAATATACACGAAATTCTAGGCAGTCGAATGATGCAAGTGCTCGCATTCGAGTGCTCGATTTCGGCGCGAAAACACACCGTTAAAACTGTTTGCCTGAGTAATTTTACGCCGTGGCTGATAAATAATTAGCTTTGCGCATTGTTACCACCACTACCTGCAAGCCGTTCATCGGCTTCATTAATTAATACCTACATCTTTAATTATATTTTTCGGCTTAATTAGAAAGCTTTTGAAACCGACATCGAATGTGCTCTTATCACGTCACCGCAGTCATTACGCTTTAGCATCCTGATTCATTCGAAACTATTAATTAAACTCTTCTCGCTGTTCCTCTTTCCCTCCCAAAAGTTATTTTTCCGATTGCGTCTGTCTATAGGGCATCTTCTACTCTTTTACCGCTATCATTTTTCAAAACTGTCTGCAACTTTTTCACTGGCGCGCTGAAAACTGCCCTCCCAACTCCCTTAATTGTCGTTAGCTTTCCTACATTATAAACCGAACTATTGATAGAGGCGATTCTATATATTCATCGGCTCTCTTTTTTGCCGCTCTATAATATATATATATATATATATATATATATATATACATATACTTGGTTTTTTAACGACTGAGGCTCTTACAACACACGCATATGTGGTTACAATACTGCATGATAATTAATTATCATGGTAGTCTCAATAAAACCTGAAAGACGGATGCAGTGTCGCTGTCAAGGAATTGGTAAGAATATAGCGCATTATATAACTCCGTGTCATATGCCAAGATGATCGTCGGTCGGTTGTGCTGAACATTAGCGAAACATACGGGAAGTTAAACTTTTTTAAAGTGGAATTTTTTGGAATATGAACTTACGAGACAAGCTAAACTACTGTACGCAAACAGAAGGGACCGAAATTAGATCGGGACCGGTGTCTTTTACATCGGAAACAAGCCAACAAATATGTTGGCGGCGGAAGGTATCACTAGGCGGTCGGAAAACAATTCAGAACGAGCCGGACACTCGTTCATTTCCAGAAATCCCCCCTCAGTACAGAACCAATAAAAATGCAGTGTCGGATAATAATGCCTCTGAGGAAGTTAATGTATTACATGCGTAGCCTCTACGACATTAAACATGGCTACTTTCGAACACATTAAACGATCGGATAATTGATTATCGCTTACTTTCATATTTGAACATATTAAATATTCCGTCACAGCAGAGGATTTTTCGTTTTCCCAAACGTACGATCACTTTATTATCAACATCTGCCCGCTTTATCTAATATGATCATGCGCCATCCGCTCCTTGGGTTTTTTCTTTTTTTAACGTACCTCGAACGATTCGCAACTCTACCGAAAGAGGTGCGCCGAAAAGCGGCGGAGAGTGGAACGGCCCCCCGTAAATACGTGAGTTGGTTGAAAACATGATGCTTGGGGTAAAATAAACATTAAATTACCAAAATATCGACAAAGTGTAGGCGATTATTCCAGTAGTGAATAAAAGGCGTGAAGAAAATGAAGGACAGGAACCATCCATAAAACTCCCTACATTTTTTCAACTGTCTGTTAATGTTTAGTCGAGCGCCTGTGTAAATATAGGTCGCCGAGACTATTTCCCCAGTAGCAATCGCTCGCTTGTGGATACGATTTCGTCGCCAAATGTTAAAAATGAAGATAACCAAATCTAGGGACGTTTACTGGCAGTAGTGTGAAACGGTTTTCTATCGTTTGTTGTTCTACAAGTCAGAAGCCGAGTTGTACGCAGAAATATAATACAGACAATCCGAAGAAAACCTCGGACGGAATTAAGAAAATGAACACACCTTCGACATGGCTGGCTGCAGGAGTGAACTAGGTTCTCCATATAGGCAAAAAATATTATTCGAACTTTAACAACCGAAGGATATGTGTGTACATACGAAAGGCTTTGATCGAGCAAACAAGCTCTTCAAATATAGAGATATAAGTGTCCCCATACCTGCTTGTATAATATATGCGAGGGTGGTTCAAATATGAATGTAAAAATTCTTCTTCAGAAGGGGAAGGGATGCGTTTTGAAGGTCGCGGCTAGAACTGGTGATACTAGACTAGACTACCGACAGTTTGGCATAAATTTCGTCGCGATCGGTCTCTATTGACGTGCGTACAGTGCGATGACTGAGAAAGAGGTTCCAGTTTCGATTGCGCAACGCATTGTGATCCGCTTTTTGGTCGAAGAAAATGTTAAAACCGCAAAAATTGTGGCCCGTTTGAAAATACAGTTCAGTGTTGACACCTTCTCAACGTCATAAGTGTATCGATGAGCGAAAGCCTTCGCGGAGGGGTGTGAAGCGGTCGAGAACGCATGATCGTCGATCGCGAACCAGCATCACTCCAGAAAACATTCGGCGCGTTGAACAGATGATTTTGGAGGACAGACGGGTAACTGTGCGGGATATTTCGGAAGAAATAGGCATCAGTGTATAGGTAGTGTCGAGTCCATAATCCACGAACATGTTCAATATCGCAAAATAACCGCGCGATGGGTTCCCAAACTGCTAAATTTCGAACAGAAGTTCGCTTGCCAAGAGGTTTGCTAGCACTTGCTCGTTCGTCACGAGGCCAAAGGCAATGCTATTTTAACTCGAATCTTCACTACGGACGGGACATGGACTATACTATACGCCCGAAGATCACGTCTACGGAGAGGTCGAAGAAGGATGAGCGCGTGCCAGTGAAAGCGAAAACTACGAGGTCTGTGGGGATGTGTACACGGTGTTCTTTGACAGTTGGGGAGTGCTGTACATCAACTTCCTTCGTACTATCAACGCCGCTTATTACTCTAACTGCCTGAAAACGCACGTGAAGCCGGCATATCGCTCCAAAAGACGAGACATTCTGGCGCGAACTGCGATTCTTCTTCGAGACAACGCCCGCTCCCATACCACACGGCTGACGCTTGACACCATGACCAAACTTGTCTGAGAACCACTCGAACATCTCCCCTACAGCCCAGATTTATCGCCCTGTGATTTTCACGTGTTTGGACCCTTCAAAGAGGCACTTGGAGGACGACGTTTTGAAAGCAACGATGACGTTGAAGCCTTCGTGCGATTTTTATGCAAACTCTTGCCGCAACTACAACGTTTTTTTTTTTTTTTGTAATTGCAAAGCAAAAATTAACATGATCATCATCTCCCGATGAGGTAGATATGTTGTTTTAGTAAATTCGACGAGATAAAAAGGCGCGTGTAAGCGAAACAAGTTCAATCCCCGCCGTAACGCTTCCGAAATGGCTAGCAAAAAAAATCGAAAATGGATCGTAACTAAACTTGGGCAGTAAAAATATTTAAAAACAGATCGCAGGACCGATGTGCAAGTATTGCAGTACTGCAGCAGTTAAAGCTAAGATTGAAAATTACACGAATGCCGAACAAATAGAATGGTGCAAATCACGTTGCTTCCAAGTTTTCACAGCTGTGCTACAAGTATCTAAAAAGGACGTGTAACAGCAGATGAATTCTGAACATGACTGCAACTCCGCAATGCAATGAACGAATATTTGTATTTACTTACGGCGGTATTCCGTTCGATATTCCGTTCGATATTCCGTTCGATATTCGTTTTATTTTTAATATACACGAGAATATACTCATTCGAATGTAATTAGTAGATTCGAACATTTTCACCGTTTTGTGTAATGAACACAAAAAACTTTAAAGCAGCATTAAATTTAACATTTTTGAATTACGTGTTACATTCGGAATTACGTGTTTTTTTTTTCTACCTTGGGTGCACCACCGACCCTGACCGAACAACATGAAAAATTAAAAGATAGAACTAGTCAGGCAGTCAGAAATGGAAAGGACAACAGCAACGGAATAACTGAAGGCAATGGGGTGGAAAGGATATAATAGGTAGCGTTAAAGGGAGTAGGAAGATTATGTTACCGAACAATCTCTCTTTGTACGCATTAATTACTTTTGTACGTAGTGAAATATAAATCTTTCATTCAGTTTTTCCATAACATAATATCGTATTTTTCGGGAAGTTCTTTAAAAATCAATAACGTCGCAGATGTCGAAATTGAAAATATACCGAATTCAACGACGTAGAGAGAGAAACCAGCTTCATTTTCCCAGTTCACAACGGCTTTTAAATGGAACCATTTTAAAATGCCTATTACGAAAACCGGAACTCCGTGTCATTATTACAGACTATCCAAAAAGTAATCAAAAACGGAACAAATTTCTTTAGAAGCGAAAAAACCCCTGATGAAATCACCGTTTTCTCTGCTCTTCTTTATTCTTATATCCGATTTTTAACCTTTATTGTTTCATATATAATATAAAGAAAACAATTTTTCCTGTTTGCACTTTTGAATTTACGCGCTGCGGTTTAATGCGCTTATTCGGTGAACAGTGGTAGCGCAAAATTTTATATTCGGTAAAATATTGAACACTAAAAAAAAAAGAACTGTATACACTTTCTATGCAGTCGAGTGCGTGTAGCTACAACCGGTTCTTTACATCGGAAACAACTGGCCGAAAGACAGAAACGAAAACGGAACCCTTAAGACATCGTCGTCTGAGGTGTGATAATTAGTTAAACGGCTGACAGGGTCTCGTGAAGTTATTGCAGCGTTGGTTCAGAAGTAAAAATGATGTAAAAAGTTTCATCATTAAATTTTAGCGAGTCGCTCAGGCGGTCGGCGGGGGAGGCGGAGTGGATGGTGGGGGGTGAAGTGAAATAATTAAATTTTGAAATGACGTTCTTATTATTATAAAGTTTTCCTTTTTCGGTGTAACATATAGTAATTGTCTTCAACGGTTTATTATACAATAGAACATTGTAAATATTTTGCCCGATGTGTCATAATAGAATGGCAGCCGGGAATCTGGTATTATCATCAGATAATAGCTAGGAAAGTTTTCTGCATTTCGAATGTTCACCACTGGCGCACAGTTACCAGTAAACAGAAACGTATTACAATATTCGCTCGGCTCGCTAGGTTACTCTTCGGCACAAATGTTATTATGCATATGTAGTTACCGCCTCTATAAGCGTCCCATATAAATCCGCATATATAAATCCGCCAAGATGAAAAAGATGATAAAATTCTACGAACACGCGCCTAATAGGCTGGTCGCATCGGCGCGCACATCTACCATTAGGCTATATTTGCATTAAGCGTGAGAAGAAGCGGTTAAACTTTTCCCTACGCTCGCTCGCATGAGATAGCAGTATGCCGCACATCAAGTAGCCCAACCGCCTCCAACATCCAACCTTCAGACGACGCTTGTTCGTTCATATAATGTAATAATAATAACAAATCCCATTACGTACAATCTATTTCTTCATTATTATCCGCCGTAGCGTTCGGATTAGCGCTCGTACCTTTCGAAAAACCAATCTGATTTTTCGAGAAATTCCCGTCTCCTTCAGCGACAGTTCCAAGCTACGTTTTGTCTGTTCATTTTGAACTGCTTGTTGTTAAAGAACTAGTGTTCGGTCATTTAGCACCCTTCAAATATACACTTCGAAACGCAGGTCGCCGATTTCGTTGAACTAAAAAACGACACGCTAATTGCAAATGACTCACCTCGCTTCAATATCGCCACTCTAGCTGATCGTTACAGCCAAGAATGATTAAACACACTGGCAGACATTTTTGAGATTGCGACATCAGACACGCCAGAGCCCCTTACTTCCCTTTTTTCGTCAATGCCTTTTCTATTAGCGAAAGTTTAGCCATACTTCCAAATATTTATTTTCACCCCCACCCGCCCCCCACCCACCAGTGATGTAACGGCGTTCATTGTTGTATGTTTAACTGCCATTGAAGACTGCTGGCCTTCCATCTTTGTATTTTTCATTGCGCAAGTTTTAAGCAGACTGATTTCTTTTATTGTTTTTTTTTCCTCATAAGCGGCCCTTGTTTTTGACCCATTCGCTTTCGAACGCCAGCGCTATTTACAGGATTGTTCTAAAAATATAGCATGATCACAGCATATCACGACCTGGTCCTTTCGACAGAGATGTAATCACAAAGTGTGAATTTTTCCGTTAATAATAAGGGTACCGAAAAATCTTAAGAATCCCATGGACGGCCCATAGGACAAACGAGTACGTGTTAAAAGAGCTCAAGATCGAAACCAACCGACGGCTGTTAACATCCATCAGGAAACGTATGCTAGGCTTTTTCGGTCATATAGTAAGAGCGAATGGGCTGGAGAAAACGATTTTGATGGGAAAGGTCGAGGGGAAAAGGAAGAAAGGCAGACCAAAGAACTGCTACATCGACCAGATCAAGAAAATATGCAGATTAAATTTACAGCATACCATAGATTTAGCACACGATCGGTATAAATGGCGACGTGTTGTAGCTTGCGTCAAATAAGGTCACGACATCCGACTCGGATAATGGAATGAAAAAAAAAAAAAAAAAAAATATTGTATATATCTGAAGCGTTTTTTTACATTTGCAAATACCGAAAATTTCGACTGTATTAAGCTGAAAACTGTTAATGAAGTGGCTGCTGAATTTGTTGCAAGGTCTAAAATTTGACTTCCTGTACGAGATTTGAGATTAATGGACGGTTGGCTGAAGCGTTGATGGAAAATCCCACGATTCATATATTAATACGCGTATGAGGCTATTGAATTTTTAAAATTATTCTGCGAAACAAAAAAAGTACGCAATTAGTTTATAGGGCTAGTCTCGGGAGGGCACCCGATGACCTTTAGGTCTTCTTTTTAAAGCTATTATTAGATCTAAACTCGATTAGCGATTTCTTGTGAATTGACTTTAAAGTTGCTTCTGGGTAGGTTGGACATTCGGCAAAATCTGGGATTGTATAATAGATCGGCCGCCACTATAGGTCTTCAGATGGAATCTGAAATTTCCTCCCTACCGATTAGATCGATTTTTGATTAAATATTGCAGCTTCCACCAACCATTAATGTTAAAAAACTTCATTAAAATTTCAAACGAATTGAGATTCGTGCGGCGTAAAAATCCGCTTTTAATTAAAAATGTCAACAGCTACAGCTCATATTGCCCAATCATCTAAGTATCTTATTTTCCTCCGTATATTATCAATTCAGTTAAAATAGATCTAAAAATTTCCATCTCTTAAACAGCTTAAAGAAAGAAAATGCCTTCCCCCGCCATCTGTGTTTAATTCTTGCTTTATGCAATTAATGGAATCCGAATATCCTTCTTTCCTAAGAATATTTACGGATGGCGCCAAGTTTTCCGGGTCTAGGAAGGCGACGGGTGCGTCTTTCATAAAACGGAAGAAAACTTCTATATTTAAGTTTAAGCTTCCGCCTGGAGGCTTCTGTGTTTACTGCTGTTAAACATAAAAAACGCTGTAAAGTGTGCGAACAAAAGTGGTAACGGCGGTCACAAATTGTAAATTATTAATTTACTGTTTTTTCGGGAATGATAAATGAATTTAAATCTATTCTTGTACAAATATTGTAGAAGAGAAGCACATGATGAGTGCTCTTTCAAGCGATCCCCTCTTCCTGATCACTCTGCTGATTTCATCATTCTTTGCATACGCTGATTTATCCATTTGTTTTCTTCTCGCTACTTCATCTAGGCTGATTTTCTGTGAATTTCCAGTCACATGGGCATTATAATGAGACGACGAATTTCTTGGCTCGGATTGCTGCTTCCTCCCGTTCCTTTTAAAAACAATTCCATTCTCTAACTTGAATTCCCTATGTAAAAAGTTTCACCTTAAACTTTGGTCAGATGTTTACCTATCCTCCTTTCGTAACAATCAGTACAACCTAATCTTCCTTCTAGTACTTGGTGTTCTTGGAGTTACTTTAACTTCCCCGTTCTATTGTCATATCTTTAATTCGCTTGCGTTTTGGCCATTCTGCTCTGCCTTCCTCTCATTTTCGCTGTTATTTCCATGTTCCCGCTCCGAGTTGTTCTCTTCACGATGCCAATCACGTCTTTTTTTGAATGCCTATTTCTTTCTGTTCTTGTCTGCTGCTGAAACTCAAGATCCCTGCTGCTTATTGTGCATATTATATTTTGTCTTTCCCCTCGCTATCCGTTATTTCATCCATTGGGGTCCTCTATATTGTCCGCATCTGACCGAATAAAAATTTAACTGACGGCTCTTTTTCCTTCTCGTTGTTTCTGGGTGTAGCTTCTCAGCTGGCATGCCCGAATGGCTGGGGGAGAAAAAACACGAAAAAAGATACATCATTCGGAAGGTCATATCGTCACGACGAAGGATAGCGAGTTCTTTTTTTCATTAAGGAAGCTATTCTTACGCCGGGGGATAATGTGAAAAAAAAATTCTGGGAAAATTGTTATAACGCTTTTTTTTTTTTACTTCGATTTGAAGTCAATAATTGCGCCAACCGAAGACCATTAACTTTTTTTTTAAGAAACGAGTAAATCGAAATAATATTACAAAAGAACTAGAATCTGACAATGTCCCGATGACGAGGTGAATCGAGTTGTTTCGATAAAAAAGCATTGAAATTATTCTACTTCGCAAACATTATCGTCTAGCTCGTTTACATACTGATTGGAGTTTTGTTCTTACTTGTTATCGAGTTGCATCAACTTTCAAAAAAGCAAGTGTCTATTTGGAAATCACGAATATTAATGATATCCCGAGGCTGGTTCTTCAGAATAAATCGATCTCAATTGAAACAAGTATGATCCTTTTCTTTTTCCGCCATTTTAAGACGTCTTGAGGACTGTAGCAGTTTCCTGAGCCTACTTGTAAGAATAAAGTTACAACTAAAGAAAAAAGAATAATAAAAATAATAATAATAATAATGATAATAGTAATAATCAAATCAAATCAAATGTTTATTATCATTATTACTACATGCTTCGAATGATATGCGCATAACTGCGCTAGACGTAGTCAATTATATAACCATATAGATACTTGTAAAGTAAATAATTGTAGATACCATACTTATAAATACATATTATGGCAAAATAATTGAAGTGAAGGAAAAAAATACAGGCTTGAAATAAAAATAAATTAAACCGAGATAAAACATGCTTGCGATAAATAAATACAGAAGTAAAATCATATATTAAAAAATGAAAAAAAAAATAACGTTATTTTATTACTTTTTTAATATAGCAATGTAATTTTATGATTAACTTAGGGCGATTAACAGACGAAAAATTACACCAACAATTACGTAAGTCGCTGAAAGTTTCACAAAAGATTTATTAGAGAGACATCAGTGCTTATGTTTACAATGAATATCGTTGCAGATAAATTTAATAAATCATATTAACTTACAAATATATTGCAAAGTAGCAATACAAAAATAACGTGAACAAAATTTTATCCATTAAAAATGAAAAAATATAATAAAAAAGCTAAGCTTTTTTATTCCAACTTTTATGAGCTGTTTTGGCCCATGTTTCAATATACTTATTATTTACGCTTAACGTTAAACACACACACGCCCATTGACGACCCAAGAAGCTCTTCAATAGCTGAAAATTAATGTTACAATTAAAACACATCAGGAATAACTTTCATTTGCAATCTAAAAAAGCTATAAATAATCTTAAAAAGAATATAGTAACAGTAATAATGAAAGTAAGAATAATATAAACATGAGCTTATAAATAATAGTAATGATTAGTAATTAAAGTGAAATAGTTAATAATTGCAAACATATAGTACGTTAAAATAACTTTAAAAAAAGTCTACAAAATTATAAAAATGTAAGTAATATTACTTCTACTAATAATAATAATAGTAATTGTAATTTTAATATAAATATTAGCTAATTACAGTGACCGTAACTCTATGTATCAAACGAATTTTAATGTAGATACTACTTTGTTTCTTCACTTATATTACATTATTAGGTAGCGCGGTAGCCTAGTGGTTAAGGCGCTTGGCTACTAAACTAGAGGATACGGGTTCGAGACCTAATTGCTCCTAGGTTTACCCAGCCTGAAATTATTAGGTACCAGAGAAATCTGAGGAAATAAAGGTGGCCGAAAGAAAGGAACTGCCCCCCCCCCTCCCCTACTCACATTAGTGCCGTTGGACTTAGTTCATTGTGAACCTTAACTTCACAATCCATGATACCTTATCAAGAGTATGGGACTTACTTTACTTTATTACTTTACTCTCTATTACATTAACTTAATGTTTATTATACGAGACGAAAATAGCAAGTTTTTAAGGTTACAAAAAAGAAATTCTGTCTTATTTTTTTTCAATTATAACTTAAGAGTTGTTTAATGGTAAAAGAAAACATTAAGAAGTAAAATCGTTAAAACATGATTTAATTGTCATTTAATAATTACTGACGGTAATAATAGTATAGTAGTAATCGAATAAATAAATAAAATATATTAATCTATTAAAAATGACGCAGCTTTGTAAAATTGTTTTATACAAGTGGCGCGGCCAGGATAGACTAAAAATTAGATAAATTAAAAAAAGGTTGGCAGTATGTAATTTCTTTAAACAATATCTTCATCAAACTTTGAAAAAATATAAACAATTGTTTTTTTAGTTTTTTTAGTTCATTTCTTTTTCCTGCTACGAGCGATTAAAAAAAACAAATTCGCAGTTAACGAGACTGTTTCAATGTTGATTCCATTCCGATTTAAATTTAATCGGAGGCCCATTTTCGAGCCCGCTTTATAAATAAAATTTCAAGCTAATAAACATTTCGACTGAGAAGACGTCGTGTAATTTCTATAATTCATCGAGAAAGAATAGTAATAAAATTATTTTTCGTTACATTACTCAAGACTAACCGACTAAATAATGGGCCTACGCTTTTTTGATAGAACTTTTAATGCGAGAAGATTTATGTATTTTCAGAAAAATCCTTCCGCATTCTAAGACGCGAGTGCGCAAATAAACATTGTTCTTCCGGAAGAGTAATTTTGCAGAGTTTCCTAGTCGAGATTAACAAACATCTATCGGCGTTGAATTATGGCGCGCGCAGAAATGACTTTGAAGATGACAATAAATGCTCCGTTCTGCTGCTTCGTGCTTGCATTTTTCAGCCGGATAACATTCACGATGATTAATCGCGACTATAAGTACGAAGCTAAAAAGAGTCTTTAAAGCGTGTCGATGCGTTTATTATTGTCGATTTTTTTACAATTAAACTCATTTCGGCGTAATTATTTTAACTTCGTTAATAAAGTCCGAATACGGTGCATTTCTCACCTTCGATCGGTATCGCAAAACCAGAGTTTTTATCACACGAAAGGAGAGGAGGAATAGTAATTTACAAAATTGTTTTGCATAAAAAAGGTGCGCATTTTGTATAGTTCATTTCGTAAACTCGCGAGTTCGTGTACGAAAATTCTATTCACACCAGGAAGTTATAAATAATCTAAATAAAATTTAATTAATTTCTTTAGCTTTATACCAGAATCAAATTTTGCCATTTAGCCTGCGTAACTGATTAAAGAAAAGAAACAACGAAAAAAGCACAACAAACTATAAAGTTCCCGTATATATATATAATTATATATATATATATATATATATATATATATATATATATATATATATACATATATATATGTATAGGTATATAAAGGAACAATAGATTTTCTGCATTAGGTGAAAAACTCATTTAAAGCGAAAAAAGAAGCAAATAATAGTCGTCGTCAACTGGATTGCCGCTTTAAACGAAATTAAGAAGTTCGCAACGAAATCTAACCGTTAATTTAATCAAAAGCCGTATTCATAATTAACTGCAACGTTGTATATCAGGAGCAGATTTAGAAAATTTAAGAAGATTTTTCCTTTCTTCGAAATTTAAATTTTTAATTAACTGCTAATGAAGCGAAACACGGTAAACCGGTAAAATTTATCCTCGCTCTCTCTTTCACTCCGGTGCAAAATTTTATTTCACTATTTTACAAAAGGCAAAAATCCTCGACACTCCATCAGTTGCCCTGTACCTTCAGTATCCATCGGCCAGCTAATAGTACACTAATAAATGATTTATATAAAAATTTTGTTTACCCTTACTCGGTACGTATTTACCGCGTGAAATTGTAAATCGATTTAAACTCCAACTGACTACGAAGAAATAACTGATGATATAATAAAACTACAATAAGTACGACGCGCGGCAGATGAAGTTTAAAAATATTGCCCTTAATGCATATTATAAACATCTGCTTCGGTAACCCTCGCCTTTTGTTCTGTTTAAGTGTAACATTTCTTTACATTATTACAAGAATTTTAGCACACAATACGTAATAATGTAAACGAAACCGATGTACGAATATTGTATTAGCGGAAAATAGATCACCGAAAAAAAGCAAAGAGAACCGAAATAAAGAAAAATTGAACTTTTGCATAAGTGCAATTTGATACTCTTATTTGATACTCTTATTTGATACTCTTGTGTGACTTTACCAAAACCGAATAAATCTTACCATTCATTTTTTCATGTTAATATTATTTCTGGTATTTTCAACTTTCGCTGGTATCAGCGCGGCGTCCATAATGATAATACTTCACGCTTTATCCGTTAAAAAATATTTTCGTTACTATACTTAATATAAAACTGCTTTTTGCATCTTATAAACCAGTCGTCGAGGTAAATCCAATTTATTGAAATTTTTGTTAAAATTTTCGGAATTACTCCTGTACTTCCAGGTTATTATCGGAACCATATGTTATTCAGATTCCAAGTACCTTTCATTTCTTTTTTTAGAATTTCATATTTGTTTATTTTTTCTTCGCATACATATTATATATATATATATATATATATATATATTATATATTGTTGTGAAACCACGAATGCTGGTGTCGTTATTTAAGAGCGATTTATTATAATTAAATAAATAAGAAAAATTAACGTAAAATCTGGCTAGGTTGTTCTCTGTGGTATCGTTTCAATTATAATTTATATTCTAAATAGTATATTCATGCGGGAAAGTAACGTAACTTTAAAGTAAATAACAATGAAAACAGAGAATCAATGTAAAATCAATAATTAAGGAATTCCGTACTCGTTGCCCCGCAGATGAGACGGAAATTTCTCAATGAACACTTTCGGAAATTAAAGCAACATAAATCGATTATTATTATTAAATGTTCATCTGTGATTAAATAGCTACACTAGCGGGGTTCGGAGTTGAATAGCGGCGATATCGCATGCATCGACCGGGGTAAATCTGTCTGCTTATGTTGTTGTCTATGTGCTGTCGGAAGGTGTGACCGTTGTTTATTCGCCGTGAGCGTAGATTCACCGTTTGAGGCCGGTATCATCGTCGTTTTATCGAATTTTTACATATTTTGGAAAGTAGTTTTTTTTGTTATTCAGTCGTTTTGACGGCTCTGGCGCCCCTTTGTCATTTGATTTTTTTTTTTATGTATTAGTCACACAATTATGCGTCCAAAGATGTACACATGGGCAGCATAGTCATGCATAATATGAAGAATACGACTTTAATCAATTTTAGAATCGCTTTATCTTAGAAATGGTGAATCTTAGCGGAAAAAAATGTAAAGGTAATTTTTGTAGAGAATCGCGTGATCTACAATTTTAGTCCGAACTATTTTTATTATAAAACTAACCGTTTCACTGAAAAATCCAAAAAACACATTTTTGCCAACTTTGACCTTGAATAAATTTTTTTCCCCATACATGCGATCGATGAGGAATTTTCACAATTTCATTACAACGGTGTCCCTAACATTCATGCCGATTTTCAGCTTTCTGGGAATTTATGCAAGGGTGAATGTCTATTTTGACTGGACTGTATAGCGAAAAAGAAATATGTATTTTCAAATTATTTTTTTCATTAGTTAGATTTAAATTCGGACATTAAAAAAGCTGCTGTTTTTACATTCGCAATATCTGTCATTATTTTTATAGAATTAAAAAACAGCCTGATCACCTTTTTTTTTTCTTTTCTCAATGTTCTCCTTTTTCATTTTTTCTTTTAATTTTTTTCGTAATTAGTTTGATAACTAGGCTACAGTAATGGTACTCTGTAATCGTAATAGCACGCGCGAGATGATTTACCTATAGTACGTGCAAGCAACTGTTTACCGAATGATTTTGCATTATTTTAATGATGGTATTAATTTCAATTGAATAGTATGCCGTGGAATATTCGAACAAAGAAACTTACCTAATTTCTGAAACAAAGAGCTATTAGCTCTACCGTTCTCAATTCTATATCCTTGGTTGTATCTTCGGTTGTTCCTAAGACGGCTTGATAAATTTCATTTATATTAATTCAAAAAGGCTTTACCGCTTCTATACGGTTTATCTATCTTTCGTATCCGACAACGATTTCTAAATTAAATTCCGAATATGGGGAAACTCAGTTTTACTGATTAATCGGTTAAGCCTCGAATAATAATTGTACAAACTCCCGAAAATGGCAGTGAAAGAATTAACGTTAGAATAATTTAGCACATCGTTAACTATTAAATTTAATCAGCAGTTTAAATATCGCAAAAAAAAAAAAAAACAAAAAAAACTCTAGAATTCGTTTGAATAATTTTTTCGTTTAAGCTCATTTAGTTTACTCTATGGCTGCGTCTATCGTTGAATACGTAAATTGCTGTAGAATCCCCGAGGATTCTAAATGTTTTAAAATAAATTTATATAATCCCAAAATTTCTTCGATTGGACCACAACCACGTTTTGTAATAAGTGCTAATGTTTTTTTCCCCCCTAAAAAAAAACAACTAATCCATTCTAAAAACATGAAAATTAAAAAAAAAGTTCTCAAAATTAATTGTATATATATTTTTTTAGAAAATGCTTGCAGCTTTTATGAGAAAGCCTGCCATAAAAGTAGGAAAATTTTTTTTTTCTCTCTCTCTTTAAAAATATCATGAAAGAACTGATAAGAAAGACAAAAAGACACACGACTACCCCTTTAAAAGACAAATAAAATGAAATTTGAATCATTAAAATCAACTCTAATGCCTTCCGGCAAAAAATGTGATTGTTCAAAAAATAATTTAAAAAAAAAAAAACAATTTAAGATTTACTTTAAAAATTCTTACGAAAATGTCATAAAAGGGGAAAAAACAATAACCCGATAAAAAATGCTGTAAGTATAAAATACACCTAAAAGATATTACGATTATTATTAAACAACATTAAAATACTGCTTGTAGTACGCACAAAGTACAAATTAAACGATAACTGGAAATCATATTAAAAGAATATCACAATCACCCCGATTTTTCCTCTATAAATCAAATGTTGGAATCATCGGAATTATTTTAGCGCGGCTTTTAATTATTGTTGCCGATTTAACTATAATAAGTATTGATGATAAGCATTATACCTCTTTTTTTTAGAGGTATACTTTACGCGTAAGATCAGTGACGTGCCGAGCGGGGTGCAACAAAACATAAATTACGGGGCCACGCCCCCTCAGAAAAATATATATTATACCAGTATATGTTAACAGTTAATTATTAAAAATCCAAGAAGATTAAACGGAAAACTAAATAAATACGAAGAGAGATCATCGTTTGAATTAATAAAATACAATTTTTTAATCGTATTAAATATAACATCGTCGTCGCAAAAATAAAACAAACTCGCCACCAAGAACTGAGAAAACAAAAACCTGAAATTTCGGCTAGTCCGAAAAAATAAAAATTCGATAACAGAAAACATTTAAAGTAAAAAGGAAAAACGTTTACAACACACATATCACTTGATGATTAAAGCCTCTTTTTATTTATATAAAATATTACCAGTAGCGGCAAAAAAAGTTATATTCTTTTTTTTTTTAATCTATATATATTATGCGGGTGATTTATCCCCTCCCCCCAACACAAACACTCCACTGGTTGTGAAACGTTGGCACGTTACTGTATAAGATAATCTTCTTAATATTCTACTGTTTAGTGCGTTTTTATTAAACTTTTAGAGTAAATTTTCAAGCAGCGGTATTTTTTTTTAAACCGTTTTATTTCAGGATTTTTAGTGTAATTTTTACCGATTATTATTAAACTTTATTGTACATATTATTTCAAATTATTGTAAATTAAACATAAACAGACACTTTTATAAAATATTATATTTAAACATTAATAGCTGTGATTACGGAGCCGATAGCTTTATAATCACAGCTATTAATGTTTAAATATATTATTTTATAAAAGTGTCTGTTTATGTTTAATTTACAGTAATTATTTTTGAACGATAATACGAGAAGAGACCAACTTAAAATGCTATTCTACTTCTGGTACTCTATAAAGAGTCGAGTACTGGCTGAAGCGTATAATGTTCAAATTCCGCCATCAGAATCACCATCTTTTTTCGAATCTACATTTCCATACGGTAAATAATGTTAATAATAATAATAATAATAATAATAATAATAATAATAATAATACATTTAAAGATAGTGGAGCTCATCGTCCCTTCAATTTTAACACTTTTCATATTGAGCAATGAAAGTATACTTCTAAGGAGAATCCTTTTTCAACACGTTCATTTGGTGGCTATAAAGTCAGTACTCACCGATAGTAATGCGTTCCTCCTGTCATTTGTAAGATCCTTTTCGCCCCAGTTCTATTGATTGAAAAAGAGTTTCTTTCATATTCCTACAAGCATTCGTCATATATGTGATGGCTGTTTCTTCATTTATCCCTGATATGTATGAAACCTTTGGGTGTATTCAGTTTCTAGAGATTTTCAAAACGGGTTCTTTAAATTCTTCATATTCTTCAGGTATCGGTTTAATGGTTTACTACAATCGCTTTGTAAACGTTGCGCAGCCAGATTCTTGAAAATTACAGATCGCCTAGTTTTATAGTTGTGGTTATTGTTAATTTAACTGGCCGATTTTGCGAGATTTATCGAAATGGGCTTCAAAATTACTTTATTACTTTGCTATCGCATTGTTACAAAGATTAAATCAAGATTATGAAAACGGTTATTTTTGATCACGAATCAAAACAAGTTTTCTTGCTACTGTCCGGCTTTTCAACTCTTTCGCCGTTATCGTCGGTATCACTGCATCTCCAATTTATACTGACTATTATTAAAATCGCCGATCACTATCTTAGTATCTTTATTGTTGAAATTTTTTGGAACTTTGAAGTCGAAAGTTCTGTTAGGATAACAGGTGCAATTGTACGGAGTTATTCATTTTTAAAACAATCTCGATATTATTATTTTCCGTTATCTCGGCATTGTTTATAAGTTTTCCTTCTTTTACAAAAATTGCACCGTTGTACTTTTCGTGCGGTCATTCTGCTATTAATCGTATTCCTTCAAATTCTGACCCGACTCGGGCTTTTACCTGGATAAATTTCTTGTAAGCGGACAATGTCATAATATTCTGCAGAGTCTGAGCGGTTCTTCTTTGTTTTTTGGCTTAATCGCTCGATATTTAATGAAATAATTGGCTATCAGAGCCTTTTCCGATTGTATTCATCAGGAAATTCTTATTTTCACGAACTCCAGTTAGAGGTTCCTAACACATCGCCGGTACAGCTACTATCAAGCGTATCTATTTGAATATTCCGTAGGGTCAAAAGTTATACGCAGTCAAGTTACGTGTAATGCTTTCGTCGACCATGAGAAAGTATGGCGGTTTGAAATTTGTTTTCTTCATCCGAATTTATACTGCGATCATAAACAAACGATGATAATATTTTTAAATTTTTATCTTATTAAAAATTCTCTTCCGATTTCCTCGGCTATTAATATTGATGATATTCTAAGTGACATTGGCGTTTGTTACACTATAAAAAACTACTACTTTAACGGGAATTTTTAAATTGTTATTTCTGAATTAATTATAGTCGCAAACTCGATGGTGGTGGACCAAACATTGTAGTAGCTTTAAATTAATATTTAAATCAGGCAGTCGCGAAACTGTAGATTTCGTGTGTTTTCAGTCAGCTCCACTTTCTACTGTCTGTAACGGGAATTTACAAAAAATTATTCGTAATTGATTTCTTTTTCGGTTAAATGTTCATTTTCGAAAAAAAAAAAAAAAAAAAGGGATCCTGATTTAAATAAAGTATCTTACGATGGTGGTAAACGTATACCGACAACGCGATAATAACAACAGTTGAAAAGATCTTCACAGAGTATACCGAAACAGATTCGGTCAAGCATGATGTCTCATGCGCAGAGGATTCTGCGTGTCAAAGTTAATATATAAATAAATCACGTTTTTGTAAAATACTAAATTCAAAACAAAGAAATCCAATTTTTCGCGCCACAAAGGAGAGAATGTATAATTTATCGCGATTTATTGAATTTTTTGTCGATTTTGGAATACCGTTTTCGTTCCCGGAAAATAGCAATCTTTCCATCAATATATCGCATGTTCGGAAAAAAGAAACAATTTTTTCAAAAATTTCGAGCTTTCGTCGCCTCGAAGGCCTATTTTTAAACTCGAAGGAGGGGAAACCCGGATGCTCCAAACTAGAGAAATATACGGGGATACGCATATTTTTAACCTAATTCGAAATTTTTTTTACTATAATGCTCACGGCGCAAAGGAGACACGTGACTTTTTCGCGCTTTTTTGAACTTTCGACAACTTCGAAAATTTCGTTAAAAAAGTGAAATATGGTTTCGTTTCCAACAAATAGAGCACGATCATTCCAACGATATATCATTTGCCTGGGAAAAAATACTTTTTTCAAAACTTTCAAGCTTTCGGTGCTCCGAGGGCTATTCATTAGCTATATTTGTCCTATACAGCGGTCCTTCATGCATACGCGTTCAAGATACGTTTTTGTTTCCCCAACTTTGTTACTGTGGCTATTTATTACGTGGAATCGCTTTTTCGTTTTTGCTGTTTTTGGCCGCAAATAATTTTTTAACCGAAATTTTTTGATTTTATGAAAGAGTGTCTCCCTGCATTTTCTTTTATATTTTGACTTTCACTTTTAAAGGAGTTATTCGGTGACGAGTTGTGAATTGTTTACGAATGATTTTTGAGGTCGTGCTAAATTCCATATTATATATTCTTGACGGCTTTTTCGCGTTTTCTCTAGCCTAATATAAAATTCATTATCTTAATAGGATTCTTAAAGAGAATTTTAATTGTAATTTACGATCCAATTTTAAATTTATAAGTCGAGAGCCGTTCGTGAGTTATTGCATATTTTATTTGAATATTTTTGTCGTTAATAATCCTAAAAATGGAATATAAAGCAATTTTCGTTAGCGATTTTATTTATAAGTTGCTAACTAAAATTAAAGACAATAACACTAATGAGATTAGTAGCATTTTATATATGTTAGCTAACGTCGTGGTTTTTTGGGGTTGACCTAGATCATTTCGTCCTCCTTCTTTTTCTTAGCAAATCTAATTTAGTGTTGGTGAGTTTTTCATTTTTTCCTCTTAATTAATATCGTTTTTATTGGAATGATAACCCGCTAAATGAATATATCAGCATTTCAGGTCTTTATAAGAGGAAATAATTTTGAAAAAAAAAAACAAAAAAACATCGAAAACCGGTGATTTATTTTTTAAACAAATTAATTACTTATTTCCGGGATTGTGTTTTTTTTTTTTTTTTGATTCGTCTATTCGCCTTAAATATGATATTAATCGAAGGAAAAAAAAATTTTTTTTTTTTTTTTTTTTTTTTTTTTTAAACCTGGCCTAGTTGTAAATACCATTTGGCCACTAACTATTCATTAAATTAAATCATTCTATTTCTTTTTGGCCGCCGCTGGGAATCGAACTCTTGACCACTATCTCAACGATCAAGAGGTCACGCCACTAGGCTATCGCGACGGCCAAAAAAAACACTAAATTAGATCTACTTGGAAAAAAAACGATTCCGAAATTAAGCCCAAACTTGTCGAGGCCGATATGTTGGGGTCGAAACGATAGAGACCACCCTGTTTTTTGTATTACCGCTATGATTATTAAAACTAAAAAAAATTGAGAAAACATCTTACATTAGTGATATAACGACTAATGCACCGAACAACGAAAACCAAATATTTTCCAAAATTTCCAGATAAAATTCCGGATTATGAAAAAAAATCACTCGAATCACAGGTACAACTAGACCCATTTTCATTCATTTATTTCATTTCTTTTCTTTTCTCTTTTTTTTTTTTTTTTTTTGTATTACATCCCCATACACGAAAAACGTAAATATACTATAAAATTCCTAATTTACATTTTTTATGCAACTACAATAACTTCTATCGTCATAAGCTAAAAGGAAAATGTTGAGAAAAAATTTCAAAAACTAGTATAATTTTTCAGTTAATAATAATAAATCTCCGAGAACAAGAACTGTTTAAGAAGAGAAATTTTATCAGCCTAAAAGAAAACCAAAATTTTGGAAACAAAAAAATCATTCACGGCTCTATACTGCTGACAAAAGATACTTTAGAAATATGGTAGTCTAACGATTTCTTCATTTTCCCGAAGAAAAAAAAAAAGAAAGTAGAGTGTAATCAAAAAATTCTTAATTATGCAGATATCAGTTTTGCTCCGCATTCGAACAAGTCGCGTAATTTTCACTGTATAAAATATCGATAAATCTGTAAAACCACAAAACACATTAATTAAATTAATATATAAAACTTACCGACTAGTTTTTTTGTTAACTTCAGTTAAATGCTTCGATTGCACAGGGCAACAAAATTTTTTTTTTTTTGGTGCCGGAAAACTTCGAACTGATTTTGGATATATTTGATGAGCTGAATTCAAAAATACTTATTTTTTTTTTTGTAGCAGCTCTATTTTTCGAGATACAGGTTAATTGATTTTCATTTTTATATAAGGCACAAATAATGAAATAATGGTACCTTTATAGACCTAAACGGAAGAACTGAACGATCTCAGTAGAGACTTGAATCTCTCAAAGAAGTGTTTAGAATTACTCGCCTCCAGATTAAAAGAAAAGAATCTGCCTTAACTAGGCACTAACATTACATTTTATCGTAAAAGAGAAACGGATCTGCTGCCCTTTTTCTTTCAAGAAAATAACCTGGCATTCTGTGATGATATAAAAAGACTCTTAGAAGCAATGGGTTTATCGGAATACATACATCAGACGAATGACGTCTTTTTTATTGATAGCTCAAAACGTAATTTAAAATGTGTTCTTTTGAACGACCGTAACAAATATGGAGCAATTCCTATTGGTTATTCTACCATTTTGAAAGGGAAATACGAAACAATATCGTTAGTCCTGAAAAAAATTAAATATGAAGAACATCAGTGGGTGATTTGTATAGATTTAAAAATGGTAAAAACTTCCTCCTTGGACAGCAAAGTGGAAATACAAAATATCCTTCTTTTTTATGTCTTTTGGATAGTAGAGCCGAGGATCAGCATTGAGTTAGCAAAAATTGGCCCCTCAAAAACGTTATACGGTTCGAGGAAAACAAAACGTGATCAAGAACCTTTAGTTGCAAGAGAGAAAATCATATTTCCACCTTTGCATATCAAGTTAGGAATTTTGAAGCAATTTATGAAGGTTTTAAACCGAGATAGACTTTACTTTGGGTACTTAATACGTAAATTTCCTGGGATTAGCATGGAAAAACTGAAAGCAGGCATATTTGATGGTTCTCAGATAAGACAGCTTATAAAAGATTCACAATTTACCGCATCAATGAGCCAGATTGAATCTAATGCTTGGTGCTCATTTGTTGAAGTTGAACAAAATTTTCTTGGCAATTATAAACCAGAAAATTATACAAGATTAGTAGAAATTATGTTTTCTAACTTTAATGTTCTCGACCGTAACATGAGCATAAAACTTCACTATCTCCACAACCACTTAGATCGATTCCCACAAAACCTAGGAGGAAAAATTTCATCAGGACATTAGTACGATGGAAGAACGATATCAAGGAAGATGGAATACCCACATGCTGGCCGACTACTGTTGGAGTCTGCAGCAAGAATGTTATACAAACTCCATGCTGGAAAGTCGTATAAAAGACAATTTTTAAGTGACAAGCCATGAATGTTATGTTTATCTACTATGAGTTAACAGAAAAATGATTTTATTCTAAAAGAGGTCAATATAGCGTATTTCAAAAACTACATCTGATAGACTAAATCTAACAGTCGTTTTCGATTCTACACCCAAAAATTACTTAGAAACAGTTCAAAACCAGCAGGCACCAAAATGTTTCTTGCGCTGTGTTATCGTTCTTTGTTGACCAATCTACTCAATTATTTTTTTCATATTAATTAACCTTAATTAAAAATACACAGAGATATCAATTGAGCTCCGGCTATAAAAATATTCCCCTCAGTTGCTTGTTAAAAATGTGAGATTTAATAAAATGGAAGATGCAAGTACTGGGGGAACTATAATTTTTCTGTTTTTCTCGAATTTTGCGGTTGAAAGATAAAACCGAAATTAAACCCAGGTTAGGCAGAACCTATAATCACTTAATAATTTGCAAAATGAACCCCTGCAAGAATGCTTAATTTACTGCGTCCGGCGAGTTTAGAAAAGAAGTCCAATCTACCGTACTACAAAATGAGATCTTTGACTACGGCCCGGGTTAATTTCATTAATTGCGGCGGAAATTCCGGTAAAACGTACATCTGCGAGGATGTAAAAATTTTTTCCTTTCTCGGAAAACCTTAATGAGGTATCATGCAGATTGTAAAGAAGTCCACAATTTACCGAGTTTAATGATACATGCAGAGGACTCGACTTTAGATTTTCTCCACTAATCTCGAAAACATTCAAAGTCAATATACTAAAGGTTCGTATAAAATTTAATGTTTACGAAGTCTAAAATGATTTAAGAAATTAAAACCTCAGACAAGGGTTGCTTTGAAAATTTCGAAATACACACTATATGATTATATAGTTTTAGGCTACGATTCCGGCACAGAAATTTTCAAAATTTCAATAAAAATAAATTTATCTCAAGCGGAAAATAGGGGGTCGGTCTATATTGTCTCATTTAAATAATTTCAATTAATCGTTGGAAAAATCGGACCGAAAAATAGAGCAATTATCACAATCGATTCACCGACTTTATTCAATTACCGTGACTTTAACGGCTATTAAGTCACGTATTTGCATACTGAAACGTTGTCTAGGCGAAATTTTACTTTTCTACAATTTGAATTATAAATGTTCGAATTCATTTTCTGTTTTATCACTTTATTAAATATATAGTATATATAAAATACACGTATTACAGAAAATTTTTAGTTATAAAAAATATAAAAAACAGCAGCCGACACATGTTTCGGAGTTACATCATATGTGTCTTCCTTACAATAAATTGATCTGTTCGATATATCGATACGTTATAATTGACAGTTAATTTTAAATAGCGGTTTTGTTATTTATAATTAAATTATTATTAATTAAGTTATCCTTAAATTTATTCTAAAATAATTATTAACTTCAGAATTTTCTAGATGCGGCATGTTCTTCGTTTTATTTTACTTTTTTTCTTTTTAATTAAATAAAAAACTTAATATTTTTACAGAATACGATAAATTTCGATTTTACATTTTTACATTGTGATTTTCATACGTTTACGCGTTATTACACGTTTTCATGCACATTTAAAGAGCAATATTCATTTTTAAGAAATAAAATAAAATCAATAATATTACTAAACTTATTATTACGAGCTAAAATTTCTTAAAATAAATATTACAATGAACCATTTTCAGGCAAAACCGGGTTTCAGCTAAACGTATAATGCAAAGCGATAAAAAATGTGTAACTAAAATATACGAAAAAAAAAAAGGTTAAATTTCTCGTTTGGAGGAAAAAAGCAGATTATTTTGTAATTTTCATTTTATACCGAAGAAGATATTCGTGTGTTATGCTGAAATATACGAGATTAAGCGTTTTAATTATTAATTCACTTTGTGCTTGATGTAATAAAATATGGGCTGTTGAAGAGACAATTTCATTTACTAGGACTGTTCATATATGTAGTTTATATTTTTGAATTACAAGAAAGGTTATATCGATAGTCTGAATGGCAATATATAATTACGTCATCAATATTATAATATACGGAAAAGCGTGAAATATAATTTCTTATATGTAATCAACATGACAAGTAGTAAATTCAGCATTTTGAAAAGGAATTTCAACATACCGTTGCCAGCAGTTGAACAATACGCAAACGATCTTGACGCCCATAACATACTACTGTTATTATAATATAATAAAATAAACTTTAATAACAAACAATATAGATCAATAAATTAGATAAATACCTATTTAGAAACGTTTTCGGGCATAACCCATCATCAGCTAACACTAACTTAAAGGAAACTTAAAACATACTGAAGTGAATATAGGGAATACATGGGTATATATAGTAGATGTAAAGAGGAATAAACATGGCAGGTATAAAAATCTATATGTTGAAAATGCTAATAACTAATATAAAATATAAAATAAAACAAGAAGACAAAAAGTTAAATTTTTATATTAAACAGTGGATTATTATTATTAGGTGTTTGGTCATTTAAAATATTATTTTTATATTTATTTATATAATAATTTTCTGCAATGTTCATATTATTACCTTTGTGATAAGTGGCCAGGATGGTTACAGTATTTTCTATTGAATTAGGTTTATGTTTATTTTTAATTAGATGTTCTGCATAGGTTGATTTTTCTATTTCATTATTATTAAATGCTTTTATATGTTCTTTATATCTGCAATTGATTTTTCGCCCTGTTTGACCAATGTATGATTTCTCACAATCAGTACAATTTATTTTATATATACCACTATTTTCATAAATATTATTATTTTTTAAATTTAAGGTGTTTATTTTATATTTTAAATTATTTTTAGTTTTGAATGCTACATTTAAACCTTGTTTTTTGAATAAATTGGTTAATTTGTATATGTTATTGTTTATAAATGTGAATGTTATCCATCCTTTATTGTTAGTAGCATTATTGACTCTTAATTTTTGTATATATTTTGATTTTGATTTTATTTTGTGAATTAGTTTATCTATTATTTGTTCGTCATAACCATTATTTCTTGCCAAAGTCTTTAATATATTAATTTCTATTTGTTTTTTATTTATATTCATGGGTGTAGTTAATAATCTATTTATTGCAGTCATGAAGTAAGCATATTTATGTTGGTTTGGGTGATTTGATGTTTTATGAATTATATTATCAGTGGTGGTTTGTTTTCTATAAATATTATATGTTAACTTATCATTTGATTTTATTATTGTTATATCTAAGAAATTTATTTTGTTATTTTCTTCTTTTTCCATAGTATAATGAATATTTTTGTGAATTTTATTTAAATCATTTAGAATGTCATTTTCAGTATTACTACTATTTTCATCAAAAATTAGTAGTGTATCATCTACATATCTAATATAAGATTTAATATTGTATTTTTGTATTATATTTTCCATGTATATTTCTTCTAAATTTTGTAGAAAGATTTCACTTAAAATACCTGACAAAGGTGAGCCCATAGCTAATCCATTATTTTGTATATACATGGAGTTATTAAAATTAAAGTAATTTTGCTCTGTAACAGTTTTAATTATTTGGATTAATTGATTACAAAAAATATTATTCTTTAACTTATTTACAGATTTTTTAATTATATCTATGGTTTCATTTATAGGTATATTTGTATAAAGGTTTGTTATATCATAAGAAATTAATTTAGTTTTGTTATTAATTTTTATATTTTTTAATTTATCAAAAACATCCAATCTGTTTCTAATAGTATATTTATTATTAATTGATATATTAGTTTTTAATATTTTAGTTATTAATTTTGAGATTTTATAAGAAGGTGCACTAGTATAATTTATTAGTGGTCTTATAGGAGCATTATTTTTATGTATTTTTATTAAAGGGTTAAGAGTTGGTGCTTTTGGGTTCATATTTATTAAATATTTAGCTTCATTATTATTTATTATTATATCAGATTCTTTTATTATTTTCCTTATTTTTATTTGATATTTATTAGTGGGGTCTGTTTTTATTAATTGTATATTATTTTCTTTTAAAAAATTTTCAGTTTTTTGGATGATTTCATTTTTATTGATGATTACTAAACTGTTTCCCTTATCTGCTTTTACAATGACTGCATTGTTTTGTTTTAATTTACTATTGATATTTTTAATTGTGTTTTGTATTTTTAAATGTTCTATATTTGTTTCATTTTTCTTTAAGATATTTCTGATGGCATGAGTTGCCTCAGCTCTAATAATTGTTTGATCTTCAATTGGTAATTTTTGGATAGCAGATTCAGTTTCTATAATTAAATTTTCATATTGTTTTTTGTTATATATGTTTAAATTATATTTATAGCCCAAATTTACAGTATTAATTTCATCATTTGTTAATTGTATGTTGGTTAAGTTTATAGTTCTGGGATGAAAATTAAATTTGTTATTATCTGCAAGTTTTGGTTTTTGTTGTTTTATTAAGTTATTTAATTTCTTATCTAAAATTAGGCGTTTTTTATTAATAAATGCTTTAATTTTTAGATCTATTTCATCTAAATATAATTTTAATATTTCAAATTTTAAGTTATTAGCTAGATATATATGTAATTTTAACATTTGAAGGTTAATTTTATTCTTTTTGTTATAAAGGAAGTTAATTTCATTTTTAATCCAAAATTTTTCAGCTTGTGATTTAGTTTTCATTGCTATATCAGATTTATTTTTTATTTTAACAACTGCATATTTAGGGATTATATTATTACTTATACAAACTTTATTAAAATATATGTTATTGATAGTTTTATATAATTTTAACTTTAGATAATAAAACTTTTGAATATATATTGCCATATCGGCATAATTAAATGTAGGTGAATACATCCTGTTTGTTAAAATGGTATAATAAAATAAACTTTAATAACAAACAATATAGATCAATAAATTAGATAAATACCTATTTAGAAACGTTTTCGGGCATAACCCATCATCAGCTAACACTAACTTAAAGGAAACTTAAAACATACTGAAGTGAATATAGGGAATACATGGGTATATATAGTAGATGTAAAGAGGAATAAACATGGCAGGTATAAAAATCTATATGTTGAAAATGCTAATAACTAATATAAAATATAAAATAAAACAAGAAGACAAAAAGTTAAATTTTTATATTAAACAGTGGATTATTATTATTAGGTGTTTGGTCATTTAAAATATTATTTTTATATTTATTTATATAATAATTTTCTGCAATGTTCATAGTATTACCTTTGTGATAAGTGGCCAGGATGGTTACAGTATTTTCTATTGAATTAGGTTTATGTTTATTTTTAATTAGATGTTCTGCATAGGTTGATTTTTCTATTTCATTATTATTAAATGCTTTTATATGTTCTTTATATCTGCAATTGATTTTTCGCCCTGTTTGACCAATGTATGATTTCTCACAATCAGTACAATTTATTTTATATATACCACTATTTTCATAAATATTATTATTTTTTAAATTTAAGGTGTTTATTTTATATTTTAAATTATTTTTAGTTTTGAATGCTACATTTAAACCTTGTTTTTTGAATAAATTGGTTAATTTGTATATGTTATTGTTTATAAATGTGAATGTTATCCATCCTTTATTGTTAGTAGCATTATTGACTCTTAATTTTTGTATATATTTTGATTTTGATTTTATTTTGTGAATTAGTTTATCTATTATTTGTTCGTCATAACCATTATTTCTTGCCAAAGTCTTTAATATATTAATTTCTATTTGTTTTTTATTTATATTCATGGGTGTAGTTAATAATCTATTTATTGCAGTCATGAAGTAAGCATATTTATGTTGGTTTGGGTGATTTGATGTTTTATGAATTATATTATCAGTGGTGGTTTGTTTTCTATAAATATTATATGTTAACTTATCATTTGATTTTATTATTGTTATATCTAAGAAATTTATTTTGTTATTTTCTTCTTTTTCCATAGTATAATGAATATTTTTGTGAATTTTATTTAAATCATTTAGAATGTCATTTTCAGTATTACTACTATTTTCATCAAAAATTAGTAGTGTATCATCTACATATCTAATATAAGATTTAATATTGTATTTTTGTATTATATTTTCCATGTATATTTCTTCTAAATTTTGTAGAAAGATTTCACTTAAAATACCTGACAAAGGTGAGCCCATAGCTAATCCATTATTTTGTATATACATGGAGTTATTAAAATTAAAGTAATTTTGCTCTGTAACAGTTTTAATTATTTGGATTAATTGATTACAAAAAATATTATTCTTTAACTTATTTACAGATTTTTTAATTATATCTATGGTTTCATTTATAGGTATATTTGTATAAAGGTTTGTTATATCATAAGAAATTAATTTAGTTTTGTTATTAATTTTTATATTTTTTAATTTATCAAAAACATCCAATCTGTTTCTAATAGTATATTTATTATTAATTGATATATTAGTTTTTAATATTTTAGTTATTAATTTTGAGATTTTATAAGAAGGTGCACTAGTATAATTTATTAGTGGTCTTATAGGAGCATTATTTTTATGTATTTTTATTAAAGGGTTAAGAGTTGGTGCTTTTGGGTTCATATTTATTAAATATTTAGCTTCATTATTATTTATTATTATATCAGATTCTTTTATTATTTTCCTTATTTTTATTTGATATTTATTAGTGGGGTCTGTTTTTATTAATTGTATATTATTTTCTTTTAAAAAATTTTCAGTTTTTTGGATGATTTCATTTTTATTGATGATTACTAAACTGTTTCCCTTATCTGCTTTTACAATGACTGCATTGTTTTGTTTTAATTTACTATTGATATTTTTAATTGTGTTTTGTATTTTTAAATGTTCTATATTTGTTTCATTTTTCTTTAAGATATTTCTGATGGCATGAGTTGCCTCAGCTCTAATAATTGTTTGATCTTCAATTGGTAATTTTTGGATAGCAGATTCAGTTTCTATAATTAAATTTTCATATTGTTTTTTGTTATATATGTTTAAATTATATTTATAGCCCAAATTTACAGTATTAATTTCATCATTTGTTAATTGTATGTTGGTTAAGTTTATAGTTCTGGGATGAAAATTAAATTTGTTATTATCTGCAAGTTTTGGTTTTTGTTGTTTTATTAAGTTATTTAATTTCTTATCTAAAATTAGGCGTTTTTTATTAATAAATGCTTTAATTTTTAGATCTATTTCATCTAAATATAATTTTAATATTTCAAATTTTAAGTTATTAGCTAGATATATATGTAATTTTAACATTTGAAGGTTAATTTTATTCTTTTTGTTATAAAGGAAGTTAATTTCATTTTTAATCCAAAATTTTTCAGCTTGTGATTTAGTTTTCATTGCTATATCAGATTTATTTTTTATTTTAACAACTGCATATTTAGGGATTATATTATTACTTATACAAACTTTATTAAAATATATGTTATTGATAGTTTTATATAATTTTAACTTTAGATAATAAAACTTTTGAATATATATTGCCATATCGGCATAATTAAATGTAGGTGAATACATCCTGTTTGTTAAAATGGTATAATAAAATAAACTTTAATAACAAACAATATAGATCAATAAATTAGATAAATACCTATTTAGAAACGTTTTCGGGCATAACCCATCATCAGCTAACACTAACTTAAAGGAAACTTAAAACATACTGAAGTGAATATAGGGAATACATGGGTATATATAGTAGATGTAAAGAGGAATAAACATGGCAGGTATAAAAATCTATATGTTGAAAATGCTAATAACTAATATAAAATATAAAATAAAACAAGAAGACAAAAAGTTAAATTTTTATATTAAACAGTGGATTATTATTATTAGGTGTTTGGTCATTTAAAATATTATTTTTATATTTATTTATATAATAATTTTCTGCAATGTTCATATTATTACCTTTGTGATAAGTGGCCAGGATGGTTACAGTATTTTCTATTGAATTAGGTTTATGTTTATTTTTAATTAGATGTTCTGCATAGGTTGATTTTTCTATTTCATTATTATTAAATGCTTTTATATGTTCTTTATATCTGCAATTGATTTTTCGCCCTGTTTGACCAATGTATGATTTCTCACAATCAGTACAATTTATTTTATATATACCACTATTTTCATAAATATTATTATTTTTTAAATTTAAGGTGTTTATTTTATATTTTAAATTATTTTTAGTTTTGAATGCTACATTTAAACCTTGTTTTTTGAATAAATTGGTTAATTTGTATATGTTATTGTTTATAAATGTGAATGTTATCCATCCTTTATTGTTAGTAGCATTATTGACTCTTAATTTTTGTATATATTTTGATTTTGATTTTATTTTGTGAATTAGTTTATCTATTATTTGTTCGTCATAACCATTATTTCTTGCCAAAGTCTTTAATATATTAATTTCTATTTGTTTTTTATTTATATTCATGGGTGTAGTTAATAATCTATTTATTGCAGTCATGAAGTAAGCATATTTATGTTGGTTTGGGTGATTTGATGTTTTATGAATTATATTATCAGTGGTGGTTTGTTTTCTATAAATATTATATGTTAACTTATCATTTGATTTTATTATTGTTATATCTAAGAAATTTATTTTGTTATTTTCTTCTTTTTCCATAGTATAATGAATATTTTTGTGAATTTTATTTAAATCATTTAGAATGTCATTTTCAGTATTACTACTATTTTCATCAAAAATTAGTAGTGTATCATCTACATATCTAATATAAGATTTAATATTGTATTTTTGTATTATATTTTCCATGTATATTTCTTCTAAATTTTGTAGAAAGATTTCACTTAAAATACCTGACAAAGGTGAGCCCATAGCTAATCCATTATTTTGTATATACATGGAGTTATTAAAATTAAAGTAATTTTGCTCTGTAACAGTTTTAATTATTTGGATTAATTGATTACAAAAAATATTATTCTTTAACTTATTTACAGATTTTTTAATTATATCTATGGTTTCATTTATAGGTATATTTGTATAAAGGTTTGTTATATCATAAGAAATTAATTTAGTTTTGTTATTAATTTTTATATTTTTTAATTTATCAAAAACATCCAATCTGTTTCTAATAGTATATTTATTATTAATTGATATATTAGTTTTTAATATTTTAGTTATTAATTTTGAGATTTTATAAGAAGGTGCACTAGTATAATTTATTAGTGGTCTTATAGGAGCATTATTTTTATGTATTTTTATTAAAGGGTTAAGAGTTGGTGCTTTTGGGTTCATATTTATTAAATATTTAGCTTCATTATTATTTATTATTATATCAGATTCTTTTATTATTTTCCTTATTTTTATTTGATATTTATTAGTGGGGTCTGTTTTTATTAATTGTATATTATTTTCTTTTAAAAAATTTTCAGTTTTTTGGATGATTTCATTTTTATTGATGATTACTAAACTGTTTCCCTTATCTGCTTTTACAATGACTGCATTGTTTTGTTTTAATTTACTATTGATATTTTTAATTGTGTTTTGTATTTTTAAATGTTCTATATTTGTTTCATTTTTCTTTAAGATATTTCTGATGGCATGAGTTGCCTCAGCTCTAATAATTGTTTGATCTTCAATTGGTAATTTTTGGATAGCAGATTCAGTTTCTATAATTAAATTTTCATATTGTTTTTTGTTATATATGTTTAAATTATATTTATAGCCCAAATTTACAGTATTAATTTCATCATTTGTTAATTGTATGTTGGTTAAGTTTATAGTTCTGGGATGAAAATTAAATTTGTTATTATCTGCAAGTTTTGGTTTTTGTTGTTTTATTAAGTTATTTAATTTCTTATCTAAAATTAGGCGTTTTTTATTAATAAATGCTTTAATTTTTAGATCTATTTCATCTAAATATAATTTTAATATTTCAAATTTTAAGTTATTAGCTAGATATATATGTAATTTTAACATTTGAAGGTTAATTTTATTCTTTTTGTTATAAAGGAAGTTAATTTCATTTTTAATCCAAAATTTTTCAGCTTGTGATTTAGTTTTCATTGCTATATCAGATTTATTTTTTATTTTAACAACTGCATATTTAGGGATTATATTATTACTTATACAAACTTTATTAAAATATATGTTATTGATAGTTTTATATAATTTTAACTTTAGATAATAAAACTTTTGAATATATATTGCCATATCGGCATAATTAAATGTAGGTGAATACATCCTGTTTGTTAAAATGGTATAATAAAATAAACTTTAATAACAAACAATATAGATCAATAAATTAGATAAATACCTATTTAGAAACGTTTTCGGGCATAACCCATCATCAGCTAACACTAACTTAAAGGAAACTTAAAACATACTGAAGTGAATATAGGGAATACATGGGTATATATAGTAGATGTAAAGAGGAATAAACATGGCAGGTATAAAAATCTATATGTTGAAAATGCTAATAACTAATATAAAATATAAAATAAAACAAGAAGACAAAAAGTTAAATTTTTATATTAAACAGTGGATTATTATTATTAGGTGTTTGGTCATTTAAAATATTATTTTTATATTTATTTATATAATAATTTTCTGCAATGTTCATATTATTACCTTTGTGATAAGTGGCCAGGATGGTTACAGTATTTTCTATTGAATTAGGTTTATGTTTATTTTTAATTAGATGTTCTGCATAGGTTGATTTTTCTATTTCATTATTATTAAATGCTTTTATATGTTCTTTATATCTGCAATTGATTTTTCGCCCTGTTTGACCAATGTATGATTTCTCACAATCAGTACAATTTATTTTATATATACCACTATTTTCATAAATATTATTATTTTTTAAATTTAAGGTGTTTATTTTATATTTTAAATTATTTTTAGTTTTGAATGCTACATTTAAACCTTGTTTTTTGAATAAATTGGTTAATTTGTATATGTTATTGTTTATAAATGTGAATGTTATCCATCCTTTATTGTTAGTAGCATTATTGACTCTTAATTTTTGTATATATTTTGATTTTGATTTTATTTTGTGAATTAGTTTATCTATTATTTGTTCGTCATAACCATTATTTCTTGCCAAAGTCTTTAATATATTAATTTCTATTTGTTTTTTATTTATATTCATGGGTGTAGTTAATAATCTATTTATTGCAGTCATGAAGTAAGCATATTTATGTTGGTTTGGGTGATTTGATGTTTTATGAATTATATTATCAGTGGTGGTTTGTTTTCTATAAATATTATATGTTAACTTATCATTTGATTTTATTATTGTTATATCTAAGAAATTTATTTTGTTATTTTCTTCTTTTTCCATAGTATAATGAATATTTTTGTGAATTTTATTTAAATCATTTAGAATGTCATTTTCAGTATTACTACTATTTTCATCAAAAATTAGTAGTGTATCATCTACATATCTAATATAAGATTTAATATTGTATTTTTGTATTTTTAAATAAAATTCACAAAAATATTCATTATACTATGGAAAAAGAAGAAAATAACAAAATAAATTTCTTAGATATAACAATAATAAAATCAAATGATAAGTTAACATATAATATTTATAGAAAACAAACCACCACTGATAATATAATTCATAAAACATCAAATCACCCAAACCAACATAAATATGCTTACTTCATGACTGCAATAAATAGATTATTAACTACACCCATGAATATAAATAAAAAACAAATAGAAATTAATATATTAAAGACTTTGGCAAGAAATAATGGTTATGACGAACAAATAATAGATAAACTAATTCACAAAATAAAATCAAAATCAAAATATATACAAAAATTAAGAGTCAATAATGCTACTAACAATAAAGGATGGATAACATTCACATTTATAAACAATAACATATACAAATTAACCAATTTATTCAAAAAACAAGGTTTAAATGTAGCATTCAAAACTAAAAATAATTTAAAATATAAAATAAACACCTTAAATTTAAAAAATAATAATATTTATGAAAATAGTGGTATATATAAAATAAATTGTACTGATTGTGAGAAATCATACATTGGTCAAACAGGGCGAAAAATCAATTGCAGATATAAAGAACATATAAAAGCATTTAATAATAATGAAATAGAAAAATCAACCTATGCAGAACATCTAATTAAAAATAAACATAAACCTAATTCAATAGAAAATACTGTAACCATCCTGGCCACTTATCACAAAGGTAATAATATGAACATTGCAGAAAATTATTATATAAATAAATATAAAAATAATATTTTAAATGACCAAACACCTAATAATAATAATCCACTGTTTAATATAAAAATTTAACTTTTTGTCTTCTTGTTTTATTTTATATTTTATATTAGTTATTAGCATTTTCAACATATAGATTTTTATACCTGCCATGTTTATTCCTCTTTACATCTACTATATATACCCATGTATTCCCTATATTCACTTCAGTATGTTTTAAGTTTCCTTTAAGTTAGTGTTAGCTGATGATGGGTTATGCCCGAAAACGTTTCTAAATAGGTATTTATCTAATTTATTGATCTATATTGTTTGTTATTAAAGTTTATTTTATTATACCATTTTAACAAACAGGATGTATTCACCTACATTTAATTATGCCGATATGGCAATATATATTCAAAAGTTTTATTATCTAAAGTTAAAATTATATAAAACTATCAATAACATATATTTTAATAAAGTTTGTATAAGTAATAATATAATCCCTAAATATGCAGTTGTTAAAATAAAAAATAAATCTGATATAGCAATGAAAACTAAATCACAAGCTGAAAAATTTTGGATTAAAAATGAAATTAACTTCCTTTATAACAAAAAGAATAAAATTAACCTTCAAATGTTAAAATTACATATATATCTAGCTAATAACTTAAAATTTGAAATATTAAAATTATATTTAGATGAAATAGATCTAAAAATTAAAGCATTTATTAATAAAAAACGCCTAATTTTAGATAAGAAATTAAATAACTTAATAAAACAACAAAAACCAAAACTTGCAGATAATAACAAATTTAATTTTCATCCCAGAACTATAAACTTAACCAACATACAATTAACAAATGATGAAATTAATACTGTAAATTTGGGCTATAAATATAATTTAAACATATATAACAAAAAACAATATGAAAATTTAATTATAGAAACTGAATCTGCTATCCAAAAATTACCAATTGAAGATCAAACAATTATTAGAGCTGAGGCAACTCATGCCATCAGAAATATCTTAAAGAAAAATGAAACAAATATAGAACATTTAAAAATACAAAACACAATTAAAAATATCAATAGTAAATTAAAACAAAACAATGCAGTCATTGTAAAAGCAGATAAGGGAAACAGTTTAGTAATCATCAATAAAAATGAAATCATCCAAAAAACTGAAAATTTTTTAAAAGAAAATAATATACAATTAATAAAAACAGACCCCACTAATAAATATCAAATAAAAATAAGGAAAATAATAAAAGAATCTGATATAATAATAAATAATAATGAAGCTAAATATTTAATAAATATGAACCCAAAAGCACCAACTCTTAACCCTTTAATAAAAATACATAAAAATAATGCTCCTATAAGACCACTAATAAATTATACTAGTGCACCTTCTTATAAAATCTCAAAATTAATAACTAAAATATTAAAAACTAATATATCAATTAATAATAAATATACTATTAGAAACAGATTGGATGTTTTTGATAAATTAAAAAATATAAAAATTAATAACAAAACTAAATTAATTTCTTATGATATAACAAACCTTTATACAAATATACCTATAAATGAAACCATAGATATAATTAAAAAATCTGTAAATAAGTTAAAGAATAATATTTTTTGTAATCAATTAATCCAAATAATTAAAACTGTTACAGAGCAAAATTACTTTAATTTTAATAACTCCATGTATATACAAAATAATGGATTAGCTATGGGCTCACCTTTGTCAGGTATTTTAAGTGAAATCTTTCTACAAAATTTAGAAGAAATATACATGGAAAATATAATACAAAAATACAATATTAAATCTTATATTAGATATGTAGATGATACACTACTAATTTTTGATGAAAATAGTAGTAATACTGAAAATGACATTCTAAATGATTTAAATAAAATTCACAAAAATATTCATTATACTATGGAAAAAGAAGAAAATAACAAAATAAATTTCTTAGATATAACAATAATAAAATCAAATGATAAGTTAACATATAATATTTATAGAAAACAAACCACCACTGATAATATAATTCATAAAACATCAAATCACCCAAACCAACATAAATATGCTTACTTCATGACTGCAATAAATAGATTATTAACTACACCCATGAATATAAATAAAAAACAAATAGAAATTAATATATTAAAGACTTTGGCAAGAAATAATGGTTATGACGAACAAATAATAGATAAACTAATTCACAAAATAAAATCAAAATCAAAATATATACAAAAATTAAGAGTCAATAATGCTACTAACAATAAAGGATGGATAACATTCACATTTATAAACAATAACATATACAAATTAACCAATTTATTCAAAAAACAAGGTTTAAATGTAGCATTCAAAACTAAAAATAATTTAAAATATAAAATAAACACCTTAAATTTAAAAAATAATAATATTTATGAAAATAGTGGTATATATAAAATAAATTGTACTGATTGTGAGAAATCATACATTGGTCAAACAGGGCGAAAAATCAATTGCAGATATAAAGAACATATAAAAGCATTTAATAATAATGAAATAGAAAAATCAACCTATGCAGAACATCTAATTAAAAATAAACATAAACCTAATTCAATAGAAAATACTGTAACCATCCTGGCCACTTATCACAAAGGTAATAATATGAACATTGCAGAAAATTATTATATAAATAAATATAAAAATAATATTTTAAATGACCAAACACCTAATAATAATAATCCACTGTTTAATATAAAAATTTAACTTTTTGTCTTCTTGTTTTATTTTATATTTTATATTAGTTATTAGCATTTTCAACATATAGATTTTTATACCTGCCATGTTTATTCCTCTTTACATCTACTATATATACCCATGTATTCCCTATATTCACTTCAGTATGTTTTAAGTTTCCTTTAAGTTAGTGTTAGCTGATGATGGGTTATGCCCGAAAACGTTTCTAAATAGGTATTTATCTAATTTATTGATCTATATTGTTTGTTATTAAAGTTTATTTTATTATACCATTTTAACAAACAGGATGTATTCACCTACATTTAATTATGCCGATATGGCAATATATATTCAAAAGTTTTATTATCTAAAGTTAAAATTATATAAAACTATCAATAACATATATTTTAATAAAGTTTGTATAAGTAATAATATAATCCCTAAATATGCAGTTGTTAAAATAAAAAATAAATCTGATATAGCAATGAAAACTAAATCACAAGCTGAAAAATTTTGGATTAAAAATGAAATTAACTTCCTTTATAACAAAAAGAATAAAATTAACCTTCAAATGTTAAAATTACATATATATCTAGCTAATAACTTAAAATTTGAAATATTAAAATTATATTTAGATGAAATAGATCTAAAAATTAAAGCATTTATTAATAAAAAACGCCTAATTTTAGATAAGAAATTAAATAACTTAATAAAACAACAAAAACCAAAACTTGCAGATAATAACAAATTTAATTTTCATCCCAGAACTATAAACTTAACCAACATACAATTAACAAATGATGAAATTAATACTGTAAATTTGGGCTATAAATATAATTTAAACATATATAACAAAAAACAATATGAAAATTTAATTATAGAAACTGAATCTGCTATCCAAAAATTACCAATTGAAGATCAAACAATTATTAGAGCTGAGGCAACTCATGCCATCAGAAATATCTTAAAGAAAAATGAAACAAATATAGAACATTTAAAAATACAAAACACAATTAAAAATATCAATAGTAAATTAAAACAAAACAATGCAGTCATTGTAAAAGCAGATAAGGGAAACAGTTTAGTAATCATCAATAAAAATGAAATCATCCAAAAAACTGAAAATTTTTTAAAAGAAAATAATATACAATTAATAAAAACAGACCCCACTAATAAATATCAAATAAAAATAAGGAAAATAATAAAAGAATCTGATATAATAATAAATAATAATGAAGCTAAATATTTAATAAATATGAACCCAAAAGCACCAACTCTTAACCCTTTAATAAAAATACATAAAAATAATGCTCCTATAAGACCACTAATAAATTATACTAGTGCACCTTCTTATAAAATCTCAAAATTAATAACTAAAATATTAAAAACTAATATATCAATTAATAATAAATATACTATTAGAAACAGATTGGATGTTTTTGATAAATTAAAAAATATAAAAATTAATAACAAAACTAAATTAATTTCTTATGATATAACAAACCTTTATACAAATATACCTATAAATGAAACCATAGATATAATTAAAAAATCTGTAAATAAGTTAAAGAATAATATTTTTTGTAATCAATTAATCCAAATAATTAAAACTGTTACAGAGCAAAATTACTTTAATTTTAATAACTCCATGTATATACAAAATAATGGATTAGCTATGGGCTCACCTTTGTCAGGTATTTTAAGTGAAATCTTTCTACAAAATTTAGAAGAAATATACATGGAAAATATAATACAAAAATACAATATTAAATCTTATATTAGATATGTAGATGATACACTACTAATTTTTGATGAAAATAGTAGTAATACTGAAAATGACATTCTAAATGATTTAAATAAAATTCACAAAAATATTCATTATACTATGGAAAAAGAAGAAAATAACAAAATAAATTTCTTAGATATAACAATAATAAAATCAAATGATAAGTTAACATATAATATTTATAGAAAACAAACCACCACTGATAATATAATTCATAAAACATAAACCAACATAAATATGCTTACTTCATGACTGCAATAAATAGATTATTAACTACACCCATGAATATAAATAAAAAACAAATAGAAATTAATATATTAAAGACTTTGGCAAGAAATAATGGTTATGACGAACAAATAATAGATAAACTAATTCACAAAATAAAATCAAAATCAAAATATATACAAAAATTAAGAGTCAATAATGCTACTAACAATAAAGGATGGATAACATTCACATTTATAAACAATAACATATACAAATTAACCAATTTATTCAAAAAACAAGGTTTAAATGTAGCATTCAAAACTAAAAATAATTTAAAATATAAAATAAACACCTTAAATTTAAAAAATAATAATATTTATGAAAATAGTGGTATATATAAAATAAATTGTACTGATTGTGAGAAATCATACATTGGTCAAACAGGGCGAAAAATCAATTGCAGATATAAAGAACATATAAAAGCATTTAATAATAATGAAATAGAAAAATCAACCTATGCAGAACATCTAATTAAAAATAAACATAAACCTAATTCAATAGAAAATACTGTAACCATCCTGGCCACTTATCACAAAGGTAATAATATGAACATTGCAGAAAATTATTATATAAATAAATATAAAAATAATATTTTAAATGACCAAACACCTAATAATAATAATCCACTGTTTAATATAAAAATTTAACTTTTTGTCTTCTTGTTTTATTTTATATTTTATATTAGTTATTAGCATTTTCAACATATAGATTTTTATACCTGCCATGTTTATTCCTCTTTACATCTACTATATATACCCATGTATTCCCTATATTCACTTCAGTATGTTTTAAGTTTCCTTTAAGTTAGTGTTAGCTGATGATGGGTTATGCCCGAAAACGTTTCTAAATAGGTATTTATCTAATTTATTGATCTATATTGTTTGTTATTAAAGTTTATTTTATTATACCATTTTAACAAACAGGATGTATTCACCTACATTTAATTATGCCGATATGGCAATATATATTCAAAAGTTTTATTATCTAAAGTTAAAATTATATAAAACTATCAATAACATATATTTTAATAAAGTTTGTATAAGTAATAATATAATCCCTAAATATGCAGTTGTTAAAATAAAAAATAAATCTGATATAGCAATGAAAACTAAATCACAAGCTGAAAAATTTTGGATTAAAAATGAAATTAACTTCCTTTATAACAAAAAGAATAAAATTAACCTTCAAATGTTAAAATTACATATATATCTAGCTAATAACTTAAAATTTGAAATATTAAAATTATATTTAGATGAAATAGATCTAAAAATTAAAGCATTTATTAATAAAAAACGCCTAATTTTAGATAAGAAATTAAATAACTTAATAAAACAACAAAAACCAAAACTTGCAGATAATAACAAATTTAATTTTCATCCCAGAACTATAAACTTAACCAACATACAATTAACAAATGATGAAATTAATACTGTAAATTTGGGCTATAAATATAATTTAAACATATATAACAAAAAACAATATGAAAATTTAATTATAGAAACTGAATCTGCTATCCAAAAATTACCAATTGAAGATCAAACAATTATTAGAGCTGAGGCAACTCATGCCATCAGAAATATCTTAAAGAAAAATGAAACAAATATAGAACATTTAAAAATACAAAACACAATTAAAAATATCAATAGTAAATTAAAACAAAACAATGCAGTCATTGTAAAAGCAGATAAGGGAAACAGTTTAGTAATCATCAATAAAAATGAAATCATCCAAAAAACTGAAAATTTTTTAAAAGAAAATAATATACAATTAATAAAAACAGACCCCACTAATAAATATCAAATAAAAATAAGGAAAATAATAAAAGAATCTGATATAATAATAAATAATAATGAAGCTAAATATTTAATAAATATGAACCCAAAAGCACCAACTCTTAACCCTTTAATAAAAATACATAAAAATAATGCTCCTATAAGACCACTAATAAATTATACTAGTGCACCTTCTTATAAAATCTCAAAATTAATAACTAAAATATTAAAAACTAATATATCAATTAATAATAAATATACTATTAGAAACAGATTGGATGTTTTTGATAAATTAAAAAATATAAAAATTAATAACAAAACTAAATTAATTTCTTATGATATAACAAACCTTTATACAAATATACCTATAAATGAAACCATAGATATAATTAAAAAATCTGTAAATAAGTTAAAGAATAATATTTTTTGTAATCAATTAATCCAAATAATTAAAACTGTTACAGAGCAAAATTACTTTAATTTTAATAACTCCATGTATATACAAAATAATGGATTAGCTATGGGCTCACCTTTGTCAGGTATTTTAAGTGAAATCTTTCTACAAAATTTAGAAGAAATATACATGGAAAATATAATACAAAAATACAATATTAAATCTTATATTAGATATGTAGATGATACACTACTAATTTTTGATGAAAATAGTAGTAATACTGAAAATGACATTCTAAATGATTTAAATAAAATTCACAAAAATATTCATTATACTATGGAAAAAGAAGAAAATAACAAAATAAATTTCTTAGATATAACAATAATAAAATCAAATGATAAGTTAACATATAATATTTATAGAAAACAAACCACCACTGATAATATAATTCATAAAACATCAAATCACCCAAACCAACATAAATATGCTTACTTCATGACTGCAATAAATAGATTATTAACTACACCCATGAATATAAATAAAAAACAAATAGAAATTAATATATTAAAGACTTTGGCAAGAAATAATGGTTATGACGAACAAATAATAGATAAACTAATTCACAAAATAAAATCAAAATCAAAATATATACAAAAATTAAGAGTCAATAATGCTACTAACAATAAAGGATGGATAACATTCACATTTATAAACAATAACATATACAAATTAACCAATTTATTCAAAAAACAAGGTTTAAATGTAGCATTCAAAACTAAAAATAATTTAAAATATAAAATAAACACCTTAAATTTAAAAAATAATAATATTTATGAAAATAGTGGTATATATAAAATAAATTGTACTGATTGTGAGAAATCATACATTGGTCAAACAGGGCGAAAAATCAATTGCAGATATAAAGAACATATAAAAGCATTTAATAATAATGAAATAGAAAAATCAACCTATGCAGAACATCTAATTAAAAATAAACATAAACCTAATTCAATAGAAAATACTGTAACCATCCTGGCCACTTATCACAAAGGTAATAATATGAACATTGCAGAAAATTATTATATAAATAAATATAAAAATAATATTTTAAATGACCAAACACCTAATAATAATAATCCACTGTTTAATATAAAAATTTAACTTTTTGTCTTCTTGTTTTATTTTATATTTTATATTAGTTATTAGCATTTTCAACATATAGATTTTTATACCTGCCATGTTTATTCCTCTTTACATCTACTATATATACCCATGTATTCCCTATATTCACTTCAGTATGTTTTAAGTTTCCTTTAAGTTAGTGTTAGCTGATGATGGGTTATGCCCGAAAACGTTTCTAAATAGGTATTTATCTAATTTATTGATCTATATTGTTTGTTATTAAAGTTTATTTTATTATACCATTTTAACAAACAGGATGTATTCACCTACATTTACTACTGTTATTGGCTGAACTTGAAAAAGCTGGCGTGTAATAATTTTGGAAATGTTCAAGATAGCATTCTTCAAAGCCCGAACGTTTTAAATATTTCTCGAAAATTTTGTAAATTTCTTTGTGTTATGCTAAAGAAAATTTACTACATCATTTAATGAAATCTTTTTTTTTAAACAAATTTATCATACCGTCTTATTTTCATTAACTAAGCCAATCTGATAATTTATTTAATCACCTCTTCTATATCGTACGAAAATAGCGGAATCAGGGCCGGATTTAAGGAGGGGTTAAAGGAGGCTTAAAGCCTCCAGACGAGCCCCGCGCTTCTGAACAGAAAAAAAATATTTAAGTTTTTTCCCCAAAATACTCAATACAGTAAAAGTGCAAGATTTTAAATTTGCGTTTTTCTTTCTTAAAAAGAATTCAATTAATTTTTATATAGTATAAAAAAATATATACATATATACGAGTTCGTTAATAAAATTATATATTTTTTCTCTATAAAACTTTCTCTTTTTCTCCAAAATAAACTGAATGTTATATAAAATAAATATTTATAGAAATTTTCTGCGATAAATCGAATTTATTGGCGTTAAAAAAAAAAATACGTATCGAATAATAAATAAACATTCGACAAATCGGTTAATAACAATTCTATATTCAAATATAGAATCTTTGTAAATTTTTCTATGTAAAAGCGTTTTACGATCTGAAATATTCTTAATTTTAACAATATTTTATTGTTTACTTTTATTGAAAGTTAATGCGTTTTATTTTGAACTGTATAAAAGTTATTTCAAATGAAAGCGAGTTTTAATCGATTGCTAATTTTATAAATATATTTGTATTTCGAAAAATTTAATAAATCATACTGCGTTTTATTCATTTTTTTCTGATCACATAAACAATTATGGAATTTTAAACATGCATATTTAATTTTTATAAAAAAACGAACATGATCAAAAACATCGTACGAATGTATCAAAATTAGCTTGAAAACCGCTGTAGCGACAATACCGGCACCGCCGGCGTAGATAGTGCATTATAAATAAAGCTCTTATTTTTATTAAAAAACGATCCTTTTTTTTTTTTTTTTTTTTTGTTACCCACTGTATTTAATTTATATATATATAAATATTGTTTTGTAGAAAAAGAAAACATAATGTTATTAATAAATAAGTTCAGTCAAGCATGAGGTTTCATGCGCTGAGGATTCCGTCTGAAACTTAACAATGACTATAATTATTTAGTATGTACGAAAATTTGTTTGAATAAACTTCCATTTTTATTTTATTATTTTAATTTAATATCTTAATAAATTTCAGAGATCCTTTCTAATAATAATTTAAAACAGTAAAGCAGAGTACTAATTTGAATCGAAGGCTTAGACTAATTTGAAGTGCAATGTAACGGTTATGAAGAAAAATTAATTAAATCCTTTTCTTATTTATTTAATTTTTATTTATTTTTGTAAATTATTGGTTTATATTTAATAATACTGATATTAAGGTTATATGATTTCTTAAAATATATAATTTTATTAATCCCTACACCTATCTTTCTTGAATAGCCGACCGTTAGAGACATTTAATAAATGTATAAACGAAAACACGCAAAAAATATTAATTACAAATAATATTAATGATACGTATTACTCTGCTGCGGCTGCTAGAACGTTGGTTCTCCTTGCTGGCAGGTTGATGTACGTTGGTTATTGCATCCTGGATTCTCGGTAAATGGGAGGGGGAGACACGGTAATCGAAATTATAGTTTACGAATTTTGTAAATGTCACTAATTTGAAAACCGAATTTCGAGGCGATTTGGTTACTAGCACCTTGTTGCATCAAAATTTTTTCGGTTGTAAGACGAACTGGTTACTTTACTAAAAAAGGTCGATATAGTTCCGCGAACAGGATTGTCATTCGCGCAATGCGTACGTCAATCAAAGGATCGTGACAAATGGCGGAGAATCACAAAATCATTGGTGAATTAAATGTTAATCACGATACCCCACCTAGGGTGACGACTGTAGATGATGATATATATGTGTGTGTGTGTGTATGTGTGTGTGTGTGTGTGTGTGTATATATATAAAATTCCTTATTTGGTGTTCAATTTATCTTATATTCAGTTTGTTAGAGTAAGAAAGTTGATTTTTTAAAGAAAGCATAATTTTAATTTTATTAGTCATTCATACGTACGCAGTAGGTTGTTTTTTTTTGCCTATTGGTTTGCGCGTGTATGATAAGGAATTTTTTCACCACTTTTTTCTTCGAAAGGGGACCCCTCATTCAAGATAAGTCCCGGGGTCTCCGTAAATCCTTAATCCGCCCCTGAGCAGAATGTAAATTTTTAACCGAACTGCAGCTATAAGATAGACTGAATTAAAAAACTAAGAGGCGATAAGGGCAACTAAAAAAGACAAGTCTCAGCAAATTGTTTGCAAGGATAATGCAAAGAGGAGGCGTTGTATTTCGTAGAAAAATTATAGAAAACTAAAAAGATGCATTATTATTATTTATTATTTTTATTTATTTTATTCATTTGATAGCTAATCAGTCCATGTGCGGTACAAGCAAATGTAACATTGTAAACTTTTAACCCCTAATTCTACGTTCTGTAATCAAATTAAATAAACAATAAAACATATATTAGGATCCGCCGAAAAAAGTAGAGAATGTAAAATATACGGAGGCAGCCGGCATAATGAAATAAGTTTAGAGAGTAAACGCGATTTTCCGCCATGGAACAGTTGAAAAAAAAGGTATCTGCATGCAGAATCGCATCGGTATTACCCGAGTGTGAACAGGAGCTAATTTCTGCCAAGTCAATTCGAATTCTGTGCGTATGCGCGGGTAGGGCACAATGGTTTAAACGAAGTCAAGTAAACGTTGTGATCATGTGCCAAGATATTGGAGCACCAAACTTTTTTGGGAAATACTAAGCTTCCTTGAGCGGGACGGGAGCAATATTCTTAAAGAAATCGCTGGCTTTATACTTTTCGCAATATAAAATGGCCAAAAATTATGCAGAATTTTAAAAAAGAATGCGTATTTTTCAAACTAGAATATAAATTTTTAAATTTTTAAAAAATTAAATAGTACAATTAAAATTCGAATGTTTTGCTTTCTTTTTTGATATTTGATCCTTTTTTTGTTTTCGTTTTATATTTGTTTACATTTTCAGCTGTGTCCGTGTAATTTTCGTTCGAATGAAAGTGACTGTAAAAATATTACCAACGTTTTCTAATAGATCGGGCGACACTTTTTAAATGTTTGGTCAAATATTATTCTAAGCTTCAGTATATATTTCGCAGTTTTATAATGTATTATGCGAGACCCGGGAGGTAGACTATTACATGTGAGACCGCTTAAGATTTTATACAGACCCCAAGAAGCCCGACATTATAGCCGAATGATACTTCTTAGCAGATGCTATCGCCCCAGTTTTTATCGAAATCAGTTTGGTTTTAGCATTTCTCAGAAGTTTTGTGCTCGCGACTTTTTATATCTCGGATTTTTTGTTGTTGCTTCCTATTGAAAGCCGAGCAGATTTAATTTTGAGTTTAGTAATCTAACGTAATAAATAAAATCAAAATTTCCAATAATCTTATTTTTTTCAACGACTTCATTCTGGAACGATTTTCATCATAATTTTTCTAAATATTGTTTTTTTGTGCTTCATCCGTTTAATCTATTTACAATATTTTTATTTCATCGTTGAAGAAAGATTGAACATTTTTCTGAAACATTAATTGATTAAAGAGTTTACTAGTCAGCAATAATAAATTGAATTTTTATATTAAAAAAGGAAAAAAGTCCGAAAAGTTTACTGATTTTGAAGATTTTGAAAATAAAAAAATTGTTTGTTTCGTATTAGAGGAGGATTTACAGTATTTAGTTTACTGCTTAAACTAATAATGAGTTTTTGATATTAAGCTTTATACTGATGACTTTGTAAATTAACAGTTCATTGAATAAATTTTAATTACGTATTAATTGCAATAATTTCTGGATAAATTTAATATTGGATTCTAATTAGCATTATTTTTATAAAAATATACGAATGGTAAATATGACTTTACTCAAAATTACGTTAAGTTTAATTTTTCGTGTGGGTTGAAACATTTATCAAAATATACATGTATATTAAGTTGATTTTTTGCAATATTTTCGTATATGTAGAAATTTTCAAATGTAATTAAAATTCTTAAATTTTGTTAAACCATCGTATTTTATTAATTGTGAAAAAATAAATTAACTTGCAAACCTATTTTAATTAGCAATTATCGCACTCCAGATAAACTTCATTGATTACCACACTACCGCTGAGCACTTGATTTTGTAATTTTTCGCGTCTGTCGATTCCATAGCTACTAAACTGCCTTACATTCATTTCTCTCATCAGTCTTCTTCATTCTTCTCTAGTCCATTTTGTCTCGACTACATTTAGCTTTTTTACATTGTATCCTGGTAATTGCTATTATGTTTGTGACAGAGATCACATATTTTTTTAATGTTCCAGTCTATCCCTTGAGCGTGATTTATTTAATTCTGAACCCTCGTGACAATTAATCTTCCTGCTTTATATAATACCTTTCATGTTTTTTCTCTACCTATCATGAATAAAATTATTTTCAACTTATTTCATCTACTTAATACATGTTGTTGGACTCTCTGTTGACAAAATTATTTAGAAGAAAAAGAAAATTTTGATTCTGCTTCTGATTTCATATTATATTTATTTAAAATTCATTGCTCGTTCCATTTAAAAAATGACACAGTTTAACTAACTAGTTTAAGTAACTAATTTTGTAAACGATTTTCAGGTTAAGCCAAGATATTTATTAAACGTCTGAAGTGGCTGAAGTGCTCTAGGAAAAAGGGGAACAATATAAAGAGGAAACAATCTGATGAAATTTAAGTAACTGATGATTTAAAGGAAAATGAAAACCACTTTAAGTTTTTTTACTTATTCTAATTTGCATACGTTTTTTGGGTTAATGTCCTTTCTAACAAGCTTAATAATGAAAAAACAGGACCAAATAAAAAGTATAGAAAATAAATATAAAGTTTAAATACATGTAAGTAAATCCAAGTAATTGACGATACCGGATAAATTCCGGGACAAAAAAAAGTGTAATAGTTTATCAAATCCAAATTTCATTTGTGTGTGAAAGTTTAAATATATTCAAAGTTTAGTATTATTTCTTTAACTTTTATTACATCAACATAAATATATCCTCATTATTAAATATGGCAGACAAATTTCGAATCCTAGCAGCCGAAAGGGGAAAAGCGGCTGAAGTTAGTTTCTTTTTTTTTTTTTTTTTGGTATCGGAAAAAATTTACTCGAGATCATTTTTTGAGACGATAGTTAAAATTATACCTCCGAGTTAAGGCTTTGCAAGACAGACCTGGCAGCATCGCAACTGAAATGCGGCTCAGACGGTATTCTATTTCTGTACAGGAAGAGAGAGACGAAACAATTTGCAAAATATAATGGTAATCAAATGACGATCGTCTCATTTCCTCGAATAAACTGGGTGCAGTTGCACATATTTTTTACGCCTGCGTGCAATGCAGCATTTTAGAGTAACATAATTTTTCAATTCCCCTTTGAATATTTTACCTGTTTACATGGAATAGCTGTAAAAATAATTAAACTGTAGTTTGTACAAAAACGATGGAAGGAAATTGTCTTTTCGCTATTAATCTCACACTCTGTCTAATGAATACAGTTATGCCCTCGATTACGCGATTCATCGAACGTTCTCTGGTACACACTTCGCATATATTTTCATTACTTACCTCGACCGGCAGCGTTACCATTGAAATGCAACTCGCGAATACGAAGAGGTGTATTGATGAAATGGACCAGCAGCAGCTCGAATTATCATCTTACGTCCTGGATGATAATGTTGTATCATCCTTGAACGAATGTTAAAAATCTGTTCTGCGATTATGTAATAGTCTGCCTATTTACATAGTCCGCATATTCAACGTTTCCCATACGTCCACCTTTAATTTTCTTTTTAATTCATCATCCTTCTAATGTCGAAAGTATTCAAATAAATGCCACAAATATATGTAGTGCATTAATTTTGCCAATTGAAAATTAAAAATAAAAAATTTAATAAAAAAACCTTTCAACGAAATACATATGTTGCGAAAGTTACTTTGAAATTTGAATTTTAAGCGTAGAGTTTCGAACGATTTCAGCATCCGAAAATTTTATCCGTCCAATAGAGTGGAAATGAAAATTATAATGTGCTAGCAGACGACGGTACGGACAGTGGCGACCAATATGTGTGTGTGTGTGTGTGTGTGTGGCCGATCAGACGAGTTAATTTTGAGTTAATTGTAGATATTTAGACTCTAATTTGAACCTGTGCACGAAGAAGATAGCTAGGGTTAATTTTGAAACATGTAGCGACTGCACTGAATTTGTCCTGCTACATCCCGCACTGTTACCATTCGTGCGAGTGGAACACTTAAAAATTTTAATTGAAAAAATGAAACGATAGCCTCGAATCAACCCTCTGCATGCGCCACATTGACGCATTCATGCCGGTGTAGCATTTCGAAAAATATCCGTTTAAAGAAACAAAAAAAAATTAATGTGTATGCGTGGCCGATCGGACGAATTTATTTTGAACAATTTTGGACACTTATACTCAAATTTCAAAGTTTAATTTTTGGAACAGGGTGGTAACTTGGACTAATTACGAAAATTCGGTCGGAGTACTCGGTCCGAAGAGGAATAAAGGCGCTTTCGGTTGGAATAAAACCACAAAAACATAAAATATAAAAAAAAAAAAATGTAAAAACACCGCAATTAATAATAAACGAAATTCGAGTCAAGGGTCATCAGGAAAGAAAAGAGTGTAGAACACTAAAGAGCGAAAGATTAACTCTGAAAAAACCGAAGTAGATAATTTTATTTTGGAAAAGCTCGATGATTTAAAAAAAAAAGGAAAATATAAGTCAAAAATTCAATTTTGGAAAATGAAATACAGTCAGCGATAGCCAAGTTCAACTGGCGCACATTGTTTGTTTTAACACCGGGTAGGTCGGTGGCGAAGAGCGCAAGGGATTTAGATGAAACTTAATTGAGACAGTAAAAACAATGGCTCAACTGACGGAAGAGAAAACAGCCCATTTGATGAATTAATTATTTTCGAATTTCGAAGTCTTCCGAAACGATAAGTGTTCAGGGTCCACAATTTTCATCTTTTTGCTTAGCAGACAGCTACGCGGTTATTCGAGTGATAAAAGCTATTGCAATTACCGCGCATAATGGAATGTTTCGAAAGCAACAAAATCAGGTAAAAACTCTTTCCCGGAGCAATGACAGCATATTGTCAAAGAAAATGTTCCGAATATTACGTAAGGTACGTTACGCGGGGGAAAACAGGAAACGAGAACTGAACAATTAAAATGAATTCCGCTATGTATGTTTTATAGTCAGGTGTGAATATTAAACTTTTATTTGAAATTCCAATTAAATTATTTTAACGCCAATAATTATATTTATTTTAGTTCGATCAGAAAATACAGCGAACAGAAGCTACGTACTACGTTTTGTGTTGACAAAACTTTTCATCGTAACTACAGAATTGTTTGATAGCACATTACATCAGCTGTCTGAAAAGTAATGTAATAGTAAATTCGATGCGATCAATTGTCGTTCGAGTTTTTCGTGATAATTTCATTTCACTATAGCTTTTTTCTTTATTTTTTATTGTTTTTTTTGGGTTTTTTTTTTTGTAATTCACACCACAAACTCACGGTGTATGTACCACAACTGAAGGACCAACTTAAACAACTAAAATATAACCCAATCTACCCATTGAGCGACTTCAATATGCAATGATTACGGAATTGTAAATCCCCCCCCCTCCCCCCTATATATTACACCCATTAAAAAGGTTGGATAATTGGGGTGGTATCTAGGCGTATCAGCTATTTTTCATCTTTCCGGCTGGATTTTCTGGTAGAAATATATGTTTTACAAATGTTTCGATTACAGTGGCGTTTTAGTTTATTCAAAAATGTTGTACGCGGATCTGTATGGAGTTCTTTTTGACGAATGGAATCCTTCGATCGTTGAGTAATCGCCGGGCACGTACGAAAAAAATTGCACTGTTATGAGTAAAATCCTTGTCAGGTTGCACGCCGTCCATCCCTTACTTGATCGGTATATCTCTGCGTTCCTACAAATTGTTAAATTGTTAAGCCTACCATAAATTTTGTTCCCGTTTACGCAACAATTAGCAGAATAATTTCCTAAGTCAATTTTTTTTGTTTTTGTGCATAAATAAATGATAAACTTTTTTCCGGTTAAACCGGGATCAAATCAACTCGCATGCACTGTCGTTGTCACACTGTTTTTTTTTTTTTTTTATATATACATAACTTATATACGAATTCTAAAAAGTCTAAAAGATTAACCATTGCGAAATATAACTCTACTGGCAAAAGCATCGTGTTTAAGAACAAAGCTACTGATTAATTGTATTCTAGCGCTGCTTATATCTATCTGTTTGATGTGATAGTCTAAATGACTGAAAAGGCCACGACGACCTCCGCTTTGAGCCGGCGATGGGTAATAATATTTTCCGAAAGAGAAACGGTAATAACGAAAATGAAAATTTACAGTCAACACACGGTGCCTGGTGATTTTGAGGATTTCGCTAAAAAGCATCGAAGATAACGCGTGTTTTCATCGCACTTAACCACATTCTTCGTTGAAGCCTTTGAATTTTATTTTCTTTCGCGGCGGAAAAAAAGACGAAATGAAACACCGATCGAAATTTTATTTTATTTTATTGGAAGAAAATAAACATAAAAAATACACCACTCCAGTCAACTGACTCGTGATAGTAAGTAATGCTTTCGTGAAATTAAAGGGCGAGTAGTGTAATTTCTAGTGTATCCAGCAAGCCAATGTAAACAGTGCGTTTATGCGCCCCTATTACACATCTGCTGTAATGGATATAGCCGGATGGTTGTTGAGTTGGAAACCGGAAACGTGTCGTGCATGAAGGCCAACAATGTCCTTTGCCTTATTCGGTTTCCAAATTTATATTCATGTCGTTGGCCGCAATGAAGGGTATATATCCTATCTAGGTCATTTTCCCAAGCACAACTGTGAAAAGCGTTGCTTTAGGGCTACGCGATTCGCTTCGAAGAAGTTTCCTACACGATACACGCCGGTATCGAGCGTAATTCAGAAGGTAACAATCAAAAACCCGATGACCGTGCTAGTTGCCGCAACGTAAAAGAGACTCCGAAATCCGTCGTCGTCGAAATTCAACATCGACATCTCCTTAATCCGTGTTATTCCCTCTAAACTCGATGTTGCTGTGGTGGTCGCGCGTTCCCTTACACTAACTTTTCCATCTTTTTCGGATCATCAAACGCGATAATCAATTTGGGAACGAACATTTCTACGTGACGCGATATTATTACCGGCGCTTACCGCACCGTTTATTAGTTCTGCTACGATGTTTGCAAACACCCGGCTATTCAGAAATTGCCTATACATTTTCTTATCGGCACATTACTTTTTTAGTATAGAAAACACATTGGACACATACTTTCTTCTTAAAACTATCTCTATAGCTATCCGATACAAAGAAAATTCGTCGATAAAGACAATAATATTAAGCATCTTTATCGCCTAGACACCGGCGTGCTTCCGAATGGCCATTTTTATTTCTACTTCTAAACGAATGACTGTGTACCTAAATTAAGGGTGTATACCCACTGGCTATTTTCTCTGCTAATCAAAAGACCAATATCATTAATAGATGGAAAATCATATTAAATAAAACCCAACTATATACAGCCAAATTAAATAGTGAGGCGTTTCATTACTTATTCCTTTTGCTTTACGCGCAATTTTTAATAAAAAATCAAACTTATGTATCCAAAAAACAAAAATTGATCATTTACCAAAACATTTGATCTTATATCTCAAAGTCTACCATCCATAAAATTCGGAAAATAAACAAAATCACTACCGTCGAAGTATGTATCTTAAATGTCCGAATATTCCTGTGCATGCTATTATTCTCAGACTGCCCGATATCATCCAAAAACACACGCATAATCCGGTTATTGCATAACTTCAGTTCCCATCAGTTAGTTGAAAATACCGACGATTATACCAACAGCTCTCCCCAATATAAATATACAAAAAGTACGAACAAAGAAGAATTAAACATGTTCTACTATAATCTTGTCCCGTGCTTAACACTTTAATTCTTAATTTAGTCAATACTGTATACGTAAACTGTTCACTTTGTTCGTATTAATTTCCTTTCATCTCTCAGTATTCCCTCGCCAATTTCTCTGAAAAACAGTTAGTCCTTTGTCTTTTAATTCACCCGCAGGATCCACGTTCTTTTCGTATATACATATTATTTTAGTGCAGATTTTTTATTTAGTTTTTTCCATATATTATTATACGAACCATCCGTCCGTATATTGCGGTACTATTTTTTTTTTGTAAATACAGTTAAATTCGTATTCGGATCCAAGTCGCTCCCAAGCTTACCCAGCCTGAAATTGAATTGGGTACCAGAGAAATCTGGGAAAGTAAAGGCGGCCGAGATAAAGGAACTAGCCCCCCTACTCTCATTGGTGCCGTTGGGCTTAGTACCATTATGGAAAGCTTAACTTCACAATCCCGACGCCCTGTCAAGGGTATGGAACTCACTTTACTTACTTACTTACTTTACTTACGTATTCATTTTAAGCATTATCCGCTCGATTTTAGAATCCTTTTTTAATCTTGATTTTGCGTTCCGTAAAATTATTGATTAAACTTTTCTTCCATTCATCTATTTATTCGCACGTAAATATTCTTGATATATATACTGATGCGATCTAGTTTTTTGAAAGATTATTCTACGATCTTAATTTGAGTCCGGTGGTGAATCATCAGAAACGACTGGAACAAAAAATTTACTCATGAAAAATTTCGGGTTTGTAAAACACAAATTTAACAAAAAGAATTTAATACGAAACAAATGGGTTTCGAACGTGTGCGCCGTAACGGTATTTTCGAGTGTCGAGCTATCAGTTATATTTATACCGTGATGGCGCCGGTGATGCGCTATTCTCCAGCGTACCTATTCGCGGGAACCGTTAGTGATCACACCGCGACAAGTTGCGCGTAACACAATCACCGCCACTCTCGCAATGGAATCGACTTGGTCTCAACAATCTACCCAGATAGAGCGATACGGCGGATGTTGAAATAACATCATTCAGACAATTCATAAGACTACCGAACGACCCTCTCTCCTTGAATCGTGTATCCCTATAGACGGGACGTCGTGACACAGAAATGCTGTTATCGTTGGATAAGCAGTTTACGCCATCTGTGTCTCTATTGTACGCTCCGTGAACACATTCACACGTATGTACTAATTGGGTCTTTGCGCTGAATTATACTTTTCGGAACGGAGTGAGATGTTGCCGAGTCCACGAGTGCAAGAACTTTCTGCAGACATACTGATTGACCAAATGAATATGCCGTAAATGACACAAGGACGCTAGTAGTCGAAAGGTATTTAAAAATATCAATTTTTATACCATCGATGTAGATTGGTATGTAGTCTGTATATCTGTTAAACCGTTACTTTCCCGGATATATCGCGAATCACCAGCTGCGGAAGAGTAGAGATATGTTTGTAACCAAACCTGTAAAAGATAGTACCAAAAGATTACCTGATTGCACTATCGAAAATTTTACATTATTTCGATATAGGAAAACAAGAATTGATGGCAAAATTTGTGGTGGATGGTAGGAATGAGATACAGTATAAGTAAAAATATCATGCTTAGAATAATAATTACTATGATAGGATGGCGGCAAGATACTAGAACGCACATGCTAACAGACGGAGAAGTTCAGTAGATTGCAAGATGATGGACAAGATCTAGAGATTTTAGAATAAGTTATTGGACAGAAGTCCTGACAATAGTATTGTACATATGCATTCTGAAACAGAATTTAATGTGCAGTATTTTTGCAGAGGTAATTTTTTAAGGAATTATGAATTTAAATAACTAAAAAAAAAAAATTATATTAACACACGTCTACGTCTCCTTTTTTAGCACTGGTTCTTGAGTTTCAACGCCATACATTAACTACGATCCTTTGCCTGTTCGATATACATATGCTCAATGTTACGAGATAATTTCCGCACTTTTCTCTCGAGCCGAGCTTTTTTTGTGTAACGGCACGTATCCTAATTTTGTCCACTCTACGGGCCAGTTATTTCTTAGCGACATTTTTTGACAGATCATATGTAGTAGATTTATTCCCAGCTCTCCCGTTTCTTTCAGCGTTTCCGCATCTACGCCAGCTGACTTCCGATTTTTATGTTTCTTCATAGCCTTAATTACTTCCTCTTCCATAATTGGCGGTTCATGCTCATCATTTTGTATTAGTACTACTAACTTGTGCACAGGGTACTGACAGTACCGGCGCCTTTCTACTATTTTTAACTTGACCTTTCCACATTGATCCTTTACTGGCATTCAATGTTGTTCTATTTCCTCACATATTCCTATTATATAATTAATCCTATCTCTTTGTACTTCTCTGGTTATTAGTTTGTTTAGATTCTCGTCTGTATTATTACTTCCTTCCTTCTTTATCTAGTTTCTCTTATTTATTAACTGTAATGTTCCTTCAGATATCCATGGTTTCCGTCTTATTTGCACTTCCTTAGGAATTTTCTTCACTACATCATGAATGATTAAAATTCCGTCCATAGTTTCTCCGCAGTTCTATTGTTGTTATTTACATGTGTATGAACAGCTTCGTTTAGTTAGTCTCTTATCTGCATTATGTAATTACTGTTTGATCATAAGTTATTCGAGTTAATTACATCCAGCTTTGCATTTGTTTCGTTGGAGCTTAAGACATACTTCACTTACTGGTCACTATCGCAGTCTAGTCCTGGATATGTCTTCACATCTCTTATTGAGGATCTCCATCTTGTTGGCACAAGTACGTAATCTATTTGATTTCTGACTTATACATTCGGTGAAGTCCATGTATACAGACGTCAGTAGTGATGCTTAAAATTTGAATTCATTATACAGAGACTGTTTTCTGAGTAAAGGTCAATTAGAATTTTCCCCTTTTTATTTTTGTCTTCCAAACCATATTTTTCTACTGTTGATCTCAGGTAATTGTCTTGTTCAGTATTTCCTATTTTTGCGTTGAAATCACCTATAACTAATAATAGTTCTCTATTTGAAACCTTCTTAATCGCCATTCATAGATTGTCATAGAACTCATCTATTTCCTCATCCGATGATCGTTGAGTTGTTGAGGCATATGTTTGAATGATATTTAGATTTATTGGTTTTCCTTTTATTTTCCCCCGATACAATGCGGTCGCTTATTGTTTCGTAACCTAATGGTGCATATTGCCGAATCTATTATTACCGCTGCTCCATTTACTGCTTCCTTCTGGTTACCTGAGCACATAATCAGATTCCCGCTGGCGGATCTAAAATGACCGGTATACTTCCAGTGAATCTCAGCAATGCCAACTATAGCTAGCTCTTTTTAGTAATATTCTCTGAAATACAGAGTTTTTGCTTTGTCGATTACGGCTTCTTACATTCCAAGTTGCTATTCTTGTTTTTATAAATCTGCTCTTATTCTGTAGTTTGTTCATACCGGTGACATATTTTCTACAGAGAACCTGGCTATCAAATCTTCCGTGGCTGAGATCGTCCATTTCACACATACGGTCCCTGTTTCGTAGCGCCGATCGCTAATCGGTTCACCTAGCATGTTAATCTTGTTATTTGTGTCTTGCATACGGTTCTCATGGAACAAAATTTTACACGGTAGGTTTCTTCTCCTTTCTGTGTTTTGAAACTGCCGCTCCTAACCTGGAGAACAGACGCTGACCGTTAGCCGTCCCACTGGAGACAGACGCTTCGGAATTTATGTTTCTTTTTTCTATTAGGGTTGTCCCCCTTAGACTTTGGGTAAATATCTTGGCCGCAATAGCGAGTGAGACATATTTATACAGGCGGCCTCGACTCGCGAAGGGTTGGTTAGTCGTCTTGGGAAGACAGAGTTTTATAGACAGTTTCCAAACTTGTCTCTCTACTTCCTTATGCCGCTACTGGAATCGTCGGCCGGAGACTTTCCACCGGTAGCCGCTCTTGGTCTGCGACTGCTTATTTAACCTAATGCCTTTAGTTGGCGACAGATGCACTATCAAAGCGTATGCAAAAACACGGATTATATCAAAACAACTAATCATAAGTTAAAAATTATTATATTGGTTAGGTAGTAAGTAAATGCATCGAAAATACACATGCAAGCATACCAAACAACTTAGTACGGGTGAGAAAATTGTAAAATTGTTTAGTTAAAGCCTCCTGACAACAAAGTACCGTCACTGAATAAGAGCATTCATGCATAGGTGTAAAGCAGGTGGCACCAAGAAGGTTTATTTCATTGAGCGGCACTACAATAACACTAGCGTGACGCCAGCGCGCTCTTGGATACCTTTTAGGTTCCCGGTGCTTCATTATAGGGGTGTATTTCATTGTACCGTTATATAACACTAACATGACACTAGCGTTCCGGCATCTTCCGGTGGTGAAAATTGCAACTATATCCCCAAACGAACATTACTCCTAGCACCCGTAAATTCGGCATAGAATTAGGGCTTTATACATAATGAAGAGTAATTTTCGATCAATTTTGCATTCTGTACGAGAGTGATATTTCAGAATAGAAACGGGGACTACAGACAATCTGTTTTAAAATTAACTAGTCGAATAGAAAATTAAAGAATTACGGAATGAGGCGAGTTTTAAAGATTTAAAGAAATATACCTGGGATACCTGGTGACATTTTAAATAGATTATTTTCATCGGACCAGGATTGAAATCTAAGGAGACTGCTAGTCGGAGAATGTTTTGAGTATTGATAGGGAGGTCCTAAGGATTTTTGAAGTCGTTGAACAAAAAAGGGTGTAACGGGCAGTTTAATATAGTCTTGAATATAGCTGCACTTAAGGTGGAATTTTGAAATTTCATTCTTTGATGAAAAAGTTCATGGTATTTTGACGTTAACCACTCAGGATTTCACGAGAATCTTTTTAAATTAATAGCCAGTCTAGATTAAGATTATTTATTTTCGATTTTCTCTTTTTCTCGTAAATTGTGCAAAGCATACATGTTTCCATAGAAGAAAGAAATAATTATTTTTATTAGTACGATTTTACATGTTAGATCATTTTCAAGTAAAATTCAAATTTATTTCTCATTAGCTTTGTAAATCTTTCCGCAATTTCCATCGATTGTGAATATCGAGTTCTTCGGCGAGAATCCGAGAGAGCTAATCAGGTAAATAACACCTACGAAGGTGCGAGTCATCCTGTGAATGGGTAGTGAATATTTGAAGCATATTAACTGCCAAAATTAAACGTTGAGCACCGTTAGCGGTTATTATCGAACGTTGTCCTTTGCACGAAAGGATCTAGTAGTTTTTAGTTTTTAGCCAAACAGTAAACCGTGTTATTTATTCAGATGATAATAATGCATTTTTTAAACTAAAAGCATTTCCAACTAGACAACTGATGTTTAGTTCTGAGGAAAAAACAAGCTGCTAAGCATGTCTCATTTAGCGGACTTTGTTGAATGATCGTATTTTCCGGCATTCTATCTAATTAAGCAAAAGTTTTCAATAAAGCGTTAAAATATTCACTGGCTTCTTGCAAGTACTGTTACTGACGTCGCTGTCGGTGGCACACCTTTTATAATAGAATGAAAACCACCTACATTTATTATTAATGTATGTACCACCTACGTTAGATAAACCCTGATCTTCTCGTCAAAACACAACTATAGACATTCTTCTTCTTCATTTTGAACGAGTTTCCCGATCTGTATTCTAGCTGTTTTCGCATCTTTACGAAATGCACAATTTCAAGGTTGTTTTCTATTAAAAGTTGTATTTCCTGCCCCCCACCGCATTCCTATTTATTTCTGCATAACTTTTAATTACTTGAACTGTATTGAGAATGAAAAAAGAATAAATAGCGACTTTCAGAATTACGCAGAACTGGAACCATCGGAATTTTTTTCTAAGTTTAAACTTCGAAGAATGAGAAATTTTTATTTTAGCTAGCTTCAGGCAATACGGAACACCTGCGCTCAAATCCCTAATGAAATATATTCATCAGTAAATCATATCACCATTAAATTATTACGTCAAAGGAAGTTGAATACTAATGCGACAATAACAGTGCAGCGAAATAATTTGTGATCACTCACGTAAAATAGTAACAATAATAATAATAATAATAATGAAATAACGTTGTTACTTAATATAGGCAGTATTGAAAATAGTTTTCTTAAAATTTAATTCAAGACGCAACATTTAAAATCCAAATCTTTTCGAGATGCGATTTATTCTACATCGGAATTTTTAAGAACTATACAAAAAGTGTTTAAATATATTTCATATATCCTCCGCTTATATTGTGCTCCGTACCTTCTTCCTCCTTTTAGGTCGTTGACCCACGAAGGGAACTCGCGACTATCACATTTATTATAGCTTTCAATTGATTGTGACCTTCGTTTTCATTAAGGAACTTTCCTTGGAAATACTAATTACCGTTATCAATGTATGTTTTCGCTTTCATCGAAATATTTTATTATTTTAATTACAATCTCGTGCGATATTCATCTAATAAAACAAATCTGTTTGATTTTCCACGGTGTTCTGAGCAAACATCTGTACACTCGCATTTTGGAATTGTCAATACGATTCGACTTTCGCGAAGTCTGGGCTTCCGAAGTAAACGTTTTTGACAGTTTTAATTTTGTTAACTTATTTTTTAAAAAAAAGATAGCAAGTTATTCGAAATTAGTTTGCCAGATTTTTTATCCGATTCCAGTAGAAAAGTACACAATTTTAAGAAAAATATTCATCAAAAAAATAAATACTGATTCTTATTCGTAAAATAATACAAAAAAAGTTTAATTTTAAAACAAAACAAATAATGTTTAATTTTGAACTTATTTATTCGTGCTCATTTCATTATGAAAACATGGCCGAACGCAATACTAATTTTTGCTAGCCATGGAATTCAAACCGAACTATAGCGAAACACCGCTGGCTAACCGGGGTACAACGGTAGCTGGATAAAAAGTTTACTACCGTCTATTACACAATTGCCTTGTATTCAGTTACTATGTAAACTAAATAAATTCTTTTCATAATTACTTAATAAAATAATGCTATACCGTAGTAATTATCGACCGTCCAACTAATTAATCGTTAAGTAAATTCTAAATACGTCTGTTTTTGAATTTTAGTAGAAAAAAATTGTATGCATTACTCTAAGAATTATGAAATAAAATCAAAAAAAAAGAAAAAAGGACAGAGCGGTACTCGAAGATTTACTGTTAATAATTTAATAAAAATGCACCGAAAAGTAAAAAATAATTATTCGATAAGATTTTTTCAGTGAAATATAGCTTTACTGATTATAATAATTCTTATACAACGTTAATACTTATTAAAGTCGGCACGGATATTTCAAATTACAATAATAATTACAAACGGCATTAAATAGTTTCTCAAAATACTGTAATTTTATTTGGTGTCTATTGTAATAATAATTAACGATGGATAAGTATTATCGTAATAAGTATCACCTTAAGAGGTATATCACACTGAAGTATATTATTTTCTTTTTACTTTTTAGTTGCATTTTTATCGAATTATTAACGGTAAATCTTCAAGTATCAGTACGTTTTTTAAAGAACATTTTATATCCACTCGCCTCTTCTTGAAAAATCTTTTATTTATAAATCTGTCGCATTGTAATTTCCGTAATATCAATGACAAAACTTAATACAGAAAATAGGTATAAATAAACTGATTATTTACATTTTAACACTTCTTCAGAAAAATATTACATCTACTTTTATCGTTTACTTTCTTCTTTTCCAAAATTCCCTTCAAAACTGAAATAATACGCAAAGGTACTAAAATTTTCCCGTTTTCGACAATTTCGGAATCATATCGCTGTCTGCAAAATAAATCTTATCAGCGCGAAATTTCTGTTGCTTTAAATACCATTATCGGAAGTTACTTTAAAATATTCTTCAAATTCGGTAATGGAAAGTTACAACAAACATATTAAAAATGGTTTCCAGCTTCCAAAACGGGGGCTAACCGCATTAGGGGGTTTATTTTTATGTTTTGTTTTTTTTTTAAATTTATTTTGAAAGGGAAAGAATAATTGGAATTAATTTAAACTACTAGGTCTTTTTAAATATGTTTTAAGCTACATTTTACATTTTTTTCAAGTATTTTTCATGAATAATTTTTAAAATTTGTAAGCTGCTGTTCGTAGAGGTCCAGGAGTTATGACTTCTGGCGTGCAGTGTACAGGTCTCAAAATTCACTTGAAAGAAAGGAAACAAATTTGTTTACATTATTTATATGTTTTATTATTAGACGTAATTGTAGCTAAAAATATTAAAAAATCGAGAAACGTTTGACAAAAAATTTCAAATTTTCATATTTTTTTCGTTCATTTTTCGGAAAAATAAGTATTCAAAATTATTATATTTCTTCAAAATTGGGGTTCGCCCAAGAGATAAAATTTGATGACGAATAATTATTATTTTGATTTTTTAAAATCGATCGATGATTCCCCGAGCTATGCTGCACGCCAACTGAAAAAATGTAATTTTGGGAGAAACACGTTTAAAAATAATTCGCGATAATAATGAAATATATAATGTGCTTACACTTCAATCAGCTCTATTCTAGCGCCATATAATAATAACCCTTCTTCTGCTTCATAAGTATGATTCAGCTTAATCATCTCCACTTATCTCTAAAATTCGTCGGAACCAACAATAAGGCACAATTTCCCTAGTTAAACAAGATGGTAGCTAAAAATGTTTCAAATGTTTCATAACTTTCAAGGCACAATGCAAAAAACCGACAAATTTTTTAAATTTTCAATTTTGTATGTAGCTACCTAAAAACATCTTGCCAGCAAGTCTTCTTTCGACATATTTTCAAATATAGATGATAATTCTTTCTGCAGGTCGGGGTGTAATGGAATAGGGTGAGTTTCAGGCTCAAAAGTCTTAGCTTGCTGCCACTTGCACCAGCTGTCAATATTGGACGGTTCTCGTGCCGGCGATTTTTGTCTATGGATATCATGGTGGTAGAACGCAGCCCAAATAGCTTTCTTCGTATCTTCAACACGCTATTAATATTCCTTCGAATTGCTAATCCATGTTGCGCGCTCAAATTTTCTATTAAAGTTCAGTCCGTTTAGCTTCCCCGCTGAGTTTTTAACTTTCTTCACGCTTAGAAATCGAGTTCCTATTCATTTTTTAGACATTACCTATACACTCGCTCTTGAAAACTTCTTGTTCGTCGCCATAAGGATTAACATTTAGAAGAGCTGCATACTAATTTATCACGTTTAAGATGCGAAGGCATTTTTTTCAGAATACATTTTGCTATATGTGTCGACACAATAAGTAACGTGACGCGACACTTGTTTCACGCTCGCTGTGTTTGGTAAAACTGTGTGAAATTTATGTAGCAGGTAGAGGAGGAAAATACGAGCACAATGTCGTTTGCCGTGTTCTGATCTGATCATAGAACTTCTGTACGCACATGTGAAGCATGTTAGCGAACGTTTCGAATCGAACGAGTTGCGAGATACGTGCAATCGTCAAATTTCTGATAGCAGATGTTGCGGGTGTAGAAATTTATCGCTGACCATGCGTAGTATATAATGATTGTAGTGCCGCTCAATGAAATAAACCTTCTTGGTACCACCTGCTTTGCACCTATGCACGAATGCTCTTATTCAGTGACGGTACTTTGTTGTCAGGAGGCTTTAACTAAACAATTTTATAATTTTCTCACCTGTACTAAGTTGTTTGGTATGCTTGCACGTGTATTTTCGATGCATTTACTATTACCTAACCAATATAATAATTTTTAACTTAGTACGAATGGATCACGGTGTTTGAACAAGGAAGAACACACATGATGATCAACTAAACGGCCAGCCGAGTGTTGGAGCACGCTCCGTTTCATACTGGTAACGAATGACTCTGAATTTCGCTTTGAAGTTTCTTGAGCATGTCTTTGAATAGCTATCCTGACGATATATGCGATAAGAAAAAAATAGTCAGAAGGCAGATATTTGGGTTTACATTTATAGATGTTTTGATTTATATTTTCTATTGTAATTTATCTAAATTAATAATTTGTTCCGAGCGCGTTATCCTTATTTCTATTTATGTCTATTTTCTAGTAATACATATAGTAGCTAAATTTTAATTTGTAGTCTTATGATACATACTTTGTTGTACACTTATTTGTTATAACCACAGCTCGCGCATGATTGCGCATTTGTGGGTCATTCTTTTTGATATTTGATATGAAATAAATAATAAATAGAGATTTAGGAATAGTTGGGGCAAAGGAAAAAAAGAGTTGGAGAAAAAACTTATGTATCGATTCTGAGAGAGGAAAACGAGCATACAGGTGATCGATGTACTTCCTAAGGAAACTGTAAAGGAAAAGAGTACGACAACGAAAAAGGAAATTAAGGGATTCGTTGCAGAAAGAAGAAAATGTTAAAAAAATCTAAAATAAAATAAAATACATTGAATAAACGATATAATATAATTCAGTTCCTGATTCAATTCAATTCATTATACAGGACTGAAATGTACAGATCAGAAACGATCGATCGTTCGATTGTTATGTCGGCGATCTATCGCAATCTGAGTTTTAAAAAAACCGACAACTATATTTTCACGGCAATTAGTTCTGTACGGCTATAGCAAGGATTACACATAGTGCAAAAGAATTTTAAAAAATCGGTCGATTAGTCATAAATTTTTCCTCTAATAAAAAGTTTTATATTTCGCCAAGATTAGCGACGGATGCAAAAGTGGCCATATATATGTATATAGCACACCGGTAGTAATTGATTTCAGAGCAATTTTTTTGTGCTCCCATCAATTTAGAACATAATAAATTGTGAGCAATCCGTACCTTTTTTTTTTTTTTTTTTTTTTTTTTTTTATTTTGATCGGAATTTATGAGCGATAGTTTTACGAGGTTAATCGTAGCGGAATCGGAAAAAATCTGAGAAGAAAAGAAACCTATCGTCGACGACTGGGGTAGTATGCAAATTATTTACAAGTGGTTTATGACCGATCTGACATTACACTAAGCACGCCTTATAAGCTCTCGGATAATGATAATAATTACATTAGCCGCTGCGGCAATAAACGGATGTAGATGGCGCGATTAAAACAGCATTTTGCCTAGGAAACGCACGCATCTGCACAGATGGTTGTGTCTCCTAGAGCCATATGTTACTCTGGCCAACGGTGCATAAAACCGTTCACGGTGCACCAGTGCGACGAATGTACATCGATAAAACGGCCAACACTTTTTTTTTCTTCTTCTTCCGTGTTTACCTGAGTGACCAGTTGTTTGACCAGCAATATGTCTCGCTGATAATAAAAGTATAAAGATGTAAGACGACAGGATTGCGGACCGCACTGCGTGCACGCATCCGGTCTGGCTCGTAAATACGGATCATTGTTGTAAATTCAAACGGTTCGCCCCTACTTTACATCGTTACATCGTGTAATAAATAAATGAAACCGGCCGATCTGCGTCTCCTTACACGACGACGAAACACTGCCAGTCGATCGTTTTGTTCTAAGCACAGATTGAGAAAATGCCCGTCGAACGTCGATTTTTCATTTTCTTTTTTCACGGCGAAAAGTCATTCTGAACTTTTTCGATCTATCCCCCCGTCTTCTTAAGAAGCGTAACGCGCTCTGCGCTATTGATAATTTCTACATTCCGAAAGGTCAGTTACAAAAAATAAATCATCACTTTTAAGCAATTAAATTATGTGCCATAGTGTCTTCAATTTATTTCGTGTTAATTAAGCGGTAGTATTTGCGCAGGTAAAGTAGAAATTCCACATCTAATTCTATTTAGCTACCTGTGTAAACATCGCCGCTTAAAATTATCGACAACATCAGCACCCAATGAACCAAATAATACCTGTTTTTTTTGTTCGGAATTCCGACGAAGGTATTATAATACGAGACTTATGGCCGCTGAACGGCAGAATCGCAATCTTATTTTGGAACATTTCGATATCCGGAAAATTAACCTCTACGTTGTGGTATAAACATTAAATGATTTAAAATTATCTTTTTGCGGTATAGAATTAGTTTAAAGAAAATACCTAACCCCAAAATCATTTAAATGGTAAACAATTTAAAATTTCGAAACAATTTAAAATAGCTTTATAAAAACAGCACACGGAAAAATGATAATTTGGTGGCCGCGGTGTAATTTTGAATTAAATCATTTTAAATTGTTTTACATGGAATTAACGAAAAAAAAGGAACGCCTATAAACAACTTCAACGTTAACACCAACGAAAACGCTGTTTCCAGCTACTTCCCAATTACACATATGTGTTACAGAACTTGTTCGTATTAGTTGCATATCAAAATTTCGATGCGATCGATCTCATCGCGAATCCATACAAAAAGAGCATTCCGATCGCGTGACTTTTCTCTCCCACAATAATCGGCCTCGGTTCAAAACCATCTTCCCTTTTAAAACTAATTTTCCGCGTGCAAGAATTTCCAATTTAGGAATTACGACGCGATATCTGACCCTTGATTCTTTTATCCGCTCTGCTGAATCCATCTCTTTCGTCTTTTCTTTTTCACTTAGCGACAAACCATTTGGCGACTTTTTTCAAGTCGATAAACGAACAATTTTTTTTCTTTTTCTTTTTTTTTTTTTTTTTTTAATTTAAATTTCTTTTTCTTTATCTCAATTTATCGCATTCCACTTCCTTCTTCCCCTTCTTTTATAAGAATGAAAAGAAGTAAAGATCGCATATAGGTCTATCCGCCAAACCGTTATAAAGGGTATTCAATTAATATCAATGTCACTTTTACGCTCTAAAAACATCAAACAAACGCGACCGTAAATATTTATAGCCTACGAATGCCCGCGCAGAATAAATTAGGAAAAAAAAATTGGCCGCACCGAGCCTGGGGTCGATTGTCACGACTGAGCGACAAAAGTTTAAGCGGTAAAATTAAGCGTGAAAGCCATAATGGGGGGGGGCGTATGAATTAATTACGAATTTAAAAAAAACATTAAACTAAACCGAAAACAATCTAGATTACTCTTGAAAATCTGTCGAAGAAGAAAGGAATAAAAAGGATCAAAAGCAAAAAGTAAAGGAAATTTTTTTTATTAAAAATTTATACAAACATGTATTTTAAAAAATATTAAAACGAACCGACATGTTTCGGAGTTACGAACTCCATAATCATTTTATTCATTAAAATACGGGCCACAACCGACTGCCATAGATGTGATAAATTTAATTAAATAGAACAATACATTATCATCGGAGCAGAGCAAGGGATGGGACATCAAATCATTATAAAGCGTTGCTCCGCTTTGTTCATATTTATCTCGGTTATCTGCAATATGTTGGCGCTGTGTTATCGCACTCCTACATCTTTGATAGATAAGTCTGGAACCACACGAGAATCCGACAGAACCGTGTAACATGTTTAAGGACTTTTCAACTTATCCGAATCGTTTCGTCTTTCTTCTTTCTCTTCTATCTTTATAAAGGAATTAACGACTAGTCCACACTTTATCTTCATTTCCTTCAGCAAGCGTCTGTTTTCTAATTATTTGCTTATTTCAGACTCCACAAGTGTTCTTCAAGTGATCAGCTCCGCTTTTCTTGATCACTCTTCCGATTTCATCATTCTTCGCGTACGCTGTCTTTTCCGTTTTCTTTCTTCTCGCTACTCCATCTGTGTTGATTTGCTGTGTATGAGACAGCGAATTCTTTGGCTCGGATTGCAGCTTCCTCCCGTTCCTTTTAAAAAAAAGAAAAATCAATCTTCTAACTTGAATTCCCTATGTACTAAGTTCTATCTCAGACTTTGGTCAGATATTTACCTATTCTCCTTTCGTAACGATCAATCCTTTTATCTATCTGCACAACCTAGTCTTCATTCTAATACCCGGTGTTCTTGGAGTTACTCTAACTTACCCGTTCTATTGTCATTTCTATGATTCGTTTGCGTTTTGACCATTCTGCTCTGCCTTCCTCTCGTTTTCGCTATTCCCTTGTGTTCCCTTTCCGAATTGTTCTCTCCGCCACCTCAATGAAGCGATGGTTTGCAACGCCAATCACATAATTTTTTGAATGTTCATTCCTTTCTGTCGAACGTTCTATTTTATATTCTTGTCTACTGTAGCTCGCACTGTTCCTTATTGCGCATCTTGTATATTTTGCCCTTCCCCCCTCGCCATCCATTATTTCATCCATTGGTTCCTTTATACTGTCCATATATGATCGAATCGAAATTTAACTGACGGCACTTTTCTTTCTTGTTGTTTCTGGGTGAAGGTCTTTAAAGGGGGAATGGAAAAAAAAAATAAATAAATAAAAGAACACAGCGTAATACAAAGGAATTTACTACCAAGAAGAATCTGATCGTAATAGAGTGATTCCCACTTTGTCTATCTCTATGCCTGGCCTATGCATCACGATAATTATCTTCAATTTTTCTATATTAATTTAGAGAAGGAATGAATGAAAATTTAACTCCGATGAAGGCAGTCTTTTTTGTCATGGTATCTGAGCTTTCATTCAACTCAATACCACAATGACCGCGTAATTTAGATTTACATTAAAATATTTTTTATTGATAGAATATATATTTTTTTTTATCTTACATTCATGCGGTTGTCCTAAACAAACAATAATCAACATTGATCTTTAAGTTTTTACATATATGTATAGAATACTACCCAGTGGTGGCCATTCTTTTTTTGAGTATTGTATAAAATAGGGAACAAAATTATAACTTAAAGTCGACTTTTCAATTCCATCAGATTACATCTCTTAGAGGGCGTCTGAAGTGCGCTGTTATCGGTAAGATCGGCTGCTAACAAATTGACATGATGCTCTGTAATCGTTGGATATATCTAAAACTTTGAATTCTTATGGAATTTACTCTAGGCATACGAAGATTAGTATGGAGATCATTGTTTCGAACGTATCACGGCGCTCGAAACATACTTCGTAGAACCATTGCCTGGAATCGCCGGATGATTTTTATATTTTTGAATTGCTGGCTACTGGATTTCAAACCGTATGTCCATATTAGTTTTAGAATAGTTTTGTATAACGAGACTTTATTTTCAATTGATAAAGAAGAGTATTTTTGTTTATTAACGGATTCTTATTTCGATATTTAAGATCTAATTACTTCCTCTTCGCCATGACATGATTTTTCCAAGTTAGTCGTTGGTCTAAGTGAAGACCTAAGAGTATTTTACGGATTTCGTTCTCGGAATTATTTTCCCATTCGGTTTTATCGGTATATATTTTCAAAGTTTCTGATTAATGACAACTTGGTTATTAGAGTGGAGTTTATAAATTACTATAGCGCACAGTACAGATTAAAAATTTATTACAAGATCTATTCGATTAGAGATGCAGTCTAAAGCTCTGTAAATGGCAAATAACTCAGCCGTAGATATCGACGGTTCTGAAGGCAGTTTAAATCTTTCCGTATGTTGGCATTTGAGCGAAAGTTGTGCCAACCGGACCAACACGACTTAACAAGCTATTAAATTCTTCAACTAACTATCCAGCTCTATATTGATATCTAACGTCAAATGATTAATAACGTCACAAGAGAATAGGAAATTTGGAGATGGGAGTGTAAGAGCCGACATGAAATTATTATAAATCGGGGCTCTTTCGACTTACAAGGGCATTTTAGATTCAGTAAATCTCCAGTTCATTTTAATCTCCATCAATGTATCAGAAAAATTCTAATGTAGATAGTTGCAAAATTACTATAAATCTAATTTCTTTCAAATGCAAGGGAAAAATCTTAGTCTCTCCGTTCCGAGATAAAGCATTACTCGTGATCGGTCCTAATGCCGTATTTTGTAATTTCTAATCCCAAAATCTTTACTGGTTCTATCCGCAATCTTGGCTTTAATCATAGTCCGAACGATTATCGCTCCAGCTTAACAACTTTTTCACCGTTTGTCCTTCTTCATCACTCGAATGATTCAAGCTCAGCTTTGTGATACTAATCGCTTTTTATCGAATTTCTTATTTTATTACGTCTACGAATTTTGCTTTCTCTCTACTCCCTATAATGCCTTCTTTGTTTATTAGGTTTTCTTTCCGACCTATCGTTCCTGCAATCCTGTTTTTTTAACTCCACCATTTCTAAGAATTTAATTTTATTTATAATTATGTCGGCATGCGAAACAAAGATAAAAAAAAAAAATCAAAAGAACAAAAAAAAATCAAATAAGTTTTAAACCTAAAAGGAAAAAGTTTTAACCAGAAGGCTCTTTCGAGCCAATAAAATCGAATACATCATTACGTTCCGGAATATCAGTTTAATGCCACCCTAATAGTTCTTTTTTTGTTTGTTTTTCAGTCCAGCATCTACGCCACGTAACTATTTTCAACATGGCTGAGCGGTAAACCAAATAACATTATTAGTTTTGGTTTAAAGTTCAACTATGTTGAAGGTAGCCCTTTTTTCTTCTTTTAAATTAATAAACGCTTTTTTGTTTGTTTTTTTTTTTTGGATATTCTAAGGCATTTAGAAATGGGGGAATTGAAGAAAGAGATTATAGAGACAATAGACACAGGAAGAAAAGAAATAAACAAAGAAGGCGTTATAAACAAATAGGAAAAACATAAAATCTTAATAGTTCGCGTATATTTTTTTTTTTTTTTTGCCGAAAACGGGGGTCAACAATGTATTCGGCAGCATTTAGGAAAAAACAAAAGGGTTAATTAAAATACGATTCGATCTTAGATTGATAGGACGAAAGGAACTAGAACGAGACTATAGATGGCAAAAGAAAAGAGACACGATATAAAAAAATAATAGGAAATAAATAATAGAGAAAAATGCTCGGGGAAAATGCAATCAAAAATGCAGATACGAAAAAGAGACAATACGAGGGGACCGGGTAGTAGGATGGAGATGCGACAAAATCGGATTCTGCCGTAGTGATTTTGGTAAAATGGGTAAGCAGTGTAGAAGAAGATAAAGGTATGTTTTATGGGTTTTTTTTTCTTTTCCTTTTGACGCTATAAAAAATATCCTATGCCCAGAAGCCATGCAGGGGGGAAATAGCAATTCAGTCAGAGATGGATAATAAAAAAGAACCAATATAAGAATGACGGACAAAAAAGGGAATAAGATATATGAAGCATAGCAAAGAGTATGGATGTCAAGTGTTAGGAGTTGGGGGTGAATAATAGATTGTTTATTTGAGGGAGACGGACACTCAAAAAGAATAGGATTAAAATAACACAGAAAGCCTCATCGTTCGGAAAAAGAGGACAGAACAGAGAAGATGTCAAGGAAAAACGAAAACAAGAAGACAATGTTTTCAAGATGAAATCTGTGAATAAATAATGACGGATAAGCAAAAATAGCCAGAAGTGAAAAAAATTTTTACAGCACCAGAACAAAGTCGAAACTCTCAGATAACGTACATGAATAAATAAAAATGTGAGTGCACTTATCGAAATTTACCAGGCCACAGAGAAAATACAAGAGTCGCAAGAGAAAAATAACTAAATAGAAAAATGATAATACTCAGAATGAAAAGAAAAAACAGAATTCGGTAAAACGAATTAAATGAAATTTAATGTATTCTAAATATATGATAAATGTTTCACAAACGAGGTAAAATGAAATAACATTTATATATGAGTATTAAAGTAAATCGAAAATAACAAAATTTTTAAACGGATACTAACCGACGGAGTAGGTATTTTGATCTTCTTTGTGCTCGTTCTCTTTTATACATTATTATCACTTTAACGTGTTATCAAAAAATCGAATAGCGTCTTTTTTAATTAATCTACTAATATAGGGTAACACTTAAGTATTTTTAGCACATAGATCTAGTTAATCTGTTGTATAATTGTTTGATATACGTAGAACGATCTTTAAAATTAGCCAGATGTGGACCGGATAATTGATACGTTTAGTATCATGGGCGTCACCAGCTGGTGGGCGGCGAGGCAGCTCCCCCCCCCCCTGGAGCCTTGAAATTTTTTAATCAACTGGCCATGATGAGTATTCATAGGCACGTAATCGTGGACAATTCGGAAGACTTTTATAATTTTATTATAAAAATTTGCCAGAAGCCCACGAAAATTATGTTTTACTTAAGATTTTATTCTTGTTTAATAAAATATTAAGCCTTTACAACTTATAAATTTTATTTTTGCTATAACTCATATCCTCTTTCTTTCATCTTGCCCCTTCCCGCCCTGGCTCATCGGTTAGCGACGACCTTGTTTAGTATTGTCGAGATTAGAACATATGTTATATTGAACGTATTCTAGATCATTAGATTGAAAGTTCATTTTGAACGGAGACGATTCAAGCATAACATTTATGACATATTAAACCTATAAGATTTGTTGCTCAAGTGTATTATACAACAACGTACATAGTTGTTTTATTTGTCAGGAAATAACTAAATAAATAGGTAGCGGAATATCAAAATTGTTAGTCTCTTTTTTTTTTATTAAGATACAGATTCAAATTTGACAATTGTTTTACGAGAATTTTCAATTTCACCCATATATCTATGTCAGCAAAGTGTCCTTTGAAAACAAGTTTAAACTTTTTCTTAAAGTAGGACGCTGGGTAAAAAGAAGGAGTAACTCTCCTCCATTAGTAAGTTAATTAAGGTACACAGTAATCATCAAATTTTTCAGCGTAAACATTTATTATATTACGAATTTTGACTAATAATTAGGTTCGAGCAATTTTTTAAAATACATAATAAACGGTACATGATTATCAAAGATACCTTGCGCTATAAGGGAGGAAGTATTTTAATTACATTATTACTGTTCACCTAACGAAGCTATTACTATTAAAATTAATTTTTCCGCTTTATCATTCTCGGATCACTTTTATTATACTAATGACTGCCTATTAAGTAAATTGTATTCATGCCTGATAAGGATAGATTTTAAAAAAGAGATTTTTTACCTTTAATCAATGAAATACTTCTACGACAATTAAATAAAGTAAGAAAAATAGTAAAAAAGTTTATTAAAAAAAAAAAAAAAAACCAACAGAAGATGCGATTTATTTACGTTTTGGGGCTCTTTTTTTGTGTTCGCATTTAATTTTCAACCGTAGGCTTGAAAGTCTTTTTTCCCTTAAATACTTATTCCTCGGACGTTGGAAAATATTTCACGCGATAGTTTTGTTACATGCAACAAATAGTCTAAATGGATAGAATTAAATTTACAGCTTAAAGACGTACACATTTATTCTAAAGGAAAAATTTACTACGTGCAAATATCACAGGTGCAAATTAATTATCTAATCTTTCCATACGTGTCTGTCATATAAACAGAAAACAGTGTGCATGCAATCTTTGAGAGTGGAAAAATTTTCAAGTCGATAAAATCAGAATAGCGTTCATAATGGCTGGTAAATGTTTCACCGGCAAGTCTACATTTTTTCATTTTATTTACTTATTTATTAGAATTTGTTACCCCACTCAGTCTATAAGTTATTCTATATTTCGATACGATTTTTAATTAATGTTACTCACTGTGCACTATATACACACGGTCGCATTCTGCAAACAAACTCGATTATCAACAACGCGGTTGTTTGGTCTTTTTCTGATTACCGATTAAAAGATATTTCGTCAATACTCGATAGAGAGCGCAAGAGGTAAACACCGGTAATACGCAGACGTCACAGATCATTTCTAATAGTACGTGTCTCTAGTCAGAATCCATAATCGTTACAGTAAATCAGACGATAGCGATCGTACAAAATCCAACAGTTCCACTTACACGATAACAAAAAACAGACTCTGTCTAGGCTGCTTTTTATTTATTGATCTGGGCTCGTCGACTACGGCCATTAACCCGGTACAAGAGAAATGTTCTATTGTTTCAATGTACGGTATTGAGATTTGAACCCTGTCCGAACATGAAAAATTACTGTTTAACCTAGTAAGTGTATAATTTTACCCAATATTATACACGGTAGTATTATACTTATGCGGATATATTTCAAATCATATCAAATCAAATCATATATTTATTATTATTATTATTATTATTATTATTATTATTATTACAAATTTAGTTCTGCAATGCGCATTATTGCGCGAGTTGTAGTCGATTATACACAATAATAAGCAAAAATTATGAAAATAAAATTAAAGTTTAACTTAATTTATACTCGAAACAAGAAGTTTCGGACTTAATTTGACACACAAGAATGATAAAAAGAAAATTGAAATAAAAAAAACGAAAACCTCAATTTATACATACAAAAGTAAAAATCAATGCAAATGAAATAGTATTTATTATAAATAGACAAATTTCCACGGCTCGCAGAAAAAAAAAATAATAAAGAAAATAAAAAACAAGTAATATGAAAAAAATATATGTATATATTAAAGGAACCCACATTCAAGGAAAATACACTTTTATACACAGTACATACTTGTGAAAACGCTCTTGCTTACATGTCAATTTAACCATTTATTTTTATATATCAGTTACAAATATCCGCGCACCCATTTACCCACTCATGCTTAAATATCAACAAACATTATAGTTCTGCCCTCGTAAAATAGATGAAACAAAGCAACCAACAATACATATGTATAATACTGAATTTAACTAAACAAGCTTTTCAAATATTTACGGCGCCACTTGTAATTTAATATGAAGTAATTTGTTTCCAGAGGAAGAGAGTTATATATATATATATATATATATATATATATATATATGTGTGTATATTTAATAGAACCAGCGTACCTTACTTGGATTCTCGTATGATATTTAAACGATTTCAGAAATGCAGCAGGGTAAGTATTAGATGATCTAGTAGTACATTAACGCTATGTTAAATTTACGTTTATAGTTAAGCAGACTTATTTTATATAGGATTTCTAGTTTCATAATATCGTAATTATTTTCGTTGCTACTATAAGTTATTATATTGAACATTGGATTTTGTAAAGTGGTAATAGGTTTGATCAGGCTGTTGTTATACCGAGGAAAATTCCACCACCCAATTATAAAAATTTAAACATAAATATGCAGCCAAACCAACCACGCAACCCATTAGCCCCACAAACAATTATTGTTAAACACCAAAAAAAGACCGGTAGCCTATGAAAACTTTTTTAGTATTATTCATATTTATTAATGGAAATATACTTAGTCGAAAAGAAAAACAGTATAAATATTAACCATGATATACAAATAGATTTAAGAAGAAAAATTAATCCGCAGAAGTCTAGACTCACACGTCCGCATTCAAACACACAAACAACCCATCTCTCTATTTGCAAAAGACCTACACATTCGCGAAGTAAACTCACACTTATTGTAGCTTATCGAGAAATTTATATATACAACAGATATATATCTACTTTTAGATTAAAAAGCAGTAGTCATTTGTTTAAATTCGTTAGTCCAGCTATATCTAATCTTTTCCGTAATGATCCTGATAACTCGGGATATTCTTATTGTGTCTGGCGAAGATCTTACCATCACGAACAAAGGCTAGCCTTTGGTTTTTACTCTCAAAAGACGCGAATTGGTTGTGGAAAGATGCTCGTTAACGAGTGCACGAACCGGCTGTCGTGTAACCGGGACTGCTCAACGTAAGCCGCTCTACGCGGCTATTCTTAATGAACTCCGTTTTCAAATATCGTCTGCAAAACTTAACCACTAGCGTCGCATACTTTTGCCCGGCGGAATTCTTAGGCAGACGGTGTGGCAATAGTCGACGTCGACCATATTTATCGGCACTCCAACTGCATCGCCGATTTTCGAGACTAGAATTTCGACGCTCTCATTCGGCTGTACTACTCGTGTACACCATTTATGATCGCGTTGTTTCTCCGCTCCGCAACTTTGAGATGCAAATTATTTAAAATAAAATTCTGCCGGTTTAGCATATTACTGTTTTCTTCACGTGGCGGGCTGATAAGATGTAACGCATTATTCAACTTGTCAGCGTTATCAGCCATCGCTGCACGCATCTCACCCTAACGAAGACGTTATCATTTGTCGCTGTAATTGATTTATATCTTCTCTGACTGATACAGAGAACATCTAGTCGTGGTCCTGGTCAAGCGCTAACTGCACTACCTGTGACGGAAGAGGAGTCGATTTAATGCGTGTGCCGTCGCGGAAATCAGGATACCGCCACTTTTTTCCTCTATGAGGGTTACTTATTTTAGAGCAGATATCTGACGAAATAATCGCAGCACAGCCGAAATGTAACTGCTAATAACGAGAAGAGCACGCAGCGCACTTCCTGTTTGCCGGGATATTAGTACCGCACTTCTTACAAACGGACATCTCGACTAAAGTCTGAAGTAAGCCGATTTATACCGTAAACTTAACGCAAACAAATACAGAAATTATACGCACCTTTCAATTGTATAGTTTTTCTCGTAGACAGTTTACATTTTCACGATTATACTAGAGCTAATATCTTATCTAGTTATATTCAGAGATTTATTGGATTTTTTAACTTTTGATTTATTAACCGCACGTAATAATATAACAATGAATGCAGAACGAGCAAAACACGACTTATCATCGCAATAACAACCGCAAGAATATATATATTTAAAAGTTTTCAAAAAGTATCGAGTTTATTAAAGCGTATAGAGAATAATCAGCTGTACGGCTGTAATAATTATCGCAGGTATTATGACCATTGAATATGAGTTACAAATAAATACGTTCTTAATTAAAAATAAAGTTGAAATCAAGCAGAATTTCGGTAACGTAATATATACAGACATCCCCCCCCCGCTGAATTTTCGAAAATGAACCGTTAAATGTCAAAAACAGTTTAAGTAATTTTTAATGAATATTATATGAAAATAAATATAAAAATATATAGAACAGCTATAATGGGCTAGTGATGCAATAGTTTCCGAATACAATAGATACAAGTAGAATAAATAATAAAGACTTTGTGGAGAATTTTTTTTTTTACGTACAATTCATATCCCGACATGGTATAAATTTAGATTTTTATAGATGGGGTTGAAATTGCAGGGACCGAAAACGGCGAAATATTTAACTTTTTAGATAATACTATTAAACGGATGTAACCGTAGTAATAAGATATTCGATAATTTATACGCTACGGAATTAGTAACAAATCTATTTAAAGAGTTTAATGAATTTCGTCGTAGAAGAAAGTATATTAATATCGTAAGAAAAAATTCAACGGTATAATAATATAATTAAGGTTAAAACTAGTAATAATGTTATAAAAATATTAATATGGATTATGGGAAACCATAAACTTAACCAGGTGGTGCTTGTAATGCAAATTATAGTAAGAATTGTGAATTAAATAAATAAACATCCCTGCCCAAAGTTTTTTATTTTGTTAATAGGGGTAGAAAAAAAACAAAACAAAACAAAACAAACTACGCTACGGTAGCTGATAGTTTAACATTTGACACGGCCAAAAAGGAAAGAAGAAAAGGTTTACGTGGGGTAAGAGCAGTTAATACTATCGAAAAAGGCCGAAGAAACACTAATCCAAAATTTCTCCTGAATTGGTCGGAAACTAAAACCATTTACACCTGCTCACGCAAAAAAATCGATCAAGTAAATAATTCGAAGCAAATATTACAACCAAAAATTAAAATCAAACTTCCATCAATAATAGTGAAATATATCGAGTACCTCAAGGCCGTGTTCACGGGGTGGGTTTTGGGGCTTAACCCCCCTCCCATGAGAACTTAAACAGTTATTATGAATACACAAAAATCTGAAAAAAGTCAACAATTTAAAATAAATATTGATGATTTTTTAGGCTGTTCGTGCCTTTAAAAGAAAAAAGAAAAAATATACTCCATATTTTTAGGTGTTTTATTAATATTTTATGCAAAATTTTTTATTACGAGTATAATCAATAACATATGTAATTTTTATTAATGTTTATACGGTAATTTATTTATATAAATTATTAATATATAAATTAAAATGATGGAAATGATTAATTGTATGAATATTAGGGAAAAATTTATTGTGATTTATAAAATAAATGTGTGAAGAAAAATATCCCCCCCCCCTTCAAAATTCTGAGCACGGGCCTGGAGTAACTAATTCTACAGGAACGCTTCCAAATATTTAAAAAAAAAAAAAAAAAACAATTTCTCCTGATATATTACGATGAAGAACACTTAAAAATAAAATTATGGTCAAGGTATACAATATAGAAAGCCATGAAACGATTAGAAGTACCTGAAAACTATCATCTTAAAACATAGTACTTATCAAATAAAAACAGAATGTGTATTTATCATTCGACACTCGCATCACTCCGTAAATCTAAGTTGTAAACATCGAATCACGATGTGAAAAATATGATTAATACAAAACAGAATGTAAAGAACCATTACACCGTTTTTTGTTTTTTTTATATATACCCCCTTTGGATTTAGCATTAGCCCAGCAAAATGGAAGAGGTACATGAAACAGAATGGAAACTATATTTTTATTTTATCAACAATGGAATCAAGGAACACCTCTAGAACAAGAATAACTGAGAGAATAGGCAAAGTAGCAGGAAGACCAAGCTTTTAAAGTTGATAGTAAAGTAACTCACGCTCGCGAGGTAAACCAGAACACTCGAAGAACACGTGATTCGTATCACAAACATACTGGGAACTTTCAGGATCCAATGAACAAAAGCGAGATGCAGCCAAGGAGAAGCGATTTAGAGAAGAAGGAAGGAGACTATGCGAGAGAAACGGAGGCGAGATACTTGTGTAATTATGGACCGACGCAAACTGGGGAAATTGTAGAACCATGGACGAGAAGAAGGAACAGAATTAATTAAGAGATAAAAGGAATTAGGATTAGCAAATAGAGAAACATAAACAGAGTGCCAAAGTCACATCTATAGACACTCGAAGCTGCAAGAAAATAACATTTACGTATAAATTGTACACTGCTGCGAATGGAAATAATAACAGGAACGGCAAAAACGGAACATCGCAATGAGTGAATAATAGTGTCGACAATATGGCTACGCTTAAGCATGCTGCACAAAAACTGTTACGAAAACTACTCTTCAAAGCCGGAAAAATGTAAAAATTAAAAACTCCACAAAAAACACACCAACAACCATTTCACTGCACAAGTAGCGCAACCTGAAATTAATTCCAACGACTGTCCACAAACGAGCCCTCAATAAAAAAAAAAAAAAAAAAAACATCTTCGCGTTCCTTTTTAGTGATAATTGTTACAATCGATATCAAGCACAATCCGAAACAGAACTGACTGGATTACTTCTACAGTGCTATGATATACCACAGTAATACGAAAGTAACATGCTCTGTTTCCTGCCCGCCGCGACATAGCATCACTTACAATAAATTTGTAAACATTTTTCAACAATTCGGCAAACATGTTTCATTAGTGCAGGTGACTGCAGAGCACACTCTGTTCGCAAACTATCGAAAGTTAATAAATAAACAAACAATCATCAGTTCCATTTCTCTGGAAATCCAACATACTGCGGCTCGAGGATAATAGCGAAGTACAGGGAATTAACTGAGTCTTACTTGTCACTAAAAGAATCTCGGTAATGTGTAAACAAGGTTAAATTTCACAATAAACAGACTAGAGATATGAACTGTATCACAAAAATATAATAAAAAAGAGAAGTGGTGTCTAGACACTCGGTAGGAACGAAGTTCCTTTCACTTTCTGGTAGATATACAAGTATAAAGTCATTCATAAAGTATACGATAAAAAATGGCACGCAATATATATATATATATATATATATATATATATATATATATATATATATATATATATATAAATCCCGTATGAATTAAAGTAAAAACAAAAAAAAAATACGAATCCCGTATGAATTAATTAAAAGAAAAACAATAAATAAATCATCAGGCCTGTTGAAGTGTGCTAACGTCGCATAAAAAAACCGCTCCAATTTTCAAATTCAATACAAAATTTACACGTGTGTTTTGAATTGAGCTTATACAGCTGACCGCGTACGATGCTTGCTGCTCGAATCTCGATACTCGCACGCACGCACGCACACACAAGGCCGTGTCCGGGGGGGGTGTCAGACCTCCCCCATGAGAACTGAAATAGTTTAATATAAATAGAAAAAAATCTGAAAAAAATCAAAAATTTAAAATAAATATTGGTGATTTTTTAGGGTGTCTTCCCTTTGAAAGAAAAAAGAAAAAATATTCTCCATATTTTTAGGTACTTCATTAATATTTTGAGCAAAATTTTTCATTACGAGTATAATCAATAACATATAGTATGCAATTTTTATTAATGTTCATATACGGGGTAATTCATTTATGAATATTATTAATATGTAAATTAAAATTATGGAAATTATTAATAGTACGAATATTAGTGAAAAACGTATTTATTTAGAATATAAATGTGTAAAGAAAATCCCCCCCTTCAGAATTCTGGACACGGACTTGCACACACACATCCGTATATAACAGAAAGGGACGGAGTGAAAGAGAACGAAAGTGAAAGTCGCCTGGAGGACGACGCATAACGCGATTTTCGTGACCTCGCCTTTTCTGCCAGTTTACTCCTACCGACAAACCGCGTAAAAGAACTTCGTTCCGAAAAATTTTAAATATAAAACTGAAGAAAAAGAACACTCAATTGACAAGCTAAACTCTTAGTTGAAGCAGCAAAAACGGCAACGCTTAATCGCAGAGCCATTAATACAAGAACAATTCTCCCCCTCGGAATCAAAAACCTAACCTGGGAACGACTCGGAGCAAGTAGGTCGCGTGGCATTTATTACGCCGCATGGACAACGGAAGAATATTTAAGCAGGTCTGAAAGGAGAGTTAAAAAAATCAAAAAAAAAAACAACAAAACTATCGAGACCGGCTAAGTAGCTTGAAGTCAAATGCAAGCCGACACTTTTGCTTGCCGAAGGAAACACGCGCCAATTCAAGAGACCTCTCATTCTTATTCTTTCGTTCCAAACCGATCGCTGGCTAAGATGAAGAAAATGCTGAACTCATTGCAAGATATCGCCATAATCTACGATATCGAGACCTTCATAGTCTACTTACTTCATCGCTTTTCCGTTTTCCGCTTATATTCTGTCCTCTCTAGAGCCCTTTTCAATTTAAATGTGACGCTGATCGCATCATTTTGAATGCTATCCTATCTCTACTAACCTGCTTCCTGCTGCTTTCTAGTACTAATCGATCTTTCTCCTTGTCTAGTGCATCTTTCTTCCTTTCCTTTCCTTTTCTTATTCTATCATTAGAGATCCTTTCTGTCTGCTACCTGTGATACTGTGTAAAAAGATCTGATTCTCTATTTGCCTTTCCTTTCTTAGCTCTTGGGTTTCGATGGTAACGTCGACAATATTTTTCTTTCATTTTTTTTCTTATAACAAATAGTAGCTATGACTTCAAGTAGTAAACAGGGGATGATTTTTCTCATCTTCTTCAATTTTAAAGAAGTCTGCAAAAATGTCGAAATAAACATTTGCGCGCGATAACGAAAATTTCGGTCGTGTAAATTATATACATATATTAATTACGTATGTGTATATTGTCGTGAACTCGATGTTGAGCGAAGATCACGGAGCCCTTAAGAACAAATAACAACGCTTTGAATTTCACCGTAAGTTTGGCGCCACAGTGTATAAATTTCGTCGACACACAGCTCATAATAAACGAGCGTATATGTAATGATTCGGAAAAGAAAAAAGAAAATGCGAAAAAAAAACTTTCATTATTCACAATCGCCGGACTCTAGGTACGTACGACACTGTAAACTGCCCTGATGCGGATGCTTATAGTAGATTGTCTCTATGAGCCGAGCCGAAGGAACTGATAACAACATCTACTCGATGGAACTAATAACATTGCAGTTTAAGACGACGTTCTTTGACTATTGATCTTACCGAATGTATGTGTAAAGTCTCCCTAATAGCGGTCAATGAGTATTACCCGAACAAGTCGCACTCTCATTGCACCGGCATTATCTGTACACCGTCAATCGTGCTTACTTAAAATATTTCGGTTTTCTAGTAAGCACAACATTTGACAACTGTCCCTAAGGACCTATTTTTTAATATAATACAAATGCGTTAGATTTTTTTGCCGTCCACGAAATTCTAAGCATATTTTCCAGCACCGCATCCGAAAGTTATCTATGGGGGGTCAAAGTTGTCTCTTTTAAGGTTCACGTGTCTCCGGCCGAGGTATAATAAAATTGAAAAGATTAGCGTACGAACTACTCTCTAGCTTTATTTCAATATATTTCGTTATAGATTCATCTTTCCGTATCTTCCTCAATTTCGACATCGCGATTTGTATACGGCGTTTTACTTCTCCTTCCGAATCACGTTATTTGAGTAGTTGCGACCAGCGGTAGAGAAATTCATACGGGAATAATAAAAAAGAATTAATTTTTATACAATTTTAAATAAAACGATTACCACGGTAAAATAAAATGATTCCCATAGTAAATCTAAACTAAACGTAAAAATTTAAATAAAATGATTACTATGGTAAATACACATTAAGCATTGATATTTTATTAATTATACCCGGCGTTCTGTTATTTCTCTTTTTGCGTTACTGAACTAATTAAACCTTCACGGCAAGATATGAACGTATAAGTCGCGCTCCTAGCCTATCCGCTGTACTCAGCGCGGAAATTTCAAAAGAAAGTAGTGTTTTCTATTAGTTTTTACAATCCTACAACTGAATAGTTGCTACTGGGAATGTTATTTATCCTTAAATTTTAAATTCTTATTCAAATACTGTCGAGTTTGCTGCTTTTGTAATAAATTAATTTTAATAAAATTCTGAAGACGGAGAATATGAGTGAAGAAGATGTTCTCTTAAATGTGTAATTATCGGATATCACCGCGATGATGACTGAGTGTGTGCTCTTTAGTTAAGCGAAATTTTTGTTAAACAAACCGATTATAGAAAGACCAATAATTTTCAAATGAACCGAAAACATGAAGACTATTATTCCTTTTTTTTTCATGTTTCCCCAAAAGAAAGAAAGAATCTTTACATAAACATAATTCCGGGCAAAACAACAACATTTAATGAATTTCCAAGTATAGATTTAAATAACGAGAAGAAAGACTGGAGACCGTTCGCTAGTACGCACTGCTTGCAAGACTAAAAACCGTTAGAATGCACAATAAGCACGTTCATCCGAAACAAGCGAGCAACGGGAAGCAAGAATGCAAACCTTTTGAATAGGTCTATTCGTCTGAAACAAACGAGGCAACGCGAAGTAAGACTGGGAGGAACCGTATTTTTAATATTTGTTATCGGGAATACTATTTACAATCAAATTTCAAATCTTTACTTAACTGTTGTAGTAAGAAATTAATTTTAATAAAATTTCGGTAAAAGATGTGTAATTCTGGGAGAACACCGTGCGAATAACTAAGCCTTTTCAAAATGATGGCTGTATGTTTAGTTGAGGGAAATTTTTGTTACATCAGACAGACAAGTTATAGAAAGATCGATAATATTCAGCTAAACGTGAAACATGAAGACTAGCTTTTGTTAGACGTTGATAAACATCTTTCACCCAAAAGAGAGAAAGAATTTGTCCATAAATATAATTACAGATAAAACGAAATTTTTTTTACGGCATTTCCAAGCACAGATTTAAGCGAGTATTATAATACACGGGCGAAGCCGTGGATAACAACTGATATATTATATATATATATATATATATATATATATATATATTGAAGCGTTACAGTTGTTCATTATGCCTTCAGGGATGCCAACCACACGCTGCTAAAGAGCCTGTGGATTTTTATTTTGTGTCGTAATTGGTATTATAATTATTCGTTATTATTATTACTATTATTTCTTATTATTACTTGGGATTATTATTATTATTTTTATTATTATTGATTATTATTATTATTATTATTCGTTATTAAAAGTTCACGGGATTTATCATTCAAAATATATTGATATGAGTACACCTGTTATTCCAAAACGGTCGACCGTAAAAACACAATTAATTAAAAAATACGCATATAAACGAATATAAAGACGGAAATCGTAATGGGTATATATATATATATATATATATATATATGTATATATATAAAATATAATAAGAATATGAATATACGTATCTCTGATTAGTCCGGCGCGACGGTCCTGTCGGATGAGTTTTGAGGATCGTTGAATCGAATAGCGGTTGCGCGAGTTTCTTTTTATAAGTTTATTTAAATGAACGTCGGTCGTAACGCATTTCTTTTCGATTTTCGGCCTTAGGTACACCACGTTACCTCCCCGCTACCTAGCCGCGACTTTTTCTTAACCAAAATTTACTCTACCTCCAAACTACGACTAACTTCTCCTTTTTTTAACCGCGACCAAGGCCCGACTCTTAACTCTTAATTCGTCCATCTTCCGGCAGCTCCTCAAGCGCTGTATGTCATTTTCGTTACGTCAGACGTGACGTAACATCACGCTGTACATCGTCTCCAGCCATTCGCCGAACTACACACACATTTACACTCACACTCATTCACGCCTTAAAAACTCTACGTTAATTACTGATTTATTTATTTTATTTTATTTTTATTTACATGTAATGTACACATTACAATATATATACACTATGGAAAGACATAATTTTTGTTTTTAAAATCGCCGGATAGGATTTTATTCGCCCATTTTCTTAAATTATTCCAATAAGCCTTTAGACTAAATTTCCTCCAAAAATTCCAATATTTGCGATTCCCGAAAGTAAATAGCTTTATTTACTTTTCCGAGGAGCGGAGCAAACTATGGTCAGAACAAACGACCTGGCTCAGGTCCATAAAGTCGAACACCGACTCATGCCGCTGCTCATCTTACGTAGGGATTTCTCGATCCTGTCGAGATTGCGCCTGGACACTGCACTGCCGCACAACTCTACGTCTTTGAAGAAGCTCCCCCTCCAATTACTTTATCGCAGTTTAAATTATTAGTTTTGCGTTCCCTTTTTTTTCGTCATATTTTATCTTGTCAAATTATCCGAAACAGAAAAAAAGGTTAGTTGTACGGGAACTTTTGTAATTCATGAACAGCGTAGCGCTAGCTGTGGCTAGAGTGCGAGGAAATCGCACGTGCGGGAAAAATAGAAACGATTTCGCGACCGCACAGCGAACTCCGGCATAAAATAATACAAACGAAAATGAGAAGGGGCGTTTCCAATTCGCGTCTTTCGTCGAATTAATTTGATAAGAAGGCAGACTGCGTGCGATGTTCATTTATATAGCCGACAGGCTTAATTCGAAAAGCTTGCAGAACGACTGCTCCGTGTCAGCAGGTTGGCGCGTAATTTTTTTTTCAGCGGACTATCGGAATGAAGTGCTTCTTCAGTGTCGATGTTAGAACAGCCGACCGGCTTCTATATAGTGTGCGACGACGAAAGCGACAAACGTGATTACGTAACGGATAGGGCGGATTTGAAGAAACGAGAGAGAAAATTACCGAAGAAAGTGGCTTCGCGAGGCAATTAACAAGGGAAACAAGATAGCGCCGTCGTCGACACTGCGTACGGCAACGACAAAAAATCCGAAGCAGCGATTGAATTCTGCGGTAAATTCCCCGGTGCCAAATTATTAGTTCCAGCGCGACACGGGCGCGGATATGTGGATCGAGTTACAATACCGGCAGTAACAGCGTGCTGGCATTCATCATTACCAGAGCCGTATTTGAAACATTGAAATTCCCGCTTCTTCCTCGCAAATCTAATAATATTTTCCATCATCTCTCGTCAGTCCCGCTACGCAGGTTAGCCGCCCATTTGGCTTGTTCGCCGTCTATTGCACAGCCATACGTATTTTCCCTCCTTTTTCTTGTATTTGCCGTAAAAAACTCGTCACTATTGTTAACCTCTATTGTCTGTTATACGAGGCCGAAGGCTGAATTTCCTCATTATTTAAAACGAGATACGTCTAATGCCATTTCGAGCGACTACAAAACGCTTACAATTTCATTACATTTTCAAACGCATTCCGACACTTCGTGCATTGTCTTACGCGTTGCTTCCGTATCTCAAATGCACAGCGTAAAAGGAACGCCTCGACGTTCTGTAAAAAAAACGTCCGTCGCTAGCAACAGATAGCGGTTCCAGCGTGTGGAACACTGGTTACGTACAGTCGCCGCGCCATTTTTTCAAGAAGAAAATAGAAGAAAGTGATGTAAATAAGAAAGATATTTGATCGAGACGAGAAAAGAACAATAATCGAACTTGGAGAGGATGGTACATTTATACAGTATAATGAAGGTACAGGGATCACTTCCCCCGTTTTAATTGCGAGAGAGCTTTTAGAAGATTAATTCTTTTACGGACTGAAATACAAAATTAGTTAACGTGTTCACAAAAGGATAGTCAACTGTTTAGGAATCAAAAGTGGTTAACCAAATGAATGGAAATATGTAAACCAATGACTGATTGTATGAACAAAGGTTGAAGACAACGCAGGAAGACACTTAGCGGGCGAAATAAATAGATGTACATGGGAAAGAGCTTGTTCAAATTTAGAAAGAGTACTGTTTAGTTAATTGTTGCCATTTGCAATGTCTACATATGCTGCGTAGAGAACAATATCATTCGTAAAGAAAAGTGACGTTGAGTTAATAGGAAGAGTGGCAGCACAGAGGATGTAAATATTAAAGAGAGTTGGACTGAGACATGAGCTCTGTGCGGGCAGAAACGGTTGTAGAAGTTACATAAATAGAGCGATTTAACATCGTATTAGTGATAAAGAATACAAAGAGGGAAGGAATGTTTGTGGACAACATTTTATCTGTTAAGGTGGGGATGTGCACACCGTCGAAAGCAACGGTAACGTCGATAAGGGCCGCTAGAGTAAATTATTTTCTGATGAAGGATTTGTAAATATCTGAAATAAAAAGGCTAACACAATTGGCAGGGCCAACGTCCGAACGACGATAGCCAAACATGTTGTCTGAAAGAATATTATTGCTTTTCAACCACCAAAGTAGACGCTTATTAAGGATATTCTCGATTCCTAAACAAGAAGCCAAGAAAATGAGACGAAAACACAACAATGAACGTGTTCCAAGCGGGAGGACTAGAGCCAGTATTGATAAAAGAATAAAAACACTCAGAAGTAGATTGAAAGACGGGTCGGAAAAATTTTGAAGAACTGCGTAGGAGATTCTGTCAGTTCAGGGAGATGATTTTTTTGCGGAACTTTTCAGATACAGTTCGTTGATATGAATGGGCGAAGTTAGGAAATGGGGAGGGGAAACATTCTGCGAACGAAACGTAGAAGACTGCTCTAAAGGAAGGGACATAAACTGGGGCAATAGAGTCTGTCAAATGAATCACGTTATGCTTGCTCGTTTTGAATTCAACGCAAATCATATTTTCTTTGAATGTTAGGCTCTTGTTAGCGAATGTTCACCCGTTTGTATTCGAAAATCTTGGCTCTTGGCCTTCCGGCTGTCTGCAATGCTTCCTTTTCTTCTTCCCATCTCCAGAAATAATTCCTTTATGTCAATAATCGTTTGCTTTTTCCATCTCCTATCGCCTCAGAATCTAATTTCTTAGTATAATACGTTCAAGTGGTTGGGTCAAAACCAAAAGCGAGCCCAAAAACGAAAGAAAAAAAAAAGTATGAACCACTCATATACGTTTTTAATCTAAATAACTTTTATTTTATTTTTCCCCCACTTCAATAACAAACTACTTTATCTAAGCCTCAATTTCTATTACACAAAGGCAGACTGGGGCATGTTTTCAGTTAACATAAACGTACCCAGCGAACCATCCCAATCTTTATCTGAAAACATTAGCTCCTCTATCGACGCTATCACTAATGCTGATTTAGCATCCATACCTAGGTCTGTTCCAGCGTTCAGATCTCGACGTGTCACATAGTGGTGTTCCGAATTAGGAACAGACGCCAAAGCAAACCTTTCTTTTAGGAAGTTCAAATCAACAGGCCTATTTTCTGATTTGATAGAATTGAAAAAATTCCGTGCAGCTGCGAAGAGCCTCATTAGATGCAAAAAAACAGGAATCTTCTCAACAATTCATGCATTCAATCTCTACAAATACTTCCAGTCATAATATTTGGCCCAAAATTAGGACAATAAACGGCATTAGTCGTGCGACCACTTCCATTTCGTTTAATGGGCCCGATTCTATCCATCCTTTTATATTAAAATACTTACCTCCTTGCGCCTTGTTAGCCCCAGAGCATTTCAGAACCTTTTATTATGACCGTGAGACCCTCGCTCTTTTCTCTCGTAATCGCTCCTTTTCTCTCCACATAAATACTTTCTCTGTTACCCCAGAGTTCCCTAATGACCCTCTCCCGAAAATCATAGCCCTCCTATCGCAGCACAATGGGAGCGTTATTTCCTTCCCCGATCTGGCATCTAACACCGCGATCTCGCCGTGGGGCCCTTTGAATATTGATTTTTCCTTGATGAAATATAATAAACGCCTGCATCCGAATATTGTTCAGTTGACAGCAGCGACAATCCAAAAATACCCCGACGACCACCTCTTTTCTTTACGGATGCTGTCAAGGCCACCCCAGAGGCTACTTCATCAGCAACCGCCTGCTCCTTTGAAGCCTGCGATATGATCCGAAGCATTCGACTGAATGACAATTGTTCGGTACTGGATGCTGAAATATACGGAGTACCTTTCTGTTTTTGGAATACTTTCTTTCTGCAGAGCCGGCATCACTCAAAGCCTTGTTGGTGTCTGATTCATTCGCGGCGCTATCGATAATCTCTAATCCTCTCACCAAACATCCTTTAGCGATTCGAACCCAGCAGGGATTTTATGAACTTATTAATAGAGAGTGCCTCATTTCCTTTTTATGGGCGCCTAGCCATGCTGGGATTCCTTTTTCTTTTTTTTTTTCTTTTTTTTTTTTATTTTATATTACAATCTTAAGAAAATAAGGATCTTAAATAAGTAATAATTATAGAGACATTATTTAAATACGAAAAGAAACATAATAATGTAGAAGCATAGCCCAGTGGTATGCCCTACTAGTACATGATATATATAGTTTACAAATGCAGTAGATCATGCGGTTTAAGCCGCTGCAGCCTACGAGTTCTCGTAATCAGCAATTTTTGTGCTTCTATATTTACATGAGCTACTAGACGCTGTTGATGCCGAAATGCAGAATCGCGAATTGTTTCATCCACATTCTTCAACTGCAGATCCCGATGTAAATCATCGTTACGCTGGAACCACCTAGCTCTTGTGATCAAGCGTACAACTTTGTTCTGTGCTCTCTGGATGATTGCACGATTTGAAGTTGCAGCACATCCCCAGAGTTCCGAACCGTAGGTCCAAATCGGTTTTATCATAGTAAGGTAAATCAGCCTTTTATGATACAGACTTAACTTCGAGTTATGTCCTAATAGCCAATAAAGTTGGCGAATTCTGGCACTAATTTGATCGGCCTTGGCCGTAATATGGGACTTCCAGGTTAACCTTGTGTCTAGGTGCATGCCTAGATATTTAGCTGAGGCGGATGTTGGTATCTGTTTACCATTGATGTAAACACCCTGATGTGTGTCAATCGGACGCATTCCGTAGGTGACATGAACTGATTTTGCCTCGTTTAACTTGATTTTCCAATTCTGCATCCACAATACCGTCTTGTCAAGCGCGTCTTGTAGTATACAATTGGCCTCTACTTGTGTGTTAGCGACAGCAAGAATTGCGGTATCATCGGCGAACATAGCAAGCGTAGTACCTTCAATTTTTGGAACATCAGCAGTGAACATAAGGTAAAGCAAGGGACCGAGAACACTACCCTGAGGCACCCCGGCTTGTATGTCGTAGAAGCTGGATTTTTCTTCCTCGTGGGAAACGCGGAACTTCCTACCGGACAGGTACGATCGTAGCAGCCAGACGTAATTAGCTGGTAAGCAACTACTAAGTTTAGACATTAATCCTTCATGCCATACCCGATCGAATGCCTGGGCGACATCTAGAAATACTACTGAGCAGTATTTTTTTTCCTCAAGGGCGTTACTAATTACTGACCACACACGATGTATCTGTTGTGTAGTGGAATGATTACATCGGAAGCCAAACTGTTCATTCGGTAGCTTGACTTCTGTGAACTGCTGAATTCTCTTCAGTAATAATTTTTCAAATAATTTTGAAATTGAAGGCAGTAGAGAAATGGGCCTGTATGACTCCACTTCCTCGTCCGGTTTATTTGGTTTCTTTATCATAATTATTTGTGCAGTCTTGAAGCATTCTGGTATATGCCGGAGACGAAAGCAAGCGTTAAACAAATAGGTTAAAAGAACTATTCCTTTACGGGAGAGTTCGCATAGCACTTTGGGAGAAATTCCATCAATACCAGGCGATTTATTGGGATTGATGTTTGTGTCGATTTGTACTGCTACTTCATAAGGCGAGCAAAACTTAATCTGTTGCTCAGGTAGCAATGTTATTTGTGGCGTGATATTACTCCTAATATTATGTGGCATAAATGTTTCGTAGAGATATCTAGCAAATAGCTCAGCTTTCTCATCCTCCTTTCTTATCCAGTTCCCAGATTTATCCTTAAGAGGAGGAATACGTTTAACTGGTCTTTGGAACCGACGGGTTGCTTTCCACAAAGAATAATCTTTGTCTGCTTCTACACTAAGATTTTCCAGATAATCTTCCATTGATTTTTGCTTGATATTTTTGATGATTCTATTTAGCTTATTACTAAGTTGATTAAATATATTTTTATCAACAGGATTATGAGAATTGTGCCATATCCGCCTCGCAACACGTCTATCTTTTAAAAGTTGCCTAATTGCAACAGGATAACATATTCTTTGACGCGTACATATTGTAGGAGTAGGAGTAGCCTTCACAGCTGCTCCCCTTACAGCTTCAAGGAACTGTTGGCATTGGATTTCCAAATCCAAGGATGTTTTAAGTTTTACTTTGAGATTAATATATGTATCAATATTTTTACGAAAACAGTCCCAATTTGTGTGCTTATTCGTTAATGCAGCTTTTGGCTGCTTTTTAATCACAGTATCGCTCAGAGTGAGCCACACTGGAATATGATCTGAAGATAAATCAGTGTGATTAGTTACTTCCAAGTAGTTAGGTGCGATGCCTTTGCAGATATAGAAATCAAGCAAATCAGGAATACAATCAGGATTAGACGGCCAGTAAGTGGGACTTGCACCGGATAGACTAAAACAGCCTGCAGCATTAATTGCCTTCAACAGGTTTCTTCCACGAGTTAAGCTTACTCGTGATCCCCAGAATGTATGTTTCGCGTTATAATCTCCGCCCAAGATAAATCGATTTCCAAGCTGCTGGAACAACTGAATACAATCTTCTGTCGCGATTTTTAGACCGGGTTTACTTGGCGGAAAGTAGGCAGCAGCCAGGCTAATTTCACAGCTATTACGAAACACAGTAATAATAGTCACCTGCATGTTATTCTGTTGGATTGGGGCACCTTGATAGTGCTTGATGTTATTTCGAATAATAATTCCTGAACCACGCCACCCGCCACCATCAGGATATGGCGTGTGGTACAACGTGTAATTATGTAACTTAACTTTGTCGCCATATTTAAGATGTGTCTCCGATATCAATGCAATATCGATATTATTATAATTGAGATAAACTTCAAGTTCATTTTTACGCCTGAGCAGCCCATCGGCATTCCAGGTGATTATTCGTAGAGATGATTCTGTCATTGCTGATTCCCAGACTGATGTCGCTTCTGTTGGTTAATTTTACTTTCGAAGCTGTAAATTCTTGCATTCATTGATTGAAGTAATTTCCAAATATCAATGATATTTGGCTGCTGTGTTGAAGACTGGCTGGCGGATGCCGCTGCAGAATTATCATTTTTATTGTTTTTGCTATTCCGACCACGCTTGCGTTTAGATTTAACACCAGAGGGGATTATTAAACCCGTATTTGTAGGAGCTGTAGTGCTTGACTTATCATCAGTTACTGGAGCAGGTGATGGTGATGATACTGTTTCTACCGTCTGTTGGATACGTTGTACTGCTGTGGTTTTTTGGTTTATAGCTGATAGTTTTGCTTTATATATTGGACAACCCTTCCAACTTGCTGTGTGATTACCTCCGCAATTCACACATTTACAAGGATCTGACTTTTCATTGTTGCAATTCATAATTAGATGATTTCCGCTGCATTTAACACACTTTGGCTGCCTAGCACAATATTTAGCTGTGTGATCAAAAGCCTGGCAGCGTTTGCATTGCGGAATATCATTCTTCTTGCGGCATGCTTCAACTGTTACCCTGCAATGAAGCAGATGCGACAATTTGAAGATATCCTTATTATTAACTTTGGCTTCCAGATTTATATAAAACAAAGGTAATGGGATTTTCTTGATTTCGTAGTTGACGGCAGTACCACCTGACGAATTTTGATTTGCGACTTTTCTCGTTATGGTTATATTGGATACATCTTTTGCAATGTGCCCAACTTTATGCAATGCAGTTTTAATGTCGTCAACTGCAGTGGTGTGATGTAAGCCTCGAATAACAACTCTGTATGGTTTGGCATCTTTGCATTGATAAGAATGATATTCCACCCCGTATAGTTCATGTGTGGAGCTCAGACTTGCCGCTTTCAGCTTTTCGATAGTAGTTCTGTATGAATCAGAGTTCGCACAGTTAATTTTAACATCTCCGTTAGTAAGATTTTGAAGCGACACATCATTTTCTGCATCGTCAGTGAACAATTTTATCAAAACACTGATATTTGGAAGATTACAAACATATATTGGTGGTATGCGTGGAGTCTTGACTGCATTCGCATATTCCTGTGACTCTTGAACTATATTTGTAGGTACCGCGTTACTAGCCAACAAACCAGTAACCGTATTATTTTTGTTTAATGCTGTGGGCACAGCGTTAGTGTTTCTCAATTTATTATCAATGAGATTCGTACCTGGTGATGCATTTTTTAAAATTACTATTTCCTGTTTTAGGTTAGCAATTTTGTTTGATAAGAAAGAATATTCATTTAAAGCGGCTTCATTTTGATTTTTAATAACTTCAAACTGTTGTTTAATGACGGTATAAATATTTTTAGTTAACTTAGGAATTTCTTCCTTAGTTTCTTTTTTATTATGGGAAATATTTGCGAGACTGTCGATAGAGTCTAATTTAATTTTAATTTCGTCTAATACTGCAGTAAGTTGCGACATTTAAAGGCAGATGATCAAATTCAATTTAGCGAAATGACCAATTTAAATTTAAGCATCTCAACATTATATACGCATTATTTCGGTTATAAATGTGAGTGTATTTATAACATATAATTACTAAGTAAAATGGCGTTATCTCTGCGATCTGTTGTACAATCAGACGGCGGATTGCACAAACAACTGCGGTATCAATAAAATTACGCTAATGATAACGGTGTGTATAAGCCAGTATTCCGAAATGCCGATAATTTCCGATAATACAAACGGCTACACTGATCGCCTAAACTCGCGAGATGCGTGTGCGTATTTCGCTCATCAACTTCGCTGATAACGAAATAGATAACGAGAGAAGGTAAAATTTAACAATCTTACCGATCGGTCTAATTTACGAAATTTTTACGCTTTATAATTCCTCAGCCGATGAATGGTTTAAAATTCTTTTTTCAAAATCGTAAAGAAGACTTCAAGATCTTTAAAACAAGAATAAACACACATTCAACCACCGTAAAAGAACTTTAAGAAGAAACTTTATTCACGGAGCACAATCAGCTGGACTAACTTCAATTACATCGAAAACTTCTTCATGCTGGGATTCCTGAAAAAGAACGCGTCGATACGTCGGCCTGAGCAGAATTATACTGTCCCTTGCCTGATAACAGCTCTCGACCACCTTATCTAGCAAACATAATCTTTAATAACATCACGTCCTCGTGGAAATTGGACCTCATGTCAGACTTTCTTAAGGTTTATCAAACTCTCGATTGTACCATGGTGACCAGAAAAAAACATTTCCCATAGAGATTTCTATGCACTTAGCCGCTTGTGCATAGGCCGCACGGCCATGTCGCATAATTTTATTTTGCAAAGAACCCCCTCCTATGAATTGTCTTTTCCATTGCCAAGGTGTGCTCCCTCGACTTCCCGCATACTGTGCGTCTGTCCAGCACTCTCACTCCACCGGCACCCTTCTATTAATAACAAAACAGTCACCAACATTCTTGAGGATTCCCCCAATGCAATTTTATCTGTAACACAGTTTATCAGAACTAGCGGAATAAGCAGATATCTATAAAAACAAACTGAGCATCTTCGTACTGTAATAGTAGCCACAGCAGTTAAACACGGTACAGGATGTTGCTTTCACAAAAAAAAAAAAAAAGAAAAAAAAAGAAAGAAAAAAATATCCTGGCAGCAAATATTAAAAATTCGGTTGTAGGATTTTTTATTTGTTTGTAAAAATAATAGAAAACAATACTTTTTTTTTGAGCCCGACTTGTATGTTTAGACAGTGTTACAGAGGCCCCCGATGATTTCAGTAACGCAAAAAGTGAAGTAATAGAACGCAGTGTACTTACTTACGTCAGAAATTAAAGAGTTTACTATTTATCATAGTAAATCAATGTACAGGAGGCAAAGATCCGGACACGCGACTCCTAAAAGTACAAAAAATATAAAAACGTTATCGAAAGCACCATATAATGTGCGATTATTGGCAATGGAAAGTAATTTAGGACAATTTACGAAGTTGAGAAAATCGTATAAAATATTATTGGATTAAGCGAAGTCAGACACGTGTGAATGAGGAAAAATTAGTATTAAAGTATTGTGGTCACGTATAATTTGGCCGAGTTTCTACCGCGAAACAAATTATATGTAGTAAATACATTTTGTAAGAGACGACTGGAACAAAGTTTGGATTGGACCAAATGGAACTACTAGAGCTGAAAATGATTAGATTCTAGTATCCAACGTAGCAATAATAAAGAATTATGAAGTTTTAAATGTAGTTCAGACTGACGACGATCATCGCAAGATACGATGTGAAATTAGATTAACTTAAAAACTAGAAAAATACCAACACTTTGCTAAGTTAGTCTAAAACAATGTTCAACTATAGACTCAGATACGATAACGAATGAACGGACAATAGAACAAACAAATAAAACATTAGACGAAATAGAGAGGCAGAACTAAATTTTTTAATCAACACTGCAGGCGCTAAATGTGTTCGTAAAGAAAAGAAATGGAAACGAAAATTGTCGGATAAAACAATAAGTCTCTTGGAACATCGGAAGGAAATAATACAAAAGAAACAGGCAATCCGTACAACATGTTGAAATGAACAAATTAATAAAAAAAGTGTATAAAGGATGATTTAAAGCGAGAAGGCTTAAAAGAGTATGGACCAGAGACATCCTGGACCCAGGTTAAGAAGATCCTGATTACTCTTAGAGACACAGCATATATAAGCTGGCTATTTTCTCTTTTTGTCTTGTACTAGATTTTACTATTTGTTATCTTGGCTTATCTACTTATTTTACGTACTTTACGCACTTTAAGGTTGTAATACTATTATTTATGTCCTTTTTCAAGGGAAACAGGCATATAAAACTGTAATTATTACTTAAGTTTAACCTATAATTAAGCTGTTAGCCTCGCCAATTGTGGTCAACAGACCGGGGTGGCTTAGAAAAAAAAAAAAAAAAAAAAAAAAAAAAATGTAGTTCAGACTGACGACGATCATCGCAAGATACGATGTGAAATTAGATTAACTTAAAAACTAGAAAAATACCAACACTTTGCTAAGTTAGTCTAAAACAATGTTCAACTATAGACTCAGATACGATAACGAATGAACGGACAATAGAACAAACAAATAAAACATTAGACGAAATAGAGAGGCAGAACTAAATTTTTTAATCAACACTGCAGGCGCTAAATGTGTTCGTAAAGAAAAGAAATGGAAACGAAAATTGTCGGATAAAACAATAAGTTTCTTGGAACATCGGAAGGAAATAATACAAAAGAAACAGGCAATCCGTACAACATGTTGAAATGAACAAATTAATAAAAAAAGTGTATAAAGGATGATTTAAAAACATACCAAGACCAAAACCTCTCAGAACGCAGACTTTCCCTCTGACTTTTGGGCGAAATAAAAACGGTAGGGAGAAACCGCGGAAAAAAGCAAAAACAAAAATTACCACTGGAGAATCAAAAAATAAGCGACGCGATGACTTTCTTAATTTATTTAACCGGTAGGTTATTAGAAAATTATAGCTAAAAATTATCCATCGGCGTCCGTTTTGGATCACGAAATAACCTTTAGTTGTGCTATCCACTACAATTTGATAACATCAGCCAACTTCTAAAATACAAATATTTACAAATAGAAAATAAATAAATATCATGATATTATTATTATTATTATTATTATTATTATACGATTGATCGGGCGCAGGCTGCACTAACGGGCCATATGCACCCAGGGGCTGGCTAGAGTCTAGATGAGATTTAATAGCTTAAGCGACTGCAGGAACCGGAAAACACTATGGATATGTGAGGAAGATTGAAATAGGAGCTGAGGTAGGGAGGCGGGGAGGCTGTGCTGGGTTCGGGTAAGACTTGTGTGGGATATGCGGAGTCTGGTAAGAACAATATTATTCTTTCTTGATCGGAACGGAGAGGATATGTGTGATAGAGGATTAGGTTTTACGGGGAGGAGTTGATTTTGATGGTTGGACTTCCATGCACGGACCCAAGATTTGGTTATGCGTGATCTCAGGAATTGCTTAGTATCGTTAGAGGAAACAAACCGGGAGGTGAGAAGAGGGAGTGTGGAGGCCTCTTTAGCAGCTCGGTCAATGGCCTCATTGCCCGGCAAGCCAACATGGCTGGGGATCCACATAAAAGTTATCGAGACATGGGATTTGCTAAGGAGGTCATGGAGAAGTAATATGCGTTGTAACAGCGCGTTGTCGGTGTGACAGTTACAAAGTGCCTTTAGGACAGAGAGCGAGTCGGAGAGGATAAGGTATTTGGAGTGAGGTGGAGCAGCTGTTAGGAATTCCAAGCACTTGAAAATGGCAAATGATTCGGCTGAGAATATGGAACACACCTTGGAAAGACGGAAGCGATGAGTTTGTTATCGAACGTTACTCCAAGGTAGCGCACTGTGTCCTGGAACTGAAGGTCAGAGTTGTAGAGGGAAATTTCAGGGTGCTGGCTGCACTTGGTGGTTCGGTGGAAGTCCATACAAATCGTTTTTTCCGCAGAAAATTTGAATCCTCGCGTTGATGCCCATTCAGCTATTTCGTTGATGCACCGTTGCAAGATTACGCTTGCTCTGATTGGCGACGACGATTGAAGGGTTATTGTCAGATCATCTGCAAACAGGCTGAAATGTATCGGCGGTCGAATGGCTCGTCTGATGTCGTTGATGGCCAACAAGAAAAGTGTTACACTAAGGATGCATCCTTGGGGTACGCCATTCTCCACCTGGAACAACCGCGAAAAAGTGTTGCCTAATCGGACTTTAATTTGCCTGTTGGTTAGGAAATTCTGGATCAATCTGGCCATGCGGCCTCGGATTCCTGCTTTATATAAGTTGGAAAGTGCCTGATACCTCCATACCGTGTCGTACGCCTTTTGTAGGTCAAAGAAAACCGCATACAAATGTGTGCGGTTGCTGAGTGCTTTTTGGGCCTTCAGTTGTAGATCTAGGATAGCCTGCATTGCTGAGCGATGTTTGCGGAAACCATATTGATTTGGAAGGAATATGTTGTTCATTTCCAAGGTCCAGGTTAGTCTCTTTTGGATAACTTTTTCAAATAATTTCCCCAGAATGCTAGTTAACGCAATGGGTCGGTAGCTATTCGCTTCCGTTTTACTTTTCCCCTTCTTCAGTATAGGGATTATAGTGGCTATTTTCCAATTTGTAGGGAAAATTCCCATGTTCCATAGCCTGTTCAGGATATGGAGCAGGTATAATTTAGCCGATTCGTGGAGGTGTTTCAACATGATTGGATGGATATCGTCTGGTCCTGGTGAAGAGTCCCGGATATTATACTGGATGCAGTGTTCCAGCTCGCCTAGCTGAATTGGGCAGTTGTAGCTTTCCTCATCGCAGGAGTCGAAGGGAATTGGGACGGCTTCCATCTTTTGCTTGAGTTGTAGGAATTCTGTGTCATAGCTGGAGTTGGATGACACAGCCGAGAAATGAGAGGCCAACAGGTCGGCCATCTCGGTGGTATTGGTAATGAGGGAATCTTCCTTGGATAAAGCGGAAACAGCTGTTTGGTGGTTCTTCCCCTCAATCAGCCGGATCTTCCTCCACACTGCTGGGATCGACGAAAATTGGTTGATGGAGGAAGTAAGAACTTGCCAGCACTTCTTTTTGGCTGCTCTTATGAGGGTGCGTGCGTATGCTCGACGTTTACGATACTCAATCAGGTTAGCTAATGAGTTTCGTCTTTTGAGTGTTCTTAGCGCTTTTTTTCGGCGGTCGATTGCCTTTGAGATATTACTGTTCCACCAGGGCACACGTTTTCTTGCGCAAGGATTACCTGAAGAGACAGGTATAGCCTTACGTCCAGCTTGGATTATGACAGTAGTTAGGAACTCGATATCCTCCTCTACATTGTCCCTATGACCGGCGTGAATCATTGTGCTGTTTGTGAACATTGTCCAGTTGGCTTCACTTATTTTCCATCTCTGATATCGAGAAGGCTGGTAGCTGGATGCTTTATATGAGAGGAAGATGGGGTAGTGATCGCTATCGCACAGATCATTGTGGCACTGCCAATCCACCTCATTTATAAGGTCGGTTGAGATCAGCGTGAGGTCGATCGCGGAAAAAAGTCCTGTTTTTGAGTCAAAGTGCGTTGGTTGGTTTTGATTGTTTAGTAGAGCTATATCATGGTTGATGAGCAGATGCTCAATTTGGTTACCTCTGGAATCTTGACGTCTGGAGCCCCACGTATGGCTATGAGCGTTGAAGTCGCCGAGCAGGATGAATGGCTTTGGTAGTTGTTTTATAATATTCTCGAACTCCTGTTTCGAGGTTTGTTGGTTGGGTGGGATGTAAACGTTACATACTGCGATGGGTTTGCGGTGGATTGTAGGAATTGTTATTGAGACCACGACTGCTTGGATTTCAGCGCTGATTGGAAGCTGGACTGCCTGAGGAATGAAATTGTGGACTAGAGTTAGTACCCCACCAGCTGCGATCAGGTGCGAGGTATCGTCAAATCTGAATGATTTGTAGTTGCGTATAGTAAGCCCTTGGTTAGCCTTCAGATGAGTTTCTTGAATACAGATTACTGGTGGCTGGTGCTGTGCTATTAGCGTTTTAAGCTCAGCTAAGTGCAAGAGAGCACCGTTTATATTCCATTGCAAAATTTTATTCATGGTTCACTGACTCAGTTTCCGAGTCGGTAGCACCGCCACGTATCGCCTTAATCAACCTGGACAATTTGTTCTTGATCCCTTGCCCTACGATAAATTTTTTTAGGACAGGCAACGAATTGGAGAGCTGTATTGGATCAAAGTTCATTTGTGAGACTGCCTCAATGTAATTAGTTTCCGTGAGGATCGCAAACATTATATCTTCGAACTGGTCAGGTGTGATTTCGTAGCGGCCCGCATTTTTCTCCATTTCCTCTTTTGCTGCTTTGATCGTCTCTAATAATTGGTCAGTTTTGTCTTCAGTTATTCTTATCTTTTTGGGTTTCGGAGGCAGTTTCTCCGATTTTGTAATGGAGGTGGTATCGATTGATGAGGAAGAGGTGGAGGAAGAAATTGCTCGTTTGAAAACTGTGGCAGAGGGAGTTATGAAGTTGCAGTCTTCCGTTGACTGAATGTCCATCCGTTCTTCTCCTTTGGCTCCATCCATTATAAAGGAAGCCTTGGTGTTGTCCGCATTTGGGAGGCTTTTGTCACTCGTTTCTGTGGCTGCACAGTGAGCTGCCAGGTGGCCCTTCTGCTTACATCGATAGCACACGGAGCCTTCTTCGGCTAGAAATATCCGATATTTGGTATTGTCATGAGTGATAACTAAACTGTCTGGTATAAGCGTGGCTGCATCGGGAGCAATGTAGAATTGTTTTTTGTTGGTTAGGATATGTGCTAGCGCGGATGATGCAAAGCCTGCTCGGATAGTGGTGATAGGCGATAACGGCGCTATGTTGTGTCTCCTTAGCTCCTCTTCAATCACGGCGGTAGGGATACTGGGGCAGACATGAGAAATTATGATGCGCTTAGCTGGGTTGATCAAGCGTCGGATACTAGTTGACTGGTTATTGATTGTTATAACTCTGTTCTGCTCGATGATGTCATCAACTATTTGCTTAGACGTAAAGAAGATGCAAAATCTTTGATTCGGCATACGGTAGGCTGCTTTGATGTGATGAGGGTTGACAAATTCGGTGACTTTTTCTACATACTCGATTTGTTTAACACCGTCGATGGTAGGGATTACTATTGCGTGTGTTTTGTCCAGCACTGGTTCTTTGTTTGCGACTGTTGCGTAGGAGGTGGGATGCAGTTGTTGACTAATTGGGTTGAGCATCGTATCAGTATCGGGCGGTACAGGTGTGGAATGAACAGATGCGTTTTCTCTTGGTTCGTTGTTAGATTGTTTAGGCGTATTAACGGGGCCTGGTCTGCTTGTCGCAGACTTGTTGGCTATTTTTTGGCTTATCGGTTTGCTAACATCAAGTTTAGTGTCTTTCTTTGATTTAGTCGACATCGTGCGTCTAGGCACGAGTCAGAGTACGGAGATGACGCGCGGCGGTTTAGATAAAACCGCGCTAGTGGAAATATGTGCAAACGAGTTAGATTATAGTATACAATGAAATAAAATAAATCGGCCTCACCGTAAGCTTCTTCTTATCAGTAGACTGATAACGGAACCGACATTAACGCGAACGCGAACAATCAACTTATTTCACATTAACGGGCAGTTACATGATAGCGCACGAAATAAGTATAAAATAATTTACTTTAATCAATTAAAGTAAATACCTTAATTTAAAAAAAAAAAAAACGTTTTCAGGCATACCATGGGCATCAGCTAATAGCACAGAGTAAAAACTAAAACTAAAGACACGCTCACAAAAAAACGTGTTCCTAAAGTAAGTTATTTTAATTTATTAAAGGGAGTTATTTTATACTTATTTTTGTTTATTATTGAGGTATTTATTTATTTTATAAATATTAACAAACAGATATGGATTTATTTGCAAATGTTTACATTCAATTTTAGGTTCCTTAACTCCCTTCCGAATCTGAGGCTAAGAGATTCAGCTAGCGCTGTCTTGAACTACAAAATCTATTTCCATCATCTTATTCTTACTGTCGGAGGTGGTGTAGCTTTTATCGGTTAGTTTCTCTTGAAAATTTCTCTTTTTGTTCCCTTTTGGACTCATCTGCCGGATAATTAAATATCGATTCGGAACATCGGCGACCGAAAAACCGACGAAAAACTACGGTTACCGAAAGTGAGTAGTGTTTTTAGCTGTCGCGTGCCGAGCGGCCAAAATGAGTCTGCGAAACGAAAAATATAATTCTGAAAAAGAAATTAATTTTTCACGATAACAAACGCTTTCAACGCTCGAAACATATCCGCATTGTATACGGAACTGCCTCCGGTAATGGACAATAATGTTCGTTGGTTAGTCACGATAGGGGACCGATAATTGCAAACTTGTTTGAACTGCTGGTATGATGTTTCGCTGGGCAAAGAAAAATTCATTATAGATTTTATCTTTCATAAGTTGCGCAACAGATTATCGACGCAAACCGTTATATGTGTACAATACAAGTATATTTGTACATCTGTTTACAGGCACTTGGGCACTACAACACCCCAACGAAAATGAAAAACTAAATGTCTGAGAGATTCGTTCGATATTTTTCAGGTAAATAATAATTTAAGACGTCTCCTAAAGATTTTCCGGTTTTTCTTTCAGTTCGAAATTAACGCATTTGACTAATAATCGATATAAAATCAAAAGAATACTAAAAAAAAAAAAAAGAACTGATATCGGTGTTTTCTACAATACTCCGAATTTGTCGTGTAAAGGATATTTATAAAATTGTATTCCGCAATAAATGAATTGATTTTAATCGACCTCTAGCGTAGAAGGAAAATCAACAAAGCATACAAATGCGCGAAATCGCGACATTTGATTTAAATACCGAGTAAAATAGTTTTAAGCTATGCAATAAAAGAAATTTATACTTTTTCCATATACGAGTGTATATACAGCAGGGAGCAAAAGTCAGGGTGCACTATTCAAAACTGAACGTGTGCGTTGGCACCCTGATTTTTGCTCACCCCTGTATATTACTGAAAACGTCATGACGTACCACCGGCGAAGGTGAGTAAAGTAATTAAAAATTATAGCGAGCGTTTCTTGTGTAGGCTAGTAATAACCCGAACCCGCTGTCAGTTGATTTATTAGACACTCAGGCAACAACAATCACAGACTATATATGTATATATATATGTATATATATATATATGCCTCAAGATCTTCTCCACGTCGGTTTAATTGACTGGTAAAGCAACGCGGAGTGTTATTGTTGTATGGTATCTCCCATCATGTCATAACCTACATTCCAATTGCTTATTGGCTACATTAGCCAGATCGCAAATTTAGAAAAAAATGTGTTCAAATTTAATATGCGTAGAAGTTTAATATAACTAGAAAAACAGTAAAACTTGTATAGAAATAAATTTTAAACATCCTTTTTTTTATTTCTATTTTAACTACACTTTGCCTTTAGGCTTCCGCTGCTTAATAAAAAAATTTAAATTATAGATACCGGATTAATTTGATGGAATAGTTTTTCCGACTTCCAGAAGTTCCTCGCTTATGGTATTTTTTTTTATTTTTTATATTAGTTCGCATATAACTCAAACTCATATTCATACGGTCACCGATTTTACTGATTCTTTGTCTATTAGAAAGCGTACCAACTCAGACCGTGTGAGTATTGATGAAAATCGTTGAACTGAGTGGTATTCGTTGAAAAACGTGAAAAAATATGGCGCCTTTAGATCATTTTTTTTTTCTTCATATTTTTTATTAGTACAACAGAGGTAATTTACTTAAAGAACTATCAGTTTGCAAAATTACCAACGGGAGTGTAGCTTTTGTTTTTCTTTTTTTTTTTTTTTTTTTTTTACCGTAAATAAAATAAAGAAGTCGGTATTTTTATTCTTTCTTTAAGCATAAAATATATGTGGAGAATAATGTAGCAAAAAAGTTGATTTTTAGCAAGTCTAAAAATTGTAAAATAAAATCTTAAAAAAAAAACAACTCCAAGATTTATTATAAAAATTTAATAAAAATGCATTAAAAAGTAAAAAATAATTATGTATTCGATGAAATATATATATATATATTTGAGAGTGATATAACTTACAAGTGATATTATCGTAATTCTTATACAACATTAATACCTTAATTAAAATAAAATTCATATTACGTATTAAAATAATAATTAAAAACTGCATTAAATATTCATCGAATTGTTGCTAGATATTGTAAATTTTGATTTCCGTGCCGACTCTAATAAAGGTATTGTATAAGAATTACCCTAATACATAGTATCAGCACTTAAATCACTCTGAAATATATTTTCTTATCGGGAATAATGATTTTTTACTTTTTAGTGAGTTTTTATGAAATTTTTATAATAAACCTTGAAGACGATATTTTTCTTTTCTTAAATATTTTATTGGATAATTAATTTATTATCGCCGAGGAAACCCTTCCAGTTTATCGGTTAGAAGTAGACACTATCGAAACGAATTTATCACAGTTTATGAGAAGGTGGTATGCAATTTTATAGATTGGCTATCGAAAACTGATGAGTTCCCGAAGATGTGCGCCAATAATATACATATAATTCCGAGCCGAAAATTTTTTCGTACTTGGGAGTTTTTTGCGCTGTGATTTTAAGATGAATTACCCTATCTCGGATCACCCCCGTAACTTATGATTTTCTGTTACAGTACAATTCTCGACAACATTCCGACTTCGGTTAGTAATCGCAGGTGTATCGTTTGTCGCCCGAGATGATGCAAGTCGGTTAAAATGAAACATTTTTAAACCTCGACCGTACTCGGGGAATGCACGGGGAGCTGTTTAATATTAGCTTTAGATGATTTGCCTTCGCTAGTAGAGTTATGGTGAAATAGTGGATTAGCCTTCGGATGGGAAGAGCTGGGGCTTTCCGGCTAGAGCAAGTTTCCTGCACACGTAGAGCTGATACGGTAAAACCGGTGAAAACCGTGCAACGTGAATTGTATCTTGAAGAGGAAATTGCTATGCCGAGCGTATAATATACTACCGAATATATCTGATATCTTTGAACGAACTCATAGGCGATAAATTGATCGTAGTTTGTACGTACTTTTTATTAAAGTAATTGCGGTCATTCGACGTATTTCTCACGGGGAGGAGAGCTTCGATATGATTTGCTCGGGCGGGTGTCAGAAGTGAAAAATGATTCCAAAGCAAGTTGCGCACAGCTGAAATTGTAGACTGCCGTACAGATGTAAGCGACGTCGCAACTTGTACGTACAATGAAATTTAACGGATGGAGAATTTGAAACCGGTACCTTAACGGCACCGTAATTCCGACCTATTTCATTTGCAGCACGAGCGGTTTCCGCAATCGGGGTTCCGCGCGAAATGTTCAAATCATCCGCGGACCGTTTATACAGCGGCGGAACACACGTTACGTCACTGATCGCCGTTAGAAATAATAAATATTAGACGGGACACAGCATGTTGTGGTTTTTGGCCGCTGCTGCTGGACACAGTGAATCGGACCCGAATCGATCTATCAGACAGAATTAACAAAATGTACCGTATTATCTCATATATTTTTTTGCATTGAGCATTTTAATTAGAAAGCACATACATGTTCCCCCCCCCCCCCCTCTCGGGATAGAAACAAAAGAAAAAATGAGGAATGGAACTTAAATTTTAATTCCGCTTGCACGTATACCGCACCACCACCGGGTGGTCGAGGATCGTCGGGGAAATTACCAAAAAAGGAAGGGACTTATTATCGAATTAATCTCTGAAATATACAGCTGCTTGGCTGAAAAGCAAGTTAGCGATATCGCTAGCTGGAGATAGTGGTGATTTACACTGTCCGTATTTTAATACTGGAACGACGGCCTTTTGACTTTATTACATATCCGTGTAAAACTTTGTACCTGAATGTTTAATGAAAACACGTCATCCGATGCGGGAAGTTAAGCTTTCGGGAAATTTAGCAGCCGGAGGATTGCCGGAGCGTACATACCCCGTGTAATTGTTAACCTATCTTGGAACGGAAAAAGGAAAATGAACAATTAGCGTTTTTTTGACGATTTTATCCAAGATCTCTTTAGAAGACGTGAATAAACAATAAGGAAACGGCGAAGGTGGCGTTTTGCTTCTATTCATAGTATCTTGCGATTCACAGGTGATTTTATCGGCAATTTATCGAATTGACAGATTCGAAGAAAAGTTTTCCGCTTTCCGTTCAGTACGAGGCGACGTGTTTCAGTGCAAATTTTACGAAAGAGACTTATATCATCTTCGGTCAATCTGGCGGTTGGAAACTTGGCGGGCATGTTTTTCTTTCTCTCGACAGGTTACTCTTAGCGGGGAAGGTTCCGCATCGTGGTCGAATTTATCGACAATCGCGTTAATTCAGCGGAGGATCGTTCGGTAAATAAATGCCAATTTTACTGCCACGAAATACATTGTGGTAGTTTTTAAACTGACCAGTAATGACTATAGGAAAATGCTTACAAATCGTTGTGATCGAGTCGTTTTGCGGGAGTTAGCGATGCTGTGCCCGTATTCGATAGCGCAGAGAAGGTGTCTTCTCGGCTGTTTTTAGTAATACTGTGCAATTTCGTTTCCGCTGTGTCGTTTACATCAGCGGCAAGCATTTGTATTTGTTTCATTTTTCGGAAGCATAGGTAAAAAAAGTTAAACTTGATCTGTTTTAAAAGATTGAAAATCTACCGAAAAAGATTGTCGTTTCGATAGTAGTGCGGCAAAGTCACGAACCTGCCCGGATTTAATGCTACCATATTGAGAAAAAATTCATCCGGAAGGTGGTACAGTTTTGATGATGTTACCGGTTGATTTGTTTCGATCGGGGTTTCTTAAAAACAAGTAACTGTCGCTTACGGATAATTGACAGAGTTCGAATAATTTGATAACGAAGAATTTTTAATTTTTTGGTAAACTTGGCGATTATAATTTTTATAGATTTGTCTTTGGTTTTTATTTAATTGGGTAAATGATATACTGTTCAATGTTACCAATACGTCCGTGTAATGTGAAAATGTGACCTATATTAAGAGATCGAGAAAATTTTCCTATTACCTGTTTTCTCGTGTTTTACACTGTTGGCCTTTTTGTGCCCATAATCGGCATTTCGATTTCATCATCCGTTTATTCTTCTTTTCCGCAGGTTCCGTATGATATTATATTGTTTTAATTGGCTTTATGTTTTTTGGGGGTTGCAATTTTCTATGTGCGATATTTTCCTGCGAAGATACGACTTTATTGAATAGAATGATTAGAGAAGAGTAATAGGATTATATTAAAATTCCGATAAAAAGTTGTGTCATCTGAAACCTTCCTGTAATATTCGGGAATTTCTAAATTTACACTTGAAACTTTTACGGACAACTCTGTCCATTATGGTAATTCGTTAATCTGAAATACAATTATGACAGGCGCGATTTTCAATAAATCGTTCTGTAAGTTCTTTTTCTGTTGATATATCGGATATACGCTTCTATACAAATTAAATCGAAATATCGAATATTTTTATGAATAAAATTAAAGTAGAAAAAAAAAAAAGAAGTATTCGAAAGTGATCGCAAGTGATTTTATTGTCTCCGGTTATAATGTTGAAAGTGGTAAAATCTAATCGATCACTTCCGAAACTCAAATTGTTCTTGTCATTTTCTAATACATATTCGGTCTTTGTAGCAACCCTTTTTAAAAAATGAAATAGTAAATAACTAAATAAATTCTCTATCGAATTATTCATTTATTTTTAGTCGTTTTCATTATTTTTCCATCACGAGCCAATAATGCTTGTCGACGAATCATCTATATTCTAAAGACTTATAAAAATCGATCTCTTAATATAGGTCACATTTTCACATTACACGAACGTATTCGTAACATTATTGTTGCAGCATTATTTTATCTATGATGATGCAATTTAGTTTACTCCCAAAATTTTTAGCGGGTTTCCCGATCAATATGTTCATTTAACATAGTTACTACCGATACGTTTTCCCCTATTCCATTTTGATCAGCGCGCTAGTCTACCGGTTAAGGTGCTTGGCTACCAAATCAGAGGTTACGAGAGAGGCGACCGGAAGAAAGAAACCGACCCCTCTACTGAGAGCACATTGTAAATCTTAACTTCACAATCCTTATCACAAGGGTCTTTCTTACTTTTATTCTATTTTATCTAAAACAAATTTTAATAAGAACCAAACAGAGAATTATTCGGACGGCTTCCGTGCATTGAACATTTTAGTACAGTGTGTTTAATTAAAGAATTAAACGAGACCCCGCCAAAAGCTTTACGAATAGAAAAAAGTGACTAGCCGAATAAATTAATGAATAGATTAAATAACCAATTAAACGAATAGCTAAATAAATAAATAAATAAATAAAAATTTGGCAGTCCTTCGAGGATTTTTCCGAGTGAAGCAAGCTTGAACTTCATTGTCCGCAACAAAATATTACAAAAATAAATAATAACAATAAAATTAAAAAAAAAAAAAAAAAATCAACTAGCAAAACAACCGAATCCGACATTTGAGGAAATCTATTATTGTGACAGTTTGATTCAACCGAATGAAAAAAGTAAGGTGTTTTTAAGCCGGGGTACGTTATAAATGTTTTCTGGCGATTTCATTTTTTTTAAACGATAGAAAAATAAAAGGAGAAACGATAAAAAAAAAAAGAAAAAGAAAAAGAAAAAAAAAGCCACATGCCAAAAATAAACTCGCGACGATGATAATGGGAACGATTTTAAAAACGACGCAGCATTCTTCGTAGGAAGCAATCGGGCGGCCCCTCGAAGGAATGAAACACTTGTGGGGTGCGTAAAGAGAAGAAAGGAACAGCGAAAATATATAATAGCGGCAAAGAGCGAATAGAAAATGAGGGGGAATTTCGCTAAGAGGCTGTTTAGCGTGTCGTCATCGAAATTTACACGCTATAAACGCAGTTCGCTGGAAAATCGAACAAGGGCCAACTGTTAAAGTGGAAGTGCTTCTGTCCGCGTGTGAAAATCAATTTTTCTATTATTAATTTTAATTCTGGCTTTTTCCGGCCAATGTTCGTTTCGTCAGTTCCGAGAATATCAAAACGAACAGACGAGAACAAATGAAGATGAAAGTGTCTTTGGATCCGAACCGGACGCTATTAAGAAAATTAGATACATCAATCACGGCTCGGACGCGACGCGCCGACACTCGTTCAAGGTCTTAAGCACACAGCCATTTTCCCTTCCATTCTAACTGTGATCATCTTCCAGACAAATCGATAACTGGAAAAAACCAACACGAAACTGGAAAACGACGAATGCGTCAATGACAGGAAAACAAAAAATAGCCTATTCTCGGAACAGAGTCGCTCTATTCAAATTGATCCGCTCTGCAATCATAATAGACACGGTTTTACACGTCGCGGGGACTAGCACATTAATTATACCGAATTACGAATGGCCCGCGTGAGTATTTCCCGCCGAAAACACCCTAAACATTAACACCGATCCTTGCTTGTTCGGGAAGAAAATGCTGCTCGAGCAGCAACGGGAACTAGACTGGAACATATTAATTATAGGCGCGGCACTTTCGGGCCGATTGATGACTGTCCGCGGAATAGAGTGCACTTTGGATCGCTTTCCAGCTGTAGCTAGGAGACGACACATACCGAGAACTCCTAATTCATACGTCTCCTCGACGCTAAAAGCACAAATACAGATTCATTGCGATAAACTTACATGCTGCTCTGTTTAATTGCTAATGTCCCCCCGCTTCTAATCAAAAACTCACTATGCGGATATTACAACAAAAAAAACAAAATAAAACGTCAATTAAATTATTTATAACGTTTAATTATATTTCTGCGGAAGTTTTTGAAGAGGGGTCAACCTCAGTGGATATTTCTTAGTTCGTTTCCGAATATTTCCGATAAATAAATGCGATAGATAAAAAAGGGATTTATTTTAAGAGAACAAAAAAAAAAGAGAAAAAAACCCCAAAACAGAAAACTTATACGGATGATAGTAATTTTCTTTTATTATCCAGCTGCAGTCTAAAGCCGTAGGGTTATTTATTTTAAAATGCTATGAATAAAATTAATTCAAAAACGGCGCAAGTTCTCTAGTTACTTTTTTAATTATTAATTTACATAAAATGTTAACACTTTTTTTAATACTGTTTTTCCCCGGAATATTCATTCATTTTCAGTCGGGTATTTAATTTCGATTGTGTACACTCAATTGTCCGCAATTATCGTATATTAGTATATTTAATGATCCGTCGAAAATATACTGTACATTATTATGCGCTGTTTTTTTGCTTTTCTTGTGTCTTTATTGCTGCCATAATTTCTTGTACGTTCTTCTTCTTCTTCGAGTCCCGACCGTTCTCGATCGTAGCTGACCTTATTAAAAAAATCTTTCGTATGCAAGGTGGACTAATTGTTCACTATTCATCCCCGACCATGCCTTGATGTCGCACATCCATGAGCGCCTCCTTCGTCCGACCTTCCTCTTGCCCGATATTTTTCCTAATAACATTATTTGCAACAGTGAGTATTTGGATCCATGTATAAAATAGCCAAAGTATTTCCTCTTCCTGTCTTTTATGATGCCTATTCCGTCAGCATACGCAAAAACATGGTTAAAACTTTGGTATGGTCAGTGGCACTTTATGGTGCGGAATCATGGGTAATGAAGCAGAGAGATCGCGATAAATTAGAAGCATTTGAAATGTGGTGTTGGCGGCGCCTTCAGAAAATTAGTTGGGTCGAGAAAACAAATAACAAAGTAGTACTAGAAAGATTAAAGGAAAAAAGAAGTGTACTACAAAATATCCGCAAGAGGCGACTTAAGTGGCTAGGTCATACATTCCGTCAGAACCAAAATATCCTGAAGGATGTTATTGAAGGCAAGATAATGGGGAAAAAGCCACGCGGAAGACCACGAATAACACTCATTGACACAGTGCTAAAAGAAAGTGGAATAACGACTTATCCGGAATTAAAGAAGAAAGCCTACAACAGGCTTGGATGGAAGCAATTGATACATGGGGCAAACCAGCCGCCGACAGGCTGATACACTGATGATGATGATTAGTTCCATATCCTTATTTCCCATCATCTGCAGCACTTCCTGATTCGTCTTCTTTGCTGTCCATAGAATTCTTAGGATCCTTCGATAGCACCACATTTCGAAAGCCGCCAAGCGATTCATATTGCTCTTCTTTAAGGTCCAACATTTGCAACCATATAACAACGTACTCCTCACGTAGCACTTAAGAATTCATATATGCAGTTCTAAATTTAAATCGTGTGTTGTGAGTGTTCTTCTCATCTTACTGAAGACCTTTCTTCCTTGTTCAATTTGACACCTAAGTTCGGCATCAGTGTTACCTTTATTATTCACTTAAGTACCGAGGTACCTGAATTTTTGTACGCTTTCTATTACTCCGCCGCGAATAGCAACATTTGGAACTGTTTCTTCTGTCTGAGAAACAACCATTATTTTAGTCTTTCTTGCGTTCAATGAAATTCCATATATACAAACTTACTTAAATTAAACTGATTTTGTACGTTTTAAAAATTTCATTTCTTTATATTTTCAATTTCTATACTCTTAAACTGCATAGTTGTTTCCTGTAGGACACGTCTTTCGATTTTTATTCAATACAACGATTTATTCAAGTTCGTTTAGTAGACGTTCACATTATCGTTTCCTCGTATCATTATATATATATATATATATATATATATATATATACAGCGAGTCACATTAATATTGGAACGGTAGGTTTGAAATTAAGACTTGTCCAAAAAAAAAAAAAAAAAAAATGAGGGAAAAGCTTTTAATTCAAAATTTATTTAAAAACATAAATATTAAACACCATTTCTAATAATACATGTAAAAAAGAAAACAGGAAAAAAAAGGGAAACACAGCCGCTGTACAATGAACACAGAAAGTAAGAATTTTCATATTACATTGAAAACGCGTACAAACCTGTGCAACGTGTGAGTCATGCGAATTTGGATTTGCCCTATTATACGTAAAATAATATCAAGCCGCAGGTAAATACCGTTGCGTTCGGTAACTTAACTTTCTCCCTGTAAAGAAAAAATTGTCGTCAATAATGAACCGAAAATCGCGAAATATTTCGTTTGACAAGCGGCAACTAGTCATTTATCATCGTGGAAAAACGTTGTCGTATTCGACCAATTGGGGGTCGTTAGTGAACCTATCAAAAACGAGCGTATTTAACATTATTCGACGATTTAAAGATTGAATCGCTCCTATTCCGCAGAAAGGTCAGCCGGAAAAAACCTTTAATTCGGAATACGCGGCTAATAATGCGCGATTTGAAATGTAACCGAAAAGTAAATGCTCCGAAACTAGTTACGCTATTATACGAGAAGGCTGGAGATGAAGTTAACTATTCGGAGAGTCATTAAGAAACATCGATACAATTCACGAACTGCGCGCAGCAAACCACTCATTTCCCAAATTAATCAGAAGAAGCGCCTCGATTTTGTTTAATGGAATATCAGTTGGCCTCTGCAACTTTCTGGAATGATGTTTTACTGATGAGTCCAAATTTAATATTTTCGGTAGTGATGGGAAAGCAAAAGTGTGGCGACAGTCGAACACAGCATTCGACCGAAAACATGTTCTTCAGATAGTGAAACATGGCAGCGGACATGGTACGGTTTGGGGATGTTTTTTGAAACGGCTGCAGTAGGTTCTTTAGTATTTATTGAAGGAAAGATGACTGCTGTACATCGACATACTGCGAAAAAATCTGCATATCAGCGCCGAAAAAATGGCGACCCGGAACAGCTTTAAACTATACCGAGACAACGACCTCAAGCATAAAGCTTATAAAACGCGTTCCCGATTGTTGTTCAGCTGCCCGAAGATCCTGGAAACAGCGCCGCCGTACTGCAATCCAATCGAAAATTTAAGGGGACCATTTAGATACGCGAACGGCATATTTCGAGCAAACAAGAGCTGCAAACTCGATTACAAGAAGAGTGGGCGAAGATTCCGAGGGATTATCTCCAGAAATTAGTTTCTTCCAAGCCGCGAAGCCGGGCCGCTTGCAGGCAATCATTGCGGCCAAAGGCTTCACTACCAAGTATTGATTTTCATTTATTAGATGATTTGTTGCCTTTTTGGACAGCCATTTTCCGTTCTTTTAATTACCGTTCCAATATTAATGTGACGGGAATTTAATTATTACTTTCTGCGTTTATTGTACGGCAGCTGTGTTTCTTTTTTTTTTCTTTCTGTTTTCTTTTTCACATGTATTATAAGAGATGGAGTTTATTTTTCATGTTTTCGAATAAATTTTGAATCAGAAGCTTTTCCCTCCTTTTTTTTTTTTGACAAGTCTTAATTTCAAACCGACCGTTCCAATATTAATGTGGCTGGCTGTATATTGTTGTTTCAATTTATTTTACTCAGTTGCATTTAATGCGTGCGGCATCGAACTAAATTTTTTTTAAATTTCCATGTCCTATTATTTATAAATTATATACTTTGTAAAAATTAAAATAAATGTTAGCGGTGAGAGTCCGACAATGTGAAGAAGAAAAAAATATATGTACATATATACAGTGAGCAACGAAAATATTCGGACACTAGGTCATTTTTTCATTTTTTGATTAAAAAGTTGTATTTATGCAAACTTTTTTGAAAAAAAAAAATGTAAGGGTATGTTAGAACAGAGTATAAGGTAATAAATGCATTAAGAAAAAAAAAAATCCATCAATAAAACCAGCAAAAAAATGAATAACGTAACGTAATACACTTTCAAGTGGCGACAAAAATATTCGGACGCGTACGTACGTTGAGCAGTAATTGGGTTTTTCCATGAGACAACAATGCGCGTTCATCGAGATGAGTCATTTTATACCGAAGGCAACCTATTCAATGAACCGCTGATCGACATTTGACATTTTACATTCCTGTTTACGTTCGGTTTAAAAATTATCGAAGAAAAATGCCTCGTAAAGGCAATAACTCGTCTTTTGAACAACGGCAATTGGTGATTCGTAATCATAGTAAAGGATTTTCTGTTCGTAAAATTTCGATGTTATTAAATATGAGAAAAAGCACCGTCTGCGATATCATTAAACGTTTTGAAAAAGAAGGTACTCGATTCCACAAAAAGGTCGGCCACAGAAATTGTCAACGCATGATCAGCGGTTCATAACGAGTGGCAGGTGAAGAAAAATCCAGCAATTAGTGCGCTTAAATTATCCTGCGAAACTACACAAAAAAAATTTAATATTGAAGTTCACTCATAAACGATACGTTAAACAATTAAAAAGAACGGTCACAATTCGAGAGTCGCGCGAAAAAAACCTTTAGTCGGCAAAATAAATTGAAAAAAAAGTTTCAACTTTGCAACGGAACATGCTAATCGTGATGTAAATTTTTGAAAAACTGTGATTTTTACCGACACGAAAGTAAATTCAATGTTTTCGGAAGCGACGGGCGTCTGAAAATTTAGAGAAAACTGAATATGGAGCTTAAAAAATACAACCTGAACGCGACGGTGGAGGAAGTCTTCGTAGTGTGAGGATGTTTCGCTACGTCCGGGATCGTTAACTTGGACTTTATCGAAGTTAATATGAATACAGATACATACGTCGACCTTCCGAAAAGAAATTTGAAATCTAGTGCCGAAAAATTGGGTTTGGAAAATAATTTTAAGTTCTACCAAGATAATGACCCTAAAAATAAATCGTACAAAGCGCGGTCGTGGCTATTGTGTACAACTGTTCAAAGATCATGGAAACACCACCTCAATCACCGGACATAATTCCCATCGAAAATTTGTGGGACCACTTGGATCGAAAAATTCGGGCTAACTAATATCAAAAGTAAAACACAGCTAAAAATAATTATCGAGCAAGAGTGGCGAAAAATGTCACCAGAATTTACAGCAAAATTAGTTAAATCGATGCCCAGGAGGAAGAAATTCAACAGAATGGGTTACCAACAAAATATTAAAGGTATTTTAAAATTGAATTTTTATCGAAGCTGTCCGAAAAATTTTTGTCGCGTCTTAAATACACTATTTTTATTTTATTTAAAATTTCCGCTTGCTATTATTATTGTGCATCGAAAGTTTTTGCTGTCTCCATTCCTTTTGTTCTAACATACCCTTACATTTTTTTTTTTTTAAAAATTTGCATAAACACTTTTTAATCAAAAAATGAAAAAGTTACCTAGTGCCTGAATATATTCGTTGCTCACTGTACATAAATTTAAATTGCGGAAATTTTTATTTTTTAACGATTCCGTTTTAGTTTAATCCTCTCGTATTTTTCTCTACATTGATTGTCGGTGAATCTTTTAAAAATATTTTATTCGTTACTTTAGATTTGTCTCGTTTATGATAAACCGATGTCCACTTCAAATTGTTTTTTATTACTACGCAGTAAAGTAAAGTAAAGTAAAGTAAAATAAAGTAAGTCCCATATATCCTTAATAAGGTATCATGTAATTATGCTTTTCATAATGCACTTAAGGTTCTAATGAATCTGATGAGAATATTGGGGACAGTTTGTTTCTAATTTTGGATTATCCGCCTTTATTTCTCCCTAGATAATTCTCTGGTATAATCGGTATTCAAGGATTTGGTATATACCACTGAGAAGGCAGCGACTTGGATCCGGAACGAGACAAGTCTCAATAATAACCTATGGCACCGCTGGTTTAGTAGTTAAGCAACTTAACCATTAGGCTACCGAGGAGCTGCCTTTTTATACGCAGAATATTGCGATATTTGTTTACTGATTTAATGTTAGTGTTCCACCTGATTGCTTCCCCGTATGTGATTATTCTCTTATAGTATTTTATTAACTTGGTCGTTATGACCATCGTATAAGAATTTTCGAATTTTCTTCAACTATATCGCTTTAGACTGCGCCATCTTTTGTGTAATGTTTATTATCTTTTCGTAATTCAGATTTTTCTCGTAAATCTATTTTTAGATTTGGATTGTAGAGTCATTACCATACCTGTAAAAAATGCTATCGCAATGTCATTAGAGTGAACTTTATGAACAGTTTTTTTTTTCTGTTTTTTTCATACAATAATTTTTGTGTACTACATAATACACATTAGTGTAAAAACGTGCAGTACCTCTCTGTTTCGGCGTTCAATTTATTATTGTTCTATCCCTTTTTGTTTTTTTCCTTTTTTTTATTTTTTCCAACGTCGTCGTCCAATTTTCGGTCTGTAGAATTTTCCGTTTCGAAAGTGATCTCGGTACTTTTAAAAGGTTCCTCTATCATTAGTTGAAGCTGCAGACGACAAATATATGTAGGTTCGGGAATGCCATTACACGGCGCACATTTCTCTATATAGTGACGTTTTCACTCGTACCGGGAGTATTCTCTGATCTCCAGCTGCTCCGAATGTGCCCTTATACTCTCGTATTTGTTTACTACAAGCTCCGTTTCGCGCTGTTTTTAACGTAAAATTACACGGCTTTCTTTTGCGAAACGAAACTCTAAAACTGCCTTTGCTCTTTCCATTTGAAGGTCATTTGTCGTTTTCTCACACTGCGACCAAGACCATTATTAGAACGCCGTCGGGGAGTTGGAAGAATTCCGTAGCTCTCCTTTTCTTCTAGCCAAAGCGCGGCCTGTTCCTCTGTTTAAGCTAGAATTACGTTGAAGGTACTCCTGATGAGAGCGGGTTTTTTATTCGCAATTTATCACCGACTCGATGACATTTCAGTTAAAGCAACAAATAGAGAATAAATGCAACAGCTCATTTTGGGCGCGATTTATCGCACAGTTGGTAATACCGTTTCTCAAAAAAAAAAAAAAAAAAAAGCGACGGAGATGACGTTAGATAGATAAAGATACACAACGTGACTAATTAAAATTGGTGTATCTTTTAGGCTCGCTTACTAGATGATTAAGAAACAGTACTTAAAGAAGAGAAATCCTTCGAGCATTGACGGCGGCGCGGTTGTTTTAGTCCTCGACAGGGATATTTGTAAAATTAAGGTTGAATGTGATATCAATCAATCGCGAAACAAAACTTATTAATTTGCGACGTTAGGTCGGCTAGGACCGGGGAATCAATTAAAGGAAACATCATTTGAGTGAAAGAAAATGTCGTTCTTAACGAAGATTGCAAATCCGTCGCCATCGCATCCAATTTTGGCTCGTACTCTTTGAAACTGATTCATACGCCTCCTCCAGATAGAAGGTGCGTAACCTGCTTACGGTTTGGAGCAGATTTTTTAAACCTACACAAAGCTCCCAGATATTTTACGCAATTACGCGGTAAATAAAAACCAGATTTAACCGTAATATGAAAATAGCATAGTAACACCTAAAAAATTGAAAAATAATTAATTCGCTGCAATAAAAGAAAACGGGCAGAATTCCGAGTTTAAATTATAAAATATGATCTGAAAAATAATAATTAAGTAGGTATGCCCACAATATCGGTATTATAGCTAAAATCGTACGATACTAATACGTAATACACATCCGAGTTAGCAGTAATGAAAAAAGAACTTTTCACTTCACCTAGAGTGTTTTAAATGAGATACCCGTAGCTAGTCATCAATTCCTAACGAAGAACACTTTTAACCAGCGGTTCTTAACCTTTTTGGCTGGCGACCCAAAGTATAAATATATTTGAAGCCCGCGACCCTAATGTTTTATTTATCTTCCAATGATAATAAAATAATAAGATTAACTAAAAGCCCGTGGTTTGCTGAAATTGATGTCATCATAAAATATTATAAAAACAACCTAATTAATTTTTTCGTTATCCAAATCTAAGTTAAACTGCATCGGCAATATCGGCATTCATAGTAGAAAAACGTTTTTCATTTTTTTATCAACAAAGAAAACATAAAAAAATATATAACCGGAGAGTTATCACTAATTTTAATTTTTTGAGCAAAGAAGATTTATACGTAGAGTAAAGTTTATGGAAAGTGTGGACCGCATGCCGTGCTGAGGATTCAGTCTATTTCTGTACTTGTTTTTTAAGACCGCAAGGCACGAAAATCCTGCTTCACACAGATAAATAGTTGGAAATGGTAGCAGAGACTTTTCAGCATCATTGCTCAGAATAGACTTCCCAGATAATTCTGTCCCAAAATTTCGTGAGACCCATTCTGGCAAATCTTTCTTTTAATACATCACCCTGCAATTCAAGCAATTCTTGTAATCCAGCCGCATTACTTCTACTTCAAATGGATTTCTTACCCAACGATATTTCTTGATATGGACATTTTGTGAAATATATCTTGCCATTTCATTTTCAAGATTTCTCAAATGTTCTAAAAAAAATAGGCGTGGTCTCTAGAAAAATATGGTTGTCATTAAGATTTTCTAAAAACAAGTTGAATGTGGCAAACGTTGCTAATTGACGACGAGAAATTTTTTCTTGCCAAAGTTTTGTTTTATTTTTAAAAGCAGTAATTTCTTCATATGTGTCTACTACGGTGCGGTTTTGGCCTTGCATTTCTGAGTTCAACTGATTTAAGTAGTAGAAAATGTCTCTTTAATATGCCAATTTGGCCTATTCACTTGTTGTCTGTTTTTTTTATGAGTTAAAAATGTTTCTATTTCTGTTTTAAGAGAAAGAACTTTGGCTAAAATCCTTTCGCGGGTTAACCAACGGATATCTGAATGGTACAATAAATTCTGGTGATCCGAACCTATTTCTTCGCACATCAATCGAAATATCCGCGATTTCAAAGCGCGCCCCTTTATGAAGTTTATAATTTGGATTACGTCCTTTAATACCCGATGTAGATCCGGCTACATATCCCGTGTAGCCAAGTTTTCTTCTCGATGTAAAAAGCAGTGTATTGTAACAACCTCTGGATTTCTTTCCATGACTTTGGCAAAAAACCCTATGCGATTTCTTATCATTGTTGATGCTCCATCCGTACAGGCTGCGACACAAATTTGCCATTGCAATTGGTGATTCTCAAAAAACTTGTCAACTAAAAAAAAATATGTCATCCGCTGTAAGAAAACGGAAAAAGTCCTAATTAATTTAAATATAATGCATAACATTTTGCATATTATAATCCCATACCTGACGGAATTAGATAAGTTGTGTGTAAGGATTTGAGGTTGTTCGGTGTAAATGTTAGTTTGCATCTTGAGAGAAAATTTCAAGGATAGAGGAAATTTGAGCTAGAATGTTTGGAGTTCAAGTACAGGTCCCGATACTAGGATGTAAAAGATATTAAGAGGATGGATTTGGAAGAAAGGACAAGCGGTAGATTCAAGCCATTGCATTATGTGCGAGTGGGTAAGAGCGGCTAAGTGATTTTGAGTCGGGTTAAGATGATGTCAGGAACTGAAGCATTAAGTTTAATCGTTAAGAATTGATATGATAGTTGGCTAGGACTGTTGCCAGAATTGAAAGATTATATGTGTTTCATATACAATTTGATATCGAAAGAAGTGTAGGTAGGTTATTTCGAAAAATTCAGGGAACCGTCTCCGGGCAATCTAGTCAGTGACTTCGTTAAGCTAAAGATCCGCATGAAATTGACATTGGCGAATCTAAGAAAGATGAACAGGAGGAAAATGCGTTGTAAAATAGAATAGGAACTATGGAAATCCTGGGCCGATAAAAAACCGCTAAAAGTGTCTTATGTGATGTCGCCGAAGAAGTTGAAAATCGGAATATTTTAGGATGGCGCAGAGTTCGATAGTAATGAAGCTGTGTTTCGGAATGCGGAATTTCGATATGGAATTAAGGATCGAGGAGACACATTCTACGAGCTCATCTGATTTCAAATTTGAAGCAACAAACGAAGTTGGGTTTTTTTGAAATTTTGAAAATGTGAGGACTGCGGGCGGTTTTGAAGAATTTGAGCAAATTCGAGTTTATATTCTAAAAGAGTTAAGAGCCCCGTGAACGGTGTAATGACCGATGTTGGAAAATGAGAGAGGGTCGAAAAAATTTAAGAAAGCTGGGGATTCGCAATTGAATATTTAATGGCAGTACTCTAATTCGCGCATAGTTATTGGGCTGTTGTACTTTTTGACATTTGGCGAGTCAAATTTTACTAGAGTCGCTGCGTGGTAATTATTTTATGACGACAAAACACTTCAGTATCTAATTCACATCTGGGGAACGGATGAAAAATGGTCGGCTTATACGTCGGCCATTTCTTCAGAATGGGTCTCTATGGATTCATCTTTGGGTAGAAGAGCAATTCGGCAAGCTTTGTTTTTCCTATTGTAGACTTTTTACGAAACAACGGCGATCGATGATTTTCGCGGTGGAGTGCAGCCAGCTTTTCTTTTTTGCACCTCTTATGAGTACACCTGCTTACGCTCGGCATTTTTGATTTTTTTTTCTGAGAAGTTTCTTTCGAACATGGTCAGTATTCAGCCTGCGAGCTCTACTGCTGTGTTGTTCTACCAGGGAACTGATCTGTACTGCGGAATAGGTATTTACCGATAAGTTGATATTACTTGTGATGGTTATTTGAAGTGGTAAATTGGAGACCGCTCATACGTTCGTTCTTTTTTCCCATCGACTTTGTCCAAGCAGATTTCGTCTGTGGAAATTGTATCTTTCGAAAACTAATTAATGTTTTCTTTCAGATATTTTTCAAATTCGATCTAAAAATTAGGTTAGCTTCATTTTTACAAATACTTCGTTTCGGGGACACGGCGTACATCGTTCGAGCTAACACTGAGCAGCGAGCGAAGGGCATTTAATTCCGTAAAAGGAGCACGCGAAACATACTTCTATATATCTGAATTATATTGTTGTTATCGGCAAGCTTTCTTAATCATTATAGTAGCAACTGTTTCAGCTATTCTAAGCAAACTAACGCATCATGTATTGCCTACCTGGCTAGGTTTTGCAATATAACTACACCTTAGTGTAGATTTAAGACTTTTACCTCGGGGCGAAGTCTTCATTAAGATTTTTGCCGGACTACTTCACTTCCTCTAGGAAGTTTAGCTTTTGTATTACTAAGCTATCTTATTATTTTCGAAGCAAAGATGAGAATGTATTAATCGCTCGGAATCCGTTAATTTTAAAGAGAGTTTTACAGTTATAATAACTAAGCGAGATAACTATTTTATGTATATTGCAATAGTGCTCAGCCATTAGTTTAACCATGACCCCCGAAAAACACACTTGAAGATCAACATTGTAAATCGTTGGAATTTCTCCTGCCTTAAAGAAATTTTGATAATGTATATTTAATCTGGGAAAAAAAAGATTTTAATCTTTTTTTCGATAATTAGGTATACTAATTCGATTAACAAATCGATATTTTAAATAACGAGAACTTGATAAACATTCCGTTCACGCGGGTCAATTACTAAAACAGTGTGTACTTCGTTTTCCACGCCATTCTGATGATGATTTCTGCGCTCTTTTGTTATGCTCCAAACTTCCGTTTGATGTCGCAATGTTAACATCGTCCTTTATAATTTCGCCTAACGGTGTATACGCGCTTCGTTAAGATATTATTCGCTGACAACGCGCAATAATCGCGGTGTTGTGCTCCAAAATCCCGTTTTATGTCGCAACGTTAAACATATATCTAACATTTCGCCTGTATACGCGATTCGATAAGTTATTATTCGCTGACGTCGTTAATTTATATAATCGTTCTATTTTATTCACGCTTTTGTTGCGAATGACGCAACTTAAAGCAGGTCGCAACGCCTATATATATATATATATATATATATATATATATATATACATGCACGGGTTGGTTTTTCTAGTTCTGACATCAGGCTAAAACCTCTGTGCTTGAACTAATTGTAAGTCTCAAAAAACTCGATCACCTAATTTTTCGTAAATAAACGCGATATCATCGTGATTCGTTTTTGCTTATTTCCGTTGGTAAAATTCCCGCTGCGTATGTGAACACAACATGATTAATTGGCGCAGTCGGTAGGATCATCAGCGACGTTTCAAGGAAATCGTTGAGGTCCATCTCTTTTCGCAGGAAGAATCTACGGTAATAAATTTTTGTGGTCAATCTCCTTCCTTCCTTTACTTCTTTATTCCTTTACTTTCCGTCCTCATTTTCTTTCTTTATCGTAATTCGTATTAAATTAGTTTTATATATGTATATATAAAAAAATTCTTTTAAGTATATCGTTATTATGGCGCCGCAAGCGAGGAACCAGTCCAAAAGCGAAAACTCGCCGCTATATTCAATAGAATTTTTCACGAAGCTGATTTCTAGGGAATTCTCGGGAGATCGGGAACAGCTAAGTGATTTTATTTCGAACGTCAATAATGTGTTTTCTCTGGCGCACGAGAACCAAAAATTACCATTTTTATATTTCGTGGTGAGTAAGGTTAACGGAAATGCTAAAGCGCATCTCGCGCATTGCGAATATAATTCTTGGCAAGGGTTAAAAATGAAACTAAAAAAACTTTTTACGAAGATAAACAGCTCTATTCCCAGCTCCTCGACGAGCTGGTGACCATTTAGCCAGGTCCCGAACGAAAGCATTACCCAGTAGTATTACACTAGGATCGACGGCGTAGCGGCCCGCATCCTCTGTAATCTAGAACCAGAGTCGAATGATAAGCTCACAGAAGGGCAGATAAAAATGATTAAAGATACGGCAGTCAGTAGCTTTACATTTCACTGTCACGCTGAGATATCGAGGATGATAAGACAGAAAGAGCTACCTACCCTGAACGAATATCTCTTGATCGCTCTTCTGAAAGAGCAAATCAAAAAAACTGCGAAGAATAGGAAAATCAATCGCCTCGATTTAAAAATTAACTATATTATAATTATACAGAGAAACCGTCTGATACCGGCTACAGCAACTATTGCAGGAAGGCCGGTCATCTCATCAAGGATTGCAGGAATCCGAACAATAAGTCTTTAAACTATAAACCTCACTCGGTTATGGATGCCGAACCGAAGAGGGAAATAAACCCTCATACAGGCATCTCTATAGTTAACGTAACCCGCAGTTACAGCGCTTTTTGCGTAAATAATAATGCCATGTATATTTCTTTCTATTTTTAGCAATCTGCGGCAAAAAAGTTAAAACTTTGATTTCATTATTGATGCTGGAGTGAATGTTTCTATCATAAAAATAAGTAGTTTGTGTGCGGGTAGCATTTACTACGATAATTAGCGGAATTTTTACCCGCTTATTTGTTAAAACAATCGGCTATGGCTTTTTTTTTTTTTTACTTTTAATAAAATTTGTAACGTAAAGTTTCGTATGGTAGACGATACTACAAATATTCCCTGCGATGGATTATCGATTTTCTAAAAAAAAGCATAACGCCGAAGTAAGATTTTCCGAATCAGTTGCAGTTTTAAATAATAAAGTATACCCCTTATTTCAGAAAGGAAAGAAAAATTTCTCGAATAACTGTAATATCGTTTTAGCGCCCCGTTCCGAAACAATAAATGAAATTGCTGTCACTAATCCCGATCTAGTAGAGGGAATATTAGACGAAACACCACCACCGCAGGAAGAAAACGATAACAACTATTTTACACGCCTCTAACAAGGAGCGCTTGATAGAAAATCTTATACCGTAACATTAAAGCCAGTAAGGATTGTAACGTAAAAGATAGGGATCTAATAAAGAATCTACGTATCAAACATTCGAATAAAGAAGAAAAAGATAACGGTAACTAACTTAATTCGGTACCTCTTACCGAAAATAATACGGTAAATGGAACAAAAAACAACTTTTTAAAATCCTTTAAAGATCTAAACATTATTTTTATTATTGTGATAAATGAAAGGACGGAGTTAAGCTCCTCATACGAGATAAATGAAAGTTCTAACCGAAGCGCACAGCTCCGTCCTTAGCTGGACATTCTGTTTTTTTCGTACTTATGCTAACGTCCGCAATCAGTTCCACTGGAAAAATATGCGACATCCGTAAATTTATAAAAAACTGTCGTTCGTGTCAGGTCGATAAAAGTAATCATAAGCCCTACATACCTAGTTCACTCTCCGCAGAGCTTGAATTCCGATATGCATACGATGATTATTTTAATAATCTCAAATTAAGATTAAATAATAGTCATAAAACCGCTCGCGGAAATATCGTTGTGTTTAAGCTGAAGACAAAAACGTATCGTGCTAAGAAAATTAATTTACGCGAATTTGATGCTGGACAGCTCGTAATGTTAATAAATAAATGTACGTGCTCGAACAAATTAACTCCTCATTTTAAAGGGCCGTACAAAATAATCAGAGTAATAAACAAACATGTAGTATTGCTGTTAATTGGTAAAAAGCACGTAATAACACCAGTATTATTAAACCTTCAAATGAACGTCGAATCACTTAATAATATGATGTATGACTGAAGCAGCAAGGTCGAAACTGCGTTATATCATAAATCTGTTACCGAAAATATTAGTTTAATGCTAGAATTACACCTATTTAAGTATTATGAAATTTCGGCAATTAGTGTAATCCCCCGTAAGAACCTATTAATCAATAAGATAGAGCTTCCCATTGTGAACAGCACAGACTTTTCCTTCAACCATATTATTCCCTGTCCAATTCCTGGTCGATCGGTTGTCTACAAAGATCTCAGCAATTGCGTCACCGTATCCTTCGCTGACGGAGACAAAATACACCTGTCGAGGTCTGATCGCATTCCCAGCGACTGTGACATCGCGTTGGCGCCGCTCCGAAACAACATGTTTAAAAAACTTACCGATAACCGATGGGGTTATTTGTCGCACACGATGCTTCAGCACCAGGGCTTGAAAGCTGAATAATAATACGGCTTAAACTTAATACGGCTTATGTCCTTGAAAAATACAGCTTAAGCTTTCGGCTTTTGGCTGTTTGAATTTGAAATACGGCTTAGGCTTTCGGCTTTTGGCTGTTTTAATTTAAAGTACGGCTTAAGCTTTTAGCTTTCGGCGTAAGAAATGAATTTCAATAGAAGTTAACTAAAATCATTTACTAATTACTATGCATCAAATAATTAAGCATTACTATTGAAACTTCAACTTTTTTCTTTCCGCACAAAAATAAAAGTTTTTAAAAACAATTTATTACGCGAATAATTATGTCAAAAATGCAAAATAAAGAAATTTTAAAAAAAATAGCTTAAGCCGAATATAAAGTTTAATTTAGCTTTTTTAGAAATACAGCTTAAGCTTTCGTCTTTCGACTGTTTAAATTTTGAATATAGCTTAAGCTTTAGGCTTTTAGCTTATGGAAATTGAAATATGGCTTTTGGATTAAGCTTATGACATCTCAAAATGATTGGCATTCAGCTTTTAGCTTTTGGCTTTCGGCTGGCTTTCACGCCTTGTTCAGCACTTTCGGTTTACTACGACTCAGTTCCTGAGAGTCGAAGAATTTTACCTCAATAGCACCGGAATTATCTCACTAGCTGATGATTGTCACGCCTTCGAGCAGTTCATGCCGTTGGATGGACAGTCCAACAGAACACGAATTTCAGCCATATGGTTCCCACGATAGATTTAGAGATACCGAAATAGGAACGTAAGCCGCCCAAAGAAACTCAACACTATCACAACTCGGATGAATTAAGCTTCGATAACCTCGAGTCAATCGACGAGGAATACTCTTCTATTTACGAAACCTTGAACACCAAGGAAGCCTCCTGGATCAGTAGCGAGAATCATAGGTCTTCGCCGTCGTTACCGTTGCCATCCTTCTATCACTATGGAACTTCTACAAAAAACGACGCCAGTCACCGACTAGCGCTAGTTCCGCCGCACAACCTCCGGATCCTGACAAAGGACTCGAGCCTCATCAAATCAGTGCCGATGTAATCATCCCCAATAAATAAAAAAAAAAAAAAAAAACGAAAAAAAAAAGTCTACCTCGGACTTTTACTTTTTATGCCGCTTCGTTGTTAGCACGTTTATATTCGTATCCCTTTCGCTTTCATTGTTCTTTTTACTTTTCTTTGTCCTCCTTTCCCTTTCATTCGTTTTCTTTTCTTTTTCTTCCCGTAAGGGTGAGAGAGTGTTGTACTCCAAACTTCCGTTTGATGTCGCAATGCTAACATGGTCGTTTATAATTCGGCCGGTTGTTGTACACGCGCTTCGTTAAGATATTATTCGCTGACAACGCGCAATAATCGCGGTGTTGTGCTCCAAAATCCCGTTTTATGTCGATAGGTTAAACATATATCTAACATCTCGCCTGTATACACGATTCGATAAGTTATTATTCGCTGACGTCGTTAATTTATATAAGTCTTCTATTTTATTCACGCTTTTGTTGCGAATGACGCAACTTTAAGCAGGTCGCAACGCCGATATATATATATATATATATATATATATATATATATTGTTATATTCCTACCGAAATTGTATGTTAATCACGATCGAAACACAACTAATTCTTTATCTAAATTTCAAAATCTAGGTATATTTTCGTGCTTTCGTCAACGGAAACAAAATAACCACTTTTATAAACTATTTTAATGTGAGACTATAGGCGAATACAAAATTTAACAAAAAATGACTTCAACGCTTACATTTATAATGCGACTAGGTTTTTTTTCTTTTCTTTTCCCCGAGGGCCCTCTTTTTATGAAACACAGACACAATCACATCGAAACCACTTACTCACATATACAACTAGTAATGATTATGAATAACAAGTAAAAAAAAGTAAATACAGGTAAACTTTGACTTGCGCGCGAAATCGCTTTTTTTCCTGGACGTTAATTCGGTTCGAAACTGTTCGTAGCTAGGTGCCTGGATACCTGATGCTGTAATTATTCCACCTGCAACACACATGTCAAATGCCGTCGCAGTTCTGTCCTCAATTAGTTCATTTCCGAATGCTGCTGCTGGTTGTTCTGGTTGCTTTCGTAGACTGTTTCGTTTTAGACGTGATTCGGAATTCTTCTTAATTTCTTGATTATTGCATCACTATTAAATACCTTATATTTAATTCGACTACATAAAAACATAGAAAAAAAATACATGAACATCTGGTAACTCCGTTGACGAAAAACAGCAAAATGCTCTCTCATCAAGACCTGAGCGTATCATCCAAAACAACGTGCATAACCTTGCAAGAACTATGCAACACCAGACAAAAGGCTTTTCGGTCATCCGATGATAATTGTTATCACCGTTGCCAGCTCGCATTACTCGCCCAAGGCCGTGTCCACGGGGGGGGGGGGGTTAACCCCCCCATGAGAACTGAAATAGTTATTATAAACACACAAAAATCTGAAAAAAATCACAAATTTAAAATAAATATTGATGATTTTTTAGGATGTTCTTACCTACTTTTAAAAGAAAAAAGAAAAAATATGCTCCATATTTTTAGGTACTTCATTAATATGTTATGCAAAATTTTTTATTACGAGTATAATTATTAACGTATGTAATTTTTATTAATGTTCATATACGGGGGGTAATTCATTTATGTGAATTATTAATACATATAAATCAAAATGATGGAAATTATTAATAGTACGAATATTAGTGAAAAATGTATTGTTATTTATAGAATAAATATACAAAGAAAAATGTCAAACCCCACCCCTTTCCAAAATTCTGGGCACGGGCCTGCACTCGCCGACTACCTATCATTTCACGCAGTGTTGCTAGCGGTGATCTGATTATCTAAGCGATGGTACGCCGAACATCTTATCAGTGATCGACACGATTCCCGGTACTATACCGATAAATACGGAATCATGACAATATATACGCCCCGAATTTCAATACGCGGGTTGGTTTTTCTAATTCTGGCATCAGGCTAAAACCTCTGTGCCTGAACTAAGTCTCGAAAAACTCGATCACCTTATTTTTCGCAAATAAACGCGATATCATCGTGATTGGTTTTTTGTTTATTTCCGCTGGTTAAATTCCCGCTGCGCATGGGAACACAACACATTTTGCAACCAAGAACTCAAGTCATACTTACAAATTTGGAAAATTATTGTTTCTTTTATTTGTTTAAGCGGAACGGGGAAGCGAAAGAAAATTGTAAAACCAAGGCCGGATAGGAAGATTAGGTAGAATGGATAGGTAGGCGGAAAATTAATTAGAAAAGCGAGAGTTGTAAATATCTGACCAGAATGTAGTATGAGACTTTTTACATAGTGAAAGCAAATTAAAATCAGATATTTTTGCGAAGTAAACACGAGAGGACGCAGCAATCTGGGCTAAAGAATCTGTCATTTTATTACCTTCTGACCCCATATGGCTAGGGACCCGGAGAAAATCGATGTGCATTCGATGAAGCGAGAGAAGATTGATGTGAAGGGTAAAAAATCAGAAGACTAAAAGGGAAAATGCGGGAAATAGCTTTAGAAGCACGATAACGAAATATTTGGAAGAAAATCGATAGGAGGAGATATAAATTATGTCCGGAAAGATGAAAGAAAGTGCTAAATTAATTAGGCCTGTTCGAACCATCCGTAAAAAATGGTCTTGTGAGAAGGAAATCGAGATTTGATAAAACTATGAAATTCCTGCATACTGTTGTATTGGGAATTGGTGGAAAGAGAAAATTATATTTCGCCATTTGCGAGTGTAATGAAATCTAATTTCCAAGTTTTTTTGTCATTTTGCGAAAAAATAAAAAAAAAAAAACTTAAAGAACATTGTTAAAGAATTTTAAAATAGCTTACAATCTAATTAGGTATTGCGAAATTTTCCACTCTGAAAAGAAATATTTCAAAAAACCTATAAATTACGAGAACATGCCGAGAAGGATATATTCCGCATTATTTACCTTCAAATTTGAAACCACGACGCGCCCCGAGCCTTTGCTGTTATAATTAATCTTTTTTTTTCATCGTGTCCTCTTTAGAAGTTGAAGTTGATCGAAATATAAAATGTCGGAGCATTTTAGCTTCACTTTCAGTCAAGAGCAACCTTAGTATAAATTAGGAAATCGTAATAAACCGGTTTAAGTAGTATTTCAAGGAACGAGTGTAATTAAAAATGCTAAGAAAATGTTCAAGTGTAGTGTATGAATAATTGCAAACATCTAATCGGTTATTCTAGCGGGGATAATTTTTTTTATTGCAGTTCTGGACTACGTGAAAGAAGGTACAAGAAATATTTGATATTAATTTAGTATTATATTAATTTTGTAGATTACATCTTAGCGTTAAATTTTCGGATATAAAATGCACGACTTGTTTTATTGCGTTAGTTTCCTCGATTGCAATTCTAACGATTTCGTCATTTATAAATAAAGGCTTCCTGGTTTTATCGGAAATTCTACCTGGCCTAGTTGCGTCAAACTAAACTGTTGCCAAACTGTAGAGAATTTTCTTCGCAGATTTTGTCGAACAATGTGCACATTTGTACAGTGAACTCGCAGTATCAGTTTCGTGTTATTCCGCTCGAAATTTCCTTATTCGCACCAAGTTTATCAGCCATATCGTCGATCTTTACATCTTTATCATACTCTCCTTTCTTCCTCAAGTTTTCGCTTTTTTTTTTTTTCGCCTAATTGTCCATCCGAACGTCGAAGTCGTCCGCGCGGTCCTGACCACATCTTCTTCAAATGTCCATTCCTCTTGAATGACGCTCTCTATATTCTGATCTGCAGTCATTTAAAAATGGAAAAAAGAATATTATTTTAAACCGCGTTAAAATATATTTTTAGCGATATACGAGTATATATTATCTTTAAACTGTACAAGAAAAATGAAAAATTGAAAATAAGCGTAAAATGTTATAAAGTCGTTTTTATCCTAATCGAACCACTTCCTGGCCCACGCATCCTTGAAATTCCTTCTGTTTGACACTTTACTAACTTCCATAGTGCGATTCAGAATCGATCACTCTTTTCTCCCCTCATCGCGATTTCTCCTTTTGCATAACTCATTCATTGCTGATCTCAATCATACTCCCTGTGAATACTGAAATTTTTCAGTTGAACATTCTTCCCTCCATCATGAATTTCTAGCTCTGGGTTCAGAGTCCTTATAACGCTACGTATATTCTTTATCTCTTTATTTCCCTTATTAAATTACTTCATCTTTTCTCCATTCCCAGTCGAATAAAAACATGATCGGGCTTCCTTTGCTTCCGGGTCAATACTCATCGTCGGCGCATCCCCTAAAAAGAGACAAGAAAAATAAACGTTTTACGTACTATTTTCTTTCACTTCGTATCGTGAAATCCAAAACCTCGGCTTTGTTTTCGGTAATAATAAGTTTCAATCTTTTTCATGTCGAACAATGCCGTCCAAATGATTTTTCCAAAATTATATTACTCAAAATATCTAGTTCGCTAATGTGTAAATTGTTAAAAAAAAAAAAAATACGCTGTTTAATAATGTTACAAAAAATTTAATTACAATCTTAATCCGATACCCTGGTTCGACATATTACGTTACGGTGTAAAATTAGTAAATCACAATACATAGATATTCTATGCTCCAATATACAAAGATTAGAGATATAAACATTTAAAATTCATCAACTAAAAGCGACGACAGTTTTTCAAAATCAATCTAAATAGTTTTCGGAAGCTTTCAATGTCATCCATTTGATTAATCAATCTTTTCGTAATGGAGAGTTGATATCAGTTCCGTGATAATTCCTACTACACAGTTTAATCTTGTCTCAAGCAGCAGTGTACAACCAGTGATAAAGTTTTTTTTTTTTTTTTTTTTTTTTTTTAGTTCAAGCGATTCTCTTATCTTTTCCACGCATAGGTTGTTGGTCGTTCACTTGGCAATCTGAGAAACTGATCCGTGAAACGCATTACAATATCATCTGCTAAGGTTCTTTAACGATGCGTACACCAATAGCTCTCTGTTATTTGCCTTTCTCACACCCGTCTAAGGATCTAGTATTTTTCCACTGTCATTTACGTCCGGGGTAAGCAGTTATGATTACTGTCGAGATTCGGCGTTAATAATTCTTTTTCTTTAGTCTACGAAGAACATTATTAATTAATCTTTCGCACCTGCCGTTTGTTAATATCTTTCTGTAAAGTTACACAACCGTCTTCAGTTTCCTTTTTCCGTAGTAAATTGAAATATCCTCGATATGAAGGAAACGTAGAAGTACCAGAATTGTATTTTTAAACAAAGTTAAAAATAATTTTCTTTTTTCTTTTGTCTCTTCTATTCTCCGTATTTTTCTTCCGACTCGACAATTCTCGTTCATACCGAGAGTCATTTAAAAGTACGGGGACTTTTTCAAAGCCTAATTTTCCCGCTTATAATCTCCGAAAAATCCTAGTTAGAAAAAATCATTACCTTCGTTTTTTTCAGGGTTTACACGTTTCTCACTTACGCCTACCAGATTGTTCATTTAAAGTTCTGTTTCAGTAGCGACTAGAGAAGTGTACAGCAATACGGACGAATAATTCCGGCTGAAATCTCGCCTAATATCTTGCGACATCCGAAGAACAACTTAAAAAGCACTAGCAAAATAGAATACATTGGCCCCCTCGTACTTTTTAATTCGAGTCGCTTCTGAAACTGAGTGTTCTACATCGATTCGTACGGTTTCGATACGAACTTTTTTATAATACGCATAATCAATATTTCAGTCATTGTGTTGTGTGACCTTTTTATAATGAAAAAATGTAGCGGTCGCGTGAATATCTTCATTCGTAAAGAAAGGGAGCCAGAAAAATTAGTGGCCAACTCTAAAGAAAAGAAAAAAATTGATAATGATCAAATAAAAGGTTAAATTGTTTCTCAGATTTGTTAAAAAAGTGAAAAAGAAATAAAAATATTACAATTAATGTTTTGTTTTTTGTTAAAGTCACTAATCTGAATTGTTTCAATATTATTTTGCCGAAGTTGGGAGAAAATATAAAAGGCAGTTTAATAACTTTATCGGGTGCAATGGTACTGTTTCGGGCAATAGTATGGCTAAGTAGATATCTATTGCAGTTGGATCACTTATCTAACTTGCGATGGTAGTCTCTTATCTATCTTAGATAGCAATAGAGGCGAGCATTTAATCGTAGATCTTTTTGTCGCTTTCCAAAGTGAATAATTTTTGCGTGCCTAAAAAAAAAAAAAAATTAGGCAAATATTCATTAATATTTTATTTTTTATATTTCCTAGTAACATGTTTAGTCTGTTTAATGCCACCTTTATCTATTGGGCTCCCTGAATTGATTTCCTTATTTCTTCGCAGTAGTAAAGCTTTGCCGCTGAACTCATCAATATGTTCGGTGTTGCTGAATATTCTCGAACAATTTTTAATCAAATATTCTAGCGCGATCACAGGGTGTCGTTTGGTTTTTAACAGAATTTTTAAATTTACATCGTTTTTTTTAATTGTTCTTCGTGAAATGTATATGTAATTTTTGTTTACATAATTTTCGTGTTACTTTATCTTTAGTTGCGAACGTTTTTATTTATATTCTATACGAAAGCTGTTTTCAGGACGAATTCCGAGTAAACTATACGATTTGTGTAACATTCCGCAGATTGATTAAATTAATCTTGTGCTTGTTTGTTATTTTACCATATCTCGAAAATGACGTTTGCCGTAATGTAGAAGCGGCTTTTTGCTTTATACTGGTGTTTTTTAATCGAGTAAATAAAAATAATTACGAAAAATACTACGTGCGATATCGAGCTGAATCCCTAACTCGTATAACAAAATTTCATTCAAACGTGGAAATTTAATTTATTTTTGCTTGTCAGTATTTTTTAATGAAATTTTCGCCATTCCGGCATTTTTCGAAATTCAAATTGCCTATTTCTTTTCATTAATCAATTTTCTTCATTTAAAGCGTCATCAAATTGGTATTCGAAGTTAAACTTGCGAAGTATTTTTTTTTTTTTTTCAAAAAAAAAAAAAGATCGAAAAGTAGAATGAAATTCTCACAGTGTTGTTCGACTATAACCGATTCAAATAACGTTCGAAAAAATAGGAATAAAAGTATTAGCTTTATTTAAAAAGTTTTGCGTGTCGTTTGTTAAACTTGAAAAGCAAACTATTTTACATAATACATACGACTACGATTTTCCGCAAAAAATTAAACGATGTAAATAATTAAAAAATAAAAATAGTCGAGCGAAGTTTTATGTTTAATATTCCAATTTTAATAATAGCCGTGGTTCACTTCATAATCACGAAGCAAGCCAGTGTCGAATTATCAACACCGAGAAACATCCACATTATGAACTAAACCTTCCGGATGGAACCAACTAAGAAAAGGGAAAGATGAAATTTTTTTTTTTTTTTTTTTTTACCTCATGTACAGCCTTATGGCTAGAGGCGTGAGAACTGTTTAGATTTAAATTAGGGAGTAGAGACTGGTAGCCTGCAAGAAGGAGAAGAGTTTGTATGTTTTGATATCATAGTCTGAAAGTAGAGATTCGAGAGATTCGTTTTGGATGTATAGGTCTCTTTGGGTTTGAAATTTTGGACAATCGATTAGTATGTGTTTGATGGAGGTGGGAACTGTGCAAGATTCACATATAGGTCGAGGCTGTTTGTTTAATATATAGCCATGAGTGAGAGCTGAGTGACCTGCTCTTAGTCTGAATAGTACGACTTCGTTTTTTCTGGGTTTTTGATATGAAGTTTGCCAGACATCTACGGTTTTCTTTATGGTTTTTAGTTTGTTTGTGTCTGGGATCTGATTCCAGTGTTGTTGGAACGATTTATATGCGACGGATTTACTGGATATTTTCAAGTCCGAAAGAGGAACTGGAACGTTTGGAATTGGGGAGATGATCAAGGACCGTTTTGCTATTTCGTCCGCTTTCTCATTTTGACGGATGTTACAATGGGATCCAACAGACGATGATTTCTTTGTGTGAAAATGAGAGAGGGTACTTGCTATTTCTTGAGAAATGGGGTGTTGTTTATTTTTATGGTAGTTTTGGATTGTGAGGAGTGCTGACAGTGAGTCTGTTAGAATTAGAATATTGTTTGTTGAGAGATCTATAGAGTAGTTTGTGGCTAATTTGAGGGCGTAGAGTTCAGTTGAGAGTACTGTGAAATGTGGCGGTAGTGGGTATGGTATTTCATTTTGATCGTGAATAATTGAGCATCCTGCTCCGCTTGATTTGGCACCGTCAGTGTATATTTCGATGAAATTTGGATATTTGGTAAAGAGGTTGTTGAAGTGACGATTATAGATGAGAGGGTTAGATTGAGATTTATTCAGGTGCGTGAGTGACAGATCTATCTTTGGGGTGTATGAGGTCCAGGGCGGATTGATATTGCTGGGAAAGTGTTGGATACTAGTGTTCTTTAGGATGATTGATTTTAGAAGATTGTTATTGTTGTTAACGAGGGAGTTGGAAGGGCTCATGAAATGGAGAGAGCCGCTGAAGTTGGGGTTTGTGAGGACGTTGAGGATAGCATTTGTGGAGATAAAATGTCTTCGAATGTTTAATGGCGGTTCTGATGATTCGCTTTGAAGGCTTTCAACAAGAGTTGTTCGAAATGCGTCTGTGATTAATCTTAGACATGTATTGTGAATGGTATTCAGTGAATCAAGTCGAGATTGAGAGGCGAATCCATACAGAGGTGAACCGTAGTCGATTATTGGTCGGATAAGTGTGTGATAAAGCTTTCTAAGTGTGAATATCTGTCGGATCCGTATGAAGTATGAGCTAGCTTTTTTAATGCGTTAATCTTTTTGAAGCATCTGCTTTTGAGGTTTTGAATTTGTGGATTCCAGGAAGCGGTGTTGTCGAAGATAACTCCGAGATATTTGATACTGTTAGAAAGTGGCAAAGGTATATTATCGATATTGATGTTAAGATTTTTCGGACATCTGTAATGCTTGCAGGAGTGAATTGCAGTGGATTTTTCTGGTGATATTCTGAGTCCGTTGCTCCGAGCCCGTTTTATTATTTGATTGACTGCTTTTTGGAGCAGGTTTTCTCCGACTTTTGGATCTTGACAGCTGATGGCTATATAGAAATCATCTGCATAGAGTGCTTTTATGACGAGAGGAGGAACCGAGAGGGGCTAGGTCGTCGATGCCGACGATGAAAAGAGTAGGGCTGAGAACAGCTCGCTGGGGCACACCATTTAGCAGTCCATGTGTACCTGAAAATGTGTTGGCAATGCGAACGACGAATTCTCGTATGTTGCAGAAAGTTGAATATGGAATGATGTAACACATTGCCGTCTATATTGATTGAATTCGAAGCGTGCAGAATTTTGTTTGTTGATATCGTGTCGAAAGCTTTAGTGAAATATCGCCAGGAAATGATTTGTGTTATGATGGGCTTCGTTTATTTTGCTATTTCATTGGATTAGTCGGTGAAGCGTTCATCTGCCTGGTCTGAATCCACATTGAGAGGGAGATAACTTGCCGTTTTGTTCAAGATACCATAGCAGTCTTCTGTTTACTATTCTTTCGAAAATTTTGCAAAGATTCGATGTTAAAGATATTGGTCTGTAGCTGTCGGCATGAAAAGGATTTTTATCAGGTTTCAGAAAAGGGATTACGATTGCTTTTCTCCACATGGTGGGAAAGGAGTGCAAAGTCCAGATATTATTGAAGATTTTGAGTAATAGATGTTTTATATTATCTGAAGTGTTTTGGAGAAATTGGATATGAAAATGGTCTGGACCTGGAGCTGAGATTTTTGAGGAGTTTATGGCGTCTTCGAGTTCTCTAAGAGTGATGTCTTGATTGAAAGTTTGATTGGATGTTTTAGTTAGAATATTGTGGTCTTGAAGCTGTTGATAGACGGTTGTGTTTGATATATTGCTCAAGTAATCTGCGAACGCATTTGCTATTGCTGTGGGATCTATGTTGATAACGTTATTGATGAAGATGCTTTTTGGCGAAGAAATGCATTTTTTTGATTCTATACTCCGAATGGCTGCCCAGACCTGAGAGCTGGAAGTTGAGGAAATTTATATTCGAAATGTATTGTTTCCAGGAATCTCCTTTTGCTTGTTTGATAGTTCGCTGAGCTATTGCTCTCAGTTTGCGATAATTCAGGAGGTTGCAATAAGTGGGAGCCCTTTTCAGAGTTCTGAGGGCACTTCTACGATTTCGAATTGCTGATTGGCAGTTTTCTGACCACCATGGAACTGATTTTTGGCGGGAAGCATTGCATTTAGGAATCGATTGAGATGCGTAGTCTAATATGTGATTTGTGAAAGACGATACTAGATTGTCGATAGTTTGGTCGAAGTCGAGTTTGGGAATTTTTGAACATAATTCCTGGAAGAGGGCCCAGTTGGCATTTTTGAAATTCCATTTTTCAGGAGGATTTCCATCCGGCGGTAGATTAATGTTGAGATTGAGTAGCTGAGGGACATGGTCGCTTCCTGACATGTCAAAATGGTGGAATGTCTGAATGAGATGATTTAAGTTAGCTGTGCCGAATAGGAGGTCGATAGTAGACCAGCTGTTGTGAGAAGGGCTGAAATGAGTATGTTCTGTAGTATTGAAGATTGATAAATTATTGTCTTCTAGGATCTCTTGAATCAGTTTTCCTTTATTGTTTGTATATGATCCGCCCCATAGGGGATTGTGGCTGTTAAGATCTCCTGCGACTATAAAAGGTGTAGGTAGTTAATCAATCAGAGATTGTAAATCTTGCTTTGTTACTGTGAGATTAGGTGGTAAATATAGACAGCAGATGTTTATTTTTTCACCTGAGCCGAAATCGCAGGAGACAGCTAGAGTTTGCAAGTGCGTGGTTATATTGATCTTTGAGTGCAAGATGTTATTCTTTATGGCTAGTAATACACCGCCATGTGCGCGCACTGTATTATCCAGTTCTTTGCGATAAATATTGTAGTTTTTTAGAATTAAAGTATTGGAGGATCGAAGGTTGGTTTCTTGAAGAGCTATAATGATTGGGTTATAGGATTTTAGCAGTATCTGGAAATCTTCGTAGTAGGCGAATAGTCCGTTGCAATTCCAATTTAGGATTGAGTTGGCAGACATTATGTACGAGTGGTGAGTAAGTGGTGTTTAGAGACACGGAGCGAGTGTTTCAGTTTGTTTGATTTTCGGTAAGAGGTACCGACCAGTCGGCTAGACAATTGATTTTGCCCTCGTTACCATCACGAAGGGCATTGACGATTTTTGTGAATCGGATTTCGGTTTGTTTGTCTTGTAGCGACGGGTATACTAGTCGGAGTATTGTGTTGAGGTCTGGTATGTTCATTTGGAGTTTTCCAGCTGCTTCGCATGGTTTTGTTGATTTTCTGACTTCTTCTAAGAAGTCAGTTATTTGATTATAAGTTATTCCATCTCCTTCTTGAAAGGAGTTTTCTAGATTTTTCAAAATTTCGGTGAATGGTGTTGGTTTTTCTTCTATTTTCTTCTTTTTTAGTTCATCCTCAGCGGTTTTTGTTGAACTTTTAGGCGAGATTTTGGTTACTGAAGCGTTGGAATTGGATGAAGATGTTGTGGATACCGGTCGATTGCGTTTATTTGATGGGTTTTGAGTTGCTTTGTTGTTCGGAGTTGGTTCATTGTTGATTTCTGTTGTTATTACTTGGTCGGTTTCGGTGGTTATTGGTGTTGTTGAGGCTTCGGGTTCAGTATTATTTCCATCGTTGAGGTTTTCGGTGATATCATCGTAATTGTCAATTAGGTCGCCTTCGTGAATAGGGTGAAAGGCTGTACTCGATACGCCTTTAGCGTTTATTCCTCGAGATGATGTTGGTATGTTATTGCATTTTGATGAAATATGGCCGGTTTTTTTACAGATGAAGCAAGTAATTTCGTCAATGGTGAGAAAGATACGGTACAATTCGCCGTCCATATCTATTTGTATAGTTGAGGGAACATTTTTTGTTTCTTCATGGATGTATACCTGGCGGCGAAAACTGTAAACGTTGTAGCCTACGTCATTTTGGTCCATCGATAGTTTCAGCGTTTCGATTTCAGAGGTGGCTTTGATATTCAGAAAATCGAGCGCTTCTTTCAAACATTCGTTCGATATATCTGGATAAACTTGCGATAGGATGAGCCTTTTCGATGTTTGTAGCATTTTACGTGCCTTCAGTAGGGTGCCGTTAATCTCGACTTGGCCGAAGTTGTTGATAAAAGTGTTAACAGTATCTTCGTCTGATAGAACTATGCACGCGCGGTCTCGCGAAATTTTCGATGCATGTGTGATTTTATCCGGCCCGATTTTGTCACCGACTGCTCTGATGTATTGATTGATGTGAATGTCTTTGTGCGACGGGAAGACGATGGATAATTTTTTGCCGTTGATTTTATTCAGCTTGTTTGCATAGGATGTCTGGTTTTTTGGTGTGAAGATGACGGTTTTATTACGGTTAGCTTGCTTCGCATTTACAGGTACATTGGTTGTAGACGGAGTGTCGCTGTTGCTTGGTAATGAAGGGAAATCGTTTGGGTTGAGCATTTTGCGCGGGGCAACTGGTAAAGGCGTGTGGCCTTTACCGAGTTGGCTGGGCTAATTAATAACAATAGAATCACTTACCGTTTGGTCGATGAATAACAGTAAAAGTATAAACGGATCGGTGCATATGAATGTTCAGATAAGATAAGATAAGGAAATTACACGTTAAACACGAAAGAGTGAACACAGAAACACACGACTTCTTTGCAACACTTAAGGTTAGCATTTTCGATAAAATTTTTGTTACTTATATTGTCACAATAAAAGTCTATAATGCGAATAAGTTATTTCTATATATGAATTCTGACGACCCATAAATATGAAAAAAGAATCACCGCTTTTTTTTTTTTTTTTTGAAAGTTAAATTCTTCTTAATTTTACTTTTTCACGTAGTTTACCGTAGCAACTTGCTCGGAAACTGAAAGGAAAAACCTTATGAATTAGATCCGATCAAAAACATAAATGTAAAAATGAGAGCCAAGTTCAATACTAAGAATATGCGTGGTTGTCGACTGGACCGACAAAGAATTGAGATCTAAATAGGCGTGCCAAGTTCTGTAGATAATCCCGAAATTTATTTATAACAACATTCTAAAATAAATTTTAAAAAATCGTTTTCTTATTTCCTGTTTTTTTCTACTACAGCAATGTTTGATATTTAAAAATATAACTTCATAAATATTTGAACAGTGTCGAATTATTTACACAAAGCACAGATAATAATTTAGGATAAATTCTAACGATTTTACTTGGCTAGTTGTTACCAGCAAACCAAATTTTTAGAAGAGTAAGATATGTTGATCTTACAATATAAAAACGGTAATTTGCCTATAACATAAAGAAGATAAGTTGATTAGCCAAATATAAGATAACTTGTATTTGAAAACTAGCCAAGTCAAATCGTTAGAATTTATCCTAAACTATTATCTGCTTTGTGTAAATAATTCGACCAGTTTGTCGATGGGTTGAATTTTTGACACCCAAGAAAAAAAAAAAAATTAAAAAAAAAAAATTTGACTAGTCAAATTTAAGATATATATTTTTAAATAGCAAACATTGTTGTAGCAGCAAAAAAAAAAAAAAAGAACAAGAAATTGTGTTTTAATTTTAGGATGTTGTATATTCTGATAAACGAAATTTCAAGATTATCTACAAAACTTTGCACACTTATTTAGATCGCAATTCTTTTGTCGACGAAGTCAACAACCGCGCATATTCTTAATATTAAACTTGGCCTCTACTTTTAAAATTAATGTTTTTGCTGGGATATCATTACTTTTTGTAAAAAAAATATTATTATTATTCGTTAAAATTCAAATTCAAATCGTTTATTCTTCAAAATAGGCTTACAAAATGAGCACTTTTTGAAGATCAAGTTATCGAGTTCGTCTATCCCCTAACTCTAAAACTACCACCACTTCGGACCTGTATGGCCGAGGGGAAGAAGTGGCAAGAAACCCTCACTGCAGCACACAGGGCCCTACAAATATGTCATGTTACTTTCATCTCCCTTTTTTACAATTATGTCAAAATCAGTATACACTATATCATGTTCATTTCCTGCGCTGTGCTGTAACCGCATTGCTCCGTAATATATATGTTTATCATTAAGACACAGTCATCTATTTTATAATAAGTTTTATCAAGCAGAACTTGTTTCACAGCGATTTTAATAAAGTTATTTTCCGGTAGGTCAAGTATCTCGATTGGAATTTTATTATAAAAACGCACACAAAGACTTATTAATAAAAAAATCGATTGCTTGGAAAATATATCAAATCGTAAAAATTCACTGTTTTCTGATTTTTTTTCTCCCTTTGTATACACACACACACACACTATTACCAGAGCTGAACGCTAAATTTCAACTTTCTAGGTTACCTGGAATTGGTTTAGGTTTTTGATCTATGTATATATGTCAGTCAGTGATAAAAATGCCGATTTTTAGACGTTAATATCTCAATATCCGTCTGAGTTGTATTAATGAAATTTGGGATTCTAGTTAATCTAAGGAGGGGTTTAATAAATAAACGAAATTTCACGTGTTTATGTTTAATTGAATATTAAGTTATTAAGGGGTTAACTGCGAATGATTCGTGCAATATAACACACGGCTGCTGCGTCGTCGCCAGTTCCTTTTTCTCGACTTGAATTTGGCTTGACAGGCTGCCGCGTGTCTAGATTAGTAATAACGAAAGGTATTGCGCATAATCATTTTATTTTAACAGAAATATAATCGCGCGATGGATTTCAAAATAATAATTAAGCCGTAAATGTAAAGTGTAATAATAAACCTAGAAGGAAAAATTCCGCAGTTTTCTTACCAGTCCTGAGGAGGATAAGTATTTATTTACAATGGAAAACCTCAAAAACAAAGCAGACCTTGAAATTAAATCCTACCAACAGTACGGTATTATGTATGTAACGCGTATTTATAATTAGAGACAGGAGCTCTAATTAGACTCTGCATCACTTATAGATCCCTCCGGCTATACATCGATAACAATATACACAGACGTAATATTAAACCAAACCAGTTTTAAATTAAAACTGGACGACCGATGATTTTGCGAAAATAGTTCAGTCGTATATAATAGCGATTACCAACTATAAAAAAAGAAAAAGAAAAAGAAAAAAGAGGTTATACGTTCACCGCGCATATGTGTCTTTTTTATGTTTGTTCTCGCGTAAAATTCGAATATTCAGACCGATTTTAATGATTCTTCGTTCATTCGATAGCATACCGATCACATGAGTTTTGATCGGTGAACCAGATGTTCAGTAGTCATCAAAATAAACGTTAAAAAAGCGGGTCTCTTTAGAGAAATTTTTATTCATACAACAATCACGATTGACGCAATATGATCAATATTAACGAGACCACGGATAAGAAAACGAATTTTTAATATGAAGCTCGATGTTAATTGAAATCGATAAATTTCAAATAGAGAAAACTGAAGCAACTGTGAAGCCAAAAAAAAAAAAAAGAAAAGACAAAAACAACTACGAAACCATTTACCAGCTGATTGTTGATAGAAAAACATTACGTGTCTTTTACTCGGTATTTAAGCATACCGAATGTGATATTCGAATAATAATAATCCCGTTTATTTATTGGAAACTGTATCAGCCGCTGGTGGTACCGATTTATAATTTCGCCATGTACATCGGTGATTATTTACTGAGTGGTGACGAAAATTAAAACAAAAAAAAAAGAGTTTCTTTAGAGATTTGCTTTCGTTGTTTAATTTAGTCGGACAAATTTAGTCGAAACATTTCCCTTAGAATACGAACGCTCAAAATTATAAAATTAAATGGCTGATGAACGAAAGTTAAAGAACTACAGCGCCGGTTCATACAAACGTAGATTCGAATAAAGATAATTGAAGCCCTCAAAGCAAGTTCATCCCTGACAAATTTGAACATTGTACTGTTTAACCGATACCCGGGGGGCTCTTTACATCATTTTTAGTCTCGATAGATGAAGAGTTTCTGTTCTATGTTGTTCGCTCATTCGCTCTTCTAAAATATTTATCTATAAAACGGTCAGTGTTGTGTTTACACTAATAACACACCTCGACGACGGTTGTTTATCTTTTTGTTGCAATCGGCATTTCGATACTCAGAAAAAGAGAAGCCGCCATTTGGTAGCACTCTATCAATGACCAAAAAAAAAACCAAAATTTCTCTATCCGTATTATCACTGGGAAAAAATGTATAACATTAAAGATTGCAACGCCATGTTTAAATTCTGCAGCTTCTTGTCTTTCTGTATATTCGGGGTCTCTTTAGTTTCTTGCATAATTTCGATTCATCTAACGCCTATTTTGCTATTAAATTTCGCACCGTGATTCATGGGCGTCGCCAGCCTTGGAGCTTTGAAACTTTTTAATAAACTGGCCATGTATTCATAGGCGCGTTATCATGGACAATTCGGAAGACTTTTATAATTTCATTATAAAAATTTGCCAGAAACCCACGAAAACTATGTTTTAATTTGGATTTTATTCTTGTTTAATAAAATATTAAGCCTTTACAAATTATAAATTTTATTTTTCCTATAACTCATATCCTCTTTCTATCATCTTGCCCCCCCCCCTGGATCATCGGCTGGCAACACCCTTGCCATGATTGTTCCTTTTCTGCGGTGTGCTGTAAGATTCGTTAGATCTCGTTTTTTTTATTACACTGTATCATATGTAACCTATCTACATCCAATTAATATTATTTCACTCTTCGCAGTTTCACAGTAACATTCGCTGGATCTTAATATTCATATTATTTACAACGTTTCTTCTGTAACCCTACATTGGTGACCCCTCTTTGAGAAAGCACATTCTGCGGAAGTATAGAGTTATTGGAGATATTACTTGCTACTCAGATCATTGTTCGTTCTTAGTTTCGTATCAGATGTAGATTTTTTAGAATGTACAGCATTTCGGACAAGCATTTCCTCATGTATCCGGTAGGCGCGCCCGCCTGTTCAGCTACTGCCCCACTAGCGTCTCGCCTATTGTCCCACTCGGCAATATAACCTGAGCTTCTTAAGCAGCAGCCATTTATTTGTCTTCCTAATCATCATTTCTCCGTAGTAAAGGGTAGCAAATTTTATCCTTACTGGCAGGTTAATATGAGGTATTTGTTTATGTTTATAGATTTTATCATTAACCCTGATGGCTAATATTGCAAAAATTTCTGAATTTAGTTTATATTATAAATTAAGGTACGGTAAAATGGTAGTTTTCAGTCTATTCCTGCCTTTCTGGTTTGTCAAAATTTCCTCAGCTACTACGAAGGAATTTTGGTACCTAACCGTTCACTATCCTAAAAGTACCTCGCGGTAAAGCTGAACCGGTTACTGACATATAAAAGACACTGTGAGAATACGAAAAATAAGAGAAACAGGCTCTTACGAAAACTGATTAGGGTGCAGATCCTCGTGTACTGAGAACATCAGCGCCAGCACTTTGTTATTCGGCCGGGGAGTATGCTTGTTCAGTGTGGCGTAATTCGACACACGCTAAGAAGGTTGAAGTGATGCTCAATGAGACTAATAGGATAATTACGGGTTGTTTAAGACCAACACCAATACCAAAACTAAAAGTGTTACGCGGAATTGCACCTCGAAATATAAAACGAGAAGTAGCAGCAATGACAGAAAAATCTAAACAAGGAACAGATTATTGTAGACACACCCTTTATATGGACACGAGACACCGATCAATCCTATGCAAATTTGAGGATATAATGTCAAAAACTATACCTGACAATGCGATCCAGGTTGATGCCTACTGGGCGAAGAAGGAACTACGACGCTGACCGATACGATAAAAAGAAGAAGAAAACTCAGGTAAAAGTGAGCAGGGTTCACCACATGCAGGTGAGGTACATATTAACACGGAGAAGCTAAAAATGAAGCTCAACGGCTCCAAATGATCGCTTCCGGTGCTCTTTGATGCTCTCATTATAATATTATTATTATACTTACCTTCATTACAGTTTTCAGTATTTTCGGATAATACTTGCTTATTAATATTGTTATCTCGCTTATTATTATATTCCCACGATAAGAACCGTTGCCTCATTAAATACGCAATCTACTCCCAGATCGCCTATGCTACTAGTTTATATGTTTTTAGGCAAAATTCCATTACTCCAGCTTTTTGTCGCATCTATTTTATTAATTTTTTCTCCTACTTCGGTATTATTATTATTGTCTAGCGGCCTGCTTAGGCTGCCCAAACCCGCCGGCATATTACCTAATCAAATAATTTAAAAACTAACAAAGATAGATATATATATACAGTAGTATACTGCTACACTAAAGTCCTTTATTGACGAGCCCAGGGAAAAACCCAAACAAGAAAAAAAGAAAAGTCCTTTATGATATGAACGTGTGTGTTGTACGTTTCTTTATGAAACGTAATTATTCAACTTAATCAATCGAGCAACCCATAAACAAATTACGGCAATTGAACACAACTGATAAACGAAATAAGACGCTACACGAATAATGCGACATGAAATGGTAAACCTCTATGATGTGTCTGCCCTTGACTATTTACTTCCAATTCAGACATTCCATGCGTTTCGACAAAGGAACTGCGATCTTTCAAGTAAAATTGGTCCAAGGTTTTTTCAGTAACTGAAGGATATATGAAAAAACGTAATTTAATCGAAAAAATTAATCGCGATATAGAGTTAAACCATCAACTGACGTGTTTCGCACAACTACTTGGTTTAATGATAAAAAAATAAATCAGTTTTAATTTTAAAAAACAAAAAAAATTATACTTTGCAAAAATTTCTTATATATATATATATATATAATAGACGAGTAATTCTCTGGTGCACACAAAACCTGGTGGCACTTACCGAGATGGTATGTTCCGATCACATTGTACATTCAACTCTTATTTGCTTTCGGTTTTAAGCACTCTTTTTTTCGTGACCAGATTGATATATTACACGATTGTAAATCTATCGAATTAGAAATTTAAGCTTAAAATACTCCGTAATGTAAAATTTCACACAAATGGCTCTGCATTTATCAAATTTTTCTACAAAATTTAAAGAAAATTCCTAATTTCCGCTTCTTATTTAAGGAAAAAAAAGTTTAACACTGAAATTCACTGAACAGAGACACACGCGCCTGACAAAACCTTCTCCTGAAGATGAAAATACTTTCGACCAAAACGGGCAGTTAGACGAACCGAGTGTAGGCAAAATCTGACACCACATGATACATGTTCGGATGACCGTACGTAGAGAGCACCCTTAATGGTGTACGTGACAGAAATGTAAAAAATATAAAATGATCGTATAGTAAATAGAGCAGCCGTGACAACTGGGGGCTATATTTCGTATACATAGAAGAGATTGAAATCTTAAAACGCCCTAATAAAATCTAATGATTCTTTAACAAAGCAAATGAGCGATAATGAATGACAAATTAAAAACGAAATATTCCCGTATTTATTAAAATATGAAAAAAATGCCTACTATTAAAAATCTTACTCTGGACTTTTCGCAGGAAATGAACTACGCAATAGAATAGAGAATTTTTATATTTTAAATTAAACACGCGAAATTTATTACCGAAAAACGTGGGGTATCCCCGTATATTTCTACCGGATGTTTGAATGCGATTTAACAATAAAAATTCTTTAATCACCGCTTTCGTTGTCATTCTAAAATGAGACGCTTTGATAACTTTTTTTTATAAAAATTACCTCCCTTCCACGCCATTTACAACTACCATTAACGACTATTCTTATTACTGCAAACGCGATATTTCATTAGCTAATTTCCAACTTTAAAATTTCTTAATTTTGTCTACGAAATGCATTTTGCAATATTCATATCTCTTTATCTCTCCACTTAAATCTTCTTCCGTTGTTTTTATTCTTCGTTCCTTCAATTCTCCCTCCATTAATCTTACCTCTTAAATAGTAGCCCGAGTTCTCTTCTGAACTCTGCTCGTCATTTGGATACCTTTCTTAACATTCGTTTCTTCTTTCTCAAAAAATTCAATCCGTTAAAGTCATTTACTAATCGAGAAAGCGATCATCTTGCTAATATTTTCTACGAATCGTTATCGATTCTATTTTCGATTTATTGTTTTATTTACGGTAGCTAAATCTCCTCATTTAAAACTAGATTGCTTTTAAAATCGTCGTTGTTTTTTGATATTGCGCAGATCTATCAAACTTCTGCTGTCCTTACCGAACTCCACACTCTTCTTATCTTCATTTACAGAGAGTTACACTTCAGGCAGATTTTAATACGAATAGATCGGAATAGGAAAAAGTTTTTTAGGTATACCATCACATTTCCAATAGTGTTGTCTTTAGTTCCTTTTCGGAGAGTAGTTCTAAATGCTAGTCGTGGTCGTACACTTTTTTTATCTTAAAAAAGATTAGGTATGTTCTTTTTGCTAGTAAATACGATTCTCATTTATGCAAACTACGTGTTCTGTTGATTTTTTTTTTTTTTTCAACCACCAGACTGATAAGTGAAAAAGAGCCCACGGAACTCTAAGACCTAACTGAGTCTTCTGTTGGTGATTTTTTTACAATTATTACTAGAATCGAAAAAATAGATTTGCAGTTTACAAGAAGTGTATGGGTCTTTATTTGGTTTTAAGGTGGGGACTATAATGACTTCTTCGCGCAAGAGAATATGTAGTTTTCAGACTATATTTGGTTTGCAAAGTGAGGGCCAATGAAAGCAAATGATTTAACATTAACAAACTGATTCCATCTAAGGGCTAGAAGCTAAATTATTCATATGGAATTTTATTCGATGAGAAAGTTAATTTGGCTTAATACGTTTATTGTACTTTGCCGGCGCCATAGCCTAGTTGCTAGAGCATTTGGCCTTCGTTACACAAGTCTGGAGTTCGATCCTAGGCAACGACAAAAATTCGAAATAATAATCGCTCTCTTCCGTTACTCCGAATTCCCCTCTTCTTTCTTTCTTGTACATCTATCCTTGTCTGTATATGTAATAACGTGCCTAGTTGTCTCGGTTTAACCGTACTACTAGATCACTCGTTATAGTTGTGTAACCAGCCTAGGAGCTGCGACGACGCATCAGCTCTTGTGCTCTAATTTGCGCGCAATTGTACCGGACCATTTCTGTCATATCATTAACTCCGTCATTAGTGGATGATACTTGTTACTCGGATATCGAGTGGATAGTGATGATGACTTTTCAGTGTTATTAATATTTAAAAAATTATAAATGATTTTTAGCTCTTAATTTTACTTGGAAGAAATTTTAGATTGTAAACTGCGGAGAATTCTTGATTATAGTGAGCGGTGAAAGATGTTTGAAGTTTCACAGGGTTCAATTATTTTTGTAGTATTTATTTTGATGAAGAATTGGTGTAGTGTTAAGGAATTAGAGTTTTTTATAAATTGTGTGGTTGTTTGTGGTTTAAGAGGTAGATGTGTAATGAAGCCTGTCCATGTTTCGTGTTTTTTAGTTTCTTTAAAGGCAACAAAGTCAAAGTTTAGTGTTTTTTGGTAGATTTATATTCACAATGAGCTATTTTTCTCTCTAGAACTACCGTATAAATTTCCCCTCACCGTTTTGCGATGTATACACTTCCTATTTCCTCGATGGAAGTAGATATATTATATTGCACCGAGGTGGAGAGTAACGGCATGATTTCACGGAGGATGGGGAAAATACTAGCTTGCCTTTTCATAATTAAATTTTAGACACTGAGAATTAGATAGAAAAGCGGTGACTAAACTTTGCTAATTCGATCTGTAATTAACCTACTGAAATCATTCTCTTGTCAGATTACTTTCCGTTGGGTACCGAGCCCCATATATGTTTTTCCAGTAGCACTATTGCCAATGCAAATGTTAAATCAGCTCGGTAATGTGCTCAGTGCTTTACAACCTCTTCACCTGTCAAACTTATCGAAACTTTTTAACAATAACGTGCGGTCTCGCTGGAAACAAAATTGGCTTTCCCAACGAGCTTTCCTTCCTTAGGAAAGTAAAGCATCGTACCAGCGTCTAATTTTCACCTACAGATCCCTCTAGAACTCATTTCATAGCTATTACACGTATACGCAGTGGCATATTTCTCTTTTTTTTTTTTTTTTTTTTTTTTTTTTTTATTAAAAAAAACCCACTTAAGTGGTTTTTATTACAATCTGTTCGGTTCACGAACATTCAGTAATACTCTAAATTAATAAATTAACTGTATTATTATATATGCACTAGGATTCCCAGTGGACGATCCTGCATTTTCTTGTATTATATTTTTTCTTCGGTTAATTCATGAGGTTTAGTTCTTTTCAATCGCCTGACTTCATCCTGATCAGACAGAAGCTGCCTCGCCTCTGTGTTTACATGCTTTTGCAGCCTTAAACAGTGCGTTCTTGCCACTTCCTTTATCACCTGTGAAACTTCTGGCACATGAACATCCCGATGAATATCATCGTTTCTTTCATATTGCCTGGCATCAGTGATAGTCCTAAGCACTTTGTTCTGGAACATCTGGATTTTTTTTACGTTGGCTACTTTAGCACAACCCCAAAGCTGACAACCATAACTCCACGCTGGTTTTAGTATTTGATTATAAACCAACAATTTATTGCTCAGCGACAGAATACTCTGTCTTCCAATAAGCCATTTCATCTGCAACATTTTCAACTTTAGTTGTTCTACTTTTTTATTAATATGCATAGACCAGTTCAATCCCGAATCCAAATGCATACCTAGATATTTCACGCATTTTATATTGGGTACAATTTTTGAGTTAATTTCAATCGGACAGTACCGGATTCTTCGATTTGTAAAGTTAATATGTACTGATTTTTCTTCATTAAGGTTTATTTTCCATTTTCTTGTCCACTTCCAAATGTTTTTGATGTGGGACTGCACGTTCATAGTTGATTCTTCTATATTATTTCCCATAGCCATCACAGCTGTGTCGTCTGCAAACATGGCCGTTGTGACATGCTCGTTAACAGGAATATCAGCGGTATATAATAAATATAAAATTGGTCCGAGGACACTTCATTGCGGTACTCCTGCTTGTATGTCTTGCAATTCCGAGTATTCATCATTATGCTTTATTCTAAAATATCTGTCAGTTAGGTACGATTCAATAATTCTGCAAACTTTAATTGGTAATATCTTCTTAAGTTTAATTACCAATCCCTTGTGCCATACCTTATCAAACGCTCGCTCCACGTCAAGGAACACCGCTGCACAGATCTTCTTTTCTTCTAGACTTTTTTCAATTATTTTTGTTATTCTATGGATCTGATCTATTGTAGAGTGTGCTTTTCGAAATCCGAACTGGTGATTGGGTATATAATTCTCTATTATTGGATTCAATCGTTTCAATAATAATTTTTCAAACAACTTAGAAATAACGGGTAGCAAGCTAATTGGTCTATATGATTTAATATTTGTCTGTACTTTCCCGGGTTTGGGTAGCGTAATTATTTGAGCTACTTTCCATAGTTGGGGAAAATATCCAATTCTTATTATAGCATTAAATATTTGAGTTAGTGCCATTATGCCTCTTTTTGAAAATTCCTTTAGTATTTGTACCGAAATTAAATCAAAACCGGGAGATTTCTTTACATTCATATTTATTTTTATTTCATTATATATCTCTCTACGTCTAAAATGTCTCAGAGATCCATCTTTCCCTTGCTGATACACAATGTTTTTATCATCATCTGTTGTATCAAGTGTAAATACTTGTTTTAAATAATTCGCAAATTCATTAGCTTTGTCTTTGTCACTTCTTATCCATTCGTTATTGCCTCTTTTAATAGGGAAATTTTGCTGTTGTGGTCTATTAATGCATTTTGTAGCTTTCCATAAAGAATAGTTCGTCTCTTGTGTAGGGGAGAGATTCTCTATATAGGTTTTAAACGTGTTTTGTTTGAATTTAATTACCAATCTTTTAATTTCCTGACTTAGTTTGTTCAGCTTGGCTTTATCTGTTTCTTCCTGTGTTCTATGAAAAATTTTTCTAAACTTTCTCCTTTCCTTGATTTTTTCTAAAATATAAAACGGTAAATTTTGTTTTTTACTACTATAATTTTTTACGGGTGTAGAATTCCATGCAGCCTGCTGTATTGCATCATTAAGATGCATGACAGCTATATCAATCTCGTCCTTAGATTTCAGCGATAATTTTAAATCAATGTTTTCGTCCAACAGCTTCCTGAACAGATCCCAATCGGTTTTTTTATTGGTAAGTGTAGCATATGGTTGCTTTAGGATTATCGATTTACTTACGGTCATGATCACTGGAGAATGATCAGACGCAAAATCATCATTGTCGTCAATATCTATGTTTCCTTCAGTAATTCCCTTAACAATAAAGAAGTCTATCAAATCAGGTAACTTTTTCTGATCAGTCGGCCAATAAGTTGGTTTCCCTGTTGAATAACATTTGCATCCCAACTTTTTTATTGCCTGTAACAACTGTTTTCCTCTTCCTGTGGTAACTCTTGAACCCCAATATGTGTGCTTTGAATTAAAATCACCTCCTATGATAAATCGAGGGCCAAGCATGTTAAAATAATCAGCCCATACGTCAAATTTTATCTGGTTACCAGGAGGACAGTAAACCGCTGATACTACTAAACCTCCATTCTTAGTATCTATTTTAACATTTGTAGCTTGAATTTGATTTGTACTAATTTCTCCTAGTACATGGTGCTTTATGCTATTCTTAATTAGTATTGCTGCACCTCTGCGCCCACCTCCATCAGGATGCATAGTATTGTACAAACAATAACCATTAAATTTGATAAAAGTATTTTGCGCAATATTCGGTTCAGATATTAATAATACATCGATTTTTTCTTTTACTAAGAATATTTCAACTTCGTGGCGTCTATGTTTGAGCCCATTTACATTAAATGTTGCTATCTTTATCAAGTTCATTTATTGTTAGATTTATTCAACTTCCTTTCTATTGAATTTAATCTATCAAAAATTCTATTTATTCTCTTTTCCTGTTTTTCTAAAAACATTTCTAATTTTTTAATAAGGTTTTCTGACGATTTTTCTTTTTCATCATTATCATCAGCGTTAATTATCTGATGATTCATGTGCTCTTTTTGATTGTCTTTATTAGAACGATCTCTAATCACATCACTATTTTTTTGATCATTTTCGTTATTTCTTTGTGGTAAGGTATTTTGCTCTTTATTACCAATGGGCAGTTTATTTCTCTTTTGGAGAGCAACTGCTACTTTGCATCCTCTATAACTAGCAGGATGCTGTTTCCCACACAATGCACATCTGCACTCCTCACCTGGCTTTTTTGTACATTCTCCTGTTAAATGGGAGCCTGCACATTTGACGCATCTAGGTTTACGACAACATCTATTTTTTACATGGCCATAGGCTTGACATCTCTTACATTGTGGCATGCCTTTGGGATTTCTCCATGGTTCGTTTTGAACAAGCATATGACATATATTTTTAATATTTTTAATTTTTTCAACGTCACACTTGGCATCAAAATCAATCACAAACATCGGTGTTGGTACTCTAGTTTTTATCCTTGTTTCAGCATCACTTACTGTTTTCCATATATTGCTGATTTTTAATACATTAAATCCTTGATTTAATAAGTCTTCTCTTATAGTGTTTTCTTCCATATTTGATGGAAATCCTTTAATTATCACTTTGATTGGTTTCACACTATCTAATAAGTAAGTATGGTATTCAAAGTTATTTTCAGATAAATGTTTTTCTAATTTTTTATAATTTTCTACCGTTTCAACGTTTACTCTAACTTGATTTGCCGGCAGTTGTTTACACACAAATTCATCACCTACAACTTGCGTGATTACATTTGCTAGTTTTTTAAAATCCGAAACATTAGCCACAAAAAATGGTTTTGGTTTACCTTGATAGCGAAAATGAGGAACATCGGTTTGTATATTTTCCGGTGTTCTTATACCTCTTTTTTTATCCTTTCTCTGCGGAGGTGTAATTTCACTTCCCTTCCTTTTATTATTAGTTTTATTTTTTTTGACTAACCATTCAGTCTCTTTGACTATTTCATCTTCATCAGTATAATACTGTTTGTCAACTTCAGACTTCTCTGAATTTATTTTACTAACCGACAGTAATTCTATCGTTTTCTGCATTTTCTCTATTTCATTCAGCAGCTTGCTAATTTGTATCTGTAACTCCTCATTCTGCTTTTGAAGCTTTTTATTCTGTTGGAGTAATTGTTCATTCTGTGCCACATTTGTAGGTGACTGCACTGCAGATGCAGGTGCAGCACTTGATGTACTTTTCATAATTATATTACCGCGTCAATTAAATGTTAGTAACATAATATTCTTAATCTAATTGTTAATTTGGCTCGGCTAATGCCGTATACCAAAGTAATAAACGGAATAATCTCACCGATGCGATTGTAAATTAAATATATTCTCTCTTGTTTAATAATACCGTCAGCGTTTCTCACTCGGAAGTTTCATCGGGCGAGCATGTTACACAATTACATTCCACTACAAACTTTGTTCCGTTATATCAAAACAATTTAAACGAACGCGTGTTGTCAAACTACCTCGACGTAAACTTGTTGACGATCTCGCATATTTCTCTAACAATAATTATCTCTTACTCAGCCTTGCTTCTTTTTTTTTTTTTTTTTTTTTTTCTGTTACAAATAATTTGTGAACGACCCCACAAGGCCTTGAAACGTTTGTGGGTTCCCAACATAATCATATCGTTTATTCATAACTTACAATCTTAGAAATTTATTACATCAGATTCACTTTATACCTACTCTGTAACTTTGAGCTTAAATTCTACTTTAAATGGAATACATCTAATTCCTTAATCTAGTACATTCATACCTCTCGCACATTGTCCCTTCTGTTCTCTTATTTCTGCTCTCTCAGTAAATCACCTACTGTGTTAATATATTCTATTTCTCCCTTTCCCAGATGTCGGTGATAAATTAAGTAACTCTTCGGTAATGCCAAAATACCTCTATCTGATATACATTTGTGTATTTACATCTACACTTCTTATCCATATAATTCTGCAATTACGGTCCCCTTGAATCCTTCTATCTTACTTGTCGATTCCTTTGGTAGCATTCTCGACGGCCGCCTGTCTTGCCGCGATTATATTATGCGGTAATCTCAATACCCTTTTTGTCTTTTGCAAATAAATTATACACTCCAAAAACTTGACTATTGTTTCGTTATGTATGAAAGTGCTCGTAAATATTTTTTTTTCCAAACTAGACGAAAGTTAGAATTCCTGTTTCCGCCCATATCTCGCTGCTTTAACGTCCCACTCAATGACTCTCCAAATCTAATATACCTCTTTTGCATAGTAGCAGATCTCCCGTTGATGATTTCTTCCGTATAAAACGTCTTCCTGTTAGTTCTTTTGAACTCATCCTACCCTATCTTTTTCTTTTAAAAACTTGGCGCTTCTTTCCCCAAATTGTTCCTATTTTTCATATCTTCCCCCTCAAAATATTCACTTATCTCTCTTTCCCATTTTTTAAAATAATAAACTCCTTCATTTTTCAAAATTTCTTACAATCACCGAATCTGTTTCCTCTTTCTCATCACACGTTAAATCCTTACGAGCTTAAACTGTCATTAATAAATGCAATTACACATTAAATTCCGTTTTACCTTTATCTTCCATAATTTTTACAGATAGTTTTAAGAATGGTAAGGGTATCGGAGCTGCCTTTACGTTTCCAAACCTCTCTTAAAAGCTTTAAACTTCGCCCTTTTTATTTCATTTTCTCAACAGAATCTTATGTGATTCTTCAAGAAATTATTTCCATTTCAATTACTACCCATGAAAACAGATTTTCTTTTTTTCCAATTCTACAAATGTTCTACTGTCCATTTTCTTTTCTTTTTCGTCACGATCATTGACTATATTATTTCTTTCATACGCACCCTCAGTTTCCACTTCTTTCTAACTTCATCTATCTCGATCAATTACAGCATTCCGAGCAAAATAATGCAATTAATTCTCCGATACATTCCGCTTCTGTTAACAGACGGATTATTAATAGATTCTTAGCTCACAATGTTCTTACCTGATTGTAAATTATTAATCAAGTTATTTTAAGTGAGGTCAGTAAATCTACATACGCTAAAGGTTCCATATGTTTGGTTAAAAATTAGCATAATTTACACTTTTATAATGCTAAATTCCAAACAAATATATCCTATTTTGAAAATACTGATTACGTTTATATATTCTTATAAAAATGTATACCTATTTAAAAAAAAGTTTAAAAGTTTCCAAGTATATAATACACGCACTGCAGTGAGAGAAATTGTGATTTTTAAAGTTTTTTAAACGTATAACAAGTTTTATTAAGGAATTAAAATGTCTTTTGCTTATCTAGAAATAGTTAACTTTGTCTCGAAGTACGACACAAGTTTTTTACAGTTTTTTAAAATACGTGTATCTGAGCTTTTATTCTGTAAAAAAAATTATACCATGTTTGTTTTACATTGTAATACGAAATTTTAAGAAATTTATATGCATATGTGTTTGTCTCTTTTTATTTGAAGAATTATCATAAAAATATCCTTTAAAAATAAAGTAACACCTAACCGAGCCAAATTTTCAAATAAGAACAGTGAAATTAATTTGAAAAAAATAAATAGCAAGATATATTCATTTTCAACGAAAACAAACCATTGTTAGCTTTATCTGTCTGTTTCTTCTTCGCAACCTACTACTAGTTCCGAATAGAGCGTGTGACAACTTTAAAATATTGCTTGAATAAATAAGCACAAAATTCGTAAATCTCGTTCTTATCATATTCATTATATTTGCAAAAATGGAAAAATATTTAAGAAGATGAGAATAACCAAGCAATATTATGGGAAATACTTATTCCATAAATATATATATATATATATATAACTCGGTCATTTTGGGCTCGAAAGGGGCTGTACCTCTTGACCCCTCTTGATTACATTTCTGTCACTTTCTCTTTTATACTTTGTATAAAATGATCAAAAATTTACAACGTAATTCTTACTGGCATCAACACCAAAAAAAATAACATAATCACAAAAATCCCATCCTAACATTTAACTTTCATTATATAAAATTAAGACATTTTTTCGTTACATATTTCGTTACATAAAACTGTGACATTTTTTAAATAACAATAACAAAAATTCTACAAAATATAACAAACGTTACATAAAATTTGGACATTTTTTCTAATGGGGGTAGCCTAAGAATTACGTTGAAATTAACATATATATTAATTACAACGTAATTCTTAGGCTACCCTCCATTAGAAAAAATGTCCCAATTTTATGTAACGCAAAATGTCCAAAAAAATGTCCAAATTTTATGTAACGTTTGTTATATTTTATGGATTTTTGTTATTGTTATTTAAAAAATTTCACAATTTTATGTAACGAAATATGTCACGAAAAATGTAACGAAAAAATGTCTTAATTTTATATAATGAAAGTTAAATGTTAGGATAGAATTTCTGTGATTATGTTATTTTTTTTTTTTTAATGCCAGTAAGAATTACGTTACAAATTTTGATCATTTTATACAAAGTATAGAAGAAAAAGAGACAGTAATGAAAGTAAGAGGGGTCAAGGGGCATAGCCCCTAGCGAGGCCAGAATGGCCGAGTTTATATATATATATACACATACAGAAGAAGCCTATAGATAATGAAAAATGCATTTTTTTGTACAAAATTGTTTTATAATTGAGTAAACATAATTTTATAAATCTCTGTTTAACCTCCAATGAACTTTCAATAAGAACGTAGATAATTCGAAATAAATCGAAACCCTCTGCTCGGTGGCATCTAAACGGTTGCGTCGTAAAGAACGGTCCCATTCATCAACAGCTCTGAAAGATGATGAAATGAAGGTCGTTTCATCTTTCTTCGTCTTTTTAGTTCTAAAATTTCAACCAGTACTCAAGATTCGAATAAGTTTTTAAAAATTTCTTTTCATCATTCTTCTTATTTTTAATATTTCAACTTCAAAAATTATCTTCTTTATTGTTTTTCCTTTTTTCAGATGATCTTACTTTGCATTGAACGCCCACTTTTCTTCTTTTTTTTTTGTTTTTCACTTAACATTCAATATTTCTTTAATTCTTTTTCCCGATCTTATTCTACATTCATTCGAGATTCTCTTAAGTATTTTGTACAATTAAAGCTACCTGGAGTATTCTTTCTAGTTCATCGTTGCTAAAATAATGTTAAATCAATGTAACCAGGAATTTCATTTGCCAAAACATGTGAGTTATCACGCAGCGGTCGGTCCTCGAATTCAAGTGCCTGATCGTCAAAAAAAAATAATAATAATAGTAACTTCGCAATCGACCAGTCAAAGAAATATGATAAGCTCTAATTAATACAACGCTACTCTAGACAAATGATAAACCAACGATCTCGGTAAATAGACAAATCATAATTCATATCTTATACGGTGGTAATTTGTCAGCAACATTTATTGTAAACAAACTAAAAAATTATACTCAAACTGAGGCCCTCAGTCAGGATATTCTTTGAAGTACCTGAAAATAGTGATATGTTTTTAATTCTAAGATTGTGTAAATAAGGTAGGTAAGCCTAATAAGAAATTTGTTTTTTTAGAAATTTTAAAATTTTAAAAACGAAAAAAAACAAAACAGCAGAATGATTACAATCAGTAATATTTTCATTGGGATTCCCCGTTATTCGTGATATTTATAATAACGCAAGTAGCGCTAATTTAAATAACGTCTTTATATATAATCCGGGCGCGTATCGAAGCTTAAATTTTCATTATCACCGAACATTTCAACGTTTGTAATATTCCCTAATCATAAAGTCTTAATCTTCGAAACAGGTCGTAATTAGATTCAATTTCAGTATTATTGATTGCAATTATCATTTTATCCAGTGCAGTCGGTAGCTACTCCGATTAGTAAATATTATCCTTCCCCTGGCCATTACGTTCCACTCAACCGATAGACATCGTTAGTTTCGCAAATTGTACCAAACGTTGTTGATTAAACTACAGAAAATCCAATAGTTCTTACTATTTCATTGTACACGCATTTAATATAGTTTCTTTTTATCCATTAGCCATCAAACTTTAGTGTGAGCAAAGTTGAGTCGGCTTAAAATCAGCACCGTCCGCCATCAGTAAAAAGAATGCTCGCTTCGTATATTGTAGCTTATTTATCAAATATAACGGTGATATCAAAACAGATGCGTATTTTTCGCTTAATCGAACAGCAGTATGATTAGGACTAAGCCGCTTTTTCATCGATATTGATAATACGCTTCGCTGCTGATCGGAATTAGCTTAAAGCGCTATGTAATTACGAACGCGTAGAACTACTGCAGCGCAGTTTAAATAACACAGTCTTGTTCCATCTTGTCTTTCTTAGTAAAATCGTGACGAAAACGGTCGCGTGTTTTTAGTTGAACGTGACTTTAAAGATAGGCATTCGGTTTTTTGAATAAAAGAGACGATAAACGATTTTAGTCGATGAAGAATAGGTGAACGAAATGTAAAAAACCTTACATTAAAAATAAGAATAGCGAAAAGGAATTGAAAACTCGACCACAGATTCAAACGCCAATTCCATAGTCTTACAATAATAGAGAATAAAATAAAATCGATGATGATTCAATTGAAAAGGGCGAAGGGTAATCCTCCAAATAATACGTGTTCTAGATAGAGTTCTGGAAACAAATCGTTGTCCTGGAATTGTTCTGTTATTATTATTATTATTACCGCTATTATTATCATTATTTATTATTATTATTTACTATTATTATCATTATTTATTATTATTATCATTGTTATTTTTATTATTGTCCCTATTATTTAAGTTACATTTTACCGTAAATTATAAACCGATATATCTTATTTTATTAAGAAGAAAATCATACATCCATTATTTGCTGAAAACTGACGATCCTAAATTGTACAGAAATTTATTTATATTGCATGTTGCACAGTGTACTCCTTGTAAGTCAATCTACTGAGGACGTTTTCTTTTTATTACCTTTTCATTTAATTTAAACTGTAAAGCGATATACGTTTTTATATGATGTTTACCGCCACTCGTGTAAAACTTGCGCATTTATGGGTATTTTTACCTTTTTTACTCATTCTTATTTTTTGTTTTCTTTAAAAATATTTCTCGTTGTTTCATTATGATGCATCAAACGACGATTATAATAAAGTTGGTCGATTTGATTCGATTATTATTACCCCATTATTACTTAAAAGCTACCAAAGATTAAACAATATTAACATATCAACAAATATTAAAGCTCCAGCCTATAATACACCGTATTTAAATTGGATAACACCAATATATGCGGATGTTGACTCAGGAATATTACATAACGATAATAATATAAACCACATACTTCAAATGGATACCTGGACACAGCGGTATCGATAGAAACGAAATAGCGGACAGAGCAGCTGGAAAAATAAATCGAAACAATAGAATTGAAAAGGTAAAATACAGTGGATGGAATATACACCGCACATTGAACAGATGATAAATGATGAATGGCACAAACACGATATGAAAAAAACAGTGAGAATGTTGGGAAGAAATATTTCGAAATACAAAAAACCATACAGAAGAAAATGCGGTTTACAAATAAAATGAGCGCAGAATTTATAACGTACGCGTCACACAAGAACTCCGGAAATATCACATAAACACTGGGTATAATAGCGAATAATTTGTGCGAATGCGGAGAGATTGGTTCAATTGAACACATTATTTGGCAATGTGAAATATATGATGACCATAGAACAGATTTTTTAAATAAAATATTACCATCCTATAAGACTATGCCAATAACTTTGATACAGATTATTGTACCAATACATAAAACTCAATAACATAATTATATAAAACATAATTCATTTTAATAATTTATAAATAGTAATAGAAACTTAATAAAACAATAATAAAAAAAAATAATAAATAAATGAAAAAAAAAAATAAATAAATTAATTAATGAAAAAAAAAAATTATTATTACTTCTCCCGCATTTTCTAAGGTATTGTTTTGTTTATTCATTTTGTTGTTTATATTTTTTTTTTTTTCGTCCACCACTCCCTTTTCTTTTGCATTTTGCTCTCGATATTAACTGTAGTTTTTAATATTTACATCGGAATTCTTGTTTATATATTTATAAGTACTGATAACTTTCATTTTTGTCACATGCGGTTTTGCTTGTAAATAATAATAATAACCAAATTTGATTCAATTTGATTATTAATATTATTATTGCTTTATTAATAATTATCAGTGTTAGTTTTAAATGTACCAATAAGACCATAACACAAAAACCGCTCAGGCTGGGTAATCACGTAAGATTAATCTATAATTTGTAAATAAAATACATGAGCAGGTGAAATTCACCATTTACTAATGTACATCTATTAAAATTTACAGCAGAATGCTCTCGGGGACAATGAAATATAACTCGCATTCTTCTCAGGCTCTGAATTTATTTAAAAACTGCTGAAAATTTTCAATTGAATATATCTTAAATAAAAATTAAGTTTATAGTAAGAGTTCCCTTCCAGGTCTTCTCATTTAACCGCCATTCTGTTGCTTTAAAATTTGTTTTACATTTTGCTTGAATAAATTACGGTTCGAGAAATGAATTTTAAATATGATTATTATAATTGAAAATCGTTTTCGGACGAAAACTGATTTATTTTGCTCTTAATTAAGAATCGTTTATAAATATAGATATGCCCTCCTGATCAGTATAATTTAAAAATATGTAACCCTGTACGGTGCATAAATTTAAGTTAGCTATTTCCTTTTAAGCTTGATTTTATTCATAATTGTATATTTCTTAATTTATTTTTTTTTTTCCAGTCGCAAAAATGTCATTATTTATTTACTTTCCATTTTACTGGTTATTCTGTTTCACTGTGGCAGCGAATAATAATAATTTGGGGTCTGTAACTTACGCAAATTTGTCTACTAATGGAATTTTTCTCTTGGTCCTTTAAGCTATTTCTTCCTGTTATTACTTTTTTTTTTTTTTTTTACAATTTATATATATATATATACACTAAATAAATAAATTGAAACTGAAATTTTTCACTATTTATTATTTTAGTTTTTTTTCTCCTTTGTACGTAGACTACTAGTCATTTGTCGGCCCTAACGATATCTTGTTATACTTATTTTTTCTTTGCATTCATTTTTATATATACCAAAATTTAAACACCGATAATTTTTTTTTTATTTATTATTTTTTTTTTTTTGTTCCTCGGATTTGTTAACTGAGAGCATTGGTCCTGCAAAGTGGAAGAGATGGATGAAACAGGATAGGAGCTATATTTTCATCTTATCGGATATCGAACTAAGGAACACTACAAGAACTGGAATAACAAAGAGAATAGGATAAGAAAGAACATAGGAGGCCCTGTAAGGAGCAAGAAAGCTTTAAATATTGAGAATAAAGTAAAACATGCTCACGGGATAAACAGGAACGCACTCGAAAAACACGTGATTTGCGTATTTAAAGTTTTACCTTCAATTTAGATTTACCATATTAATCATCTTATTTATTTTTTTAAATTTCATCTAACGTATTTTAACTTATTTTTCCCACTTCACTGACAAATATTCCTATAGGTCGACTAAATCACATCAGAAAAGGAACATATACATTGTTTGTCACTAAAAAGTAAACAAGTTGCACTTAATCGGCTATACAATAAACATCTAGAGGATGCCAGCAGTAATGGTAGCGGACGAAACCGTTTCAAACAAAAATTTGAACTTTTTCTACGATAGTTGCAAATTTTCTTATGTTACTATCTGAATAATGGAGAGTGGCATATTAAGGAATGCTGTTGCATCGTTCTTTTGTTGTTTTTTCCCTTTTTTTTAATTAAAACCGTCAAATGCAGGCCTCAATGTAATAGAATGATAATAGTTTTTCATACTTCAGTGTTTGGCAGCGGGATTTGAACCAAGTCTGGCTAACATCTGCACTACGATAGTTGACTGGGTAAATTGTATTCTTATAATAATTTTCAGAGTTATTCGGACCAAATATTATTTTTAAAATATTTATTAAAGGACATTTAATCACAGGCATTGGCTGGACTAACCATTTGATTATTTAACGGAAAATATTACAATTATTAACGTTAGTAACCCATTTTGAAAGACATCACAAACACCAACCCTATTCGGTAACATAGGAAATTGTATTATTAAGCAAAACGAAATGAAATATTCGAACTAGGGTCTAAGCAATCAGAATATTACTTGGGATTTGGCTAATAGAATAATAGAAGACTGCGCAGTGACATAATCAGAAAATGTCTACGGGATACTCTAACGAATTTTAAAATACTACAAAAGCAGATTCGGAAAACTTTCTGTATATATCCATTCTCATTAGCAAAGTTTTCTTTGCCAACCTGTGTACCTAATTAGTAGCTATCTTCCACTGCAAGTCAAAAGAATAACTGAATATAGTAAACTTGTAGAAACTCGGCTATCTTTACGGTTTTAAAATTCAAGAGACCAAATTTTGAAAAATGTTTATACCAAACTGCAACACAAAAAATTTGAAAAACACTTTACCTAAAATCCGGTTAACGTAAATTTAATGGGTTGACTCATTACCTCAAATGCCTAACATTTATCGTGTTCCGTCCGAAAGAAAAAACGAATTTTTTATTTGAGAAATTACTCAGTGGGTAACTGTTTCATTCGACAATCGGGGATTTGCGACTTCTGAATAAAAACTATTTTTTAATCATTTATGAGGGCAATTTTAAGGAATATAATAGGTTAGATTGTCGAACTTATATCTTAGCGTTTATTTAATAGTGCTATTGTATGTTTTGATACAGAACAAACTTTTCTCGAATCCGAAACGGTATTCCAAAAATTATTTTGTAAAACGAAGCGTCTCGTTTCCCACTGAATTCGATAAATAAGATTTTATTGATTCTAAAATGTGTACTCATATTTTTACGATTAATTTTCGAAATGAATCGTATTTATTTCAATAATTGGAACAGAAAATAGAGGAGGACCGTAAAAAGTTAAAATGCAAACAGCCGCAAAACCAAAAAAAAAAAAATCGAAAATTATAAATCCGAAATTCAGTGAAACAGTACGCAAAACGGAAGTTGAAAAAAGCTAAAATGACTGGTAGAAATAAAAAAAAAAATAATCAGAACAATAAACCTAAAATTCTGAAACAGCGAAGAATGTTAAAAGGAGAAAAATTAAGAGAAATTAGTTATATTTTAAAACAAACATCACCGGATAACTATTACAAATGTCATTAACTGCAAAACACACTTTTTATATAAAAATCGTCAAGAATTGTGTACTGTTACGACATCGAATGAATTTACGCTAGGTTAAAGTCCATAGTTTAGGCGTAAAAAAAAAACAATAATATTAAACAAATTAATCAAAAATTTATTCAACACAAAATTTATTTGCGCAGCGCCGATAAAGCAATAATCGAAGAAAACGATGAAGAAAAAGCAATTAACCGCACTGATATTTTAAGTAAAATTTGTGAGCCTTGAATACTTGATAATAAAATAGCAACAAAAATTGTAGCAATACGCATTTTTACGAGGAACTCAAATTTTTCAATAGGATTAGTTAACTGTCTTAAGTAATCAAAATCTGTCAAAACAAAAAAAGTATTTCTTCCGAAAATTTAAACCCAAACCTTTCTCGTTAATTAATTTTGATCCTGGTATTAAATTTTACGCAACCATTTTCCTATGCAATTATATGCTTTAAGGATAAATAGAGTACAGGGAAAAAAACACTCAATTTAGCTTCCACGGATTTACGCAATGATGTTTTTGTTCACAGACGGTTTACCTCGAACCAGGTGAAATGTTTGAAAAGTTTTTTGTATATGAAATAATAATACACCCCGTTCTCTAGGAAATATATTAGATTATATTTACGTTTAATCACGCATATATGTTAATTACATCATATTTTAAATGTTCTCTTTTGCTTGTCCAACATAGAATTTTTTTCAAGTCATGTTATTTTATGTATTCTCGATTTTTCATGTTTGTTATTATTTGTGAATAGTATATTCATACTTAATAATTTAAAAAATAAAGTGTTATTTGTTTAAAGTGCATCTCGTAAAAGTTATAAATAATAATAATGCGCTGATTAACCATTTCGGCGCCGTGAATTTAATGTGTTTTTAACCGAAAACGGTTCCTTTCCGTTTAGATATTTGTGTCCGGAATAAAGCTTCTATATATTTTAATGGCGAAAATACATCGATTAAAAAAAGAACAACTTTCTGCCTACTATGGAACGGTTTGTAAACTTTTTGTCTTGCAACGCGATGCACATATATATGTTTCATGATTTTAGCAGATGAATTTTAAAATTTAAGAAGTTTTGTATTTTTAAAAAAAGCTCTTCTTGACCGTTGTAAAAAGATCTCCGCATATTTTTTTCCAATTTTCTGTTTTATAACTGTATACATTTTTCAAAATTTAGGCCTTTAAATTTCGCATTTATTTTCTATATTACAACATATTGTTGAACGAATTTCTTTTCTCCTTTCTTAGCCTCGGCGTTAGCGATTCTTCCAATTCCCATTGAAGGCTGAACACCGTTCTCCACAGTAGAGCGGTCGTAAAGCTAAATAATATTTCCTCCTTCGTCCCTAAAACACATCTTTTTGCATTTCCAATTTGTCGCCCCTTTCCATTAAACCGTGATATGTAATTAAAATCTTATTCAGTCATCCTTCAGACTATTCTTATCACTTTTCTAATTTTAAAAAATCTCTTTCAAGCATTGCAGCCACAGATGATTCGTGAATTATATAATAACTCCGGCAATTTCAAATAAATCACAAATCACCGCCTAATGTGTATAGATTCAAAAAAATAAATAAATAAAATAAAATCATTACATTAAAAAAACAAACTATTACTTTCATATTACACTCTCAGGAAAACGTATCCAGTCCATTCTATAGCGGTTAGACGGTTCAGTTCTTTTAATTAACGTATGACCAACCCACATACATCAACTATTCCGGTTTTAATTTTTTTTTAATATTTCATCCAAACTTAATTATTTTTCTAATCAGCATTTTCTATCCCTTTAAATAGAAACAGGAATGGAGAGTTTCTTTTTATTATGAGAATTAACGAAAGAAAACAATTAAAAATTTAAAGGCTTGGGCCATGAAATGGTCAGTGAGCTCATCTCTCCGGTATATACATACCGCTAATATACGAAAAGCGGGCATTTTTATAATAGCCGCACACTTTTTTTATAAGTAAAATACTAAAATAAAAACTTCTATACGTTGCATTTTTTTAATTAATTTATACCCAAATAACTGAATTTATAATTTACATTAATTTAATATACGAATATAGCAGCAATATAAATTATACGCTTGATAGTACTTGGCAGCTATGAACAAAGAAGAACAGTTCTCTGTAATCACTTTGTTTATTCTGTTAAACTGATATTTTTTCGAAAATTAAACCGAAACTATTGCAAAAACTTATGAATATTAAAAAGGCAAATTGTTATGGTAGTCAGGCCTCGCAAATACGTACAAATTTAAATGAAAAAAAAGTTCGATACTATAATCAGAAGCCACGTAATTCATTTTTCGAAATTCGCTATTTTTTGCATTTTTATTTTTTTTGCGAAAACTTATAAACCGATTACAATTAAACAAAAAAGCGTTTGTTCGCATTTTAAAGATCTATAATGAGATATTTTTTATTTATTATTAATTATTTTTTCTAATAGAAAAAGTCGAAAAACCAGTTTCACGCGCACTAGCGAACTGGTTTCTATGGGAATCCATAAAATTTGATGTCCATTCAATAACCGTTTTATTCCTGACATTTTTTTATATATTATCGCGGTGCAAAAACTTTTATTAACCGACTTTTTAAAAATCGGCCTACAATTTGCTAATTTGACTAGACTATACTGCGTTTGTCTTATTCTCAAATTTAAAATTGGACATCCGTATAAATATTTTGATTTACGAATAGGTTTTACTGACTGTCACTTGAATTAAAAAAAAAAAAAAATACTGGTCATCATCTGCTACTGTCATCCATTCGACTGTTGTTATATTCCCTTATTTACATTCTGCAGATCCAGCTGTATCCACCACATTAAGGCATGTACAATTTTTCATGTTTAAATCATTTTAAAATTTATAATGTATTTCTTTAATATATCTTAATTTAAAAATTCGGTTTTTTATTTTATGCATTTTTTTTTTTTTTTTTTTTTTTGAGTTTTGCAATATGACCAATGAAATTATGTTATGTGATACGTCATGCAAGCTTTCCTTCCCTAATAGTTATCAATACACGGAAGAAGAAATTGTTGAGTTTTATGTACAACAACACATTCTTTCTTATTTCAGATTAAGAACTATTGTGTACTTTTTTTACTTACTTCATTTAATCCCTGTTAAGCCCGTCTTTTTTGATAAAAATGTATTTTTTTCGTACGCCTTATTTTACATTATTTCTGAAATGGAGTCGCTTATTTATTTAAAGGATGTTGCAGTTAATTTTTAAAAAAACCGATTTCTCTGTTCGCGCCTTTTATTGTTATTTAGACTTTAATCCGCTCATTTATGGCTGTTTTCCGCATTTTTAATTAATCGCTATTTCTAAAATGTCGGTAAGGGTTTACTTAAGTGCCGCTAGTTCGTTTTTGCTAAGATTTTAGTTCGTTCATTTACTGCCCGAATTTGAACTAATTTAAAAATATGGAAAGCGGCAATAAATGAACGAACTAAAATCTAAAACGTACGAAACCAAGAGAACGTTTTTTTAAAATTAACGGCGACATAACATAAATAAATAAAAGGCCCCATTTTAGGAATAATGCAAAATAAGGGCACAAAAATAAAACAACGATTTTTATCAAAAAAATAGGCTTCGCAGGAATTAAAAGAAAAAAAAAATACAAAAGTTATTAATCTAAAGTAAGGGAAAGAATGTGATATTTTATATAAAAATCAATAATTTCTTCTTCCATATATCGGTAACTTTCAGGGAGGAAAGGTCGCATAACATATCACACAATATAATTTCATTGGCCATATTGCAAAACTTCAAAAAAAAAAAAAAAATGCATAAAATAAAAGACCGAATTTTAAAATTGAGGCATGTTAAAGAAGTGCATTATAAATTTAGAAATGAGTTACAAATGAAGAACTGTACATACCTTAATGTGATGAATACAGCTGAATCTCCACAGAACGCAAATGAGAGAATATAACAACAGTCGAAAGGAAGACAATAGCAGTGACGGCCAGTAATTTTTTTTTAAATTCAAGTAATAGCCAGTAAAATCCAAAATATTTATACAGGTGTCCAGTTTAAATAATAGTATAATTTTAAATAAAAAAAAAGAACGTAAGCAATCCAAAAACCAAACCCAAACAAGCTTACTCATTATTAATTTTAAATAAAAAAAAAAAAAAAAAACAACCAAAAACTAAACCTAACCACTAAACCTACTAAACCAAACCTAAATTTACATCCATTAATGTAATATTTATAGGACATATGCATATTACCAAGAGAAATCGATATAAAATTGATGAACTAACAACAATACAAAAATGAACTGGCAGAACTTAAGTAAACTCTTACCGCACTATTTATTTACTCGTACATTATGTTGTTGTTAACTTTAAAATAGTGTCTTCTTCATTCATACGTTTAGTTATTATTTAGATTTTATTTAATTCATTTATTGATGTTTTCCACATTTTAAATTAGTTCGAATTCAAAATGGAAAACAGTAGTAAAGGAATCAACTAAAATCATTACAAAAATGAACTAGCGGCACTAATGTAAACCCTTACCGTCAGGGCCGTATGTAGACCAAAATTTTGGGAGGGGCTACGAAAATATTTATATATATATATATGTGTGTGTGTGTGTGTGTGTGTGTGTGTGCATTATCATGAAATATATTTATTTATGAATAGTACACTAAAGCCTCATAGTCAATTATTATATATGCAATATTTGAACACTACAATAAAAACAAATAAAAAATAGTCGTTTCCATAGAATTCATAAAAATTTAGGTTTTCTTTTCTTTTGTCAAAAATTGAAAAGAAATAAATTTATTTTCAACTTCGGTTCATTTAATTCAAGCAGTTATTACTTCGCGGATATTTCGGGAGGGGGAACCTTGAAAGCCCACCCTTAGATACGGCCCTGCTTACTACAAAAAGTATGTATAATACTTCAGTACTAAATTGTCTTCTCTTATTATAATTCGAAGTATAAAAGGTTTGAAGCGTCGAACAAAAATGCTAGTTTCGTATTATGTCAAAAAGAGACCACGGATCTATGAATCTTGAAAATATTAATATTATAATGAGTTACAAATGCAAATTTAGTTAAAGTCGAATATTTATTTTAAATATATAAGTATCGTTTAATTCTGACTCTAAATATAAAGATGCAAGAAAGCAGTGTATTTGCTATTACTCCCAACCCCCTTGTATATCAATCAGTGTATTGTTTAAAATAGACCATCATGTGTGGTTATGCGTAATGTAGTCGATCAGTAGTTTATAAACATACTCTGTGTTGCTTCTTTATACTTTTCTACGCATTATTCGCTCTTTTTCATGTCTACCAAGACACTGAGATAATATGATAGATTTAATATATGTGTATTATAAAAAATATATTTTTTCACAAAAATGCTCTCTTATTTTTCAAACAATAAATGTGATTATTTCGAATTTATTTTAATTATGTTTTTACTTAGTAATTCATTCATACTATAAGTTAGTAATTGAATATTCGTGTCTCCCTTTTTAATAACTAACGTTGCATTTATTATAAATCGGTTAAGAAGTAAAATTATTTTTTTCATCATCTCAATCTTTATCGCTACTTAACCTATAGCAAAACTGAAATGTGGAGATATTTGCGCCATGGGAATATAAACGGTCAACGAATTCTACTTGTGACTGTTTACATCTCGCTAGGCACTTCGATTGACGATATTGAAGATTTTTTCTAGTTTAATTTATCGGCATACACACCCAAAGCAGCAGAAATTGTTAACGTAATCAAGAATAGAGAATACACGACGCAATACCTATTTCCGAAATACCAGAATGGTGTTTAGTTTTTATTTATTAATTACACAATCGCGCGAATTAAATGTAAAATCGAACATGTAACCCTCCGGAGAGGTGAAATTTATTTGAAATAAAAAATTTCCGAAACTAACACAATTATCACACAATAGTGGCAGACGGGATTTTCGCCAGTAAAACTTTGTCATTCAACTAATTCGAATTATTTACTTCTATGCAGACTTCCTGGAATAAGCAATTTCGATATAAAAGTGACAGAAATCAAACCGACTTTATAAAAATCGTCTATGTGTCTTAAAGCGAAGTAAAGAAAAAAGAACAAATTACATTTATTTCGCAAATTTAAGAACCAGAGGTTTTAATAAAAACATCGAATGAACAACTAATTAAATGAAATACAATTGTGAAGTAGGTGCTCTAGTTCAAATTTTGATCTCAGTAGGTACTTGTTTCGTTCAAAGCGGTAAAAAGGGGTTTACTTCGTAAGTTTCAATATAGAGCTTTCGAGTTTTTTGCACTAAAACCGAAACGTTCTTCGGAGCACGAATATCTATCTGGTTGTTTTTTGTTATTGTTGCTTTTTTTTTCTCGTTTTTCTTGTTCGCGTAATTCTAGTAATTGGAAAAGAAACGAAAAATGTTCGCGGAATGTAACAATGTCCGTTTGAATTAATTTCAATGAAGAGCGCAGAGAATAAATAAATAAATAAATAAGAGCGGACTTTGAAATTAAAAAAGAGAGATAGTACACTCCAGCCAATTTACGGTAATAATAAAAATGGAGTTTGGGATGAACTCTCTGATATCTTGATTACGTGTCATTTGTACAGCACGTGAATTATCAATTTGCTCATCCATAATTCATCACAAGACTGTAGGCGCGCGGATTTGTAACCGAATTGATTTCATGCCTCAATTTTTTCACCCGACTGCGACACATATATCGTAGTCGAAATTTTTCAAATTAAAATCGTGATACTTTATATCATTCTAAATTTCACATCTTGACATTTTACAACGGCAATTTCGGTATTGTTTTTTTTTTTTTCTTTTCTGTTTTATGCATACAATCTGTGCTTAGTAGTTGTGGACAATGAGTAGCACTGAGAACAACAGACAATAATAAAGAAGAAAAGAAAAGAAAAAAAAAGGATAGAAATATTACGAATTAGTGTTTAATGATAATTTATGAAAGTACTCGTAATAATGTATTACGTTGATAGTTGGTAATATTTTGGTCCAAGTTCTATGTCGTAATTCTATGTTCCGACTGTATTTGATTATATGATAGGCACGAACCAAACACTATTAGCCGGTATACTATTAGGTATGTTATTAGCCACTAGCGGATTAACGTGCTGATGAAGTCGCTCTATATAGTTTTCACTTAATTGTTGCCATGCGTAAATCCTTATGGATGTCGTTGTTTCATGGACACCAAGGCACTGCTGCACTATGTTCCGAAGGACTTTATTTTGAGATCGTTCGATGATACTGATTGTTGAATTAGTTACTATTCCCCTGCATCTGGATTTCATATGCCGATATTGGTTTTATAGTATTGTCTTATAAAATAAAACTCTTTAACGATAGTACTTTTTCCATAAGCCAGTTTTCGAAGTTTTAGATTGAGCTGTTTTTGATTAATGATAACGACGCGGTCTTTCCATGCGAGCTGTCGAAACCCCTAGATATTTTACTTCATAAGAAGTTGGAATTACGTGACCATTTAATTCAATATAATAATATCCAGCGCTTTGTTTCAATCAAGATACATGTTGATTCGTTGACTTCCACTTTCCACAGCTCGAACCGTGTTTCTACCGATGTTATGTGATCTTATTTGATCGGTCAAAATCATCAGTGTTGAGAAAACAGCTGTACCGCCAGAAAAAACGGCTGTAGTAATATTATTATAAACTGGAAAATCCGAAAAGCACTGACTATATTAGCCGGTATAAATGTTGGGCCAAGTATTCTGCGGAACTTCAGAGCGTCCGAATGTATGCGAGAGTAGGCACCGATTGCATTTACTCGAAAGTATCGATCTGTTATTTAAATCTATTTTTTTAAATTTTATACATCGATGTGATATAATATATAGTGAACTAAATTATTATCGATCGAGTGTGTTTAATAGCACTCTAGTAAAAATATTTTTTGATCAAAAGTCAACCAATCAATGATGCTCAACCGTAACAATCGCCGTTCTCAGCTTGGGTATCGCTTCCTAATTAAAAATTTCCCCACCTCCTCGTCCAAACTTATTTCTTCTTATCTGTATATCAAAAACCACACTGGCGTTTTTCACCTCATAAAATCCAATCCTGTCGCTCATTGCTGCCCGTCTATCTAATTTTCCTCCTATTGTCCTTTCCTATAACACCCTATTTTACTTCACTCGTGACTTCAATAGCCTACGGCAGCCTATAAAATATCTCCCACTTCGCGTCCATTCCTCCTCTAAGGACGCAGTCAACAATGAATTTATTCATTTATTACATTTTTCTTTTCCTGCTCATGTATCGATCTTTACCGATGGCTCCAGGAGCGAGGATAGCGTGGGTGGTGCGTTTACTGAGTTCTTCCGGGTTCCTTCCTTCTGCTCTATCTTTTCTGCCGATTCGATCGCAATTCTTCAGGTTATCTCTTTTATTTCCTCTTCAAGCGAGCTTTCCCAATTCCTCATCTTTCCGGACTCTAAAGGTGTTTTTCAAGCCATATCCTCCCCTCATTCACATCCCTCTGATGGTACTCTGAATTCGTTCTCTCACCTCCACTTTGCAGTCATTCCGGCTCTATTCTTATTGATTTTTCATGGATTCTCATTCCCTAATTGACAGCTATGACGCAGCTGACTCTTTAGCTCGCTCTGCTACCCGCCTCGATTCATTTCTCAACTATTTCCCTTCTTCAGACATCATTTCCTTATCCACCTCCAATCACGCCAGACTTTGGCGAGACATTTCTCCCTCCCTATTTTCTAATCGTCATTCGCATTGCCGCTTTATTCAACCCGATTTCTCGTTCCCTGTCTTGGTTCCATTCTATTCCTTTCGGCAGTCGCTCCTCTATTATCTTCCTAATTCGTCTCAATTCTTTATTGTTCTCTTCACGATTGTGATCCTCTTCGTATATGTGATGATGATCACATTTTCTTCAAGTGTCCTGCTCTTCTTAATGAACGCTCCCTTTTATACGGCCAGCTCTTGACATTAAGTATCCCTGTTCCCTATAAGGCTTTCTTTACCCTCTCCATTCCTTCATCTTCTGTAATGCCTGCACTGCTGTCCTTTGTTGCGTTCATTCTGACCGCCTAGCTATTTAGTTTTATAGCATAGCTTTTCCTGTCGTTGGGACAATGCCGCTGGCGCGCCCATATAGAAAAAAAAAAAAAAAATAAACAATGCGTCAATTAATATAACAATTGAAATTATACATAATAAATAATTTTCGGATTTCCGAAAATTATTTATTGTTGTACTCCCGTCGTATCCTCCTTATTTATTTTCGTACGATTAATATTTTTAAACATTATTGTCGATCTATTATTGTTATTATTTTTATTATTATTATTAATGATATTATTATTTTTATTTCGACATCATCTGCCGTATCCGGTAACCTTATTTCCCAATCTTTAGTCGAATAATTACTCTACCCCAGATAAAAGAATATCAGCTCATTTCGAACTTCCTTCTTCTTATCACTTCTTACGACTTGGTTATAGCTTTCTGTTATTCAGATTGATTTCGTCGTGTTATCCCTATATGCTGACTTTGTCATTAATTAGCCTTTTGGCTCACCTTCTGATAAATTGTTTGTTCATCATATTCGTTCGGTCAGTCTCTAGCGATTCTGTGTAATCAGCCCCCCTTTATCGTGCTCTAACTTGACCTTTCGATATAGATTTCCAGAGTTCGGGTTCAAGCTCGTCGTCCTGATTTTTCAGAAAGTTAGTCTTGTTCCAGCTCGAATCGAGTTTAGAACAGAGTCGATCTGATCAGCGTTTTGTACGGTCATGCTTCTTCGGAGTCCCTTGCCATGTACGGCAGTTCGAAGTCGCGATTTTAGTCGAGCGTAAAATTGTAACTCTAGGCTCGCGCCGTAAACGCATCCGTATCATCTTTGTTTAATTTTACGGTAGTTTAATAATAACTAACGTCGCGCCTCAATTTCCGTTTCGAAATTAACGAAATAACGAAAACCAAGGAAAAATAAAAGATTTTGTTTTTATGTTGAAATTTGTTCCTTCATTCGCGAACCCTTTTTCCTCCTCGGAATAGAGGAACACAACATTATTATGAGTAATCACTGTGAAAGCTCTAAATATTTAATAATTGAAATTATAATTAGACTGTATCTCGGATATCAGTAAGTAATGGCATAAAAATAATGACGTAACCGCATACCAGATAACCGCATAATTTAATAATATGCATGCAGCAAAAATCATTATTATTATTTTTTTTTTCAATTTTTAGGCGCGATAATTACGGATGTTACGCAGAGCGGGTGAAGAAATTTTTGGAAATTACAATGTGCCGCAGCGGATTCGAACTCGGTCCTAAACGAAACACCGCTGCCTAACCAGCTAATGGTAGCCGGCTGCTGCAACGAAATTATATATATATATATTATAAAATGTTATACGCATATATTTAATATACCGAGATTTTGGCTAGTAGTTCATAATCTCCTACTGAGTTTAATCGTTTGTGCGATTAAAGCAATTATAATAAAACCTCGAGAGATATGTATTATATGATCAATTTAAAAGCGTGCCTTGAATCAGCAGAACGCGAGATATTCACTTAGGCAGCAATTCTTTCGAGCCGTTTATATTTTAAATGGACCATTTGAAATAGGTGACCCACGCGGAGGAAACGTATGCTATAATAAGACAAATTAAGCATTTGCATACGTTTATTGTGGTAAGTTAAGTAGGATTTACGGCTAAACATGGGGCAGATCGCTCGATTGCCTTTAACGCTAATACGGTTGACATATTTCGTAAGGACGACTGTCGTACATCGAAGCAATTGATTCAGGCAATCCCGTTGTACTAGAATTTATTGATATTTCCCGTTTGGTAAGATATCAGAAATTACAATAATTTGTTGTTAATATGACGCCTAGAAAGTTGCAGTTTAAAGCAATGCTACCCGCAAATAAAGCGAAGTCGATTTAGGTATACCGTAAATAAACACGCGAACCCAACATATGTACATCTCTAAGATGCATACCGTCTAAACAGTTTTTGCTAGATGAAACGTCATTGTTGAAAAGGAAACATTATTTCTTAAATTGTTTTTAATAATTCTAATTAAATGATTATCATTTAATAATAATATACATACACAACCATACAGCCTGAATGTAAGATACATATATAAAAACTGCTGATATCTTCGGGCTTTTTTTTTTTTTTTTTTTTTGCATATTAACGTTCTCATAACTTGACTTGTAACTCGCACAAAGTCCAATTCCATGTGAGGAGTGTTGATGGAAGCTTGCGATTATATTGAAATTTCCGTCATTCTTAGTCGTAACGATTTTGAACGTCTTAACTACTTATTGTTACATTCTAGTTGTGTAAATGTAATATTCATGGCAATTCTCACACGCTGTCTTTTCTATTTTCGTTTTCCTGTTCCTTTAGTAAATCGCCTACTCCTAGAGTATCCCTTTTGCTAACGTATCAATTTCCACATCATGTCTCCGTAATCATCACTATCAAAAGGTATTATAAACACAATTTTCAATATCCCTACTCATCTAATTTATAGTTCATCTAACAATTTTTAAAAAAAATTACGCTTCTATCGTTGATAGATTAAATAACATTAGCAAAACATCGTGACTCGTTGTTCAACTCCTCGAGTACTGCCGACTATTTCGAATTTTACGAGAACAATCAATCGAATATAGTAAGTGAAAAAAAAAAAAAAAATCACAATCAAGCCGTTACGCGATTTCAGATGAAGTGTCTAAAACTGACAGTTTTTAACAGAAAAAGGTTATTCATTTTGACACAGAAATTTTCGTAGTTACTTAGTATAGACAGTTGAAAGCATAATTTTTATTCGCTTTATCGAGAAAAACATTAATAGAGTTAACATCATATATATATATATATTTTTTATTTTTTTATTTATATATATATATATATATATTTTTATATATATATATATATATTATATAGTTTCTTTAAAAAAATATAAATACACACATACACATATGTATATATTGAACGAGAAAAATATGCAATGCCGAAATTTTCGTGTGGTCTACGAACAAATACGTTGATCAGGGCCAAATGGTGATCACCATAAATAACCGTGGCCTAGAACACTAGTGTGCGCACCGCAGAAATAGTCGTGCACTAGTCCGGCTTTATTCGTTTTATGAAATTTCAATCGTTCGTATCATTTCGTCGCTTGGTCGGTCCCATATTTCATATAAATATTTCGCTGTAATAATGTGAAAAAGCGTCTTGGACCTCCTTTTTATTCCCCATCCTACTTTTTGCCCAGTTCACGATGAACCCACCTGGTTGCCATGTATTCTATATTATGCGGAACGGTTGCCGAGAAAAACTAATGTTCCATAAATAATTCTAAAATGGCATTTCGCTATAAAAAAATTCTACGGAAAACGAATATCAAAATAAAACGGACAAAACGACAATAATAAATAAATGAATGAATAAATGAATAAATGAATAAATGAATAAATGAAAACCATAAATTACCGGGGAAACGTTAAATTTTTTCCCCTCTAACAACACAAATAACACGTTCAGTGAAAAATATTTTTATTTTTAATTAAACGGACCGGAGTTTTAAGCATTCACATATTGACAAGCCTACCCTTAAAAAAAAAAAAAAAAAAAAAAAAAGATGTAGTTTTTTTTTTTTGTCATTGTTTTTACGGCCTGGTCAACTAATGAGACCGGTGCAAGTAATATAATCAATTTTCAATATGCGGCAGGTAAAATTGAACCGAGTAATACTTGAATGAAACATCAGCTTATCAATACAATTATTTATGAAGTCGAAAAACGACAAAATGAGCAGAAAAACTCAAATTTTTGAAACTTTAAATTACCAAAACGGAAGTACCGTAAATATTTAATAATCGCTCATTATCTAACCTCTAAGCGATCTAATTGCGACAGAATTTCACAGTTAGGGAAAAACGGTAGCATTTATTTGACATTAATTCCTTTAATTGTCAGAGATTTGTGCTACCGCAAATGGTAATCTTCTGTCTTTCTTATAAGAACGAAAAATCACATCTTCTGAAAATGTGTACATTTCAAGCGCAAGTATACAGCAAATTTCTTCTAAACTCTCCTCATCGTCGATTTATTGCTCTGTTTACTCTTATAACTTATACCTGAACGTTCGATACTTTACTTCGGCAATTGAAAAAACAGAAACCGGTATACCGAAACGGCACACAGTCAGAAAAAGGGAAGCCCCGTAAAATGTTTATAGAAATTTAATAAAAATTCTCCTTTGTATTCGAAACGAAAAAATTGTAAAACTAAACCAGGTTCAGCGAAATTAAAAGAAATGTAAATTTTTTTGCATACGTTGAAAATGTGAAATAAAAAAGTTTTTTTTAAGAATTACCCTTTTAAAGGATAGAAAAAAGGATTTAAAAATTGTTCCCGAAAAATATATATTACTTTATCCAACCAGTAGGTTTAGTAAACACTGTAATTAAAAAAAAAAAAAAATAAATAAATAGTAACCTCGTTGGCTTAATATAAGCTTTTTCAAAAGATCTAATTTTAAGAGATGAAAATGGGTTTTGGTTTTACTTTATACCCACAGAAAAATAAAAAAGAAAAATAAAATCACGAATCAAGCTAAAGCATTAAGAGGGCATAAATTTTTAAGAGACAATCCTCACGGATGAAAAAAATATATAATTCGAATTTTAAAGGGTATATTATATGAATTATTTTCAAAAAAGATAGAAAAAACACGATATTTTCAGAACAATGTTCTGCAAATTAAAATTTTACGCGTAAGGTTCTCTGAAATTATAGGGGAACGTTTTCGAAAATTCCGTTATAATCACGCTAAAACCGAACTTGGACGGCGTAAAAATTTCGCGTAAACATAATTACATATGTCACAGACTGAAGATAGGAAGTAGAAGTTTTTTATATTCTTCTAACTTTCAAATTTATAGCTTAAAAGAATTGAAGTTTTACAATATCTGTCGCCGCTTAGTTACTTAGAAAAGATTTTATAAAATTTGAATCTTAAAAGGCTGTGGTGGAAAACGATGGAGAAATTTTGCTTTACGACTAAAATTACAATTACCTGAAGATTTCGCTTGTATACGATTTGCTGCGGCACAAGTTTAGTTACCTTTCGCGTGTCTAATTACTCGTTATAAAATAAGTATTAATAATTTAAATCGACCTAAAAATAAATTCTTCCATGAAAAATAACTGTTGTTCAGTAAAAGCGAAGATCGTTTGCAATTAACGTCGACGTAATTAATATTACAATTTTTTTTTTTTTTTGTTCACTCTATTATATACACAGCGCCGACCTTAGTATTTTTGGCGCGACTAGACAATTTCGATGTTTTTTAAGCAAAGCATTTTTCTCGAATTCTTTAAAAATAAATCGTTCGCAGCATTTAATTTCGATTTTAAATGTTATCGATATTTTTTTTAGCGGGGAATAAAAATATTAATATATACTATATAAGCTATTAATATTCGATCGTTGAACAACGAAGTAGTAGTTCACGGTCTTCATCTTTTACATAAAATAATATCGATAAATTATAATCTGTTACAGGAAATTTTTCAAAACCCCCAGTACGGTGTTCCAAGTGCTCAATTTTTATACGATCCAATCTTTATTCATTTAATTTTAAAGTTTATAAATACGTATCAGTGTTACGATAATAATACTATGTATGACTAATTTTTTTTAATAAAAATTTCTGGTGTTATTATTTTCACATGTACGTTGTATATAAATATATTTATTATTTGCTTTGAAATAAAAGTAAAAAATTGAAATCAATCTTAAAAGTTTTACTTAAAAACCAAAGCTAACTTTTCCTACCTTTTTATTCGCAAAGTTCTTTTATTATGCTAAAAAATTGCGAGCTTTAATGCTATTTCATTTTCAACGGATAAGGTTCCTAAACTTGAGAATGGTTCTTGTAACATAGTTGATCTTTTACACGTGGTTTAATTAGGGAGTTTAGAAAAACTTCTATCTCCTGTGACTCTCATCGTTAACAGTATCCGCATTGCGATTCATAGATTTGAGTATAAACTTCCAGTCTAAGCTGTTTGATGTATTAAGAGCAGACTAATTTTATTTTCATCTTTTTCGCCGGGCAAAGTTCTTTACAAGCTTTACGCGTAGAACTGACCCGTTGATGTGTATTCACACATAGTGAGATTACAAGATTTTTGCAACAATCGAGAAGTTTCTCTCTCTCTTTCTCTCAGGAGTATGTAGATCGCTTAGCGTATGAAAAAAATCCCAATTGTTCGAAATAAGCATTAAACTGTTTAAATTTTTCATTGACTGACGCTAAAACCATATTTAGCAGGGGGGATTGAGAAATTCATCATCAAACGGTTTTTTTTTTTTTTTTTGAAGTATTACCTTATTCATCTAATTGCTATTTTACACAATCAGAACCCTTTGAAAAAGTCTAATGGTTCAACCTTCGATCAATTTCTACGCTCTAGTCGTAGCCTGAATAAAACAATATTCTTTGTAATTTTCTGCGAGTAAACGATACTTATTTTTAAGGTATTCGTGCATGCGACCATGTCCATTTCTTTTATGTTATATATTTCGTGAATTGTTGAACGTATATGTCATTCGTGTAACAAAAAATATAACATCAGTAGCCGAATGTTAATGGCCGTTTTTTTAAATTTTTTAAAATTATAATCCATTTTTTTTAAGAGGTAACTCAAATCAGCCATCGACGAAACGCATAGTGATGTTTGTTCTCCTGCAGTGCCAACTTATTAGCCTACAGATCCGAATAAAGTTCCAGATTTACTGGACTTTTTTATTATTAAAGGTATTCCAACAATATTCACTGATGTTAGAGCAGATAATGAGTTACCATCAGATCACTCGTCAGTTATACTGTCTATTAGTGACCAGATAGTAAAAAAAGTGTCCAAACCAAAATTATACAACAGATGAAACTGGGAACTATTTAGAGAATATCTCGGAAATGGTATCAGTTTAAGAATATCACTTAAGACTACCGATGATATCGATAATGCAGTGGATTACTTCGTTAAGGTCACTCAACAGTCGGCTTGGAAGGCTACAACAATAATTAACAAATGTCAACCGGTGCTTTATCATGCCCAACAAATCAAAGCAGAGGTAAATCTACGAAGAAAATTGAGGAAGCAGTGGCAAATATTCAGAAACCCTGCGCATAAAACTGCATTGAACAAACAGACGAAACTCGTTAAACGTTTGTTGCAGGATTTAAAGCGTAAATCACACTCATTCAGCAACTGATCAATTTATCACCTCTAGCGCAACATAATTTCTCTTTGTGGAAAGCTGCCCGGAACCTTAAAGGACCAAAACCATCTCTGTTTGCCCTATAAGGAAACCGGATTGTAGCTGGGCTCGTGCCGATGTTGGGAACTGTTTGGCGAATATTTTTCCAATATATTTAAGTCACATCCTGTTGATACATCGTTAATTTCTGATTCCTGTTGTCAAGATGTCTCAAAACCTATGAAATTGACCTCACCGGGTGAAATTAACAGTATAATGCGGACAATGAACCCTAACAAAGCACCAGCTTATGATTTAATAACAGCAAAAGTTTTAAAGGAATTGCCCAAAAAAGGACTGGTGTTACTAGCGTACATATTTAATGCAACGCTGCGATTAACATATTTTCCAATACAACTAAAATTGTCGCAAATTGTTGTAGTTCAAAAACCTCCAACGGGGAACCATCATCGTATCGACCAATTTCAATTTTGCCGGTAAAATTATATGAAAAATTACCGTTAAAAAGAATAATGCCAATAGTTGAATGCAAAGAGATAATACCTGAACACCAGTTTGGCTTCCGAGCAAAATAGAGCAGGTGCATCATCGGATTGTTCATCGAATTGAAAAATCCCTGGATGGAAAAATCGTTTGCGATACCGTATTTTTAGATGTAAGCCAAGCATTCGATCGAGTTTGGCACGATGGTCTATTGCAAAAACTTCGACGTCATTTTCCCCATCAACTAGTTGAATTATTCCGGTCGTATTTAAACGAAAGATATTTCTACATTAAATATGGTGATGACGGATCAAGTATAATATATTCGGTTCGAGCAGGAGTTCCTCAGCGGAGTGTACTTGGACCGCTTCTCTACCTTATCTACACAGCGGATATTCCTACTACATCGCACGTTGATATAGCAACTTTCGCCGATGACACAGCGATCTTGTGTTCAAATAAATGTCCAAAAGTTGCGCGTAATAACCTGCAGTCAATAAAGTAACATCTTGGTGCAAATTATGGAAGGTAAAGATTAATGAAGGTAAATCATCTCGAGTAGTTTTCACTAACCGAAGAAGAATCGATTCATCCGGAAATATAATGATGAATGGAGTGGAGATCCCTCAGAAAGAAGATGTAAAGTATCTTGGTATTCACCTCGACAAACGCTTGACTTGGAGGGGAAGCACATTATAGCGAAATGAGTTGAACATCAAGCTGCGGCAACTGTACTGGCTGTTGTTGGATAAGAGACCAATAGAGTATCTCTCGAAAACAAGTTGCTTCTTTATAAGCAAATTCTTAAACCCGTCTAGCAATACGGCTATCTATTATGGGGCTATATCGAAAACAGCAACATTTCAATTATGCAAAGAGTTCAGAATATAAGTTATTACGCACGATCATCTCTACTCCATGGTACATAACCAACATCACAATGAAGATCTTGGAGTTCAATTTGTAAAGAATGTGAAATAGCAACTGCTGCTCGACGATATGCTGCCAGATTGAAAGAACATCCTAATAGTACAGCAAAAGAGCTGCTGAGCAACCCCTAGCGAGGGACGTAGGCTGAATAGGAAACGACCTCAAGATCTCTTATAAATTAAAAATGTATAAATTAGATGTGTGTGTGTGCTGATGTGTGAGGGTGTATGTGCGTGTGCGTGTGTGATGGTATGTATGCGTCCGTGAGAATACAAAAATATGTGTGTACGCATTTGTATACACATATATAAGTTAATTTTCACACTGGTTGGGTTGCTTATTCATGTTATTTTAACTTATTCCATAGATTATCAATTAGTTGATAAGACTAGGTGTAAAATAGCAGGATATATTAAAAAAAAAAAAACGCGTTTTTTTTTTTATTTCAAGTAATTTGCTAACCGTTTCGATTTGAAACAGAATGTCGTACCAAACAATTAAAGAAATTGAAAAAACCCGAAATCTCTAATTTCCTATTCACTCTTTATCATTTTACTCTGTTTTCCAAATGATCTCTTTAAACACGGTATCAGTTCGTAGCTTTGATATATTCGTCACTTTTTTCCAAACAGTTTAATATTCAGCATAAATGATACATACATTTTGTTTCGTAACTTCGCTATTGTCGTTTATTTTTTTTAGTGTTTCCACAGCATTCAGATTTCACGCGCATATACATATGTGTTAGGTGCATTTTAATCCGACCTGAAACTAAAATATTTTTGTTCTTTCTTTTTATTCGAATTCCAGTTCATTACATCGATTTTGAAGTATTCCCGTTGTACTTTTTCTCTAATAATTTTTCCGCCTATTGAGATTGCGTGCACATTATCTTATTTTGCGATTATTTTTCCCTTTTTCGTTGTTATTCGTAATTTTAAAACCAACAAAGTATTTATTAGACAACAAAAGTGAAACTGCCATAAAATGTCGTTAATTCGATTCGAAACCATTATAAAAGGGCGTATTTGAAATGCAATAAATAAAATAAAAATGTAAACGATGCAAACGGAAAGCAGACAAAGTAACTATCGAATAACTTCTTTCGCCAGTTTCGATTACAACGCCGCCTGACAAAAACAGAGAAAAACAAATAAATACGCTTTCATTAAATAAATCAGATTTATTTATTTTTGAAATTAGCTCGGAATATATAATAATTTAGAAAAGTGTACAACGAATCACGACTAGATAAGTTTAAACCGTTTGCATGTCCTGAATAATTAAATCCATATTTAAATACTATTTCGAACATAGTTGTCAGTGTAAATGCAACCTTAAATAAGAGATGACAGATTGTATGAGGACAGAAAGTGTTCATGAAACTCACGGATGTTAGTTGGAATAATTCTAAAACGTTCAAATCTGCCATGACTGAGTATTAATGCGTGACTGATGTAAAAATTTATGTTCAATATAATTTTAAAATCTTACCTTAAGATTACGTAATAGTAATTTAGAAATTAATCTATATAACAGTACTGTGATTAGTCTGTTTTGCCAAATCTTTCTTACACTCCAACGTAGTTTTTAAAATTTTTTATTGGCATTAAAATTTCTTGTTATTCTGCTGAACAAAGCAACTTGCTACAATCTTGTATCGGTCGACAGACTATTCCAGTTACAACTGGCGCTGTAGCCAATCAAAGAACCACTGCTCAGAAGCGACTTACTCTGAGCTATCGAGATTTTATTAATTGCCGATTCAATTATTAATATGGACCTCCTCTTGAACAGCAGTTAAAAATTACTCAAATAATACTTCATACATTACGACCGTTTAATAATCAGCACTCAACTATTAACGGTTGAATTCTTATTCGGAAGAAAATTTGTTGGCTTTTTCTGTTTGTTATTTATATGTCTGCTAAATTTAAACTTGCGGTATTACTCCTACAAAGTAAACTACGGTAAATCCCATATATACATTTTTTTTTTTTTTTTTTTTTTTTAATCCATTTGCTGTATGTAATTGCCAAGATTATTACGTAGATGTAGAGTTATTCAATCATTTTAGCCACTTTCATATAGCACAAGATATTCTCTAGACTCTTTGTTTAGGTCGTTTGACGACGCAATAAACGTTGAGTTGGAGGACGCCGTATAGGCGAAGAGTATTCTAGAATATGTTTCGCAGTCGGCTAGACCGGCAAGTTACATAAGCGGCAAAAGGAGGGAGAGCTTTCCGAACAGTCGTAGGATATCGATACGTGTTCCACGTACGCAGTCTGCTCAGTGCCGAAACATCCTCCGCAGGACATGAATATCGGTGACCACTACGGCTCAGTACACACCTTGAGTGATCTCAACCGCAATGTTTGAACCGATCACAATCTCTCTGCTCTATGTTTTTGGAAAAAGGATGACAATAGTTTGGGAAAGATGGGCGTCTTCGGACATCACAGGAACTATATATGTATTGCTACTCTAGCGGCCAATCCTAGAATCTCAAAAGATCCTATCTGAAACCCAGGCCGGAGGCTGAACATCAAAATCTGCAATTATGCATCTTCTAAGTTTGTAAATACACTTAAAAAATCAAAATAGAAAGCAGCAGCTGCATATTCGGTCTTTTTTGATCCAGAAAAAGCTTTTAACGGCGTATAGCCATGTGACGTGATTATTAAGCTGAAGAACGATGAAATTAGCAGAAAAACGACTCTTGAAATCTTCATAGTTTTGCTAATCCCGATTTATTTTGCAAGCGCTTTACTCCGATATATTAAACAAGCCTGGTCGTCTGTTCCCTTTTAAAACTGATTCTTAAACACGTTTCCAAGTTACTACGGATTCAGTTATTTTCCGATTTGGAATGCATTTTTTTTTTTGGCTGTTTTTCGAACAGAATCCGTTGCAATTTCAATATGTTCCATCCCTTTTTAATTTCACCGCTCGCTTTTTTTTTTTTTTTATTTTATTTTTTTGGGGGACTCGTCAACTAAGGACCTCTCCCCGAAAAACAAAAGGTAAGGAAAGGACAGGATATAGGAAGCACAATAAGGAGTAGGAAGTCCAAGCTTCAAAAAAAGAAGAATACAAAATGCTCCACGGAGAGAGATGAACACTGGAAAAACACATGCGCGCTGTTTGTACTACTTAACGAATTCTCGATAACTTTTTCCTTTTTTCTAATTTGTTATGAGATGTTACCGTGCGAACTAACATTTGTACACTCTTTTTCTTCTTTCGCTGTTTCTTTCACAATTTTACCTAGATGACTAGATAAATCTTTTCGATCACCATACTGGTACGTATTTTTTTTTTTTTTTTTAATGTGTTCGTCAACATGGACATTATCCCCAAAAACAGCGCAACAGAGAGGAAGGAGTCACTCGGATCCTTACACGATCAGAGATAGCCGCCGACAGAAAGCAATCAAGAGCTAGAATAGCCGAAGGAGAAAGTATTTAATCAGCTTGATTACGTAAAAGCAGGGAAATTATTTACCCTTAGCTGTATATTCGGTGGAGCACTACTGAAATAGAATACAAAGTCTGTTTCCGAATCATCGAAATAGAGAAAATGATACCGACAATAACAGTTATAACAGTAATGTTGATAACTAGCGGGGTTATTTTGTTAATCGTAAAACAGGCGCATACATTACCATACATATGCATGTCGCTAGCATTGAATTAGTAAGCTGAGCTCGTCGTCTCGTCAGCGTCAACATAGTTGCTGCGCAATTTAAACGGTATTGCTGCGTATTTGCGGGAAATTCCGATGTTTCGTATACGTTACTCGAAGAAATGCTAAGAAATGCCATTAAACCGATTATTCTACAGTTACCGAAGTTTAACGAAGCTTGTGTAGGTAAAACCGTCAATTTCAATCGACTTCCAACACTCTCTCTGAATTGATGAAAGTCGATTAAACATTAAAACCGAAAGCCTTCCAGGCCAAATCATTTTCCACGATGAGAGTTATTTTAGGACTTCCCTGTACAACTGGTCCCGGACCGAATCATATTTCAGATGTAACATTGTTCAGTTTTCGTTTGCGAATTTACAGTCTAATGGCGCGCAACATCGTTCTCACAGTAAAATTATTATTACAACTCCAATAACGTGAAAACTTTCCAAATTCCCGACGTAAAGAGATTAAAGATATCTTATATTTATTGCTAGGGTTTCGTAATTTCTACGTTTTTTTTGTTTTGTTTTTTTTTTGTTTTTTTTTTTTTTTTTTTTTTTTTTTTTTTGTATTCAGAGAGACAGTTTTTCTCTTATGTTCGCAGACTTTTCTACGGATTTCGCTATTTTACAAAGTCTTCTCTTTTGCCATCAAAAATTTCAAAATCAAATAATAACGATAACTGCAGTAACAATAAGAATAAGAATTTTTCGCCGATCAATGTCAACAGCTCCGATCATATTCACGGTACTTTGTTGAAAACATTTTTCCGTTCGATTATCCAGGACCTTTTAAAGTTTTCGTTCAGAACTGCTCTGATGATAAAAACATTGGAAATTTCCAGCCGCTTGCTCTGGCCAGGCTCATCAGCAAAATTTCCATCTCCTTCTCTGACATTATCCTTCAGGGTAGATGGCGTATCTCTGTTGTCTTCCCCTCCATTTCCGCCGCCAACGACTTTCTAAACAACTGCTCCTTCTTCAATTCTCACAATGCTTTCATTCCCCATTATACAGTGTTATTTCTGGAGTTCATCCTTCTTTCTCTGTTGAGCAAATATCCCTGAAGTATCTGTCCGTCGTATACTTCGCTCTTCCGATGGATCCGAAATTCCCACCAGAAGTGTCGAATTAAAATTTTCCAAATCCTCTCTCCCTGAGTTTGTATCCATTTACAAACTTCGTTTTACAGTGTCCCCAAGTATCCGTTCTCCCAGTCAGTGCTTCAAATGTTTCTTTTTCGGGCATATTGCACGTCACTGTCGCAGCTCTTTTCCTTCATGCTCCCATTGTTCCTCCAAACATCGTTTCTCCGATTGTACGAATCTCCAGGAACCTACCTTTTGTCGCAACTGCAAAGGTAGTCGCAGCTCTTCCGATCGAGTCTGTCTCGAATGGCAGCGGCAGAAAGACATAAAAAGAATCATGGCTCTCGAGAACATCTCTTTTCATGAAGCCGTTAAAGTTAAATCGACGGTTCCTCGTTTCCGGCCTTGCTTTCATTCTATTCCTGTCTGTCATCGTTCCACGGTTGTTTCCTTAATTAGACTCGGAATCAAGCATTCTCTCCTCCCTTCTTCCCGCTTTCGATTCGCTTTGTCCCCTTCTCCTTTCTGCCTTCTGAGCCTTCTTGTACTTGTGATTCAAATCATATCCTTTTTGAATGTTCTGCACTCTCCAACGAACGCACCCTTTTTTTATGTTCAACTTTTAGCTTTGGGTCTTCCTACTCCCTTTATATCCTTTCCTTCGCATTGCCTTCAGTTATTCCGTTGCTGCTGTCCTTTGTTCTTTCCATTTCTAACCGCCTGGCTACTTAGTTCTTTTTCTTAATTTTTCATGTTGTTGGGTCAAGGCCGCTGGCGCGCCCAGACTAAGAAAAAAAAAAAGTCTTCTCCTTAGGATTTCAACGAGCGTCTTATGTTTTCAAGATTTAGGGATGATAATTCTCTGCACTTTAAACGATATTCACTTAACTTTCACTGGACTAAAATTTTTCTTCTCCAATCTTAAGGTTCTTTTTTTTAAAACTGACATTAGTTTCTTGAAATTTTCTACTTTTTGGACGCAAACTTTTTGATTTAGCAATTTTCATTTTTATAAACAAGCAAATCATCACTAATGTGATCCGAATTAGCATCACCGGCAATACTCTTTAACTTCCCCACAAAATAAATTTGTTTTTCATTTTGCTTTCGAAACGTGTGTAGTGTATTATTAAATCCAGCAATTTTCATTTTTATAAACAAGCAAATCATCACTAATGTGATCCGAATTAGCATCACCGGCAATACTCTTTAACTTCCCCACAAAATAAATTTGTTTTTCATTTTGCTTTCGAAACGTGTGTAGTGTATTATTAAATCCGCGGGCAATTTTAGAGCAAGCGACGAAGATGTGTAACTTGTTACATTTACGGGAGCTTGTAGAACTTCCGCAGTCTCGTGCGTTGCGATACTACGCGCGTTAAGGCATCTACCGAAGCTTGCAGAGAAAACGTATCATCGAAGAAATGATTAAATTTAAAATAGTAAATCGATATCAGCAGCTCGCCTATCGAAGACCAGTGCGAACAGGCTGGCATTGTGCGAATATTTGGTGTGAGAAAAACTAACCTGGCGCCAGCGCAATACATTCTTGTAGCCATTTGTTTTCTCTGCAGATATGTGCGGGTGCTTTCAGTCAACGATAATACTCGGGGGTAAAATTGCTGGCAACAAATCGAGAGGAAGACGTCAAATTTCAGGAACGGACAACTTTAACAACTGGTTCAACCGTTCCTCAACAGAACTTTTCCAATCAGCCGTTGATAGAAAGAAATTCCAATTGTGGATTTCAAAATGGAGAAGGCGGATGAAGAAGAAGAAGTATCAGTTTAATACCGTTCGAGCATCTCACCTCTGTTTTAGACACACCTGTTCAACTTTGCATGATCTATAAGATGCGCTTAATATACTTCAATCGCCGAAATTAATTCGTTTAAAATTAATAATATGAAATAATGAATAAACGTAAATGACGAAACATCTTAAGAATAAGTGTTAAATTAAGAAACGTTTTCAAAAATATCCGATCTTTAGCCGGAAAAGAAATAAAAATATTAGTAAAGAACCTAAATACACGGCCTGAATCTGAAACATCAGAATTTTTAATGCATCCCTGTTTTTGTTGTAGCTCGAGAGAAAATCTTTTTCGAAAGACGCAGGCGAGAAAAAGACACCGTCGTGAAAGTTCAGCAAAGTGGCAGGAGAAATATAGCGAAGACTGTGTATATCTAATAAAGAATCTTTTAACATCACGTTTGTTAACTATAGAATATAGTAAGTTATAACAACTATCAAAAGATAACAAACAAATTTAAGAATAAAATGATTGCTTACTGTTTTCAGGTATAACCCATCATCAGCTAAAAAACACAATTCAACATATGTGATCAGAAACAAATTCTAAAAAGTAATCGTTTCATTCTTAAATTTATTAGTTATAACTTACTATATCTATTTTGTATAACTATTAGTGAAAGGATTCTTCAGATATCTATTTTGTATATCTATTAGTGAAAGGATTCTTCAGATATCTATTTTGTATATCTGTTAGTGAAAGGATTCTTCAGATATCTACTTTGTATATCTATTAGTGAAAGGATTCTTCAGATATCTATTTTGTATATCTGTTAGTGAAATGATTCTTCAGTACTTCTGGTAGTGCAAGTAATACCAAAGCAAACTGGAAAGAAATCTTCTCTAGCAGTATGAAAAAAACTGCTCTGTCAGTGCCAAGGGCTAGATGAATTTCGATTTGATGATCTGTTGGCATATTGTGTTCGGCAGGCGCTGTGAGTACTTCTCCGGCGTTAACGCTGAAAACAACGGAAACATAAATAGCCAGTCAAGTCGTACACTTAACCAATCAGGTACTTTTTTACTTTGGTAGAGCGACTGGGGCTGTACGCTGCTCATGTTTTTCTTTTTCTGATTTGAGCAATAACATATTCTATATATACGGCTCTAGATCTAGCACCCTTTAATGGCGGCGTTCACACCGCAACTCAATCATTATGACAGCGCCATCATGTGACGATAGGGAGTACTACTGCATCTGACTAGTATAAGTTTCAACAACCACCGCACTGAACGACGTAACGCAGCAACAAACAGCGAATTACTGACGACACACGGTTAGCTTTCTTTTGAGACAGCCGATTGACATTTGTCTGCATATAAAAAGAGAAATGGCTCGATCACCATATCAGTCTTCTCTCACACTTTTCTATTTTTCTTCTGATCGAATCTTATTCTGCTTAGTTAGTGCGTAATTATATGTAAAAAACAATTTAGAATAATGCGTAAAGCAATTTGTAATTATTTGCAAGTAGAAGTTAAAATTTCGGAGCATCATCTGTTTTTTTCTTTTAGCGAATTTTACATAAAACAATTTAAATCGTTTTATTTAGTAATTGTTAATTTTCTTTATCCGAATTTAAATATCGATTTTCTCTTACGCTAATTTTTGTTTTTTTTTGGGTTTAAAAAAAAGCGTCTTCTTAATCTAGTTTTGTTTGCATAGCGTGTGATTGTATCAATAACCTGTCGCCGTGTATATAAATAAAATCCAATGTTCTCACCCCTAACCGTAATAACCGTAGGCGATAGTTCGAAAACGGTGCATACGGAAATTTCAAAAAAAAAATTAAGGAACGCAGATAAATTATTAAAATCAAGGAAAACTGTATCGATCTGGGTACCGCAGGATATGATAACGGCCGTGTTTTTTACGAAGGCCCGGAATGGAAGTTACGTCACGGAAAGCAAAAAAAAGTTTAGTTTGTCCTGCGGATGTTACGAGCATAAATCAAACATAGTGATTTTAATTTCAGCATATAAGACAACAGTCGGGACGACTTTAAACAAAAAAGGCTATATATATATATACATATATCACTACGACTGATAGTTTGGCAACTGTAAGTTCACAAAAATTGTCGCCTGATATTCAAAATATTCAAACGCGCACATTACACAGGCGTGTTTTAGGATGAAATGCAAATTCGCCGCTCCATTGTCCGCAATGGATCGTAAATTCCAGTATGATCGAAAACTAGTGGAACAATATGTGTGTTGTAAATCATTCGAACATTCTAGCGACGATAATGAAGACGGTAATTGTGAACACCAACCAAAAGGCGACGACGCATACGATTGATGCGAACTTTTAATATAGTACGCGCGTATGTAATTATAATTTAACGATTTCGGTGAGATTTAATGAATGATTGAAGCGAAAAACGTTTGAATGAAAATGCTTCAAAGTATAAACAACACCGAATACGCATACGGCTAGGGAAAGGGGGCATTGGCGCTGATGAAGCGGTTATCTTAGCTGGGCGCCGGGCTAATTAAAAATTTAAATAAAACGATTAAGAAAGTTAACCAGATTTTTGGCATAATAGGTGGCGACGGCGGCGACACAGGAAATGGGAGAAAATAATGAAAATAAATTTAGCAGCGGGGACGAGGCGAGCAATGACATTTCTGCGAAATCCATTACGGCGAAGTTTGCGGTTAAATTTAACCCGGACCGAAAGATAGTTGAAAAGTTTCCGCCGGAAAAAACGATCTAGAGGAATTGGCGAGTGTGTAAAAGTGAGCGCGAATAAGAAAACCGAATTCTAAATGGATTCGTTATTTCTATTCAGCGGTAAGTCGACGATTTTCGTTGTATTTATGTTAAATTAATTGCAGACGTCACGCAATAGGCGGACTCTACGCAAACAACAACTTTAAAAAGGATTTTCAAAAGTTTTCAACGGCCCTAGTCCCGCTTCAGAACTTTTCCCCTTCGCCCCCTGCCGTTGCGGCGCTGCTTCTCTGCACGCGTTACTGAGAAAAATCGTTCAGGAAATCAGCCTTAATTCGATTAATCTCGAAGATCAGCGGCCTGCTGAATTTGCATTAGACGCTTTCCATATATTTGTGTTGTATAACCGACGAATCGCGAAACCCGTTTCTATCTGAGAAAAAGATAGCACAGATGCGAGAAGAAACTGTTGCGAATTCCTTTTGCGATAAACACTCTGAACCTCGCATTTCGCTTAAAGGTCGTATTTTACATTTCACTTTTTCGTTGACTGCTCTTCGTCGGATGCTCTCGATTTTTCCTTCTGTAGCATATTTTCCGTAAAATATTACACCTACACTACTCGGCGGTGGCATTTCGAATCCCAGATTTCCTCGAAACGATTTTCTCCAAACTGGATGATAATATACATATACATCTCTCGTCACAACTTCACAGACCATAAAATATAAACTCTACAGTTACATCAATCCGCGTGTAGCGATTTATATTAAATTAACTCGGCGATTTACCCCGTGGAAGCTGCAAAAATAACAAAGAAAAAAAAGAATCGATACACTAAACTGGGGGCTTTTAAGATACCGTCCTCGCGTTCCTATCAGCCATTATGTCTGCCTTTAAGAGCATGCATGGACGGTTTTCAACGTAATTAATACGTCGACATTCGTTCGGTCGAAAATCAAAAAAAAAAAAACTTAAATTAAAAATTATCCAAACCGTGTAACCGAACAATTATGTTGACATAACGTACACTTTTTCGAAGCATTCACATCGATCTCCACGTATTGTAGAATCGCTCTAGGTGTTTTTCTACTTAAGGGTTAATATCACCTTGCGCTCACAAAATTTCGGCTAATCTTCTAGAGACTTACCACGAACGATAGAAAAGAGATGGACATATGAGATTTTGTGCATATGAAAGTAGTAGTCTTTAACTACAAAAAAAAACATGTTCTACTTTAATTTGTACAATACAAAATGACGGCACAGCAGCGCATACAAAAAAAGTAAAAAAAAAAACAAAAAACGGTCAGCGTACCAGTACAGGTCACAATTTTTAATGTGGAACAAAAAAGTCTCTTAAAATACAGCTCAAAATGAAGCGAACACCGTAGGATTTTTTCGAAAAATTAATTTAAAAAATGTTGGCGGTGATTTGAATTTTTTTTTTCATTTTTTTCAAAGAAATCGGTCAAAAATCGCTTTTAAAATCTGTAAAACTCAAATTTATCAAAAAAACATCCTACGACGTTCGCTAGAGAATCTTATTTTAAAGTTGCAGTTAAAATTTTAAGTCAATCGGATAAAAATTGAGATAGATACTAGTACGCCGAGTTTGAAAAACACAGTTTCGAGATATTGCTGTTTAAAGTTTTGAGTAGCGGGATTTTGTTGAAATTTCCGTTATACCTCTAATCTGCTATGCCTGCTCCATATCATTGTGTCCTTCTAATTTGAGGTTTTCCTCCTCCTCATCCTTTCTTGTCGAAATTACGTTCCTGCGGCCAGTTTTAGCCTCTTCGGTGAGCGATCGCTCGGAAAGGGAAATGCGCGTCGCCTTTGCTACAGAAATTGTAACAACTTAATACGATTGTTATGCCCAATAGATATCCATAACTTGCACTAATCCGATTGTAAAGCCATCGTTGAAGTATAAAACAGCAATATGAACAGCTGTATCGAGAACAGATTTGCCACTGGAGGATCTACAGAATCGCTCTTAGCTCGACGCTATGCAACACACAGTATTCTGCGCTTTCGTCGCAGGCACATGTCACTGGCTTAGCCCTCGACCACTACTACTTAAACCATAACGTGATTTCTACCCCGACGCAACCGTACAAACGACCGGATTTGCTACCGAACACGGGGATTTTTGGTTTTATTTCGAGTAAGCATTCTTGACGAGACAAATTGAACGACGTTCGAGAGATCGTAAATTTAATGATACGACCGGAGATTAATTTGTAACTGGAACATTGTCAAAAGATAGTACCGCAAGTACTGAATTCGTCTCAACACTAACAATTTTACCGGGACACTGATATCACACGTGGAGAAGCCAAACGCTAACTGTTGTACGTTCTAACGGACTTTCTACAAAAACAACTGATTTCTCTGTCACAAAATTGGGGTAGAAGGGGCATCTGTTAATCAAAATTGAAAGTTGAGAAGTGTCGGTATAATTCATATAAAGAAGAATAAAAACTTGAGCATGCTTCCGCGCACACTCGAAAAACCGTTAATTTTGCTTCACGACTATGTTCGGAAAAACGAATTTCTAACCCACTTACCAGTTTTCCCCCCTCATAATCAACTTTTTACATCAATTTTAAATGCTTTAGGGAGTGTTTAAGCCAATAAAAAAAAAAAAAAAAAAAAAAACAGAAATACAGCACAAAATAATAAAATAAACATCGTATTCATTTTAAAGTGTTCTTCTTGTACCTTCGGGAAGTGTTAAAGATTAGACTTATTGAGGAATAGTGGAAAACTAGAACTCTTAGCGTGTTTCCTGGCTTATTTGCGAAAAAACGAAACGCCATTAAGCAATGCCCGGTATCTTGTAGACGCGTTAATACCACGCCAACGCACCACCGCTCATACGCAAACAGCTTAAAAGGTCCGCAACCATTTTTACTCAACGTATTTTTGTACAAAAAGTACAGAAAAAATGCGAAACCTCCTTTTTGATAATATTTGCAGCTAGCCTTCCGAGTTATACCGAATCAACGCTAGATTTTTTTCGAATAGTTTCTTGCGCACAAAATTGTACCATACGGAAAATATACATGTATAAAAAATAAAACTTTAGGAATTAAGCGGAAAATAAAAATTTCTTTGACAGGAATTTTTTTCTCTTCTTTTTTTTCTTTTATTATTTATCGCCGTGAATAATTAACCGGTAGAAGACTAGACCAAGCATAGACGGTGATTTAAGCGTTCATTGACCTTGCTCCACCACATTTGCCGTATAAGAACTGTGGGTAATGAATAAAGCAACCGATTTTTAAAAAAAGAAACAAATTTAAGTAATATTTTTTTCCTTTTGGCGCTTCAACTATGGACACTAACCCAGCGCTAGTGAAAGTTTTAGAAGTTTCATCAATGTTCGGCAACGGGATATTCTACTCGAATGAAATACCACCGTCTAACCTAACGGCACTGGACCTATTTTGTCATTGGACAGATGATTTGCAATTTAAGCAAATTCCAGTACGGTTAGGTTTCACCGTGTTATACGATTTCGGTAAATGCTGCTTGCCGCAGAATAAATGAACGACGCAATCTCGATCTGTATTGTGCGGGATACTTTCGAAACTTCGACAGTTTTGACGTTGTCTCGCTGATTTCTCACACTCGGAGAAACCGCAATACGTACAAGTAAACGAATTGCGAGAAATACCTCACCTAGGGGAATTGTGTATTTCAACGGCTGTAATAGTTGGAACAAGATGCTCGCCTAATAATAATCGTCTTGTAATTCCTTCGATTCGTTTTTTTTAACTGCTATGTTGCTGCATAGTGAGTGTTGAATTTCGCCGTTCGAGAAGAAAACAAGTGCAGTCAATGAATCGAATTCGGTATAAACGTTTTAGGGTGACTTTTGCTTAGGGTCGTTATTAGAAAGTATAAAGTCATTGGCAACTAATGCGGATTAAAAAAAAGCTTTTCTTTTATTTAGATCGTTTCTTTGGAAGTATTTTATTCCTTCAATAGTTCGCAAAGCTGACGAGTTGGAGATATTTTTTCCGTTAGACCGAATATGTACTACGTAAGGACCAAGTTTATATTAAAAAGATCAATGTCGGCGAACAGGTTATTATGATCAGCATTTTGTTTACAGCGCCGTTATTTATCGGAGTGGTCCGTATTAATAATTGAAATTATATTGCCGTTATCTTCTATCGATTGCGACAACTTAAAATACAGAAGATCAAAGCATACGGTAATTAATCAACTACCGAAACTCTTGGGAGAATAAATAATTCCAAAGTATCTAGTGCCTTCTCCTTTTCCGAGATACTGCGTGCATACTACAGTGCAGTCATCAAATGGCACTTCTACAAGAAACTGGTAATTCAGGCTCGCTATCACCCTCCTACATCCACAATTCCGAATATACTTGCTTGATATTCGCTTCCAGTAGAACTTCTTCGCCTCCAGACGTTCGTCCACGTAACTCTCTCCTTTAATTCTACAGGAGTGGAAGATCTACATCCACCGTTCACACAACAGCGCACAGTTCCACCACCGCAGGACAAGGTCGCATGACAACAATCTCCTAATGTTGATGTGAAATTTCATTTCTCATCTCAGATCACAAATCGAAGCCCGGTCAAAACCGAACTCCCCATCATCATTATCAATCAAAATATCGGGAAACATCGGGAAACATCGGGAAAATTTGGGTGCGGCTGTGCTGGAACACAGGACTGTTCATTTAACGTGAAACACCTATATCGGTTTAAGTATTTATATATACTTTATATATATATATATAGATATAGATATAGATATAGATATATATACATATATATATATGTAGATATATGTAGATATATATAGATATATATAAATATATACGGTGAAAATTAATAGTCGTTGCGTTGCACGATTTCGCTTCACAATTTCGTTTCACTATTTCGTTTCACGAGCAATTGTTAAGACGTTTTACATTAAGAAGCAAACATCGGAATTTTGCGTACAAAAACAATACACATTTAAATAATCCAGAAAAGGAAATAAAAGGGAAAGAAAAAGAAAGAAAAAAGAAAAAATAAGTATGTTTATATCGCAACACTAGCCGTTTGAACGTCGTTATTGTGTTTATAACAAGAGGAGATCAAGTCTGTGGCCGGTATGGTATCCCCATACAATTTAGTTATAGTTTCCATTCAGATAGCTAACAACATTTTTATATTTTCCTTTCATTGCCCTCCGAAAAATTTCTTTCCTGAAAATTATTTTTCATTAACTTTGTTAACAATCTACCAGATTTCTCATTTATTATTTTTTGCGGGTATTTCAACGTTCGCCACAGACTTTGGCGTTGCCGAAACGTCTATATCATAGTCTGCATACTGCTAAGATTACTGATAATTCCAGACTACTTTTGGTAAACGACGGTTCTCCAGCAACTATTCAAAGTCCGAGCAGACCACAAAATGCTCTCGCTCTAACTCTTATATCATCTAACCTTTATTTACGCTTCAAATGGTCTGTGCTGCAGTCCCAATTGGCAATGGCCATTTTCCTCTTAACCTAATGATTTCCTCTACAAATATCACCGTCAGGAATGCCAATGTTTCTCCGTCTGTATGGAAAATTTCGGAGGTTAACTTTAAAAAATTCAGCTTTAGACGAATGATTCGTTACGCAATTTCTTCAGACCACGTAGAAAATTACCCTCGTCTGATCGAACTTATTAATCTGCCCGTTACTTTGAATGCGTCCGGACGTCGCTCTAATTACCGCGGTAAGCGCCCTCCAGCTCTGTACTAGAACACCGCATGCGCTAGAGACTCATTAACGAAAGAAATCTTTTATACCGAAAATTCCGCAAATCCCACGATTATTTCGCGTTTAGGAAACGGGAAGTAGCTAAACGTAATCATATTTCTAAAACTCAAATTGATGTGTTGGAAAAATTTTGTCTTATCTATCGAAACACGCCCGTAAATCAAATTTGTACTACAATCAAGAGAATTAAAAGTGTATCTCTTTAACCACGGAGTGCATTCTCCGAATCGGCGTGAGAAATTGTTAGATAACTTAGCTGCACCAAATCAATCTTTCTGAAATTCATTACATAAAACGTTTCTCAAATTTCCTTCCAACTAAAATCATCTTTTCATTAATCCCATCAACCTTGTAGAATTAATATCCCCTCTAAATTGCAAGAAAAAGACATCTCATCGGATCTGGACCGTATCTCTTATCGCATGCTAAACCATTATCTCCCACCAGCGGCCATTAATATTTTACTCAATTGTTTCAACAACTTCCGCTGTTGACCAATAATTTCCCCGAAGACTGGAAAAATTTTAAGATTATTCCCCCTATAAAGAAGCCTAACAACAAACCTTCTAACGAAGTCTCATTGTATCTCGCGTTATTTCGTTAGCCTCTTGTTTGAAGAAATCGAATTTTGTACAATAGGCTTTAAATTCGCAGTGGTCTCGGCAGCCTGGACTGTGTTGCTTCCCTATTAGCGAATATTTACCAAGCTCTGATAGATAAGCAATACCATGTAGCCTGCTTTTTGGATATCAAAAGTGCATTTGATAGCGTACAGATCCAGGGACCTTGCATAAAATTCTTGTTCAAATAGGGATTCCAGCTAAATTTTCGAAAACAATATGTAGTTTATTTACTAAGACACACGTGTTAATTTACTATATCCAGTTTTCAAATGGTTAGATTGTAGTACCATAAAAGATCAGGTCGAGGATCCATTTTAAGCCCTATTTTATCTAACACCTATATTACAGGGTTCCATAGTATGCCCAGTTATGTTGTCCTGCGCAGATGATCTGATAGTTTTTTGTAAAATACCATAAATCTGCACCTGAGAAAGACTGATGGGAATCTATTCGAACTGGGGGACAATTGGTGCTCAAAAATGCAAGGCTATGATTTTTACTTACCGGCCTGTTAACCCCGGCCACTGCAGACTTTCCATCGGAAATGTTCTAATTAACCTTCCACCTTTGTATCATTATTTCGATATTACCCTTAATTTGAGATTATCACCGGCTTTACATTTAGAGCACATTCACTCTAAACTTAGTAAACGAATAAATTTGATTAAAGTGTTAAATAACTTTAATTGGTGTAGCGGTGAACCGCTAATCGTGAGCCTTCTTTATAAATCTCGCCTGAGAAGTATAATGAATTACGCTTGTCTCCTTTTTGCTAATAGATCTCTAAGAAATCTATATATAAACTGCAGGTAATTCAAAAATTTTGTATCCGTCTGATAATTATTCCTCTTCTAACGCTGCTTTGTAAATCGAAATGAAAATTCGTCCACTTCCAGTCTATCTTTAGTGCGCAAATTACCGCTATAATTAAGGCTTTAAATTTGATATTACTAAATCAGTCAGCCGCTAAGATTTTGTTATTGACGAATTCAAAAAGCAACCCCACCGCCCCTTACATAACTCCGCATATCAGAGCACATCCCCTGATTTACAAGTTAAAACATATATTTACGCTGCTTATTTACTACGGTCAAGTTTGGTTGTGTTCCTACCCACGTTTTTAATATCAGGTCGCGCGGTCGCTAAGTCCGCGAACCAAGCAGTAGAATTCATTCCTAAGTTCCGCATCTTTTCAGTACCATTAAGTATGCTCACAAGGAATATTGGAAGGTCACTTGGGTCAACTCCTTTTCAGCACTTCACTATAAGTCTATTCAGTGCAATATTCCAAGCGTAGGTATGCACGTATAAGTCCTAATGAATTTTTTTTACGAAAGTTTATTATATCCATTTGTACACTTAGGCTCTGAGTTAACAGACTTCCGTCACCACTTTACCGGCAATACCTAGTGTTGTCCCAATTCTTTTAGCACGTTTTCGACTCCGATAAAGTGGCGCACGCGGATCATATATTTTCTGAATGTTACTTGCTCTGCATCGACATAAGTTATATTTAGGTTTAAGAAATCACCATGTGACGTTACCTATCAACATCACTTGTCCTGTTGCTTCCCAAGATTTAACGATCTATAAAAAACAAATATTTCACTCCTAGCAAAACCACTATTCTGGCATTTATTTCACATCGTCTTAGTTCATTTTGGCCTTACACTATCTCCTTTAATAATCGTCCCTATTTTTCCTTCATGTCATTCTCCTAAAGCATTTATTCTTTCCTCATTTTCTAAAAACCTCCTCCAAGTCGTAATTAAACAGGTATTCTATCAATTCCCTATTTCCCTCTCATGTTACCATTTACACGGGCGGTTCGAAGGGGCCTGGTGGTGTCGGTGCCTCCTTCATCCTTTTTAATTTTAACCTATCAGAATCTTTTCGTCTTCCTTATTTTTGTTCCATATTCATAAACGAATTATTGACTACCCTACGTTCTATTATTTTCATTTCCTCGAATCGTTTTTCCTCTAAATTTTTAATTACCTCTGACTCTTTGAGCGCTCTTCAGGCCATATCCTCTCTACTTCCTGACTATTCGTATGGTACTTTGTTATCCTCCGTATACGTTCATTCATTCACAATCTTTCCTATCTCCGTTCAATCAATATTGATTTGCTGTGAGTACCTAGCCACTCGGCCATATTCGGTAATGAAGCGGCTGATTCCTTGACGCAGGCTGCTGCTGCTTCCTCTCGTCTTTTTTTTAAAAAAAATCCATCCGATAACCTCCTATCAATTTGTAAACGCTTCCATATCAGATAACGGTATATCGGATATTTGCGTTTCCTCCTTTTCTAATAATTATTCGTCTCATCTGTCTGTTCAGCCTGCTCTTCCTGCATATTCATGGTTTCTTTTGCATCCCTCCCGTCGACGTGCTCATGTTGTTTCCATTGTTCGTATGCGCTTTGACCATTCTTTGCTGCCTTTCTCCAGATTTCGCTATTTCCTGATTTCTTCTCCACACTGTCCTGTCCACCCGGATGATGCAGTTATTTGTGACGTCGATCATGTGTTTTTCCAGTGTTCATCTTTCTCCGTGGAACATTTTGTATTCCTATTTGTTGAAACTTGCTACTCCTTATTATGCTTCTTATATCCTATAATTTCCTTTCCCACTAATTATTTCTGCTATTTGTTCCTTTTTAGAGAGAATTTCTGATCGGATTAAAATATACCCGCTTCTCTCCTTACCTTTTGTTTCTGATTGAAGGTCTTCGGTTGACGAGCCCAAGAAAAGAAAAAACGATTTTAGATACTAGGAAGATGGTTTATGTTAACATGAGCCCAAAAAAGAAAAAAAAAAACAGAAAAATAATAATCTAACACCACGGCAGCTGGCTAATAATAATTTCTAATTATGTTATCTTATTTATTCTCTTTTATCGGTTAATTTTTATTTATACCGCGAAAACCATTTCTGGCATTTCTGGTATTTCTGGTATTTCTGGTATTTCTGGTATTTCTGGTATTTCTGATATTTCTGGCACAACAGTCAGAGCGTACGTTAAAAACAGCGCATGTGTCAAACGCGTAATAACTTATATCAACTTTCTGAATGCTGCACCAGTGCCGAAATTCCACTTCTTTCTAAATTCAACTCAGCTTTCACACAATTTAGGCTTAAAGCTGTTATTACTCACCGCTTTTTATTTGCTATTCGTCTTCGATTTTTTTCCCTCCATTTCTCCGAATGTTGTCTTCTTATTTGCTTTCGGCGCGTGCCCTTTTCTATTATGTTACCTTTTCATTTATTTTATTGTTACCAATTTACTAAATTGAGAATTTATACAAGGCGAACTACACTTTTTTCCGTAATTCAATTGCTCGCTCCGTCCCATTTACAACGACCATTCAACCTGAAAACCATCCGTTCGCCTTTATTCGCGCTCCTTTCACCTGTTTCCAGCAATAAGTGCACCTCTTCCAAGCTGTTGCACAATTGAACTCGTTATCGTTTAATGAATCATACATTTATAGATGATTTCGTCGTTTTTATTGCAACAGTTTGTAAGTTTTCCCCTACCAACAGCCTCGAATTTTACATTTCTCCGAGCCACTTCCTATTTTAAAAATCGCCGCCCATCTTTTCAATTAAACTATGCAAGTTTTACGGGGAAAACTTTTTAGCAGTTTTCTTTTTCCCTTACAACTTCCGGCTCTGCTCGTGCCGTAAATGGGGAATTTAGCACGCATAGCAACTAGCACTTTCGATGTTTCCAAATTTGTTTGAGTTAAATTTTTCAGGATCGACATTTCAGCCTTCTTACATTAAAAGCTACAAATAATGATTCAGAAGCATCTTATGCAAAGCGTCGTCCGAAACAACTAATAAGATTTTTTTTTTTTAATTTTCATACAAAAAAAATGCTCTCAAAATATTTCAATTCAAGTCTGAGCAAAAAAAAAAAATGAAATAACTTTCAACTAAATATGACTAGAAACACTACGACCGGAGCGGATTCAATCCGTTCATCCGCTAAAAGTTTCCTACTGTATATTTATAATTAAATTTTCTTCTTATTTAACCATTCGCTTCCCTAGGTTTTAAATACAAATGATCATTATTACTTTTTCTGTCTGTCATTAAAATTTATATGTACACAAAATACATGCACCATCGCTATCCATGTATTCTATATAATGAGGAACTATTGTATCATTAATACATATTAATTTTAAATTCATAATTAAAGCGAATATATATATATATATATATTAATTACAACGTAATTCTTGGACTACACTCCATTAGAAAAAATGTCCGAATTTTATGTAACGTTCGTTATATTTTGTAGGATTTTTGTGATTATGTTATTATATTCATATAGGCCGATTTAGAATTACGTTGTAAATTTTGATCATTTTATACAAAGTATAGAAAAGAAAGAGACAGAAATGTAAGCAAGAGGGGTAAAGGAGCACAGCCCCTTGCGAGCCCAAAATGACCAAGTTTATATATATACACATATATATATACATATATATATAATAAACCAATTCCCGAAAAAAAAAAAAAAAAAAAAAAATTAAAATTAAACACACAAAAGCGAAAATTAAAGTAAATAACAAATGCCAAATGAACAGTTACAACATATAAAAATATAACACAGAAATTTAATAATTAATACATTTACATTAAACATAAATCATTACCTGAATCGCTGGAAGTAGTCCTGTTGAATAATTTAAAAACAAAAAAAGAGGAAAGTAAACTATTGTTTTTTTCCAGTAATTATACAGACAGTGGTGGCGGAAATAAATAAGTAAAATAAAAGTTAAAACGTTAATTTAAAGATTTTAATAAACGCAAAAGTTGAATTGCAACAGTTTTGCGTGGTCAGGTAATTTACGACAGTCTTATAAAGCATACGATTTTAAATAATTAGCAAATATTACAAACATAACTTACGAAAAGTGAAATAATTTCCATGTAAACGATACGAAAATAATACGCAGATCGAAACAAATTTGAAACAAACGCGAAAAATGTAGAAAAGAATTTAAAATGGGTTTTTTTAAAAATTGTCAACCGATTAAAAAAAGAAAAAATGTATTATAAATATGAATTTTAGTTTAATTTTAAACAGTTGCAGTTTCTAAACCAGCATAATCGAAACCGAGCTAAATATGTGTAATAGTATTCATATACTACTATCTCTTTCGTTATAAGCACTCTTCTACCTGACTGTTGTGTGATATTAAGTTTTCCTAGAAATAGATGATAACTCTTCTCCACCCTTAACATTTCGAAGATTTAACAAAGTGAAACACAACCTTTATAAAAATTATGTAGCCTGATAAACCGACTTATGTTATTACGAAGATATAACATTTTAGTTATTTTTTGAGAACTTCACCGGACAAAGTACCATTTTTCAAAAAACATTCATTTGATATTTTTGGTATATGATATGTTGATAAGGATTTTTATATAACCGATGAAAATGGTTTCGGCTGTAGCGTGATCATTATTTTATGCCAAAAACGGGCTAAAGCTTTTTGATACAATTAAACTTTAGGAGATTTTGCTATACCATACAAAGGGAATATATTAATGCCAAACTATAATTTGATATCCTATTTCTACTGAAAATATAACAGTTTATGTATTTTTTGGAAAATGTTTTTTTTTTTTTTCTTTTCCACGTCTTCGAGTTCAAATTTTCAAAAAAGCGTTCTTATTTGACATCTTCAGTACATTGCATGAAATTACACGTGATAATCACGATTCGTTCGGACTGTAACGTAATTTTTGGTTTCTTCAAAAACGGGGATTTTACCCTCTTTTACCAGTAAAAAAATTGTGCACACCTGTAGTAGACTATATAAAGCATTTTCATGCGACATTAGAATTTACTAAATACATTCGTACCAAAAAACAAAACCGTTAATGTATTTTGGTATTTTCTTGTAAATTATTTCACAGACGAAAAGATATATTTTTCAAGAACTTAATATTCCCTTGTCGGTTTTTCCACCTTACATTGTTCAGTATTTACTTTGTTGTGAGGACCAGACTTTGGTTGCCTTATTCAAATTGAAGAAAGAAAGAAAGATTTATTTGCATAAACAATAACATTACACTCATGACATAGTTATTAATATGTGTACCGATACGAGTCTTACCACATAACTAAATTAATTAATATACATATAAATAAGACATGATCGTTTAAGTTAGTAGGAAAAGGAACAAAAACCTACTGCAGGAGGGGAGGACTTGGTGGCTAGTGCCACATTACATAGATATTAACACAATGATTATCAAATAGAATAATTTTAAAATAAAACTAAAACTAAATAAAACTAGTTTACTAACGTCATATAATTCAGGATATTATGCTTAAGTCTACGATGTTTGTACTTAGTATACATAGTGCGTAGTTGCCTGGAATCATCAATGGAGCTGATAAGTAAATTCTCGTGCCCTATACATTTATCACGGAACTTAGTAGTTGCACTCCAAACATAACCTCTGATTTGCGGTAACACTAAAATGTTATGCATAGATGATAAACTCTTGTGTATCTATTTGCTCTAAGAACACATCTTAAGCATCGATTTTGGATTACCTGTAGCTTGTTATAATGCGCCCTACTAACAGAAGACCACACTGGACAAGAGTATGTGATAAAATAGGTGTTATAAATGACACTTGTAGATGAAAAGTTTGTTATTTGCACTTAAATAGGATTTGCGATTGAGCAAGGGATATACTAGCGAGATAGCTCTGTTTGTTTTAACCGAGATGTACTCGATATGTTTGCTGTAAGTTAATTGGCTGTCTAATATTAAGACAAGAAATTTGATATGATTAGACCAGGCAACGTCATTTCGAGAAATTATTAGTTTTCTTGGCAATTGGAGGCGCCGGCGGGTGCAGAATATCGCTTGGGTCTTTAATGGATTAATATTAATCTGCCATCTAGTAAAGGTATTTTAAAACGCATGTCGAGGTTCTCTGAAGTCTGTTACTTATGGTACTAGGTCTAAAAGAACTACAATAGAGGGCAACATCGTCAGCATATAAAGCGACCTCAGTGTTAGAAATTTTAGGAAAGTCGCTGAGAAATAATATAAAGAGGAAGGGCCCGAGGACACTACCTTGCGGTACGCCTGCAAGGACAGTTTTACTTGTGGATTGATAGTTATTAAGAGTTACGTAAAACAGTCGGTTGTTAAGGTAGTTTATAATTATTTTAATTAAGTAAGCGGGCAATTTAGAATTTATTAGTTTGTATACAAGTCCTCGATGCCAGCTAGTATCGAAAGCTTTAACCACATCAAAGAGTACTATAACCCAGAATGTTTATTTCGATTAAAATTGTCCGTGATGAATTCGGTTATTCTGGCAACTTGCTGAGTAGTAGAGTGACAAGGTTGGGACCCAAATTGGACTTTTTAGGATTAAATTATTAATATTCGAGTGTTCCCTTAATCTCTTGAGCAGTACTCTTTCGGAAATTTTACTCATATTACACAAGAAACTAATGGGTCTAATGTTAGCAATATTTGGCGCATCTTTACCAAGTTTGGGTATTGGAACTACTTTTGCAATTTTCCATGCTTGAGGAAAGTATCCAGTTTTTAGAATACCATTTATTATATTATTTAACTCTACGTTACCTTTATTTGGGATATTTTTTAAAACAATGTTGGGAATATTAATTATCGTTCCCGACGGACATGCTGGAATTAAGTTTTTTCATATAATTACGAATTTCTTTGGGCGTAGAAAGTTTCACCTGAGTTAGGCTAATACTAGCATTTTCTAAGAAACGAACGATATGATCTCTGATTTTATTTCGTTGATAATTAGTTGCAAGATGAGAATTTTGCCCGTGTACTGAAAAGTAATGCGCTGAAAGCAATTCAACTTTATTTCGGTCTTGATACACGTAGCAGTTGGAGTTCAAGTCGAGCAGCGGAGGAATGGAGCAAGGCTGCCTATTATACTGTTCACATACTTTCCACAAACTCTTATCTTTTATGTTAAGACTAGAAAGAAATTATTGAAAGCAATTATTTCTGTGATTGCGAATAGCGCACTAATTTAGATGTAAAGTTATATAGAGTTCTAATATATTTAGCATTGCTATGTGATCTATTACTATTGAGAAATCTTCTAACGTAATTTTTAAATTTTATAGCCCTTTAGTCAAATTGATGATTAGATAGTGGCAGTTTAGAATTTTTTTTGTTGTTTTTTTTTTTTAGGTGTACGTTTTTGATTTTGTTTTTTATCTCACATATTTAAAATAAGAAGGGTTAGTTTCAGTTTTCGGTTCGTCTGTGTTAAAAATGGTCACGAAAGAAAAAAAAAAAAAAAAAAAAAAAAAAAAAAGTTTTGTTCGAGCTAATCGTTACTTATTTCCCGGCCGATGTAATAGTTAAGAGCATTCAACACGACAGGGGAGAGGGGCCTCTGCAACCATGCGGGCAGTAAAACATAAGTGATAGTGAAGGAAAACGGAAAACTAATATAAGCAAATAAAGAAGGGGGAAGAAGAAAAAAAATCAAAAATTAATTGACGGCGGTGAGAGAAAAGTAATCCTGCCGATGTACTAAACTAGAGGTTAACGAGTTTGGACGACCCATTCATTATTCAGTTCCATAACCTTTGCGAAAAGTATACTGTCGATTAATGTCACACGCTGCTTTTTTGTAATATTTCTTTTTTATTTCATTTTTTTCATTTTTTTATTTCACAATTTTCCCGAAAAAACAAAAATACTTTTAATATTTCAGCAAATTTTCTGAAAGCTGTCGCCGTTTTTTCTACCATTATCCATTACAGAGCTTTCGTGAATTTACAATTTTCATTAAAAACGCGCGAAATTTCAAATTTGAAATTGCGCGCCATTTTTTGTATCACATGCAGGGAACAGGTAATACAAATTGTTGATTCTCATTGTCAGTAAGCCGCCGGCTCTGGCAAAATATTTGCTCAAATTCGTTAAAAAGTTTTAACCCCTAATTAATAATCCAAATCCGAAAAGTCGACGTCATTTAGGGTGAAATATTTCAAATAATCTGGAAACGGTGTAACACTGACGAACAGTGTAATTTAAGCTGCAACAGAGGCTTTATGGCCCGATTTAAATTCGAACGGCTGTTTATATCATCCGCGATGGCTCCGGCGATTCAGTTGACAAGTTCCACCTTTTTCTCGTCGCCTCTCTCGCTCTCTCTTCTCTTCCGTGCTCTTGAAGACCGCTGAATTTAGTTCTGCTGCCGTATTCACTAAATCGGCAATGCCTAATTTTAACAGCATCTGCCAGGACTGCTACGTATTTCTGCTCTGCAATAGCATGCCGAACATACACAGTACGCGCAGCGCATTACAACAGATTTGGAATCACGCACAAATGTGATCAATTTTACAGACATTAAGCGATCATTTGGTCCGCGCAATTACTAGAGGATTAGGATTTGCGCCAGAATAAGCACCCATTAAAGAAATTATTTGTAATATTGAAGCTGGTTTAAGATTTAAGCCGCAAGAAGTTGCGGAAGTAATTAGACAGGAGTGTTCATCCACTTTAAGGACATGTAGACCTCCCCGTCCTGAAGAAATGAAGTCTTTAAAGGTTACTAAAAACGATAAAGAAATGTTTCTTCCAAAAGCGGATAAAGGCAGCACTGTCGTCGTGATTATCAACAGGGGTATGTATAAAGAAAAAGTGCCACGTTAAGGTCCTTATGTTGAAATGAAAAAAATATCATATACTCGCTATACCGAGATAATACGGTATTTCAAAAATTCATAAGGAATAGTGCCTCCTTATGAGAGTTATTTTGTTCAATAAATCGTCGAAATTATTAACCAGAAGGCTACGTGTTGGTAAATAGTTAAAATCAATGGTAGGCGCAATTGATTCACGTGTAACAAAAAATTCGAAACAGTTCATTAATAAGGTTAAGCTATATCGGTTGTCGTGGAAAATGATTTGAAAGTTAACACTTTGATGTTTCACCGTTCACTAATGTCCCGGTTGAAGACACGATCAAGATTATCAAGAAATAATTAATCTGATGTTCCGTAATTAATTAACAACGAACTTATATGTATATTTCAACTTAATAAGGAATAAATCACAAAACACAACCCCACATATATAACATATATATATATATATATATTCAATTTTAATGTGATTGTGTTTTGCGATTCATTCGTTACTAAAGTATGGCATTAGTAATATATTATTAGCCGGTTTCATTGATAAGGGTACAAAAGCAAACGTATTTTCACTCGATGGTAAACTATTTAAGTAAGAAGATAGTATGGTTATGAGATCCAGGCTGACTCCATTTTTGCGAACATTTCTATGAAAGGAATTGATAAATATATAAATATGTATATATATACGTATATATAGTATTAAGCAGATAGAAACTAAAATGTTGGTTCCGTTATATGAACGCTATATTTACAATATGGCCTTCTTTGGTAACATTAAATGACAAAAATTTTTGAGTGACCTAAATAAATTCTAGTGAAATATTAAATTCACAGCGTAAAAGGAAAGAGATGGGATAAATGACCTTTTTAGATGTTTCAAAAGAAACGGAATTATCACTTCAGTTTTTCGCAAACCATCACGTTCCGGTAAATATTTCCCTAAAAATTCCGTTCATTGCCAAAAATTAAACGTTTTAAAAACACTGGTAACTAGAGCGAAACGTATTTTTCACCGCGTGAACTAGAAAAATTAATGGAAGACACGATATTCAGTGGTTACGATAATATCGAAAGGCTACATAGTGCGTGAAAAAGTTTAGCAAAAATAATGGAATCGATAAAGAAAAATAAAATGCACGGAGCAACGACTTAACGGTATTATTTGCTGACCCTTCGTAAAAAAATTGATAGACAGAATTGGGACAATTCTAAGGAAAAGTAATATTCGACCGCTGTTCAATATGTACGTAAAAAAATTAAAAATTGATTGAATCGTATTATTAAAGATGACTTACCCCCGTGAAATGTAGTCGGTGTTTATGAGATTTCTTTTCTTTTTTTTTCTTTTTTTCCATTAGCGTACCGCATTACTACGAAGGTCAGAGGCACGAAGGAAAATTTTAGATTAGTTGAAGAAGATTGGAATCTTGGAAGAAGTAAAAGAGATTATCAATTGTTGAATCTTTCAGGAGAATTCCAACGTAGGTGGGAGGTTAAACTGTATACAGAAAGGATGATACTTGGCGCAATCAACTAGAACATGTTCTATTGTAAAGGGAACGAAGCAAAATTGACACTTAAGGATATAAGAATGGATTATTTGTGCATGACCAGTACGTAGGCAATGAAGTACGACTTCTTCTATTCTGATTGAACGAAGGGATGTGTATTTGTCCAAACGAGATTATTTGACGTTGGAATATTGGACTGAGTACTTTTAGTCACGTTTGCGCGATAAACGATTTTACGAACGATAAAACATCCAATGCGGGAATCGGAGCAAACGGTGTACTGGGAGACACGAAGATAGCTCCTTGGCGGCACGATCGGCAAGGCCATTACTCGTAGCATCCCTGTAACTGGCTATGCACGTAAATGAGAATCGACAATTTGAATTATTTAATAGATCTATTATTTGCTTTGCTATAAGATGCTGTGGTGATTGTTGTGGAATTTTTGTAAAGTAATTAGCGAATTCAAGGATTCGGTGATGATGAGACTACTTGAAAATTTGGGAGCCGCGTGTTGAACCGCTGCTAATTAGATTCCGAATAACTCGGCAGAGAGGATAGTGTAGAATAAAGGTAGTGAACAGCGGATGGTATGAAATTCATCATGTTCATAATACACAACGGCACAAGTGAAAGACTTTGATCCCGATCAATGAAAAATCGAGCAAAACCCGGATCTCTCGCCAGGAGTTTCTGGAAAGCTCTCTTGATTATTATTGGAATGCACTTGTGTACTTAGCTTCGTAAGAGATAAGTCTATATCGAGGCAATGATTTTGCCAAGGGGGAATATGATTGCAGGCGATGAAGAAACGTAACAATTTTGAAAAGTCGTATCACGCAAGTCGAATGGGCAACACGCATAATTGAAAAACTGGTAAGAGTTTTGTTGATTCTTTAGCAGCAGGATATGTGATGGGTGCATTATTTAGGTGAGGGGGCAGCACATGCAGCGATAGTTTCGAACTTAATAATTCTTAAGTTCAACGGAATCTCACCGCCTTCGCACAACAGCCTGTTTGACAGAGAAGTTCTAAAAGCTCCAGTTGCGATGCGTATTGCAGAGTAACGGCGACGGTGTTAAGTTTGTTAAGCGCAGATTGGCTCGCTAATCTATAAATCGCGACGTCGTAATCCATTTTTAATCTGATCAAAGTTCTATATAGAGGAGAGAGCTACGATCGACGCGTCAATTTCCTTCGAAGATTCAACTACCCCAAACATGATTTCTTGAGATAATCAACACGAGGAGTCCAGGACAATCTCTCGTCAAAGTGTAAACCGAGATACTTGACTGCATTGGGTTTTTGAATTGGAACCTTGTTCAAGTTGACTGATAAAAATCATGACTACAACGGCGTACCTTACAGTGCACTCGGTAACTGTTATATTAGATAGACGGAACAATTAGTACACGGGTAATCGAAGAACATAAAGCGGATTGCGCGCATGGATTTGTAGGAAGGTCAGCCTAAAACGGTCTTCACGTATTAGAATTTAACAAAACGAAAGTTTCAGTAGATTTAAAAACAGACAAAGAAGGGAATCGTAAATAATAATAATAATTTTAGTGGAGGGAATGGTCTGCAACTGAATTCGTCTCAGGGATAACTAGTCTATTAAAAAAAAAAGGGGGGGGGGGGTATAACGGATAGTAAAGACAGGAAATCCGACGGGAATTCCAGCTACGGAAGAGAGTAATCAAAGTTGTTGAAACCGATGATATAGCATTTCTTCCAATTCCGGTTTAGCGGAAAAGGGAAAAAAGTATAATTTAGGAAGTGTCGAAGTAATCCAGTTAGTTTTTTCGAAACGTAAAATAGTAATTTTAATAATGGCGTGGCTTCTATCGAAAATGTTCATTTTAACTACAGTGCCCATTGTTGCTAAACTGCATGAGCTGTTATAGACAATGGGTAGAATTTTCGACGCCAAAAAAAAACATATATATAATTTTAAACAATGAATTTTTCAGCAAATTTTAACCAAAGATTTGCATAAAAGGATAGTGTGTGTGCGTGTGTTGCGCGTGTACACAGGCGCACACATTCATACAGGCATTTCCTAAAAACGTAGAATCCGACTCGTTATACCTTAAAACAAATTTCTGGTACGTTTTATGGAACTCGAAATTTTACTATTACGAAGTTTCCTTCTCTAGGAGGAAATAAAAATAGATACAAAATTATTAACAAATAAATGTATCAAAAAATGCACTTGTAAAGTTAATTCTATTTATTTAAAAAAAAAAAAAACGATATATATATATATATGACAAATAATAGATTAACTTTTTATTACATGTCAGAAGTGGGCGTCTCTTGAGGGCCCCTTTATAAGGCGTATCCCGGGGCTGCAGCCCCCCTAGACCCCCCCCCCCCCCCTAAATCCAGGCTTGATTCTAGATTACCTCGTGAAATAAAAACTCTTCCTTTTACTCCTCCCACCGTGAGTCTACGTTTTAAATAACGAGAGACACACTTACCACCCCAGAACGCAATAACGATGACTTGTCTAGCCACTTACATGTGCTATTTTTAAATTGCCCGGCGACAATAGCCACCTTTTAGCATACCTTAAAGGAGAGAGTGGCACAAATTACGATAGCGTGTAATATGGGAAATATTCGGTTACTTTTAATTGCGGCTTAATTGAATACGTTGAAGTTTCTTCAATTACCGATTCTACTGTACTGTAAGTTAACGTTCCGAATTAATTTGTTCGCATGTTGCTGTGAAAAAACTGTCCTTATTGAAGGCTGCCTGCAACAATAATCTTTGTAATTTGCGCCAATTTAAAAATAAAGCAGACGTTCGATAACCTCTCGAATGCGTCACATACGCGCAAGAACGAGTTCCCTTTTTCGTTCGAATTACCGAACGGAATTCCAGAATACGGTAGTAAGCCGGACAACAAATGGATTGCTTTAGGCGACAATTTTCTGGATACGCTGAAAAACCATCCGAACATTCCATCTGAACACGGAACTCTTTTTATTTCGTACTTCGCTTTTTGTTTAAGAGAATTCCCCAAGCGACTATGACAAACACTAAATTCAAAGTACCGATTTAAAGTTGTCGGAACAAGATACATAAATCAATCCGCAAAAACGCGAGTCGAGCGCATTCCAGGTCCAGTTAACCTTGCACAATCAATCATAGAGCAATGGTGTCGGCTTTTGTTTTTATTGCAATCGCCAAACAAAAGAACAAAACTATAGTATTAGTGGATGAAATTATAAATGCCGCACAATTTACCAAAAGCTTCGTTAAAAAGTAAAAAATCGAAATATGCCATAAATAAAAAGTTGCAGAACGTACACATGCCCTGTTAGTTCGTCTCGAACTAAACGCGACAACTATTGATATTCCCTGTCAGACTGATGTCGTTGACGAAGAAAAGTACATCGCATGCGTTGAATTTTTGACGTAATTAAACAAGATAAAAATCGCTAAAACTATGAACTTCAAGCAGAATTTTGTATTCTTTTACCTATATTATTTTTATCGACAATAACTGAGCCGGCCTAACTAAAAAAAAAAAAAAAATTTACATTACTCGTGCATCACTAGCTGTATTACACGAGTGCTTGAAAATTACTATAGCTATTAATTCGCAATCCAAGGCCTACCGTTTCAAAGTGCCGCATTATACTTTTTAATGCGTATCTTTGTGGATATCACCCGGATGGCTCGAAAGCTATCTGTATAATCTGAAAAAGGCGCAAGGAAACAAATCAAGAGACACAGCTACGCTTCATTGATTACCACAAAAAAGCTTTCGACTCAGTGCTAAGGAAAACGTGCATAAAATTCTAGATGAAACAAGAGTGCCGCACTATCAGATCTAACTAATGGAAAAAAATATAACAACAATAAAACTAAGGGACACAGTCAAATGTATTTAATATGACAAAAACGGATTCTACCTGAATGTAAATTATCATTATACTTCTTATCGTGGATATTGAATAACAACGAATAACGACAGGAGAAGGCCGACAAATTAATAATCTTCGATAACCTTATCCGCTTAAAAATCCAGAATTTCGTAAAATTGATGGCTATAAAGTAGTAGACAAATTTAACGACTTGAAATTGATCCTTAATAAGTACTAATGGAAGTTGTAAAAAGGAAATAAACAAACGAGCGACCTTGGCCGGAAAAATAGCTTCTAAAAATTTTATCGGAAATTCGGAAAAACGATGACACAATTAGAAGAACGAGTAAAAGCAGAAACTGGAGTAAACGCTTTCTAATTAATTTTCAATTAATAAAACGAACAGATGAAAAATGGTGAAAAATGAATATTTTTCAAGAGACGAATGTTCAGACGAGTACATCGAGTGTTCTGGATAAAATTGTAAATAATTAAAAGAAGGAAAATAGAAAAGAATAACAGTAACCTGAGTTATATCGAACACAACATCGAAATAACGCGACCAGATCGCTGGAAAAAATTGTTTTCGATGTAAAAAAATCGATTCTTGAAGAAATCTTTCTCTGTAATAATCTTATTCTGCCGGATGATAATTTTCTTATTTTTTATTGGAATCCTTCTGCGCTTGGTTCAATCGACTTAACATTTACATCTGTAAACCTAGGTCTTAACTGTTCGTGAAAAACCTTAAATGGCACCTTTTTTGGAAGCAACCATGTTCCCATCACCATATCCCTCAACAACTTTTCTCCTCCGCTACAGCCGGAACTCCTTTATAATGATACCTTCCCAAAACCGATTGGTCCAAGTTTCGCTGTATTGTCGGGGTTCATCTCTTCTTTACATAAAAGTTGACCGAAATTCTATGGCCCAATATCGATCATTTACTCGATCTATTTCTTTTGCTCTTTCCCTGTCTGCTTCTCCATACTGTTTTTCATTAAAAAATATATATCTTTATACGCTTCATTCCTGTGCAGTGGTGGAATAATGATTTCAAGTCTGCGTTCAACCTTTATACTTCCATTTTTAGATCTTTTTGCTCTTGTCCTTCTTTTTCCAGCTTACTTGCATATAAAAGAGCTAACGTTAAGGCTAGGTTCGTCCTTAAACGCTCAAAAAGAAGCGCCATTTGGATAAAATTCTGTTCCTCTTTCTCCGGTTCCACTCCGATGTCACATGTCTAGAAAATGGTTAAAGCGTTTAGAACTGCTTTTTCGGAACGCACTTTTTATCTTAACATCCCAAAAGATCGTCTCATTTCATCCATGCATTCCGTACCTCCACCCTGTGTTCCCAGTCTCGAAGAGCTTCAATCTTATAAAATGAACAACATATAACACTTTATGAAATAATGATGATAATATAATCGAAAAATTTATGCTTACGCGTTTCGAAGCAATATAGCTATTATCATGAAGCTATTGCTTCGAATCGCGTAATCATAAATTTCTCAAATATGTTATCATCATTATTTTTCACAAAGTGTGTTACATGTTGTTAATTTTATAAGTTTTTGAAATAGTGTGTACAACAAGCTTCACTTCCTCCTTCCGTTAATTCTACTTCTCACTTATCTTCTAGCTTCAGTCTTAATGAACCTCTTGCTTCTTTAAGTAATTCGTTTTTCAAATCCTCCCCCCGTAACTGATAGTATGTCTTGTCTTATCATAAAAAACCTCTCTCTATTAAATCTCTTGAGACTCTTCTAAGGAAGGGAGCCTGAAGGATTTGGAATGATGAAGAGAAGGAGAGGTAAACGCACCGCCTACACTCTCCTTCACTTTTGGAACCATCAGTAAAAAAGTAATATGTGAGAAGGAAATAAGTATTCTAGCGTATGGAGAAATTCAGATTTAATTACGTCCCGCGAAGTGGAGTTAGTACGAACAACGGAGAGAGGCGAAAAATAACGTAAACTCCGTCGAAATACACCATTTGACGAATTTACAGAGTTGCTCACCACCGCATTTACACTAACTGAAAGTAGTGAACCGAAGTTGGCTTGTATGACATCACAACCGAAAAAATTTGTGGAAAGTGAAGAAACTAACCTCATTACCGGATTTTGAGTGTTCGAAACTAAGCATAAATTTTCAAAATCTACCGTAAATTTTTTTCCGCGGAATGAAAAATTTATCTCACTCCAAAGCCCCTCTCGTGCTTCACAATTTTTGCAAAATTTCACCCTAATCCGGAATCTCTTAAGCTGTCTTCGACAAGTAATCTAAACACTTGACAAGGGTCCCAATTCTTGCTCCATAGGCTGCACACCCTAACCTAAAACCACTTAAAAAAAAAAAAAAAAATTATATCCATAGACCGAAACTAACCTAATGATCCTCCCAACTTACATGTATAGTAATCGAAAGGTAAATTTTAAAAATTAGCCCAAAATTTTTCACTCCAAGCCTTAAAATTAGCCTATTTTTTTTTTCTTTCTATTTGTACTCCGAACTGGCCTCAACCCATATTCAAGAAAGACGCATCATTCTCTCTTGCAGTCACATCAACCGGTGGACACTCGCACGTCTACTCACACACCAGTTCGCAGGCACAGCACTAACACCAACAATCACCAACTACTAAATGCCAAAATAAAAAATTACATCGAGTTAAAATTGATCAAATACTAGAAATCATAGCAATTAAAATTTACTTGAAATACACAATATAAACACGTCTATAGTTATGTAAGATAGATCCGGTTAGCTGCTTTTAAGGATGACACGAGCGGTAACGAAGTCGAAAGTGAACGTAAGAGAAGAATCGTAATTGCGCACTGCAACAAGGATAAGAAATTTGGGAAAGTAAAGGAGAAAAGAACGGCACACCTAAAAAAAGGCCATATAAGAATGGTAAATTTGCCCTGGGAAGCTGTCGGGTTGATATTTGGGCTGTAAGTGGGTACTATCAAGGAGAACGTTCGCGACAGAACTTTCAGATACGTCACTCCGCTAGTTTTTGAGAAACTCACTTTTTGCTGAAATCCAGTAACCTTTTTTTTCTCAAACGCAAGTTGACCGGTTTTTTAAAATTTTTCAAAATGTCGTCATGGGAGGGGCATCTTAGAAAAAATAAACACCCGATATCGTATTTGATCCTCCAAATGACATTTTTTTAATATTGTTCATGTTTTTTACCGATGAAAATAAGCGGGCATAAAAATTAAACTGCAATTTTTAGATGTATTTTAGACCCCTAAATAACATATATTTTGGTCCAAAAAAATTTTTGTTGGGAACAGTAGGGTAAGTGAAAGTTTTATCGGAAATGAAGCTGTTTACGATACAATATTTATATTTCACCTATATGCTGCTTATTTCAATGCAAGACCATGAACAAAAGCACCGACTGAGTCCTCTTATGGATCCTTGTAGCACCTCAACCCCCTAAAATTCAGTCAAAGTAATACAAATGTATACTATACTTAGGCAGACTCCTAAGTAAAAATGCAAGAAGTCTAATATATGGATTTATTTCAATACCCAGTAAAAATAAATTCGAAAACATTAATCCTCGTCGCTGTCTTCTTCAATCATCACCTCAGTCTCATCGGTGTTGAATAGCCGGAAGTCAAATATGATGGGAAGGGGTTATTCATTTTTTCTAAGCTGCCCCTCCCATCAACATATTGAACAATTTAAAAAAAAAAAAAACGATTAACTTGCGTTTGAAAAAAAAAAAGTTTACTGCATTTCAGTAAAAAAGTGAGTTTCTCAATAACTAGGAGAGTGAGAGATCTGAAACTTCTGTCGCGAATGTTAGTACTCATTTACCAGCCAAATATTAAGCCGATAGCTCTGCAGGGCCAATTTACCATTCTTATGCACCTAATTGTTTGATTTCAACCCCAACAGCATAAGAAGAGATGGGATCAAAAAGTAACGGTGATATCCATTTCGTTTGACGCTAGACGCGGTATAATTTTTTACATTCCGCCATTCTATTTTAATAAACAGTTATTTGATTCGCGAAGATGCCAGTTGAACGTGAAGTTACGAAAACAATAAAAGTATGACCAGGAGGGTATTACGAGAATGTGAGAAAAATAAAAAACACTCCGAGAATGAAAGCATTTTCCTTAGGCATCACTCGCTGCCATATACGTACGTATCCAACATGTAAATATGTGTGAGTGTGTAAATTTTCATTTATTCCTTCTCATCTAAAAATCGTGTTTCGCAGATTGGTCGGATATTTGGTTTAGCGAGATAGCGTCGAAAGAATGAATGGGACAAAAATAAAATATCGATGTTCCGGGAAATTTTAATTTCGCAATTTTCAAATGCTCCAGGGAAAAGACGCTATTATTTTATTACGTCATAATTCATTTATAAGCGGATTTGCACTCCTCCGCCGGCCGTATAGCCGCAAAGTTACGGCACCACTTTCGCGTAATAGCCGAACGAAAGTTTAATCAAAGCTGCTTTCCCCAGTTACACCCTTTGCCAATGATTCGTTTCTGCTGCATCGATATTTTTCTTTTTTAAAAGCTTTTTTACCAGCAATCTCTATTTTCAATCGCCTAAGCTGGCAACTGCCATAAATTCGAATTAGTTGCCATTTAACTTTACAAATTCGCCATACGTTCGCCAATGTTAATGATCTCCTCCAGCCCATTTTACTGGTTTAAATTGTAATCCGATTAACTCGCCGTCATTACCAACAGTCGCAATCTTTTTCGCTCTTAATTTTGAAAATATATTTAATTTTACACGATATCACATTTTTATTCTTAATCGTGTTCTCCAGTACCGTAAAGAAGCGTCCGGCATGCTTAAAAAAAGAACATATACATTACGTACGCATGTCAGTGTACTGATTTTTTATTTAACTAACTATTGTGTTTCCATTAAAGCCTTTGAAATTTACGCAGCAATTCCAGCGTTTTTTCCATTAATCGTAGCAGCATTGAAAGTCATTTTCCATAAGCGCATTGCATGTAACACATTGCTTACAGTTTTTCCTGTATATATTATATTTTACGTCATCCCAACGTAATGACTCGTCATAAATTTAACTTGGAACAGAGGTAAAAATTACGCGGAACTAGATCTTATCATTTCGTTATTATCTTACCAACGATTACGTCTTATTTTCGGATTTGACTTTTATCATACGAAACAATGACAGTCGGTGAGATGCGCTATCGTGTAATTTACGCTCGAAAATACCTTATCTAATTATAATACGCGAGGGTAGCAAATTTTGTACCCTAATTGTGTTACCATTTCGTCTATTTGAGTCGTCACAGAGAAAAGTTTTAACCAGATTAAAGCTATGTCGGTTCATAGTGACGTTTGTGTGCTTAAAACTATTTTTACAAACGTAATGGTACCCCAGTCAGAAATGATTAATAAAAAGACGATGTCTAGTGATAAAGAAGTCCTCAATGGTATCCAAACAAGCAAAAAAAAAAAAAAAAAATTCAAATAAAAGCAAATACTTTAATGTAAAAATTAGCCAAATCGTACAAATATTGAAATCAGTGTACCTCTAATTATCACACTCAAAGGTTCAAAAGTATTTGACAGCGGAAAAAATCGGATTAAACATTAAATACTACTTTAGATGATCCGTGTGCAAGGGCGGTGAAGAATGACTTAGGAAATAAAAAAAGCGAAAATCAAAAAACGATTGTTATTATCTGTCATGGAAAGCTTATAAAAAGTATAATATAAGAATTATAAATTGATCATAAAAGATACTGCAACGGAGACAATAGATCTTACGCAGGAATTGTCCTCTACAGTAAAACCGAAAATGTATCATCAAATGGTGACTTATTCAGAAACTGTAACTAAGACACGAACCAAACTTTTTGCGGAGACATTAATAATAAAAAAATATGCATGGAATTAAGAATAATATCGTGACTATAGATCTAGAAACAGGAAAAGACCAGATGAAAATAAAACTGATGGTTTTTAAATAAATGCCACGGCTAAAGAATCTACAAAACCAGAGGCTATTCAATATACAAGATATCTATGAAAGAAATTAATTACCATAGAGTACCCAGGTATTATTAGCAATTATTGAAAATGATAAAACAGGAAAATATCTTACTTTCGCGATATTAAAAAAAACAGTTACCAAAAATTAATGAAAAATATTTTTGAAAAAATATACCGCGATTATTACGAAATTAATTATGAAATTTTCATTTCTGTAAAGCCGTACCTATTTTTTGAACAAAATGACAGTTAAATAAGGAAATTTAAAATAAAAGTAAATGCAATAACTCAATACTAAACAATATGAAATTAAATTTTCAACCAAACTGAGTGTCAATGACGCAAGCCAATATATATATATATATATATATATATAAATGTGTGTGTGTGTGGACGGGGGATCTTAATATTTTTCCTCGTACTTCTCTAAGACAGAAAAATGTTGCAATGGAATGAACTTAGCATATAACTGCAAGCGCTACTATACAAGCAAAAACAGTTATGAAGCTATTTTGTTTTAAAATTCCAAAAAATAAAAAATTAAATTTATGTAAAAAAAAATGGATGTTTAAATTTCGATAAAAGAAATTAACAGATCTGCGTGATAAATAACTTACATAAACAATGACAAGGAATAATACATATTTTTTTTTTTTTTTAAGGAGGAGTACTAATCCACACACTGCATGTAACTACCTAGGTTATCGCAGTGAGTGGGCCCACGTTTTAAATCAAATTCCTCAGCTCTGAACGAAAGTCATGAAGGGGTATTGGAGAGGACGTCTGCAAGTGATGTAAATGTGCATTTCAGCAAGATGTGCGAAACTGATGGGTATTCATCGATAGAACAAAGTGAGCAAGTATTTGGCTTTGGAGCTTGTTTGAGGATGTAGTCGAGGGAAAAAGACGTATGTCCCGTTCTCAGGCGATTGACTACCGGGAACACTCTGCTTTCCGTTCCGACTGGAGGCCGCAATAATACATAATAAATTCAGAAAATAAATAAATAAACAAAAGGATTAAATAACATAACTCTAAAACTATAAAGTAAAACACGGCGCCTTCGTCCTTTTTTAAACGAAAACGAAATATATTATTTAAAAGAAAATTCAATTGCAATAAAAACGATGGTTAAAAAATAAAATAAATGTCTCATCTCATTCCTTAACTGCCGATCTGATTTCATCGGTTCATAGCACTACTGCTTCTACACCGGTTTTCGTTTGTCACAGATTTTCGTTTTATAAATTAGGCGTGTGAACGTCATTTCGCTGTGATAAAGAAGCGGTAACGTAGTTACAGTTTCGACGCGAAAAATGTACACTGCACAACATGCTGGTCGCTCGCTTAAAGTAAAAAGTACTTGGTTCGTTAAACGCTTTGAGCTGATTGGCTATTTACGCCATCGTTAGATGTCTTATGTGCTTCTCAATGTGCTCTTAGTGACTCGCTAACGCCAAAGAAGTATTCACAGCGCCTGATGAACAAACCAGAAGAGACGAACCGATCACATTAAATCGGAATTCAACTATTACTTGACGCTAACGTAGTCATTTTACACATTAAGCATTTTTCTTTGCATCAACGTCTCAGATGTCTACTGGCAAACTAAAAGCTGCCTCTTCAACCAAATTGATCTCCGCTGCTAGAGAAGTACTGGCAGATTTCTTTTTTCTTTGGTTTGTTTGGTACTTTTTTTTTTTTTTGGAATACTTCGCAACATATATATATTTTGTTTTTTTAATGGGTGTGGTGCCAGCACTGACCCAACTACATGAGCTTTTAGATCATCTACTCAGATTTTGAGGCGATCGGAGATAGAGAATATAAAGAAGAGTAGGAGGAGAATAACGGCTAGAGATGGGAAGGATAAAGGAAGCATCGAAAGGGACAGGAAGATCCAACGCCAAGAGTTAGGCGTATAGATGAGAGCACTTATATATATATATATATATATTATCACGTCACCTGTCAAATGAATGAGGAGTTACGTAATAAATAATTTATTATATTTACAATCTTATATCTAATTATACCTCCTTTGTTATACCATATCGTTTATATCTAATTGCATATTACAAAAATTCCTATCATATAGCCTATTTGTAAAATGTCCAATCTTTTTCTAAAATTTTTATGAAAAATTAATATCTAAAAATTTTTTTTTTTTTTTTTTTTTTTTTTTTACATCATACCGGTCCTAAGACCATAATTGACGAGGCTATTATGTAGATTATTTTTATTTCTTAAGCTCAGCTACCCAGCGGCCGTATGAGCATTGGTCGATCTAAGAACTGATTACTATAGGACTGCACTTCGTTCATTCAACAGCCGAGATATTAGCGACGGTGTTATCTTTCGCTTCTAACACCTAATACTAATTACTATAGGACCGGGTTCATTCGACAGCTGAGATATTAGCGACCGTGTTATCTACCGCATCTGACGCCTAGGGCGTCACCGGCCCATGTTCTTTTGAGCCTCTTTGGCGGATCCTAGCGACTGAGGATCACTATCTCTGGATTTTGATTGAGTTGAAGTGTCTCATAAAAGTGTTTGTGTTGCTTCAAGTACAAACCGTTTACATATGGAACATATAAGTCTATATGTAGAGTGTGATTCGATACGTAGTACGGAGCGTCTACCCTCAACGTTTTCGTTTGGGACTGTTGAACCCTACTTAAGTTACTCTTCGCAGAGACTCCATATACTTCTAATCGATTGAAAGATAAACTAGCCTCTTGCATTTCAAACTCACTGGTGATTTATTGCTTAATATGTTTTGCTGGGAGTCTTAGTTCTTAAAGTCATTTTTTTCCGGATGAACATGTGAGTCTTCGATCTAATATCATGCCCCCAGGTATTTAATGTGATTTTCTTGAATTATGTGCTGATTATTTATTGTATTAGGGGAGCAGTTTTGTTTATTTAAAGTAAAAGTTACTTGTCCGTTTTTTTTTTTTTGTAGTTTAGTTTAATCTTCCACTTGAGCGCCCACAGCTGGATAACGGTTAACTGATCTTCTGTTAACAAGGGGATGCGTACACTGGGTTTTTATGCCGATCAAGGATGCAGATATCATTCACAAAGGTATCGATTACTGCCGACTTCAGTACTGGCACATCTGCTGCATAGATGGAATACAAAAGCAGGCCGAGTACACTAACTTGGGGAACAACTGATGCCTTTATGTTATTTGACAAAGATAATGATGAGTTTATCTTGACATTGAAACTTCTGTTTCTCAAATATGAGACCATAACTGCGTGTATAAATCGTTTTGGGTAAAGTTTGTTTTAGTTTACAAAGTAATCCTTGATGCCAAACGCTATCAAAGGCCTGTTCAATATCCACTAAAATGACGTTGCAGTATTCTCCTTTCTCTAATGTAGCAGCTATTTTGTCGGTGAAGAGTTGAGTGTCTTCCATTGAAACCGAACTTATGATTCGGAATGATCCTATTTTCTGTTGTCAGCGAAAGTATTCTATCGTATATTAGCATTTCAAATATTTTGTGGAGTACGTTTAAAAGGCTGATTGTACGAGGATTTTTTCCTGGCTTTAAGATTACCAAAATTATTGATCTTTTCTAAGGTAGTATCTAATTTGTAGAGTCGTGTCAAATATATAAGTAATTAAAGTGACGCTTTATCGGTGGCAGTAGACGTAAAAACGTTTTTTGTATTTTACCGTGCCTCTATAAACAGCTGTTTCATATTGCAAGTAAATAAGGAATTTTATTGATTTTTAAGAAACATTCCACTTTTAACCGATAAACAAATTGTCGAATGGTAATAACCATATAATTCGAGAATATACATATAATTTGCTCTTAAAGTTGTAATTGGAAGCATTATGAACCGGGAATAGCTGAAAATCTCACACCATAAAGCCTTGCCAGCTGGCCAATCGAAGTGCATGAAGGCGCAAGAGAAAAACTGAAAAAAAAAATTTCAAAAAAGTCAGTTAAAATACTTGCACCCAGCGTGGTAGGTTATTTTACAATTTCAGTTAATTTTAATCGATACGTTACAAGAATGCACGTAAATACTAATCAAAGAATGATTTTCATATTGAGCGACGGCGATTTTATGCACCGGTCCATCAGTTAATCCACACTTATCGCGATAAACTATTTTCACCCATGTCGCTGCATAGGCGATTTCTAACTTTTTCTTTTGTTACGATTCTTTATAGAAGATTATGTGTCTGTACACATTAATTATCAGAAAAGTCTAAATAATCGATCGTTTTCACGGCGCTAGTACACACGAGCTCGTAATGACCATTTAACTCTAAAATTTTCCAGAACATCGATCTTTCGCGTCAGATTTCCATAGTATAGACAACTTATTTCGGTTGCATAGATCTGGAAAAACGATATTCAATTTTATTTTAACGTAAATTATTTCTATCCTTTCTCGAGCGATCCTTTTTGTTTTCTTTTTCATTTAACATCTTGCATTTTCGTTCACGCGAACAATGTTCATAAAGTTTTCCTTTTTCCTCCAACAACAGTACCGTCCGACAATTAATATTTCAATTTTTTTATTAGCTTCTTAGTATTATTGTCGTATCCAAAATTTTATTTTTATTCGCATATTTGCCGTAATCATTTTTTTTTTTGGAGGGGGGTCCTGCTTGCAACATTTATTTGTTTTTTTCAAAGCTTTTTAAGACAATTTCTCCCGTTTGATGTAATCCGTGCATACACACGTTATGTTATAACGTCTATTCAGTTCAGTATCGTTTACAACACAACAATGCAGTTTGATTCACACCTTAACAAAAACATCGGTTAAATTTACATTTTAAATGCATTAAATTACACTTTTGTTGCATTTCGCAATAACAGAAAAATAATATTTTCATCGTTCTTTCTGATCGGAATACAATAACACGCTTAAAGCTAAAGAGCGAGATCACTATTAGCCCCCGGTTCGTACATCAGAACAACGATAATAGTATTAATAGAAATAAAAGAAAATAATAATAATAATAATAATAATAATAATAATAATAATAATAATTCAATTCAATTCAATTCAATTTATTATTATTATTAAGAATCCACAAATGCGCTACAAAGCGCTAGTAGTGGTTACACAAAATCAAATATAGTTTTAATGTATACATTACAATACATTAATAACATTAATAAATAATAAATATGGCTCTGAGAAACCGGTGTAACTATACAAATATAAAATTTAAACAAATTATAAAAGAACTATTTCGATTAATATAAAACAAAATTAAAATACATTAAGCACGGCACATGCGAGACCTGTGTGAACATGCAAGTATAAAAGTCGAACAAATTATAATAGAACTAATTGGAATAACATAAACAAAATGAAATCTATTTAGAAAATTGTAGTAAATAAACAAAAATTTACAATATTATACATTAAGTATGGCACTGCGAAACCTGTGTAAACATGCAAGTATAAAGGTTAAACAATATGTAACATATAACTGTTTCGAAAAAAATGAAAATGCAGTGTTATAGTGTTTAGATAATATTTTATAAATTATGGAAACGATAATGAATATCTAAAAGAGCAATTAATAATTAAAATTTAAATTTTAAACTGGTAGTGTACTTTATGGATGTGACAGCGATTAATTTATTAAAGTTCATGTGCCTAATAATAATAATAATAAAAATAACAGTGATAAATTCTTTAACATCGCGGAACCACTACAAAAAGGATAACGCGCACTTGAAATAATACAGATTCCATTGTTGACATTTCAGTCCACTGTATTCGCACCATCATTATGGCGTGAAAAAAAACAAAACAAAAATAAATAGAGTCGAGTTGAGTACTAGGGAGTGATGAATCGACACATAAACGAAACATAGTCCAATTTGCTCTAGAGAGGTTGCACCGAGGAGAATGTAGCGGCCTGAAGCAAGTCGGAGAAGAAAAGTTAACAGGAGTTATTAGGATAGGAACATAGTCACTACCATAAGAACCCGTAAGAGTTCGACAGTTCTAATTAAGACCAATAGTGGAAGAAGCAAATGTTAGATCGAGAGAACTAGAAATAGATGGCTACCTGAAATAGGTTGGGCAGTGATCATTAAAAATAATTAAATTATCCGAAAGAATATCATTCTCAAGGATGGAACCGTTGGAATTGTAGGATGTGCAACCCCACAAGGGCGAATGGGCATTCCAGTCACCTCCGATAATAAATGGTTGCGGAATAGAGTTGAAAAAAGTGGAAAGAGGGAACTGACGAAGATCATAATTAGGAGGAACGTAGATGGAGACAATGTTAATAAGATGCGGAAGGGTGGTATGGATAGAGATGTGGACTATGTTAGGTTGACTGAGAATAAGAAGGAAGATCAGAGAATCATTGTGAGAGCCGAAAGAAATGCTATTTTTAACGAGGATTGCGAAACCATCATACCCGTCATGTAGATCACATCTAATTACTTTATAACCTCTAATATTAAAGTTCGTGCCCGACCGAAGCCACGTTTCTGAGATGAGAGCAACACTAACCTTATGAATATCCAATTGACCCTCTAATGAATTTTTATTGGCTCTGACGCTACGACAATTCAACTGAAGTATATTGAACGCAGCCATCGTGGTGAACCAGGGAACGTATTAGAAGCATAAGGATTGAAAAAGGGGAAGACAAAAACAATAAGAAGGCACAGTAGTTGGTATATGGTAAAAAGAAAAGTAAACACATTCGTATTAAATTGTAACGATTAGAAATCCGGAGAGAGTAATTCGGGGCTAATAAATTAGAAGGGAATTTTAAAAAACCTTTACATAGATGAAATAATACCCGTTAGGGTTAAATTATGCTGCGCAAAGCTTCTTGTTGTATAGCTCTTGCTATATGCGCTGGTCAATCTCATCGCTGAACCAGTGGAGCAGAAAATGTGAGAGAAAACAGAAATAATTGGAATGCAATCGAGTTCAAGTACTGAGCAAGTTATCTTGACGTCAGTGCATTCCAAAGAGAAAAAGATGAAATAAATGTACTGAAGACCGATAGTGCTTTTGAACACTTCAGCGACCTCACTATTTACAAATAAGGAAGAAGATGAAATATTGAATAATACAATTAAACAATTATACAACTGATTTAAATATCTTATTTTGTGCGTTAGTGAGGGATTAGATAAGAAAGAAGTAAAGCGAAATTAAGGTGTAAGAAAAGAAACAGAAGAGAACAAAAAGAAGAAAATTCTGCCCTGAATTTTTTTACTTTCCTTTCTATTTTCTTAATCATGGAAAGAGGAATTAATTTAACTGTACGTTACTGGAAAGAAAACAAGATAAAGAATCAATAAAGGGTGACGAAGAAACAATGTTATTAGAAGAGAGTATTTCCACGATGGCTGAAGAAATATTTTCAATTAAAGGAGAAGAAATTGGATAAGAGGAGTTAGGAGTGATCAACGGGGAAGATTGACCTTAGCAGGATTTGGAAGAATACTATTAATTAAAGTAGAGTTAAGACAGAGGAGGAGTAGATTTGTTAAAAGCCTGTCATCCATTAGAGGGAGATGGGATACGGTTAGATGGAAGAAGAGGAAACTGCGGAGAAAGTTTATAAGGCGATTTGAAGTTACGGATTTTATGGAAGGTAGGAGATTTAGGACTCGGGAAAGAATTAGAGAGAAGAAAGAAAAGTGATGAAAGAGACTTTGAAGAGTTACTAGGAGAAAAGATAAACATCGAGACTCGGTCGGCATATGAAAAAGCACGAGATGCTAAATTATTTCTTTTAAAATGGGAGGCCTTCTGGAATGAAATATTCTCAAATGCCATAATACGTTTTATATCCTTCTGTCTGATCTATTCAAGGCAAGATCGATCAAAGGCAGAGTGTGTGCATTTTCAATTACGACAGACGGACGGTTCTTGTAGATTGTTGCATTCTGAAACTGGGTACTTAGAAGCACAGTGCAAACAGGTGTTATCTGCGACAGTACTTTGCGATATGTCCAAAAAAAAAAACATTTGGAACACTGCGTAGGCGATCGGACACTAGGGAAAACAGGAAATCGCATCTTGAAAATCGAAACGAATTGCGGGAGAGTGGTACTATAAAATCTGAGTTGGACTAAACGAGAAGGGATTTTAACGCCGTCTGAAGAACGGCATATACGGCGGATAGAAGCGATGGGGATTAGCGATTCGATTCCTTCCAATAGTTCATCTTTGGAAAAAGATGGTTGCACGCCGGAGATGCCATTCTGAATAATACACTGATGTCGTTATTTCAAAAAAAATTAAAAAAATTAAAAAAATGAATAATCCAATAAAATTATGTAAAATATATGTTTTGTGATTATATATATATATAACATGCTATAATTGGAAAAACTAAATTGTTAACGTTTTGTGTGGAATTTCTAACAGCAGCAAATGGGTAATGTAGAAATAAATTTGGTAACTCGTGCTTCCCACTAACGCAAATGATGATAACGTTTAACGGATGATACCTGAAAATCACCGCAGGTAGTCCGTAGAAAGGTCGTTATGCCCGAAAGATTCACACCCGAAAGATCGCGCTTAAACGATCGTGCGCGAAAGAGCTGGTCCTGTCGTCCGCGATTGTAAAATTGTAAAATTAAGCTGTTGTAATAATGTACACTAAAGTCGACGATGAAAGTGTTCATTTGAAAACTTTTTTCATTTTCGATTAATCATTTGTTTTCCGGGGGGTAATAAAACGGTCACTCTTTTTTTCTTTTTTTTTGTTTTCACCCTCATACCAAAGTCCATAGGAACTTTTTTGTGAGCACTTAGAACCTCCAGTTTGGACATCACCTCTTTGGATGCTTTCATTTTCACCAGAACATTGTTAATTTCAATAATTTACTTAATAAAATAGTTTAAAAAAATAGAATACCACCTTTAAAATTTACCCTAAAGATTTAATAAAAATGTCTGTAAAACGTAATAAAAAAATTCGATAAGAAGATCATAAATTTTGCAGTAAAACATTCAATCAGTCGGCAGAAAATATTACGAAAATAATCAGAAACTATTTAAATGCGTTTAACAATAGAACCGTTTCTATAAGTCAAGTATTTAGAAATCTGCAGTGGCGGCCATATTGCAAGATGTGGTTAAGGTTAATTTATATATATAATTTTTTTTTTTTTTTTTTTCTCTCTTTCTGTTTTCTTCATTTTCTTTGAGCATTGTGGGCACTGCTCTGCAGTTGCGGCCATATTGCAGGACGAAGTTACTTCCTTTATACTGACTAGCCAGTAGTATAAGTAAGGTTTAAATAATTAGATAAAAACAAGAAAATGTCTTCTTACTTTTTCTTTTTTTTTTATTTTTATTTTGTTTTGTTTCCGTGAATTTAGTATGATCTGAACGTTAGCTTGCTGGCCAAATGAATTTATATTGTTCAGGCCAAAAAAAAAAAAAACAAAAAAAAAAAAAAAAAAGTATTTAGAAATGTTTAATGTTGAATTTAGTGTACCGAGACTTTGACAGTTTTCTGAGCTATAATATCATCTGTATATGTATATTTTACTGTAAAACACATTATTTTCTCACCGAATAATTTTTTTTTTTACACTTTTTATAGGGTGTAAATCTAGAAGTCGATATTCTTTTTTAAAAATCGCAATTTTCAGCGTGGATATTTTTAAATAATTATATAGACCAACCTAAAATGCTGCTATTTTTCATACCGTACAAAACGGAGTATTGGTTGAAAATATCCATGTCTAAATTCCGTCGATGATAAAATCCCACTTGTTCTCAGTGGATATTTATTATCTTTATTCGAATCTACATTTTTGAATAAATTAACGTTGGTAATGTCCCTCGCGTTCCTTTTAAAATTTTGCGTGTTCATATTTTTACTATATTCTAATGAACAATTTTTTTTTTTTTTTGACATGTTTAGTTTGATCATTATTAAAAAAACAAAGAGAAAATCTCTATACAGTTTAAGATTTGTTTTAATAACTGTACTCAAGTACTTCCACTGATAACTTGTAGTTATACTTATATATAGGATCGCCATTGACGCTTCCGAGTAAACAAAGGGGGTATGGCTTTAAAGTGTCGTTCCAAATGATCAAAAATTATCCACGGTAATGTAAAAACGTACAATAATATTTCCATCGGTGTTGAGAAATGGCGCAACGGGGGAGTTTTATTTATTCAAATCCCCTCGTGTTTATCTGCGCTCGCTAACATTGATGATATTTTTAATTTTTTTGCCCGGCTATATTAAAAATTAATTTTCTCCCCAATACCCCGTATATTTATTCGTGCTAATTAACGTCGATGATAACATTTTAAGCGTCAACCGCGTCTGTTATATTAATAAAAAATGTTCTTATTAAAATGTTTTATATATTTACAATAAAAATATCTTTTTTTACATGTTTTAAAAATATAATAATGAAAATTCGGTCGCAAATCAAAACGAATTGAAATTTTATTTAGAATTATTTCACATAAAAAACCATTTCCAATTCAGCTTGTAATGGTTTATCCGCTATTTTCCGTAAATGAAATGTATTCTGGTAACGTGTAATTTATAAAAAAAGCAAAACTTTAGATTTTGTTAAATCTCCGATGACATTTTACAATCTCAGCTGTTCGTCTAAATTGTTTAACGGACAAAATAGTGGTAGGTCCACCACTGCGGATTCTCTCGTTTGTTAACACCTGGTAGATTAAGAGAACGTGTCCGCGCTTTATTTAATTTTAGAATCCCCTAAAACGAATCATCAAACAGAAATTAAGATTTTCAGAGTAGCGTTAATACTCCGTTTATTTCCGCTAATGTATGTGATCTCTTATTGAGCCTTAAAATTTCGACAACTGCTTTTATTTCTGAGATGGTCTTTCATTATTGCGAACAACCACGACCATTACACCCTTTTCTGAAAATTCTCGAAATAATTTCGTCGAGTTACTGGCAAGAAGCAAATAAAAAATTCAACAATAAAACATATTTAGTAAATCAAATTATAATATACATATATATTTGATAGATAAACGAATTTATAGTGAATGGTTTTGTTATACTGTGTTCAGTTCATGCAGATAAAATAGGTAAATACAACTTTCTTATCAATTAACTAAGAGAGAATAAATTACGATAGAAGTTTGAAATACTAACGTAAATGTGTTATCTTTTAATTAACATTAACACATATAGATATAAGCATTGATAACCAAAATACCGAAATGGCCCAAAAGGGGCCGGAATTACTAACGGAAATTTTTTTTTTGTTTTTGTTTTTGTTTTTTTTTTGTTTTTTTTTTTTTTTTTTTTTTTTGGGCTTGTCAACCAAGGACCTTTACCCAGAAACAAAAGGTAAGGAAAGAAGTCGGTTATATTTTGATTCGATCAGAGATTTTAACTAAAAAGGAACAAATAGCAGGAATAATTAGTGGGGAAGGAAAGGACAGGATATAGGATGCACAATAAGGGGTAGGAAGTCCAAGCTTAAGCAAATAAGAATATAAGGCAGAACGCTCCACCGAGAGGGATGAACACTGGAAGAACACATGATCACCGTCGCAAATAATTGCATCATCCGGATGGAGAGGACAGTGTGGAGAAGAAATCAAGGAGAAACGAAATCTGGAAGAAGGCAGCAAAGAATGGCCAAAGCGCATACGAACAATGGAAACAACTTCAGAACGACGAAGGGAGGGATGTAAAAGGAACCATGAATATGAAGGAAGAGTAGGCTAGACTGACAGGTAAAAGGAACAACTGTTGGAAAAAGAAGAAACATAGGTATCCGACCAAAATCGGATATGAAAGCTTTTACAAACTGATAGCAGGTTAACGGATGGAATTTTTTTTAAAAAAAGACGAGAGGAAGCAGCAGCAGCCCGAGCCAAGGAATCAGCCGCTTCATTGCCAAATATGCCCGAGTGGCCAGGTACCCACAGCAGATCAATATTGACTGAATGGAGATAGGAAAGATTGTGAATGAGTGAACGTATACGGAGGATAACAAAGTCACACGAATGATCAGGAAGGGGAGAGGATATGGCCTGAAGGGCGCTCAAAGAGTCAGAAATAATTAAAAACTTAGAGGAAAATTGATTCGAGGAAATGAAAATAATAGAGCGAAGGATAGCCAACAACTCGGCTGTGAATATGGAACAGAAATAAGGAAGTCGAAAAGATTCTGAGAGGTTAAAATCAGGAAGGATGAAAGAAGCACCAACACCACCAGGCCCCCTCGAACCATCCGTGTAAATGGTAACATGAGAGGGAAATAGGGAATTGATAGTGCTGTAGAATACCTGTTTAATTACGGCTTGGGGGAGATTTTTTGCAAATGAGGGGAGGATAAATACCTTAGGAGGATGACAGATGTCAGCGAAGTCGAAGGAAAAATAAGGGAGATTATTGAACGAGATAATATACGGCCAAAATGAACCTAGACGATGTGAAATAAAAGCCAGAATAGGGGTTTTGCTGGGAGTGAAGCGCCAGCTATTATAAATCGAAAGATAAGACTGAACAAGGGTAGAGGATGCGAGAGGAAGACGTTTAACAAGGAAACGATAGCCTAAATAAGATCTACGAATGGATAGGGGTGACGAATTGGATTCAGCAAGAATAGCAGTGGTTGGAGAGGATTTAAGAGCGCCAAGACAGAGACGAAGGCAAGAATTCTGAATTACATCTAGTTTGGAAAGACGTGTCTTGGACGCACTACCATAAATAAAAGAACAATAATCAAATTTGGAACGGATAATAGATTTGTAAAGGGAAATAAGAATATAGGGATCGCCACCCCATTTAGTTGGCGACGAGGCTTTCAGCAAGTTTAACCTTTTAATAGTGGAAGCAGAAAGATATTTGATGTGTTCAGAGAAGGACAAACGACTATCAAGAAAGACGCCGAGATAACAAAAGCAATTAACACGGGAAAGAGATACATTGTTTAAGAATAGGTTGACCAAAGCAGGGTTATAGGGACGGAGGGTAAAAATAGTATAAGAAGACTTAGAGGGAGAAATTGAAAGATTAATTAAGGAGAGAGAATGTTCCAGCACAATGAGCGACGAACTGAGTGCTTCATAGGCTGCTAAAACATCCTCAGACGAGGAAAACAGGAGAATGTCGTCCGCAAAGAATAAGGAATAGGAATTTAAAGGAAGAGAAGCTATACTGATAGTATAGATGTTAAAAAGAGTAGGACTGAGGGAGGAACCCTGAGGAAGATCTCGGAAAACCTTTCTTGGAGCATTAAGAGATGGAGAGGAGAAGTGGATAGAACGATTTGACATGAGATTGATAATAAGGGAAGAGAATTTAATTGGGATATTAATTGCCGTCATTTTATCTCTTAGAGTGGGAAGATGAACATTATCGAAAGCAGAGGAAACATCAATAAAAGAAGCTAGGGTGAAATGTTTTTGGATAAAAGATTTGTATATGTGGGAAACGAAAAGACTAACACAATCAGAAGGGCCAATACCAGGCCGAAAGCCGAACATATTAATAGGGAATATATTATTATGCTCTAGCCACCAAACAAGGCGCTTGTTGAGCATACCCTCAAATAGTTTTCTAATACAGGATGCCAGGGAAATAGGACGTAGGGAAGAATTTTTCTTAGGAATGGGAATTACGATAAAAGAATTCCAGGAGGAAGGATTTATACCCTTTGAAAGGAAGGAATTGAAAAGACTAAGAAGAAAACTGAGGGATTGTTCAGAAAGGTTTTTAAGGGCGAGATAGGGTATACCGTCAAGCCCTGGAGTAGGGCTGGACGATTTGGAGAGAACAGACTTTAATTCATTAAAATTGAAAGCCGAAGTTAGGAAGTGAGGAGGAGAATTTTCCGGAAAAGAAGAGTATAATTCATCAACAGAAGGAACATAAGCTGGAGCGACGGAATCAATATAAGGAAAAAGGCTATCGTCGGGGATACTGAAGGTGGAAGGGCGAGAAGAGGATGGGAATTTGAAAGCTCTGGCCATTTTCCAAATCTGCGAAAGAGGAGTAGTTCTAGAGAACTTGGCACAGAAATTTTTCCAAGAGGACTTCTTCGTGGATTTCAATATAAACCTAGCTCTCGCATTTGCCCGTTTGTGAGCGAGAAAATTTTCAGTCGTAGGGTTACAACGGAAGGTTCTAAAGGTTTCGCGACTGATATTAAAGGCAGTGTCGCATTCCTTGTTCCACCAAAGTGAAGAAGCCTTACTGCGATGTACAGAAGATGACGTATGGCGGGGCGGAGAAGATAAAGAAAGAGCAGAAGTTAAGGAATATAAAAAGGAATTATAGAGAGGTACTGGATCGTGATCCGTTTGAAGGAGAGGGAGAGACGAGTCAACCAAGGAGCGAAATAGAGGCCAGCTAGTTTTGGAAAGATTCCATCCTGAAGAATTGGTATAATTGGAATCAGAAGGAGGAGGAAAACTGACAGGAGTTATTAGGATAGGAACATGGTCACTGCCGAAAGAGCCCATAAGGGTCTTCCAATTATAATTAAGACCAATAGACGAAGAAGAAAAGGTTAGGTCGAGAGAACTAGAAATGGAAGCATTCCTGTAGTATGTGGGGGAGAGATCGTTGAGGAGAACTAAATTATCAGAGAGGATGGCATTCTCAAGGATGGAACCGTTGGTATTGTAGGATGCGCAGCCCCATAAAGGAGAATGCGCATTCCAGTCACCACCGATGATAAAAGGATGCGGAATAGAATTAAAAAACGACGAGAAGGGGAAAAGACGAAGATCGAACCTAGGAGGAACATAGATAGAAACAATGCTAATAGGACGTACAGAGGGAGGCTGAATGGAGATGTGAACAATGTTAGGTAAATTGGGACAAGAAGGAAGATTAAGAGAGATATCATAAGAGCAGAATGGAATGTCATTTCTAATCAGGATTGCAGAACCACCATAACCGTCATCGCGATCACATCTAACTACCCTGAAACCTCTAATATTGAAATTTATGTCCGACCGAAGCCACGTTTCGGAAAGGAGAGCAACATTGACATTATGTAGATCCAATAACCCCTCTAATGAGTTTTTATTGGCTCTTAGACTGCGGCAATTCCACTGTAGAATATTTAGCGCAGCCATCATAATAAAACAGTAAAAGAATAAGGCATAAATGAAGTGGGGAGGAGCAGGAGAAAAGACCATAAGAGCAGACAATGAGGTGCATTTGTATAGAAGGAACTAAAATGAGTGAGAAACGGAGAAAAGAAAAATGAAGAACCGCAGTTGCAAAACAGGAGGAAGTAATTCGAGGCTGTTAAGTCGAAAGGAAAAACAAAGAGCATAGTGCAGAAGAAGATATAAAATAATTTTAGGATAAAAGAAAAAAGAGTAAGCAATATTCGTGCAGAACCGAAGCAGCCAGTGGAATGCAAGTTGTACTTCATATATAGGCGTGGTACATAGCCAGCGCTATACAACTCCGACAAATTCGTCACAGTGCAGTTAAAACAGCAAAGGTGTGTACGGAGAGTGATAGGAATGGAACTGAGTTCAAAGATTGAGTGTATTAACTCAAAATGAGCCCATTCCCGAAAAAAATGTGTATAGAATATACACCAATGCCTGTTAGAGGTTGAAACCACTTCTACATAAGCATAAATGAAGATAATTGTTACGATAAAATCGTTAACCAACTGGTTAAAATGCTTCGCACTGAATATTGTAAAGAAGATTACACGAAAGGGAAAAAATGTAAAAGAAAGAAAGGAAGCAGGGAACAGAAAGTAACATAATAAAGCAAATACAGCCTCGATATTTATTTCCATTTTTTTTTTTTTTTTTTTTTTTTTTAAATTAATTAATTAAATTTTTTTTCGTTCGGTATAGGAGGAGGGAATTAATTAAAACGGATATTATTCGACAGGAAACAAGAAAGGGAGTCAACAAAGGATGTAGAGGGAGCAATATTGTTTGAAGAGAGTAGTTCAATGATGGCTACCGAAATATCCTTAATTAAAGGCGAAGGGGTAGCGGAAGGGGAATTAGGAGTACATAAGGAGACGGGAATAGCAGGATTTGGGGGAAGGTGAGTATTTGAAGAGGAAGATTTGTTAAGAGCCCAACCATTAGAGGGGGTTGGGAGACGATTAGATGGGAGGGGGGGGGGGGGGATTGAGGAGAAGAATTATGAAAACGTTTGGAATTACGGGATTTATGAAAGGTGGGAGATTTGGGTCGGAAGTGAGAGGGAGCAGTCAACGGAGGAATGGAAGAAGTATTAATGTAAGAAGTGGAAGATGAGGCACGGTCGGCATACGAAAAAGCCTGAGATACTAAATTGCTTTTTTTAAAATTGAGAAGCCTCTTGGAATGTGATATTTTCAAATGCCATAATTCGTTTTATTTCTTTTTGTTTGAGCCACTCGGGACAAGCACGATCATTGGCACTGTGGGCGCCTTTGCAATTACGGCAAGTGGGAGGAAGTTGTAGACTGCTGTATTCCAAGACTGAATGCCTGGAAGAACAGTGGGAGCAGATGGTATAGGAACCACGGCAGTGCTTCGCGATGTGTCCAAAAAGGAAGCATTTAGAGCACTGCGTAGGTAGACGAACGCTGGGAGAAACCAGAAATCGAATTTTAAATATCGAAACGTGTTCTGGGAGAGAAGTTTTATGAAATTTAATTTCAACAGAACCAGTCGGAACTTTTTTACCTTCAGAAAAACGATGTATACGACGTATAGAGGCGATAGGAATAGTAGAATGGATTCCTTCCAAGATTTCATCTTCAGAAAAGGATGGATGAATACCGGAAATAATGCCCATTCTGAATAACACAGAGTTTGGAATGTACGCTTTGATATTATGCGACGCAAAAAAATTAGGATGAGACAGAAAGGAATTAGCGGAGGAGACGGAGGGAAACTTGACCGAGACACGACCCCTACCTTGAGGGACAATGCTCGTGGGGGAAGAGGAAAAGGAATTGATCAGCCTGGCAATTGCTAAAGGATGAAGGTTGCCCAGAAACGGAAAAAAATAAAATACAAAACACTTTATCCTACAGTAAAATAATAGAATCATATGTTTTTCCTAGTAGAAATCAAGCTATCATTTTAAATGCAATAAATGAAATAAAACTTAAAGAATACGTTTATGCGATAGGAAAGTATGTAGCAGCAAACAACATAATATTTGCCTCTAGAATATCAAATAATAGGATTTGTATTTATTTAGCAAACAAAAATCTCGCAGAAAAAATTACTGAATCACATCCCATTATTAAGATAAAGGAAAAACAAATTTATATAAGAAAACTTATTAATCCTGCAAAGTGATTAATTATATCAAATGTGTCACCGCATATTCCACACTCAGTGATTGAAAATGCATTAAAGCAAGCTAATGTTAAAACTAACTCTCCGGTATCCTTCATTAAGGCTGGACTAGAAGAAGGGTTTAAACATGTTTTAAGTTTCAGACGGCAAGCGTATATTATGCCGAATGAGGAAAATACAACAAACAAAAATTTTCCAGAATCATTAGTTATAACGTATCAAAATGAGAATTTCCGAATATACCTTTCTGATGAACACTGGTCGAGTACAAGGAAAAACGAGTTAGTTGAACAAGGAGATATAGAGGAAATCAAAGAAATAAATGAAAGAGGCGACGAAGAAATAGGAGTAGCAACAAACCAGATCGCTGAACGGAAAATAACACATCCAACAACATCGGAAGAATCAAATACATTTAATGAAAGTAATGAAACAGAAGAGAACAAATTATCGGCAGCGTCAAGCCTAACTAGTCTAGAAGAACTAGAAAGAGAGATTGATACAATACAGGATGAAGAAATTAATGCAAAGGACGAAGCTTTCAGTAAGGACAAAGATAAAAAAATAAAGGGAAAACAGGAAATTAACAAATGCATAACACAGAGCGTAGTGACTAATAAAAAAAACGAAATCGAAGATAAAACCGTTATAAATTCAAAAAATATAAAAAAAAAAACTAAATTAGCCGAACAGGACACAATTGAAAAGAAATTACTACCCATAAAAGAAAAAATTGAAAATCAGAAAAATGTAATAATGAATTTCACACAAATTATTGAATTAATAGCAAGAGTAAACAAAAATGAATTAACAGTAAGTACAATTAAAGACATACTGCAGTCCGACTCGGTAAACGTAGTAACAGTTATAACACAACTAAAAACTATTCACGATGCATCAACGGATAGAGCAACGAAAATAAGATTAACAAAAATTATTAATAAAATCAAAACGGAAATAGCGAATCAGCAAGGGAATTAAATAGTAAAAGAAAAATGATTTAATGTCTGCAATATAACGAAAGTCATAGTAAACAGGCAAGAGATATACTGTGGGCTAATGTAATAACTAGAAATATCGATATCGTATTTATAAGTGACAGGTGCAATAGTAATTATGTACCTACTAATTATAAACAAATTACGCATAGAAAATTAAGTATAATCTATAGAAACGGGGCACCAGTAAACTGTATATATATGCATGAGGAATATAACATAGTTGTAAAAATAAATGGTATAACATTTATACTAACATATATACCTCCCAATAAATTAGAAAGTAATTATTTTCAGTTTCTAAGTATATAAGTAATAATAACTTACGTAAATTTGTATTGCTCGGTGATTTAAATGCGAGATGTACACTTTGGGATAAAGTTAACAATTCAAGAGGTAAAGAATTATATAGTTTAATACAATATTTTGAATTAAATATATTAAATATTAAAGATAAATATACTTTCAAAAGAAACAAACAATGTAGTACAATTGATCTAACGTTAATAACAAATAACATTATACAAGTAATAAAAAACTGGAAAGTATCTCGCGAAATAAATTATAGTGATCATTTATACATAATGTTTGAATTGCAAATTAATAATGAATATAATAAAAAATTGATTACAAAGATTGATTATAATAAGCTAGATGTAAATATCATTAAATTTAATCATATAATAGATTTATATGTAACCTGTAATTCAACAAATGATATAGACAAATGGTTATATCAATTTCATGTAAATATAGTAATACAAAACTCTAATAAAGTAATAACGGAAGGGGCAGTTTATTGGTGGAACCCTGCATTACAGAGATTAAAGTATTTAGTTAATAACCTATATAAGAAATATAGAAATTGTAAAAATTTAAACTTAAAAGAAAATCATTATAATAACTATAAGAGCAATTTCAAGAAATATAAATTTATGATAAAACAGGCAAAACTGCAAGCTTGGAAGAACCTATTAAATGATAAAGCAGTTTTTGGATTGAAATATAAGATTTTACTTCTTAAGAAAGCAAAATTAAATATACCTACGTTAGACAACTACGCTCATAGTGATCAAGAAAAAGTAAATTTATTAAGTAGAACATTATATTTGTATTCTAAACCTTTTAAACAGGAATTACATAAAAATAACGTAACAAATTCAGTGAGTAAAGAAGAAGTTAAATTAATTATTGATAATCTTAAGAATAACGTAGCTTGTGGATTAGATAAAATATCAAATGGATTTCTGAAAAACTTTAATAGAAAATACCCGGAAGTGATTACAAAATTAATTAATTTAGTATTCCAATATGAACACTATCCACAAAAATTGAAAATAGCAAAGACAGTAATATTACCGAAAATGAATAAAAATTTAAAATTATCTAGTTCTTATAGAGCAATTTCGCTTTTATCAAATTACAGTAAAATTTATAAAAAGTGTATATTGATTAAGTTAAAAGATTTTATTCAACAGCATAACGTAATTAACAAAGACCAGTATGGCACTTTGCCGGGTAAATCAACAGAATTGGCTATATGGAATATTTTAAAAATAATAACTTATTATAAAAGCAATTCCTATTTGAGTTGCCTATTGACGCTAGACATAGCGAAGGCTTTCGATAGTCTTGATCTAAATAGTTTAATCAAATTATTGAAGGAAATAGGAATAGATTATAATATACTAAATATTATTAATAAATACTGTGAAAATAGATATACTTATATTGAAATAGGTAACGTACAAAAGAAGCAAAAATTAGATATGGGTGTATTACAAGGGTCTGTGTTGGGCCCACATCTATGGAATATAGTTTTTTCTCAATTATATCAGATAATATTACCTAACGATGTTAAGATATATACCTTTGTAGACGATATTGCGGTTGCGCTAGTAGATAGAAATGAAAAAGGTTTAGAAAATAAGATAAATTTAGTGTACATAGAAATAGCGAAATGGCTTAACAAATTTAACCTTAAGATTAACGAAACTAAATCTAATGACCATTAAATTTAGAACAGTACGGTTTAAAGATCAACTATGTAAAACAAATAAAATACTTAGAAAAAATAATAATAAACAGTAATTTAAAATTTTATGAACATTTTAATTACATTAAAACAAAATAAGCAAATTCATAATAATATTTAATAAGTTGTATAATAACCAAAACTGTAAAAATTATAAAAAAGGAGTTACGTTGTATAAAAGTATTATTTTACCTAACATACTTTATAATAGTATCACAAATGTAGAAATGTTAAAAACTAAAAAATTTCAAAAGATGTTAAAAAGCTTTCAAAGGCTTATAGCTATAAAAATGATTAAATCATATAGAACAATCAGTTATTTGTCGGTCATAGTTATAGCTGGCATGAAACCAATCGAATATGAAATACAAAAACATATATGCTTGGTCGCAATTAAAAATAATATTAATATAGAGCATCCATTCAATAACGTAATATATAAGACACCATTTTTTAAATATGAGAATAACCTAATTAAAGTAAAACAAATGAATAAATTTATGGATAAATTTTATATAAATAAATTTCAAGAAATATGGAATAATTATAATGGAATAACGTATCAATTTTTTCCAAGTATAATAGATAGATTTAAAAATAATCAATATACGCCAAATTTATAACAGGGCACGGTCTACTTAAGGTATATTTATATAAATTTAAGATATCTGATTCTGACAATTGTGTAACATGTAATTTTTTTTTTTTTATTTCTTTTTTTTTCACCACTCCGGTCTTAGAACCACAATGGGCGCTGCTGTTTGGTTAACTAAATCTTGACTTTTTCTATGTTAAGCAATTACTTCCTCATATCTCTTCTCATTAGAAAAAGACATGATTTTTTACTAATATACTAATAACTTACTATTATTTTACGTTACACACAGTAAACAATATTAATCACAGTAAAAAAAAAAAAAAAAAAAAAGGAAAGAAAGAAAAAAAAACTTACAAATTAAGTTCATTTCATGGCATTGTTCAACACAAATTATGTTTGAGCGACTGAAATTAATTCCGTGGATGCTGTTGTAATTTTCTCGGGGTTATCCGGGTAATATTTTAGAGATGATGTTTTTCATATCCTACAAGGATGCAATTATAATAATAATAACGGACTCTGTAATTATGATATAAAACAACTTGTTCAAAATTATTTTAATGAATTTAATAAATTTACAATAGAAGAAATAAAATTCCGGAAAAATAATGTACATTTATATTAAGTAAATAGTAAAAATATAGGTAGATATTGTAAAAAAAAAAAACTGTATAATTTTTTTTTTTTTTTTCTTAAATTTTTTATTGTGACTACAATTTAGTCTTTAACAATAACGGTGACAAAGTTGACTTCACGTGGAAAGAGTTACACTTCCAATGAAGTGACTCCGACTTTATACATCATTTCACTAAGTCATATGGTTTTCGGCGTTTAAGTCGCCTCATATCCTCAGAGTTGTCGAGGAGTTGTATGACTTCGACATTAGTATGCTTCTCCAGCCGTTTTTCGTGTTTACAGGCGAACCCGGTAATTTCATCGACGACCATTGGAATTTCCATATCTCGATGTATGTCGTCGTTGCGTTCGAATCTGTATGCAGCAGTGATCGTGCGAAGTGCAATGTTCTGACGTCTTTGTATACAATTTATGTTGGAACTACTAGCACAGCCCCACAACTGCATTCCATAAATCCATATAGGTTTAACAATGGCTGTATACAAAAGTCGTTTGTTTTCAATCGATAACAGCGAGTTTCTTCCTAGCAGCCAATAAAGACTTTTCACCTTTGCCTTCATTTCCAAACATTTCTGTCGGACGTGGTGCTTCCAATTTAAACGCGAATCAAGATGCATCCCTAGGTACTTGGCTGAATCTTTTTGTGGGATTATCTGCCGATTCAGCGTCATTGGGATGTTCTCAGTTTTCCGTAAAGTGAAGTTTACGTGCACCGATTTTTCGCTATTAACTTTTATTTTCCAGCGTTTCATCCATGTACTTAATTCGTTTATTGTTGACTGTAAGTGTTTGGCTGCCCTCTGCTGGATTTTACTTGTGGTCAGAATTGCTGTGTCATCAGCAAACATAGCTATAACTGTGATTGTTCGTTGGAATATCGGCTGTGTAAAGGAGATAAAGGATAGGTCCTAAAACACTGCCTTGTGGTATTCCTGCTGATATTTCTCTCCAGTCAGACATCGCTTCCTCATAACTAATTCTGAACTGCCGGTTGGTCAGGTATGATTCCAGAATACGGTACCACGAATACGGCAACTGTTCACGTAATTTAACGAATAATCCGTCGTGCCAAACTTTATCGAAAGCTTGAGCTACATCGAGGAATACCCCGCAGCAATATTCCTTCTCCTCAAGAGCTTTATGTATCACATTTGAGACGCGATGCACCTGATCAATTGTACTGTGCTTGCTACGAAATCCAAACTGGTAATCTGGAATTAGCTTTTTTGTTTCGATTATAGGTCTAAGCCGCTTTAGTACAAGTTTTTCAAACAACTTCGATATGGTAGGAAAAACTGTAAAATGGTAATTAAAATATAATACCAAATACTTAATTGGATGGGTTATATTAATTCCGTTATTATAATGAGTCAATATTTTTATTAAATAAATGACCCTACCCGAAGTTAAGGGGAATAGGGGAAAAAAAAAAAAAAAAAAAAAATATATACATATATATTTCTCCCGGAAGTATAAGATCTCTTTTGTCTATGAATAACATCCTATTTCGCGTACTCTACGCGTCCAAATAAAGATATTTATTCTCTCTCCGTAATACCAGCTTATCTCGGTCGTCTTATATATTCCCCTTTTTACACACAAAAAAAAAAAAAAAAAAGAAATTATAAAAAAATTCTAACCTCGAATATTATTGAAAAATTCAAAGATTTACTTCAGTAAGAAACAGATTTCGAAATTCCCAGCATAACGGCTTATTAGGATTCCGTAATAACTTACGGAATCCTAATAAGATGGTACACAAATGACAAAAATATCAAATAAAAATCAATAACTCACGAACAGCTTGACTTATAAACTTCAAATTTGGAACATAAATCACAATTAAAATTCTCTTTAAAACGATCTATAACTTGAAGATGACCGATTACCCTGGGCGGCAAAAAACCCAAAAAACCGTCAAGAATATATAATATGGTACATAAAACGACCTCAAAAATCACTTAAAAAATCATAACTCGTCACTAGATAAACTTATAACGCTGAAATTCAAAATATAAACTACAATGCGGGAGTACTTTCATAAAATCAAAAAATTACGTTACAAAAGTTATGTAAAGTTGCCCAAAAGTTCAAAAAACCGCAAAAAATGACGTGTCCCTCCCCCTAGCGCCGCGAGTATTGTAGTTAAAAATTTTGAACGCGGCTAAAAATACGCGCATCCCCGTATAGTTCTCTAGTTTAGAACACCCGGCCTTCCAACTTTAAAACTGGACCTTCGAGGCGCCGAAAGCTCGAAATTTTGGAAAAAAATATTTTTTTCCCCGGGCATGTGATATATCGTTGGAAATATTGCTATTTGTCGAGAACGAAACCGTATTTCATATCCTTAACAAAACTTTCCAAGTTGCCGTAAAGTTCAAAAAAGCGCAAAAAATGACGTGTCTCCCCCCCCTAGCACCGCGAATATTATAGCTAAAAATTTCGAACACGGTTTAAAATATGCGACTCCACGTATATTTCTTTAGTTTTGAACATCGAAATTTCCAGCTTTAAAATTAGACTCTCAGGGCGCCAAAAACTTGAAGTTTTCAAAAAAAAAAATTTTTTTCCCGGGCTTGCGATATATCATTAGAAAGATCGCTATTTTTCGGGAACGAACCCGTATTTCATTTTCTTAACAAAACTTTCAAAGCTGCTGAAAAGTTCAAAAAAACGCGCGAGCTCTAATTTGTAGCCCCCTCTTTGCGACGTGAGTATTATAGCTATACATTTGGAATAAGATATAAAATATGCGAATCCACGTATATTTCTCTGGTTTGAAACATCCGGCTCTCCAGCTTTAGAATGAGACCCCCGAGGCGCCGAAAGCTCAAAATTTTGGAAAAAAATATTTTTTTTCCCAAGCATGTGAACTATATTGTTGGAAAGACCGCTATTTGTCCGGAACGAAACAGTATTCCATTTCCTTAACGAAACTTTCAAAGTTGCCGTAAAGTTCAAAAAAGCGCCAAAAATGACATGTCCTCCCGCTTAGCGATGCGAATATTAAAGCTGAAAATTTTAAACGCGGTTTAAAATACGCGCATCCCCGTATATTCTCTAGTTTGGATCATCCGGATTTTCAACTTTAAAACTGGACCTTCGGGGCGCCGAAAGCTCGAAATTTTGGAAAAAATATTTTTTTTCCCGGGCATGTGATATACCGTTGGAAAGATCGCGCTATTCGTCGTGAACGAAACCGTATTTTATGTCCTTAACGATACTTTCAAAGTTGCCGTAAAGTTCAAAAAAGCGCGAAAATTAAAATGTTCCCTCTCTAGCGCCGCGAGTATTACAGCTGAAAATTTTAAACGCGGTTTAAAATACGCGCATCCCCGTATATTTCTTTAGTTTGGAACATCCGGATTTCCAACTTAAAAACTCTACCTTCGGGGCACTGAAAGCTTGAAATTTTGGAAAAAATATTTTTTTTCCCGGGCTTGCGATATATCATTAGAAAGATTGCTATTTGTCGGGAACGAAACCTTATTTCGTTTTCTTACCCGAACTTTCAAATTTGCCGAAGAGTTCAAAAAGCGCGAGAACTAATATGTAGCCCCCTGTTTGTATCGCGAATATTATAGCTATAAATTTTGAATGGGGTTGAAAATATGCTCATTGTGGCACGTTTGCGTAGTTTATTTAAAATTTTGTGTATATATCTAAATAAATTTTAATTAAAAATCGTAATCTAATAAATAGTGACAAACGAGGAAGGTGGTTTAAGTAATAGTATTCAAATATAACTATATAGAAGTTCGGAAAACAAACAAGTACGATTACAAATTTTTAAATATTTATTGATAATTAATCCTTCCAAAAATCTAGGACTAAATAGCGTTTATTTATTAGAATTTATTTTTTTTTTGCAGTACAATATGATGACACTGCGTGATGTGTGAAAAAGAACTGAACTAAAAATATCTGTTTTGGAATTATTGTTGTTTTGAATTTAGTATTATGTAAATGAAAATTATGGTTATCTTTAACTTAACACACGGAATCCTCAGCGCATGAAACCTCATGCTTGACTGAACTTGTTTCTTTATTTAATTCTGGGATAGCGATGGAGGATAAAAGTAAAGCGGTAAAATTTGAACGTTCACTTTGTTAGTCTCGTTTTGTACTTTACCTTACAAGAGTGCAAAGCGCGTCCTGTGTTTACTGCAACTCTATGCATTCCGAATATTTCAATTTACCCCCGCTTCGCTCTCGCCGGACTACGACACCGAATTCGGTTGTGGTGCCTAGTAATTCTACCACTCTGTATTTACTCGAGCGTTTGCTTCCTGTTATCAACTCTGCTGAAGACGGCACTTTCACAGATCGTCAAAAAGAGTTTACACCTTGCCAACAAATGAAATAAAACGAATTTTATTGAAAAATTATTTCTTCTCGGCTGCTGCTGCTGCTGCCCTAATTTTTCTGCAGCATATTTTTATTATGTCTAGTTTTTTTAGCAGTTCCTTAATTTTTTTTTTTTTTTTTAATATATTAAATAACATTGTACACAGTATTATTTTTTTTTTATTTTTTTTTTTTTTTATTATTCGGGCTCACTGACAAAGAGCATTGACCCATGTTCGACAAGAAAGAAAAGTATTGCTGAATTAATTATTTAAATTCGTATGCGGTCAGATATCGCATCAATGAAGGATACAAGGGGAGCGACAACAGTTAACGAAGGAAAGGAGAGAACAGATGCAGCACTATAGGGAGCAGGAATATTAAGTGTCTCAAAAGTTGGGAGTAGAGAAGTGAACGTTCGGACGACAGAACATTTGAAAAGAATTACCAACTAGAACAATAACTTACAGGACTAGAAATTGCGATAAAACTTGCTATGTACGATCTAGGGGGATTAACAGTAAAATAGACACAATGTAGAGGAAGAGGTATTGATAAAATTAATGGGGAAGGTACCAAAGGAAATTCGGAATGAAAAAAATCTGGAGAGATGGAAAAACAAATTTGGTTGATAGCATGGTGAAAAAAGCAATAGAAATAATAACGAAAAAAAAAAAAAAAAAAAAAAATAGTATCGTAATACTAGTAATAAACATTTATAACATTGATGCTACGTTGACACGAGACTCACTACTATCTCTAGTATTAAGCTACTAATGAGAGAGTGGTAGTTGTATAAAAATTATATTGTATTATTGTAATATATAAGTGTTATCCATATTAAGGTATTGTAATAGGAAATATTATTTTAAATGATGGTATAGTTGTACTGTAAATGATAAATAATGAGAGTGTGGATTTTGTAGTATAGTAATATATAAGTTAACACTTTTTATGTTGTAACAGAAAGTAGTACTTAAGTAAAGTTGATGTTATATTGTACAAATAAATGATATGATTATTTTGGGAACCCACAGACGGGCTAGTACCTTGTAGAACCCGCAAAAAGAAAAAAAAAAAAAAAAGAAAAAAAAAAGCTCCAATTTGTATATTTTTAATAATGAACATTATTTGAAAGACTAGTGTTTTGTAGAAACATTATTCAATTATCGCTTATCAGCTCCGTCGTCGAAATCACACGTTCCATCCTAATTCTTTGTTCCGTAATCCATTCTGAACTTTTTAGAATTTCGACAATTACGCTTTCGTCCACCTTTCCTTACGCTTTCAGAATCCGTTTTTAACCATTCCTGGTTTCCTACTAGTACCATGTGAATATTTATTTATCATGACCAACGGAAACTTTCATCAAGTTTCTCTTTAGAAATTTTCACCTTTCACTTCATGCAAACTCGAATCTTTACAAGTTTTCAAGTTTGTTCTATCACATTAACAGAAAACTTGTCTTCCGGCGATAACCGTGCTTGATGATAATTTATCCATACAAACAACCTTGTGTACATAACAATAACGTTTTCTTAGCAGATGATGACAAATGATTACAAAACATGCTTTTCTGGAATTAATTGTTACTTTTATTTGAAATAATGCTAAACTTTTCTTGCTTATAGATGCCTTTCACATAATGGTGGAGAGGAGCTGTATTATTCTGTATCGCTATTACTTTTTTTATAAGTACTTTTCTATAAATCACATTGCATTCTACAGAAAATGAAAGAAAAATAAAAAAATTACAATCAATAAATGTGATTATATATATGTATACATATATATGCATATATACGTATGTGTGATTCTTTAGAGTCCCTTCCTTTTGCTCTCTATTTACAACCGAACTCATGGCTATCCTACGTTCTGTTATATATGTTTTCTCCCATCACTATTTCGCAAACTATTTAATTATCTCTGATTCCACGGGTGCCCTTAAGGTCATGTGTTCTGCTGTTCCCGATAACTTCCCTGTGATTTTATCATTCTTCGAATACGCTCTCTCATTCGCGATCTCTTTTCTCTTCTTTCGATCCGTGTAGATTTGTTATGGATTTCTGGCTTAAGCATAGAAGGCAACGAATTATTGGTGGATTCTCTGGCTCGGGTTGCTGCTTCCTCTCCTAACTTCTTTAAAATTCCAGCTTCAAATCCTCCTACCTCTTTTAAAAAAAAAGCTTCATTCTAAATGCTGGTCTGGCATCTGTGTTCCGTCCTTATCTAATAATCTATCTCACTACCTGACCGTTCAACCTCTTGATTTCCCCTTACTTCGGCAATCATTTCCATTATTCGCCTTAATCATTCACTGTTACTTTCTCGTTTTCGTTTTTTCCTTAACATCCCTCCGTTTTACTTTCTTCACCCGAACGATGAGACTCTCTGTGATTTCAGCCAAATTTTTTTCAAGTGTCTGTGCCCGTAGCCTATGGAAATGCGAAATCATCCTTCTATCCGATACAGGCAGGCGTACCACAGGGTAGCGTATTATCTTCTGTATAGAATAGACATAACAACAACACCAAATACTGCGATTGCAATGTTCGTTGACGATACAGTAATACTGTCAGTAAGCGGCTCACAAACTGAAGCAACTAAAAACCTTCTTTAGACCGTGCATCAAACTCGACGGAAAATTGAAAAATCAAGTTAAATGAGCAAAAATCTATCCACACCACTTTCGCCTTTCGTAAACGAGATCCGCGTCATGTAGTGTTCATAAATAGACGACAAGTGCCAATCTTCGATTCAGCAAAATACTTGGGTGTGCATCTAGATGCGAAACTGACTTGGAAAATTCACGTTGTATCAAAAGCTCAGCGGATTCGAAAAAAATCACGTGAAATGTATCGGCTTGTCGGGCGACATTTCAAGATGAAGCTTGAAAACAAACGACTCATTTATGAAATCGTCGTAAGACCGATTTGGACTTGTGCGGTACAGATATATAGGGATGTACGAAAACATCAAACAGAAACATTATTCAAGCAGCCCAAAATAAATTCCTCCGTATGATATGCTCGATAGTTCGAACGGAACGAATCTGTACATACTGATTTAAGGATCAAATGGGTGGACGAAGTCATTAAAGACTTTGCTCATCGTCACGAAGAAAGACTCTCCGAACCCGGAAGCGCTGGACCTTTTGCTTACTACAGAAGATGCAAGACGGCTTAAACGGTTTAAACCGAGTGACCTAGTCATATTGTAAATTTTTATTGTTTTATTGTGTGTATGTGTATATAAATAGCAAATAATAGTTACAGTGGGCTATACTCCTTTGCAACATGTTAGTTTACTTTTAGTCATAAATGTTACTTATTTAGAAATAGTTCTAAAATTGTAATAACCATACAGTTCCCCCTTAAAGGGGCTGTTTTACAGAAGAAGAAAAAAAAAGTGTCTGTGCCCCTTAAATGAACGATCTGTAGCATTTGACGTCCCTACTCCTTCCTGTGTTTCGTATATCTTGTCATTCCCGTCTTTGTCCATCATTACTCTACTTGGTCCTTTTATATTATCCATCTCTGACGGAATTGCTATTTAACTGTCGATTCCTTCCCCTCTATACTGATGGGATCTTTGTTATCGCGCCCAAAAAGAAAAAAAAAGTAAAAAAAAAATTTTCCCAACTGTTTTCTAAGCCCCTTATTTCAGCTCATACAGCGAAGAATCCAATACTCACCAAAATAACTTACTATTAATCTGGCGCTACAGTTTTACCGCTTTTAGAATTTAAATTTTTTAACGAGCTTTTGCGTGAAAACGTTTTGCGTCAAAAAATTATTAACCGCATTCAAGCGTTTTTTTTTTTTTCGTTTTTTTTTCTACTCAAAAAAAAAAAATGATAATAAAAAATACCACCCGTAATTTGAAACTTATGCTGAACGCGACAAGACAACAATATTACGCAGCACTGAAAATCCTCTCTGCCATCCAAGTAGAAGGTTTTTTTCTTTTTTTGCATTTTCAGCCTTGGTATTATCTATATAGCCAGTTTTCTCAATTAAAATAACTTTTGGGTGGCGGGTCGTCAACCAAGGACCTTTATCCAGAAACAAAAGGTAAGGAGAGAAGTCGGTTATATTTCAATCGGATCAGAAATTTTATCTAAAAAGGAACAAATAGCAGGAATAATTAGTGGGAAAGGAAAGGACAGGATATCACAATAAGGAATAGCAAGCTTCAACAAATAAGAATACGAAATGTTCCACGGAGAAAGATGAACACTGGAAAAACACATGATCGACGTCACAAATAACTGCATCATCCGGGTAGACAGGACAGTGTGGAGAAGAAATCAGGAAATAGCGAAATCTGGAGAAAGGCAACAATGGAAACAACATGAAGACGTCAACGGAAGGTATACAAAAAAACCCATGAATATGCAGGAAGAGAAGGCTGAACAGACAGATGAAACGAATAATTATTAGAAAAAGAGGAAACGCAAGTATCCGATATACCGTTATCTGATATGGAAGCGTTTACATATCAATAGGAGGTTATTGGATGGAATTTAAAAAAAAAAAAAAAGACGAAGGGAAGCAGCAGCAGCCCGCGCCAAGGAATCAGCCGCTTCATTCCCAAATATGCCCGAGTAGCTGGGTACTCACAGCAAATCAATATTGATTGAACGGAGATAGGAAAGATTGTGAATGAATGAACGTGTACGGAGGATAACAAAGTATCATACGAATGATCAGGAAGGGAAGAGGGTATGGCCTGAAGAGCGCTCAAAGAGTCAGAGATAATTAAAAATTTAGAGGAAAATTGATTCGAGGAAATGAAAATAATAGAACGAAGGGTAGTCAATAATTCGTTTATGAATATGGAACAGAAATAAGGAAGGCGGAAAGATTCTCTGAGACGTTAAAATCAGAAAGGATGAAGGAAGTACCAACATCACCAGACTCCCTAAAATAACTTAAAGCACTGAACAAATCTATTTTATATACTAACTGACGTTTGAAAATCGATATAATTTCGAAGCTACTCAGTCCGGCTCGTTCTGCCACCAATAATGGTTACTTTCTTAGAAAATTTCCTGCCTTTAATATCTATATACTCGAATGATAGTTTTACTCCAAACAGCGCGATGATGTTTCTTTTCCATAACTATTTCTACCCCTCTATTTGGCTAATATTTGCTATCATCCGTTTTGGTTTTATAATTTTCCTTCACTCGGTCTGATATCTACTGACTTAATTTCGCTTTCTTCCTTCGTTCTTTCGTCACTTTTTTCAATTACTATCAAATCATTATTTCCTTCATCCGGTGTATTTATGCTTCCGACTTTATTTTACACTTGTATGTTCTTCTCTTCTAGCAGTTCATGCTTTCCTTTCCGCTTTACTCTTCTAACGTGTTCGTGTTGAAAATTTATTCACAATCGAATGAAAATCCAATATTTATTGATACCCGAATAGTTTTCTAAATGGTCCGTCTTGATTGGACCGTTTAGAGCGCAAAAAACGAAAAAAGAAAAAGAAATCAATTGATACTTCGATACTTAATTTGTACTTTATTAATTTTTTCCGAATTATTTCCATTTATCTAATTCTTCCTTTCCTATATAGGTGTGGTGGATTCTCTAACTTATAAACCGTTCAACAAATTTGTTCCCCGCACTTACACATATGCACCTGAAAGTTATATGAAGCTACGGACACCTCTGTCTTTCTCCAAGACTGAATAATTAACGCGCAAATGCCAAAACTCTAGGAGGCCGACTCATACTAGCCTCAGTTCTGTTTGGATTTTTAAAGTATTTATCACGCTGATTTCAGATAAAAAGAGTTCCGTTTACCTCACCGAAGAATCCTTTTCTATTTCGGGATTGACCATGAAAGAGGCGCAACTCGGTTTATTACCACTACGAAGGAGCTTATCTCTTAACTTTAAGCAGGTCGGATTTTATACTTGGACCCAAAGCGATATTAACCAATGTGTAAAAACCCCGATCGCGCCTCATTCCTAATTTCTCTCGCGTGTCAATAATTTTCATCCCTTAAATAATATTTAATAAAAAAAAACCCCGATGAAACGGCATTACTGTTATTGGAGCGAATAGGAAAAAAACGAAAAAAAAAAAAAAAAACAAAACACGCAAGTGGGATAGAGTCAAAGATTCTGCTGCATGCAGCCGATTCTAGTCTTATGGAAAGGTTGAATGACATCATTGTACCCCCGCTCAAGGGTGTCGAAAAAGAATAACTAAAAGTCGGTTATAACTAAATGACGGATAGAAATGATGTACCTTTTTTCCGCTAATTATGTATCTGCACAAAAACTGATTTGTAGGGATGCCCCAAGAGGTGATTTCCTTACTGCACGTTCGCATTAATTTACTCAGCTGTATTGTAAAATGTCGCGACAGTTAATAAATGAACAGATTCAAACAAAAAGGCTAGACACTCCTTCTGCGAACGACGGTCCAGAGCGAGAAATTGATAAAACTTTGAATCGCCAATTCAGCAAAATTATCTCAGTAAGAAAGTAAATAAAACAAAAAAATTATTCTCAATTAGGATATCGCAGATAAGTTGAGCTTCTCCTATTCAACACGGCACCGATGAGAATACAAGATCTTGAGTGAGCCTAAAAATAGATCAGTTTTATCTAGTTTTAAAACGCTAAAGCTCGCTCATTCTTGAAATCAGACGAGTAATATACAAATCGAGTAAACATGATAAGGATGATGCACCGGATTCAAAGCTCACCTAACGATCGTCGAACAAAAATACTGTTACCCGAAACAAAGTGAATGTACGCAGATTTTACCAATTTTATTTTATTTTATTTTATTATTTATTTTTTTTTTTTGAGCGCGTTGGGGGGCGGCTTCATTGTCGAAATACTAGTTTTGTCCGTACACCTTTCAAACGTGTCATACTTTACCGATGATTTCGCGAAATTTATATCCCGATGCAACAGATTGTTGAATTCAATATTACACGCTGGCTAAAGGGAAGAAGAAAAAGTTTAACTCGATGGAGAAAAAAGTGTTCTGAGCGAAATACCTTTTCCCTTCCGCATAAAAAAACCGGGTTGCAATATTCGCTTTAGAGCCTTCTTAAAGATCATTGGGAGTAGCACATCATAAAGAGAACTCTTAAGTCCGCAATATCATCCGCGGTACATTATATCAACGATGTATGTATGTATGTACTACTTGCCTTACTTGGCTCTACGTGCCTTTTTTCTACATGTTTCCTAATTTAAAGGCGATCCGATTGAAATCGTGCTCGTCCCGGCAGTGATATGAATTCACAATGCGGTTGACTTTTTCATAGGACACATTCTGACTTCGGCATTCAATCGAAGCCAATGAAGGGAGGTCCATTGATGATTCGGTTAAATCGTTGCCTAAAAACGTTCCGACGGGCGACGAATGCTTCGGTGTCAGTCTGTTGAAAAACCTCCTAGCCCAACGGGAGGGAGGTTATAGATGATTTCAGCGCGATTAGCGCGAACTGACCGGTACAATTAAAATTTGTACGATAGAAGCTTCCGAGTGTGTGTGTGTGGGTCGGTCATCATCTTTTAAAATCAATTTCCAATTGAAAACGCATAAACTTCGTGTCATTCCGAAAAAGTAGCGGAAACGTCACAGTCGTATGCCGAAAGAAAATCGTTTTAATATAAGCATTAGGCTAAGATAAATTATCCCGTATTATTCGCTAAAATGCTGTGGTATAATTAAACATCTCAACGACCGTTACTGTAAGGTAATTCCCGGCGCATTCGATCGCATTCGCCTATTGCAAACGTTTATTTTCTTTAATATTCCGACTTCCTTAAAATCATTCTCGATTATGAAGATACTTGTTAATCCGCGTGCCGAGTAATGTTTAATCGTCTTATTAGCGTTCTCCTTTTAAAATGGATTCGCTTTTTGCATTATCGTAATTTTTGTCCTATTCCTCTTTGATAATTTTCCATAATCAAATTAAACTGAAATTCAATACAATTTTGTTATTCATTCCTGCGCTCCATTCGGAGTAATAATTGTTTTCCTTTCAATTTAATAATTCACACGCGGTACAATTTAACACGAGTAATTAGCCGAGACTAGAAGATGTGTCGTACCGCGACCCATGTTCGACGTTGATAAAAATACCGACGTTAATTTTTATTCTTACATTTTTAAACAAATGTACAATTCGGCCGAATTTCCTTACACTTTTTCGTTAATTTTCTGAATAGGTAAAGTATTTCGTGCTCGTCTCACTGTGGGAATAACATTTGGGCCGGCGGAATTTTGACCTCGGGGGCCTAACTGATTAAACTCGAGCGCCTTACCGGTTAAACTCGAGGGCCTAACCGATTAAACTCGGGAGCCTGACCGATTAAACTCTTCGCGGGGGGGGGGGGTCTAACCGAGATTAAACCCGGGGACCAAGCCGATTCATTTTTCGAAATAAAATTACCGAGTTAAAATTCAAGTTCTAAGCCCATGAAACGTCTTCGGCGCGGAAAATCTTTCGGTCCACTGGCGTAATATAATCACGTAACACCAGGAACGCCGGACGATTCCGGGGTAATTCAAGTGCAGCGTTTGCAGAAGGAAAAAAAAACAAACTTGAAAACCGTACGGGTAAAAAAATTGCCCTGCGTCCAGGCGGTTCAGCCGCTCCCATTTCTGGGTGCGATGTACGCGGGTGTTGTCTTTTTACGGAGGTAGCAAACCGAGGAAAAAGTCGGCGGTATGTCGCCGACATCGCAAAATGATGGCGGTTGCACAAGAACGCAATCGGATAGTCGAATTTGTTTTTTGCTTTTCGCCTGGTTGCATGACGACAATCTGGTTGTCGGAAGGCCGGCTGGTCGGGCCGCGTGTATCGATACCCGGAACGACGGTATTGTTGAGGAGGGAATTTTAATTGCTTGGCAGAGTGTCGGACGCATTTTCAATGTCTCGGTCAACAATATAAACTAGTTACACGCTGGCGAATGCCTCAGTAACAGTTTTTATATTAACACTGATCGCTACAATTCCGCTGCTACTCGACCACCGGTCCTATACAGATCTCCGATTTTTCCATCTATTTCATCATCACGAATCGTATTATTTCTCTGGCACAATCGTCGCCCGGTCCTAAGCACCTCGTCTTCAAATCGGTATTTTTTTCCTAATGTAAAAATCGCACACACATTAGCGCGACACCTGTGTAACATATATACGCGCCGTATCTGGAGGATAGCGCGCAGTTAATTCCGGTGAAGAAAGGGCCGAACGCGTGTGTAGTCCATCGCCGGCTATTCTCGCTTATTATATCATTGTCGCGTCTCTGCGGACTCATATATAATATTTCGATTGCTGCTGCACTTCTTCTTGCATCATTCGCGGTCGTTTGATTCATCTCCGCGACACGTACCGAGATAGTTTTCACACGATTTTTCCAGTGCAGCGTATTCCGAGTTCACTGCCGCTCCAGCCGAACCTGGCCGAATAAGGCGCTTCCAGTGTTGTGTTCGCGCAAAAGTTCCACGAAACCGCTGCAATATGATGATACACCGTTTCCTTCCGGTGAGTAATCGTGTTAATTTCCGTTTATCTCGTAGCATTACGCAGAGAAAAAATTTGCCGCCAATTAAAATACTAGCTGAAGACGGTGTTGTTCGGATGTGTTTGTATTATTCTGAAATTCGATAACGTAACCAGGAGAGAGAGAGAGAGAGAGAGAGAGACAAAAAGTTCTTCGTATGTGTTGACTCTTCGTCAATCTAAAGAGGTATATCGTTTCTCTCTCGGTAAATTAATTAAAATTACATTAGCGGAAAAATTCGTAGACAAAAAGAAAAGAAAAAAAAAAAAAAGTTCCGGAGAACGCCTTGGAAGTATTTATTTCGTTCGGAAATTTAAGAAAGCCAAAAAAAGTGCAAAACTTTTTCACCTTTTAAATCTCTCCCGCCAATGATGAAGTTTAAATTCTTTTTTTTTTTTTTTATATACATGTATACCCTACAATGATGGACCAAAAATTATTCTTGTAACACTCGTTTTTCAGTGGCACCATCGGGTTAATCGGAAACCCGTACACAGTTTGCGTAAATTGTTCCGCTTTCCAGGCGATATTTTCGATTATTTATGTGAAAAAAATTATGATATTCGGTATAATTTTAAAATTTTACAATTAAAACGATTAAAGCAAATCAAAAAAAATAATTTTCCTCGGAATTGAACAATTTAATCGCCAACTATATTTCAAAATTGCGTAATATGCCAAGAATAAAAATTACCTTTTTTTTTTAGTTTTTTTTTGTTTCGGTTTAAACTGCAAGCAACGGCTTCAAAAAAGTCGTCACATCTAATAGATTATTAATTAGAAACTGAGTTTATCCGTATTCACCAAAATGTACGTTACAATTAATAATTGTTTTCGTTTTATAATTAAATTTTTAATCAATTGTTAAAAATTTTTATCGAAAACTATTAAGAATATATACATAATACTCGGTCGAAAACTGCCAATCTAATAAAGAACGTTCTCGTTAATGAACTCGAAATTACGAAGGGAAAAAATTAAAATTTAAATACAAAGAAAAATTTAATTTTTAACCTAGTTTGAACGTAAACGACGCATCTACGGTCACGTATTTGTACTCTAAAACGAATCAAACTATTTCTTTTCTATACGAAAAAAAACAAAAACACAAACAGTACTCTAAAACATCACTCGACAGTATTTCCATTCTGAATATAACCGATTAAAAGGGAAATCCAACGGGAAAATTGAATACAAACTTATTATAATAATTATAAACACTGGAACGAACAATGTTTTTTTTTTTTTTTTTTTGTGGTGTTGTGTTTATAATTTTATTATTGTACTAAACAAAATGTACAAAGGACGCTTAATAGTAAAAAAAAATGACCAGAACCCGCCTAAATTATTATTTTAGGTGTTTGTATCACTTAAAGGCAGCGAAAAAGAAAGAAAAAAAAAAGGAAACTTATTATTATAAATATTACATTTTAGGGCTGTTTTAAAAACGAAACAACTGTCGTCACTGAATAATTTACGATTGCGACGAAGCCGTACAGCGTTCGTAGAATTTAATTTTAAAGGAACTGCGGCTAAAAATATTTAAAGCTTTCGCAGTGATTACTCGTGATAAATAACTTTTATCGGATACCAGCTGTGTGTTTAAAAAGAAATTTAATTCGCTTAACGTTTCGCCAGTTTGCTTCTGATGATGACCAGTGTAATCTGGTCGAAACGTTAAGCGAATTAAATTTCTTTTTAAACACACAGCTGGTATCCGATAAAAGTTATTTATTACAAACTACGGCTATTCCAATGTGAAATGAAATGTATGTTAAAATCATTGGAGTTCATTTAAAATTATAAAAAAAAAAATAAAAAACACCGATGAAACTAGTCGACGCTGATTAATTCGTATAATCTGAAATACCTACGAGTTAATACGTATATCATATTAATATTACAAAGGATGGAATTATTTTTATCTCCGTAATGTATTACGCGAGCATGGAAATTAACAGTGATCTGTTCTAACTACGAGTATATTTCACAGATTTCGGACGCCCGAAGAAATTCATTATATTCGTAATGAGTTCCCGTGAAAATTGTTAACCTTTGAACTAATTGTAGATGGTCGCGTGAATTAAGCATTGGTATAATTACGGAACATTCGTCTTTTGTGTACGCTTTTCCTGAAAGCATTAATTTTTTAAAAGTGAATTTTTAATATCTGAACTTGATAAAAGACGCATAATAAGTAATAGGATTTTTCCTCTTTACATTCAGTAGTAGCGTGTGATGCCAAAATGACGTCACCTTCTTCTACATCGCCTCGATTAGTATTTTCCAGTCTCTACCTTTTTTGGATTGAAAAAATTATATTTATTAACAATCGTTATTATCGCTTTGCTATTATTGTTATTATTATCCCTCGCTTAATTATACCGAAAAGCTTATAATAGCACAACTGCAACACAATCATCGGATGGTGACAACTAAATTCAAAGATTTAAAAAAAAAAGTACCGACTTTAAAAAAAAAAGTACCGACTTTAAAATTTGTAATCAAAATTACAAACATAACGTGCTAAAGATTCGAAAAAAGACACTTCTTTTTTATAAAATACTTCATATTTCAGAGTAATACATATTCTTAATATTATTATTATTATTATTATTATTTTTATTATTATTACTCTTAGACGGCATTCACACCTTAATTAAAGAGCCTCGGTAAATTCATACTGCAACAGAAATTTAATCAGTATAATTATATCACAATTAAATATTTCTGATACCTTTTAACGAGCTTATAAAATATTGCTCTAATGTTACATAATGAACGTTAAATAAACAGCTCTTGAAATTTGAATTTGGTACCGACTCTAATTAAGGTATGAACGTTGTATAAGAATAATAATAATATTCTTAAGTATATTACTATCATGTTTTATGAAATAATTATTTTTTAGCTGTTTTTATTTTGTTGTTATACTTGAGTTTTTGTATATATTTTGAAATCCGTGCTTTTATTAAGAATTTTTCTTTCAAAATTTTTAGTGGCAATAATGTAGAATATATGAAAAGAGCTTTCCGTGAAAAAATTATCAAATGAAAGCCATCGTTTATAAGAAGCGTATTAACAAAAACATATTAGAAAACAATTTCCAAATTAAATATTATATTAATTTAAAACAAAATTTCTCTAAGGGCAGTCAGGCCTTTTTTTCGATTTGATGATAACTTACGCTGTGGGTAATCTCTGAAATAATATTCGTGAAGAATTAATTCGACTAGCGTGCGTACGGTAAATGTAGCTGACACAACATTCATAAAAAATTAATATTTTCTCGAAAAGTTGTTTGTAATATTGATGAGGATGGCTTTGGAATGGCATTTATGAACGCAATTAGAGCATTGCTATTAGAATAGGTTGATAAATAGTGCGAGTTGGTGTTCGTTCGATTATATTATTAACGTTTCCGGCTTTTGAAAGCTGCATATTATGCGAGCAGGATAAATTCTCTTTTTGCAAATTTGTAAGCCGAATGTAAATATTTAAAAAGAAATATAAAAGAAGTAACGAGCAACTGCGCCTTTTTGCAGACTTTAAAATGTACTGAATACCATTATATATATATATATATATATATATATATATATATATATATATATATATATATATATATATATATATATACATACATACATATAAACTCGGCCATTTTGGATTTCTGTCTCTTTCTCTTCTATACTTTGTTTAAAATTATCAAAATATACAACGTAATTCTAAATCGGTCCATATGAATATAATAACAATATCACAGGCATCCTATAAAATATAACAAACGTTACATAAAATTGGGACATTTTTTCTAATGAGGGGTAGCCTAAGAATTACGTTGCAATTAATAAATGTATTATTATGGTTAACTGTCACTGTTGTATAATATTCACGAATTCAAGTTTGCTCGCAATATCATTAAAGACATACTGATACTTTTGATATTTTAATAAAATAAAAACAGTTCTCCGGTGATTGTAACTTTTTTCTTTACCGAAGTATTTCTATATAGCATTTTTTTACGGGGACATTGATAACGGATCTCCTAGTCGAATAACTTGATAAAAATGAATCACGATACAAACCAGAAAAATATTCCATCCGCACCTACCGATTTAGGTGAAAATATTTGTTTCGTTATTTTTTATTTATTCGGCTTTTCAACCACGAACCAATGACCCAGTACAGCCGTCCAAAAATATACCTCCTTCCAAATAGTAGTAGTAGTTGTGTAAGCCTTCGAATGAAGCAACAGGAATTCCTATTTATCGAGCAGGATAAAACCTTCATAATCAGCACCCTCACAGTTTCAGAATACGAGACTGACACGAAAGAAAAGCGACGAAATCGATAAATTAAATTTTTTTTGGAAATGGAAATAACAGGCGTGATGGAAGTTTCTATAAAAATTAGAGTAAACCCAACCGCCGTTTAGCAAAGTCAAAAAAATAATTTTCCAGGTAATCGAAATTCTTCTTTGTTTAGAAATAATGTAATTTTCGCAACAATTTTATCAGCCTGAAAAAAATTCTGAAACCCAGCGCAATGCAGACCAGCAGGCACTCTACATTTTCTTAAGTGTTGCGTTTTGTTTGTGATAATCTTCGTAATAAGAACAGAATATCGCGTACCAGTTTACGAGCTTCATTTCGATTCTGTTTCCCGTGTTCGTTACAAAATTATATGCATGAAAACCGAAGATGAATAAAAATGTCAAAAAAGTCTGGTCAAATTTACGATCATGCTCTCTTAGTAACTTATTTTTACAAATATTGTTTCAGAACGCGCTAAAAAGAAAGGGGGGGGGAATTCGAATTCAAAATTTTTATGTAAAATTTCAATTTTTAAACTTGGCAAACATGCTAAAAACAGGAGATTACGAACTAATCGCTTTCGTCGTAGTTTTTTGTAATTGAAATAATTCTTGAGAAAACGAGTAAAATAAATTTTGGAATTAGCTGAGTGTAGACGACGTAATATTATAGAAGAGTTAATATTCCGTTTCAGTATCCGGCACGATTGGAAGCGGACCAGTAGTATTTCATTAGAGACAATTAAACGAATTATTACAACACGAATCAGAAACCCTTACACATTTGGTCCGGAATTTACCGGTGGAGTTTCCTTGAATGAAAAAATATAAATTCTGAAATAAATGAGAAAAATTACATAAAACTTACTTAATAATAAATGCATGAATTATGTATTTCTAAGTACTGTTTTCATCGGAAACCCGCATCATTAGCTAATTATGCCATCTGTTCACTTTCCGGGGCCTTATAAAGTGTTACCTCTGTCAATGTTTCCTTGAATTATTTTTTCCTTCCTTTCGTTAATAGCTTTTGCTATCCCGATGTCTTCCTTAACGGTCGTCTATTCATTCACCGAACACAGCAACTACCTACGTATCTTCTCTCGAAAGAATTAAATCTGCAATACGTTTCAAAATTGATTATTATTTTCTTTATAGCGGATTTTCTAAACGCTCATTGCCCGAACACGAAGCTCTTCTCTTCGCCTTTGTCTCGGTATTTCCTCAGATTTTCCCCCATTCTCATTCGATATTATTCTCCTGTCGTCGGTCTCTCCTCTTTGGTTATCACTTTCAGACGTCCCGCTGTAAACTTATCTCACTCTTACTTGTCATTTGCCTCTGAACAAGAATCTCCTCTTTCTCATATAGGGTTTTCAACTTGTTTAGATTTTCTCCCTTTATCTCTACTTCCAATAGACTTCCTGGTTTCCTTTTCAATTTCTAGTTTATCCTCCCTTCTATCTTAAGCACGCTCGTCATCATTTCGTGATCCAAGAATTTAATAACTTTCATATAATTTTCACTGACGCTTCTAAAAATTCTAGCCTATTTTCCGAACAGTCTTTTTACTTATTCTCGTTCGTCACGCGCAATAAATTCCCGCTAGTCTGCGATTCTAAGAGCGTTCTAGAACTTCTCACATTTCCGCTCCCTTCCCACTCTTACGAAATTCAAGTCAACGCATTCCGGTTGGCCGTAACAGCGAAAATCTCTTTTTTTTTTAGACTTTTTATCGGGCTCGTCAATCAGGGTCCTTCAACGGGAAATGAATATTTGTTATATTTTGATGCGGTAAAATATTATCAAAAGGAACGAGCAAACAATGGGAACGATGTGTGGAAAAGGAAAAGACACACAGGATATAGGAGGCACAATACGGAGTCGGAATACCAATTCGCAGCAAATTGTACTAGAAAGCAGAATGCTTAATAGAAAGAGAGATGAATATACTTAATAAACACACGATCAGCATCGCAAAACATGCTCTTCGCTTGAGAGGACAATATGGAGAGAAGAAACCAACGGAAAACGAAAACAAGAGGAAGATGATCGAGTATGGCTTAAGAAGAATAACGGAGACACAACGACAGAACGACGAAGTAGTGGAAACAAAAAGAACCACCGATTGGCAGGAAGACACTAGGTTGAACAGACATATAGAAAAAATGATTGTTAGAAAAAGAGAAAACGTATACATTCGATACCAAAATCTCAGGTGAAAACTTTTACACAACGGAAAGAGATTGGAGGATGGGATTTTTCTTAAGAAAGGAGGTGGGAAGAAGCAGCAACCTGAGTATAGCAAAGAATCCGCCGCTTCATTATTAAAAAGATGCCCGACTGGCTGGGAACTTCCTACGGCAAATTAACTTGAATGCAATGGAGGAAAGAAAGAACGGGGATAAGTGAACGTATACGGAGTATGATAAAATCACAGGAATGATCAGGAAAGGGAGAATGAATTGAAGGGGCGGACATGGAATCTGATATAATTAAGAATTTAGAAGAAAGATGATTGGAGGAAATGAAAATAATGGAACGTAGGACAATCGTTAATTTGTTTATGATTATGGAACAGATCCTTAAAAGATTCTGAAAAGTCAAAATCCGGGAGAATAAAAGAGGCACCGACATCGAAGTATTTCTAAATACGGTTACATAACATGGAAATTAAGAATTGATAACGCTGGGTGTCGAATTAGGGCCTGCGAAAGAAATTTGGAGAACGTAGCTAAACATATTAGAAGGATGACAGAGTTCGGCGAAATTAAAAGAGAAATAAGGGAAATGGTTAAAAGAAATTACATAAGGGCAGAGCGAACTAAACCGAAGAGAGATAAGGGATAAAATAGGGGTTTTTCCAGGTATAAAACGCCAGTACCTAGAAATGTAAAGGTAGGAAGACAGCGAAAATCTCGATGGTGATCCGTTAAACAAATTTTTTCTCCACCAGTCTTAAATTGTACGTTGGAAATTCCACTATCGAGTAGGGTAGACAATCCCAAGGAATCCTCGATTCTCTTGTATTCTTTTTCTATTAATAGATTTATAATATCTTCCGTATGTCGCTTACGTCTGGATCATAGCTTATTTATTTCATCCCGTTCTAATTCTCTGGTGTCCTCCTCCTCCCCTCTTTTCATCCCGACTTGCCTCTTACATGAAGTACAAATCACGTTTTTTTTTTTCGAACTTACACCTCTTCAGTTAAAACGTTCTCTTTTTTACTCCCATTTATTACACTTAAACCTTCACACACCGAACAATTCCTATGTATTCTTTCTCTATCAACCCCCATAATCTCATTCTTACTTTCTTTATATGATATTTTATTGCTAAACATTTTTGAACGTACTACCTGGCGGCAGAGTCGAAAGAAATACCGTACAAAATTTAGTGAGTTTTTTAACATCAGTGCGAATAAGGGGAATTTGATTAAAATTACATTTCTTCTAGTGATTAAGATGCTTGGCTACTAAATCAGAGAACACGAGTTCGAAAGGCGGCCGAAAGAAAGGAGCTGGCACTTCTACTCTCATTAGCGCCGTTGGGCTTAGTACCATTATGAAAAGCTTAACTTGACACAATCCATGATACCTTATCAAGGTTATGGGACTTCCTTTACTTTACTTTTACGTATAATGCATACATTTATTTATATATTTACTCGTGACCTTGGAGGTAATAAAAAAAATCCTGTTACGTTTTTCCAATACGGAAGTGCCACGCAAATCGGTAAAGGCTATTAATGGAATGCACGAATCGCGACATAAAACTTTATATAATCAGAGAAGCCGGGAATGAAAAATCAGCGCATAGTCGATTAAAAGAAAATCTTCTGTACGAATTATAGAAAACTAACAGCTCCCGGCAATGCCACTATTTGTATTGTTCTTTTCTTTCGCTCGCGTTATTCAGCTTACTCCTTTTCTTATGATTCACGTTTATAAAAAATGATCTTTTGTCGCTGATTTACAATAAAATAGGTACTGCAGGAATGACAAGAGGAGCAAATGTAAAAATAATTATCTCGCCGCAGTTTTACTGTTGCCTAAGAAATTCGCAGGTGCGCAGGCAAAACTTCGAGGGAAGCCCGAATCCTTCCAACTCGTGTTCGTAATAGCATTCCAATTGCGTTCTTGTTTTCTGAATAATTGACATGTGCAGAAACGAAAACGCCAGAACTTTTAAATTTGTCACACGCTTGTTCATTTTCTTATGTTTTTTGGCATTTTTAAACATTCTAAGACGATGCCGTCTTTACCTTTTTGGCGGTATTAGCATATACCATAGGGCTTGTTGTATTTGTATGAACATATGTCACAGTGGAGAAATACACGCAAGCACTTATTTTAATTTCTCCGATACGTTTATACATTTATATGTTTGTATATAAAGTGTACACATGGACGGACGAGTGGGTAGTAGTGGAAAAATGAAATAAATAAAAACATAAAATCCGAAGTTCTAGTCGAGCAAAGAAATAAAGTCGGTTAACCGAAACGATAGTACGAAAACAAAACCAACTGTGTTACCTTAAGGATAGCATTAAAGCGCCAGGTTTACATGACATTCGTTTGGCATATCAGCCCTATACAGAAACTGATGTTATCAGCATTTCCGTTCTCATTAAATGAAAATGTACCAGAACATCTCACTTTTCCCTACTAAACGTGCGCCCGTTTTATTTGTCTCCATCGTATTCTTCACAGACTTGAACTTATTTGACTGACAATTAATGATTTCTCTATTTACAAGTCGTTTTTCTTTCTTTTTTTTTCATTATTACTATTATTACTATCATTATTATTTTTGACTTGATTTGATTTAAATTATTATTATCGCTATTATTATTATTATTATTATTATTATTATTATTATTATTATTATTATTATTGTCATTATCATTATTACTATGCCAAAGGATCACAACTACGCTCTGGTTAAATTTGTAATACGGCTAATGTACTTAGCAAACACTACAAATTTTCCCCATCTTGATGATTGAGGAAAGTTTAGTAATACTAATTTTTGTATATGATCCAATCTCGCCTTTGATACATATAGTAATGTATTAATAATTCATTTGTATTCATCGTCCATTTTGACATTATCTTATTAGACTGGATTCTTTCTTGCATGTTACTTCTTCAGTGTAGTATTTATTTGGCTGTCACTCCTTCGGGATGTGCAGAAACCTCTTCAGTCATTTCTTCCTGCTCTTGTCTCTAGCCAGTAGGGTCCCGCCTACTCAGATCTCTGCTGTTAGTGGTTCGTATACTGTCACACCCAGCACCAACTCCAGATGTGCCTTGGCGACCACCGGGTAGCGTTTTTTACATTTATTTCTAGTCAACATTTCTCCATACACTAGAGGGTGGCATTCTATGCCTACTCCCGGGTTGATTTTTGGTTTCGTATTTTGTACGGTTATTTAAAATAAAATAAAAAATTCCTCTTTTCATTCTCTCGGTTCTCTACATTTATCCATTTCGAACTTCAATTATATATTATTTGTAAACATTTCTGTAACTCTCAGTAAGTTTATAATACCATTTCGATTATTTGAACATAATTTTACATCATCCATATGAAATAAACGTGATGAATTATATTTAATTTTCCGATCTGTTTAAATTTTATTTAAAAATCTGATTGAATTTAACATATTTGATAGTGGGTTTAAAGCTAAACAAAACCATAATGAACCCAAACCGTCTCCCCTTGGTAAATACCTTTTTTGTTTTTACTTTCAATGAATCTGCTCAATTTCTCACGCACTTAGTATCTTTCGATTTCACTTTTAGTACGTTTTTCTGACTTACACTTTGCCTGTTTAGTTATATTTTTATAAAATTCGGTTTGATTTCTTTCAAACAACTTATTTTGATTTATTCTTTCTAAGGTTCTTTTTTCATTTTTCCTAAGCCTTTTACTGCATACTTTTAATTTCCGTTTTAATGTATCTCTATTCTATGTACTCTTATTTTCTCCTTCAAATTTTGAGTGTACTTTAAATTTCCCTTTTACATATTTAACCGATTTAAGTATACTTCTATTCATATTTCCACTTTTATGTTCATAGAAGTGCGCAATAAACACTCTTAACTCTGCAATTTCCCTTTGCATTCTATTTTGCCATGCGGAGGCTGCTTGTATTTTACTATTTCTTACATTTTGTTTGCTGTATACCCTTTTTCTCCTGCATTTTCGATCCATTTATTTTGGCAATTGTTAACGCTGGTATATAGTGAAGCTTATAAACCTCTCCTCGAAATCCATGTCTTGTAAGTTAAAACGTCCGGGTATGTAGGCTTTTTAATGTTTCTATAGGTTCGCTTAAATTTCTTGTAATACTTTGTCTCTCAGTATATTTGTTTCTAGACGACCCCTCTCTACACTTTAGTATCGTACTATCGAATTCTTCATAAACTTCTCTATTCTCGGTATTCTCGTTTTCCTATATGTCTTCCATTACTTTTATTGATTCTTGATTTATTACATTTTCGCTTCTAGCATCATCCCAATATCCGTTCCACTTGGTTCTGAATCCAGTTCATCTTCATTTTTCGACGATAGAGATATTCCTTCCGTTTAGTAGTTCTAATTTCATCCGTTAATCGTTGTTTACTAAATTTAAGATATTGCAGCGCTTTTTTTAAACTATTTTTAAACTATTTAAATTATTTTTTTCAAACTCTATTTTACTGATTTCGCCATCCGTAACTGTCACGTTATTAATAATTCACTCATTTTCGTTGTCTAATTTTGACCGATTCTTGACACCAGCCTGAGTGATCTCTCTTTCACATTCTGAAAAGAAACACTTTTTGCTATTGCGCTACTCCTAGTTTGTTGTTTTATTTTGGCTGCCGCATTTTCAGAGTGCGCAAAGACCTTTGTGGGCATTTGTCCTTACCCAGATCCCTACTGTTGACGAATTGTATACTGCGCCATGCCCAGCATCAACTCCAGGCGAACCCTGGCTGACGACTTTCAGGAAGCGGCCCTTTACATTTATTTCTGGTCAACATTTCCATATAAAGAATTTAATTTTATACCTACTGCCAGGTTTATTTTATTATTTTATTTCGAGTCTTTTTAAATATAAGTTTTCGTCCTAATTTATTAGTTATTTACCGTATTTATTGCATCTTATTGTTACTATTTGAGAACGGGGGTCATTTTCCTGTCCCTAGGCAGTAGCAATCTACTGAGTGCGATTGACACTTAAAATATTATCAATATTAAGCACGAAAAGCTAAGTTCGAAAAAAAAAACGAATTTTTAATAGGAAATGAACACATATCATCCATGTTAATTATCACGGATAAATTTTGATTCGAATAAAGAAAATTAGAAACCCCGTAGCGCTATCTATAAGTTCATCACTGACGGAAACATTACGTCTTAATATTAGTTAACTTCTAACCTTATGTAGAGTCATATTCGAATGGGTTTCTTAGAAGTGTTTCACTGAAATCGTGGCTCCACACATGAATACCGGATCAGTATCGGTGAGTATTGATACTCACAGTGGTCATTAAAATAAACGTTAAAAATGGGGTCTCTCCTTAGAGATATACTTTCTTTGCTTAATATTAGACATCATCAACATGAATTTTCATTCGAATACAAGTATAATAAACAATAAAATTTTACAATTAAAGAAGTGATAAACGGGAATGGCTTAAACGTTAACGTTGATTTCTGGTATTAATAAATTCACTTTCCGCAAAATATATTTATATAATTCTTTTCTTCTTCTTTATAGTGCCATACTTAATTCCTGAGCGTCAGCGACTACACCTATATTCGTACATCTCAGTTGTACAGATATATGTACTAGGCAATTGTTTATATACAGTACGAATATGTACACACGCAAGACTAGATTCGGAACTGATATTGTGATTGTTTGATTTACATCGTTTTACAAAAGTGCAGTCCCGTGTGTGTCTGCTGTGTACTGACCTAGCACGCATATGATGTTGTACGCGGTGATTTGCCATTACCTTCCACGTGATTATTAGCGAATATTTTTAATCTTAATTCTTTGTAATAAGTTCTGTCGTCGCCCGGGATCGAACCTGTGACCTCCGTAACGAAAGTCAAGCGCTCTAGCAACTAGGCTATCGCGGACTTTATATAATTAAATTATAAAAATAGCCGACTCTAGTTTCGCACAATTAATAAAATTTTGCGGCATAAAGTAAACAGAAATTATAAAAATCGTCGTAACTGACAAAAAAATAAAAAGTCGCTAATATTAAATTAATAACGAATAGTTAAATATTAGTTATTTATTACAAAACAATTCGTTATTGAATGTGATAATTAATTTTCAATTATTCGTTATTAATTTAATATTAGCGACTTTTAATTCGAAATTCTTAAATACCTTAAGCTCTATTTTCTCAGGTCGATTTATACAATTTTCACTAACGATTCCAAGGAGTCCTACGGAGTTGGCTTAGAACTTTAAGCTATTCTGAATCATTTAAATTCCTTCCATTCGGTTTTCTACGCCAAGTCTACTAGCTATTTTAAGGGTCATTCTCTTTATTTCCTCTTCTCTGATCTCTCATAATGTCCTTATTATATCAGATAAATGTCCCTCTCCTCTTCTCTTTCACTCTACTGACTATATAATTTTTCCCATATGTTCTCTACTTCATAATCCCCTTCTTTCTCACTCCATCTGAACTGATTTCTGACGAATACCTCCTGGGCGAGATCAAACGCAGTAACTTAACAGACTGGCTAACTCATTCAATTTCTTCTACCGGAGGACATTTCTTAACCTACGTAATCTCTCTTTGCAGCTGCTGATAAATTATGGAGTATCTCCTCTTCATTCTTAAATGCGAATTCCTATTCATCTATTCAACCGGTTCTTTTTTTGTTTCATCCTTGGTTCCCCCAACTTTTCATCTCTGCAACGTTCACCTCTCACTGCAATTCTACGCTTTGGACAAAATTTACTTCCATCATCGCTTTCTCCTCCCTTTTATCTTTTCCATTGTTCCGCTACCCGTTACTTTTACTGTAATGCATTAAAGCGCATGATTTTTAATCGCGTAAGAATCAAACTACATATATGCCTTTCCCTCCCCAGTTCTCGGGTCAATGTCCATGTCGACGAACCCAGAAAAAGAAAAAAAAAAAGAAAATACTAGTTCGGACGTGTTCTATGCGTTTGAAATTGAAAAGCTCTCGCCAGTCGTAGAAGGCGCACGTTGTTTGCCGACAAAGTCTAAACCGAATTAACGTCTTGCGTTCCGTTTTCGAAATCACAGCGAGCATCGCTTCCCGAGTGGCGGTGTTGAAGATATTCAGAAAAGAGCAACGGTCCACGTAGCAGTTACGACGATAGCACAGTCAGCACTCGACGATTCGCTGACGACTAGGCGTAAGGCGACATTGGTAGTCGGCAGAAATTTTTATTTTCAGCCGGGCGAATAAATAAATGAATAATCGCCCTAACTAGGCGTATATAAAGTGGTTTAACTGCGCGTGTTTCATTAGAAATTCGAAAAATTCCGAGAAAGAATTTTCACTCATGAAATAAACATGACTCCGCAGCTTTTGAAAGTTTCCTATTCAACAGCGTAAAAACCGGCCCCCGACGTACCACAGCCTTCCAGTAGCACAGCTTCTGGCTTTTTTCAATCAGCCCCTCTCCCCTTCACACCACCGTTAAGTAAATAATAAAATATAAAAAAAATTAGATGACAGTGAACGGGAAAAAGTGTAAAATCCGGTCTAACTTGTTAGGCATTCGTTCAGTTTCGGTGATAGTTTAGCGCCTCTAAATTGTGACCCGGTTCCACTTTAACGGAAGATGAAAAAAAAGTAAGATAAAAATCAAATTTTAAAAATCATCCCGCCCCATAAATATTAAACATTTCTCATATCGAGCTCGCAGCGGTACTTTATTTCCCGTGCCCCGAAAGTAACGAAACGATATCTTCACAAAACTTACACCCGCTGTCAAAAACAAGTCGAGGCAAAATTAGCGAAAAAATCGTACTCGTTTTCTAATTAATTTCGACTTATTATATCCATCAATTCATAGTTCACTTTTGCCGGCTAAACTGAATAATTCTGTCCGCAATCTATTTTTTTCCAACATTGACTTTTACCGGTTTGTTTTTATCACGCAGATGATGAAGGTAATCTGGATATTTTGTAGATAATTTAAAAATAATTCAGTCTAACTGGATTATATCAAACGCTCTTTCAATAGCTATACAAGAATATATCGTAGGTTTTCACACGCTCCAATAATAAATTTTTAATCGTGTGTCTTTTCCGTTAGTGGTACAAGAAACACCCATGCAGACAACTCCATTGCACGGCGAAACATCAATATTTTTCGAAAATCGTGTTTTCGTTTTGTTTGTTTTTGTTTGCCTTTTTTTGTTTGTTTTTTTTTTTTTTTTGACACGTCAACCAAGCGTCCGGAAACGAAAAGAAAGGAAAGTTAGTTAAATTTTGATTCGGTCAAGTATTGACAATATGTAAAGGGGAACCCCAATAACTGAGGTAGGTTTTTAGCAGATGAGAATGTTCCGACAGAAAGGTTCATGAACATTCGAAGAAGATGTGATCAACATTGCAGATAGGTGAGCGGGGAAATTTGAAGAGGAACCAAGGGTAAGTGTGTAAACGGAGGTAATAGAGTATGGTTACAATAGTGTAGGAGAATAATAGGGAGTTAAGGAAGTGAAGGAAACTCGAGAAACCAGGAAACGGAAGGAAGACTAGATTAGATAAAAAGAACGGCCGTTGAATGTGGAAGAGCGAATACATCGGAATTTACGATGGAGAATGTTTTACGTGGGGAGACACATACGTATTTTTTTAAATAAAGAAACGAGAGGAAGCAGCGAACAAAATATTCGTCATTACCGATAAAGCCGCTGAAAACAAATCCACAGCCGAATATTAAAAAAAAAAATGAAGTATCGAGAAGAAAAAAAAGATGGATAGGACAACGAATGTGATAAATGGTGAAATCGGAAAAGTGATCCGAGAGGAGGGGGAAATCGCTTGAAGGGCACTAATGGATTCTCGGAAATATTTAAATAATTGCATAAAAAAAAAAAAACGTCATTAGAGGAAATGAAAACAATGGAACCCGGAGGGTAGTCATTTAAACGAGGTAGAACCGCTGAAAGGAGATCAGGAAAATAACCCCGCTGGAGCCTCAGTGAAAACGATTATATATGAGCGAAATTTTGAATTGATAGCGCCGTAAAATTGCTATTTAAGAAAAGTTGAAGAAAAAAGTATGGAAGATTATTACACGAGGATGTATAGAGTCAAAATGAACTGAAGAGAAATTAAAGCTAGAATAGCAAATTCGTCGAGGTGTAAAACATCAGCTCTTATAAATGGAAAAAGGTAGGATTGAATGAGAGTAGAAAACGTTTGAGGTGACAATAACTTGATCTGCGAGGAAACAGAGATGGCGCGCAATTGTTGAAATTAGAGAGAATTTGATAATACCGTGTCAGAACCGAAGCTAATACAATTTAGCGCAGAAGAAATTTGAAAGCACAACCGTAAATCAAAAAAACAGTAGTCAAATTTCGAACGGATGGTGGATTTCTCTATAAGGAGCTCGAAATGTGTAAGGATCGTCACCCCCTATATTAACGAAAATTGCGAGATATCAGAAATGCGAGGAAGAAGTGTACCATTAGAGATAGAGTACCCACAGCAGAACCATACAGATGAAGCGTAAAAACAATATGACTTGGAAATCGGTGAATTAAAAAAAAGTAGGGAATGATACAATGCAATGAGAGACGAATTACGAGCTTCATTGGCAATATCGTGGGGAGGAGAAAAAAATAGAATATCATCGGCAAAGAATAAAGGGGAAAAATTCAAAGAGAAGCAATACTAATAGAGTATGTAGAACTAAGGACCGTGAGAAAGATTGCAAAAAACCTCCCTTGCACTTTAGAGAAATGCGGAGAGGTGGATAAAACAATTCATCGTGAAATTAATAGGAAGAGTATTAATCTGAACTGGAATAGCTGACATTTTTTCTCTTGCCGTGTTGGTAGCTGAACATTATTGAAAGCAAAAAAGACATCCCCATACAGGATGACACAATGCTTTCGCAAAAAGAATTCTTCGTGTGTATCGGAAACAAAAAGACTCCAATACAATTAGGACCAATACTAGGTCGAAAGTCAAACACATTACTGGGAAAAACATTTGTTGACGTAGGGAAGAATTTTTTTTTGGAAATATGAATGATATCTTACATTTGGTCATTTGAATATTATTTCGCCTATGTATTTACTTCTCCTTCAAAATAAGTGCTAGTGTTTATGAAAACTTTTAGCGTATTTTCCGCCAATGATTTAATTCAATATTTCGTATCCTGGAGGTAATGGCTGTCTTGCAAAGACACAGGATCACGTTCCTAGAGAGGCCAATACCTAGCCCAATGATTCTGATTCCCCTCGGAGTTACAAAAAAACGAACATCGACACTTCGCTGAAATCGAACCCAGGTACAAAAAATTTCCAGCTTGTGACAGAAATAGCAGCCAGAGCAACTAGCAAAGACGTGGCTGATGGAGCTAAGGCAAAAGGCGAAGCAAGGCCCAGACTTAACGATGCCTGTGATGCGTTGGATGCAGAATTGCACGGAATTTCTTACTGCCTCCATCACTTTGTCACGGATGTTATGTATACTGGAAAACCAAAAATGTAGCAACCCGCTAATATTGCAAATACACTGATATCTAAATCAGTTAAACCAAACTAACAGTCGGGTGACGTTCATTTAGATCCCTGGACACATCGGGATACCTGGTAATAAGAGGGTCGATGTGGAAGCGCGCTCGGCGTTGTTCTCGCCAATGCTAAAGGACGCGGACCTACCATCCTCGATTATGCATATTTTTTTAAGGAAGTGCGAGAACCAGTGGAAAACAGAATGGGCGGCTACTACATCGTTCTTAAAAAAAAATTCAAGCCCACAATCGAACCATAGTGGCCACCGGATGGAATATCCCGGCACTATTTTAAGATTCTCAGCCGGTTGCGAGTCGGTCACGTCACTATCTATAATCAGAAAATCTTCGTCTCCAACGATGTGCATCTTCTGCGGCCAAACTGGTATACCGACAGTTTCACAAATATTTCTCACGTGTCCAAAGTTCACCACGTTCCGGACGCAACATGACCTACCCAGTAACATACAGGATTGTCTGGCAACTACTAATGGTTATAGCGTTAGAACGAGTGATTTGACCCAACATACATATATAAGTTACCTCCGTACATGTGCTGTAATGACCTTAAGTAAAGTAAAGTAAAATAAGTCCCATACCTTTGATAAGGTATGATGGATTGTGAAGTTAAGCTTTTCATAATGGTACTTAAGGACCTAATGGATCTAAAGAGAATATTAGGGCCAGTTCCTTTCTCACCTTAGGAGTTACAAACGGTGCATATAAAAAAGGTGAGAAGGAAAATTTAAAAAAAAACAAAAAAAAAATATTTCGTATCCAAACCAACCTCGCCACCTTGAAAAAAAAACAAAAAAGAAAAAAAAACAGATTCTCCGAATTAGAAGCCGGTACAACAATAATACCGCGGACTCAACTAGTTATTACGCTGAAAAAAATTGCTCAGCAGCCAACCGACTATGCAAATTGTATAGAACTTTTGAGATTACTTCGTACCGAGACAAATCAAAAGCCCGCGCTGCGACAATTTTTAATTTTAATTTTAAAAGTTGTGTAGAAATTTTCCTAGTAGTTCTTTTGAAATTACTTTTCGTACATTTTCAGTTCGAAAATTCCTATTTTCATCATTCAGTCGCCACCTATCTTTTTGCTAAACTTCGTATTCAAAATACCAGAAAAATTACCTTATCAAAGGCCTCTCCACTTATTGCCCCGACTTAAGACGGGAACCCCGTAAATCTACACATCTCGCCGTCTGACCAGCCTTCAAAGACAGACTCCACTAGCTTTCCTCGGCTATATCAGTACCCAATAATTCCTCGATGTTATCACAAAGCGCTCTATATAGAAATGCAAAATTTGTAAAACACCACTCGAATCCAAACATTTATGACTGAATTTAAATAACTAGTGTTCGCCCATTGGTCAAAATTCGACCATAATTATTATTACTAAAAATTTAAGGAAAACATATATGAATTTGCATATTTCAAAAAAAAAAAAAACTACTCTTATACGTATATGTGAGAACATACACTTTTATATGTACTTACAATACAAAACAGTTCAGTACCATTATAAATGAATAAAAAAATAAATTCAATAAAATAACAATAGAACACAATTGAAAAATCCTCATTTATTGATATTAAATGGTACCTTAAGATTTAGAACACTGTAAAAAAGCCAATAATGATGATTGTAAAGGAAAATTAAAACATTTTAATAAGAACAGATATTTACTGGCAATAACGATTTCATTTTTCGTGTTAATTTTTTATTTAAATGAGAAAAAAAAAACATATAGCTGTTTCCAAAATTTTTTTATTGATAATACTAAAGATTTTTAATAACTACTAAATAAAAAAAAAAAAAAAAAGGAAAAAAGAAAATCGGTTAATAAACAGAAGAGAAAAAGTTACTAATTTGTCTTTATCTATGTATATATGTATATATATATATATATATATATATATATATAGAGAGAGAGAGAGAGAGAGAGAGAGAGAGAGAAAGAGAGAGATTTCTTTAATTTCGTAAACATTTTAACAAAAACATATAATAATAATGTATTTACCCAAGATAGTTAACACACAGATACAAAAAATGTACAATATATTACCGATAATCGAAAAAAGTTCGTGACGCACTGTGACCATGATCGATATAGTTGGAAACTAGAGTGTCTTGTATTTTTGTTTTCTCGATTATCATCGTGTGTCTTTTTGTATCTATGTTATTCAATCGTACTTTTAAAAACTCTTCGTACAAATAATTCTAGGATATAAAAATTTCATTTACTAAAATTCTTAGTTATACTTTCTTAAAATATTTAAAGTAATTTCGATCTGTTCTGTTCAAATCACAAGCTTTAGATTTAAAAAAACCTTTATCGACAACAAAAAGGTTGCGGATTAAATCACGACATACAGAGATGAGATATTCGAAAAGCAAATGTAATAATATCGAGAAAAGTTTTTGTCGCCCATGTATTTCATTACTACACTAAGAAGAGCATTGTGAAAATAAATCACTTCGAATTTTTAAAATAATTAAGCGATAAACTCGATATTAGCTTGGCCAATGATTAATTAATAGCAAAGTCACCGAAATAAATGTAACGAGTGATTTTATTATTAAAAAGTGTAAACATTTTTGCTAGAATATTCAAATGAAAGCTAGAATTAAACAAGTTTTTCTTTTTTCTTTTTTTCTTGAGATAATTTAAATTTTGACACTGTTCGCTATTGAGCAAAGGAAAGATGTAATTATCGGAAAAATGAGAGGGTTTAGGAACGTAAGTATCTATGAAATATTATAAGGTGTAGGAACACTGAGTTGTAATAAATTAGAGTATAGCACACTGATTGTTCACTGAATAAAGAGGCGCACTCAAAGAACGCATGGTTAGCGTCGCATCTGTAATTATTCTCCGATCGGTGAAGAGGACAGAATAAAGATGAAGAAAGAAAGAGCCGGTGCCGAGAAGCAGGAGGGAGTGAATGGTCAAATCGAAGACGACATATGGATACAATGGAGTTACGTTGAAGAACTTGACAGCCCATGGAACCATGGACTATCAGGAATAGGAAGATTGGATAGAAAGATAGAACGAGTACGGATTGCAAAACGACAAGTTCGAAATAAAATAACAGGAAATATGAAAATAAACAGCGATCGGTAAACCGGTAATAATATTTAATAAATAATAAACTTTCCCCAGCGCTACTAATGCACAGAAAAATTTGTTCGCAATAATGTCATTATGCGCCATTCTCGAAAAATACGAAGCTCTTTGCAAAAACTGCATTCCCGTTTAAAACAGTCTTCCCCTTAACGTTTTCGACGCAGAATCACTCGAACCGAAATAATCACGGGCAGCAACGTGATTATATAACACACGGTTCTGCAGAATGTATTCGGTGATATCTTTCGTCATTTTCACATAGGGTAATAGAATCGCGCGCGAAAATTTTTACACCTGACATTGAAACAGGTCACTTTGAATAACTTCGTTTTCCAGCAGCACTATTATATTACGCAAAGAGCAAAAAAAAAGAACACAAATACTCCGAACGAAGCCGACGTGTAATTATTTAAAGTCTAGCCGCTACTTAGAACTTTTAAACCTACCGTCCCCGTTTGATGAGGTAATTTCTCATCAAACACATTTGGCGCCCTCTGAAACTGATGCACAAAACGCACGCACTACCAGACCCTGTTCCTTATTACAAACACTAATAGCAGCTATTGCGGTCTTTCACCATGTTTTCAGTATAAAAAGTAACAAATAAACCTAGATGCGTCTTACGTTACAACACTTTGTTTTATCGTCGCTGGCTTTAATAATTTTTCGGTTTTTTTTCTTTTTTTTTGTTTATTAATAGCGACTTTTATCACGGCGCTCTACGCGACATCTGAAATAATTTAAATATTTCACGTACTCCATATAAACGAGGGAGACTATTGGCGAACAACTCTAGAAGGACATTCTTAGAACAATAAAATTAAATCCATTGCTGCACGTCTTTTTTCTTATACCGATTTAAGGGACTAAAAATTTTGGAAGTCCCTCCTGTTCATTTTCGGTCGAAATTTCAGTTCGTTCATTTTTAATCTTATTCATGAACTAACACAAACTACAAATAAAAGCAAAAATGAACGCGAAATAAAATTTCGGCCAAAAATGAAATTGGTGCGAACATAAAAAAAATAATGAAGATATCAAAGTTGGTGCCAAAAAAAAAAAAAAAGAAGTAACGAAGAGAAAATTTTAAAATAATGTTAAAATAAGATAAAAATATGTAGTAATTTCAAGCAAAACAGCGCGTTAAATAAATATAGTAAATTTACATACTTTAGTAAACTAGATACATTTTTGTGGTGGTGTTAAAAAATTAATATATCTGTCGGGAGTTACCCGCTGTAAGAAGTAACATTCCCTGAAAATATAACAAACCGTATTTTGTCAAAAAAAAAAAAAAAAATCGGGTAATGTATTGAAGAAAAAAGAACATGTAGCCGAAAGAAATCCACAAAAATGAAATTCAGCTAAAATGCAGATTGTCTTGGTGCTCTTAAGTCTACTCCGATTTCAACAATTCTCGCAGAGTCCAACACACCACCCCTGTCTCTTCGAAGAACTTATTTATGCTACCGTTTCCTCACCGATCGTCTTCCTCTCACGTCCTGTACTCTTATTCATTCCTATTTTTCAGTTTGTAAGAGCTGGCGTTTTACGCTTAGAAGAAAATCCTTGTTTTAGCTTTCATTTCCTGTCGCCCTTACACAATCTCAGGTAACAATCTCCCTGCTTTTTCCTTTAGCTTTGCCGATTTCTGCCCAATTTTCCCCAATTTTTTTATTTTTATTTTACCTTCACTTTCCAAATCCCTTCCTCAAGCAATTATTCAATAGGAATTCAACAGCATTATCACAATTCCCAATTTCCATCGCATATAACCATCTTCACGGATGGCTCTAGGAGACCTCATGGTGTTGGGGTGCTTCTTTTATCCTTCCGGATTTCGATTTATCTGAATCATTTCGTCTTCCTTCTTTCTGTTCTACCTTCATGAATTAATGACTATCCTACGATATCTTTATTTCCTCCAGTTGTCTGTTTTCTAATTATTTGGTTATTTCAGACTCCATGAGTGTTTTTCAAACGATCAGCTACCCTTTTGCTGATCACTCGTCCGATTTCACCATTCTTCGCATATGCTGTCTTGTCCAATTTCTTTCTTCACGCCACTCCATCTATGTGAATTTGCTGTGGGTCCCCAGCCACATAGGCATTAAAGGTAATGAAATTAACGATTTTTTGACTCGAGTTGCTGCTTCCTCCCGTTCCTTTTCTTAAGAAAAATTCCATCCTCTAACCTGAATTGCCTATGTACTAAGCTTTATCTCAGACTTTGGTCAGATATTTACCCCTCCTTTAATAACCTAAAGTGAACTAGACAAACGCAAAAATAGTGGTAGTTCACTTTATGTTATGTTATTAAAGAAGCCATGATTATGGATTTTTTTAGATGCGAAACTAGTTGGCCATTTTTATAATTTTATTATAACTGTATTATAATTTTGAATATATTTTGTGTTTAAAAATATGTAAGTTTCAATTTATTAATAGAAAACTAGGAAACGTTTTATAAAATCCGAACGTCTATTACTTTTATTAAAATTCCTTTTTAGGTAGTATTCCGCTGCATGGTGCCCCCACTCTCTTTATAAATTTAATGTCGAACGATAACGCAAACGCATATATGAACTTTTCTGAAACAAACAATTAAACGTACACGATCGAACAGAAGTTAATAAAGCTAGAATTAAAAATGAACTGGAAAAATTTATCAGAACGGCATTTCGATAGCGCGCCACTTTTTCAATAGTACCCCCCCCCCCCCCCCCACACACACACACACAATAACGCATACTACTCGCATAGCGTACACTTTTTGTAGTAGAATTATTTCCTCTTTACCGAGAGGAGTTAGTTCGGTTTTCGGCGCATTTAAGTTTGCCGAATTTGAAAAATAAGTATGACCGTTTACAAGCGACGAGAAAACTTATCGTTCACGTTTCATTTCAGGTCGAATTACTGGCGACACTGCTGGCCGTCACGCACGGTATTCCGAGTCTGTATTTCGCACTTCCACACACCTATTACGACAATCTGGAACGACTGTCCGCTTCCTATCATCAGCCGGCGGCGGCGGCAGCAGCTCTACTGCCAAACGTTAAAAGTCAATTTCACGCCCAAGACGAGCTGGGCCAATACACGTACGGTTACAACGACGGACTCTCGTCGAAAATCGAATCGAAAAGCGCCGACGGTGTCACCAAAGGATCGTACGCCTACGTCGACTCGAACGGAATCGTTCAGAACGTGAACTATATGGCCGATGAGGATGGCTTTAGGGTTTCAGCTACTAATCTGCCGTCATCGGCTCCCCCCGTCGCATCCGTCAGCACGAGCGCCGAGCAACAACCGAGCAGCACCGCGATTCTGATTTCTCAGCAAGCGCCGGCCTATTTTCCGTCGTTAGAACCGAAAACGATCGCGCCCGAAAATGCCACAGTTAACGGATCCGACGAAACGACCGGTACGCCGGATGGAGCGGAGCCAACAGACGACGGCCCGTCCGATCAGGCCAAGGCCACCAGTGCACCGGCAACCGAAAATAACGTCACCGATACCGCCATCGTGACGGTCGAAAATCCGACATCGGAACCGATCGTCTCCGTTGTACCGATAGCCGCTCAGAATATCGACAACGACGTCGACGACAGCCTGTCCTCCTACAGTCCGTTTTCCGTTCGTCGCCTGAGCGATCCGTACAGATTCTACGAAGCCGGTGGCCTGTCCGCTCTACCGTTACACGCCGCCTTCCCATCGCCATTTCACGAGCCGGCTCCGCCGTCAATCGGACCGATCTACAGTCAGTATCATTCGCAAGACGAACTCGGTCAGTACAGTTACGGCTACTCGGGCGGTCCATCGTCGAAAGCCGAAACGAAAACGTTAGACGGCATAACTCGAGGCGGCTACAGTTACGTCGATCCGAACGGGATCATTCAAAAAGTAAGCTACGTATCGGATCCGATTAACGGATTTCGCGTATCCGGCACGAACCTACCCTTTCCCAGTTTTCCGGCCTACATCGGTCCGTACTACAACCCGATTCCCGAATTTCATTTCAATAACCACGACAACGACCTCGACTCCAAATGACGATATTATTACTGCAAAACCGCGCGCAAATGAACTTCGCCTTTATTATTTTTACGTTCGTTGAAAATTAGAATTTGCCTGCCCACCTCTTTTCTACGGTGTGCGCAGTGCGCTCTGTGTAAATATAGAACTGTGAATACTTCTTTTTAGCGTACCTTTTTTGTTTGTTTTTTTTTGTTTTTTATTTTATTACTTCAAATTTTCCAACGCTGCTTTTGAATTAAAAAAGTACGCCCCTAATTCCGCCGCTATCGCCACAGTAAACAGCATGACGCGACTACTACTCGGCGGCAAAATAAAAAATGTTTCCCGTTCCAGAACTTGACAAGGTTTCGAATTATTCGGCCATTTACCGCTAGTAAAACGGCTGAAAAAACGAACACTTAAAATGTAATGTGCATTAAACGTTGTTTAGTAGTTTATTTTTACTTTTTACATTTTCTTAAGCATGTAGCGCGCGGGCGGAAGAAAAAACGACGATGGGGTTTGTCTTTCCCCTCTGCGCTCGTGCATACTTGAAAAAATCCATTTTTTACCGGAATAATGAAATCGAACGCCGCGCGAATTTCACGTCACTTACCGAATGGCCGAAAATGAATAAAAGTGTTTTTTCGATGATTTCATTTCTATACTATTTTCCTCTTTCGGCAATTCCATTTCATTCGATGAATATACATCTCGCTTTCACCGAAATTACCATCCGATGTGATTATTGCGTATAAATTGCGGAATGTTCGTGTCGAATTTGAATGAAATTCAAATCTGAAATTTATAAAAAGAGAACATTTTAAAATTCTTTCGAAAACCCTGATTTAGTGTAGAAACAGTATTCGTGTCGAAACATTTTTTTTTTTCGAAAAACTCCGGACATTCAAATTCTCTTTAAAGCTTTTCCTTTCTTTTTCTTGTTTTGATCGCGAAATATTTTTCAAGCTTAAAAATAAAACACTCAAACCGCGTACTCTTCATCTTTTTTTTTTCTTTTTTTTTTTGTATTATCAACGAAAAAGGTAAAAAAATTTTCTCTTCGGATTTTACACTTCCGCGATGGTCGTCCCATCGATTCGGAAAAGCGGACACGCTCATGTTTATGTCGGAAATTCAAATATTTCTTCTTAGAATCTTGCACGATGATTAGGATGAGTTTTGAGTGTTTCCTTTAAAACCCGGCTAATTTTTCTGCCTATCGTAAAACTGCTTATCTGCTCAGCGCAACAATTCAATTTTCATCGGTTCGCTTTACAAAACGTTTCGTTAATTCCGTAACAAAACACTTCCGAGTGTATTCCTCCGTAAAAGCTGAATTTAACGCCGTGTCGAATTTTCATGCCCTTAAATTTTAAAAATTCCCCGTTTCGTAGAAAGTATTTTAAATTTCCTTTTTTCTAGCGTACATAGCGGTAGCTGGTGTGTTTGTAACATTATAATACCGGCGGATGCTTTTTCGTCGAACGTAAAAATTATATTTAATATTTTATTTTTAGATATTTTTATTTTTTTTTTTTTTTTCTTTTCATTAATTATTATTTTAAACCGAAAATTTGTTTACAACAGAACTATTAATACTTGAAAAATTCAGTTAGGCGATATTTAATAAGACAATCGATAAAATCGTGATGTAGCGTTTTTGTTCATTTTAAAATATTATCCATATATACACATCGTAATATTTTATTATATTTTCTACCAGATTTTTTTTTTATCGTAACATTAAATTACTCTGTTCGTATAGCTAGGTTACATTCGCTAATAAATAAACTATTCGCAAATTACGACGGTTATTTTCAAAAACATGATTCACAGTGCGTGTGTCGGTTTTCGGGCTTAATTTCTAGCGCATAACACTGTTGACTTGGCACGACGCGATAATACGACGTATATACACCCTGTCAAGAAAGTATCGGGAATTGTTAAATAAAACGAACAATTTTTAATTTTCATCCAAATTTATTTTGTCACCTTCAAAATAACATCCATTCGAAGCGATGCACATATGCCAACGCTTTTTCCACTCGGCAAAGCACTTCTGATAGGCGGTTTCCGGGATGGCCTTTAGCTCTCGCGTCGCATTCGTCTTGATGTCATCAATCGATTCGAAGCGCATTCCCCGTAGCGGAAATTTGAGTTTTGAGAATAGGAAGAAGTCGCAGGGTGCTAAATCTGGTGAATACGGCGGTTGTTCGATGATATTTACCGAGTGTTTGGCCAAAAACTCATTCACAATTATGGCTTTGTGAGACGGCGCATTATCGTGATGGAGAATCCAAGAATTGTCGACCCACAAATCGTTACGTTTACGACGGATAGCCTCTCTCAAACGTCTCAAAACACTTAAGTAAAACTCTTTGGTGACTGTCTGTCCGGCTGGCACATATTCATAGTGTACCACGCCTCGAATATCTCAACATGATCTTCACTTTCGATCGGCTTTGGCGAGGTTTTTTCGGCTTTGGCGCGCCAATTGGCCGCCATTCGGACGATTGCTGGTTCGTAAGCGTGTCGTACTCGTACACCCATGTCTCGTCACCAGTAATTATCTTTTCCAAGAAGGTAGGATCCAAATTGGCTCGATCCAGCATGTCTGCAGCTACCTGTTCTCGGTACTTTTTTTGAAAGAAATTCAGGTCTTTCGGAACAAGCCGAGCCGCAACGCGTTGCATACCCAATTTTTCGTGCACAATCGTACGTACGCTCTCGTGTGACATGCCCAATCCATGAGCCATCTCTCTCAAGCTCACATGACAATTTTCAGCAACGATTTCCTTGATTTTATCGACGTTATCATCGGTCACACTCGTTGAAGGCCGTCCAGAGCGAGGCATGTCTTCGACCGTCTCCCGACCATCCTTGAACGCTCTGTACCACTCGTAAACCCGCGTTTTTGATAAAGCAGATTCACCAAAAGCCTTCTGTAACATTTTCAGTGTATCGGCACAAGAAATTTCGTTCGAAACACAGAATTTAACACAAGTACGTTGTTCAATATTTTCACTCATTGTAAAACTTCGACAAAACACTTCAAGGTCGACTGATTTTAACAGCTGCTGTAAACACACTGGTTGACAGATCGCGCTAAAAATAGGCATCATAATACAAAACAGTTGTATCAACCTGGAAAAAAAAAATTATCTGCCTAGCTATTACCCGGGAGATTTAAATTGACAATTCCCGATACTTTCTTGACAGGGTGTATAATAACGTCTGGAGCTGGGATTTAAATTTTGTAAAAATTTACTTTTTTTGCCAGATCATGGCGCACGTCGAAAGCTGACAAATGTTTAAAATTTTCAAACGCACTACCGAGTGTTACAAATTTAAAACGACAACGCTGTTTCTAAACGATCCTAAACAATTCACCGGCAATATTTTTTAACACGGACGCAGATAGGCTTTCTCTCCACAAATTAATTTTTCGCCTTTAGCCGCGATAGTGCAACGTAACGTTCTATATACGAGGAACAACAATGTGAATCAAGCAGCCTATGCAAAACAGTAAAGCTTATTAATGGGGTCAGGCCCGTGCCCAGAATTTTTGGAAGAGGAGAGGGGTGAACATTTTCTTCGCATATTTATTTTATAAATTTATATAAATGAATTATAATAAAAATTACATATTGTTGCAAACTTGCCTATTCTCACGTAAGGGAGACGCGACCCCAGAAAAGAAAAAGCAAGACGACGGAAAAAAGTAAATAGTAAACAAACAACAAAAAAAACTATAAATAATAAGCCACGGATAACTTTCGGTTTCTTAAAATGTCGGGAAGCATTAGGCTCTTTATTCGTTTGGAGATAATTGCAAAACATTGCTTTGACAGAGAACGCGATTAATAACTTGTCTTTTTATTTCCGACGGCCGTACACTACGCTCGATCTCTAAATAATAGTCTCAGGTAACAAAGCACTCTTATCTCGTCCGATCTACCTGAGCCGGCCTTTATCTCTATAACCGCTTAACATAGTACGACACAATTCGATATTCCGGCACGTGTCGCAGTCCGCGCGCACACGCGTAAGCCACCGGCCCTTACACGAAGCCACTATAAGAGCCGTTAATCGACGACGTTCTAAAAACAAAATAAACTAAAGACGGAACACATAATTTGTTATATTGTCGTCAACAGATCGCGCCACCAACCGCTGATTCGTATCAATATCGTTATTGATTATACTCGTAATAAAAAATTTCGCATAAAATATTAATCAAGTATGTACCTAAAAATATGCAGCATATTTTTCCATTTTTCTTTTAAAGGTAAATATTTATTTTAAATTTTTGATTTTTTTCAGATGTTTGTGCATTTATAATAACTATTTCAGTTTTCATCTGGGGACGGGTTAACCCCAAAACCCGCCTCGTGTACACGACCTTGAATGGGGGTCACCGTTATTTGCCGAGTATAATAATTTTTGCGTACAAGAAGATGATGATGGTTCATCAATAATAATAATAATACTTACGTACATGTAAACGAAATAATCTTCGTTTTACTCCGAACGAGTAAAAAATATCATTCGAGTTGTTAAATCAATCACCCACGTTGACATGTAAAACGCTGCTAAATGTATTTCGACTCTATTATTACAAATTGTATTATTAGAAGAATTTTTTTTTTTTTTTTTTTTTTTTTTTGGACAACTTTAGACAATAAACCAAACTTACCGCCGGCTAAACAGATTTTAATCATCTTTTTACCAACATCCGTTCAATATGTCGAACAACCATATCTTTCTTCCGTTTCAGTCTGAGCTAGATTATAAGCACATTCGAGTGATTTTTTTTGATACTTTCAAGTCGGTATTTTTTACTCTAATAAGTAATTTTTATTTTTGCCACATTTTTAGTTTAAATACATTTTTTGGGCCACAGTCGTCGAATAAATAATTCAAATGGAAAATTTCCTTCACTGGTCAGAATTTATGCGATTTATTTAACATTGATAATATTTTTTTGTCTGCTTATATTAAAAATTAGTTTTCAATTATCCGCCGTAATTATCATCGATAACATATTACGTGTCATTAATCGTGTTTGTTATATTAATAAAAATTTTTCGCTACGCTCAACGATACTTACCTCGATGTACTCATATAGTACTACCCCGTTGATCAATTAACTTTGAAATCGATCTAAATAATCAGAAGTTCAGCGCGAACAAGCATAAAAAACAAACATAGGCGACCAACATATGACCTCTTTATTCTTCATAGTTTGGAACAAAATACGTGTAGTTACGATTTTCATAGCAATCCGGTATCCGTCCCTCCGGCGGTTTTAGAATTGGCAAAAATATTGTTGGTTTATGACGCGCAATTTACATTGGGGGGGGGGGGCGTTTGGTATTCTAACTGGTTAAACGGTCGGACACAGATAATTACTGGCATTAAAGGGCGGAGGGAAAAAGTCAGACGTAGAAATGCGAAGATACTGGAAAGAAAAGGAAAATCTCAGGAGTGCAAAACAAAAAATAAAGATAGTAAACAAATACGGGCGGAAAAAATAGAAGTGATGAGAAATCTGCTCCTCATTGGTGACGAGTTTAAAAAGTGGAGAGTAGGACAAAGAAGGATCTCAGTGTGTGGAAAAATCGATACCTCGGAAAGAGAATTTCAGTCGCACATAAAGTGAAAGAGAAAAATCAGCAGGAATTGAATTCTTCACTCTTTAAAACACGAAATGTGAGACTTGAGTTTTTCTATTTTTTTACACACTTTTTCTCTGAATAAACTTTTTTCATTAGTTTATTATTGCTGTTTTTTACATTTCTATTAACTATCATTAATATTCAAAACTTGCATTGCAAAGTTAACCTTTTCATAATGTACTAAGTCGGATCTAAAGAGAATATAGCAACCAGGAGGTAACTTTCGGATTTTCCCAGATTTCTCACGTATTATAATGTACCAAATCCTAATAAAGTGGTTCAGCTTATATAAACTTCAAATTTGGAACATAAATTTAAAATTTTCTTTAAAACGATCTATAACTTCAAGATGATCGATTACCATGGGCGGCAAAAAACCGCCAAGAATATAATATGAAATTTAAAACGACCTCACAAATCACCCTTAAAACATTCATAACTCATCATCATTGAGGTGCCGAAAGTTCAACAATTTAGAAAAAAATATTTTTTTTTCTGGGCACGTGATGTATTGTCGGGAAGAACGCTATTTGACGAGAACGAACCCGTATTTCATTTTCTTAACGAAACATTGGAAGTTAACCAAAAGTTCAAAAAAACGTAAAAAACTATATGTAGCCTCAGCTTATGGCTCAAGTATTACAGCTAATGATTTTGAACAAGATTAAAAAATTGCGTTTCCCTGTATATTTCTTTACTTTAGAACATCCGGGTTTCCAACTTTAATATTTGGCGCTTGGGGCGCCGAAAGCTCGAAGATTTTGAAAAAACAAAAAATTTTCTCGGGCATGGTTGAGAGATCGCTATTTGATTAAAGCGAAACAGTATTTCATTTTCTTAACGAAATTTTAGAGATGGCGATAATTTCAAAAAATCGCAAAAAACGACGTTCCACTTCCGCTTTGCAGCGGAAAAATTAAATTCCTTTTTTTGAATTTAGTATTATGTGAATGTAAATATTATGGTTAACTTAACATACGGAATAACCATGAGCGCTTGAAACATCATGCTTGACCGAACTTGTTTATATATAAACAACTGCATTTAACCATTTCGTAAGTGATTGCATTTTACGTCTCCTTTAAATATGATCAAACACACCGTGTACACACATATGTACTTCATTCATCTTTACAAATGTTTATCTTTGATTCTCTTTTGATAATTAAGAAACAAACAATTAGGGGCCTGTTGCGCATATTCAGAAAAAATACATACTAAAATATGAATCTTCACTAATACGCCGTTTTTCGTTTATCCTTAGCTGGAACGCTAAGGGTGCTAGCTAAGGATAGGATACTGCTCGGGAACAATTAATATTACTACCGTACAGTTTAACGTTTATTTGTTACTGATAATTTTTCATTATATTTAACTTATTAACTAATTAACAAACAGCATGTACTACTGTTACCTGGTGTTTTTAAACATGCCACAATCCACATAGTGCAGCCAATTTCTGCGACATTTTTTTTCAATACAGGTGTCATCTTCATAAAATGCATGATTACAGGTAAATCGATTTAAATTCCATCAATACATAAAATAAAATGGACAAATTAAGTTTAAACGAGTTAATTGCAATGATTTTCCATTTCGCAATATAGGCGATGATAAGCTAGAGACACAATCGATGCCTTATTTTCAATGCTCTATAGCACTGCAGCGAAACAGATGTGTGTTAACGGTCATCTCGAATTTACTGACAGTCCGACAAACAAAATTTTATTATGTTTATTCTACTTTACTTTCGATGCGTATTTATACCTGCAAATTAATAACATTATTGGTACACAAATGCTAGAGAATATCACGAAGAAAAGACGAGTTATAAAAATTCCAAAACGGTACAGTTTGACTTTGAACGTCATATTCAAATGAAAAAACGTAACTCCGGAAAATAACAAAAATGATAAGTTTTACTTTTCACTGAGAAAAGGATTAAAAGACCAAAATATTTTTCAAAAAAAGTAAAAAAGAAACAAGAAATTCCAAATAATATTTGAATATTCGAAACAAGTAGCAAATACGTAAAGGTAAAATTATTAGAAAAATATCTGATGTCCAGAAATAAAATCCGATCATTAATAAGAAGGCAACAAAAAACGATTTTACACGGTAGATTATAAGAAATATATATTTTCTTTACACCAAAACTAGAAAACTTGACAAAGTTCTGCATAATCTAATCCGACTACTGCGGCGCATATCGTCCGATTTTAGCTGACTTTTTTTCTTTTTTTTCAAACTCAACCGAATTCAATAACTTTTTCGGTTGTTTCTGTGGTAAATATAAATTCAATCAGTGAATAAAAGATATTTTTTAAATTAAATTCATGAATACGTAAATCTCATAAAAAATATTCAATTTAAAACGGAATGATTGCGTACACACGCACAGCATTGTTTCAACAAGAATACGAGTAAACATTAATAATCATGATAATGTAATGTCAGATAGGTTTGGTATGATCATTGTATGCAAAACGTGTTACTAAAGACTAAACAGTTACCAAAACCTTCTTCTTTTTTTTCTTCTTCTTCTTCTTCTTTAGCGGGCATTAAATTATTGTTAATATCCTCACATTCTCCTCATAGTACTGGCAGGATTCCATGGGCCATACTTCACTATATAGGTTGCAATGTTATCCTGATGATTCTACAAAACACGCCTTATCAATAACATAAATACAATTACTGCTAAACGAATAATTCATATATATATATATAAACTCGGCCATTTCGACCCCGTGAGGGGCTATGCCTCTTGACCGTTCTTGCTTATATTTCTATCTCTGTCTTCTATACTTTGTATAAAATGATCAAAATTTACAACGTAATTCTAAATCGGTCCATATGAATATAATAACATAATTACAAAAATCCGATAAAATAAAACAAACGTTACATAAAATTGGGACATTTTTTCAAATGGGAAGTAGTAATTAATATATACATATATATATATATATAATATTCATTTTATGAAGCTATACGCTAATATTTTAAGAGACGCATATAGATGGCATTTAATTTCCTGTTAATACTCTCAAATTCGCCTCATAGTACTGGCGGGACATTACGGGCCATACTTCACTATACGAATTGTCATGTTATCCCGCTGGTTTTAGCTATTACAATCCTATTATTATCACCGACTCAATCTTTCATTGGAAGGATGGGCTGGTTATTACATGGTTAGTAAATTCACTGTTGACGTGCCCAAAAAAAAATAAATAAATAAAAATAAAAAAAGAAGAGAGGTCAAGAGCACTGTTTATGGTTTTTATCGGTACATGGGAGGGGGGCCAAAAACTTGATCTTTTCCACTTAGCAGCGGCCACTTTTTAATACTGTAAAAGAACAAATTAAGAAAACACAAAAAAAATACGCAATGTAAAGATAATATTGTCCTCGGCCAGTTCCGTAATAGCTGGAGAGTTGAATATTTTTAGTCAACGTACTTTCAATAAAAAAAAAAACTACGCAACCCCCTAAAAGTTTAAAATTTAAGGAACGAATTTTGAAAAATATATACAACGAGTTACAACAAGATAAAAATTTGAAACAAATCCATAGACCATTCGAAAATAATATGATTTTTTTTAATCAACCCCTTTTCGTCATTGGAATATAGAAAAGATAACAAATCAATAACATTCTTAAAAAACGTATAAAAACGCAACACAAAAAATTGAAAAAAAGTCCAACGGCCGTTATACAGTTACTGTAGGGTTGATTTTTTTTTTAATCGATGTATGTTGCTCATTAGAGTATAAAAAATTACGAAACCCTTAAAAAATTATTAAACAACAATATAAACACTGCTACTAAATTTTAACAGCAAGCAGGTAGAAATAGGATTAACACAACCCCGTTAAAAACAACCAAGAAATCCGACACCAACAAAAGTCAGTAACAATAAAGAAGAACACTGTATTAAACATCAACAGTAGAAGAGCAATTAAATAAAATTAAAATATAACTAATAAAAAAATTAAAATGTCCTATTAAACCAACGGTTCACTTGAAAATATAAAATTGTATATCACAATAAATTTGTTGTACTTGTGTGGTCCGACGTCGTCTGACAGACGATTGGATATAAATAATTATTTCTCATTGCTTAATGAAACAACCAACACACTTCTCCTGTTACCTAATCCTTCCTCTATTGGTCCGTGATAGACGGCCATATTTTCGATCAGTTTGCGATATTTTCTCAGAAGTTATGATGAAAATTATTTCAATCGTAGTCTTTCAGACAACGCCGCACTGTTCGTGTAATAGTTTTGCGTGTAGAAATTTTTGTGAAATATGGCCGGACCATCGAAACGTGTGCATTTAGACGATTTAAATTATGAAGAAACTATTTTAAAATGGTTCGATGAATGTGACAGTGGTAGTGATATAGTGTGCCAGAAGGCTCTATAACACTGAATCAGAACACGATACTAATTCAGAGTTATCTGACTCAGATGGCAATGAAGAAATTGTTGAAGACGAAGTGATAGTGATAAACGTTATATATATATATATATAGTAAAAATCGGTACAGGTGATGTACGTCAGAAGTTCGCCCATCGTCTAGAACACGAAAACACAATATTGTAATAAAAGTTCCCCGCACTAAAAGCAAGAGCAAGACTACTATGCAGAAATTGTTCTTCAAAGTAACTAACTTTGACTCATGCTGCAATCCAGAATATTTGTTACATTTTTATTTTTCTTGTTTTTTGTGTTTATGGCTTATAAACTTCACAGTATAAAATAATAAATTTTACTTGTTTTCTCTTGGTTTCTTTAAAGCTTAGTTTGCAAATAAGTTTTTGTTTTCTATTTATCGACATCATATTTTATTTACTATGATATTTTGCTAATTTTTGTTTCAATTGCTTTAATTTTAACATACCTAAGTTTAGTAATGCTTATAATATGTATATCAAATAAAATATTTAGTTTATTTGTATGTTTGGCTTTCTTTTTGGCCTCCCAAAATGAGTAGTCTCACAGAATACGCCGGACTGTTTATGTTACAAATATAGCACCGGACCAGTTAAGGGTTAAATGCGGAAGTCCGGAACACACAGAAAAAACCCGCTCTAGCCAAAGTCCAATATGCATATTCTGCCGAGATCATCACAAAGCTACAGATACGTCCTACCCAGAAAAAAAGACAAATTCACATAAATGAAATAATGACGTCACATAATATAATTATCAAGAAGCAGTGCTGGAGATCCCACCGACATATAAACAAGGACAATTATACTCAAATATATTAACCAGAAATAGGTTTTCAATTTTAACAGAAGAAAATAACTTTCCGCCTATCTCTAAAAACAACAATGCAGTTGAACAGATCGTCATCCCAACATATAAGCCAAAGCCTATATACAAAGGAAAAACAGGAAGATGCGCAGTTTGTATTTATAGATATCTGCTTATTCCGCTAGTTCTGATAAATTGTGTTACAGATAAAATTGCATTGGGGGAATTCTCAAGAATGTTGGTGACTGTTTTGTTATTAATTGAAGGGGGCCGGTGGGGTGATAGTGTTGGACAGTCGTACAGTATGTGAGAAGTTGAGGGAGTAACATCTTGGTCACAGAAAGAACAATTCATAGGAGGGGGGTTCTTTGTAAAATAAAATTATGCGACATGACCGTGTGGCCTGTGCGCAAGCGGCTAAGTGCACAGAAATCTCTGCGGGAAATGCTTTTTTCTGGCCACCATGGTTCGGTTAAGGGTTTAATTAACCTTGAGAAAGTCTGACACGAGGACCAATGGGTTTTCCATGAGGACGTGAGATTATTGAAGATCATGTTCGATAGATAAGGTGGAGGAGGGCTGTTACTAGGCAAGGGGCAATATATTGCTGCTCGGGGGATGTATCGACGCGTTCATTTCCAGAAATCCCAGCATGGCTGGGAGCCCACAGAAAGGATACGGAGCACTGTCTCCTAATAAGTTTGTGTGCTATCTGCTCGGTTCGAATTGCTACAGGATGTTTGGTGAGGGGATTAGAGAATGTCAATAAAGCCGAGGATGAATCAGATACCAGCAGGGGAAATATTTTTATAATTATACATATATATACATGTGTGTGTGTGTGTGTGTGTGTTATCATAAAATATATTTATTTATAAAGGGTACACTAAAGCCTTATAGTCAATTATTGTATATGCAATATTTAAACACTACAATAAAAACAAATAAAAAATAGGAATTTCCATAGAATTCATAAAAATTTTAATTTTCATTTCTTTTGTCAAAAATTGAAAAGAAATAAATTTATTCTGAATTTCGGTCCATTTAATTCGAACAGTTATGATTTCGCAGACATTTCGGGTGGAGTTTGAACCCGGATGTCCCCCCCCCCAGATATGGCCCTGTATATATATATATATATACTAAGGGATTAGTCTGGCCGCCCTTCGAATTTTAAATTATTTTACTTTGTAAATTTTCATAAAGACTGCAGCGTTCACATGTATTTTGAATATGTCAATCAAAAACGTGAAATTTAAATTAAAATATCTAAGGAATATGTTCATTTTAATTATTTTTAAAGTAAGATATTAACAGTACTTATTTTTTTAAATGCCATGATGAAATTTGTTTTTTTTTATTAGAATCTAAACAATAATATATTAAGTCACTGTTGACCATCACTTCAATTATTTCATAATTTGTATGCTTAAAATATTTTTCAAAATTTGGACCCTTTTAAAATTTGGAGGGTCTCGTATTTTTCGTATATTCTAGCGATTGAAATACATCATTTAAAAAAAAAGAGTGACCCTCCAGCTACCACGGAAAAAACTGTAAACTTTTTTTTAGTTTCTAGTCTTTCCACCTTAAGCATGTATTTTCACTAATTTTAGTCCCTAAATATCAAAATTTTTCAAATTTTATACTTTCCCCGTATTTCGGAGATCTTAGTGTGCAGGTTACAAAGAAAATCAACACTATAACTCATGTAGAACCGGCTGTGGAATTATTTAAAATTATTTTTCTTAAAACGTGATTTTCACATTTTTCGAAATTTGGGGCCTTTAATTTTAAAATTTTGAGGGTTTTATAATTTTCTTATGATTTCATAAAGAAAACACGTCGATTAAAAAAAATAAATAAATTCTCTAGCTACTATAGAACGGGCTGTACGATTTTTTTTCTTGCTGCTTTATAAGATAGATATATGTCGCGAATTTTAACTCCTTGAATATGATTAAAAATAACTGCTTGGCCTTCTTTGGGATAGGTCATTGTTATAATCGAAATAATTCGTTGTTTAGTTTTATCTGCATAAGTTAGACGGGTCACTTAATCGGTGGAGTTCATGGCAGATAAAAGAGGAAGAAGCTATAATTGATAATGTCTTCATCAGCGAGCAATGACTCGTCGATCAACGTAAACGAAACGATAGATAAATAATTAACTTACCACGTGAGTTGGTAAAGCGTGCTAATAGATTACGATTACAATAAGGGAGCGGACGCAATGCAAATTGAAAAACTCGAAAAGACGGATTACTTAAATAGAATACGAACACATACGTGATGAACAAATACTTAGTGACATGTGAATCCTTCAGAGTTCTCCATACACATTAGACAAGTACAATGATGCACCATTACGGTACATTGAATGCTTAAGGATAAAATCAAAACGAATAAGAATAAACAAATAATTCTAAAATCAAAAATTAATTTTAGACTTCTGTAATATGTTTATAATTTAGTTACGAAATATAATTACAATAAAATAATAAAAATGTTGTAACAAAATGAAAATCAATAATAACAAAAGGGACAAACGAATTTTTATTTGTTTGTAAGCATAAAATAGAATCACAGTAATTAATAACGTATTTAAATAAATTACTGTGCAGGATTATAAATTGAGTATAATAAACACATTATAAATATCCCATTACATGCTATTATAGAAATGGTAAATAATTAAGATTACTGCAAATCTGTCAATTGAACAAAATTTTTTAATATTAGCTACAAAAAATGAGAAAACTAGTAATAAAATAATCACTATATATATAAATGTTAATATGAAATAAATAACAATTTATGAAATCTGTCAACCAATTTTTATGTTTTGTGAACTGCTATTTATTTTATATTCTTAATTGTATTTCTTTATAATGGTTATTTTGTATTTCTTCATTCGTTTACTCAGTCTAGTTGGTTTCCATCAATTTAAATATCTATAAGAACACATATGTAATAATTATTTAAATAAAAAACAAAGTAAAAAGCAAATTATAAAACAGAAGTAAGAAAAATTAACTTTAAAAATGCTTCCGAGCAATTAACATATTGGATTATTATACTAACGTAAAACTCGAAATGAAAATAAAATATTTTAATGTTTATACCTTAATAACAATAAATCTAAATGGTAACTATTGTTTTACAACATCGATAAATAATTAGCACACGTTCTAATATTTATCGAATTCTTACAAAATCACCGAGTTTTAAAAAAAACACAAAAAAATAGAGTGTACATATATTAAATAATAAATTGTAAATAATTAACAAATTATCAGTAAGAGAATATTTTTTACTTATTAAAAGTAAAAAGGAATTGTTAAATAACAATTAAAAGGAAAACAGAATGATTTAATTTATGACTCTTTAAATACTATAACAATTTTTTTAAATTAAATAAAACAATCTTAATAAATACTAAACCACGGCGACAGCAAACTTTTGTAACTTTTAAATTGTGTCACACATAATTTAATCTAACGCATATCGCACAAGAATAATTTTACACGTTATTTTTTCTTTTTAAATAACACGATACAAGTATAATAATTTATCTTTATTAACAAAAATCAAATAATACAGAAAGAGAAATGTCTTTTGCCAACAAAACAGACTTTCTTTAGAACTCGTACTAATCAACCAAAGAAGTTTTTAAATTTTTTCAACATAATTGATAGACAACGTACTTTTAAACTAACGAATTAACATTCCTTTATATAAATCTGTTATCCTAGTACATCTACAGTTAATATTAGTAAAGCGTACAGAGCAAAAATATTATCTATAATTTGATATCATAAACTTAATTTCAATAATTTAAAATATTACGCATATTTGTTTGATTAATATTTATTTTCAAAGTGAATAATGATACAATGCGAAACAATTATCATTTAACAATTTCAAGTATATTTTTAGTAGAGACTTCTCGGTACTCTACAGTTCTGAATTGTGCATATTAATCGCAAAACCGCAAAATACAAAAATACTGTATACTTGAAAAAAATTAAATCAGTCTTCTTAAATTACAGAGAAATAATTTTTAACTTAAACTGAATATCACGATGCATATAAAATCACACTTTAAATCATTATTTCGTTGTTTTTACAATTGTTTCATTAGTTTTATTTATTTGTTTATATTTTATTATTTTAAAATGGTTTTTAAACATTAGTAGTTTTCTGATAAGAAAACATCCTCAAATGCATCATCTTGGAATTAAAAATACTAGATTAACTTCAATGATCGTATTTACAAAATTTCTTTCAAATTCGATTTCCCGCACGGTTTTACTATATACAAAAAGTAACAAACATTTTAAAGAATTGCAGTCTTTTTTTTTCATTTTTTATCCAAATAATCGGATATTCTAATAAAAAGTGTTTAATGATATAAATCCAATTAAGCTTAACGAATCATAATATAGTTTGGTGTGACACTTTCGGAAACCAAATTCGCAAACTTTAAAAAATTAGAAATTCACACTGTTTCTAAGAAGATATTATTCGTAATATTCTTTATGCAAATTATTCGCGCTCCTAAAAATTTAATATAAAGTAGGAATACCTTCATAAGAACCGGAACAAAAGTAGTTGCAACGAAAACGTCCTAGTGGTGTACCTTTTCAGTGATGTCATCTTCCATATTAATATTTATTAATTCGGTAAGTTGATTCCGTCGTATTTTACAAGTTTTTAGAGGAAGATAAAACGTCAAGGTCTACACAGACTTCCGAACAATCCATTGGTTAACGATATTTCTATTAGCTTACAGTAAATGGTGCCTCATTTCGATGTTATCCTTTGCAATACTATCACACTTTTGAGGATTCTAGTAAAAAACGAAACAGAGATTTATAAATCACAAATGACCTAGTAAATTAAACAATTTCGAGCATAGTTTTCCAAAAAAACAATTTAACTGTACGGAAGAGAAAATTGTTTTACATCTCTTTGAACGGGCTTTATAAAAATGAGATAATAAAACAAACGGTCAAATTAAAGAAAGTAAGACGAAAAAGCGAAACGTAACAACTACGATATCAAATTAGAAATTACTAGAGAAGAACGTGAGCGAGGAGATTTTAGTGGAATTGTCTAAAATCAATATATCCGGCACGGATGAAACGGCAAAATAGAAACACCGTTTCGAAATATTCGGTGCGCTTAAATTGAGTTCATTATTCGGAAGAATCGCTTAATGCCAGCATTTGTTCGTCAGAAGTGGAATCTTTCATTTCCGTTATGCCGGTTATGTTCTCCAGAACGTTGGGGTTAGAAAACACATCATCCAGGAATTGTAACTTATCTTGACCAAATTGCGATAGTACGGATGGTGAACAGGCGACACATTTATCGTAATTTTCGAAAGAAGGAAATATTTGCGTAAAGTCTCTTAAAAATCCGCGAATTGTATGCGGAATTCGCCCGAAACAACACTCTGCGTCATTGCTTGCTCGTCCTTGTTCAGGATGATGTAACAACACTAACGCCAGTTCACCAGCTAGTGCCGATGCGATTTCCGCTACACCAGTTCGAGTAACGGTACACTGCTGATCTAACGGTCGACCTTGCATAGAATTTCTCGGAGCAACGATATCGGTACAAAAATAACAACCCAACTTCTTTTCATCATCCGGAAAAGATATACCGTGTCTCATTACCAAATAAGAATCGAATCCGAGTGCGGCGGTTATAGTGATTTTAGAGTGAAACGACGATATCACAGTGGGTAACCAGCGTGATTCTCTGGAATCGGTTAATAAAAAAATGACATCGTGAGTCAGAATAAGTCGTTCCAGTTTTTCGTAATTATCCATCCGAATTTGCCCGTGGCCTAGGCTAGGTATTACGAAATGTTCTCCGCTCACCTCAATCAGAGGATTTATTTTCTTCACCGCATTGACCGCTGCTTCCGTTTTAGGCCTTTTCTTAACGCAATCGTCGAAGGTGTAAAGCGATTGCCTGAGCGGATTCGCGTAAGAAACAATTCCGCAATCTACAAAGGTTAATTTTCTGAACCCCCAACCGAGAAGTGTGCGACTAACAGAACAGCCTAACGTTCCAGCGCCCAATAATAGGCAAGACGTATCGGCTATCTTTTCAAAATCGAAATTTGGCTCAACGTTCCACTTCATTAACTGTAAATTTAAATAGGAAAGTTTTTCAGATAATTTCAACGGATCCATAGTGCTACTAAGGTCAGTTAGTTTTACCTTATTTCCAGCGTCGTCTTCTATTTCCCATCCGCTAAATAGTACCGATTGCTCTTTCGGTAACGATTTATCGGTTCTTTTCACCGTACACAGTACATACTTTTTCGCAGTATTACTTCTTTCATCTATATCTTTCCATAAAATACACTTGAACGGAAAATTAAATAATTTCGAACAATTTACCAATAGGAAAAATAATCCATTACGAACTATTAAACTCGCGTTATCCAGAGAAGCTATAGGGTCCCTAAAACATAAATACATTTCGCTATTATCTTGTTCGGGACTAGAGAGAAAATCTTGCACGGTAACGAGATTATTTTTACCATCCGGACTGCTTCGGATAAAGTACATTAGCGGCTGAGAAGCCGGTAAGTCTTTGTAAATATTCATTATATTATTTCCTTCGTCGAATAAAACAGTTTCACTGTTCGAACAATCAAAGTAAAGGAAAAAGTAATCATCTTTCGGAGTTACGTAACACATTCGATAATAAAATTTGTACGATTTTATGTCGCAAAAAGTATACATAACAAACGGAATTAAATTCTGAAAATCATCCTGTAGATTTCCCTTCTGTATATCTTCGAACGTATCTTCGCATAGTTTTTCAATGAAATCATGTAAAATATTCTCATCATCGAACGATTCCCTAGAAATTTTATCCAGCTGGTATCCTCTGAAAGGTTTACCTAAATATTCCGATGGTTTTTTATTAAACGAACTGTAGTCCAAAAATAAATTTTCATGTGCCGTACAATATCCCCATAACTTATTAGTAACTTCGTTACCTTTATTCTCTACCAATTTTTTGTCCGCCAACTTATACCAAAAATTGCTGTTGACAAATAAAGGAAATGGAATAAATTTAATCGTTTTACCCGACTTGCTCGCATCCATCATTTTATTTTATTCGTTCATTATAACAGTTGTTAAAAAATATAAATTGTTCAAAAAAAAATTAATCGTTTCTCAACGTAAGAGAAGCAAAAATTCAATTTTTCAACTAATTCGGTGAATTTGTGTAAACAGTAAATATGTAGTTGGCTTTTTAATGTATTATAGTTCAGGCAGCATAACAAAAAAAAAACTCGATTATCGACAAGCAAGACTTGACAGCCAGCCTAAAGCCGAAAGCTATAAGCCAAAAACTAATCATTTTTAAACGTCGTAAACTTAATCTAAAGCCGTATTTAAATTTCTATAAACTAAAAGCCTTTAAAAGCTTAACCTATATTCAAAATTTAAACAGCTGAAGGCCAAAAGCTTAACCTGTATTCTTCAAAAAGGTAAATTAAAGTGTTTATTCGGCTTAAAACATTTTTAAACAACAAATCGGTATAGTGAAATATTGTAAATTGAATCTAAAAGCTACATTTAAATTTCTATAAGCCGAAAAATGGTAGCTTAAGCCATGTTTGAAATTTAAACAGTCAAAAGCTGCTTACCTAAAATGTATTCTTGAAATAGGGTAATTATATTAAACTTGAGTCGTATTATTATTCGACACTCAAGTCCTGATGACAAATGATCACCTTAAATTATTACTTTCCCAATTAAACATAAATTCCTCCTTTAAATAACACGTAAAATATACACTTTGTACTAATTAAAAAATTTACCTACTTTAAACTAACAAAATTAAGTGAATAATTCCGCCAGAATTTAAATTGAAATTAAAAGTCAACGCAAAATATGAAAAGCATTTTATTATGTCAAAAACAGATCTTGACATTATTAAATATGTATAATCCAGGTAGTTTATATCATAATTGAGCATTAATTAATTACAATATACACTTTTCAGGAAAAAAATACATAAATACTGAATACAAAAAAAAGGAAAAATAATTGAGTACATACAAATTTAGTTTTGTTGAGTACAATGTACCTAATTACAAAATATGTTCAAAAATTTTGGGTGCAAATAAATATATTAATAGATTTTTATTTTTCATAACATAAACAAAACTTATAATTACAGAAATATAAAAAAAAAAGTGAAACAGCATATATATCAATATAAGTAAAATTAAAAGTATTAGAACTAGAATAAAGAACATTAAAGGAATAATTACAAATAGGCCTAAAATATTCAGTTCCTAACAGTTTGCTTCTGGTGATGGCCAGTATAAGCTAGTTGAAACGTTAAGCGAATAAAAGTCTTTTTGAACATTGTTGTATCCGAAAATTATTTGTTGTGTGTTAAATTTTTAATTTTCATAATACACAGTCAAGTTATATGTGCAATATGTTAATAATAAAACTAATATATATCAAACTTTCCTGTTGGTCACGTACAATTAGCGAGTCATCTGTTAGATAACACTCTAGTCGCAATAGAATGCAATTAGTACTTACTTCATCTTTTAAATTTCTGGGAAGGTAAATACGGCCGAGAGAAAAGAACTGGGGTACTTTCATTAGTACCGTTGAGCTAAATACATTATGAATCTTAACTTCACAATCCATGATACCTTATCAAGGATATATGGGACTTGCTTTACTTTACTTTACTTTATAATATCAAAAATATTACCCGTTTACAAGGTTTTCGGAGTGCAATCTATTAAAACTTTCCAAATTTATATTTTACTATCGGAGACTACTTTCAATTGAACGAAAAAAGGAAAAAATTTTAGAACTTCTTCTTTCAATAGTGTTATTGAATAGTTAAATAAAACTAAAAGCTGCATTTAAAAAGTTGATAATATAACAAATGTAAAACAAAACAGGAAAGGAGACGAGCTATATAGTACATATATGTTGATTAGATTCATTTTGTAACAAATATATTAATTTATTTCTTAGATAATAAAAAAAGGCTGAAAATAGAGACTATCAGTACTTGACATTATTATTTGGTTGTAATGTGATTTCGGAAACGAAGTGAGATATAAAATATAGTAAAACGTAAAACAGGAAATTGAATTTTAAAATTATTCACTAATAATATCTGATTCTGTGGATAGTAAGGCACCGATAGTTAATACACAAATATTTTCAAAAAGCAAAAACAGATTTTATTCTGTTCGATCCGTATTTTTATAATTGTTTTCTATTTATAAATAAGTCAGTCAACCAATTTCGGTAAATCAACGAAACATTATTTGTTGATAAAATAATATACGTTTCAGTTATTCCGAATGTTTTATTAAATTATCAAATATTATAATATTTTATATTTAAGAATCTAATTGTATCTAACCAATGTTATTTTTTTTTACATTTTTCCCACAATTATTTTTTTAATCAAAGCAGCAAAAATAAACTCTGTGTTAGCTTTTTTTTTCTTTTTGTAATTTCAATAACCTATTTTCATTTTTTTAAACAAATTAAAACAACAAAAAAAAAACAAAACATCCAAACAATTTAACTGCGAACATAATAGTCCTCCGAGTTGTAACAGTTAACTAAATCAAAATAACCTTAATAACCGTGTGAAAAGAAATGTGGCAAACTATTATATGCACGTGAATCGTTATAAACATGAACACTTAAAACTCCAATCGTTTTTATATACTTACATTAGTCAATTTCAAAGTCAGTAATTTAGCCTTTTTGTTTAATCATTAATCTTTTTTGTTTTCAGACTGAAAAGAAATACCGTCTAATTACGGCTGGATAAATGGGGGTAGAGAAGTTAATTTTCTTCATATTTTCAAACAGTTCACAGACACTTTCTGTATTAAAAGGTGGAATATCGTTAAATTTAGGCCATTACTTCGAGGATGTTTAAACTGCAAAGCGTATTCTTTATTCGGATCCTTGAAAAAATTATTGTAGGATATTTTTTTATCATGCGGTATAGCTATGTTGCGCGTTTTTATCTGCTCGGTAATGTAAATGGACAATTTTCAATACTGTACAAAGAATAATCGCCAGTTACGATTACCAAAGATCTCTACATGCTTCGGGTCACTATTTGGTATGCATATACCAGAATTATCTTACTTCTTGGAGGAATGGTGTCAATGATTTCTAATCGCTATTGCGAAACATTACAAAACTTTCGCTGGAGGAATTTAACGGTTCCTAGGAATTTTAATTTCGATCAGATCACATTTTTGCAAACACTTTTATAAAACTGATAAATATACAGATAAAAACAGAAATGTTGGATTTGTTATGGGACCTTTGGTGACATTTAATTACAAGAATTTTGAAATGATTTAAAAAATCTTCTCGGGAATATTAGAGGAAAAGAAAAGAGGCAGACAATTTGTTTTTCTTGATGTTTTAATAAAAAGAAAATTGTAGAAGGAATTACCATTTCGATTTTTTGCAAACCATTAAATTCCAATAGATATTTAAATAAAAGTTCCCATCATTGACCACACCAAAAATTAGACGTTTTTGAAACATTAGTGACTAGGATGAAACGTACTTCCCGTGAAAAAGATTTACGAAAGGAATTGGAAAAATTTATAGAACGAATGGTATTCAATGGTTACGGTGAAAAATATTGTTTTGCCCTACGTAAAAAACAGAATTGGGAGAATACTTAGGAAAAATAATTTTTCAATCAGTGCTCAGAACCTGTAAAAATTAAAAATTTGTTGAATCGCATTAAGGATGACCCAATGTCATGCGGGGACAATGTTTATAAGATTTCGTGTGCTTGCGGTTGCTGGCTGGGGGTTGTCGCGTCGAGATCGATTTCGCCTTTGACAGGTGCGCGCGGTGATCGTTCGGCAAAGAAATGGATCGGCACATCAGCAGTGGGAGGAGAGATAGCTCGAAATAAAAAAACGGAATGATAAAAATTGTAAAAGAAAATCGGTAATGTTGATCAAGTTTTCGTCAAATATTCATCAGTCATTCGTCAAGTCGCGGAGCAATACCAACCTTTTCTTTTAGCTGAAAAGAATCAGTTGGTCTTGTAACCGAAACAAGTTCGATCCAGGGAAGGTCAGCAACTTGGTCGCTCCGAAACTCGGTTTTGTAATTGATAAAGTTCGTAATTAACTGTAAAAGATTTTAATTTCGATCAACGCATCTCCTCACCGCGCTAAACAGGAATCCAGAATGAACCATCAATGTACGCCCGTCAGCTTATAAGGACCAACAACCACCCAACAGCCGTAGCGGACTGTTATGTTCAATTTATATCAATTTAATTAATCGCCGTCGTTTATTTCCGTATATATATATATATATATATATATATATATATATATAATTAATCATTGAGTTTTCAGCGGTTGGCCATTTACGAGAGATAGGTTTAGGAAATGAATAAAAATATACCTTTAAAAAAAAAACATAAACTCAATTTAATAATAATAAAATAAAAATTTAATAAATTGAGATCCACGGGTTCTAAAGGATCTTGTGGTTGGCATCTCTGAGGGCTTTTGAATCGGATATAACATTATAAAATGTAACACGTTTAAAATTTTAATGTTTACTTTTATTTTCTAATTATAAACTCGAAATATAGCGTGTTCAAGTTACTAATTTCATCACTAACACTGATACTGAATATTAGTATCACCTGTAACGTGTATTCAAAATTTAATTGCCAAAGGTGGAAGTGTTTTACAAATCGTTAAATTGCGTAACTATTAATTACCCTGTAATATGTTGATTGATTATGCTGAAAAGATTTTTTTACTTTCCACAAATTAAACTGAACGTAAGAAATATCAGGTAAGCAGATTATCATTCGTATTAGACAGATGACAATTTCTAGTTTAGCTTTCCGATTAACATCGACTGAGCACAAGGGCTAAGTTTTGACCATGTTGGGATGCTTTTTCTTCTTTTTTTTTTCTTCTCATTTTCTTTTTCGAATGAGGGACGCAGCAACCCACAAACAATAAGGAGAAGAATCGCCAAATGTTTTTTAACTTTCGGCTTGCCCGGAAATGTTTTTTTTTTTTTTTAATAATAATAATAATAATAATAATAATAAAAGTATTCTTTTACGGATTTCAATTTTACACGGAAAAGTAATAAAACTTTTGTTTGAAACCTTTTATCCAAAACCGTCATTTTCCACTAGAGGATAGGGAAGGATTTAATTAAATAAATAAAGAAATGTGAAATTAGGTTAAGAAATATTTGAAATGTATTAGCAATTTTGCAATTTTTAAGTGAAATTTGCGCTTAACATGTGCGAAATGAACTTTATGCAAACGAATAGCAATCAAATTAAGTTTCTGGTTGTCCCCGCTACTAACTTGAACTGCTATTAGAATCAGTGGTTCGAAGAATTTTTTCGAGATCGTATAGCTTATACATGATTTTATCACATTCGCTCTTGTTTCAAGTCTCTTTATGATTACCGTATTTCTTTTTTACTCTTTCCCGCAGATAATAGTCAAGTTTGATGAGCAAGATATGATAATGAACTGAGCCATATTTATCAATAGGAAAAAACTTCTGTTTAGTAAAGTTCGTAAACTGAGCTTCTCGATACGCGAGTCTCTTTCTAGGTAACACAAACTGTCTTTTTAGGGACAACATAAACACAGAGGAAAATAGCGAAAGACTTCATTTTTCTAAGCCGCCTACAGATTTCCCTGTTTTGTTATGATGTGATTGATACCTTCCATTTGCTAACGGACGTAGTAATCCAGAGATGAATGAAGAAATCTATATATGGGAAAAGATATCGCCATAATCGCTCGACTATGGCAAAAACATTTTAACACTCCCTGTATTATTTCAACCATCTTAATAGACTACTCATTGAAACAGACCAGTGCTGCAAAACCGTTAAAATGATGAAATACGAAATTTCAGCAGTAACGTTGTGTTGAAGTAGACAGAGTGGTAAAAACAGTATTAATAATATTAAGAATTCAGGATTTTGTTCGTAGCAACTATCTGAGCCAATAAACAATCGCAGGAACACCCGAACGCATCAAATCTCAAAATTTCTTCGTTGGAATGTACCCAAAAAAAACCATTGAAATGAAATACGAAGTTTTATTAGCAACGTTAGATTGAGATAGAGTGATACGAATTTCGTTAATAATACTAAACTGACATTTTTCGCAGCGAACGACAGAACAGATAAATATGTGTGTAACACAGCACTCGTTAAATTCCGCAACGAGCAAAATACTGTCTCATATTCGGAAAGATTTAAAAGAGATTCTGGGGATAAAAACAGCGGTTTTGAAAAAAATTATTCGAACAAAAGTTTCTTAATTTTCAGCATAAACTCGAAACTCGTAAAAAGAAACATACCACATTCGCGTCGTTTAAAAAATTACTTCCGGTATGAATAGAGGGGTTGCTTTCGTTGGGAGCCAAAAGTTGAAAACGCCTCCAATCTATCCAGCGTAATTAAACCACTTCTAGGAAGCTTTAAATTTTTCAGACACCTCAGATTTTAAAAGCAGCAAACGGAAAGGCTGTAATGCTCCGTTCATATATTATATATTAATCGGATTCGAAACGTCTCTTTGCAGAATTTCACTGTTTACGAAATACATTCGTAAATTACGAAGATCCAAATGTTTCAAATAAGACTACATTAATTTTTTATTTCCTAAAGAGGGCAGTTTATATTTAAGTATCAGTCCACTATGCCAGGCTTCATCAAAATCCTCCCTTACATGCAACAATACTCAATCGTCAATTAGTTTTCCTTCGAGGTAATTTTCTTTGGATAACACGATGCACATCTGTTTGGTGTACTGTCGCAATGTTTTTCATTTTAAACCTAAGCTAGAAACGCGGAGAAATTATTTTTCTTCGATTACGCGTCATATTCCGTTTTATGATATACTAATCTCATTATGACACTAAATATACATGCATCAAAATGAGAATAGCTTATTGTGATTTCTATTCTTCAGCCGTCGAATTTTACTATTCAAATTCACGTTTTTAATTACAACTCTGATTTTCACTAATAAAAAAATAAATATAGACGAGAAGGCTACACTTGTGACTTAAAAGCAAATTACTTTTAATTAATTTATTCTTTGTTAATACTAGTCTGAGAACTACCATCAAATTTCCTAATTATATATGTAGGTATTGTCGAAGGTTTTAAACAGTTAACTATACTCCCTGTTGTACATTATCGTAGTTTCATTAATAATACATATAAAATTATTTTTAATTGTAAAAGAAAAAAAAAAGTATATAACTAAAGCAAAGGAATTTTATTCGAAACTGATACGATGAATATAACTGCGTTCAAAACAATCAAATCGAAGAGCCAAATTTTCGAATTTCCGATAGTAAGAAATCGCAATCTCCTGTTGTAATAGATGAACTGCAACAAACAAAACGGAAAAAATCTGGCATACCACGCAACGACTGTTCACTGATCATCGGACTGCCTCGCCGTAATAATTTCTCTTTCAACATCACCGTTAACTAAGATGTTTGTAGTTTAAAATACATTAATTACATAATCCACATATAAATACATTTAACATAATTCTACATATATGTTCTAGGATTTGTATTCATTATTCGCGACTTACGATAAATTATGAACATTAGATGATTTTATAAAGTGTAATTTTTATAAACCGTTTTCTTCTAAGCATAAGAAATATGCTAAACTATTAATTCATTTTTACAAACTATATTCAACGTAATTTAGAATATTTTATTTATTTATTCATTTATTTTTTTTTAAATCGTACATTTCTTATAAGTATAATTACGATCTTAAATTTCGACCCGCCGAGCTTAGGCTTTTCGACGGATTTCTTATTTTATATCTAATTTTACTGTTTCTAAACTACACATAAGAACACAATTTTGACACAAGGATGTTTTACTGTGCCCCCCCCCCATATTGGAACTCATTAGGCTGAATTCAAATATGCATTTAAAATTTTCCAATCACCCGCAGTTTTTGTGCGATGGCATTTATAGTGTACTGCTGACGCAGCATTCTACACATATATGTACTATATACTATAGAGAACTATTAATTATTTTTATATTAGATAACTGACTAGGGGAAATATTTATCTTAATTAGACATAATATAAGCATATCGAAATGTGAAGTAAATAGCTGTGTTACATGATTCATCATACGTGACGATTAATTTACTGCATGAGTAATCGCACAGAGCAGTCGTGACAATTTAGTCACACGACAGTACTGCTTAATATCCATTCTCTGTGTGCACACACACGTTCGGTAACTCCATTCCGTTTAGTGATTTCCGTAGTTATCAAGTGGGCTGTATTAATTTACAATTATGCCTAGGAAGTGCGTAAATGATCCCGGGATAGCTTCTGTTGTTATGTGTGTGGTGATTTGACGTTTAAAGAAAAAAAGCGACGATGTTGGACTCTCCACTTGTTAGAAAATGTTACGAACTGTATTTCGGTTGTAAAATTGGCTATCAAGATAAGAACTGAGCTCCTCTCATATTCTGTTTAACCTGTGTTAAACGCCTAATAGGCTGGGCTGTAAGCGTCACATGAGTTTTGTGTCATATCTATGATCTGGCGTGAACCTCAAAAACCATTTATCAGACTGTTATTTCTGTTTAACTAAGATAGAAGGAATTATAGTGCATTACCCGAATTTACTGTCTCCTATAAGGCCAGTGTCTCATTGTGATGACTTACCTGTACCGCAACCGCTAGCACACGTGATGATGGAAGATGAATCGGAATATGCCATAACTATTGATGTACATCATGAGCAACATGATCCGACTTATAGCACTGATTCTGTTTCCCATGAGCCTCATCTGGTTACTTGAGACGAACTGAACAACCTTGTGCGAGATTTAAACCTTTCAAAGAAACAAGCTGAGCTCATGGGTTCTGGGATGAAAGGCTGGAATCTACTCCATGTTGATAGTAAAATATGTTTCTTTCGCAATCGTTAGGAAGAATTTCAAGATTTTCATTCCGATAAAAATAGTGTTTAGTGTACTGTAACAATATCTGTGCACTTACTCATGAACATAATCCTACTTTGTGAGTGGAGACTGTTCATTGATTCATCAAAAACTAGCTTAAAGGCTGTTCCGTTGCATAATGATAACAAATTCCCTTCTGTGCCATTGGCACATGCAACAGATATGAAAGAAACATAAATGACAATGTGAAAATATTGTTAGAAAAAATTCAGCGTAATCGGTGCCGTCGGAAAATATGTTGCGATTTAAAAGTTGTCGCGTTATTATTAACGGGTTTGCAACTAGGCTACACAAAATTTCGTTGTTTTTTATGCGAATAATGGGACAACAAGGACAAGCCAAATCATTATTTAAATTTAGGAATGGCCTAAGCGTAAATCGGTTTTTGCCTGGGCAGAAAAATGTGTATGTAACGTTCCACTGATTAACAAGGAAAATATTCTTTTGCCCACGCTTCGTATTAAATTAGGGCTATTTAGAAACTTTGTTAAGTCGATAGATAAGGATGGTGCTGGCTTCCGTTATTTACAAATTCCCTTGTATTATCGAAGCTAAAATTAAGGAAGGCATTTTTGTGGGCCCTCAAATAAGAGCTTTCATTAAAGATGAACAGTTCCGTAAAGTGTTGACCCAAGTAAAGAAGTCAGCGTGAGACACGTTGTAGAAAACTTTTTAGGAAATAATAAATCTCCGAATTACTACTTCCACCACATTGTAAGCGAATTACTGCAATCGTATAAACGAAAATGGAGTGTAATATGTCTTTGAAAATTTGATTTTTGGATTCACATTTGGAATTCTTTCCGGACAATCTCGGCGCAGTCGGTGATAAGCATGGGGAATAACAGTGATTGAAAATAGATACCAGCGGCGGTGAAGTGCAAGTATGCTTGCAGATTACTGTTGGACGCTAAAGGGATGTTCCAGATGACAAATACGGAAGAAAATCTTTAACTTTCACTTTTTAGGTAAGCTGAAATGGCAATCATTCATTTAAATTTGTAGTTTTTCTTTCAAATTATACCTGCATGACACAAAAAAGCGATGGATGATGGAAAAAAACTAATTACATATTTGAATTCGACGTAAAAAGCTCTTTTAGGATGATCGTATATTTTTTTACATGTGTCAAAAAAAAAAAAGTTTGATTTTGTTTCTACGTGTTATACGAGTGTTTGAAATTAAACATATCATTTATTCATCCACATATTCTCCTTTGGTGTTTTTTTTTTTCTGTCTTACATTTTATTATTTCATTTATATTTTCTTCTATCTGTAAACATTTTTTTACTTCTTTTTATCAATTTCCTTTCCGTTTTTTCGTTTATTATTTCTTCCGGTATTTTATTCAATATTTATCCGTTTGCTCTCTGTATTTCGTTCTAGTAATCGAAAGTTTATACCTCTGATGTTCACCCTTAAGTTTGTTTTATTTCTATTCTTTTTTCTACCTCTGTATTTTTATATGTTTTTAAGGGAACTCTCAATTTTTATACTTAAGTACAAACCTCTTACATTTAATCAATTTTATCTTTTTAACCACTCATCTGAACTTCTACTCTCTTTTCTCGATGCTAGTCTTACGCATTTCATTTGTAATTTATTTTATCCATATAAGTTTTCCTGACTGTTCCCCATGCTTGAATTTTATATCTTAGGTATGATTCTATCAGTGCATAGTTTTTAAAGTTTTACTACTTACATATTTTCTTAATGTATCTTTTTCTTATCGTATCATAGTTCCTTCTTCGTCCAGTAGGCAGCAACGTGGATCGCATTGTTGGGTATAATTTTTGACATCATATCCTTAAATTTGCATTGGATTGGCAATAAGGGGCATGTAAATAAATGATCCAAGTTTTGTTCGATTCCGCCGTCACATTTATTGCTCTCTGACTTACCCCATTTCCCCAAGTTGTTTTTCGTCCTTCCCGTTCTTGTCTGCATTCTATTTAAGGTTTTCCACGTTCTCCAATGTAATTCTCTTCCCGCAGGCAATTTTTGGCCGGTTCTTTCCATATTTCGAAAGCCCTTTTTTCAGTTTCTCTTTCCCACAACTTTATTTTCGTTGACGCAGGCGTATCTGAGAGCGAGCTTGTTTCTTTAAGAAGCTTTTTCTTGACTTTAGTCGGTATATTGGTGTCTCGTGTCCGTATAAAGGGTGTCTACAATCTGTTTCTTGTTTAGATTTTTCTGTCATTGCTGCTACCTCTCGTCTTATATTTGGAAGTGCAATTCCGCATAACACTTGCAGTTTTAGTATTGGTGTTGGTCTTAAACACACTGTAATTATCCTGTTAGTCTCATTGAGCATCACGTCAACCTTCTTAGCGTGTGCTGAATTACGCCACACTGAACAAGCATACTCCTCGGCTGAGTAACAAAGTGCTAACGCCAATGTTACACAGGGATCTGCACCCCAGGTAGATCCAATCAGTTTTTGTAAGAGCCCGTTTTTTGAGTTTATCTTATTTTTCGTATTCTCATAGTGTCTTTTATATGTCAGTGACCGGTCCAGCATTACCCCGAGTTACTTAGGTTGTTTACAGTGTTCCAGATATACATCGTTCCATTTTATTTTTAGTTTTCGCTCGGCATTCCGATTTCGCAAATGAAACGTCTCAGTGTATACAACGATGGTATTACAGCTCTAATCTTTTTTGCTTCGTAATCTGTAAGTCTATCCTATCTTAAATGTTCGTCTACTATAACTCCTTAATACTTAAAACTTTGCACTTTTTCGATAATTTCACAATTTATTCTTTTACATATTTATCTTCTTTTCCAATATAATGTGCGCATTCATTTGAATGTATTATAATTTTTAACTCTGAACTTTCTTTTGTTTTTCTCGTTTCAAGTAGAATTTTTTTAGTTTTTGTTATGCTAATTCTTAAATCGTTGTCATGTGCCCACTTACTTATTGCTTTAAGTCCTGTCGCATCTATGTTTCTACTATCTTAACATCTTTATGAACGGTCATTATAGCTACATAAATTTAACAATACATGAATCTCTTTTTTTCTTTTTTTGAAATTTATTCGCGTTTTTCTATACAGTAATATCTCTTTAAAAATACCATATTCGAAATATATACAAAAGTTTCCCTTTTAAAAATTTCTTCTGTTAGCACTTTTGAAGAAATCATATTTTATGTAAAAACATTCGAGATCTATTTTTCCAGTTAAAAAAGTTCCCATATTTTGAAAGTGTTTTGTTAAAAACTCTCGGCACGAAATTATTATAATTATTTATTTTCTTAAACACCCTATTGAATGTATTGAACAGCAACAGATTTCGAGAAAATTAAAAAAAAATGTAATATAGATTTTTTTCAATATGCATCGGTACCAAGATTAATTTCGATATTTACGGTCAACTTTATCCATCGGAGTGGTTTTAATTGACAAAACTAATTCTTTCCATCATTTTAGTTTGCTTGTTTCAGTTGAATTGTACTCTACTGCTAGATGCAAGTCAAAAATGTTGACTAAGAAAAATCTGCTTTCTATAGCAGTTCAATGTTCAGCTATTCAAACAATGTCCACTTATTGGGATGTAGTTCTGACTTCACTAGCGGCCTACGACAGATCTATTTCGGCGTATAAACTTCTCTAAAAAATTATGGCGTAAGTAGCCCATGAAACGTCAGGGGGAACACACTCACGATGAGAATATCGTAAAATCTCAATAAGCTTCGTTATAATAATCTTTTACAGCTGAAAATCGCCGTCGTTCACGTATTTAACAATGTATTTTCGATAAATCAATTATAGCACGACAGGCCGTTTCGTCGTAATTAAAAACGAACATTTTATATAAGTATTCGTGGTCTAGCCAAAAAAATCGGTACATTATTACCATTCAACGTGATCGCATATTTTATCGAAATTTAATGTGGTAAATTCTCGAGAATAAGTCGTTCTTTGTATATTTGGCCAGGAAAATTTTCAAAAAAAAAAAAAATCTAAATTCAAAAACTTCATAGTCCAAAAGTAAAAATACATCTTTTGTTTCATTCCGGAACTAAATAGTTCCAAGGTTTACGTAGCCCGAAATAATTAAGTACAGAAAAATGTTAGAAGCTAAAGGTAGTCAAGTGAATGTAACTGCCCTCTACTTTCATCAATACTGTTAGACTTTAATACAATCCTCAACGTTCTGGTAAAGGCATATGACCACTTTATTTACTTTCCCGTCGTATTTTTTTTTTTTTTTTCTATTCTACCAATAAGACAAGAGAGCAGTCAAAAAATTTAAAGAATTTATTTCATTACCATTTATTACACGGGGAAGTTTAAATTAAGGGAAGTCTTTACATTACCCGATTTAAATAGGAACAATTTTCATTATATTGACATCTCGTACTTTAGAGAGTTACTTTCAGTACTGGAAAGTAATGCAACAGACAGAATATTTGGTTAGATAATAGAAAATCAAAAAAAAAAAAAAACAAAAAAAAAAATTATTCATTCCTACTTCATCGCATTTTAGCACTGAAGACCTAGATTATTTCATAAATTTGTTATAATAAAAGTGCTAAAATTTCATTAGATTACTAGTTTGTTTTTATTTATTAAATAAATTACTGATAGATTATGTAGATTTTTTGAACTTTTTGTTGTAAAAAGCAAGCACCCATAATTAGATATTAATATTATATCGGAAACGTGAATAAAAAATTTGGCAAGATACAAGATATTGTTATTTATAAATTACTGACTTGTCCAATTTTCTGAGAATGTTCACCAATAATTTCATCTCTAGATAGTCCATCCGGCACGTGCCAAAAACAAACATTAATAAACGATGGTTGACATACTAGTCGAAAATCATCTGTATTTTTTATCCGATCTGTTAAATATTCAGCGTGTTTTAATAAATGATTTACATGATGACGAATCCCTGAATATCCCTAAACAAATAAAATAATCTAATCCCTTAAAACCTATAATTCAACAATTTTTTATAATCAACTGTTCGCGAGAACTGAAAACATCACTATTAAAAAATATTTTTAAGTGCATATATGTACGTACATATTACATAACGTTAATTAAAACATTTAAATTAAAATATCTCAAAAATTAAAACCGGTACCACGGTAATACATATAAGAGGAATATGTTACACTTAATTCTTTTTAAAATGAGATATTGACAACATTCATTTCATTAAATTTACATTGCAATGATCAAATTTGTTTTCTTTCTTAGAATCTAAGCAATAATATTTTAAGTCACTGGTGACCATCACTCTAATCATTTTAAAATTTATATTCTTAAATTTTTCAGTTTGGGGGTTTTGTATTTTTCCTGTATTCCAATAACGAAAGGATGTCAATTAAAAAAAAAGACAACCCTCAATCTCTGCTATAAAACAAACCCTGGACTTTTTATATGGAAGATTTTTTTTCTTTCTTTTTTATTTTATTATATACATGTATATTAGTTGTCGATGCTGGTGGTGCATAAATACAAAAGTTCTGGAAGGTGCTCTGGATTTCAAGTTTTTTATTTTCCAGTCTTACCACTTTAAAGACACATTTTCTCAAATTTGGGCTCTTGAATTTCTAAGTTTTTAGATTTTTGTATTTTTGCGGTATTCTGCTGATAACGATATGTTAATAAAACAAACAATTCAGTACTTTAACAATTTTTTTTCTTAAAATTTGATTTTTACTTTTTTAAAAGTTTGGGCTCTTTAATATCATAATTTGTGGGATTAGTTAGATAGTTTTCCTATAATCTGATGAAGAATAGTAGCTGGTTAAAAAAAAAAAAAAAAAAGTAACTTTCTAGCTACCATAGAACGTAATTTACGACTTTTTAGCCTTTCAGTTTTATAAGATAGATACATATATATCCACTAGAAACAACCTCCTATGTTGCTGTTATTAATGAATAATGTGTAAAATCATTCACATACTACTCAATAATAGAATACTAATTAGAACTTGATTTATTATTACAAACCTAATGCATAAAATAGTGTACATACGATTATCCACAGAACTATAAATTGTCAATTCATTTATTTTTCGCTAGCAGAGTCGAATTAATAGCAGTGGATGATAACCAGTTTTTACGAATATTGAAAATAATACCATGCCATAACAAAATATTCCAATGAAGGCAACAACGCTGACAATCAAAATAAATTTTAAATATCTGGCCAATTTAATTTGTAAAAAATGGAAAAATTAAGCTAACCTTAGCTTTCCAAGAGAACCACAATTTAAATACATCCGGTTTACGGCCACACTGCAGGTACTTATCGCCTAAATCGTAAATGGAATTGTAAATTTTATTGTCTTTAAAAAGATACGACGCGCTACAGGTATGTGCATTATCTAAAAGACCTTTATGTCGAGTAAGTATTAACGAACACTGCTGAGGAATCTGTAAAGCCTTTTGCGGACTCCATGAGAACGAATCGGATCTAAAAGAAATCGCATATATCCACAATACGGCCTACTTTTAATTAATCAATATATAAATTGTAAATATAGGAAATTAATTTAGAAAAATATTAGCAGCAAAATAAAATGTATTATTACTAAATGCTTTTTTTATTTATTTCTTACTTTTCGATCCCTTTTAATACATTTTTATATTTTTCTGAAAATACAACGGCTCCTCCCCACGCAGCATCTACATGTAACCATATCTTATGTTTTTCACAGATAGCATGAATCTCTTCAATTGGATCAAAAGCACCTAACACTGTTGTGCCTGAAATGATTTTAAAGTTTACAGTAGAAAAAATAATAAACCGTTAGAATTTTTGTCATATTTTTGAATCATTAATTAATTTTATCATTACATTCTTTATTCTACAATTTTACCAGCAGCGTGAAAAATGAATAAAACAATCTTCTTTACATTAAGAGAAAACACACTCATTTTCTAAACCATTCATGCGTAATTATAAAATATGAAAAAAAAACAAAAACGCAGACAGAATAACTTTAAATTTTATTTCGTAGAATCTCCAACTTAATTACCCACTAAAATCAACTCAAATTACCGATCAGTTATGTTGTCGATTGAAATAGATACCCAAAAGAAGCGTTTAGCAATGAAGTAAACGACTGATATTGTGTACGTTACGAATTCAATAAACAATATTAAGAAAAAGTCATCATTAATTTTAAGCAGAAGTAATTTCATTAATAACCAATGTAACTAATTAAAACAAACCATATTAACTGCTAGAAAACTATAAACAATGGCGATAATGGCGACTATATATCTGTTTTCAGACCAGGAAAACGTTTTATAACATTCATTAACCCGTAAGAGGTCGCGTCGTGTTTTATAACGCAAGAGGTCGCGCCGGTCTTTTTGACCGGGTTTTATAAAAACGTTTTTAAAACTACTTTTTTATGTTTTTAAAAGAAATATTTCGTGCTCATTAGTTCTTTTATTCCATTTTTATTCCTTTTTATGTTGTTTTGTTTTTGTTTTATTACTTTATCACGAATAAACAGGATTTGAATTCAAACAAATATATAAGTTTGTAACATTTTACAAAAAATAGCTTAATTCTCAACATATACAAAAAAATTTTAGAAAGAAGTATAGGTAATAATAAAATACGGTGCGTGTAATCAAATTGTTAACACTCACTACTAGACTTTTCTTTGTTTTCATTTGCGCATTTAAAACATGCTGGAACTGGTGTGCTCTTTGCATACAAACACTTACAGCTATTACACTGTGTTTTAGTTTTTTGTATTTTTGCGCCAGTCACAAAAGTGACATGGTCCAGGAATATTTCGTTGATTTTTTGTAAATTGTTTTCTTCAACATTAATATTTGATGTTCTTTATTCTGCCTTTCGTGTAAAATACTACGAATCCGAACTTACGAGTTCCCCGGATAACTTTTCCTTGAGACTAAGTATGTATTTTTCAACTCAGCTACAGTATCTAAATTATAACATGTTAGCATCTCTGGTTTATTAGCTGCACCCGATTCTTCGGCAATTTTCATGGAGTAATAATAACAAGAGAACCACTCTATATGTTTTAGGAACATAAGACAAAAGAGAATCAAACTGAAATAAATCGAAACGATATCGGTCGCGCCGGTCGAATAGACCGTGTTTGTAAACTGATACCCTATCCTGATTAAGTACAATGGTTTTTATCCTGGTTAAAACTGATTAGTCCTCATGCTTATTTATTATTCTAGGAATAGCTGAGCTATTTTCGCTGGGGTAACAGCACAGTTCAAATAACAAATAAAATAAAAAAAACCCGGTCTTTTAGACCGGGCGCGATCTCTTACGGGTTAAATCTATTTCTAGATATTTAACTGTTTTTATCAATATGATTTTAGTGACGTTTTATTTATTTTGTCTTACTATTTTTTTTTTTTTTTTTTGCATATACGTATATCATTACAGAACACAGGACCGGAAAATTCAAATTTAATTTTTTTCTACATTTCTTGCAAAAATTTGTATTTTTGTAGATCATGACAGAATCCATCTACCTGGAAAGCAGCTGTTCTAATCATAGTTCATTGTATTTCATGGACTACCTCATGTTTTTTGTTTTTTTTTTTTTTAATGCAAGGGAACACAATGTACTGCTCGAAGGAGGCCATCATGTCAATTCTATAACAATTTATCGATAAAATCGTAAATTAACTTTGCACTGCCGGAACTCTAATAAATTAGTAATTCTGTACGCGTCGAAAAAATAGTACAACATGGTTTTTCTTTGGTTATTCTTTAGAGAATTTTAGCCAATGTAAACAAATTCCTTTCGTACTATTCAGAGTATACGTAAGGTACAAATTCTTTTTTAATTTCTAATCATGGTAATATTAATTTTTAACTACATACAGTATATAATATTATTAGTTTAATAATAGATAATATTTTATCGATTGTTAATAAAATTACTGTTGAAAATTAATAAAACATATTTCTTTATATTTAAATACAGCGATTTGTTTTGAAATTCGAATTAGTATTTTAAATCCTTAAAAGCTTATGTAATTTTTTGTTTAAAAATTATAATTATTTTGTGTTTCTGAAAAAAAAAAAAAAACATTCGCACATAAAAGTACTTCTAAACAAATCAGACTGTTTACGCAGTCAGAAATTAAGGCCCACTATACTTTAAATAATACATCCTTTTATCCAAAATAAATATACAACGATGTCCGAATTCAAATCCGTCTAAATAATATTACAAAAATGAAACAGATTAAATACATAATTCTGCAAGATTCTGTATTATTAAGCAACACTTAACGAAATACATACTTACCAGCGGTCGCTACAACCATAAACGGAATGTAATCGTTTTGCTTGTTTTTGTCATACTTTTCTATTAACCGCGCAAGATGACTGATATCCATCCTGCCATTCTCGTCCGTCCGTACGCAAATAACGTTCCGCTGACCTATACCTAGTAGGCCAGCCATTTTTAAAATTGAATAATGGCTATCTTCCGATACAAAGATGAGTAGTTTTTCAACTTTATACATTCCTTCTTCCTAAAGGTAGGAGAATTATTAATTATTCCAAAAACGAATTTCCAATAACAAACTTAAACATATAAACGAAACTGTTTGTCTAATATTGTTTCTAACTTGAATATGTAAGAAAAGGTAATTAGTCAATAAAAAAATTATTCTATTAACAACTTACGTTTTTTTATGGATTTATTTATTTATTTAATAATATAATTTTGCGTGAAGTATTATTATTATTATTATTATTCGTAATTTATTTCACACTTATTAAAATCATAAAATACTCACAAAAAAAAAAAAAAAAAAAAGTCTAATATAAAAGAGCAAATAATCGATGGACGTTCTTTAATTTAGTAAAGTAACAAAATTTCGTTACAAAACTGATAAAGTAAATTTGTTCATAAAACTAGATTTTTTAGTATTTGAAAAAGAACATAAAGAATTTCGCAAATATTTTGATTTTAATATTCAACAACTGATGTTTAACCACAAGCTGGTGCAGACAAGATTGACTACTCCCGACAGCAGCACATTTGGTAGCTTTAACGGTAACAATATTTATTCAGTTTACGCGAAAAGCACTTCGTATGGCATAAAGAGGTCGAGCACAGGTGACGATAATTTCGATTTACGCAATATCTGTATCATACGGTTTTGCTTTTTAAATATCTATCGAGAAAAATCTGTTTTTACGGAAGTAAAGAGCACAACTGCGCAGACTGTTGCAGAGCTTTCTGCACTAGCTCAAAGGAAGCATTTCATTTTTTAAATCCTATCACTTTTATCGTACATAAAACAGAGAGAAAAGAAAATACTTTTTTATTATGCATATTAAACAGTTCTCGATTAAGTTCACTCATCAAAATAAGTAAAATTAATATTGACTGTTTCTACATATAACGACGGAAGCTATAAACTGAAGCGTAAACGAAGGCAGTTTTTTTAATCGTTATTTTTTACTCAGACTCCTTTTAAAATACCTTACACAATTCAAGTTCTATTTACTTTTTAAGCAAAATTGAATTGTTTTATCTATTTTACTTGTATATTCATACGGGGGATTTATTTAGTGATAACACGCGTGGTTAATTTAAAAGTTTCAAATACAATTTATTTAAAAAAGGACTCTATACTTTCATTAATTTGCAAGTATTAACATGGCTATACAAAAAATAATTTTGAAAATTAATATACTAACAGTTTTTTATATTTATATTTGCCGTGATTATTATATTGCTTAAAACCCGCTGTAAGATGATTAGAATATATAACTTAAAAAAATCATTCAAAAGTTTATAAAGAAACAAAAACAAACCAACGAATTTAATTTTATCATTTTTATAAATTTCTTTGAATTGATGGGTTTTTTTTTGGGGGGGGGGGGGGGGGGAGTTTCTTTTATTATCGTTCTATTATGATGTTACCATGAGCAATTCGTACTGTTTTTAAGTTGTTCATTCTCGAGATAGACGCCGCAGTCGAGGCTGATCAGTACATCTTGCCCTAACGCCATTGCTAAAATTTTATACTATAATTTGTGTGTGCGTGTGTGGGCGCGCGTGTCGAATCATGATTCAAATCGTGTGTACTGCTTCTGGGGTAAAAACAATCGCTAAACGTATGGAAAACGGAAAGTATTTAATGAAACTCGAGTAAAAAAGTACTCTATCAACGATCTACGTCGCGCAATAGAATTCGGTTCATTTATTTCCGCACAGAAATAATGACGATCTGGTGCGTAAAAAAGTATTAGATACACATACGTATTTCGTTTTATAGTTTTTATATTAGTCGCGAAATTATGAAAGAGCTGTTTCCAAATCGTTAAGAGTACACACATAAACTTAGTAAAATAGACAGATTACATTCGCCGAGTAAGATATTTCGTATTAGACCCTACAAGCGCCCGGAACAAACTAAAATCGTCGAGGAAAATAATATTCTTTTTACAAAACTAAATCTTGACACTGACTTCCGGAATAGACTATGAAAGAAGAGAAATTGTAATTAATTTTGTTTACATTTAGTAATATATGTGTACTTTTCGTACATTACGCATTTAAATTAAATTCTGTCTTTTTTTTTTTTTTGTTGATTTTGTCATGTTCATCTAATTTTTTCTATCACAAAATATTCAATTATAAACGAAAAACTAAAATTACCTCGTACCTAATACCGGATGATATTATGTTACAAACGATTATAAATTTATTTATATATTAATGCGCTTATGGCTTATAGTTTTTTCGCTATTTTCACTTATTAATTGCTGTTTATTTTTTAAATACATTACTTAAAACAAAAAAAAAAAAAAGGTTGATACCAACGCATTAGTTCTTTATTTTAAAGGTTTTTTCCATTTTTTTTCTATTTACGCTCAAAATTTATCTACCATTAAACAAAACACACGAGGAAACAATCCTTTTTTTTTTCTCGTTATCGGAAATTATATGGAAAAATATTAAAATTTTTATTAAATGTTAAATTACTACCGAATAATGAAATAATTTTCTATCAAAGGTAACTAGATATTTACTAAGATTTTTATTTTTGTTAATCTTCACTACCATTACGTAAAATATTTTTAGAGCTGAATATTACTGTAAATAAATCCACAGATCTGTTAGGACCAAATTATTGGTAATAAAACTGATGAATCTTAAATACTAAGTAATAATTTTTCGATACCGCGTTACATAATTTATATGAAATTAATAAAAAATTAGTTATTTTATGAGATGTACAATTTCAGCGTGTCTACGTCACACAGCAGTGTAATTTTTGAAACTTTGTTCTAAAAATATTTTTAGATCCGAACCTTTTTTGCCGTAAATAAATGTTTGATGGTAAAAATTTTGTAGTGTACTCTTTACACAGAAATTCATTTGCTGGTTGTTATACACCGATAAAATGATTTTTATTTGAAAAATTTTCAAATCGCTTTATTTTTGTCAACGTGTAAACTACTTTCCGGTAGTAAAAATTGGTATAACTTCTTAATAAGGCAAAATATTTATTAAGGAACGAAACATAATTAAAAATGAATCGAAATAAACGACTGAAATATTAAAACACTTCAGTTTATTAATAATTAACATATTTGTTTACCTTTATCTGCGGAAATCGATTATATCTAGCAATATTCATAGCATACGCATTCGCTACCGAACCACCCGGCGAAAACAGACCTTCGCTATCTTTTGGGTATCCGAATAAATCGGAAATTTGACCGATGATAAAATTTTCCATCAGTGTAAATAATGGAGATGCCTCATAAGTGAACACGTTGGCGTTGAAAATATCGCTTAACCAAATCCCTGCTACACTATAAGCATCTAAACTGGTAAGTAGAAAAAAATGATAAAAACGTTTCTGTCAACATTAAATTTAAAAAAATAAAAATAAAAACGCTTATTTAGATATAACACGAGTCGTCGAACAAAATAAAGCATACAGCTTGATTTCATAACTACAAACTGGAACAAAACCGCAACTGCGTGTATTCATCATAAACTCAATCCATAATACATACAAATAAAAACCAATTTTTTTTTTTTTTTTTTCGATATAACAGACTTATTACTTTTCTACCACATCGAAAAATTATTATTTTAGATTCAATATAACAAAAAGAAAAAATAAGAAAAACGATAACAAATGAAATGTAAATAAATTTAATAATCAACAAATAAAAAAACGATTTGCAGAAGATGATAGAATTGTATAGGAAAAATTAACGAACGAAATAAATATAGAACAGTTACAGGCACTGCATCCACTACTCGGTATATAAAGCAAATGGTAAACAAAAGAAAATAAAGAGGAAAACGAAGACGAATGACAAAATATTCAAAATAATTAAAGAAAGAATAACATCAAAATTCAGTGACAAATATAGTAATCAAGATGAGCAACGTAAGCAGCTGGAATAATAATCTAAAGTGTATAAAGCATAACTCCTTTTGTTTGACTGAAAAGTAAAAATTTTTAATATTTCGGTTAGCTATGAGGATACAGTATTTTCTAATGAAGACAAAACTAAAATTCTCCCAGATAACAAACGTCTTGTTCATATATAGTATGTAGTCCTCTCCTTTTTCATTTATTATTCGGCTTCCTAAAATTATGGTTAAAGAAAATAATAAACAAGAACAAACATGTTTTACTTTGTATGCATCTAAAAAACTACCCTTGTTCATTAATTTAATATTGTGAACCTTTAAATTTATCACCACTCAAACCATATTTTTTAAAGAATCTACGAAGCACTGATCTTCAATGTTCCCGATATTAGTATTTATACCACACGTATGTTTGTACATGAATGATATACATGAGTATATCTAATTGCACTGATTTTTTTTCCCGGCTTTAAATGTAAAATATTTCAAAAGCCAAAAATAATTAATATATAGACGCTGGAATAGTATTTTTGATAACTTGACGCGTGTGTGTTATCGAAGCGAACGGATTTAGGAGTCCCCTTGGGGTTGGTTGACAAGCAAAACGAGTAGAAAAATGTTTACTATTGTTTTTTTTTCTGTTTTTATTTTTACATACTTTTCAATGTTATAAAGTGCAATGATAACATGTCGTGGTGCTGAAGGTTGACGAGTAGAGCGAGCAGGGGATGAAGCCTCCTAGTATTATACAAATTTAAATTTAAAAAAAATTACACAACGATACTTCGGTAAAAGGAAATGTTTAAAATTAATATGTTTGAAATTGAAGATGCAATAATCTTACAATCGTTAGCGGGAAATAACTCAAAACGGTGAGAAATTTATGAACATTTAAAATAATTATGAAATATAAAATAGCGGTAAAAGTATTAAGTACGGAAAATGGAACGGCGCAAGTTTTAGACCCTCATGACGAAATTTCAAAATTAAATTTATCTCAACAAATTGTGCTCGTTTTGTGCCGAATTATGCTGATGATAAGAAATTTTATACCCTATACCGTAACATGGAGTTTTAGCAAAAAGTGAGCTGCGAAGCTAACTTGACGATAGTCTCGCCAAAATTTTAAGGGTTTTAAAAAACTACTATACCCGCAAAACAGTAATAATTCTACACCGAATTGTGCTGGTGATAAAAAATGTTGTATCATTACCTACCCAGATGGGTGATTACTATGATCCGTCATTTAATGTGCGAGCGAATGTTTTATCTTGCATGTCTTCACCGAATCAACTTTATTAAACAGTCCTCATTATTTATTGCATCACCCTGATGATTTAATGTCAATTCCGAAAATCGCTTTTGCTTTAAGTGTCCACATTTCTCACTTACTTTCAGCATCACCTTAAATTCGCACTACTTTAAATGGCAGTTTCCCTACCATCTTTCATAAAAGCTGTAATTGGCAGATTTTTAAAATAAAACAAATGTAAAAATTGAACATAAAATACAAAAAGTAAATTTAAATGCAAAAATCCTTTCTTCAAAGTTAAGGTATTCAGGTAAATTTGTTTTATTAAAAAATCATATAAACAACTTTCGCTTATCCCATTATTTAATATACTATTTACTCAGTTGATTGACGCCTACTTAATCATCGTTTCTTAGACCAATCACGATCATACCAGTCATAGCAAATATATTGCGTATAATGTAGTTAAACATCTAAAAAGCTATCTGAAAGAAAATAATTAAATGCATAGTAATCAGTTTCAAATTAGGAAGTGAAAATCAACTAATAATTTACAGAGAACTAACGTTGAAGTATGTATACCACGTTCAGACAAACTCTAGAAATGGTTATAAATAAGATATATCTTAGGCATACTCAGATTACTTACACATAACTCCTCAGTGGTCAGCCGTCACCTGTATGTGACGTTAGCTACGTACCATTAACAGTTCACTATACTGCTACAATCTATCAGAAATACAGACAATATCTATAAACTAACTGACTACTTCCGGTACTGTATAAATTTTCGATGTTAATATTTCCCCATATTCTAACGAAAATAACGTTATTTGATTATTAGAGTTACTCAGCACTTCGCAATACTCATCGGCACTCATATGTGAACGATATTGATCAGTAAAATTTCTAATAAAGAATCATTCGAATCACTCGACACGGTCAAAAATCGTACGCAATAATGTAAAAAGATACGAGTATATTATTTCCGTCAGTGATGAGTTTATAAATGGCGCTATGAGGAATTAAAATTCGTTTTCATATTTAAATATACATTTTCGTAGTAATTTTCATCGATAATTTTTAATTTTTTGTCTAGATATATTAAAAATTCATTTTTTTTTTCAGCCTATGTTTCCATGGTAAATAACGTTTAATAATATTTTAAGTCAACTGCGTTTGTTGTATTACTAAAGATTTTTCTAAAGAGATTACTTGTATCACGTTATTCGATGAGATTACTCGGTACAGGTGTTCATACACTTTCGAGTGATCAGAGAATCATTAAAATTGGTCCATACGGGCACAAGTTATGCGCGAACAAACATGAAAAAAAAAACAAACGCGAAGAACATATAACCTCCATTTCTTGAAATCAGTAAAGTCATCGAAATACTGATTAAACATTTCGTAAATATATTTATATGAAAGAAAATAATAAAAAAAAAAAAATGTATTTATTTTTGTTCTTTAGAAAATAGCTTGAGAAAAACAAATGTTTCTAAATTTTAATTCTTAAATAGTCTGAAGAATATATCATTAATGTTTGAAAGTTGTAGGTTAATGTGCTATATCCGCAATTAACAAATAATCAATAATTTACTTCAGAATAAAACTACTTACTAGTACATTCCGATGTTAGTGTTCGGTTTTTTTTTTTTTTCATTATTATTGCAATGTATATTTTAGCGATTGTGCTGTGAAAGGCATACGTGGGGTATAAATGATGTGTAACTGAAAACTGATCTGTGAATAACAAAGAACGGTTACCAATTCCGATACATAATCATATTCCTATATATTAGAAAAAGTTTGTACTTCTGTGAAAATTATAAAAGACACTTATAAATCGAAAAGATTCACCTTTAATTGAAAGGTTATTGCTTTAAAGATTTGTGGTTGATTTCAGCCGTAATAAAATTACTAGAAACGGTACCAACTGAAATTCAAAACAAAACAAATTTAGCTATTTGGAAGAATTAATTAAAAATATGGTTGATAGCACACGATGCGCAAAAGAAAAAAACAGACGGATTGACAGTGAGAATGTGACAGAGAATTCTAATTAGTTTAATAAAAACATAAAAAACTAAATTACTTTTCAGTAAATTTTATTTTCTTTTTCTATTTTTCCTTTTATCTTTTTAATATTCTTAATCCTTATTACTGATTAAAGTATGAATATGCTATTATAAATAGAATAAAAGTAATTAAAACACACGAAGTAAAAATTTTACGATAAAATTGTTATATGCAGTTTCATAAATGTGTTGCATATATCATTTTAAATAAAGTAATCATATTGAGCTTCCGCAGAGGAGTTTCTGCTCTGTTGGACTAGCAAATTATTTATATTTGAGGGTGGGGGATAAGGAAATAACAGCAATAACGGATTGTTTAAATTTAGACTGAAAAATCTTTCAAATAAATAAAAAAAAAAACACACAAAATTACAAAAACAAAAAGTATTAACAAGATCTATAATCAGACATATGGTGTCGTTTTATATCTCATATAGTACAGTTAAATCTAAATAATTATATTTTTATATTTGGTCGGAGGGGACAATCTACCCTATTATTTCATAAAAAATCATTATAAAATAAATTTTGATGACATTATGGAATTTTTGAGTAAACTGGAAAACGTAGAAAAATATGACATATGCTATCGACAGAATAATTTAAATAAAAAGATTATGTCTTTAGATATTATCGAAAATTTCTAATTTTGAGGAAGCTTTTGTTAAGTTGTCACATTTTTTTTTACTAAAACTTCATGTTATAGTCTGGTACAAAAATTTTAATCAGCACAATTCGGCACAAAACAAACAACTTATTAAAGTTAAATTTGATCTCTGGTCATGAAGGGGAGCAACTTGGTGGCGCTCTATGGTGGACACTCAAATATAATTTTTAAATTCCCGGCCCAAATTCTCTCGATTTCCTGGTTACTAAAACTGTAAAAGACCTTACACGAACATTTTCCCGCTTACATAATAACAAACCCAACAAACTGAAATGAAGGCAAATAATATATCAGTAGAAACAAAAAAACTACAATTTAAATTTTTAAAATTTTTGAAATTGTTTCATTCACATTACAAATATTTTTTATCGTTGTAATGACCACGGACTAATTCAAGCAGTATATATGCTTATTTTATTATTAAGTAAATAAAGTAAGTCCCACACCGTTGACAGGGCGTCGGGATTGTGTAATTAAGCTTTTCATAATGTACTAAGTCCAACGGCATTAATAAGAGTAGGGAGGCCAGTTCCTTTCTCTCGGTTGCCTTTACTTTTCCAGATAATTCTCTGGTACCTAATTCTATTTCAGATAAGGTATAGACCCGAGAGCGATTCGAATGTGGAACGAGGCAAGTCTCGAAACCGTGTCCTCTGGTTTAGTAGCCCCAAGCGGCTTAACCACTAGGCTACCGCGCTACCTATTTTATTATTACGAAAGTTAATAATGAAGTTTATAACAGATTGATTGCAATATCGTTCCCCATTTAAATAGTTCTGACTTAAAATTTATTTAACGTTTAATATTTACATTTGTAATCACACGTGCTAACTTCAAGGGGTTTCCGGAGCTCAATCCCTTCCGAGTTTTACCGAGAGGGTTCAATCCTGCCAATAAACTTAAATGTATAATAAAACTTTTTTGATGCGTTTCGTTAAAATTTTAACTAAAATGTACCGGCAATAAATATAAATATTACTCTTCATGAACATAGACCTACCGTTACAGAAAAAGTTTTTTAATCAAAAATTTAAAAGCAATATATGACTGCCGCAGCATACTTTAAACAAATAAAAAAAGGGAACTAGCTATTTTCACTTTTTTGCGGAGTTTTACAATATAATCTCTGGGATATTCCCGGGTTTTCTCCAGTTGAGTGGCCACCCTGCGCTCGAAAATGGTGAACTTTTAATGTAAAAACTGAAAATATTAATAATTCGTTAATGGTATAGACAGCTGACCGTAGGTTGATGATTATTTATTTTTTTTAAACTTACATTATAGCTGTAATTATTTATGAATTCCATTATCTGTAAATCTTTTCCAGTTTTAAATGTGCATCAACCTTCACAAAACTTACGACATAATGTAAGAAATTACTAATCAAAATGTTACATTAATTTAGCACATTGCTGGTACGTGTGTTCACTTCTTTCTGTACTGTCATTATTTTATATTTTATAACTGTTTTAAAATAAATAATTTCTCGACTTTTCCATTATTTTCACTGTCTAATTCAATGTTTAAACAACATAACCTGTAAAATTAATATAAAGTAATGTTTACAAAAGTGATAACAATAAACTAACCCAGCCGAAAACTGATTGAAAAATAAAGGATGCGCTGTTTTCGTACAGAACGTAATTACTTCTTTTACAATATCAAGTAATTTTTCTCGCTCAATTGGTTCGTCATATAAATTAAAATCGAAAATTTCGGCTAAATGTTCCGGACTTCGATACCTTACGACAGGTTCCGATCGATTACACTGTTCCTCAAGGCCATTTTTTAATATTATTTCAACCACCTGTAGATGCAATTAATGCGTATAGTTGTGAATGTCAAAAATGTAAAGCATTTGTATATACAATTTTCGATTCAATACAAATGATGTAATTATTTCTTTGCATCAATCACATCTTGCTTATCATTAATAAAGTTATTATATATACTGCATACCAATACATAAAGTAAAGCAAGTACCATACGCTTGATAGGGCGTCGGGAGTTGTGGAGTTAAAGCTCGGAATGTACAAAAACTGAGAGTAATGATAAGAGTTAAGGTAACAACCACGTTAATAAAATTTTATTTTATTACTGTTAACTATAGCGGGGGCAGATCCAGAGATATGGGAAGGAGGGGATTATTAATTACCTAATACCTTATACGGTAGACAGTAAATTTGAGAAAACACCTTGTTTCATAAAGAAAATCAAACAGCGACCTCTTTAGAAATTTAGAAATGTTTTAAAAAAACATAACGATTACAGTTTAATTTAAATTTTGTATCATCATTAGATGAAAAATAAAAAAAATTATAAAATTGTAGCTAAAATGGTAGTTTAGAATTTGAATAGTAATTTACTAGAAAAAATAAAACGATAGAATTATTTATTAGACTTTAATTCCTTTTTACTCTTGTTAGTAATCCGATCCGAATTGTTTGTCTACGAGCAAGTAAAACAGACATATGTACATATTTTTCATTAAACCATTTTCATTTACATTGTAAAATAAAAGTTGAAACTAAATAAAAAAGAAAGACGAAAGATCAATGGTAATTGCATTTAAAACAAAATAAAAACATAGCATTAATACTTTTACTAGAGAACAGTATTAAATATTAGTTATAATTAAATCCATAGGTAACATTTATACAAATTTTTTATAGTATAAATTAATTTTCTCTGTTGTAAATTTTTTTTTCATCGAGCATTTAGTTCTTTTTTTGGGAGGGGGGTGTCCTTTACTTCCTCCCGTGAATCTGCCACTGATTATAGTAATATTTTACTTTTCAGATAAACATGTTTTCCTTCAAAATTTTATTTAGCATATCACGATACAAATTCCTCTTCCGTAGTGTATCGCAAAATGAAAATGTTTGGTGTACACTGCGTATAATTTGTCCTGAATGTGATTATTTTAATCCCTCTATCGAAAAGGAAGAATGAAAAATTTTATTCAAAATTTAATGTTTTTAAATGTTACAAAGAATAATAAAAAAAAAAAAGTATTATAAATTATAATATCGCAACATATTGTAGGAGCAATCTATATGTTGTAATACTTTCGTTATTTAAACTACTTCATATTTGGGTCTAATGGTATTGTAGGTGAATATGAATAAGAAGATACTCTTATCAATACACATAGAATCCTCGCAAGATTTCGTAAATCTCAAATATACGTAGACATCACTATCTTCAATATTACAATAATGGTTGAACTCACAAAAACCAAAATATAATGAAGATTTATTCAATTATGATGAATATTGATTAAAACGATTTAAATTACATGGGTCGTACCTTTTTGATAAATTCGTATTCCACCTGATCGATAACTGCCGAGTTTTCTTTACTTCGTTCATTGTTGCTTTCCATAATTTTACTATAAAATTTCAACGACTCTAAACTTAAAACTTACTAAAGTTTAAAGTATTCGCATTCGGTAAATTAAAACCACCTAATGTGCACTATAAAAAAAGCTTGCACAAGATAAAAGAAAAAAAACAAAAAATATACAAGATATAAACGAGGGATAACAGGAAGTACGAAAAATAGTTACTGCGTTTCTTTTTTTTTATATATATATATACACGAACGCTCCCATGTATTAATCTAATTTGTTTCAATTAAGATTACTACTAATAATTTGAATTAAAAAAAAAAAAAAAAAAAAAAAAAAAAAACTTTTGTAACATTTAACTAGACAATTAAAATGTCCTTTTAAAAATATTAGCCGCTACGTCAATTTAGTAATTATGTACTTTAATTCAACAAAACGTTACTGTAAATTCTAAATTATAATTGAAAAAAAGAAAAAATCACATTTGACAATGGCATCAATTCTAAACAAATACTTCGTTTTAAACGCCTACATGGTATATTGTTAGTACACTGAGCATTCATGCTTTTCAACCCTAAATCGAAACACAATTACGATCATTAAGTTTTTCATTAATCTCGTAAATGTTAATGATTTTAAGACCTTCTACACTTGTAAAATATTATTACTTCGGACATGCAAAACTGAAAAATAATATTTAACAAAATAAAGTTTCAAAAAACTGAGAACATTAATTACAAAATAAAAATTCATTTTACATATAAAATCAGTTCAATAGAAAATATGTAAAAGAGAGCTGACATTTTTTAGAACAGAAAAGATTGTTGATATTGAAAAAAATAAATAAGTTGTATTTAAATAAGTTTTGAAACATTTGTCGAATTAATAATTAATATCTGAAAATGATTTTCATTATTCACTATGATCTGTATTATTAATTTCTTCAACGTTAACATTTTCGGCTTTATCCCAGTTTTTAAATTTATTGCCCATCATGAAATTTTCTTTCAAAACATCCCAAGTTGTCCGATCATCATTCTCCTAAAAACCAAAAAAAGAAACAAAAGAAGTAATAAACATTATGGTTTGTTTCGAACTATTTAAAAGGATGATATTAATTATTTTCTATGTAAAGCAAATTTTAAAAAAGAAAATTTCCAAATATTGTTACTGCGAAACAACAGTAAAGTAAAAATATTAAAATACTTAATATGAAAATGTTAATGGATCGCAGAAAGAACTTCACTATATATATTAAACAACATACGCGCAAACGCATAAGGCTCACATAGACGCGAACCATACAACTTTGTAATTAATCTGCGCAAATCGGTAACATTGTAAATACCAGTTGCTCGCTCTTTACAATAGCTACGATACAAATTCGTTAAACTATATAAATATTTAACATTATCATTTCTCATCAAGATAAATTTATATTTAAGATTTGAATATTCCACGTGTCACTGATATGTTTTAAAAGCAGTTGTAATACCCGTTACTTAAATGTTTCATAAGTCAATCAAATCAATCAAAACCCATTATTGAGGAACTGCGTAACTTAATTAATATTTTATAATTTATCCTTAAAAATACTTCTCAGTCTAAATTGATCAAAAGTTTACTGCAACCGTTTTCATTCTTAGCATTCACCTGCTATTCTTTGAAAAATTTGTTTGCATAGAAAATAATTAATATCATCCTTCCGTCTAATAAACTGATGGTCTTATTTCCTTTTATAATGCGAAAGATAACAAAATGTAGATTTATATGTCCGTCGATTGTCCTTTATCTCCGCTAAATCGCTCCCCAACTTCATGTTTGTTTTCTTATATAGTGTTTCACATCTTGATTATATTTTAATTTTCGGTATTATATTCTTACGAGTAATATGGTCTCGTTTCTTAATATTCAATATGGATCGTTCCATTAGATTCTATGTGACTTTTAGTTTACTAATTATTGTTTTATTTAAAATGCATGTTCGGCAAATGTGTCAGCGAGCTGGAAAAACACACGTAAATGCGTAGGGCAATTTGATATTCATCGCATTTTTCTATAATCTACTTTGTAGTGTGAAGATGATCAATTGTGAAACAGCTCGTGTTGGAGTTCGAAAATTGACTAGAGAATGTATTTTTGTTTCTCTCTACAAGCTTTGAAAATATTTTCCAAATATTTAATCTTAGTGTAATAGACTAATAATTTTCTATTTTCTATTTATTTTCTTTTAGTATTATTTTGTTTGAGTATTTCCGTCTTCCTGATATTCCCTTAATATTGGGAATTTTGTTGAAGACGCATATTAAAGTGTTTAATAGCTTTTTGTTGCCCAATTTTATATGTTCATTTGTTATATTTTCATATCCCAAATTTCTATTACCCTTTAATCATTTAATTGCCGACCTTATTACGTTTTTTTAATAATTTAGGCTCCGTAGGAATATTTTATTGTTTGTATTAATTATATACTTATTAACCCGATCACAGTCCGTTTACACCTATTAAATGGGTGATCCAATTAAAGTTTATGTTTAACCTGCCTTTTAAATGGTTTTATATTTCTGTTCCCTTTTATAACCTTCTTATTAACTTATTTCTATTAGTTCATCTTTTACTTTTATGCTCGTTCTTATAACATTTAATATTGACTTATGTTCGTTTTTACTAGTTAGTTTTATTTTTAACGTTTACGAGGGACGTTCTTTTTTCATGTAGGTTTTTTGTCATTTAATATATTCTTCTATAAATATCTTCATTTGTCTATTTTATTGGAACTATATCACATAAAATCAATATTTAGATTCTCGAGTATTTCATATATATATATATATATATAGGGTTGGCATATTAGGTGAACCTATTTATTTAACAAAAAGAACATGAAAAAGAAACACATTTTTTGCTGTTTAAGTGAAAAATTATTTAATTTGATTTAAGGAGATTTAATTACATCACTTTCTAAAGATTAAATCACGCAAGTGGCCATCCTGAGCTCGAATGACGTAATGCCCTAATATGGCCAACCCTGTATATATATATATATCAGGGAGTTTCTTATTTCAATGAGTTTAGAATTTTTTGTTACACGCTTCTTAATGCCTTCCAAACATATAAAAAAAAAACTGCAAAATTTGAACCCCTAATTTTAATATTTACGCGTGTCCCAAAATCACAAAGTTTTAAATGGATAATACATGCAATTTTTTTGAAACAGTTACTGTTTTTTACAGTTGTAACTGATACTATTATGAACAAACCGTGAAAATTTCAAATGTTTATATCATTAGTGGCCAATGAAATATAATTTTTAAATTCTCGGTTTATTTCCGGTTTTCCTAAGGCAAATTCTTACTGTTTTCCCGGTCCAAATCATCCAGATTTCCTGATAACTAGAATTGTACAAAAAAAAAAAATCGAATTTTTTAAACTATTGACCGCCACAGCATATTTTATATGAATAAAACAGAACTTTGTAATTTATTTTGAGTAAAGTATTAACCTTAACTTCACCATCCCCGACGGCCTGTCAAGGGTATAGGACTTACTTTACTTTTTATTTCACATTAAAAAAATGCATTCATTTTTCACTTCAAATGATTTTCTTTTATCAAAACTATCATTTGGCTATTTTTACTTTTTTTCCGGGTTTTACAACTAAATTTCCGACTTACTCCCGGTTGGGTGACAATCCTGTATATTCATTATTTCCTTATATAATCACATCAATAAATATGACGAAATTTTCTCTACTTGAAATATTTTTGTAATATCACTCAAAATATAAACTAATACTTTTTAATCAGTGCTGTCAAAAAATAATTTTTCTTGTAATTTCAGAATTTGTAAACTCGAAATTTTTCAGATTTTTATTAAGAAAAACATTTTTTTAAAAATTAAATATCATTTTTGTAGTAATTAAAATCAAATAAGAAAATAGCAATTTTTTTTATTGTAGTGGCAGAAGGATATTTTTTTCTACGTTTTTTTACTATTTGCAATACAATTTGTTGCTAGTTTTCGTCTTTTATAAATTTCCCATTAAAATCTTCCATCATCTTCATAGCCTTTTTGTCATAACTGGACGGCATTTAATTTATCTTAATCCACTTTCATTTCGCTTTCCGCATCCATATTTGCTAATTGTGTCTTTTTCTCTTTTTGCATTTTTATCTTTTTGACTATTCCAATATGGTCTATTAAAAGTTATCTGATAATTTTATTTCATAGATTAAATTACCTAATTTCTCATAGAAATGTTCTATTTCAGTATTATTAGGTCTTGAAATAGAAATATATATTTGGTTACTTATTTTCTGAATTTTTAAGTAATCTATCGTTTAATTCACCTATTTCTATACTACGTTTCTCTTTATAATTGGTATTTTTATTACTACAATTTTTAAACCTTGATTTGATTGTATATAAGTTTGCTTACCAAAACTTTCTGGTGTACGATTAAATTGATTTAAGTTATTGTTTATACAAGGACAACTGTGGTTATAATTTGATTTTAGTTCAACAGTTATTTCCTAAAGCATAATTGTAAACTTCACATATCTAGAACGAAATAGAGGCTAAAATAAAGGAATCGCCGGAATCTATAGTTTAAAAAGTTCATGCACACGTGAAAAGTTGAAAAAGGCTGATAGTAAAGAACTTGAACCGAAGCTCACTGTAATTCATTTAATACCCACTGACGCTAAGGTATTATAAGTTACAAATAAACAATGCCGTTGAACAACATTTACAATTTTATTAATTGTTTAAAAAAATAATTTCAAAAATTATATATCTACACGGAAAACAGATTTTTTAGGACTTTATTTTGATATTTTTAACCACAATACGTCAAGGGTGCCTATGTAGTGTAGATAATAAAAATTAGCAAGATTAAAAAAAGTAAAAAACGCTTATCTATCTATATATATATATATATATATAAAATGCTTTTAACAAAAAATAAATACCGACTTCAAGGTTTATTATAAAAATTTAAAAATGCACTAAAAAGTAAAAAATAATTACTCTCGATAAAAAACATATATCAGACTGATATAACTTAAGGTGATATCGTAATTCTTATACAACATTAACTTTTTGGAGTTGGAATTAAATTCATGTTACTATATCTAGGAACAATTTTATGAACATTTAATGCAGTTTTTAATTATTGATTTAATATGAATTTGATGCCAACTCCAAAAAGTTAATGTTGTATAAGAATTACGATATCACCTTAAGTTATATCAGTCTGATATATATTTTTTATCGGGAGTAATTATTTTTTACTTTTTAGTACATTTTTAAATTTTTATAATAAACCTTGAAGTCGGTATTTATTTTTTGTAAAAAAGCATTTTTTATTATATTAAGGTTAATCATTTTTGTCTGCCCGCCATGAAGCTGAAAGGTTAGATATATCTGAACAGTTTTTAACTTAAAAAAAATTCAACCGCCATACAAGCGACTTTTCCAGAAAATATAAACGAAACTGTGAGAGATATATAATATTAATCAATATTGCTTTTAAACTAAAATGCACATTTATAACACTTTTTTTTTTGTTTCTTTATCAGTAGGCAATTTTTAAAATAACATTTTTAATTCTTTTCAACATTTTCCGCGTTCGTTTCAAATTTGTTTCGATTTGCATATTCATTTCGTACCGTTTACATGGGAATTACGAGTATTTTGTTTTCGTAAGTTTTGTTTGCTATATTTGCTACTTAATTGTTTAAAATTATTGTGTTTTATATAATTGTTGTAAATTATCTGGCCATGTAAAACTACTGCATTATAACATCTATTAAAATTTTGAAAATTAATTTTTCAACTTTTTTTTTTACTACTTTTTATTTATTTTTGACACTACTGTCTGTGTAATTATTCTACATGTATTATTTCCAGCGATTCAGGTAATGATTTATGTTTAATGCACATGTATTAATTATTAAATTTATGTGTTATAATTTTATACGTGATAAATGTTCATTCAATAATTGTAATTTGTTTTAAGTTTCGCTTTTATATGTATGTTTATTTTTTCCCCTGTAAATTGCTATATATATATACACATTAATTATGAATTTAGAATTTATATGTATTAATGATACAATAGTTCCTAATTATGCAAAATACATAGATAGGGATGGCGCATGTATTTTGTTTAAATATAAATTTTAATTAAAAACAGAAAAATAATAATAATAATTTATATTGTAAGTTCAAGGAAGCGAATGGCTAAATAAGTAAAGTTCATTGAATAAACGAATAGTATGAGACTGACGAAATTCTAAAGAGCAAATTAAAAGATGATAGCAGTGAGCAAAGAAAATGTATCCAAGTGGGCGAAACCGCGGGGAACAGCCAGTGTATATACATATTTTTTTATTAATATTGAATAATTTTGGAAAGGAAATAGAGAACAATAATTTGAGTTAATTACAAGTATCGTTAAACTTAACATAATCTAAACAAGATGAACTGTAGTAAACATGAAGTAACTTTCAAAAGTATTGTATAATAGAAATTAAAAAAAAAAAAGAATTATAAACATTATAACAGAACTAAGTAAAAATAAATTAATATACTAGAAACGTTTTCAAGAGTTTCTCTATATCTAGTGTATTAATCTATGTTTATTTATTGCTTGTTATGTGTTTATTTAGTGTTTGTTATAGTGTTTATACTTAAATTATTTTATTATCTATTTAATAAACGGAATGTATAAATACACTAGGCTTAGGATCGAGAAATTTTAGCATAACGGGCAGAAATTTTTTAATTTAATTTATTAAATTTATAAATACACGTACCACATCTCCTTTACGATTTTTTGATATTTCATTTATACAAGTGCTTTTTATGGAGGAAGTCATCTGATCTAGGGACTCTCTTTTATCAATCGATTTTAGTGTCTGCTCCCTTCGCTTTCTAGATCGACCAGCTTTTTTCAGTTTGTAGTCGATAGTTTTCTGTTGTTGTCGAACTACATTAAATAGTTGCACTACACCTCTACAACAGAAATTCAATAAGATTAATCAACAACATGCAAATAAACGAAGCACAATTTTTATACAATTTAGAACATATGTAGGTAAACAATTAAATTAATATTTTTTCAAGAGTTTAAAACAACTAAGCAATAATAAGAATTATAATTTGCAGAAAAATATTATACAAGACATTCCAGAAACTTAAAAGAAAATAGTAAAAAAAAAAAAAATTGCGTATTTTATATATAATGCACATCCATCGGTTTTCATAGTAAAACAGGAGGCAAATATTAATTAAGCAATAAAACATTTCGCCAGTACCTGGTCGCTATTTTAGACAAGATTTTTTCTCGATCTTTATCTAGCACAGAAGGTTTAATTCTACCACGCATGTGATGTTCTTTGATCTAGTGCATTAACAAAAATTAAAAATGTTAAAATACATTGTATTTCTTAAATTTAAATAATAGCAATAACTATCAATAAAACAATAGCTTAAAAAAAAACAAATCGATAAAATCGTCATTTTACATTAAGAACGAATAATTTACAACTGCTACATTACCCAGACAGACACACAACTCATAACACTACAGTGAAAATAAAAACCGCACAGCAAAGCGTTAAATACAATCTGTGCGAATTAATACCCAGTTACTGCATAAATCTAATCTATCGGATGAACCATAAACACAAATGCTGACGCAGTAACATTTGTACATGTGCACAAGAGAAGTATAGAAAAGAAGTAAATATTGAAATATATTTTGCACTGCCATTATTAAATACAAAATACTATTTACGGAATGAAATAGCTTTTTTTAAATTCCGTAAATTAAGATTCGCCCCCTACTTTTTCAAATTACTTCACTGGTAAATAGGGCAAGTATATAGTTAGGAATGGCATGAGTTTGATTTGAGTTTAAATAAAAAAAAATGATCTTGTTATCTACATGTAATTTACTGCAATAGAAATTTATTCATATTTACTATTATTTCTGTGATTTGGTACCACAATTAAATAGGAAAATTTTTATGTAGAACGAAATTAAGACTGAAATTGCGATTAAAAAAGTAAAAATTCAGCGAATAAGTAAAACAAACAGAATTTTACAGTAAAAAAAAATACTGAAACAATAAACATAAATAAGTAGGAAAATTCGAAATCCTAACTACTCAAGATTATTAATAATCGTATGTTTGAAAAACTACTGCGGTCAAATTTCTTGTAAATACTGATTCTCCGCGTTATAATAAAAAAATGTTTAAATAAATAGATTATTTAAACTCTTATCAAAATAATTTATCACTACCTGAATAATTCAAATCTAATTATGTTGCAAAATATAAATTTCACAGAAAATAAAACATGCTTAAATTTAAAAAAAAAACATTAAATCATTTTATTAAAAATCTGCGTAAGGTAAGAAACATAAATGTTATACATTTCAAATGATCTGTAAATACCATTAATTAAACGGAGCCAAAAGTATTTAAAAAATTAAAGCTCACTGAATTCTGCAATTAAACAAAATAAAATAACTCCATCCCAAATAATTTTATAAAAAAAAATAGCATTTTAACAACACAAATGAAATTTTTTTTAACCCTATAATGTTACAGCTCCTATCACATTTTTGTAACAAAACGGAGAGGAAGCAGTACAACGTTATCGAAATTCTGTCTAGACCGACCCAAAAGTAATTAAGGAAAGATAAAATTTGTTAAATTAAAACAAGTAAGGTATAAGATGCCGTACTCATAGGATCCTAGATATATCATACTGCACTGAATTGAAATAAATAGTTTATTTAAATTAAACAAGCAAAAATTATACTCTTAGTGAGCAAGTTTAATCAGATATAATGGGTATCTTTGGCCATTAGAATAATTTAGTTAACGTACGATCGCAAATATATGAACTTCAAAGGTAAAAATTAACGATATACTTGTCCATAATTCTAGGTTTTATACTAATGGTGAGATAACTTTAGTGAGTTATTCTTTAACTACGAAATATAAAGTGAAGTAACACCCACATTACAGATCTTAAAACCGTCCATAAACTTATAGTCAGCCAACTAAATTTATTAGTTTTTTTTTGGTTTATGTTTTATTAATACTGTTCACAAGTTATTCGCAATGGATTAAAAAAATAAAGCAAGACAATAATACGTAACAGTTAAATTAGATCTTAAAACTTTCGATTTAAATACTTTTTAAAAAGAACGTAGGTTTATAATAAAGCATATTTATATTACATGGTTATTTTACGATATTTTTAATTATTTAACTAATATCGATTTCAAATTATATTATCATTACCAAAAATGCTTTCTTTATGTCCAATTTCTTTTCATCCAGTTCTTCCGCGCTCTCTTTCATTTTTTCTTGTTCGTTAGGTATAACTTCAAAATCCAAATCTAAATCCAAATCCAAATCCGTTTTCTTTTCTTTCTTAACATCTGTTAATTTTTTTGCTCTTGACAGTACTAACGTTTTTTTATTTTTAGGTTTATTACTATTCAAAATTTTTGCCATAGCATCAGCCCATTGTGGATTTCCTAATAGTTTACTTTTACTGGAAGCGAGATTATCATCTTCATCTGTTAAATAAATATTACGTATTTAGTTACAAGCCAGAATAACAAAAAAAAAATTATAATAAATACTTCCGTTATTAAATGTAATAAAAAAGCAAAAAGATTAAAAGTTACCTACCCGAATTATTCCGATCGTTTTTTAATTCAGCTTCAGAATTTACCTCGTGGTTTTCAATACCATCTGCATCAGTCTCGGCATTAAAAGATTCTGCATAATTTTCAACGCTATCCGAATCAACTTCGTCGTAACTTTCAATCCCATTTTCGACGTTTTCTGCTTCACTTTCATCAAAGCTTTGTTCATTTATACTTTTAGAGTCACTTTCAACATCACTCAATGCCGCTTCGTTATATTCAATTTTTGAAATAGAACTGGAATCACTGTTTTTACGTGTTCCTTTTTTAACAAGTTTTTTACGTTTTGTTTGTTTACTAATAGCCGATTTGTCTACAACCAATTTTTCACGAGCAGCTTTTTTCACCGACACTACAATAAAAAAAGAGAAATTAAAACCAAAGATGAGTTCCGCCATTTCATTATTGGTCTTATTCATAGTGTGTGAACTAACCCAAGCTATGAATAAGACTAAAAATGAAATTGGCCAGAAAAAGCGAATATTAAATAGAAAAAAAAGGAAACGTAATAAAACTGACGCGAAAAAAAATAAAGTAGCGTAAAAAGAAAATTTTAAAATAATGTTAAATTTAAAAAAAAATAAAGGTAAACTCCTAGATGAGTGCAAAATTTATAGTTAAAATGTTAATTAAACTAAAAACTAAATTACTTACATTAAGTATAAATTATTAAAAATTACAAATTTGTATTTTTTTTTAAATTTCAAATAAAATATAAAAATTTAACAGTAGTTCTTCGTATTGCAAGTTCTAGGAGCTTACCAAAACCAATGTTACACTACTTTTATGAATAACAAGATCAGCCCTAATTATAACTCAGTTTAACGTTCAATTTTAAAATTACGTCCGATTTGCATCAAATTAATATTTTTAATCAAACACGGTGTGATTAGCTAATGCATTCCATATTACAAATAATGTAACTCTTTAATTAAATAATTAACTTTTGTTAATTAAAAATTTACAAAATCAAATTTTAATCTACCGCAAATAAAAATTAGCACAAATACAATATTACCTTTCATTTTAATACTGCACAATTAACTATATTTAAAGGAAATATAACAAATTATAATTTTATGAACCAAACTACAAAATACGTCAAAAACTTAGTAAACCTTACATACCAGACCGGTTGATAAGATTCAATTGTAAACAGTATCGAAACGTGAATTTTTCAACATTAGTAAAAACTATCGATTATCTATGTAAACGATTTCTTTCTTCTATCGATTTAATTATTAAACATTTAAACTAAAATATCAAAATAAAATTATTTAAAACAAAAATAACGACATCAAGATTTACTCTAAAAATTTAATAAAAATATATTAAAAAGTAAAGAATAATTATTTGATGAATTTCCGTAATATGCTTAAATGTTGAGAAGAACCGACATTTTTGTGGTCCCCATTCCAGGAATCACTTCTTTCAACAAAAAAAAAAACATATTTACACTAAAATATATTTTGGAGTGATATACATACCGATATAATACAATTCTTAAGCAACATTAACTTTTTGTAGTCGGCATGAAATACAAATTGCAATAATTAAACACCGTCATATTCATATTTTGTCGTTTCAAGAGGCCTATAAATCTGATATATTTCACAACTATGTTTATCTAGTGACGATTGAGTTTTATATACTTTCCAACAAATATCGCTTACAATATTCATTTTATAAGCAAAATTTTAAAGAAACAAACACTACAAAAAAATAACATACATAAAGATCACTAACAATATGTCAAATCGGATAGTTATATGCGAAATAGTCGAATATGTAGTTAGTGAGCGATTACTGATTTTCTTTGAAAATTCTATAGTTTTTGTTTATATTTTATGACGTCATCCACGTGATCTTCCTTGTAGTGACGTAATTTGTGAGAGAGCACTTGCCAAGCTTCAGCCGCTCATGGCCCATAATGCCTGCTGGGCTCTTATTGTTTGTTTTGATATTTCATTTAGGTACATAGGTGTTTTCGGCACGCGAAAAAAAGATGAAAGTAAAAAATTATACTTGCATTTGCATTCAGTGCAATGCAGTTTGTTATGTTTATTTGTAGCTTTGTAAACATTGTATAAATATGGATTTATATAATTTAATTTTATGTTTGGTTTTACAACTGGACGTTTTTTGGTTTGTCGAAGGATCAAGGGGAGATACATACATTAGTTATCAATCATGTGTTGAATCATGTATAAATAATATATGCAAGGCTGGTATGTATGGCATTTATATAGTACAAAATATTTTTTCATTATGTGCTTATTCAAAAGTTGTTTATATTTATTTAAATTGATGCGTCTGGGCAGGTCGGAACGAATATTCATTCGCGGATAAGTTAACAAGAATGCTGTGGAGTTGTCCCGATAACTGCAATTACGAATGCATGTGGCCCACTATTGACATGTGTACAAGAAATCAAATAGATATTCCGCAATTTAGAGGAAAGGTATTTTTATGAATACATTTATATGCAACAGTTGTCATATTGTATTTTAATTTGTTTTACTATAACTCAGTACACAGTATGTGCATGTTATAATAAAACAATGAAAATTATAATATGGAAATCTGTTAGTAATATAATTAAAGGATTGGATCTTAAAATGCGAATTAGCTTAATAATTTAAAGATCTGTCTATTGTAGCTTCGTTGGTAAGAAAAATAATTCATATTAACAAAAACAATAACCGTCCGAATCGCTGCACTTCAAACAGATAAAATTATAAAACAGTTGTATAAGTTTTTATTAATGTGTATTTTTATTAATTTCTTTTTAAAGTAAAGATTTTGTCTTGTTACCATTTTTAGAAACCACTGTAATTTACCTTTTAATTGAAGGAACATTGTATGGCAATTACAATTGCATTGAACATACTACCTCTGCCAAAATCTATTTTTCTGATGTTAAAAGAATTAGAAAACATTTTCACGTCTTTTGTTTAATAAAAGTTTCATTATATGTATAAATGCAGTTACGTATTTTAAAAATTAAAGTATTAAGCGTTGCGAAATAAGACCCCATGAGGTTTAATAAATACACAAAATTAAATATTGTCAAAAAAATGCTAAATTATTAATAATAAAAAGCATACCCGCACATTCGCTGCGTAAACCACCAGAAGCTTCTAGGAAAACTAGAGGATATTGGGATAACTGGTAAGGTAAAGGAATGGTTTAAAAACTATTTACAAAACAGGAAAACAGTAGTTGGGATATTAGGGGAACAAAGTGAAGAAATAGTAGGAAACAAAGGGGTGCCTCAAGGCGGCATTTTGTCGCCGCTGCTGTTTATAATATACATAAACGGGTTGCAGAATTTATTAAAGCAGTGCGAGTTATTTGCTTTTGCGGATGACCTCGCCATAATGGCAGCGCATAAAGATGCCAAGGTATTAGAAACGCAAATGCAGCAGGATTTGGTAACAATAAGTAGATGGGCGCATGACAATGACTTAAGAATTAATATAACTAAGACCAAAATGATGCTGTTGACGCCAAAGAAAACAAAAGAAAGTTTTGAGCCGAAAGTTACAATGCACTCAAATGAATGTGTTCATGATATAGAAAGCAAAGAGGAATGCCAAAGGATAAATTGTGAGGAAATTGAAAGAGTGCAAAGTTACAAGTACTTAGGAGTCATAATAGATGATCATTTAAGATGGGATAAACATACAGATTATGTAGCAAAAAAGGTAAGGGGAGTAATACCATCATTGTATACATTGAAGAAATATGTAAGTAATAAAACATTAAAGATGATATATTATGCCCTGGTTGAATCGCACTTAAGATATGGAGTACAAGCATGGGGAATAGCCGGGAAAACGTATATAGGCAAAGTAAACAAGATACAAACGAAATTTATAAGATTAATATCAAAAAAAAAACAACTATGTAAATTCAGAAGAGACTTTAAAAATAGAAAACTTATTAAGCGTAAGAGGGTTGTACTTAAGTATAAAATTCTGGGAACACTTAAAAATAGACAGTAGAGCAAAGATAGAAAAACGAATAGAGATAACTACAGAATTAAGAAATAGACCCAGATATAAACTCCCGAGAGTCAGAACAAAATATGGTGAGCAAACGGATAAATATGTGTTGGCGCAAATGCTAAATAAAATGCCGGAAGAAATAATAAAGGAAAAAATGGAGAGGAAGCTGAAAGAGGGTGTTAGAAAGTGGTTACAAATAGAAAAAAATATAAACAAAATAATAAAATAAAAAAAGGGAAAATTAAATAAAGAAAACTACATATGTGGAAATGAAGTGTGGATGGATGGATAAAAATGCTGGATGACTGAGCGCTTATATACTTTAAAAACCTATAATAAGATAAATTATAAGAACTCCATTGACAAGCGCAAGCTTGACGGACGTAAATATAAGATTGTTAAATGTTACAATTGAAATATACGTTTTTTAAAAAAAAAAAAAAAATCGTTTTTTTCGAATACTCATTTTTTTCCGGCTACTCAAATTCTTGCAAAAGCGAAATATAGTTTATCAACTTTAAATATAACTCCCCTTATTTTAAGCCAATTATTTTTTCGTATTGCAACTTTTTTAAATTTAAAAAAATGAAAATGTTATTTTCCTTAAAACCTATCTTTTAGACTTTTAACTGAGAAATGTTTGAAAACCCCACTTAAACATCTAAATTTTAATATGTAACGAAATCTCCGAAAATTTTCTTTACCATAATGTTGAGTGATTTTGAAAATTTTACGATGGGTCACTGTGCGGTATCTGGATTGTGAAATTATACACAAATTGACTAAACTAGATGTAGATCTGATGGTCCCGAAGTAAAGTCTTGATAATTGTTTAAAATTGAATTTAGTTATCCGATATACACTGTTATTATTAATTGTTTCTTTTTTTTTTTTTTATAAATCACTGATAGTCGTGATATTTAACGAAATCTGAAATTTTTATAATAATTTAAATAAATATTTTTCATTTTACAATAATATTAAGTAGCGCAATTTCTTTAATGAATTGTAAAATGAAAGATTCGTTGCTTTTATTTTTATAGCGAAATAATAATTTGAAATAAAATTACCCTGATTTTTTTTTTTTTTTTAGCGATAATAAAACAAATAAGTCAGTTTTCCAATTTTGATATAAATAAATAGTTGATTTTGAGAAAGTGTATTTTTGATTTCAAGTATTTCATTATTTTCGATTCGAACAGTTGTTTGTCATTTTTGATTATGTACGTAATAATGATCTTAATTTTGGAAGTAAAGAAAAATATTCAGTTCTGGAGCGTTTCCATTTAACTAGTCAGCAGTGAATGACAAATGCAGTTTCAACGAATACTTAAGATAGCATTTTTTTTTTTTATTAACATACAGAAATATGCTGCCTGAAATATTTAATTAAAATCAGATTATTGATAAATGTAAACAGTTTACTTACGCCTTTTGTTTTTTTTTTTACGAAATACCCTTCATTTTCGTTTAGTTTAAAATAATGAATTCATAAAATAAATATATTAATTTAACTGTATTGTTTATTTTTATGTAATATGCACTTAGTGGCCATTTGTTCGATGGCTAGGAATGCAAGAGCCAGCTTCAGCACTGTTTTCCGTTTGTAATCTCTTGTATGGATTTTATGTGTTCAAAAAATTTTGGAAAAAAATTAGATTTCAAAATGACATTCAAATTCTTTGGTTCCTTCACAGTTTGGTAAAAAAACTTTTTTATTTACTAATATTATTAGCATTATTTTTCCAATTTCGTTAAAAAATGGTAAGTATTAAATACTCATTTAAATTATAGGCATTTGCGAATGCTTGGATCTGTTCCACTTTGTTTCATATACGCGATGTTGAACTAACTGAAACTCTTGATTACATTGGAGCATTTACTTTAGTTTTGTTTACATTATGCGTTTTTGGTTACAGGTATTTATGTGGTTATTTTTTTCCTAAACGATAAAAGTATTTGAATAATGTAAGTAAAATTCAATTTTTTTTTTTTTTTTTTTTTGTAATGTATGTTGCAATATCAGTGTATTATGCATGATAAGTAAAATTTGGTTTTGTGTTTTAATTAATTGTTGTATAATTAATTTCGTGTATAAACTTATTCGGCATTAACTTTAAATGTTCATGTGTATGAGATAATTAAGATTTCGAAAATGTATTTACCATATAACACAGTACTTCTGTGCATTTGTTTTGTCTGCCACACTTATTATTAATAATTCAAAAAGAAAAATAAACAAATAAATTCACTCAAATGTTGGTGTAATTATATTTTTAAATGAAAATTTATTAGAAAACTAAAAAGGATTTGCCAAAAATAATTTCTATGTAATATTAAGTAAAATGGAGGGGTAGAATGGTGCTTACATGTACAAGAAGAATGTACAAATAGAGAGTATCTATTAACTATTTTTTGTTGAGAAGTTGAAGAAGAAGCTGAAAGTAGAGTTAAAAGCAGTAGTTAAGTATATATTTTTTGAAATTATCTGCCTGTTCGGTAAGTTTTGAGTAATAATTTAAAATTCAATAATGAGCAATACTTTAAAAATTGGAAGGTAACAAGAATTCTTCATTAACCTGTTTGCTAGAATTTTGGGTTTAGCTTATCATCAGCTGATAGTGAAAACCAACTCTTTTTTATTTTCATTTAATGATAGGCTAGACTGTCTGCAAATAAATATATTGTTAAATACTGTTACTGTTTGTCTACTGTTTTTATAGTTATATTTATTTAAGTATTTTAAATTGTAACATGTTTGTGATTACGTAAAAAAATTGAGTGCCTCGGCGTTAGCGAATATGCAAAATATCTGTTAATTTAAATTTTTTGAATTAATATATTTGCATATGGCCGGATAAGTAGTAGAAAGCGCCGTTTTTTATTTATTTATTTTTTTTTTAAAAAATAATAAATAAATAAATAAAATAATATATACAGTTTTGACGTAAATTGTCAGAAATAATTAATTTAACTGAATTAAAATATTCATTTTTAAAAGATCTTAATATCGTTCTAAAAACATTGTAATAAAAGGCGAAATCATACTCGTCTTTTATCACTAACGTAAATCTAATGTTTACAGTGCTGTCATTGATTGCGGCAAATAAACGTAAACGGACTTCTACAATTTGTTTTTTTTTCTCTTTTTCGACATTAAAAATTCCACTCATCGTCAAATTTATTCTTCATCTGGTTTAGTTAATGCAATCTTGACTAATTCTTAAAATACGGTTGTAAATTAAATACAAAAATATAAAATGAAACGGAAAAATAAAAGTAGGACGCGTTTTATTCAACGTGAGTTTTGAGGAGCATACTGATAAATTATTCCGCATTATCACATTAGTTCGTTATGGTTGATACGTACTTAACCTTTTTATTTATCTTTTTTTCATGAAACATTCTATTATATTCATTATGCTAGTTCTTCGAAATATACCATGATATATATTATTGGCATAATTTCTGATTATTTTCAAACTATTAACATTATCTTAAGGTAATGAACTGATGCACTGTAAATAATATAATTACCATCAGAAGAAATTGTAAAGATTTATAACAATAATTTTTAAATAGGATCACAAAAGTGTCGAAATTTTGTACAGTATTTTATCTTTATGTTGGTTCCTGATTAGTTATTACGTAACATTTACGGAATACTGAAGACGAAAATAGTGCGATTTTATAAAACTGTACTTTTATTACTGGTATAATATGTATTCGTGTTTAACAATGCTGTATTTTGTCCTATTTTCAGAATATTATATTTTGTTAATTGGTGGTTGAAAAGTTTATTTGCAACTGCTTGTTTAACATGCTACTGTAGTCACACAATTTATTTGTTAAATAACCGTTACAATTACCAATATAATATTTGGCTAGTCATGGGATTAGGTAATAATTATAGACACATTATGAAAAATATATGTATGTATATATATGCATGTTAAATGATATATCGTACGTATTTGAAAAATATGTGCTACATTTAATCGAGAACAAGTTGGAATGTTCTTCTATAAATGCAATATGTGTTTTAGGAATAAGCTGTTATCTCAGATTAAATGAAAAGCGAAATAAATGAAAAATAAATACACTGTGAACGAGATTAATGGGAAAATTTGTTGAAATAATTTTAATTAAAGAACAGGTGTTTAAATAGCACGGCATGTGTACAGAGTATAAATAAATAAAATACACGACCGCTATGCAATCGTCGATTGTCTGAATCAGAAGTGCCGTAAAGCGTGGGTGACCACCTACGGCCTCGCGGCCCAAGGGGCCCCGCACCTCAAAGGTTTATGCATTAGGTAATTAAAAGCCATGACCACAACGAAAAAATTTTACTCGTCTTAAAACGATAAATATAATTAGCAACTCTCCGAATTGTCAATTTTTTTTTTTTTTAGTTCAATTTTAATAAAGTACAAAAGATAGATGTCGCGACATATTTGAGTGTTACTCTGTCAGTCGTCGATGTATGATCGTTTTGGGTCGCCAAAGTAAACTAATCAAACATATAGATCACAGTAGAAGAAAAATTTATCGTATTTCTTGCTGTCACTGAAACAATTGAATAGTTAAGTAATGCAATATTGGGAGAGCTTGAAAAAAATGGCTTCAATATTCAAAACTTATGGCCAAGGATGTACGACAATGGTGCAAGTATAGCAGGCGTAAATGGTGGAGTTAAAACTCGAATATCCAGAGCACTTTTTACACACTGCGGTTAACATTAGCTGGAATCTGCTGTTGTTGGTAGATGTAGCTAATTCTTCCGTGGTAGCAAAAACCTTTTGGTTTTATTTAAAAAAATATATTTGCTATTTTCAAGTTCCAGCAAACGCTGGAAATTAATCAAAAAGGCAAATTAATGCTTCCTATGAAGTCCCTTTTCAGACACAAGGTGTGAAAGTAAAATTGAAGCATTGAAGGCCTATCGTGATTCGATGATGTTGTTGAACGCATCGAAAGCTCAAAAAATCAAACTGAACAATCTGGCACATTCAATTATTGTGATTCGGTTTTAAACGAAATGCTCGGTTTAGAATTTGTATGGTATGAGATATTATTGCGAGTTAATGTCGTAAGCAAGTTATGGTAATTTGTAAGTGTCCATTTAAGCGTTGCTCTTGAATATTTGCGTACATTTCGTGACTGCGTCAAAGAATACCGGTAAACTGGATTCGAAAAATGCTTGTCCGATGCTCGTCAATTTATTGAGAGAAGCAGTTATGATCTACCGAAAGACTTTAAAAATAATAATAGGGTAGCCAAAAAAAATAAAAGGGTTTTTGATTACGAAGGCGGCGATCACCTGTACAGTATCCCGAAAGCCAGTATGAAATAGACCTTGTTTTTTGAATACCATGATTGATTCTATAATAAGTAATATGGATTCAAGATTTATTTCTTTTGAATAATATTTTATAAATTTTCGGTTTTCTGTATGATCTAAACAAGTTAAAAAGGGTATTCCCAAAGAGCAATTAGTAAATAATTGTCAAGATTTACACACTGTCCCACGAGTGGGTGAGAGCAGTGACTTTATAAACTTACGAATTGTATGAAGAATTAATAACAATGCTCACAAATTTACCCAACTTGAAAGAAATTTACTCAAATAAATTTACATAGTCGTTCGAATTTTGCCAACAATACTGGTAAAACATACGCTGAAAGGAGCTTCTCAAAATTAAAACTAATTAAAAATTATTTAAGAAATACAACGGGTAAGGTAAGACTTTCAGCTTTGGCAGTTTTATCTATTGAAGTAGATATCTAAGCTGAATAACGATACTATTATTAAGGAATTACTCAGTAAGACTAAAAGTAGGGAATTTCTGTTTCTTTAATTCATTTCTATTTTTTGTCAAATAGTTTACATTTTTATGAATGAAAATTGGACAATTGCAATAGTTTCCTTATAAAATCCCTTTTGTTACGCCACCATAGGGCCTCGCCAAATTATGTACCTTGTCCGCATAAAATTTAGCCACTGGTCTGAACAAAGTTTATCAAAATTGTCGCCGAAATTTTTAAGTTTTCTGTTGTTCGAAATTTATATAAAAATTTATGGTTTTAAAAACTAAAAACATATATGCTTTATATGTAAGATGCGCTAAAAAGCCTTAATTTAATTTAAATTGTTTTACAATACTAACCTAAGAGTGCAGAAGTGAACATAATTAATTAATTTCAATCCAAAATAAAACATAGGGTGGTTTTATATCATTTACATTTCTGGAAGAGAACTGCATGACTACTGATAAAATCACCCCATGCTCTATTTTGAACTGAATTATTTATATCCATCCTCTGCACTCTTAGGTTAATATTCTAAAAGAACTTAATTTTTTATTGTGAATTAAAATTAATTATTAATGTCCACCTCTTCACTCTTAGGTTAGTATTGTAAAATAATTTAAATTAAATTTAAACGTTTTAGCGCATCTTACATATAAAGCATGTCTGTTTTTAGTTTTTTAAATTACAATTTAATTTTTAATTTTTTAGTCTTGAAGGAAATGTGAGCAGAATATTTGATTATAATAATTTTCTGCATTTAACCAAACTTATACTTAATTCCGTTGCGTGTTCACCCTTTCTGTAAATTCAACAATACAATACAGCAATCTAAATCCATTTTCACCTACTTCCCGATGTCTGTTTCCTAATTGTCAAAACCCGATGACAATGTAATATTATGCTGGAAAAAAAGCACCTTCACCCACAAATAAATTTAAAAAATGTAAATATTTATAAACGGAATAATTTTTATTTGCGCGCGCGTAAATTCGATGAGTGCGGGACCGTGCGCGGTGAACAGAAAAATGTTCACGAGCTACATTTGTGTTTCGGTGTTATTATTTTTCATTTATTTTACTGTTTACTAATTTTCAATAGTTATTGCATTTATTTTTATGTTCTATTCCGAAAATACAAATTTAATTCCTTATTTATTTCGATTTTTTTTTTTTTTAGCGATTCGCTTATTTACAATAAAAAATTTAAATATTTTATTCATACTGCATCATATCTTTTTATAGTGAGTCCCTTAATATTTGTTAAAAAAAATTTAACATTCTTAAAATGTACCATTTGGTATATTTGAACGTATTCGGTTTAGTTGAAATTCAGAGTTTTTATTTTTGGATTGCAACAGAAAATGTCACTAAAATACGTATTTAAAAACATTTAATGGATATCTTGAATTTTTTATAACAACAGTGTAATAATGCTATCTGAGTCCCTTAATATTTGTTAAAAAAAATTTAACATTCTTAAAATGTACCATTTGGAATATTTGAACGTATTCGGTTTAGTTGAAATTCAGAGTTTTTATTTTTAGATTGCAACAGAAAATGTCACTAAAATACGTATTTAAAAACATTTAATGGATATCTTGAATTTTTTATAACAACAGTGTAATAATGCTATCTGATTTTGTTGTTTCCCTAATAATATTTATATTTATTTTTTTATGTTTATTTTTAGTCATTGTCCTTTATATTGTAAGAAAACTCGGTAATTTACTCTTTCCCTTTTTTAAAAATTTATTTTGAGTACTTTTTATAAGTTAAATTGAAAAAAATTCTTTTTCGCTCGTCCCAGTTTTTATCCGCGTATAAGTTATAGAAAAGTAGACTTAGCATTCGAGAAAAAATTTTACAACCTATTCCTCCCGAATATTAAAAGATAACTTTGTTTTTAATTTTATGTACTTTTTATGTAGTAATTTTACGCTCTTTTAATATTTCTGTGTGGTTTCATTTTGATAACTAACATTTGGTCTTTTCGTGTTTTTTCGGAATTATGTTTTTTTTTTTTCAATTACGTTCAATGTTTGCTTGGGATATAGTTTTTATGTACTAATGTTGGCTAGTTTAATGATTATAGTTTTTTTTTTTGTTTTTTTGTTTTTTTTTTAATGTAATCTAATTTTTCAGATTAAATATTTTTTATTTTTTAACGGAACCATATTTACTGATGCGCGGTTAAAACAATTGAGTTGAAATTAAATTGGATGTTCTGTAATAAATGACTGGTTATAGTTGCAATAAAAAAAAAAAAAAAAAAAGTAAAAAGCAATTGTCTTTCATTCCTGAATTTTTCCGTGTATTATTCAGTTTTTCGAAAAAATAATATGAATCGTCTGTCACGTTGATTCTTGCGACGTTGTTGTTTTCATTATCGTTAATAACCGAAACAATTATTTGTATAGAAACATTATTTTAATAATACTTTAAAAGTACATTAAATATAACTTCAAACTTTCTTAGTATCTGAAGAGATCTCTTTCAGCAAAAAGAAAAATCGATGTTTTTATTTGTTCTCCTTCCTTTGTAGAGCAATGGTTTCCAACCTTTCATAACTCAAGGGCCAATATAGATATTTTGATGTATACGAAGGGCGGCATAACTCAGAATTGTTATGTTAATATTTGAATTTTAATATAGATTTAAAATTAGGATTACCGAAATATTTTGCTTTTCTTGTTTGTTGAATTATTTAAGGCGTCAAAACATTAATCTTTTTGTTAATGTTTAAAAAAAAAAAAAAAAAAAATCGATTACGCCTATAAATGTATAAAATGAAACTGTTTCTTAATTTGCAGTATAGCCAATTATGTACGCGCTATTTATATGCAGCAGTATTCATTCTCACATCTCCGTACCTAGCTGGAATTTTTTAATAATGTTTTTTTTTATAAATTATTAACTTTTAACTTTAAAATTCCATCATGTTTTCTAATAGCTCCTAGTCAGCTGATATGGTTTCTTTTCTTTTTTTTTTTTCTTTTCCGGATAATTACGGATTGTATAAAAATATAACTTAAAGGGAATACTATCAGAAATAAATGATTTTCGAAAGTTTATTGTGTGTCAGTTTAACTTCCTGCCTTATATAATTAAATTTTAAATAATGAATTTTTACCGTTTCATTGAAATAATGTTTATAATGCGTTGCTTTGATTGTTATTAACGGTACTTAAAATAATAGTGATCTTACAAGAACTAATTTAAGATCCAGAATTAAGTCAATGTCGATAGTTGAGTATTAATAAAATAAGTGAAAACATTTTGGAATTTATTTCGATTAATATTTTGATACCTTCGCATAAAAATCACATTTAATTCTCTACATAAGGTTGGAAGTAATAAGGTACTCGTAAAATTATTTTTCCTATGTTGTTTCTATAGTTTATAAAAAATATCAACATTAACCGCAAAAAGTGTACATATTTTGCATGTAACCGAATTAACATGTAAAAAGTGTAATATTCGTCTTTGTAATTATATTAGTGCATTCATCAGCGCAAATTAATACAATTTCATTGAAATTTTTATTTCTAATATGAATAGAAAAAATTTCATATTAACAACTGCTGAAAGGTTAAGTAATGTTAAAGTAAGTTTTCCGGAAAAAAGTACAAAAAGTCACAGGAATGAAAATTAATGAAACTTTCATGTTTCAATATTGTCGGAAAATAAGGGTGATATATAAATCTAATATATAAATAGAATATATAAAACTACGCGTGACTCAGTTGTTAGAATTTTATGAATAGTAAAATGCGTAGAGTGTCTTTTGAACGAAACATTCGTCGGACACTTTTGGAATCTGTGATATTGCAAATGAAATTTGTTTATTATATGTTCCGTAAACTGCAGCCATTTTGTAAGAACAAGTGACCTAAATTATAATATACATTAAAATATTTAATTCCGTTAATTTTGATGCCTTTGTAGTTGTGCAGTAAAAATTTAAACCGTATTCTATTTATTGATAGTATCACTTTTATAAAATGATTTGTTCATCATTAGTTGTACTGCTGTAGGTACTGTAAAATGATAAAAAAAAAACTATTTTAGTATGTGTTATCGTTTCAATCTACTATCCAGTTACAAAACGATTGCAGGTTTGCTGGACGTGTAATAAATTTAAATTTACTTCTGAATAGTGCGTATAGCGTCAGTTTTACAGATTTTATAAATTATACATTTTGAAACAGATTCCTTAAACGCAATACATAATTTAACAGAATAATTTGATACATTTTTAAAATGTTTAACAATTGTTACTTAGTTTTATTTTAATTTTAGGAGCAACAACTTCCATTATTGTTTTAATTTGGTCCCTGGTTAATTATAAGAAAATTCCTCATGTTAAATATGCTGCTTTTTACGTCGGCTATACATCAATTGTCGCGTTATTAGAAATAATTGATATACCTCCAGTATTTTGGATATTCGATTCACATTCCTTATGGCATTTAGCGACCATTCCGCTACCATCGTTTTTGTACAAGTAATTATAACTTTTGTTTTTCTATTGAATAACCGGATTTTTAATCTAGAGGATAGAGCGATTAGTGGGTTGCTGAGTTCGGAAGCACATATTATTACAACTTAGGTTCGGAAGCATGTAACCTTTGATCTTTGAAATGTCTTTCGAACTTAAAAATAATCGTGAAATTTACTAAAAATGTTTTCCGAACTGAATAATTGTGAAAATTCGTTGAAAAATGCTTCTGAACTGATAAGACTATAATTATTATAGCTACCGTTTTTTTAATTACTCTATAATACTTCTCGTTCTATTATATATTATATTTTATTATTATTACAATATAATTAATAATAATAATATTAATGAGAGATAAGGAAATGATATATAAAGAGAAATAAATACGAAGAATGAACATAACCAGTTCGGAATCGTTTTTCGTAGCATTTTTTAAAAATTTCGAGTTTGTAAGCACATAATATATTTATGGCTATCGAAACAATTCGTATAGACGATTCTCCGCTCGTGCTCACCGCATTTGATACATTTCGCTCGGACATAATTCCTCCTCAGACGGATGAATTTTCTCTTCAACGACCAATTAGTTGGTGAATAAAAAGTGAGTACCGAAATATAAATTATAAATCATGCTTACCCGAACCAGCGGTCTATTTTGCGTACGATTATAAAATTGAATTTTTTAAATACGATAGGTGGTTTTCGTAGACTACGGACGAATTTCAAAACGAATGTCTGGAAATTGATAAAACTTGGGCGGTCAACCATCAAATGAATGGTTCTGATGTAGATATTTTTAAAATTTACGATAAATTTTGTAATAAAAAAGTGCGTAGTTATAGGGATCATAATTTATTAAAGGTATTAGATAGACCGTTTTGTATATTAAATAGATACGAATTTTTTTTTTTTTCATGCGTGGATAAGTATGTGGCCGGAACTATTACTATACGATATAAATCGTTTTGCGCATTTATATTGTAATTTAGATAGAAATAAAATTTATCAGTCTATGAACTATATTGAATTTTATAAAAAAATGTCGGAAAATAATATATTACCGTATCGTTGATTAAACAGGGAAACTTTCTGTGATGATATAAGAACTTTTAAACGGACACATTACAATTATCACGCAAAAAGGAAACGTATTCAATTGAATATATTAAATGAACAATATAAACGACTTAAATTGGTAGGTCCGCATTTTAATTAATAATAATAATTAAAAAAGTAAAAGAAAAATATATAATAAATATTTAAAATTTTAGGGATAGTCAAAGCTATTCACCCGATAATTGGCTTTCTTTTCAAAATCACAATGGACCCTTAACTACCGTAGCTCCTCGTCGTTACGTATTGTTATCAACGTATAATTTTTTTGAATCGGACGCGATAATTTCAAGTAATTTATACGATTCTTTTGTAACATATAATATTCCAGTGGAATTTCATTTAATTAAAATTGATCATCCACCTCATTAAATCCGGTATTGTTATAACTAATATTAGTTCTAAAAAATGGAAGGAAACAATTCTCGAAAATATAATTCGAATTTGTCCCAGTCTGATGCAACAGACGAAATATACGGCGATACATCATCGCTCTCAAACGAACAGTTATAATATATACAAAGTTTTGACACTACAATGTTTGACGGTTCAATTAACTCAATCCGCGGAGAAACTAAGGATGATGCTGCTTCTTGGCGAAGAAGCGATGTTTGCATTATAAATTCTGCACGATGCCCCGATTTCAATTGTTTTACGTCACGCCCCTATGGATCGAGATCGCCAACCGAATTCACCGACGAGACCTGCTGCGAGAGAAATCTCCCAGTTCGGAATTGGGCGGCTCTTCGGCGAATCAATCATCATCGCCAAATGATGGACGAGGACGATAAGATAATAGCTAACGTTATTTTACCGCAGTTGTCTACAAGCAATATCAGCGTGAACTAACAACAATCTTCAGAAATGGAGGACACATCCCGTCCTACCACGAGTTCGACACCACGGGAAGCACTCGCACTTCGTCTACTACAGTGTCCGAAGTAATGGAAATCGATGCCGGGACCGAATTTTACAACATCTTAATCTCTAAATTGTACAGGGTGACCAAACTTAGATGCCCATATTTAAAAAATGTATAATTCAAAAACGAAAGGAGCTACAATGATGAAACAAAATTTATTTGAAAATACAGTTTGTACAAATTACTTATGAAAAATTACATCGGTCAAATGACGTCCCTCAACGCTCACGCAGTCATTTAAACGTGTAACAAAATTTTCGAAAACTTTCTTCAACATTTCTGGCGAAATCGCGGCTATTTCTTGACGAATTCTCGTCTTTAAATCTTCCAAATCACGGGGACGGGTGGTATACACACGCGCCTTTAAGTATCCCCACAAAAAAAAATCTAGAGCTGACATATCGGGCGATCGAGGCGGCCATGCGAAATCTGTCGACCGCGAGAGCAAACGAGTTCCAAATGCTTTTCTCAACAAAGTTAGCGTTTCTCTTGCAGTGTGGCAGGTCGCACCGTCTTGTTGGAATATTGTTCGTCCGAGACGACGTCTGCGACGCAGTTCGGGTAGGAGAAACTGGTTTATCATGTTTCGGTACCGCTGGCCGTTCACTGTGCCATCAAAAAAATAAGGACCGACCACGCCCCACTGCGCTACGGCACACCACACAGTTACACGTTGAGTGTGTAGCGACTTTTGTTGAATCCAGGACGGGTTCTCGCTTGCCCAATATCGGCAGTTCTGTTTATTTACACATCCGGAGAGTTCAAAATGAGCTTCGTCACTCATTAACAAATTGCTTAGCAAAATTTCACGATCTTCCAATTTTTGAAGCATTGTCTGAGCAAAGATTAAACGCTGTCGGTAGTCAGTTTCTTTCAATTCTTGGGTTATGACGAGCCTATACGGATGGAAATTTAAATCATTAATCAATATTTTACGTACCGATTCCCTTTTTAGGCGTAAACCAGCTGCGTGTCGTCGTGCAGATCGCGTCGGACTGATCTGAATTGCCTCACGAACTCTCTGGATGTTTTCGGGCGTTCGAGCCCACCTCTTTGGACCTGGACGCTTCCGATCGCTCGCTTTACCCGTCTCGCGAAAATTCTGAACCCATCTGTTGACAGATTTCCATGATGGCACCGATTTGTGACGAGGAACTTTAAAATCTCTGCGAAACTGGCGAATAACTGTCGTATAGGACGAAGTGCGAAAATATGCCTCAACACAAAACGCGCGTTCCTTATCTGTATAACGATCCATGACGACTGATGAAATATCCTAACAACTTTGTCTGACCTGCACTCTCTCTTGCGCGCGCATTCGTCACTATAGCAGTGTTACCACCGGAGTAATAAAAAGATGTAATATGGGCATCTAAGTTTGGTCACCCTATAGTTTATTTTTCATTAAATATTTTTATTTATAGTTGTTATTATGATGACTATATATATACAGCCTAGTTGCTAGAGCGCTTGACTTCCGTTACGGAGGTTACAGGTTCGATCCCGGGCGATGACAGAACTTATTACAAGAATTAAATAAATATTCGCTAATAATCACATGGAAGGCAATGGCAAACCACCACGTACAACATCATTGCACGCTAGGTCAGTACACAGCAGACATAAATAGGACTGCACTTTTATATCGATAAATCAAAAGATTATTATCAGTTCCGAATGAAGTCTTGCGTGTGTGTACACCTGCGTTGCATATAATAATTGCCTAGTACACTGTGCCTGTGTCTGTGTCTGTACAGCTGAGATGTACGAATAGGTAGTCGCCGACGCTCAGGAATTAAGTATGGTACTATAAAGAAAGATATTAATTACAACGTAATTCTTAGGCTACCCCCCATTCGAAAAAATGTCCCAATTTTATGTAACGCAAAATGTCCCAATTTTATGTAACGTTTGTTATATTTTATAGGATTTTTGTTATTGTTATTTAAAAAATGTCACAATTTTATGTAGTGAAATATGTAACGAAAAATGTAACGAAAAAATGTCTTAATTTTGTTAAATTTTAGAATAAGACTTTTGTGTTTATGTTATTTTTTTTTTGTGTTGATGCCAGTAAGAATTACGTTGTAAATTTTGATAATTTTATACAAAATATAAAAGAAAAAGAGACAGAAATGAAAGCAAGAGAGGTCAAGGGGCACAGCCCCTTGCGAGGCCAAAATGGCCGAGTTTATATATATATATATATATGTATGTGTGTGTGTGTGTATATATTACTTGGCTATTTTGGCCTTGCAAGGGGTTGTGCCCCTTGACCTGTCTTGCTTACATTTCTGTCTCTTTCTCTTCTATATTTTGTATAAAATTATCAAAATTTACAACGTAATTCTTATAACATACAAAAAAAAATAACATAATCACAGAAATCTTATCCTGACATTTAACTTTCATTATATAAAATTAAGGCACTCTTCGATTTGTGGAAACATTTCAGAAACTATTGGTTAAATTTATGATGAAGAACAATTCGATGTCTTTCATTGACAAGTTTGGCGTAATGTACACAGTAACTTAATAAACACTGTTGCCCGGTAATCGTACTTTCGACCGTACCAATGTCGTCATATTCTTCGCTCACTGCTACAACTTTCTGTTGTCGTTCTTATTTGTCAGATAAAAACCGTCTGAAGTATTTGCACGCGACAACGCAACGTACACTAGAGTTGTGTTGATCGTGTTTTTTGTACCGTATACAACTCGATCGTAAGTTCCACCTTGCGATTTGTGCATTGTACTGGCGCTGACCTCTGTGCCAGTTTCGTCTAGTTTGATTTTGGAAACTCGATTCACGGCGCTAGTTAATTGTTGATTGTGTTTTTGTAGCCGCTCTATATTCGTTTTTTATAATGGATTGCCGTATTAGGCGGCTTTGCTATATTCGTGCAGGTGGCTAGTTTTGAAAAACAATCTAATCGCCGAAGGATGCGTCATTTCCAAATGCGTTCTGAAACTAATTCAGGAAGTTTGTTTTACGCTATAGAGCTCGTCAAATGAATAAAAAAGCCCTGCGAGAAAAATCATTTGGGCGAACAATTAATTAGTTATAATTTATTTATTTATTTATTTTAAATGAGAAAATATTTTTTGTTTAATATAAATCAATATTTTGTCAAATAAAAAGAAAATAAATATTGAACAGAAGTAAAATACGTATTAAGTAATCGTAAATGTATAGTCAGCAGTGATTTGTGATTAACTTAGAGCAAGTGCTCAATATGTTGGTCATTTTGCTGTACCACCAACTCAGCTCTTCGCGTAACGTTGTTTACGGCCCGTTGCATTAGTTCTGGTGTTCGTCGGATGTCGTCAAACGCTGTGACAATCCGCTGTTTGCAGTCGTCTCGTGTGTTGGTTAGTGTACGATACACCTTTTCCTGAATACAACCCTACAAGAAAAAATTTAGAGGAGTTATATCGGCAGACCTTGCTGGTCATTCAATCAGTCCGAGGCGCCCTATACACATGTCCGAGAAAACTTGATCCAAATGCCTTCTTATCATCCTTTTGTAGTGTGCCGATGCTCCATCGTATTGATACAACAAGAAAAAAAAATACTTATTTTTTTATTACAATGAAATATTGATATGTACGTCTTCGCTACCTTTTAGTTCGTTTCAATTTATTTCATATTCAATATTAAATAGAGGCTAGTAATATGGCTGCATATCAATTGAATTGTTCTGGTTATTTACAGTGGGTGAACAGTGAAAATGAGCGAACTGAAATTACGAATATGAAGCGAAAATGAGCGAAGTAACGTAACGATCATACGAGAAATAGAGCAAAAAGTGAAATACCGGAAAGAGGATATTTTAAAAATTTTATAATTACATTTAACACCGCCGATCCGCCGGCCACATCAAAATTCCAAATTCTTACAATTAATCGTGAATAGCCTATCACATGCTGAGCAAGCCCTACACAGGAAATAATACTTTGGAAAGAAATAAAAAAAAAAATAAATAAAATATAAAAACCTGAAAAAAGGAAGAACTCTATGTTTGATGTAAAATTTGATGGCATCTTCTTCCGTATATGCCATCAAATCGAAATAGACGGGCTTACACGCCGCGTCGCATAATTCAATTTCCATCATAGAAACCAAGGGCAAAATGGCAGCTAGAACGGACAGAAATTATATTTTAATAAAATAGAGTAACGTAAAAGATGAGATATTTAATATGAAAAATTACATACCTTGAATCCGACTGGAACGTAAATTCAAATGAGAGAATATAAAAGCAGTCAGACGAGAACAGTATAAAATGGCAAGCAGTAAATAGAAATATAATTAAAAAGAAAATAAACAAGCCACTATACTAAACCAAACCAACAGTCAGACGAGAGTAGTAGAAAGTAGTAGCCAGTAAATAAAAGTAAATAAAAATAAATTTAAAAAAAAATAAATAAGCCACCAAACCAAACTAATAACAAAAAGTGTAAATTTGGAAAGAAGTAAAATGAACTGGTGTTGCTAATGTAAATATTTACCTTGTTTTCTTCCGTATATCGAAAGTAAATCCCGAATGACGTATCACATAATGTAATTTCATTGGCCATATTACAAAACTTAAAGAAAAAAGAAATGCATTAAATAAAAGATCAAATTTTAAATTTAAGACATATTAAAGAAATACGTTATTAATTTAAAAATTACTTAAAAATAAAAAATTGTACATTCTCTTCGGGTGGATACAGCTGAATCTACATAATGCAAACAAGAGAATATAACAACAGTCGAAAGGAATACAGTAGCAGATGACGGCCAGTAATTTTTCTTTAAATTCAAGTGACAAACAGTAAACCCTACTTGTAAATGAAAATATTCACACAGGTGTCCAATTGAAATAATACTGTAATTTTAAATAAAAAGAAAAAGAACAAAAACCAAACCTAACAAAAACTACTCATTATAAAATTTTAAATGAAATAAAAACAACTAATTTTACATTTATTAATACAATTATATATTACTAAGGGAAATCGATATATTATTCCAATTTTACCATTATTGTTCCATACTCATCTTGCGGTATGCTCCTGATAAACTTGTGCGCACCGAGTTCACGATGTCTGTGTTTGACTCGAATAGGGTTTTGCAATTCTTTTTGCAGTATTAGAAACAGTCAATAGTAACACGACGATGCTAAGTTTGGACTGTAAGCAGGATGCGGAATTACCGGAATGTTGAATTTCTTCAAAAATTCTTGAACGATCCTCATCGCGTAAGACCGTGCATTTCCTGACGAAGTATTCAGGTATTCTTTAAATCGACCTTTTTGTCGTAATATGTTTTCGCAATGTTTGGAGGACGTTGCGGTAATGGGGGAAGTTCACGATTATTTTAAGGGATACAAAATGCTGATCAATTATTCCGCGGAAACTGAAACATGCAATCAGCATCACTTTTACTGCGGCAGTAACTTGCCAAATCATTTTGATCTTCGGTGAATTGCAGACTTTCCACATCGCGCTTTCTTGACGGTTGAGGGGTTGGTCGCTACAGTGGATCCAACTTTCGTCAGCGGTGATCGTACTTCTGAAAAATTTGGATTTTTGCGCATTATTTTAAGTCGCTCATTGCAAATTTGAATCTGCTTTTCTATGTGCTACCGCGTAAGAAAATGCGGGACCGAATTTGAACATACGCAGTTTATTTGCAACTTGTTCTTGATGTATCGACCTGTTTGGATTATCAGTAATATCTGAAAGCTTTTTACCTGACAGATGTCGATGTTCAAGAGTAATCGCCGATATCGTGTTTACATTTTCCTCGGAATGCGCTGCGTTCACTGTGCGGAAAAAGTACTGCTGACTCGCAACTAATGATGATTGTGACAGCGAAATTTGTCGAATGGCCTAAACATTTGGTGCTGTAGACTTTTTTTTTTTTTAAATTATCAGTTTCCACGGTCTTTTTTTTTTTTCTTTAGCGGACTACAAAATTTGATCATAAAAAGTTTTTCTGTTTTAGTAACCATTTTTACAGGGGGGGGAAAATGAAAAACTTACAGCTATCTTGAAAATATTCAAAACTGGTGCTGCAGCACGATAATATAACCGATCACGTTTGGCTTTGCTGCTATGGCTACAGGACAGACTAGATTTGTAATCAGTTGCCAACTTGTTAACGCGCGTTGTTGACTAATAATTCTAAATGATTAAAACCCGCATGTTTTGACGGTCACACCGTCTATTTAAATTATTACAGCAAAGCGACCGATTGTCGTAGTATCCTTGGTGGACCGGTAACTTTGTTCACCGTATCGAAATTTTTGGGACAGCCATTAATATATTACATACATACATATTAAATATTAGTAAATGAACATTAAAAAAGTAGAAATATAATAAATTAACAAAATTTACAATTCACAATAGGTTGTTACAACCACGATTTGAAGCAGGTAACTCCGAAACATGTTGCTTTTCATTTTTTATTTTTTCTGATTTGTAAATTTTCTAAAATTATTATATTTCTGTTTTTTGGTCTTTATTTACTTATATGTACTTAATCATTACATAAAATGGTCTATTTTAATATTAATATTAATTTAAATACATACGTATATAAAAATAGAATTGAATAAAATTTAGATACATATTTAACTGCAGTTATTCCAACTAATGATTCCTAGACTTAAGTCGGATATTTGAAAAAAAACATAAAACAGTGTTATGATGTTACTGAAAAAATTATGTGCTGAAATTACTTTAAAAAATCGCTTTTATTTACCTATATAGTGATGGCGGCGATAAAAAAAGAAAGTAGGTTGTCTGTATTTTGTAAAAACATTAATTTTATTATAAAAAAAAAATTAAAAATATCCATCATTGATTACAAATTTTTACTACAGTTACCTGCTTTGTCGTAGAAAATCGTTTTAAGAAAAAAGTATTTTTCTTTACTTTTTAATATTAATTAGGATAAATGCATTTTTACTGTACCTTCAATATTAAACAAACATTTTAAATTTTGTGACAATCGTACAAATCCTAATAATAGAAACGTCTTATATAATAAATATTTTTCATTTCAAATTGTGCTGAACGAAATTTTTACAATGCGAATATTTAATCTGAAATTTTCATTTCATAGATTTGTGACAGCAGATTGCTTATATTTGCGTCAGGCGTATCAGCTGAAAATAAATTGAAATCCGTAAGTTACAGCTAACGAAGTCATTAATTATAATCATTATTAATAAAGAATTAAAATACATTACGTTTGTTATAAATAAATATAAATTGAATGTATTCGATAACAGTTACCTTTGCCGACTTAATCGTTTTTTTTTTATTAATGTTTGTTTTTTTTGTGTTTTTTTTTAGTTTTACAATTTTATTTATTATTGTCTTAATTTTATTACTTAATTAAATAAAACAGAAATTTAAATTAAAAGCTGTGTTTCAGATTCATTTAAATGTCAGAATAATTATGAGTAAATTAAAGAAGGAGAGGGAATTTTGGAAACGGAATATATTTAAAATATGGTGTTAATTTAGGCAACTAATTTGTTTAATTAATCGATAAAACTAATACAGTTTTACTGGGACAATTTTTTATCGAATTGTTTATTAAAATCATCAGTTGTTTTTTGCTTCTTTTTCAGGGGCGGTTTGTGAACATTTTAATTAGGGGCGCTGTAATAAGAAAGAAGAAAAATTACGTAATGAACAGTTAAATAATTCTATATACCTGTAATAAAGGATTTTTTAATTATGAAATCCATCCTCCTAGTTCATTGCAAAATTTTTCTATGATTTTTTCATTAAAATTATCAATCTCTGAAATTAATTTATTTTCAATTGAAACCCTGAAAATCGCAGTTAATTTTAATCCGTAGTGTTTTTTAAATGAGATTTCACTCGTTTAAAATTCATTGGAAGTGCAATCAAAATTTTTATAAGTTAAACGATTTTGGTAAAAACACTTTCTAAGTTTCCTTCATTTAATATGTTTAAAAGTGCAATTAAACCTTTAAAAGCTGTGGAATTCTTTTCTAGAATAAAAAGTTTGTAATCAGTTTTTAATTTTTCCTTCATAAGAAATGGATAACTTATTCATGTTTCATTTATTTCACATTCTGGTAGTTCCTTGTTGAAAGTCTCAAAATTTTCTTTACAGAATAATTTAGTTGTTTATTAATGTTTAGTATACGTAAATCTGTCTTTCGCCCCTGTAAAACAGTTGTCACAAACGTCTTTAAACTCCATGCTTTTAGAACTACTAAATTCCTAATTTTTTGTATTACTCATTTTTACGAAATTGCATCATAAAATCTGTGCTTAATCCTATTTGAATTAAAATAAAATTAATATTATGAGGATTACATTTGGTTATACAATATTTCTGCATGAGACATAATTTTATAAAAAATATCCAGCCGGATTTAATAATCCTACGAATCCTAAAGATGTTTGAATTGTTTTATCATTCGTCGAAAAAGACTAATCATTTAAAACATTCAGTGGAACAGATTCTATTTTCAAAAACAGTACGAACTAATAACCTAGCTTTAAAATTCCCGCTTGTATTTCATATTCTTAGAGTATAGTTACTTGAATATTTATCTAATGCTGCTAATCTGAGTATGGAGATTTGGAAAGAACGTTAGTGCTCCAGTTAAATTCGCAAAAAATAATCTTACTGACCTAATTGATGATGTTGCATACTTCATTACGAGATTCACATAGCGGTGAATATATTTGTACTGAAGATCTCGTATGTTCTTCTTTCGTAACATTAGCTCCATCGTACGTTTGAGCTATTAATTTATTAGTATTATATTTTAACACATAGTTTATTCCTTAATTTTGGACAAGACTTTTATGTTTGTATTTTCCGGACTGAAAAATCCTTAAAATTGTTCACAAACTATTCAGCAATATTCATAACGGAAAACAATTGCTGTTTTTATATGCTCTAAAATATCTATTTTATCATCCGCCAATAAAGTAACATATGATGTTTTATTAATTTCTGATATAATTTGATCGCGAATAACATGCAGTATCATCAGTGAGTCGTGAATCCTTCGTTAAGATATCGTCATTATGATCTGTCCATCTCACGTATAAGATGTCGCCACTGATCTCTTATACATTGCAATAATTCGTTTTGAATAATTTTAGACGTTCCTTTAAACACAGCATTGTTATCTAAATTTTTTTGTAAAGAAGGATCATAAGATGCGATTAAATAATCCTTTAAATACTCCGGTATTTTCAGCATGCATTACTTTCATTATGCCCTCTTAGAACTAGTTCAAATTTGCCACAGAATTTTATGCAGCTTATTATTTTTGATATTTTTGGATTTTTTTTCATTTGTTTATTATGCTTAGTTTTGACCTAATAAAACTAAATAAATGTTTCAAACTACGTAGAAATAATTTTGAACATCAATATTTCCTATTAACATATCCACCAAATGCCAACAGAAAAAGAAAGATAATAGAAACAAATTAAATTAATTTATGTTCCTATTTAAATGACGAAGAGCTATTAATTTATAACTTCTTAAATATGGCTGACTACATATTAAATAATAAAAAAAAAAAAAATATTAAATAATCCGATTACATTAATCATCTTCATCTGTTACTGCCAACAGAACTCTTAAACATAAAACGCAAAAGTTTCTTTATATTTTATACTGAAGTCGTTATTTCAAAGGGGAATACCGAGTGATGGTGTAAAAGAGTTCTCTGGGTTACTTACATCAAGCAGCGGATTAATCTTTTTCTATCTCTGTTAATTTACTCGTACATCTACTTTGCATTTGTGCTTGTCTTCTAATACTTATCAGTAGTTCCGTTAAAAAAAAAATCTTCGCAACAATGCACATTTTAATTTTTGAAATAATCCTATTTGAAATTATTTAAGCTTCAACCTACTGTCTTATTTTGATTTTCGCTTCTGCAGACAAAAAAAAAACATAATTATTGACAGGCTCTATACTTATTAATTCGTGTTTTATACTTATGCGTCAAGTACACTGTTGAATATAGTTAAAACAAAATTTTAAAAACAAATAATGAAATATCTACGTGCAGAGGTCCCCGAGTGGCCCCCCAGACATCCAACAAATATCTCGTTTGTCTAATTTTTATACTCAATGCATAGCCTCAAACTTCACACCTCCACATGTACTATTAACTACTGTTCGAAGTGGAATGTAAGCAGCCGAGACAATCTCGTCACATTATCAGCGGACACTATCAATTACCAACACGAGACAACCACAGATAATCCCTCACTCAGTCGCAGTACTTCCGCTATGGAACCACAATCCAGTCAAATTGGATCTTAATTTATTAAACTATCGTCGAAGCGTAGTTTCCACCCCTGAGGAAGCTAAACAAAAGGTATCTTCGTATGCCTGCAACGCATCAGTCTTCTTTGCGGACGTATCAATTTTCGGAGGGTGTTCGGTGATAAAAAAAATTGTGTCAATACGATACTCACTTTTTGAAACCTTTTCTGTCCTCTTGGCTGAGCTATAAATATTGTTACCACTTCAGTTCTTCTTGAACCAGGAAACAAACACTTCGGCCGTAATGTGTTCTGACTCTTGCGGCTCTAAATTTCATATTCGACATTTACCGTGATAAACAACACCCTATCGTGAAGGAAATAGTCAAACTATAGGTATCTGTCTCGTCTCGCTCGATAATATTCCTCTGAATACCAAGTCACTTGGAGATTCCTGGAAATGAGCTGGCCGACAGAGCAGCTAAAGAAATCGCGGCGTTCTCCCTGCTCCAGACACTTCGGTACCAGCTTCAAACTTCGTTCGCTACCCAAAATTGACTTTGGGCACACTATAGAACCAACGATGGCTGTCCATTCTATTATAAAAAGACTTCGCCAAATTAAACAGCATGTTCGGCCATGGAAGACTTACCTGAGCCGAAGAAGAGATATAATTGTTACCAGACTCCGGACGCAACTCACGCGTGGCTACCTCCTGCAAAAGACACCGGCTCCAATCTGCAGCATATGTAACTCTGATTTTTCCGTTCTCCATATCCTCACAGAATGTCTTCAGTTCGATTCCCTCAGATCAACACATAATCTTCCCTCCTCCTTGCCTAATATCCTCTCTGAATACCCTCCTATCCTCTCCAATCTAATCAGTTTTCTGCACCATACAAAACTTTACTACTCAATATAAATACCGTAATTCTCTTAATTAATATATATTATATCTATATTTATCCGTACCTTTAGCCGATAGTTCATGGGAAGTAAATTTAAAATAATAATAAAATGGTTTAGTTCCCATGAAATAGAGGCAACCGTTCTATTGAAATAATGTCACCGACTCGGTTGGAGGGGGGGGGGGGGGGCGGTAAATAATTCTTATCGGTATTTTTTTTTAATTTCATAAAAAGCTGTGATTTTTGTTTTGAATTTTACTTTTGAAGTTTTGCTTTTTTTCACCCATGATAATTGATTATTTTGAATTTAAAAATTGTCTTAAAGATAATTGTAATTTCGAATTCTGAAGTTCATGAGTCAAACAGTTCATAGTTATTAAATTTTCTTTGATATTTTTGTTGTTCCTGAACCATCTTATTAAGATTGCGTAATGTGTACAGGATCCTAAAAACGAACGTTTACGAATATACGTATTTTAATATCAAATACGCAAATGTATATAGGCTTTCTTTTTTGTGATGTAACAAAAATCATTTTTTTACCTTTTAATTATGAACATTTTTATATTTATTTTTAAACAGCTATTGCTTTTTTTTTTTTCTGTTTTATTCTGTATATCCAGTTATGTACGTAAGTTCATAATTTTTGTTATTAACTTTCGTCTTCACTTATCGTACGATAAGACATATCTTCGAAGATAAGTATGTTATGTTTGTTCATATCCAACTTTTTGTATACATTTATTATTTTGTAACTTATGCATTAACAATCACGTTAATGTGTAAATTACCTACATAAAGACATTGATCAACTAGGTTTGCAAAAATTTTTAAAACCGATTTTTATGTTAACCAATATTTTAAAGAAAAAAAAAAAAAAAATCAAAATGATATATCTTTTTTTTGTCTTTAACAGTGTTTTTAAAAATAAAATATTCTTTTTATTTTTCTTTCTTCTCAATTTTTACGTTAGTATCTGATGTAATGAATATTTCGGATTTCAAATTGTTTCTAAAATTTCTGGAATTTTTTTTTCAATATTACCTGAATAATAAATTATACATATACAGTGAGCCACAATGATATCCGGGCACTGATGTACCCAATGAATATACGCTAAAAACAAAGGAAAAAAATGCTTTACTGTTGAAACAAGTAACGGAAATAAAAAAATAGGTATCTCCTTAATATATTTTCAAAAAAAAAAAATCAAAAACATTTAAAAAACAGCTTAAGATATAAAAAACACAAAAATTACGAATTTTAAACGCCACATTAATATCCGGGCAAACGAAAAAATAAAATAAAGGAGCTCTCTAAATAACTGAATATCTACTTTCTGGAAAAATTAATACTTCGTATGACGACCTTTGGCATCCACTACCGCTTTCAACCTGCGCGGCATTGAACAAACTAATTTTTGTAGATAATCAAGGGGAATTTTCTGCCATTCCTCTTTTAGACGACTTTTTAATTCATTACAGTTGGAAATCGGCCTTTCACGAATCCTTTTATTGAGGTAGTCCCATAGATTCTCTATGGGATTGCAATCCGGAGACTGTGGGGGTGTGGCAAGGATGTGGGGGCAATTATAGAGAATCCACTCTCGAGTTCTGTACGCTGTATATTTTGGATCATTATCTTGATATAAGTAAAATGACTCCAAGATGCCCAATTTTTCAGCGCTTTGGCATAAATTGTGTCGTAAAATGACCACATATAGATCGCTATTCATAGTACCATCAATGGTGACTAAAGATCCCACACCACTCGCCGCGAAACACCCCCACACCTGTACATTTCCTTCGCCATGTTTAATTGATGCAGTCAGTTTTTAATTCATATGCAGTATTCGGTTTACGCCATACTTTCTGTTTTCCATCACTCCCAAAGACGTTAAACTTGGACTCATCAACAAAAATGACGTTCTTCCAGAACTCCTCCGAATAAAATTGGTATTGTTCTGCGAACGCGAGCCGTTTTTTTATATTTGCAGAACTAATATACGATTTTCTGCGAGTAGTGCGGGAAAAGTACCCCATATCTTTTATGGCTCGACGTACTGTTTCGGCTGAAATTTCTATCATTTTGCTCTCTCTTAGTGCCATAGTTAGTTTCGACGCACTTACTTTAGGATTTCTTTCTATTTCCCGCCGGATAAAACGCATATCGTATTTTGTTAGCTTTTTTGGTTTCCCTTTTTTAGATTTCGAGTCGATGCGATTTTCCCTTTTGAAGCGATGAAGAACGTCATGCACCGTACTTTTCGGAATATTTAGTAGCTGTGCAATCTTCCGTTCTGAAAAACCTTCTTCATTCTTCCAAATTACTAATTGACGCATTTCCGAAGACGTATTTTTACTCGTTCGCGACATTTCACTGCACTAACACGCACTTTTTTAACAATTACTGTAACAAACGTACTGTTTAATTATAATTTGCGTTTTCGCGTAACGACTCGCGTTACAGTGATGACTCATATCAGTAGCGCGTCTTAGTTGATGCACTTGGGAAAAACCCACGAGTGTTTTACTGCACTTAGTTCTATGTGCCCGGATATTAATGTGGCGCTTAAAATTCGTAATTTTTGCGTTTTTTGTATCGTAAGGCGTGTTTTTTTAATGTTTTTGATTTTTTTTTTGAGAATATATTAAGGAGATACTTATTTTTCTATTTTCGTTACTTGTTTCAACAATAAAGCATTTTTTTCCTTTGTTTTTAGCGTATATTCATTGGGTACATCAGTGCCCGGATATCATTGTGGCTCACTGTATGTATAAATAAGATTGCTAAATTTATCATCATTATTATATTTTACTTCGATTATTATGTTCAATTTAATGTCAGTTAATAGTGTTTAACGATTTGTGTAAAAAATATTTAATATTTTAAATGTTAGGTACTTTTAATTGTTTTTTTAATTTCTTTTTTTTCAGTTCTTTGTTAGTACTTCAACAAATTTTCTTATTAAAAAATTACGACATTAATTTTTTTAATCAGATGTGTACGTTTTAGAATTACACACGTATCGTTCATCAGTACAAAACTGCGTATCCATCTAAATTTAAATCGAGTTCTCCTGAACTTTGGCTGAAAGTTTTAGTATACAATTACAATAAGAATTAGTACGTAAAAGAAAAAGAAAAAAAAAACATCTTAAAAGAAATACGTAGATGTCATGGTCCGTATTTCATTAAAGTGGGGTAGGTTAAATCGGAAAAGTTTGATTATAAAATCAATATGTGTATATCTATTTACTGCAGCTTCAACAGCGATGTTTACTTGTTCTTAGCAGAAAAGCCATTAATGAAATTGTTTCTTTTTTGAAATATGAAATTACATTATTTTTCATTACAAATCCTTATGTATTTTTGGAAGTGTATAAGTTATTCTCTTTTTTTTTTTAATAAATATATTTCCTTATTTAACTATTTTTTTATTAATGTAAAGAATTTATTAGTTTCGGGCGGTTGAATGTTATATTTAAAAACCTTATCTCATATGTAGTATTTGCTGAGTGAATTTCGTTTCAAAAAATTTAAATACACGCATCCTTAAGATATTTTAGATTTTTCATTCTAGTCTTACTTGCATAGTTCTAGGTTAAAACGGCGTAATTTAGACGAACTTGAAAAAAACCGTTATATTGTGGAAGTTAAAAAATTAGTTGAGACGGCAATATTCTTGATAACAGTGTGATCACTTCGGTTTAAAAAATTGTCAATTATAATCTTTAAATAATTGTAAACGCCAACTATTTTAGTTTTACCGCATTGGTAATTAAAATTAGACTATGATTGTAATTTTGATAATGATATTTCGGGTTAATTTGACTAGTAGTGATTATTGGACATAATCCGTAATCATTTTGATTCATTGGGATTAATTTTTAGTGCCTCATTATCCAGCCATTTTATAATTCATTAATCTCGCGATAACATTCCACATTTTATCCTGTGATAAGGAATTAATCTAAGTTTAATATTAAATACGTGTTTTTATAAAAAGTAACTTTTCTTTTTTTTTTTTTTTTTGGCTTTAAACTCAAACTCCACCCATCGTCTGTTTATTTCACTTATTAATCTCAATTGTCTATTAAGCTATGACTATACTAATATCTTACTTCTTCTTACAAAATCATAGATTACATGATATGTAATCGGTAGTGAAAGGATATAATTCATATTATATGGACACGGGATATTCAGTAATGATAACGCTCGATGGAAATCAGAAATGTGCAAAGAGTAATAAGAACATTCTAAGAACATGTGATCCGCATCAGCCACTTTATCTACATCCCTTGGATGAGTACAGAACGGGGAATCAATCCACCGGATTTTATATAGAAATGCAGGCAGTATATTTGTCCCAGTGCGTAATCTACAGATTGCTACACAGAAATTTCTTGCATAGATGTTCGAGTATGACAACCGGGAATACCATGGTTTGACAGGGATATTTCTTTGAATCTTTTTATAATATTTGTTAGTATATGGATTGCACCACAGAAGAGCCTCCCAATATTCTTTATGCATTAACCTGATTATACCTAATAAATCCTCGGATGGGATATGCCGTAGAATCCTACAATTAAAGTAATTTTTATTATTTTATTTCTCTAAATTTATACAAATAAAAAGCAATTGCCCTATGTATGAACGATCATCACTTAAGAACTTGGCTGATTTTTATTTTGTCGTGTTCGTAGTTGTCGGGGTAAGGTTTGTATGATAGAAAATTTTGGGAAAATCCACCGGAAAAGTCGGAAATTCGGATGGTATTTTTGTATGAAACTTCAATAAAAAAAATTTTCCACATGCATTAAAAGTCATCACTTAAAAACGGATCGACCGATTTGGCTGATTTTTTTTTATATTGTATTCGTAATTTTCAGGATAAGGTTTCTGTTAAAAATTTCTTTTGGAAAATCCACCGGAAAAGTCGGAAACAATAAAAAAAAAAAAAAAGCAAAAACGGCGTCACGATGCGATGTTCGGTGTGACAGACTACTGTCACATGTTTTCATAACAACAACAAATTCGGCATTGAATATTGAGAATTAAATTACATTTTGACCAAGTTTAGCGAGGACTAGAATAAAATCTTTCGAATATTTTTATCTCCCAACTGGTTTTCGAATTAAATTCCTGACTTTCTAGAGTACTCAAAATTTTCAATTTCCTCGGTTACGTGACATGTAATAAAAGTAAAATGTTTTAATTTAAAACGATTATGATTTTTAATAAAATCAACTGATACGAGTATGTAGAAAATAAGTAATATGTACATTTTAAAATTATTTCTCCATAAATCGCGACGGTTTATGCGATAAAAATAGTATTTACGGTTTACTTATTAATCACTTTCTTCCTCAGACTCTTCATCAGCTTCTGCGAGCCATTTAATAAACGGATTCATTATTTTCTTGACAAAATCGCTTTTAGACGAACCGTACCATCCGATAATTATATCTTCACTCACGATATCCTTATCGTATAAATAATGAATAATTTTTACTAAAATATTTTGCAAATTCGAGTTGTACGTTGCGACTTCGGCTATTGCATTCAAACAATCGCGCTGGGCTTCGACATTTTTAATGTAATTTCTTAACATTGGCAGAAAAAATACTAATTTTTTCAGTGTGAACTGAAGAAGGGCGGCATCCTTATCGCTGCATTCTTCTTTAGCAGCTATAGACAAAATAGCTTTGACAACATTATAATTAACTTCGTTGACCGTTATATTATACGCGTATCGGGAAGAGTTTATCTCCACGATCATATCTTCACATTTTAATTTGTCTTGATAACCGATTGCTAACGAATCGAATACTTCGTTGTAAAATATTTGAACGTCATCTAAAACCGGCGAATTTCTGCCTGACGAATTTTCCTCCGACTCTTCCGAATCGGATATACTGAAATTACGTATTTCCTCATACAGCAATCCGGCCGCAGTATCAACGTCACCGCCATCGTCCGATTCCGATATGGATGTTTTATCGCGTTTATAAATGAAACAGTTATCGTTGAAACGCATTAATCGATGTTGGTTCGATACAGAATTCGCCGAAACGAGATTTGTACTCTTCACTTCGGCATTCTCGTGCAGAATGATGTTTGACCCAATAACTGAACCCATTTCAATTTTACAGTTTTTTCCGATAGAACAGTTGTTGGAAATTACGCTCCCACTTACGAAGCAATTTTCTGAAATGGTGACGTCGTCGAAAATATACGAGCTTTTTATTACGGAATTTTTACCGATTTTACAATGTTTCCCGATTACCGACTGTGAAACGTGCACATTATCCTCTAATATGGAATAGTTACCGATAATAGTATCGGAATCGAGTAAGCATCCTTTAGATATGGTCGCGCGATTAGCCAAATAAATGTAATTACGACGGCAGTTGTATTTTTCTATTAAATCCGGAACGATCGGATATATCCATCTACGTATAATGTCGCGTGTAACACGTTGATAAGCCGGCCAATTTTCCACTCTGATCAAGTACTCGGTTCCCTGAAGAGCGTGACAGTATAGTGTATTCGTAAGAACATCGGCATTTGTTAATATTTCTTTGATTAGATCTTCTTGCGTTTGAAAATCAAAGTTATCGCTGTATAATGCTGGCACTGCAGCCGAGCATACGGCAACTGATGTATTCAGCAAATCGTCTCGTATGTTTATAACGTTATGTTCTAGCAGCGTATCAATTGGTATGTCAATTTTTTGATCTTCCGTCGTATTCTGATAATAGACTAGTTTACCCGAGCAATTCGTACCAATAACTGCGTCGTTTTTTACATCGCACCTATCGTTACCTACATTTTGATAAACCATCATCATAGTGATTCCCTTATCAGTAGTTTGAATTTCTTCGAATTTACGAAACAGACTATTAAAATTAACATTACCGATTACATCGCCGTGTATTAGAACGAAACTATTTCGAATCACGGAGTGCCCGTCTAACGCGCGCATAACATCGCCTAAAGAATGACATCCTTTAGAAACGAAATAATTTGTGCTAAAACGAAACGAGTGCGACTGTTTGAAATATTTACTTTGTTTCGCATCTCCGCTTGAAGTAAAGAAGATCACTTCTTCTATACCCGATAGTTCCAACCATTCAAACAAATAGTCCGATATTCTTGTATTAGCTACTGGCAAAAGAGTTGAATTACTTTCGCACGGTTTGAAGTTTTCGTTAAAAGTTTCCAGTAAAACTACCGCTTGTTTTACGCTATCTTTACTCATATTATCACTGATAAATATACACCACTAAAAAAAAGTTGATATCTCCGCTTGATTAAAAACACCGATGTAAATAAAACATTTTATTGGCTTTACCGAAGTTCAGTACAAAAATATTAATATACGCACAATTTTTAGGATAAAATTGTTTTTGAAGTTAATATTAATGAAAGAAAAATTAAAACTCATTAAAATAATTAATCGTAATATTACCCAAAATTCTAAAAAAAATTTTAAAATTATTAACGAATTTTTCATTTTGTCGATATGATTCAAAAATGCTGATATTTTTTTACATACACCAAGCCCAAAAAATAAGCATTTAAAATTTTGTAGTCGGTAAAAAAAACATGGGTGAAAATTTTTGTGTTAATGTAAAAAAATGATAACAATTTTGTAAAATTTTTAAAAAATAAATGACACAAAGATGAATAAACAGTGTGCGGTTTTAGATGAATCGTATAAATTTGAATGGAATGTAGATAGCCAATTTTTTGAATCGTTCCAGCAGCCTAAACAGGCTGTAAAAGTATCTAATGTAAGTAATATAAAATTACATATGTATATATTTATTATAATATATATGTATTATATATAACTAACCGAAAAAAATCATTGTGATATTATTTATATTAATATAGTGTATATTATTAGGAAACGACTGATGAGCGCCAACAGAAAAAACGCAAATTAACTCGAGCTGAAAAAAAAGAACAAGAAAAAAATGAAGAATTACGATTACGTAAAGCTGAAGAAGAATTATTGATAAGCGCGTCAAATCCAAAAACCGCAGATCATTTTGAAAGATTACTTCTTGGTCGACCGAATGACTCAGAGTTATGGATAAAATATATGACCTTTCATCTGCATGTAAGTATATGATTATCATATGGTGGCAGGTGGTTTACGTATAATTTAATTTTTTCCCTTTATTGAATCGCGATTAGTTTTTTGTTTCTTTGTTTAACACGTTTACTGTTAAGACTAAAAGCAATGTTTATTTCTACCGCGTAATGAATAAATTCAAAATTCCTTATGATATGCCAACTGCGAGTTTACTCTTTTTTTGAGCTTGTTCTCGTGTCATACTAAATTCTAAAATCAAATTTTAAAATAATTTAAATTGACTACTGGAGAGGAGTTTTTTTTAGCGTATATACCTACAGCACAATGAAAGAAACTTCAAATACGATTATTCTCGTGATTCCAGCACTGTAGAAGGATTTAGTGCTATGAGTATACTCGCAGTTGCCAGTGAACATATTAAATAGGTACATTGTCGAAATGATTGATAATGGAAAGTAATTTAAACATATCTAAATTCTAGAAAGGAAATTTTATTTGTTTTTAAACGATTAAAATTTTTCAATAACATATGTTATTTTTAATGGTCACAATTTTTCCTGAAAGGCAGGTGAATTTGACAGAGCTAAAATGGTTGGTTATAAAGCATTGCAGAGTATAAATATTCGTGAAGAAGATCATAAATTGAATATATGGCTGTCATTACTTAATATGGAAAATATATACGGCACGGAGGTAAACTAAATTTATATCATAAAATACAATGTTCTGAATATTTTACATATTAATCTGTTGTATTAATAAATTCTTTAACATTATATAATGTTAGAATAGTGTAATAATGCTGATTTTAAAACAATATGAAATTGCCACTTAAAATGTACTTTTTCGACAGTACGAAAAATAGAACAATTTTTTATACGAAATTCACACACTTCAAAAGGGGAGACGGGAAAATTTTAAATACTGTATAGGGTGAGATCAATAGAATATTTTGTCCTAATCCGATTTGCTTGCATTTTGGTCCAATTAATTTTGGGAAAGTGCATAGTTGAAACATATTATCAATCCAACGATGAACGTTTATGTCGAATTCCCCATTATTGTTAGAAAAAAAAAAAAATCTGTTAATAAAAGATTATTTTATGCAATATTAACATTTTAGCGGAATCAAACAACTATTGTATGATTTGCAACAGAAAAATTATAATCCGCATTAAAAATGTGCTTTTAAAATTTTTTATGTTAAAAGTATATACTATTATTCAGGGTGATGAAGGGCACAACAAAAGATAAACGTAGATGAGAATTGATCTACTTTATTTTGGTTTCCGTAGTGTTAAAAATGAAATCTTTATCTTTACTAATTTATTAGTAAACTTAATGGTGCTATGTATATGCATTTCAGTTTCAGAGTAGAGATACCATTTTCTGGGTACCTAAAAATTGTACAAACGCCACTCGGGGGGAGAGCTTTTAAACAATTTAAAGTTAATTCAAATTCACTAATATTTATTGAATACTGGAAACTAAGAACTAAAGTCAAATTTATTTTCAAAGAAACAAAAACAGAATCCTAGACGCAAATTAAACTTGATAATATGGAAACCCGGCGATATCGTTAAATTTGTGCTAGAAGTAACTGAAATTTCCTTGGTAGGTGCTTCATTCATAGTGTTTTAATAATTTTGTTTTATCATCGCATGCTATTTTATTCGGAACTTAATTAAGCACTTGTTTCACATTGCGTCTAACTGTCATAAATCTCGAATACAAAATTAAACTAGATCATATGATAGTGGCCTAGTAAGATCCGGACCAATCAACGAAGATTAATAAAAAAAAATGGCTAACTGTTTTTGCAAAGTGTTACATGAATCCACTGGATAATAAAACTATGAGATTACTGCAGAAGTAAATTTTCAACCTGGAGTTAGACTAATAAAAATTTTCCGGTCGTCAGAAGCTTCAGAGGAAGCTAATACCCTTGTTTGTATAATTGAAAATGTAAACAGTTCATATCGACAAAAAGATGTGATTGATGGGGCAATCAAAAATATAGCCCACTTAATACGAACCTAGAGAAATTAATCAATTCTAGTTTTTTATGTTATCAGCATAACTACCTTTGTCGACACAGGTATCAGTGAACAGAATTATTTTTTCTTACTTTCTTCATCTTGAGTTATATTTGAGATCTTTTCTAACTTTATACTGGCTAACAATTACAGGTTCTAATTAAGTGACCTCTATAATGGGACACCTAAAATTTAGTACAAAGAGATGTAAGTAAAATACGTGAATGGATGAATTTAAATTGCACGGGCGACAGATGAACTATTGCTGAATGAACAGTTGAACGAAATCATGAATAAAATCCAAAATATTAGAAATAAAAGCGAAGAAGTGAAACTGGTAAAAAGGCAACTATGGTGGAACACTACATTAGAACAATACAAAAAAAAAAGTGAAACAACTGACCAAATTAAAGTACATATATAGAAACAAAAAGAAAAATAATGTACTAAATAAAACACTCACATTACTCAAAGAAACTACCGCAGGACATAGAAGAGAAATAGACAAAAGCAATTCAGAAAATTGAGTATTTCATGAATAATAATATTCATTGTTAACATTGTGTGTTACAAATTTACGTTACGTTATACCATTCTGCAAATTATAAAATAGCAAACATTTAATTTTTTGCAGCATTTTTAGATATTTTGAAAATTTTAAGTCTTAAGTATTATTGAGTAAACATTATTCATTTTTAAGCAGGAGCATTTTTAGCACACGAAACATTAACGGCAATACAACAACATTAAAATATTAAAATATAAAATCAAAGCATTTAAAACACTTAAATTTACATATTCGGTACAAGATTTTTGTACAGCATTAATTATTATTCGCGTTTAGAATCGTATCCATAATTAACACATTAAATTTAAAAGTTAAATTTGTACATATGCATAATTTGATTACTTTACATCACTTTTGAAAAAGTAAATTGCAATTTTAATTTCTGTAAATTCGGTATTGCATTTTTGAAATGTAAGTGCATTAAAGCATAGATCGCCGTTATTAAATCAGTAAATAAGATAATGCAAGCGAAATTAACAGTTCGAAGTTTTGTTCTTTACATGTTTACGCATCTCACGAAACGCTGCACGACATTTTTTAAACTCCTTGTAATTCAATTTTTTTTTTTTAGTTTAATTTAACTACTATTTGTAATTAATAAAATTGTTACTATACCTTTTTAGATTTATTGCTCAATGTATATGTAACTGTATTATTATTCATTTCAATCATTGCATAACATTATAGTTTTTAATTAACTTTTGTTAGTCTAATCTTCACAATATTTAACAATTAATGTCTATAGTTAACAATTGAATTCTATATTTCATAGTTATACCAAAATCTACAGTATAAATTCTAGTAATTATCTTTACTTTGATTATGTAAGTTTCTTCTTTAGTTTTCTTTTAGTTTGTTTTCAAATTTACTTTCATTTTATCTTAGCTTTACCCAATATGTTACTATTTGCATTTGACCATTAAGCTCCAAGGGTGTGGAGCAGGAGTGTGATTGTTTTAAGAATAATTTAATTCATATATTTAATCATATTTATTAGGACGTTTGAACTCAGCGTGTAAATATGGGATAAATTAATTTGCATTTTAATTACATTTCAGTTATTAAAAAAATTTAAGGGGGAAAAATAATAATGAAAAAAAAAAAAATCCTTACATCTTAGCCCATGTACGTTTATCTTATATTTCCGCTACTCGCGCTTCGCATGCGCATATGCAGCGTTGGAATGTCATTTTAACTGTACATAATTCTTTACAACGCTGTGTATGGTAAATAAAAATTTGATTCGATTTGAAATCTTAATACAATACGAAACTGACGTATGTATGTATTTAAACAACTCTCGTTTTTTCGCTATCCTTTTTCGACGTTGTTCGATCGTAAAAACGATAAGCCGAATTTTCCGTTATCTGTGACTTTATACTCGCATATCTAGCGTGTACTATGTGCACGCGTTTCTATACGCAACGCATAACTCATTTGCCCAAGAGCAGTCCATTCGGGCCTGCGGCGACATCTCATAACGCGCACGCACTCGCACATTAACCTCTCGATAAAGCTTCGTCAGTTAGTGCACAGCGCAAGCAGCAAGCGAAATGATATTTATCACAACTAAAAACAGTATTATGTATATTTATTTTCGTAATTGATATAATAAAAAGATAGCGTCACAAACCTTGATATATATATATATATATTAATCTTATTTTACCAATAATTGTACTAAATTTACTTGTTCGAATTACTAGTTTTCAAACTGGGGACTGGTATTCGCATTCAGTGGCTAAATGAAATTTCTATTTAAGATGAAAGATGCATATCTTTACATCTAAATACGTTACTGCGAAACAAAAACATTCACAATACGACAATAAAGTGAATGAAGTTTATAATAGAGTACCTATTCACTGTTAAAGCTGTCGGAAAATTACTGTTCTTGTATTTTTCATATAAAAATAAATACTGTCGGGAAAAATAGGTGAGATATATTAAAACATGGGTTTGGTTGAAAAACTGGTAGCAGTATACTTGACTATTTAGTTTGGTTCATTATGTAATTGTTATAAAATCGGTAAATAAAAATTTTTTTTGCTTTCAAGGAAAGTTTAAATGATTGTTTACGAGAAGCCGTTAAAGTAAATGATGATTACAAAATTTACACAAGAATGTTGCTCATTTTTGCCACATCCAAAAAAATTGATGTAAGTATAACCTAAAAGTCATGTATGATTTAATTTTTTTTTAAATAATTGTACATTAACTTCATACAATACTGTATTTTTGCAGAATCTGGAAAATATTGTAAGCAAAGTATCCAAGAAGTTCGGTAAATTGCAAACATGGTGGTTGAAATGTGCTAAAGCATTTTTCGAAGTAGAGCTTCCAGACAAGGCCAGGGATATGATGCAAAAAGCTTTAAGTAATTTGCCGAAAAATGAACGTTAGTATTATTTTCGCTATTACATATGTATATTTTGAAATAGGTTATTTTTTTTTTTTAAATAAAAATTACTTTAATTTAAGCATAACCTCTAACATAGAAACATGAATGTTTGTTATAAGTCGGTTGATGGTTTTTTTTTTTTTATTGTTTTACATTTATATTTATGTTTCGCGCAGTTTTTACCGCGCTTTAGTCAGCATATTAAATTTTATAGCTTTCATGTAACAGTTCAGAATATTGAATCGATATTTCTCGTAAAATAGAATTTATTTCATTCTTAATTTCCCGGTCAAATATAATTATATCGATTGAATAAGGAAGATTATAAGAGAGTACGTTTAATTTTTTCTCGAGTTTCATTTTTTACTATACATGAGAAGTAAAAGTTCAATTTGAATAAGAGTTAGCGTTTCCATTTTTTTCCAGTTCAACAATCAGTTATTTCATACTTAGATTTTTGTGTATTTGAACGGTTAATAAAACTTGTTGTCAAAAAACAAAGTTTTGTTTAGTCTCTCTACTGGTGATTTAGCAAATAACTTTTTTACAATACTATTTTAATTTTTTATTTTTTACCATGTTCGAGATTAATTAGGGGATTAAAAGATTTAATTCACATATTTCTTACTTTTAATAATTATAAAAAATTATTTATACCACATCTCTGTGAGAGAGAAACAAAACCGGAATTTATGCCTAATCGTTAGTGTAGAAATTTCCAAATATCATTCAAGGAAATCTAAGGTTATTAGGAGCGTTGGTATTTTAAAAGATGTATATTTATTTTAAAAACTTTTAAATGTTAAAAATAATGAAAATTATCAAAAAGCTCGTTATTTAGAATACTGTTTTTGTTTTAAGCAGAACTGATCTGACCGTGATTACGGAATTCTAAATACGCTTATTCTGGCAAACTATGACTCATATTTGTTACTACTTTTAGAAATATTGCATTGTACTATTGATGTTAACAGCAGAATGAAATAATTACTAATCGCGTCATTTATTTTGTACAGATATCCCCTTCATGAGTCAATTCGCGTTAATGGAAAATCGCTTTGGTAATTTCCAGAAAGCGCAGACATTATTCGAACAGATCATTACGTCACATCCATCTCGTATTGACATTTGGATTTGTTACGTTGACATGCTGATAAAATCAAAAAACATTACCATTGCCAGGTAAGCATCAGCAATGATACAACTAAAGTTCAATTATCAGTCGTTTTCTAACAACGTTCTAGCACAGTTTAATGGTTTTGTATTTTTATATTATTTTAAGTCTCGTTAACGCTTCGTTTCTTTTCTATTTACAAGGAAATCTTTCAAGGTGTCCGTTTCGGATTTTGACTAAATTGGCATGTGTAAGGTCCGGAAATAGAAGGAACGATTTTTTTTTCATCGACTGAAAAATATTTTGAAGAACTGAAAACTAATTCTAAATTTCACCTCTAAAAAGAGATTTTTCACAATATTCCCAGTTTTCATTAAAATAAAATGTGTTTTTTTTTTTTTTGATAGTGTCATCTTTGCAGATTTCATCCCCTATTTTTTTTTTTTTTTTATGATAAATATCGATTTTTTCACATATTTAAAAACTCATTTAATTCTTGCTTATTATTAATTTTTAAAATTTTAACATTCTTAAACAGTACGTCGAATACATTCCTATAACTATGTATAGTTTACGTATTTAAAAAATATTTATAATGAATGGGATATGAAAATGCAAATTCGAAAAATTCTAATGAAATGCTAATAAAATGGTAAAACTACTCGACAACTACGATTGATTTAAATTTAAACTTCAACTATAACTAACGATGTTTATCCGGGAACTAAATCAGCAGGCTACATGATTGCGATATCATCTTAACTTTTACGAAAAGATTACATTCCATATTTTATGTAACGGTAGGGAATGAAACTAATATTAATATTAACTGCGTATGCTTAAAAATTAATTTCCGGTATTTATTTCATTTCATTGACTGTCACGGTATTCTTTAACCGCATTTATTTATCTTTTTTAAGTAATGTACATTATTCTCTTCTGAAAACCTATAAATTTGAGAAATAATAATCGTTTCCGTAATTTTTAAAGCAAAAAGCACGAATTTTTTTTCTTCATCAAAAAGGGAAAAAAAACACATTTTGTTTTACAAATGCATATCGTTAAAAATTTAAGATGTCGTGAAAGATCAATTTTTAAGGACTACAATTTAGAAGTAGTTTTTTCCCTTTAAAATGTTTTTTGACCGATTTTAGGAGAAAAAAAATGCCAGTAAAATCCGAATCCTATATTCTGTTTTTACAAAATTTGATAGCTCTTTTGAATTCAGACGATCGGAATAACTTTTTTTATATCATCTGGTTCGAAATATTCGATTACCTTATTAACATACGAATGGAGGATTTGGGATAAATGTTAACAAAAGGATGAACGTTCCTGTATAGACTTTTTTTTTCGCTTTTGTTTTAACTCTTAAGTCATTATTGTTTCCAATATGAAACAAAAAATTAAAATTACGAGAAATTTTTATCGTATTTGTCGAAAAAATGTAAAATTAATTTACTTATAATGAGTTTAGATTTTTTAAATATATATATATATATATATATGGTACTAGTATAAAATATTCTTTCAAAATTATTTGCGTTTATTTGGTGCAACTGCGAAAAATATTTATTGAGGTATATCATTTGAATACGTCAACAATCGAATAATAAAACGAAACTTGCTGGCGGGTTACAATATTTTATTACGTTTCTACAGCTTGTACGTTATCATTGCAGTGCCGACACCAATTATATTTCGGTAATAATTTTAATGAAAAATCATTTGAACCAACACTTCATATCAGTAATGTGCAGGGTTGTTGGCAATTTCATATTTCGTTATTTTGCTTTTTATTTTTTATTATAGAAAAAGCATTTTATACGCTATAAAGCATAATTTAAAGAAAATTTATTTTATTTTACTTCATACTATTTTTATCGAAATATAGAATTTTTTGTGACTTTACAAAATAGTGTAAATATCTCGAGGTGCAGTGCAATATTAATAACTGTTTTTTTTTTTTTTGTTTTTATTTTTAAGTAGTACAATACACATTAAAAAAGTAAACGAAAACATAATTTGCTACTGTTAGCGCAGTGAATAGTAGATATCACCTCTTTCTTGCAAAGAAAAGTGATGTCGTAGATATTTTAATGTGAGCTTATTTTTAATAAAAATTTAACGAATAATTATTGAAGTTGGGCGGTGATTTTTCTTATGAAGAAAAAAAATTAGACGCTAGTTTTTTTAATAGTTGAAATTTATATAGTAAAAAATGTAATTAATATTAATTGACGTGGTTTTTGGATATCGTCAAGAATAAAAATATCTATTTCTTTTGGAAATATAATTTTCAGAAATTTAGTTCCATATAAATTTATAGTATGAACGTTTTTTGTTAATTTTCATTACAAGTAAAATGTGCTTTTCGCGTAATATTTTACATTTAAATTTAATTGATAAAATAGTTTTCATTATAACAAATAACAGTCTTTCAGGAAAAAGTAGACTTTTCTTTTCACATTCAATAAACAACAAACAAATATTTTGACCATTTTTTAATTTTTATTAATAAAGATGTTTTGTTTAATTATGAACTGACCTTTTTTTATTTTTTAAACGTTTAAACATAATTCTTCTTTATCTTTTATCTTACTTTTGTTCGTCTTTTTTACTCTTTTTTAAATTTTTCATAATTACATTAGGTTCTCTAATTTTCGTCGTTTGTTTGTTTGTTTTGTTTTTTTTTTCTATTAATATTATTGATCCTTTAATTGCCGTATATAAATCATTCGTTTGTTCACAATGAAAGCCTTAATCGTAGATCTACTGGAGAGCATGTAAAGAAGTTTTACATTTATTTTAAAAATGTATTAATTGCCTCCTTCTTTTTAATTATGAAACTTATTTGAAACATCTTTTACATAATCTCAAACGATTAATAGATTGTATATTGAAGTTGATAATTTTTATATCGGAAGTGATCACTTTTCGAATGTTTGCCAAAAACGTTTATCGCTCGAACAACGTGACATTCATTATTGATTTAAAGAAAATTTCATAAAAACTAGTATCTTTATATGCGACATTTCTATGTTTATTAATATTTTTTGTTTTTTATTGATGTTCATGTTACCGTTACATAATGCGTATGTATACGCGCGCACACTGATATGCATCACATATTCATGGTCATGTTTGTATATTTTTTAAATAATTATGGTATTTGAAAGTAGTTTATTTTATATTAGCAAAGAATATTGCGGTTTTACGAGTAGATATATTTTATAAGCTTTTGTGTACGATGACATTTTATTTTTAGATATTTAATTTTATGATTTTGTTACAATATTTTTTTTCCGATGTGTATTAACTAAATTCCCTCTTTCTGCTAATCTTCTTGAATCATTTAAATGAAACACTAAAAGTATTTCGAAAATAAGGTGAAGGAAGTGGAAAGACAACAGTAAAGATTAAAATATGTTGAATAAAATTTTACCATTTTTGCAAGTAATATCGAATGACTAAAATAATTAAATATTTAAGAAACTATATATATATATATATATATATATATATATATATTAATTACAACGTAATTCTTAGGCTACCCCCCATTCGAAAAAATGTCCCAAAAAATGTCCCAATTTTATGTAACGTTTGTTATATTTTGTAGGATTTTTGTTATTGTTATTTAAAAAATGTCACAATTTTATGTAATGAAATATGTAACGAAAAAATGTCTTAATTTTATATAACCGAAGGTAAATGTTAGAATAGGATTTTTGTGGTTATGTTATTTTTTGTGTGTTGATGCCAGTAAGAATTACGTTGTAAATTTTGATCATTTTATACAAAGTATAAAAGAAAAAGAGACAGAAATGAAAGCAGGAGGGGTCAAGGGGCACAGCCCCTTGCGAGGCCAAAGTGGCCGAGTTTATATATATATATATATATATATATATATATATATATATATATATATATATGAAGTTTGAATTGTTTTTAAATTTCGCTCTTAAAATTATTAGGCTAGTATAGATAAATTCGTCAACTATCAATTTTCTTTTTATATATATATATATATATATATATCAGGGTTGCCAATTTGTAGGGAATTTCAATCTGATTTGGTAATCTGTGGGGAGAACATTGAAATGGGGGAAATGTAGGGAATCCAGGTATTTACGTTCATTTGAGATTTAATAAACTTATAATATGATAAACAATTTAGTACCAATATTAAATCTTAATAATTGATCAATATTTAATTAATATTAAACATAATGTTACTTTAATTAATGTAGATTTTCATTTTATGGCAACATTGATACCATTCAATTTTAGATATCAGGGAATTGAGCCGATCGCCAGAGGGCACTGTGCACTTTTTTGTTATCTTTCAGTTTGTATGCGCATACGCGTTTTTTCTGTACATTTTTATCGTTTAACTGTACTTCGTTGTATTTACTGATGCTTTTCATTTCTTATAAATTGTTGATTTATTTATTTGTCTTGTAGTATATATGTACCTATTTTAATTTTTTTTGCGTACATTTTTGTTTGTTTATTTTGATGTTTTTTGCTAGAGGTGTTTAGTTTTATTAATTTTATACTCGATCCATGTTTTGTAATTTTAAATACTGATATTTTAAAAATAGGCATATTTTGTTCTCTTTTTTTTATTATTGTTCATTATGTACATTTGTGAAGCTATTATGACGTATGAAAACAGAAATTGTTACAGAAATTATTCAAGTATCATTACTTTTTTTTTATTTTTCCAAATAATTTCTATATTCACTCAACGTTTTTAAAGCGAAAACATTTGATCGCCTGTTTGTTTTAATCCATATACATTTTTTAATTTTGTTACATCTTAAAAATAATCTTTGGATGGTTTCGGAACATTAGTTTTTGTAAAATATCGTTCAAAAACTTTTTGCAAATAAAGTAAATAAACAATATTGTCTCTAAATTTCTGGTTAATATTATTATTATTCAGTTTAATATAATGACAAGGCAAGTTATTTTTAAAAATATTAAAAATAGACATTGTAATCATAAAAAATTAAATAAAAATATATGTAAATAAAATGAAGAGGTACTTTTTATTTTCGAACGTTTTATTCCTTTATAATTGGTTAATTTGGAGCGCAGTAAACGTATACATAATTACTACTGTAACTTAATAACTATACCATTAAAATCGTCTTTAACAAAATATTACCGCCTGCATTATTAATGAATCTTTGTAATACTTTAAATATGGATTATTATGAAATGTAAAAAATTTGTTGCATCACAAAAACTGGATGACGAATGGCGGTCTCACGCTATGTTAGATTTCTGTGCTCTTGATCTGAAAGGAGACGAGGATCCGGAGGCATATTAGGCTAAAGTATTCCGTCTCAAAAATAATGCGGAGCAAAAAATGTTTCCAAATTTGAAATTCGTAATAAGCTTATTACTCGTTCTACCTTTTTCAAATGCATCTGTTGAACGAAATTTTAGCGTTCTGAACAATTTAAAAACCAAGAATCGTAATCGCCTGGACACTGATAATATAGTAGCGCTTATAGCTACCAGAGAAGGCATTAAGGAACAAGAAGGAAGTTTAAAATTCAATCCCTCAAATAAAATGCTAATAAAAAAAAATTGGCACAACCAAGCGTTGCACTGATAATATGAAGGAAAATTTATTTTTGTATTAAAATAAAATTTATGAATATAATATAAGTAACTGAGTATGTGTAACTACATAATTGTTATCATTCCAATTTTTTAAAACGTAAATATGATTAATTTATATCAAAAGTACTTTTATTTTTTTTTGATGATAATTTGTGGGGTAATGTGGGGAATCGAGGTTTTTTCTCGCCAAAATTGGGGATTTCCATTGAGGTTTTTGGGTAATTTAGAACACATTGGCAACCCTGGTATATATATATGTGTGTGTGTGCGTGTGTGTGTGTGTGTGTAATTTAGTCCAGCTTCCGTCTTCCGGTCAGTCTATTATGATATATAAAAAAATGTAATCGCTTAATTTTAACCGTTAAATTTAAAAGTAATAATTTATTGTCGCAATACATTTCGTTAAACTTTTTAAAGTGTATTTGTAAATACTGTATTGGTTGATTTTTTATTTTTTGCAATTAATTATTTTCCATTAGGCATGTATTAGAAAGAGGCTGTGCTCTGAGTTTAAAGCCGAAGAAAATGAAGTCGCTATATGCTAAACGAAAGAGTTTTGAAGAAAAATATGGAGATTCGAAATCTTTAGAAACAGTTAAATCGGATATTAAAAAATTTATGGATTCTGTTAAGAACAAGTAAGTAAATTTGATTATACATATTGCCAGATTTAATATAATTGAACTATCTCGGCCAATCGTTTTTCAAGGGCTGCGCTGAAAAATAACGCATATTGTAAATAAATAGATTTCTTATCTAGAATATAAAAATATATCTTGTATTAAAATTAGTAAAAAGAAACAAAAAATATCGTTCTTGGCGTTACCCTAATCGCAAATTCCCACAATTCACTTTCAATTTATACGAAGGAAGTTGATTTAACTTCCGAAAAACTTTATACACCCCTTTCTTGTGTTTTTTCTTTATTTTTCTCTCCGGAAAGCTTTAAAAATTTCATTAACATTACTCTTCATTACATCGTACCTTTGGAAATCGTCACTATTATGAAATATATATGGACTAAACCTAAATAAATTAATCAGTTCCATGCTCCTGATAAGGAGTTACGGATTCAGTTCCTTTTTCTTAGATCGACTTGTTTTATCTTGCAAATTCCTCTGCTATATAGTTCGATTTCAGGTTACTTAGACTTTTAGCGACTTTTGTTTGTAAAGTGTTGTTATATTACGAAGTTTAAAATATAAAAGAAAATTTAAAAAGTATATAAAATATTTTCAATTTTCTAAACGATCTTTGTAGGAAACAATAGATCAATATTTGAAATAAATTACGTAATTTATAAACCTAAAACGAAGTGAATTCTATGTAAAGATAACATGCCAACATCCTTAGCCTAAAAAACAAGAATCATAGAACTTAATTCGAAATTAAAAATAGTTAACATACAAGTGTAAAAATGATTGAATCGAATACAATTAATTGACGTTTTACTAATTTTGTCACTTTATTCTTGTTTAATTGCAACTTTTATATTACTACTCTAAATGATATTAAATAAATCCGGTATTATATTGTATCTGTGCATTAATTTTAAAAGCTTTAATTAATTCAATTTACCAATAAATTACAAAGTAATTTTGGAGGAAAATTTTTAAGAAAACGAAAAGTATTAGTTTCATGCAGCTTTAAACATTTAGTTTTTCGATTTTTATCAAGGAAACAAGAAGATGCGCCTATTCTGAATAATTTAGTATAGTGTTTAATGTATGGGGAAGTAAAAACGACCTTTTCTAATGGGTAAAAATTAAAGCCTACCAAAATTGATATGTCGCTTAATATTTTCTTACCAAAAAAAAAGAAGGAATTATAACTGACTCTTTTCGGATAAATTAGCCCGAACATTAACCGAAATGTTCAACGAAGATTAGGTGGTGAGGATGCTAAACTTACTGAGAATCTCGTTTTGTTTGCAACGCGTAGCGACATTCAGAAATCCTAATTAATAATTTGTTCCGAAAATCTGTGAAACTTGTATAGTAAGGAAGTTAAAAATATCGTGGAACTTAACATTTTAAATGACCATATTTATTATGTATGGTTTACATTATAACATTAAAAATGCCCGAATTGGGCGCTGAATTTTTTTTTGAGCGATTAGTTTTACGTTTTAAATCCAAAAATCCATAAAGAATCTCTCCTACAATTGAATTTGATAAAAATTTTCTTAAAAAATCGCTGTTCCTATCGTAAAAACTTGGAAAAATAAGAAAAGACTAGTAAAATTTGTATTGTATAAATTTAGTGTTGAATTTATCTTTTTATTTTTTCTTTTCGTGTGCGATTATATAGATATATATATATAACGTCGCGATAGCCTAGTTGCTAGAGCGCTTGACTTCCGATATGGCGGTCACGGGTTCGACCCCGAGCGACGACGAACTTATCACAAGAATTAAATAAATAAATAATCGCTAATAGTCACGTGGAAGGCAATGGCAAACATGCATATCATCATATGCGCGCTAGGTCAGTACACAGCAGACCCACACCGGACGGACTGCACTTGTATATCGATAAATCAAACGATTACTAATCAGTTCCGAATGTAGTCTTCTTGCGTGTGTACACCTGCGTCGCATATTACAATTGCCTGGTACACAACCTATAATATCGGTACAGCTAAATGTTAGCGTACGGCACCTGAGAGAGAGATATATATAAATATACACGCATGCGCATATGTAATTGAAGAATTTTTATAGAAATTAAGGACAGACTGCTTATTTTTAGGCAATTCAAAAATGTATACTTGACGTTTATTTTTTTTAAATACTTGCTTTGTAAAACTGGCACGATACATACGTCAAAAGGTTTATTAAAGAATTAAATATCTTAAAATTACTGTTTTGAAAATCTGTAATAAACATCTTAAGTGTTTCTGAACAAACATCTAATTTTGAAATTTTTAATTGTTTTAAATGAATGTTTAAAACAGATTTTATATTGTGACGAAGTGTTTCAAGTATTTTAATTATTAATTTTAATACGTATTATATTTTATATTACCCATCAATATCTGCATGTTGAAAGATTTGCTACTATTTCATCTTTCTATATTAAATCTTTGGATGGTCTAAAGTATTTTTCTGGTTCGGTTTTCGATAGTTTTCTTCTCTTGTCCGGCTCATCGCTTTTTGGAGCGTTAATTTTTCTACCCGTATTTTATTATTAAAAATAATAATAATAAATTATTCCGCAGGGGAACGTGAAGTATTGTGTTATTTTCCAAATGCGGTATACATCTACTAGTCAAACCAGTGTCTAATTTACAAAGTTCGATTTACGAGTATGATGGCGAATATGTGAAAAAAGCGTATTACCGAGGAAAAATAATTAAACATAAACGGTAATAAAACGTATATTTTGGTGTAGGAGTGACATTGGCAATTTTAATTTTATGAATATTTTGTCGCTCGATTAATTTAAATGTTTTATATTAATAAGATCGAATCGCGATATTAGTGTAGAATATTTTCCTGTTTAGATCTGTCGATTTTCGAATTCTATTCATTTTCATAAACTGTGTAAAATGTACGTTATTTTTTCCTAAATGAATTATTAATGCTTGATTGTAATTAAAATAACGATTTATTTTGATTTTGATTTAAATCTTATTTATATTACACAACAAATTCTAAAAAAATTCATCGCTACATTCCTATGGCGTTATTTTGTACACAATTTGAAATACTGAAATTAGTCAATCCGACGGAAGTATAATATGGAAAAATAATTTAAAAAAAAATAAGACAAATTTAATGTTAACTGTCCAAAAAAAATTCGATGCGAATTATACGTTAAATTATATTAATACTAAACGAGTAAAAAATAAAAATTGAAAAGTAACATAATAATCAAGTGCATACAAAGAAATCGATGTAAGTTAACACTAGGTGAAATAAATATCAAAGAAAATAAAATAAAATTATATTCAAGAATACTAATGTTGCCTGAAGAATTATTATCGTATGAATAAAAACTAAAACGAAGTGAGTGATAATACCATAACTAACTCGCGCTTTAAGGTGATAACTGTGATAAGTCATCTTTTCTGCGATACCAATTTCACGTCACGGTGTCTATTGTCCACAACAAGTGGTTTTATCAGATTTTCTCGGTGAGATTATTCTGATTTGTTATATTATCGTTTGTTCGCTTCTAGCGATTATATTTACATATATTTTAACTTACCTACACTTTTCAAAATTTAACACTATCACTTTATTTATTTCTTTTCTTCTTCTGTTTTTCTTCTTTTTTTCCCTCCTCTTTTTTATTTTTTCATTTAGTTTTACTTAATCTATGAGCTCGTCTAGTGGGGGCCGCCCGGCGGCCTCATCCAAAATCTGCAAAACCGAATTTATCGCTGAACATAGAGGTTGACACTTGCATAAAGCGTAAACGTCCAGTTTTCTTTCGCCTTTTTCGTTTTTTCCCTTATTTTCTATATTGTTTCTAGGCATAGGATCTTTGTTATCGCCCCCCCCCCCTCAAGATAATAGAATAATAGGATGAACTGATTGAAAATACGTGCTTTTGTCGCGACCTAACTATTGAATTATAGTGTTGATGAATAGGTATTTGAAGCTTTTAATAAATTAAATTACATTGTATACATATATATATATATATATGTATGTATGTATGCATGTATAAAACTTTACTATTTGAGCCCCGTAAAGGATAAGCTCCCTTGACCATCAATATTTTTTCTTCTAAAATTATTTTAGAAAAATCGTTTTTAATTGACTACGTCATTCTTAGCCGTCTTTTATTTAAAAAAATCTTAACAGTTCTACAACACAACATTTAATCTTTGTTACTTATAAAACGTAACGGGGCAATTATGGGACAAAAAGTGTAATAATGTACCCCGGGCGAAGAATGACGTAGTCATTAAAATATATAGAAAGTGGTATATCGTTCCGTTTCAGTCGGTTCAATGTTGATATTATTAATTTGAATAGAAGAAATTTTTATGTTTATAATTTTAATTACAAGCCAAGATAATTTTATTTATATATAAGATTAGAAAACATAAGTATTAGGTTATGTATGAATCTATCACAATAGTACACACACTAATAATCTAAAAATGTAGAAAGGTTCACAAAAAAATAAAAATCTGAATAGAGGGGAATGAATAAAAAAGACACATTTTCCGTATAGAACCATTTTATTTTAATCATAAAATATAAGCCGTAAAGGAAAAGAAAAATTAATTATTTTTAAACTTCGTTAGATGTAAAATGTATACTTTTAAATAAGTTAATGCTGGCACTGATGATTAATTCAAGAATGAAAACTGAAACAGGTTTTCGCTAGAGAACTATTATTAAAATTTATACAAAAGCATTATTGGTACTTTTGATCTTAACTCTTTCCATCCGACTATAATCTAAATTAGAAGGACTTATAATTTTCGTCTTTTCGACTAATCTAAAATACGAACAAGGACAATTTTCACTCAACTTAAGGATAGATTTCATTTAAATATAACATTTGTATTTCTAGTTAGTAATTACAATATCGGTCATTTATGTCAAATAGCGAAGTCGATTGTGTGTGGCTTTTAGACTACTTTACAGAAAATTTACGTGACATTTTGATTCCGCCAAAACCGGTATTTTTAGATTATTTAATAGCGGTATAATAATAATTGTGCAGAGAGAAAACCGATAAAACATATCGTAATGTTAACTTTTTAAGTAGTCAAAAAGAATCGAACATCAAAATGGATAGTTCCTCCGAAAGAATAAATTGTAAAGTTTTTATTTTCTTTAAAATTTATTAAGTATTAAGAAAATTATGTAAGTATAAAACTAATAATTTGCTTAAATGCATTAATAGTAAAATTTTCGAAAAATAAAACCATAAAAAACATAATTTTCACAATTTGTGAACTATTTATTAAATTTGTTTTATAATAATAATAGGTAGTTTTTTATGTAACGTGTGCTAATAATTGTATTTTAAAATTTAGCACGTGTTCGGTATTTAAAGCTGGAAGTATTCCAATTTTTGAATGCTGAAAGCAAATGCAAAACAAATTAAAAATGTAACTTGATTAAATGCGGATTATAGGAAAAAATTTTAACTGGTGGCAATAATAAGTTGCTAAAATTTTCTTTATTTTTTCTTCGACACAATAATTGTTTGTCACGAATCTTTTGAAAAAATCGAATTTTTCCACAAATTTACCGGCCGCTTTATCAGTTTTAGTAGAAAAACATGCTTAATAAACAATCGTTCAAATTAAGTTGAAAAAGTTTAATTTTCTCTTGATCCAATTCACAATACTTCACGCATTATATTTGGGGCGCGCCGAACATTTCATTTGTTGGGCGTTTGTGCTTTAATAGGTGTTCCTCCTTTATTCTTTATCATAGATTGTCTCATCTTTTGTAATTCCTTTTGTTGTTTCGTAACACATCGAACTTCTATTAATAATTCCCGAATCCCACCGCCATCCGTTCCAAGAGACCCATTGATCGAGGCGCTGTCCTTTCTAAAATATGCATACATTGAAGCGCCCATCACGTTAATCTAATGTAGCGCCCCGGGAGTATTTCTCAATTTCCTTTGACTTAACCCTAATTAACTCATTAAAAAAAAAAACAAGTAACCACTCCTTATCAATGTTCCAGATATCATTAAATAAATTCGCAACCTTCCCCAATCATATCCACGGATATGCAGACGCGACTAAAAGCGAGCTCTCGAAATTCTCTTTTGCCAGCTGCTTGCGCTTATAAGATTGAAGTTATAGTGTATACTGAACGTCTAAACGATTCCTGTGTTCCATTTTAGGTACAGAAAGGTATGGGATTCTGTTTTGTCTTTGAATATATTCTTCTAACCCATTATCCCGAAATGGTCTCCTTATTTCAGGCTCTCTTTTATTTATCAGTACTGTCCAGACCTCAAGAAATAGCGACCCTTTAGTAACATCCCCAATTTCCACGTAACATTTTTATGTTGTTGAAGACGGTTGGAGACGTATTTTTTTTCCTCTTGGGCTCACCAACCGCTGGCATTAACTTACCGCTATAATTCAATAACGGGGGGGGACATTGCACGGAGCATGGCCAACTAGACAACCAGATCTGTGCGCTCATTTTCCGGGAAAAACTTGCACAATCCAGAACAGAAAGAATACTACTTGACATCTTTTCTCGTGCAAAAATAGATGAAAATTGAAAATATTTAGACTATCATTGAGTTTTAGGGATAATCAATTTATACGAGTAAGATACAGATGGAATATAAGAAATCTCTATAATAAGTAAAACAACATACGCGATTAGTTTTTGATTTTAAATCATTTTGCAGATAGAACTTGCATACATTTCATTATTTATAACAGTAACTACATCGTTTAATCGTGTAGCCTCTGCACTTCCACCTATCACGAACGAACATGCAGTCGTTGCAGATTTGAAATTATATCCATTAGTGTATACTTCAGATTAAGCGGGGTATTCGACAATAATGTCTCTGATGCCTTCTGTCTAAATTATGAAAATGGAAGGTTGCTGTTCATAAGGGTTATAATAGCATTTATCTAGGAAAAAACCTTGAGCGAGGGAAATTTTTAAACAGATAATTTTAGAGCGTGAATTGAGGCTTATACAATTACGCTGGAAGAAAATAGTAGTAATTTCTATCAGAGGCATTTTGAGCAATTTAGGGATTGTATCAGTGTGGTTTTCCGCAGACCGTGAAATTGTATCATGATAGGAGAAGAAACTTTTGCCGTATGATAATAGTAGAATACCAGCTTAGGAACATAAACTTCGAGATAGGGATGTGCAGTGGACACGGAAGATAGTACGAAGTACTGAGCTAAATAGTTTTAGTGAAATTTCTATACGCGGATGACGTCTTCCTGGCGGATAAAAGCAAAGAAAATTTAGAGAAGCGCGTACAGATCTGGAAAAATAGATTACAGGAAAATGGACTTCAACTTAACATCGGGAAAACTGAATACTTGAAATGTGGAGAACCTGCAGATAAGTCCATCAAAATAGATAACACGGTGTTAAAGAAGACCGTTAAGTTCAAATACCTGGTCTCAAATATTACCTCAGATGGGGATACACAATGCGACATAGATTCCAGCGTCCAAACAGCATGGATGAAATGCGAGGCAGCTAACCGGGGTGTTATGTGACAAAAGAATACCGATACGTCTCAAAGGGAGGATTTATAAGACGATTATCAGACCTGCAATGCTATATGGAGCTGAATGTTGGGCGACAACCACAAAAATGGAGAAAAAAATTCATGTGGCTAAAATGAAAATGTTACGCTGGTCTCTTGGGCACACGCTCCTCGACCATATCAAAAACGAGGATATAAGGGAGCGTATAGGAGTTGCACCTGTCTGTTTGAAATTACGGGAAGCGAGACTCCGATGGCACGGTCACATCATGAGGAAAACAGACAATAGCCCTGTGAGGATGTTAATAGATTATAACCCTGGAGGAAAGCGACCACGAGGAAAACCGAGAAGACGGTGGATAGAATCTGTCAACAACGACATGGTGGAAGTCGGTGTTGGGATAGAGGACGCCGAGGATCGTAGAAAATGGAGAAGACAGTGTTGCCAAACGGACCCCGCACCGGAAAATCGTTAGGAAAGTAGAGTTTTAGTAAAAGATCACTTACGGAACAGTACACTTAACATAAGTAACTGATTTTACTTAAGACTAATGTTTCGTATATATTTAGAAGGAATTTTGGGCAGATATCAAATTTAAGACTTAAAAAGAATTGAATTACATTTAAGAATTTAGGGAAATTAGCTGTAAATTTTGTTATGTAAGGTTTCCAAGTCAATCTGTCGCCCATCAGGGTATCAAGGAAAGTTGCTATTTGTTTTAAACGGAATTGAGTTTTTAATTTTGTTGTGACGAAAAAAGGCATTGTGAATAGGGTGAGACCTCTGTTGAAAACAACGCGTATAGAAATTTCTGGAAGGAGAAGTTTAGTCCATTATTTTCTAATTACTGCAGTCATTTTTTGATTATTATTTGTAATATAGATTGATTTAAGAAGGGGTATTGTGGGCCAAGGATACATTTAGGTCATCTGTATATGGGCAAGATCTAGTGTAATCGACTATGCCGTTTATATACGGAATAAATAAAGTTAGAACCTTGAGGTACACCATTCTCTACCGGAACTTTGTTAAAAATTAGACGGGGCAATTAAAATTTGAACCTATCAGTGAAACACAGGTAATTGGTAGCGAATAGCGCGCACGAACGATTAAAACAACCGCTTCTGATGATGTTTCCAGTGCAACCTGTGTTCTTTGTGTCGATCATCGTGCCATTATTTGTACTTTTTTGTCCGTGGTTGGTGTTCATTTCCGTTTATAAATATTTTTTGCCCAATTTGTACTAAATTTATCGTTATAAAAAAAAAGTTTTTTACGAAATTTTAAAATTATTTAAATAATATGTCTTTTAACTTGGAACATTTTGACGCTGAAAAATTACTCAGTAATTGTCCAAGTTGAGAAAAGACCATAATAAATCTGTGACAGAATACATTTTAAAATGCGGTTATTCTTCTTATTTACGAGTTACAACTTATCTTTCGTCTGGTGTCACAGCAACCCCTCATGTCTCTATTTTGGCACGTAATAAGAGACCTAATAAGACTTAACAATTCCTCAAATGTTTCCTTCTCCATTTTAAAATAGTTGACGATTTTTTTTTTTTTTTCTTTTGGAGTGAACAGATAAGTCGTTAAATAATTTACGAAATTGTCTTTTTAATGTTGATGGTATCTGACAAATTAATTTCCTTATTTTTCATTAAATAATAGTAAACACGCTGTTCTTAGGATATATATATATATATATATAATTATAAATTTAATTAAACACGACCTTGTTTCGGCGTCATAGGGCTATAATCATGAAATACAATAATAAAAAAGTGAGCAAAAACAGATCTATAACTTTACATTTTAGTATGAAATCGATGTAAAATAAAATATTTTGTCGGAAAAGAACGTCTACTATCGCCATCGAATTTCGGTTTGATAAGAGGACCACCACACGGTTTGAAACAATATAGATCAAATTATTTAGTAGATTAGTAAAAACGGATATATAAATAAAAAAATAATTCAAATTTAAAGTATTCGTCAAAAAGTTTCACTGATTTCGTATTTTTGAATTGTTTTTTTTTTTTTTTCATTGCATGTTTATTTTTTTAAATGTTTTTGTACACTTATGATGTTAATGAAAAATTTAAAAAAATCTTACATTTGATAAGTTAAATTTATTTTGAAAAAATTTATTTATTATTTTCTAAAGTTATATTTCGGAAACATTAATTGCAATGGGAATATACTCGTAAAGTAGATAAATATAGGATCACGCCAGCCATCTGTTTAATATGTGTGATGACGTGTAACACGCGCTGCGGTATCATAGGTGTGGTACAAGACTCCTAAATAAACATAAAAATCTAAAAATTTATTATCATTTTCTTTGTACATTATATTTTATAAAACAAGGTATATTGAAAAAATTTTACATGTTGAAATTTGGATTAACTTTAGAAAAAGTTGTGAATACAAGTATAATTTAATTAATACGAGGATTAATTTTAGAGACGTCATAAAACATTTTGCACAGAGGTAAGCATTGGTTTGATTCTATATAAATGCGTCTGAAATAGTAAGGATGACAACGATATGAAAAAAAAAAAGGAAAAAGTGTGACAAATATGGATAATCGGGAATTCACGTTGTTTTTTTAATTTTTAATTTTTTTTTTTTTGACCTGGCGAGAAACCATTTGGCCACCGAAACGTTCGGTGTATTAAAAACTGTTTAAAATAATCAAGTTTAAAGTTAAAAAAGCCTATTGTAAATAATTGTGATTGCATAGAGATGGACCCAAACAGAACGCATTAGTTTTACTTAAAAATAAATACAAATATGAAAACAAAGAAAAAAACAGGGTTAAATGAAAAAAAAAAAAAACTTTTGAAGTTGAACATATTAATCAAATTATCCATTTCTATACTATATATATATCGTAATACACACAACGGAAATTACATTTTAATATTTATAAAAATATACCAACACCGACAAATGTTCATGTTACACCATCATGATGATGTAGTTAGTACTACGAAACATGTCGGTATTGTTTTATTTTTATAAATATTAAAATGTAATTTCTGTTGTGTATATTACGGTTATTTAATATAAATATTTAACCGTTGGAAGGTATTATTGATAAAGAACTCTTTTTTCAGTTCTTAACCTTTGTCGGGCGGCACAGGTACAATTGTAACTTTTGAGTTTTTAAATTGCCATAACTTTTTTTTTATGAGACTTAGAAGCCTGAACTTTTGTGACATATCTACATTTATCCATTAGATTATGCACGCCAAATCTAAAAAAAAAAGTCAACCCTTTTTTAAAATGTAGACTTAAATTGTTTTGATCCCAGTAAACGTCGTCATAGGCGCAATTGTATCTTGTATATTTTTTATATGTAAATGATATAAAAAACAACATATTTTTTTTTTTCAAATGGTATTTTATTTTATGTATATTATATACAATCAATTATAATATTAAAAAAATGGTTATCAATAAAAAAATGAATTTTATTGTACATTTTCACAAGAAATACATGTTATTTTAGATGCAGAATGTTCGCCACACAAAGGCACACAAAGGATTGATACATATTATACACTTTTGTCTTGTCTTACGCTGTTTTTTCTTTTGATTACGGCAAACATAGCAACACTTCCGACTACCGGAGTTGGTCCACGACTGCCATGAGACACTTGAGGAGGATCAACTACTATTATACCTATGCTTCGCCCAAGCACCATTTCCACAGCACTCCGAAGAAATTGACATCTCATCAGCATGCGGTTTGTACTGCAAGCTTGAATTGAAAGCATGCATAGGTCTTTAGCAAGATCCTTCAAAAATTTCCTTCATTCATTCTTTCATTTCAGCAATTGGTTGAGTTCGCGGTACATAATATAGGATGCTAAGCCAACGACATCAATCATGTTATTAAAAAATGCCAAGAACCAACTCGAGTCGGTGTTGGAAAATAATTTACTTTAGGATTAACTCTTGTAAAATTATCCCCTACCTGTTTATTAGCCCTGTAATAACCTGAGGGTACCTAATATTATCACTTTCGTTATTATTATATTCAAGGAATTTTACCCCTAATCGTTAAATTAAACTACAACCAATAAATAATACCTCTATTCAGAGAAGTTTGAAAGAAAACCTAGAAAGGTAGTACCTATGCCGCCTGTTAGCGTTGCAAAATTATGCCGTCCGACAAAGGTTAAAGAAAAAATCATGAAGTTTTTTACACATATTGCATACTACACTTTCAAACATTTGCAATAAAAACATAATGATTTTTCATAGAACAGTAGCGTAGCATCAAAGCTAAATTTTAAAAGAATATAGTATTTTTTTTGTCTCCATTCCTATAATTTTAAGACTTTAACGAGTAGAGCAAAATATAGTGAATCACTAAGCACTTTTAGTTGACGGTTCTATACTGTTTGTCCGTATTGTCGACCCAAAAAAATGTATTTCGTCTGTTTTTGCAAATCGACGCATGCAGAGTTCTATATTTAGAATTCACGATACCACGAAACAACTTTTATTCGCCAATATTGCGGTAAAGCCAACGAGCTAAATACACTTGAATTTCTGAAAATGTCTGCTTAAAAATATCGATATTCGTTTTTGTTTTTTTTTTTTTTGTAAATTGATGATTTATAATTTTGTTTTTATTAAGCATCAGTTTTATGAAAAATATATAAGCATTTGCTTATGGTATAGAACTAGCAAATTTGTTTTGCCGATTTGAAATTAGAATTTTTTGAAAATACGGACATCTTGTTTTGTGTGTTTTGTGCGGTAGGAGTGCCCCTTTTCTATTTCATAGATTAATGACAAATAAAGAGGAATACAATTAATATACGGATAAAAGTGATTTAGGGGATATAAAAGTGGAAGAAATACCAGAAAAAAAAAGTAAAAATATAGAATGACGAAACTGAAAAATAACGTACGCGATCCACAAACAAAAAAAAATATCACTAACTTTTAAGTGATGGCGTTACAGTCGGGACTACGGTGAATCATTATTTCCAGTAAGTATCGCAACAGATAAATTCCAGCACGCAGTCTGCAAACAGTTCAGTTGATCTTCAGTTTCTGTTTCCACTTTGAGTAATCGTCATGCGCTCTTGGATTTTTGGTAAGTACGGGCTCTAGCTATTATTATTTTAAAACTCAGTTGTGTTTTAAAATTTTTGTTATACGTCATTATTATTATTTTTTGTGCGATTTTAATGTATTTCGTATGCAGTATTAATATATATCGTATTTTATTTTTAATTAATAGTTTTTGTTTAGTTAAACAGCTTTTTTCGTTCGATTTACTCCTCTATTTCTCTCTCGCTGTGATACTAAATTTTTATAATTTTCATTTTTGAATATTTTTACTGTAGGTATTAAATATCCCACTCCAACCCCATGTATATATATGTATATTTGAAAACGGCCCGCTAGCCGCTTCGGGGTCCAACCCTTAGGATTGTTAATTGGTTTACTTAATCTTTAAAAATCTGCAGCGTTCACAGAATTTTTAATTTTAAAAATACGTTGATTAAAAAAATAAATATTGATTAATGTATCTCAAAAAATAAAATTGCCAGCAGGTTAACACCACGTGAGCGGAACATCATTTAATTTTTTTAAACGTGAGATATTAACAATTAACATTACCTGTTTCTTTACATTTAAAGCAGCAGTCAATTTGTGAAAATTCGGGTACTAATATTTTAAGCCACTAGCGATCATTGCCCCAATCATTTAAAAATTTGATCCCTCTAATTTTACAATTTGGGAGTTTTGTATTTTTGCGATACCCTCTAAGGACGAAAATATGTCGATTAAAAAAATATATAAATTCCGTAGCTACTACAGAACAGTTGTTTTTGTAGCATGATTTTCACATTTTTCAGATTCCCGGTCTCTTTATTTTAAAATGTTGAAAGTCTCATAATTATGCTGTATTCTAACGATGAAAACAAATTATTTTTAAAAGGAAGAATGACTCTAGCTCTCAACGGAAAGGCTGTGTAAACTTTTCTTTAGTTTCTGGTCTTATCGCTAGGGGAGTATATTTTTGCACAAAATTAAACTGTAAAATTTCAAAATTTTTAGTGTTTTGTATATGGTTTTTTTAGTTTTTTAAGCATGAAAATACGCTGATTAAAAAATAATTGTGTCGTAACTATTTATAAACAGGCCGTAAAATTTTTAAACATTTTTTTTTTTTCTTAAGACTTTTTTTCATCTTTTTCAAAACCTGGGGCCTTTAATTTTATAATTTTTGTAATTTCGAAACTTTTTTATAATCTAATAAAGAAAATACGTCGATTCAAACAAAATTAACTTTCTGCTACTGCGATTTTTGCCTCTGCAGCTTCATAAGATGAACGTGTATATATATTAAAATTAAAATTCTTTATCATATTTAAATTTTACCGTTTAAATTAACCATTTCTTCAAATGTTTATAAATCAAATAAAATGTATCGACGATAAAGAAATTGTTTGTATATACTTGTATTTCGTTTGTAATACGATTTTAAACTATTAATTTTTTATTTTTAAAATATTATTAAAATAAAGGTAATTACAAGTTAGGTATAAATTGGTTTTATAAATATAATAAACTTACTCGATTAATGTTTTATTTTTCGTTTAATTTTGAACATAAACATTTTTAAAACTGCCAAATTTTAAACGTTTTTATAATAAACTTGTCAGTTAATCACAAATTAAACAAAAGTGTACTAATAAAATAAAATAAGCTCAATGGACGATGAACCATTATTTAAAATTTACTTTACTTTTTTTTTTAGCTATGATATAAATTGCTTATTTATTTTTGGAGCACACTAAAAGCGGTTTAGCATTTCATAAATTGTACCAGAATTTTATAATCTGACAACGTTCTTGAAATAATTTTTATCCTTTTCTACGACTATTTAACTGTATTGTATAAATCTGATTTAATAGAATTTATTTAATGCATCCATCTACAAACCGTTGTGTAAGCTTAAAAGTAGAATTAGAATGACACAATTGATAATTCACTTTGATTTAATTTCGAAAGTCAACATTTTTTATAATTTTAGTTATTTATTCTATTCACATCCGCTAATTGTTCGTTAATTTCATTTAAATTATATTTAAATGTTAATTTGATGGATATTATAAGTTGTCAAAGCTTTTATTGCTACGCGTACTATTTCAACTTTTATTCGTGTTTAAATTCTGTTTTAGGTTCCACTTTTTGAAAGTTTAAACTTTTGAAAAAACTTGTACTAGTATTGTTTTTAACGAAAAAGAGTCAAAAACATTAACTGCGCACAAAACTAAATAGCCCAATGTACAACCTTTAATAGAATCGTCGACTACTATAAAATCCGTGAAGAAATGAAATAAAATAGAAGTCGCACTTCAAATAATTTCCAGATTGATCACTAACTGCTACTTCTCGTATAATTTTTTATCATGTTTATTTTCTTTTAACTATTACAAATAGTATTTTTTTTTTTTTTCATATATGGTGATTTAGAAATCGAAAAGAAAAAAATCATTTTCGCTGAAATGATGGTTTAACATGTAAATGTGAAATTGTACACATAAATCGCATTTATACGACCTTTCAGAAAACGCGCAACATTCGAATAACTAGTTTTTTTAACTTTTGTGCGTCAAAAAATGTAAAAAGACCTTGTGAGGAATATAAAAGCGAGTTTAACGATCACTTGAAAAATTTATAACTCTTCATTAATCCTTTTCCTCAAATTTAAAGCATATAACAAATTCTAAAGTCGGTCTCGCAAAAAATAAATATTTCCGATAATTCAATTTACCCTTTATTAGAAACAAAAATTTCATTATGGAAGTTATAAAAACTCCTAAAATAATACATCTCAACCTGTGTGAGTTAAAATAATATTCGGATATCGTTGAAAAAATCGATTTTTTATTTGTAGATGAACAAATAATAGTTTATTAAAAAAAATGTTTATGGACTAGTTTAGTGCTTTTGGCATAGCATGAGACTACGGCTACTCTGGATTTAAATGTCTTTCCAGGAACTCTTCATTACGTTTACATCACACTCTTTGCTTGCTAACGCTTTTGACAATGTTGTACTCAGACTCGTCTGTAAAGATAACATCATTAGGAAGCGATTTATGCGTATTTTTTTGTGAATTCTGATTTTTTAATTTACTATAGAAGTATGAGATTTACTTCTTATTTATTTATTTATTTGCCTACTAACTGTTAACAAAAAAAATGATTACTAAATTTAATAAATGATATACGTGTGTATTGAGACGGATTCGATACGTGCAATCTTTTGGCGGCGTTCGAATTATAAAAATATTCGATAAAATCATTAAGTCGTGATATCTATCGGACACCGTTTTATTTGTCGCAGTTGTGGGCTGCAGGTATCGAAGATGCTTATCGGCTAAAACCAGGAATTCCCGTGTGTGGCCGAACAGGCGGATGCGTCGGGGTTAAGATTGTGTGAGTGTGTATTTTTGGTAGCGGCCGATAACGGAGGTAACTACATGAGTCCGGAGCGAGTGCGCGTCGCTTGAAACTTGTGCCGAGCGGTACCGAGCCGTGGGAAATTTTATAAATCTCGTTAAAATCAGACAGCATAGCCGGTGCGGTATCGTTTGAAAAGGTTATTCGGAGATGCTCTAGAAATATAATTGTACACATATTATTACCGTTGATAATTATTGATTGTTCAGTTAGTTGGTTTCAGTCGATCAGAATACACTGTTCTAGGCGTACGGTAAGTCGTAGCAACATACTATTATGCAATCACCGTATCGTCGTTTTACCTGCATTTGTGGTTAAATTATGCGGCTTTTTTTAGTTTTAGCAGTTTTTTCGTTTATTTTCTTATCGTCATCAATGTATAAGTAAACGTTTGTGTCGTTTTCGGTGCGGATTTGTTAATATTGCCGAAAAATCAAGAAATAAACGCGAACTTTTGGTTAAAATTTGTTCGATTTTTCCAATTGAACACGTGGTCTGTGATCGTGGGGTGGTTTGCGAATTGGCGAATCTCGTGCGCATTAAAAAGTTATTCGGAAGATTTTTTTTTTCTTCGATTTTCGTAAATTTTAGTCGTGAATTGAATACGTAGTGCGATGCTACCGTGAGATCCCCGCGCGAGGAGAGGTATACCCGTAGCGCGAACGTGGGTCCGCGATTTTATCCTTTAGTCGTCCAGTCGAAAATAATTAAAAGAAAAACGAAAGACTAATGCTCCGCCGCGGGGAGCTATCTATGGTGTGACACGACAGGTGTCCCTGGCACCCGTTATCTGTATATATTATTTGTCTCTGGTTATTCGCGTTTGCTAACCATCGAGTTTTTTTTTTGAAGAAAAACCAAATTCGTCCGCATGTCTTATTCATTACCAGTAGCTTCTGGAACGGAGGCCACGAGAGTTCCCATTCGTAATAAGTGGTGCACCGAACTACAGGGACACGAATATCGAAAGCGTTATCTGGTGCTGGTTCCGATGGAAGAAGTACAGCAGAGGAGATGGTTTTGGCGGAGGAATTGGTTCTGTGGTAAGAAATGCCAAGACATCAGGTAAGTCGATTAATATTTTTCTAGTCATTTTCTCTTCGGTCTTCTCTGGCATTTTATTCGGTATTTTTGTTTTGCATATATATATATATATATAAAATAATTAAAAACTACTGTCAATAGTCAGTTATGTAAAGAAATCATATATTGATTAGAAATATTTTGATTGCAGAAGGTATGATTAATGTTATTCGATTTGGAAAAAATATATTGTCAATATTTGTTAAATTAAGAAAGTAAATAATAGTTAATAAAGTAATTACTTTATAATTTGTTCATAATTTTTCATCTATTTGATGTTTTGAGATATATAGCAATTAAAAAAATAAATTATCCATCGTAGAAAAAAAAAAGAAAGAAAGTATGTGCCGTTTCTTTATTACTATATACATTTGGCACCCAAACATCTAATTAAATAAATGCTTAAGAGATAGTTGTATATAAACAATCCCATGGCTGTGCTACGAAACGGAGAAAACAGTCACTTGTATTATATTTTAATTTTAATTTATTACTTCAAAAACAGTTAAATGTTTTAATATTTCAATTGTGCAATTTAAAGTTTAATGTTCAATGTTATGTTTTTATATATACATTTTTTCGATTTTATAAATATTTTGTTGATTTTATTTGATTGCGCTTAAATACAACTGTTTCTTAGATACTTACTTATTTTATATTTTTAAATTATTTAAAAAATAAATGTATTATTTATTTATTTATATTTAGTTATGTTCTGCTATTCGGTACTGAAAGAACTGAGAAATTCTCTTTTTCAAATCCGTTGTTTAGTTCGGAAATAAATATTATGTTTTCTAACATTCTTTTTTGATTCCATAGTTTTCAGTTGCTTATGCGAAGTAATTATTTCCGTTAGTAGTTTATTGTTTTAACGGTTTGTGAAAATATATTTCTAATTGACTAAAACAATTTCCTCTTTTATTTATTCGTTTTTTTTTAAATTATAAAATAATTACTGAATAGATTAAAAACAAAATAAAACCAAAAAAAAAGTTATATTGAACTTTTTAATATTTACCTAAATTTTATTGCGCAGTACATGACAGTAAATATTATGTTGTACTTGTCTAATAGTACTTCAGTGATAATTTTGAACACCTTTGATTAATATAACTTTAAATAATCCCATATATAATTATTATCATTTAATTTATTTGTAGATTAGTAATGGTATGCGAAAAATGGCGATAAAATTCTTTCCGCTGGAAACTAGAGCCAACGATGTTATAATACCGAAGTCATTTGGCAATGTTAGTTTTAATCCAACGCGAGTACTGGAAGATGTAATTTCGGATAATACTTGCGCTTCCAACACTTGTTACAGTAATGCTAATTGTGCGGTGACATGGAACAACTATACATATGTAAGTTACAAAAGAACTTTAATTTTCAAAATTACCTGCACATTTCAGTTATTGTAAAGCGATTGAATTATGAATTTTGCTTATTTTTCATTTTGTTATCGTTATCGTACATATATATATATATAAAACTCGGCCATTTTGGCCCCGCAAGGAGCTGTGCCCCTTGACCCCACTTGCTTACATTTCTGTCTCATTCTCTTTTATACTTTGTATAAAATGATCAAAATTTACAACGTAATTCTTAGGCCGGTATCGATTAGATTTTATAACGAAAAAATGTCTCAATTTGATATAATAATAAAAAAATACAATCAATAATTTATACTATAAATTGTATTAATCTGCCGAAACAACTTAGCATACTACAACACATATAAATAATACTATTTTTGCGTTTCCATGATATTATTAAATTAGAAATATAGTTTTTACATGCTTCTCCCTGTTATGGGACTTCTTATTCATCAACCTGCACAGTAATAAGATTCATCAACTCGCACAGTAATAAGATTCATCAAGCTGCACAGTAATAAGATTCATCAACCTGCACAGTAATAAGAAGTGTATTCATTATGTTTCCAAAAACGAAAACCGCCACCGAACGCAAAAATTAATTGCGGAAACGAAAACGGAATAACGAATTGTGCAATAGCAAAGAATTAGGCACATTTATACATGATACACCTTCAGATGTAGAAAAGTTTGAAGCATTTGATAGAATTTTAAGTCTACCGCCTCTGTTATAATAATAAAAAATAATAAGAAAAAAAAATTATCTAAAGGGACCGCTTTTTTTGATGTTTTTTGACGAATACTCAATTTGTGTTCATCGATTTTCATCATTACTCACATGGTATCTAAGTTGAATGATACTCTTTCTAATGGGCAAAGAATCCGTCAAATCTGTTTATATAAATATGAGTTATGCGCGAATAAACACAACAAAAAAAAAACAAAAACATACGCGACTAACATATAACTTCCTTGTTTTTTGAAATCGTTAAAAATTAAAATATAACAAACGTTACATAAAATTGGAACATTTTTGTTAATGGGGACGGCCTAAGAATTACGTTGTAATTAATATATATATATATATATATATATATTTTTTTTACCGATAGAGATAAGGACCTGACCAAAGTAGTGACTAGATGGGTCCCGTATCGTAAGGTGCAACCTATTCCGGATAATCCGCGCATGGAGGGCAGTGTTGCACGGTCCGAACTCGCGGAAGTGTAGTCGAGAGACCGGTACGGAGAGGTATGAGTCTCCCAGTCTATCGAATAGAGGGTTTGAGGACCTGGAGCCATCCTTTGCTGGTTTGTGGGCATGTAATATGGAAAGAATGATGTGAGTATTGACGGAAATTAATAATAATATGAATAAAAACGTGAATAATAAATTTGGTAATATGGATAAAAAATTCGACGAAAATAAAAAAAGAATTAAATAATCAACTTAACGAAACTAATAATAACATTAGTGATTTTAAGAAAGAGCTTAACGAAAATAATAAATTAAAAGAAAATAATAATAAATTAAATAATAGACTAAACAACGTTACGAAAGAAATTAACAACAAACTACTAGAATTAAATAAGTACAACTTAGAATTGATTCAGAAATTTGAAGCCCTGGTGGAGAGGCCAAATTGGAACACAAAAGTTTAACGAAGGTCAAATCAAAATACCTACTTTAAAACCCAAAAATTAGTTGTTGCTTTTTTTTTTAAATTTTAGTAACATATAAAATAAATTTACCGATAGGTCAGTAATGAACAAAATAATGAGTCGTATGTAAGAATATAAACTAAAAAAACAATATGAACTGAAGACGCTGTTCTGCATTTTTACCAAGATTATAACTATATTCCTAAGAACTGAATAACATAATATTCTCATTCAGTTGAATGAAAAATGCTGTTTTAAACATTTTAATAAATTATTAATGTCGAAATGATTTGTCGTTAGCCTGCAATTAAATCGATGCAGCATGTGAGTATGGCCCTACTGAATCCATTAAAATCAAATAAATATATTTTATCTGATATAATAACATACCACTGTTTTTTTCCATTTTCAAATCAGGTACAGATCCGCCCCAAAAACATGTTACCTAAAATAAATAAATGTTAGAACGACCTTTTACTGGCATTAATGCACATTGCAGCTATAAGGATTAGAATATAATATATTTTCATTATTTTACTGATACATCTGTTTACTCTTTGTTTATAACATACTTTTGTTTTGAGAGGGTTAGCATTATACATAATTTTACGTGTCCACCTAAAATAAAAAAACGTGTTATTTGTTTAAATTTTTGCATTTCATTTCAGCCAGGGGGGAAACCCCATACTAGGTACTCCCTTGAATATTACTGCAATTGTCTATTTTAAGTAGTTAAAAAAATAATTTCTAAATCCGGTTAAATTTGAAAGCAAAATTAATAGTTTTCATATATATATAATTCTGTATTTCACCCGCAAAGTTAAATGAAAAGAAAAAATACTTATTTTATTTAATTACACAAGTAAATTTATTAAGCTACTTTTACTTATCGTAATGTAAATAACAACACGCACCATTTTCAGTTCTTTTTCAACTGAAGCGTTTAATTATGTTTGTCAGCGCGAAGTATCGCGATTTGTTAACAGTTCTCATCTCGACTATGGAAATCCACATCAACTGATAAGAACAGAAATCTAATTAAACCACACTCGTTCCATAGCGTCCGACTACTTCTTGCTATCGCTTATTGCGGTATGATATAGAGAGGGTCGATGAGAAAATCGAATTTATTGTAACTAAGAAATGATGGAATAGTTTAGAATGCTGGCGAATTAATTATGTCGAAATATATGCATAAAAGTAAGAAATTCCATTGACGTCAGCCATTCATGAGCGTACAGCAGATCATCCGGCGGCCTCTTTAAAATCGAAAGGGAATTTCTATTAAGTGACCGTGTAATGTGATAAGAGACCGATGAATAGGCCGAAATTAAAATTCTACGTATTCGTCGCATCCTGGATCATCGCCGACAAATAGCATACGTACAATTTAAATTATAAATAATTTCATAATTACTCGGAGTATCTTCGCATGTATTATAATTGCTTTTTTAGCGGTCGACCGTCGAAGAAAAATCGGTGTAGGTCATTTTTAATATATCTCCATTCACTATTAGAACAAGTTATTCTTAAAATTACAACTCAAAAAAGATAACAAGAAAAAAGAAAAATATAAATCAAATATAAAAATATGTGTCCGTGGAAGTTAATTCTGCGGTGGCATCCCCCTGAGGGCATAGAGAAAACGATTAAAACATTACAGTATTTGCATATTATACTACATAAAACGATGAAAGTAAATAAAATTTGAATATGGTATCAATTTTAAGAGTTAAAATCGGGTGGTAATAATAATATTAGTAAATTATAACAAAAGTAAATTTAAAACTGTTTCGCTTGTCTCCATTTTGAAAACATGAATATTTTTGTAACAGTTTCATAAGCGGGTTTCTCTAAGTTTAATGCGATATGCTAATTTTGAAGTAACTATGCACCATTTATCTGAAATTTTGATTAATATTTAGAAAATAGTATTACTATTTCCCCCTGGTCATCAGGACCGTATATCTGACCAAAATTTCGGAAGAGGTTACGAAAATATTTTTATAATTATATATATATATACATATGTGTGTGTGTGTTTGTGTATTTGTGTTATCTTAAAATATATTTATTTACAAATAGTACACTAAAGCCTTGTAGTTAATTATTGTATATGCAATATTTGAACGCTACAATAAAAACAGATAAAAAATAGTTGTTTCCATAGAATTCATAAAAATTTCAATTTTCTTTTGTTAAAAATTGAAAAGGGATAAATTTATTCTGAATTTCGGTTCATTTAATTCAAGCAGTTATTATTTCGCGGACATTTCGGGGGAACTCGTCTTTCATGGAGAACGGTGGAGCTAAGTGAATAAAAATTTAAGGTAAGAGAATGATAAATGAGTCTTTAGGATCACGAGAAACGGTTGTTTCCTATTTGTGCGAATAATATTTATTTACCTACCGCTGTACATAAAATGTTGAGTTAAAATATATAGTTCATAAAAAAAAAAAAAAAAAAAAATGTATATGTGTTATTTAAATAACTTGTTACTATAATGAAACATGCGTAAACAGGTATGTCGTCTATTTGTGAAATTGAAAAAATATATAGAAAAAAAGAAAAAATTTATATAGATGTAGATTGTGGAAAGTAGGTAAGCAGAGAATTTAACGATATTCTCGAGCGTACAATTGCCGAGGTACTCACAAGTAAGGCAAATGAGGTGTCAAGCAGATGCCGGATAGGATGGTAGAGGACGAGAAACTGGTCGAGTCCGTCACCATGCCCGTAGAGTATGCAGTGAAGCGAGAGAGGTGAGAGGGAGGGACATAACGACGATGATGATAATAATACTAATAGTAATGAATATAATTAATAATTTTAATAATAACAAAAGTGATAATAATGGTAATGCTAATAATAATATCAAAAATTCTTCGAAAATAGCCTGTACCAAATTAAAAAGTAGAAAAGTAATCGGACGGCACGTCGTAAAAAAAAGGAAAAAAATAAACGAAATGAGTTTTATATGAAATTAAAGATAATGAAAAAACGGTAGGATACATAGCTGTCGAAATATTATAATCCATAAAAAGAGAAGAAAACTTACAAATAAAATTTAAAAAAGGGGAATATAGACAGGCTTGGATTTAGGGGGGTGTAGGGGGCTGCAGTCCAAGCCCGGTCGTATAAAGGAGCCCCCGAGAGACACTCACTTCCCACATGTAATAAAAAATTAATCTGTCATTTGTCATATACATCAACTTTTTTTTAAATAAATAGAATTAACTTTACAGGAGCAAGTGCATTTTTTAAAACATTTATTTGTTAATAATTTTGTATCCATTTTTATTTTCTGCTAGAGGAAGTAAAATTTAGAGTTTCGTAAAAACTTACCAGAAATTTGTTTTAAAGTATAACGAGTCGGAATCTACGTTTTTAGGAAATGTCTGTATGAATGTGTGTGCGTGTGTACACGCGCAACACACGCACACACACTATCCTTTTATGCAAATCTTTGGTTAAAATTTGCTGAAAAATTCATTGTTTAAAATTATATTTATATAGGGCCGGATCATAGTCAAATGCCGCTGTGAGCTCAATAATTTCTGCCGCCCTTAGAATAATTTATAAATTAAGTAATAAAAAATACAATCGAGTAACTAAAATAAAAAAGGACATAAAAGTTAAAAATTAATTTTCAATTAAAAGTTAAAAAAGTTTTCAATTAAAAAATTTCATGCATTTTCAAAACATACCTAAATTTTATTATAATTCTACACATACATTATTTTTACACGTACCAACTAAAGTTTACATTTCTTTACAACGCAATTTTAAAGATGCAAATTCATTTACTATATCATCAAAGTTTAAATTCTTTACTAACTGTTCTTCAATAAATAAAATAGATAAATCATTTACCTTTTGGTGTGACATTGTTGATCTGAAAAAATTTTTAATTCTTTTCATTTCAAGAAAGGAGCGTTCTGCTGAGCAGTTTGTTTAAAATAATGAAAGATAAATTCTCTAAACGCTGCAATGTCAGGAAATACATTTTTCAAATGTTTACTTCCTATTAAATTTGCCATTTGAATAATAATATTTTTTTCGTTATGATTATTTCCAGTTTTAGGGTTTTTTTTTGAACATAGACACAATTTTTTTTACTATTTTCGTTTAAATTTTTGTTCTTCAAATTAAATTTAACTAAATGAAGTTTATCACGTATGTATGAATGAAAATGAATACATACTGAAGTTACTGAATCTTCGAAATCTGTAGGGTAATTATTTATGAGGTTTTTTGCATATTCTATTAGATTTACTTCAGATGTCTCTTGATTTGAAATTGTTGAGATTAAAGTTGAATTCATATTTAAAAATACCACACCAAATTTTACGTATCGATTAATCGATAAGTGATAAATTTTATTTAGCGCTAATTTTTCTTTCTGTTTTTTCCCATCCTGCTATCACGTTATTGTTATTGCGTTTTTTATAGTGTTGTTAGAGTTGGTTTCTCCAGTTATATTTTGAATGATTACAAATTAAATAAAGTACATTTATTCTTAATATATTATTTTCGCCGTTAGCGTGTTTATTGATCAGATTCAGTATTCAGAATAGTTTCAACAGGTTATGGCCCCAGCACGCTTCCCACAGTGCCCCAGTGCCACACTGCTTTGAGCACCTTTTATCGTTTGGTACGGCAAGAAATAATATAAATAATTCTTCGAAAAATCTTCTAACTTTCGTCGTATCAATGAGATACCGCCGTTACATTTGTGAACATTCTGTTTTTCTTCCGGTCTTGTTTGATCTCGTATCATGCCGACCAGCCATTGTCTCGTGCACATTTCGAGAATTCCCTTTAACTGCTAATATAACCGTTTTGCCTAATAATAATGCACGTTTCGGTTTACACTTCGTTAATTTTAAATTCATTTCTCGATTCCTCTGTTTACATGTTATTCGTCTATAATCATTTGGAAATTTTACCTAAATCAATATATTCCCATTTTTAACTTTTCTGTACATTAATGCAAGTTAAAAAATGTATCACATTCCTCTCTTACCCTACTACGGCTATAACGCCATAATATGAAATAATATTTTGGAAATTTTAAATATTTCTTAAAAGAAAAAAAATTTCAATTTCATGCAAATTTGCCGCTCTTCGAATTTTGCCGCTGCTGTAGCCCATTGAAGTCCGTGTGTAAATCCAAGACTGTATATATATATATATATATATATATTCTTCTTCTTCTTCTGTGTCGTTGTTTAATATTGAAGCATTAGAACGATGCTTGATCCACAGTATCCGGAGCATTCGTCTATAACATATCATTTCGAATGCCTCCATTCTTCGGCATAACGTTTTGTTCAGCGTCCATGATTCGGAGCCGTAGCTTGCTATTGAGAATATTAGTGTCTCCATTAGTCTCTTTTTAGTTCCTACTGTTATGGAGTGGTCTTTCCATATTTTCATCAGTTTTGTTAAGGCGCTTTTTGCCAGTCCAATACGACGTTTAATTTCGTTTTCTACACTCCCATTATCTGTAATCTACGCTCCTAAATAGGTAACTGATGTCCTTTTTCCGATATCCGGTATAGATGCGAAGGTTTCAGGCAGTTTCTTAGCCTTATCAATGGAGACTATGGCGTATTTTGCACGGTTTAGTATTAAATTTGCCTTTCGGCTGAAATATTCCATTCGGTGTAGTAATGTCTTCAACTCTTTCTCACTTGTTGCTATTAATACCGTATCGTCTGCGTAGCGCAGATTGCAAATTTTTCTTCCACTAATCGTGTTATTGCGCCATTCCAATTTTCCGTTGCCTGCTGCATAATCCATTCACCATATATATTATAGAGCATAGGTGACAATATGCAGCCCTGCCTCACCCCTTTTTTCGTTTGAAAACTTTCGGATAGTTGTCGTCAATTTTCACCTGCACCATATTCCTTTCGTATCATTTTTGTATTATCATTATAAGGTGTTCAGGTATTCCGAATTTTCTTAGAATGTTCCACAATTTATCCCATTCGACCATGTCAAATGCTTGGTGTAATCCAGGAAGCATAGTATCGCTGGTGAATTGAATTCGTAACATTTTTCTACGATGTGCCTTGTAATGAGTAGTTGTACTTGGGTGCCTTTTCCAGGCATGAAATCTGTCTGTTCAACGGAAATCTGCGGCAGTATATAATATTTCAAGCGTTCTTTTATTATGTATAGCATAATTTTACTAATATGATTAATGAGGGTAATGAGTCTGTAGTTTTGACATTTTTGCCTGTCGCCTTTTTTATAGATAGGTATGCATATTGACTTGGTCCAATCGATTGGCCATTCTCTCTCTGTCCATATTTTGTTACATAGTTGGTGAATTAACTGAATGGCCCTTCCTTTAATTGGCTTGATCATTTCTGCCACAATACCATCCTGTCCTGCCGATTTATTATATTTTAATTTATTTATTGCCTGCTCGATTTCCCCTCTAAGGATAGCTGGTTCTTTTATATTTGCATGTATTGTACAACTTTGGTAGTTATTTCTTTGCAGTATTCACACCATCTGTTGATTATTCCTTGTTTATCTGTAATGAGCTTCCCATCTCGGTCTTTCACTGATAGATACCGCGCGCTGCAAAACATTGGTTAAATATTTCAGTTTTTTAAACATATCCTTTACCTCGTACATCTGTGAATGGTTTTTGATTTCATTACACGCTTTCATTATATACTTATTTTTATCTTCTCTAAGGCTGGTATTGAGTTTTTTCGTTATATCCTTATACTTTATTTGATTGTCCTTTCCTATTATACCCTGTGCTTTTATTTGTCGTCTTTGTTTAACTATTGTCCATGTTTCTTGAGTTATCCATTGCTTTTTAGGTTTATCTGCGGGTTTATGTGCTTGAGCTTGTTCTTCTAATGTATTTTTATATCTGATCCATAATTCGTCTACCTTAAACTCCTTTATTTTCTTAATCGAAAATTCTACCAATTGTTATATGATATTTAGTTTTGTTTACATTAATAATTATATGTTAATTCGTGAATTCGAAATAATATAATTAAGTTAAATTAAAGAAAATTTAGTTATTCTATAAAACTGATAATAATTTTGTCACTTTCGAAAAGGGCCCTTAATATTTCTGTAGCCCCGGGCCTATCATACACTTAACCCGGGCCTTAATATAGATAGAAGATTCAATAATTCAATACCCGCTGTAGTATGATATCTTAACAAAAATAATTCCGGCCAATTATTGTTCCCGTTGCGATTTCCGGTCATAGAAATATCGGCGTAAAAATTGACGTAAATAATAAGCGAGCCGAATTTTCCCGGAATTGTAATACGCAATATGCGGAAAATTAAATAAATTCTATTCGGAAATGTACTGGTCAGCGCCTCGGTAAAATATGCAAATAAGCGTTATCTAGTCATACGCAAAATTTAAACTGATCAATATGATAATCGGTCTACGTACGAATAAACCGCTTTCGGGATGCAAGGTATGCCAGTTGCTCTGTGTTTGAGATGTTTCGGTGGAATACGCCTTGTGCGCTGTCTTGTTTGTTTATGTTTCGGTTTCGATTAGCCCGATTTTGAGTATACATAAGTTAACAGCACTGGTGGCAATTTAATGATATTTTTATTAAGGCGATAAAAAACCATTAACTTTTTATTACGAAAATATAATATTTGCATCGTAGACTGCAATATCTATAAAAAAAAAAAAAATTGATACATAAATATAATTACATCGATGGAATTATGACCTACATATATTATTGTTTGATTTACCGTAAACAATACTTAGTATTTAACATTTGTAAGTTTCGTAAATTTTTAGAAAAACTGATGTACACACATTTTAATATATTTTGTTTTAGAAACTCTGATTAATTATTACTACTAACTTCTACTAAAATGGTGTTTAACGCCAGGTCAAAAAAAAAAAAAAAAAAACTTCTATTTTAAACCTAAAACATAAATAATTTTCATAATGGCCGTTTGATGGCGTTATCTTCATGTCCGTAGTTAAATTACGTTCGACTACTAACCCCCTGTAAACTTGTACCCAAAATCGAGCTACTTTCGGTTATGAACGTTCGTAGGTTTTTTAAGAGTTTGCGTCCATGTTCATCGATTTTCATGCGTACTGTTTCGAGAGATGTTATTGATTTAAGGCCCGCATAAAGATGGGCTCATTCGATGATATTTTATTTATTTGTTCTTTTAATTCACGAATAATATTGGGCAATGTTTTCTCTGGTTACTTTGTCTTCGTTTATGCCCTGTGCTTTTTATGTATATCACAATTCTATGCGGACGACTAGTGATCCAGGGTCCGCGTAGGAACTCTGCGATACCTCAATATCGTGTAGCTTCGTCTTTTGCTCGACTTGCGTACAATTTTGCCAGCATCAGTATATTCTGGCGTCATTCCGTCGCATGTAATGGAACAATAATGTAGTAAATTTTCGTTAGTCGTGCGTACTGTAAGATGATTCTGATCGCGCAGGAAGTGTGGTTCTATCCGCTAGTTTTCATTATTAGCATATAATTAAGTCTCCTGGTCTACGCTCGCTCGGTCGTTCGATTTAACCTCTTTCGGACGAGATTTGCATTGCTTTTCACTAACATCTTTGAAGCGTTGTAATTTATAACTTGTTGTTTTTCTCTTTTGCGAGAGCGAGCTTGCTGTCGGTTGTCCGAGAAAGGTTATTTGTCTACATCGGTGTTCGATCGGGAAAATGCGTATCCGATTGGCGAATGTGAGCTCGGCTAATTCCGAACTCCGCCTGTTATGGGTATTTATTTTTTCCTCACGATTTGCGAATTTAACCAATCTGCATCGGACTTTGGGTTTAAAATTATCTATTTTTTTTTCTTATTTTATTTTCTTTTCGGTTTTTTTTAAAAAACTTATCGCTTTCCGGTCTACCATCTACGAGCCTTCGCTCCTCGCCCTTACCGCCCTGAACCCTATCTCTCGCGTCTGAGTGAGGTATGGGTTAGTATATCGATAGTGTCAACAATAATAATGCTATTTGGCGTTATAGAAATAAATTCTTTCTGGTTTTTCGAAATGTTGAACTAGGGCGATTCACTGTGACTGCGAGGCGATGCAGTCGGCCTGCGACACAATGTATATTATTCATTTACATATTTGTTCCATGTGTATTATGTATTTATGTATTTGTTTATTTACTACTTTTTAAAGCTGTCCTGCTTAATACTCCCGCGCACGTTGCATTGCTCGTTTATATATATATATATATATATGTATATAAAAAAAAAGAAAAAATTAATTTTTCGTTTTGCGAACTTTGACGATTTATGAAATTTACTCGTAAATATTTCCCTTTAGTGATATTACGGGCATACTAGCGGCTGTGAACTGTTTGTGGCCATAAATTTTACCAGATCTCCCGTAGATAATTTTCTGGCCGTTGGCACGCTGTGGACGTTGCGAGGTAGTCGTAACCATGGTGTTAGCCGACAGTCGCGTCTCCCTGTTTACGTCCTTTGAGCTCCCATATCTTCTGTAGGTTCAGATGCGTTCGTGAAAATATTTATATTTAAAGGCACTTGTCGGTGACAATGTTTATATATTACGTGTTACTCTGGGCTCTATCTCTCGTGTCCGAGTGAGGTGTGGGTGAGTAAATTAATCATTATTTGTAAATAATCGTCTTGTCAGTGCTGGAATATATGCGAGTGTCCATGACTATACATTCAGTTTGTCAGTTTCATAGGTGGTGATATAAATTTTAATTTATTAACATTGATGGCCAGATCTGCTATTTTCCCTACCTTGTTAAATTCATTAATCATGAATTCTAACTTGCTCACATTTGAACTAATTAAGGTTACATCTTACGGAAATCTCACGTTATTCAAATATTTCCCGTTCAGGTTGACGTCTTTATTTTTCCATTCTAGTTTCTTAAATACTTCTTCTAATGCATAGTAGTTTTAAATAATTTTGGTGACAGCGGATCATTTTGTTTCACTTCTCTTTTAATAGTGAAATCTTTGCCTAGTTTATCAGTAATTATCCTGGCTTTTAAATCGATATAGGCGCTTTTAATTATATTAATAAAGACTTCAGTTATATCTTGGTTTTTTTATAAAGCATTAATTAAGAACTTGTGATTTAGAGAATCAAACGCGTTGGTATAGTCATTAAAGGCAAAGATTGATATTTTTTATTTTTTTTTATAATCTGGTTGATGGTATGCAAATGGGGTCAACTTTGGCAAAGAACTTCTTAAAACCAGCCTAATATTCAGGCTGTTCATCAGTTTATTTGTGTCTTATTTTTAATTCAATCAATTTCATGACTATTTTGCTTAATGTTGGAATAAAGGATATCGGGCTATAATTTTCTACCTTAAAAGTTAAAATTACATCAGATTTTTTCCAGTCTTCCAAAATTTGTTTATTATCAAGAATATTGTTATATATCATTAATAACTTATGCAGACTTCAATAATTGCATCGTGACCTAGTGATTTGTTACTTTTTAAATTTTCAACTACGTATCCTAATTCGTCAAACGTAAATTCTTACTGCTTATCATTAACATTTTTAATTACAGCATTAGCTACCAAATGCTGAAATTCACAATTATAGAGATTAGAGTAGTATGTTGAAGCTACATTTTATTTATTTCTAATCTGTTATATTTTTTTTCAATTTTTATTAAAAATATATATGTGATCCAACTTTTTCCTAATGATACTTGCTTCTTGTTGAAGCTACTAGTACATTTTATTTATTTCTAATTTGTCATGTTTTTTTTTCAATTTTTATGAAGAATATATATGTAATCCAACTTTTTCCTAATGATAGTTGCTTCTTTGTACTCATAGAGCCCATAATAATTTTTTCTATTCTTTTATTATTTTTATTTCTTTATTAATTTACAGATTATGTTAAATTCAACTTTGGTTCTGATACCAGTAGTATTACGTTTTCGTTTTTCTTTTCTTTTTATGAAACTTTTTAATTTAATTAATTTAATTAATTTAATTAATTTAATAGGGGTATACACAACAACATGAAGCCAATTACAGTGTATACATTAGATCCATATACATGTATATATATATATATATATATCTAACATTTGTGAGTTGTAGCGGACTAAATTTTCCGCCATTAAATGGTCGCAACGATAAACTAAAAATATAATTCAAAGATGTAGCAGAACAATGTAGGCGAATGGTCGTTTAGCGAGTACAGTGCAAACCGGTCTGCATTTCTCTTAAACATGGTACACCCTAAATCGGGAAAAAGAAAAGAAAATAATAAACGACTCGACTTCACAAGTACCGCGAGAACGACAAAAAAAATGAAACACATGTCCGGCAATCAGGTAACGAAAGAAATTTGAGAACCACAAAGAGATTGTCCCAACAATGAGACATTTATTCAACTGAAAGGTCTTTGATTCGAAAAATTAATTACCGACAGAAAATCGAAAGATTGACCGGAAACATTACAATAAGTGCATCAACTATTTTTTGTATGTATTTCGTGTTTCGAGTTATTCAGACCTATTCGTGTTTTCGTTTTGGTAAATGTGCTTCATTTGGCCGTCCGTTACTCGCATATTATCCATGTGTATTCGTTTTTAAAATGTGTTCGGTATTTTCGCAACTTTCAGTAATATTGTATGAATATATTCACATTTGTGCGGTGGGTGCCAATTTTATATTTCAGTCGTATAAATATTGTGATTTATTATTTATCTTAACAAGAAAAAAAATTTTAAGATGTTGTAAAAAGGCTATATATAAAAAGACGTCTATCACTTTGACTGCTAAATGCCCGTAAAAAACACATAGAAATATATTTATAAAAATCAACATGTGCAGTCATTGAAAACATTTTCCAACCATCCGGAAAGTAAATTCGAAGGCTCAATCCTGTGTGTTTTTAGATTGGCTAAATCGTTTTTATTTTTATCAGTAAACATTAGTTTTATAATATTAATTCAACGTATTACAACTGAGCCATAGCAACGCGTGGCCGGGTCTACTATCTATATACAATGGCTGTCCCACGGGAAGTGAGAGTAACTTTGGTGTGAGTAGGCAACCACTCACAGCGCGTTTAAAGCCCATTTAATTAGCTATCGAATGCAACAAACCGGAAGTTCAAACCTCACCGCTACACCCACAGCATCGATTTGAAAAAAAAGTGTTTTGTCAACCTTTACAATTTTTTTCAAGCGGAGCGGGCAGGTTGAAAACGCATCGTAACGGGTCTCGCACTCAGATAATCCTAAAGATCATTCCATCAGCTGTCAAATGCAACAAACCGGACGTTTCTACGAGCATTATTACGTGTTTTATAGTCGAAAGAGTAAGGCGCAAATTGTGAAAACCACGTGCAGTTTTGTGTTGTCAACATGAATAAGAAAGGTATCGAGCAAGAACAGCGGTATGTGATTCGTTATTATTGTTGGTTGCAAAAAACGGTTAAAGAGACGTTAGATTTATTAAAAGAAGAAGCGTATCCTGATGATATTCGATTCGGTAATTCAACAATATTTCGATAGCATAGCCCGATTTCGAAAAATATTCGACACCGATCAAGAAGTCGTGAATGCGGTACAGACCATTTGAAACAGAACACCTGTTGGCGAGTTTAAAGCGACCTTTACAAGCGAGAGGTGCCTATTTCGAGAAGATTAATATGAATAATGAAGATGGGTAATAATTTATGTAAAAACTTTGAAATACAGTTTTTTTCAAAATGTAATTTTTTTGTCTAAAAAAACGGTGGCGGTTAACGAAACACTTTTTTTCAAATCGATGCTGCAGGACGAACCCCCGGGAGGTAGAAACTCCTGGTTTGTTGCATTCGATAGATAATTAAATGGGCTTTAAGATGTACCCGGAGCGAACGCGCTGTGAGTAGGTGCCTACTCACACCAAAGTTACTCTCACTTTCTGTGGGACAGGCATTGTATATAAAACAAAGTCGGGTTAGTTAAATCAACGGCTGAACCGATTTTTATGATCTTTGATTTGTTGAATTTGTGCCCGTCCCGAATAGCAGAATACAAAATTTAAAAAAAAAATTATGAAGAAAATTCATTTTTTTTGCTATTTTTGGCCCAAAAGGGGAGTTGGAATAATTTTTTAATCGTAATTTTTAAATTTTATGAAAGGGCTGTTGTGTTTTATTTTATATTTTGAATTTCGATTTTAAACGGTTGTCTGATGATGAGTTATGAATTTTTTAAGGGCGATTTTTGAGGTCGTTCTAAATTCTATATTATATATTCTAGACGGTTTCTTGCCGACCAGGGTACTCGGTCAGCTTAAAGTTGTAAATTGTCATAGATAGAGAAGTTTAATTGTAATTTATGATCCGATTCCGATAAGTCAAACCGTTTCCGAGCTATTATATAATAGAATATTTTTTTCGTTTCTGAACCATCTTATTGGGATTCCGTGCATTATATGTGTACGAAATCATAAAAAAGGGTATAAATTTACTTTAAGAAATTAAATTACTTTAGAAACACGTTTTTTTCGTGTATAGCTCATCATCAGCTAACTGCACAGAGTACACACTTTATTAAAAAGTATATAAATTGAGTGTGTACTATGTGTTGTTAGCTGATGATATAGCCCAAAAAAGCATGTTTCCAAAAAGTAGTTTACTTTAATTTTTCAAAGTAAATTTATACTGATTTTTGTTATTAAGGGGGATAATGCCTTGCTGCCACGTGAATTACATTTATTTCAATGTAATTAAAATACGTTTCATTTTTATTTTTGTACATTTATTGAACTTAATTTTTTTTTAATATTGATTGCTGATAAGTTAACACACTATTTATTGGTTCTGGGGCGGTGCGAAGTTCGCCGGGTCAGCTAGTATATAATAAATACATAACAACACACAAACCATAAGCAAAACACACTTTAATACACACACACACACACAAATCCCACATAACACATAAATATGTATACACTCACCATGTAACACATAAGAATACACATATGCCATGCAACAAATTAACATAATTTTAACAAACGATCAATACAAAAATAAATTTATTCCTTATATACATAAAATATCTTCTCAGCAAGTACTCATTGCAATGAAGTTACACGCACGCTCATATATAAGCACACACGTACACATACCAACCACATATAACACGTATACATCCATAGCACATACAGACGCACATACTATGTGACACAAGCGAATTAATATAAGTTATGTATTAAAATTGTTCGTATATCGCTAATGTATGGAAGAGGCTAGACTACGCACACTTTTAATTAATTCATTGAGCAGTAAAATACTTCAAAACTTATTCATGTTAGCAGAAAAACATGTCAGCCTCCGATTCGTTCATTAAGAAATAATTTGTTATTTTCACCGCAGTCAAAAGGGGAGAATTCGTATATAGTTTCGCTCTTGCAAATGGTACATGCAATAATTGCGTTTTTTTGACCGTTAATCTGGGAACTCGGAAACCAACTTTTGATAATAAATTAACATCATTTATAGTAATATCAATCAATAAATAACGTATAAATAAAACAGTAGATATTTTCCTTCTATTTTTTAATGTGGACATTCTGAATGTCATCTATAATTGAATGGAAACACATCACTATAATGAAACTTACAAGTGCAGCCACCTTAGAAAACGCTTTTGTACCCTTTCAGGTAAAAATAAAATTATTTTAGATATAATTTTCATTTTTTCCAACCGTTTTTTTTTAATAGTGGAGGTCAGATATATCAAAGATTCTACTTTTTTTGAATATTAGTTGTTATTATCTTTTAATTTTTAATTCTATTTCATTATCTTTTATTATTTCGATGAATTAAATTATTTGTTTTTTCCTATATTTTTTTTTCATTTTTACTATTTTCAATTGTCATTGTAATAATCTATGGTTTGAATGGGAGTTTATCGTTATTACAATCTTTTACATAGTTATTATTATTCTGTATTAATATAAAATCAATTTGATAATTGGTTTTTTTTGTTTTTTTTTTTATTTATTGGTTTATTTATGGTCGCTTTATAACAACTGGGTTTTTAGCGACCGCTATATACAAAGTTTTACAGAATTCCGAATTAGTTAATTATACATTAATTAAACAAGGGAAGACATTTAGTTAAATGAAGCTAATTGCGTTTATGGATTTAATGTATTTTAAAGTCTTGAGGTAATTTTCTGTGCTTACAAGTGTGTCATTGATAGATTCCGGGATGTTGAACTGTTCTCTAGTTGACCTGAGGGGGCGACATTCTATTAAAATGTGACGTACATCAAGGTTACTCATGTGGTTTTAATGCATAATTTGGGGGGTTTTATCAACGAAACGGGGAAAACAGAAAGGTAAAATACACCCGGAAAAAATTCTTGGTTGTTTGATTAAGAGCCGACCATGCTCATAAATTTTACCTTGTTGCTTTTTGAAAAATAATGCATTTACTATTTTAAAATTGTGCCGTTGGGAAGAACTTGAATTAAATGTCTTCCCCTTATATTTCTTTAACCGTAATTATATTTGCCTGTTACACCCGTGTTTCTTCTATCCTTCTTTGACCCATGTGTGACCGTTAAAATCTCCAATAATCGTTAAATAATCGATTTTTTTTTTTTTTCGGATAGATTTATGTTCTCTTATACGTTATTTTCTCTTTTTGGCTACCGTAAATCTGTTGTATTATCAATTTCGTACTATAATTTAATTTTATTTTAACTATTACTATTCTCTATCGGTAGGAATTTTACACTGAAAAACTTCCGTTTGAAAAGTCTTAGAAATTCTGCTCCTTGTGTTAAATACGATCCGAATGTAATAGTATATTTTTAGAATGGTTCTAACTTTAAAATTAGGCCGTCATGGTGCACCGAAAACTCGAAATTTTTGATAAAAAAAATGTTTTTTTCCCGAGCATATATCGCAGGAAAGATGGCTATTTTTCGGGAACGAAACCGTATTTCATTTCCTTAACGAAACCTTCGTAGTTGGTGAAAAGTTCAAATAAAAATGCTAAAATTGCGTCTCTTCCTCCTTGTGGAGCTAAAAATCAGATTTCTTCGTTTCGCATTTAGTATTATGTAAATATAAATATTATGCTTATCTTTGATTTAACACACGAAGTAACTGTGAGCCCATGAAACATCATGTTTGACTGGACTTGTTGATTAAATTATTTACAACTTTGGTTTGACTTGAGCATAAGTATTGTCGCGGTTCAATATTTTTATTATTCACTCGTGGCTGTAGGTTTATTAAATGCCTGTAACACTAGGTGTTGTTTAAATACGTAAATTCTGTTAAGTGTTTTTTTTTTTTTTTTACCATCGGAGCTCTATTTCCTGTATGTTTTGCAACCATCATAATTTGACGAGTGATTTCCACCACATTAGCTCATGTTGAAGGTTCTGTTGTCTTTTTATTGCAGTTAGTGGATTTATTTGAATCGCAACACTCAAAAAAATTAAATTAACAGAATTATATGACTCATGGAATGCGTGCGAAAACTCCTAGTAGTTATAACAACCTCTGACGGAACAAATGATAAAAGCTACTAAAAATTCCATTGTACAAGTCATATATTGAACAGCAGTTATCAATATGTAGTGAAATCAGGAGTTTACTTTGAGACAAGAAACTGGTTATATGCCATCATCAATTCACGATAATACATCAGTGAGATGGTCTTCGACTTCGCATGTCTGAAAACTGCATATAAAGTCAACTCTTTATATTGTTTTGCAGAAATGTACTACTGCTGCTAATATTGTTTCTGTCTTCTATCGTGTTTGTAATGTGTAAATGCAGATAAATATACGCATCTCTGCTATAGAATTGAACGTTTTGAAGGATTTATTATTATTCCCTTTACTTGATGATGCAATGGATTTATCTTTATAGCATAGACTAATAAATTACGTCGTTTTCCTGTTGCAATAATAAATAAGGTTAGTGATACGTTATCTTTAATAATTTTGAATTTATACGATGTGTGATAAAAAGGAGACAAATAAATTTGACTAAAAATGTTAATTATTTTACAATACTTTAATATAATTATAAAAGTAAATAAATTAATTTTTACGTTAAATTTACTAATAATTTTATTGAATGTTAAAAGTTTACATTTTTTTTTTTTTTTTTTTTTTTGGATAAAAAAAAGGAGGAATAAGATTGGACTCGTCAACCAAGGACCTTTACCCGGAAACAATTAGAAGAAAACGAAAGTTATATAGTGAGACGATCAGATATCGTTAATAAGAAGGAAACAATGGGAGGGATAATAAGTGTAGAATGAAAAGACAGGATATAAAGCGGGCACAAAAAGGAGCAGGAAGCCCCAGCCTAAGCAAGTGAGAGTACAGAGCTCAACGCTCCGCCGAAAGAGCAGAGCACTCAAAGATCACGTGATCGGACGAAAGCGGGAGTAAGGCAGCCAGGAAAGTTTACATTTCTAGATCTCATAAGGTTATTATTGAAATTTTAAATTTAGTTGCATTTATGAAATGTTTACTTTTTGATCGCAAGTACAATTTTTTTAATGCCGTAATTTAGTAAAATTTCAACAGATTAATGCTAATTTATTTTTTATCATATTATAATTTTAGTAATTCGTGATTTAACGAGATATTTGCGAATTTAAAAATTACGAAACAAAACACTGTTCTTATTGGAAACATTGCAATGTTTACATGAAATCTACTTAGGATTTACAAGTTCAGCAGATCATCCGTAATTATATAGTTCCAAATCATAAAAAATCGTTAAATTAATGCGAACAACGAATTAATTTTTTTAATCTAAAATATACTTCTTTCCCCCTCCACCTTTGTTATATGAAAATATTAAAGGCTATTATAATTAAAATAAGATCCTTTATAATTTCAAATATCATAACGAAAATTGCCTTATTCCGTTGCAGAATACGAATATACGATTGGTTAGTTATCCAAAATAATGTTATAATTCAAAGAATTACACATAATTATTTTTTTTTTTTTTAGAGAACAATTTGAAAGAAGTAAATCCGAACGAGAGATATTATAATGGTGAATTGTTCAGTACTTTGTCATTGAATAAGTATAAGCTTACGTGTCAGTCAATGGGAGCTAATAGTTACTACCATTGGTTTCATGATGGTTGCAGTAAACGTGTCGGCGACTAATGTCTGAATTATGGTATTGCAGAAAACAGGTAAGTCAATTTAAAAATGACATATTTATGGGGTGCATACTTGTGATGTATATATACATGCATTAATCTTCAAATGTGTATTTGACGATGGAAAGTATAGTTTTCGTCAAATCATCAAATAAGAATTGATGTGTAAGCGCCGTATGTAAAATTCACTTATGTTAAAAAATTATTATTATTATTCTATCTCCTCATTCGATTAGAAGTATGCGTTTTTTTTTTTTATTCGTAAGGATAAAGTAGCAGCACTATTTTGATGAGCAAAGAAACCGGAGCGCAATCTAGCTTCCGTGCTGCCGATCAACGTGAGAAAGGTTATCAATAAAGTAGGATAATCAAGAAGACTGGCCTACTCACGTTGATTAGCTCGCCGACTGAATATTTTTATGCGATGCTAACACGCGCGACTACATTTGGAACTGATTATAGAAGTTTGATTTATCGATATACAAATGCAGTTTCCTAAGTGTGTCCGTGCAGCAGTTGATATCTTTTTTGAAAATTTCAGAATATATTCTTAAATATTTGTACAAAATTACTTCACAATATCAGTAAATTATATAAATTCTTTATGTGTTAAAAATATTCATGGAAATCACCGAATAAAAAAGCCAACTAAATGTGGCAGTATTCATTTTTTTTAAAAACACTTAAAATTTTCAGTTTTTTTTCAAATTTAAATGTGTTTTATGATTTTCTAAAATTTACAAAAAATTACAATTTAATATGTTTAAGTCGTTTATATGCATAGTTCCACGAGTAACTGAAGTATAAATAAATGTACATGTGCTGAATATATGTTCAGAAAAACTCAAATTTATTATTCTGCAAAACCAACATTTTTTTTTTTTTTATATAACACCTTTTGTTTAGCCCATATTAAAATATTGAAAGTGTAAATCGAATTCGCTAAGTAATAATAATTGTAATATATAGTATGAGTAATTTTATAATTTTACCATACCAATAACAGTACCTAAGCTACGTGTATAACACTATAAGACTCATCGAAATCCATTGAAATTAATAAATTAATAAATTAAAGCTAGTCTAATAACATTAATCATGAATTAGTGGTAAAATAAAACAATAAACCTAACGGAATAATACTTACTTCTTACTATTGCCCACAGGCCCGTGCTTAGAATTTTGAGGGGGGGTGAAAATTTTCTTTACATATTTATTTTATGAATAACAATACGTTTTTCACTAATATTCATACTATTAATAATTTCCATCATTTTGATTTATATATGTATTAATAATCATAAATGAATTACCCGTATAAACATTAATAAAAATTACATATGTTATTGATTATACTCGTAATAAAAAATTTTGCATAAAATATTAATGAAGTACCTAAAGATATGGGGAATATATATATATTTTTTTTTTTATTTTAATGGTAAGAACACCCTACTAAAAAATCATCAATATTTATTTAAAATTTTTGGCTTTTTCCCGATTTTTGTGTATTTATAATAACTATTACAGTTTTCTCGGAGAAGTCTCCCCCCCCCCCGTGGACACGGCCTTGATTGCCTATACCGTTAACATATAATTTTCCGTAACAAATAAATAAATATATCCATATTTATACCGAAAATGCACCGCAATAAAATTTAATAAAATTAAAAGTTCATACAAATGAAAAAACCGATATTATAATTAAAATGTCCAGAGAGAGAAAACTTTACTTCGTGTCCATACAAGTCGGGCGAGCTTTTTAAAGAAGACACATTGGTTAGACATAATCAGACATGTAAATATAATCCATTTCAGCGTTGTACAGTTGTAAAACGTAATATGCTAACTTTCGAAAATTTTTGCAAATTTTGAAAACACTTTTGTTGCTAAAGAATTTATGAAAAAAGTTGACAATAATGAATACCGTATTGTCGCGTGTACCACTCGCCCTCGTGTAAGCCGCGCACCTCGAAAAAATTGAAAGAAAATTGTAAGCAATACTTTCATTATCGTATTACAAAATTTGTGAGAAATTTATGAATTTGATTAGGTTGCATTATAGAAGACTTGCGATGATTAGTAGTCATGTTCTTTTATCAGGTATAAAAATATTACAGTAAAAAAATTATCAGGTACCTATATTTTGAAATACGGTTTATTATTTTTTTGTTTAAAGTTTGTTTCTTGAATAGATTAAGATTTTATCGATTCTGTGACAACAGGCTCGTAACAAACGTGTCTATGTCCTGGCTGTATAAACCTACAGAATACGAAACATCATTGTGTTTTTAGTGTTTACTCGATTTTATTCATTTCAATCAAATTATAGCACAATTAGGGGAGTCAAATTAGATTTTCACTTCGGAAAAATTCCCCAATCGATGATTCCAAATGGAATGTGTTCAGAAAAGTGTGTATCAAAATGCCTCCGCGAGAAAATGTGTGCTAAATTTTTTATTTAACAATTTAGGTGCAAAAATGTGTTTTTTTGTCAGTAACTTTTTTATTTAAATTTTTTCGAAAAAACGAAAGAATGGAAAATTTTACAAAAGAAACATACGTGACATTTGCTTCTTCAATTTGAATTGAGCGAGCAGTAATTTTTTTATTAACGCTTCGATTCGGGCTGCGTCGAGCCATGTACTAGGCTGAGTGTGCACCCGTGCGAGCGCGCGCACCGTACATAAGTGGCTATAACTTTTAATTAACAAAAACAAATGACATAAAACCAATTACATATTAAAACGGATAATTTTTAGTAGTAGTGGTAGCTCATATGTTTGAATGATTTCTGAAGTATTTTGAATGTTTCATACATGAGTTTGAAGTGAAGTGTCGCAAGAATTTTCGATTATTTCATAAAATTCGACGAAACTTACAAAAGAATAAACAAAAAAAATAAACAAACGCATGGATGTTATCTTCAAAGGGATTATCTAAAATAGGTGTCGTTCGGCAAAAAAGTTAGAAAAAATTATTTTGCAAAATTCACAAGCCTTTAAAGTTTATCAATTTTCGAAAAATGCATTTTTCCACTTCAAGAACTTTGATCGTTAATAATAAAATCTTAAAAAATGATGTTGACATTTTGTAGGTGGTCAATTTGAAGCATAATATGATGTGTACTTTAAGGTGAAATAGTTTATTTTATAATTATTAAAATTTTTGGTGATGTTTTTCGAGACATAAAAAACAAAAAAAAAAATTACTCAAAATGTCTAAAAATTCGAGTATAAATAAATTGTTTAAACAAAAAAAGAAATTTTTTTTCAACATTTTGACTATATGAAGGTGATAGGTGAGATATAAATCTTGAAAAATACACCTTATTATAATAACCATTGAAAGAAAAAAAAAAAAAAAAGAACTTAAAGAATTATTACGATACGAATTAGCACCCTTTCTTTTATCATTATTCGATGAATCAGGTATGCGAAAAAATGTTAAATCTCAATTATATAGTGTATATATACATCATCATCTACTGCTCTACACGTACTGCAAAATATACAGTACGTTATTGATGGAGGAATGTTACTGCATCGAGTACTACGGAAAGTAAATGAAAAGTTCGGTAGTATTTGCAACAGCAGCACATCTTGTATTTACGAAGAAATTATGGAAGAAATGTAATTGTAGTTTTCGATAGTTATAGTTATAGCGTGAAATCAGCAGAAAGAATTCGTCGAAGTTGCAAACAAAAATGCGCAGATATTTTCTTTAATTGGGAGATATGCCAAGAAAAATTTCTCTCAAACGAAAAGAATAAAATTTCTTTTATAACTTTATTAACCGATAAACTGAAAGATAATAATATTTCTGTAGCTTAAGCAACTGCCGATGCAGATACTCTAATTGTTCAGACTGCACTTCGTCTAACGAATTCAAAAGTTTTTATTGTTTCCAAGGATATTGATGTTCTGGTTATTTTAGCTGCATTATGCCCTCATGACAAGGAAGTATATTTCTTAAAACCAAGAAGAGGTAAAATAGAAAGAAGTTTTTTTATCCAAATGCAAAAAATTGTATCCTTTTCCTACACGTGTTCAGCGAATGTGATACAACATCAGCTTTTTTCAATCGTGGAAAAAATTCATTTATTACAAAATTTGAAACTAACAAAGTACTGCAAGCAATGGCACAACTATTTTATAATAAAAATTTTTGTATAGATGAACTTTTTGAAGCTGGTGTTAAATATACATTGGCTTTATACGGCGCTTCAAAATATAAAAAAGATTTAAATAAGTATCGATATAAATGTTTTGTTAGAGATGTTTCGAAACGAAGAAAAATGACCCTTTCATTTTTACCTCCTACTAATAACGCAGTATTGCAACATATTAATAGAGGGTACTTACAAGTACAACAATGGTCGGGTGAAAAACTATCACCACATGAATGGGGATGGACGAAAAAAGATATTTTTTGTCCTGTCAGCATGACCGATCCTCCAGCAACAAAAAAAAACTATTAAGAACTTTATTTTGCAGCTGTAAAAGTGGCTGTGAAAACAATTGTGGTTGCAGAAAAACCGGCTTATACTGCAGCGTTGTCTGTTTGAATTGTAGTGGAGTAGATTGCTCAAACAGTCCTCAAGTATGTGATCTGACTGAAGATGAGTACGACATTTCGGAAGATGCATCTGAAACTGCAGAAATTTCAGATTGCTCAGCAGAATTAGTAGAATGTTAACAGAATACCCATCAGAATCAGATGATAGAGCGTAATTGATTCAAATGCACTGTAAAATTATACGAATATGTAACGTAAAAATTTAAGCTCTTTCAAGTGAAGGATATATCAATGACATTGCTGTGTTTATTTTTTTCCCTCTTAAATACTAAATGAATACTTTTGGAGCAATTTTATGACATTATTGTTTAGAAAAAAAGTAAGAAAGTTATTATTCTTAATTTTTGTGATGAATTTTCCATATATTTAATTATGATCGGCCATTTTGGATCTACTATTTTCAATTTCTGAAGTAGAATATCAAATTTGTGATAATCGCACCTAGCAAACACCAAGAAGTCTATGTTTTCAGGTAATTTTCCAATATTTTTACGTGTCCATCGGCCATTTTGAGTTCGTTATTTTGAATTTCTAAAATTTGACATCAGATTCGTATTCAGTACCCCCTAAAAAACTCCTATATACCAATTTTCATAATTTTTCATTAATAAATATCTGAGAAATTAAATTTTGTAAATAATTTTTCACTTTTTCACTGTTATTGAACAAATAAATAATTAGTACACTTTTTTAAAAGGTGGCATTTTTAGTTAACACTATTAACAAGCGAATGCAAAAGGTTTCATCAAAAAGTATGGATCGCGGAATTATTCCGAAGTTTAGGCCTGATTTTGTCTAACTCCCTTAAATAGTATGAATGACAATCATATTAAACATTAGAACAGCGTAGGCCTAAATAAACAAGCAGCAATGGAAAGGAATGTGTGGTTAGGAATGGGGAGGTCAACGACCGGTCAGCTGCAATCCTCATGTAAAACTCGCACTTCCATTTTACGGCATAAAATTCTGGGAAAAATGTGCGCGTGCTACAAGCGACAATACGGTATTTAGATGCACAACTTGATATTGAGAAATATATTAATTTATTCGATATTAATTATTACTGTTAGGATGAAAACTATTTATAATTTTATTTTTATGAAACTTGTGAAGTTTATTAAAATTTGAATTTACGAATTATTTAACGAAGAGCGGTATTTTTTGTGTGGAATTTTTGATAGCAGTGAATGGGTGACGTTAAAATAAATTTGGTAACTCGTGTTTCCGACTAACTCAAATGATAATGTTTAACGGATGATACCTGAAAATCACCGCAGGTAGTCCGTAAGAAGGTCTGAGTTCGCTACGTCCGAAAGAGCTGGCCCCAGAAAATTTCGTTATATAGTCGTTATTCAACTAAATATTGACAAGTTTTAACTTATACATCTGCAATAGTTAAATCAGTTTTCTATTATTCTAACTTTAGTATGGTCCAATTTATAGGAAATTGTATATTACACCAAAGTAATATTATAATAATAAAATGTAATGTAAAGGCAGTGCAGGGTAGTTTTTCTTTCAAACATGTCATAATTGAATGCTATTCTTTGAAATATAATCACACAGAGTTTTACACTTTTATTTATAATTTCATAGACTCGTTTTTAACGATTCAGGTAATGAATTATACATATATCTTCGAACCATTTCCGTTTAAACATGATACTGATTATATCACGCAGGTTAAGCTTTCTCTTGTATAGATGATCTTCTAATTCCATCTCAAATTGTTATACCAAATTTGTCTCTGTTTTTTTTTTTTTTTTTAATACATATAACAGTAATAAATTTCTAACATTTAATATATTATTGACCTAATCATGTTACTTTCCCGAGTTTATCTTTTTACATATAGATTTTTGCAAATAATTTATTGGTGTTAAATAGTAACTTGCCGCACCTCCCCGGTGAATAATCCCATATGCTGATGTCGGCTGGTACAGAGCTAAATATAAGGTCCTTAGTTGTTTGGAATTAAAATATTGTTCTAATTTGGTTTTCTTAATTTCGCTGATGAATATGGTAGATGGACTCCCCATAACAGTTTATAGTCTAACAAGGGGAGAGTACGACTTTGAAAATTCATTTCGGAGCAAGACTCTTTATAACAATAGTACTCCCTTAGGGTGTTCACACTTTAATTAATTATTTTTACAATTATATAAATCTGTTATTTACAAACATCAATAATTTAAATAGAAAGTATTTTATTTTGTTTAGGAAAAAGGTTTATTAAATATGAAATAATATTTTAATTATAATAACTATTTTTTTTTTTTTTTAAATACAAAATAACTAATAGTTATGATAATAATACTTATAAATAGTTATAATAAATAAAACGTTTAAATTGTATTGTTATTTAATTTAATTTTACATACATTTTTGATTACAAACAAGAACTAAAAATGATAATTGTCATAAAAACATTTAAAACAATAAATTTTTTGGCATCTAGCGCAATTAATTCAAGAGGAATTATTGCAAGAACCAATGTTCTTTAAGAAATTCATTTAGAAAACAAACATCATTTACAATCAAGATAATTTCTCTAGACTCTAATATGATTGAAGTAATTGTAGTTACTATTTATATGTATTATTATCATAACTATTAGTTATTTTGTTTTTTAAAAAAGAAAATGTTTATTATTATTAAATTATTTATTTAATAAGTCTCGTTCATAAACAAAATAAAATATTTTTTATTTAAATAATTGTAAATAACAGATTTATTTAATTGTAAAAATAATTAATTAAACGAATTAAAAAAAAAAAAGTTAGTCGAGCATGAAATTCGAACCTGAGCGTAAATAAACATATTAGTATTTTAGAAGCTTTTTTCTCTCCGAATTGGGTGGCCATTCGACGCTATTATTATTAAAGGCTGAACACACCTTGAGGGAGTACTACCGTTATACAAAGTCTTATTTCCAAGGTCGTGCCCTCCCCTTGTAAGTAAACTCCTAAATATTTTAGTAAGTACGCTTTTTCTATTAAAACTTCATCATTGCACATTGTTTTTAACTGATCTCATCTATGCTGAGGGAGGTAACTGTATACTAAATATTTCGTTTTTTTAACATTTAATTCTATGCCGTTTATTGACATCTAGTCGCGTATCTTGTTTACGCAATTTTGTACTAATTTTTGAAGTATATTTGGCAAACGAGAACTCACAATGAGTACGGTATCATTAGCATGGCTAAAAATTTTCTTCGACGCACTTAAATTACATAAGTCGTTAATATGAAGAATAGTACGGAACCCACACAATACTGCTTTGCGGTACGTCGCATTCCTGAATTATTTAATCGCTAAAAGTATTGTTTATTTTTGTAATAAATTTGCGCCCTGATAAATACGATTTAAACCGCTCATAAATAAAACCGCGAAAGCCACACGCATATATAACCTTTTCAACAGTACACACAAACGCTTTGCAAAAATCAAAGTAAATTGCAATCACAGAAGAGCGGTCGTGCTCTAAACTATCAGCTATAGATGCAATGTGATTAAACAGCGCATCGTCTATGCTTTTGTTCTGCAAGAATCCATACTAGTTTTTGCAGAAAAATCATTCTTACGTAAATAGTTTGTAACTTTTTTTCTTTTAAACATTTTTCAAGAATTTTTGAGAAAGATGATAATGAGCAGATTGGTTTATAATTTGATATATCAGACACGTTTCCATTCTTTTATGCTGGTGTAATAATACCCAGCTTTAGAATGTTTGGAAATTTACCCACTTTAATAGACTCGTTTATTAAATAACTTAACGGTTTTACGAAAAATGTTACATTTTCCTTTATAAGGATGATTGATAAACCGTCAAACCTACAGAAATTCTTGTTTGACAATAACACAAGATGATATTTTTTACTTCATTTTCCGAAAAGTCAACTAAACCGAATGAATTGAAATTTTGCCTGATTTGCACAATAAATAGTTCGATCAAAATTAAAATTTTCTTTCACTGTTTTAACAACATTTAAAAAGTAATTATTAAAATCATTGGCTAACACCGCATATTTATTCTCCTTTGCCGTTAAAATTGTGTCATTAACTTTAATATCTTTCAGAATAGATTTCTTGTTACCTATTACCTTACTAATTAATGCTCCGTACCTATTTGGGCTATTATTGCAATCCTGTGTAACTTTTGCGAGTAATACTTTCTTTTCGTTATTCGAATTAATTCTTGTAACTGTCTCGAAACTTGTTTATTATGTAAAATTAATTCACCGCCGGCACGATGCTTTTTAAAGAATAAATATAGTGAGTTTTTTTCCTAATGATAATTTAATCATCTCTTCTGCGACCTACCTAGTTCTTTTACTTTGTAATTTGCAATTATTACGCTGACGTTTGTACTGCTTCATAATATTCATTTCAATATTATGTAAATGTGTCAAATTTAACATCGATAGATGTTGACTGGTATATTTTAGTTTTATTAATTGATGTTAAATTTTTCCGAAACAAAAATCTATCAACGAGATGGATAAGCTCGCTAATTTTTTGCCGAAAATAGCAATCTAATTTAACATCAATGCTTAAAACGGAGTGGTCAGGAAAAGTGCGCCGGCTAATATTAGTGCTAATCTGTAACTTTGTGTTTGCATTTTGAATTCCCCGAACAAGGGCATGGTCCAAATAGGAAGGAATACTTCCCGCTTCAGAAAGTTGGCTCACTTTGTATACTTTTAAACCCAGTTGAAGTTAATAAATTTAGATATGTTGTTTAGACTTTTAATTTTGTCCAATAAATTTATACTTACGTCAACAGTGATCTCTTCTAAAACGGTTATGACATTGTATAGGTCAGACAGAATTCGCAAAAATGATATATATCTATAATTGAGAAGTAGCGATTGTTATCTAGTATAATGTTTAAACAAACGACATTACCGGTTGAGATTTGTAAATATCCTGGTTGATATAAATTAATACTTCCCCTCCGCCTGATCTTTTATTTACTCTCCAGTTCTCACATCAAATATATCCAGGAATTTCGTATCATGCTACTTCTTCATGTTTTAGTTAACCAAGTTCCAATTAACATTATAATATCGTAGTCCATATTAGACCCGTTCAGTAACAGTAACAGTTCATTAAAGTGCGCTCTTAAACTACTTACATTTAGAACAAATACTTGTAAAACGTTATTCTGCATTTTTTCCCATTTTTTTATTTATTTATTTCATGACTGAGATGAAACCTATACCACTGTTAAATAATAATTCTGTTTCTAAAATAGATATATAACATACGTGAATATATTTATTTATTTATTTATTTATTTGCAACAATGTACAAACAACAACCTTTCAGCCAATTACAGTTTGCACGTATAGAGCTAAAACACGGTATAAAAATTATTAATCTAGCTAAAACGAATTCACATAAACCCACACTGGCGGATTAAAACAATATAACCGAACAAACTCAGAGTGGTAAGTATTATAATATTACGACATGTATTCCTCAAAACTTACAATTGCATCTAAATTCGAACTCAATCATACACACCTACTCAAACTCATATACACACACTAGCATTCTAGTTGCCCAAAAAATTCAGCTGGCAAGTAGTTATAAAATTTTAAAAGACAAGAGTATTAAATGTACTCTAAACAAATGAACGGCAGTTTCAGTAATATATAAGCTCAGTGGACGTGTGAACGGAGAAGTAGAGTTGTAGGTCAGTTTATAGTACCCAGCAGTCGACTAAGATCTTTAAAATTATGACAACCTAGGATGTCACACTGCACTCATCTAAAATATTGTTGTAATCACTCAGTAATGCTTTCATTGAAGAATATGAAAAGTGCTGTGTATTAGCTTTCCATATGTGTGAAACAACGCATTTTTTCGGCAGTTAAATGATGGAATTTTAATATCGATTCTTTCCAATAAATGCGGAGAAATTATCTCTCCATGAAGTATTTTATGCAAGAAACAGACCCGAGCAACACGTTTGCGACTCGAAAGAGTCTTAAAATTAAATGTATCTAATAAATCCATGTAAACCGCATTAGTTGGAAAATACCTGACTCGTTTAAAAAATAAATACTTTAAAAACTGCATTTGGACTGCTTCTATTTTTCTGATCATTATTTTAGAGGAGGGATTCCAAATAATAGCTGCAAACTCTAATATTGACCGGACTAAACTGTTACATAGTGTGACTAATGTGTATCTTGAACAACACAGTTTTTACAATTTCTGAATAAAAAACCCAACATCCATCTTGCCTAATCGTATGTAATAAATGAGCATTGAAAATGAGTTTGGAGTCAAATATTACCCCTAAATCTCGGATTTAATTCTTAGTTTCCAGGTAAACGTTCCTTATACTTCTTCTTATCGTATCGGTCAGCATTATAGTTCTTTCTTCGCCCCGTAAGCAACAACCTGGATCGCATTTTCGGGTATAGTTTTGGACATTGTATCCTCAAATTTGCACTGAATTGGCAATAAGGGGCATGTAAATAAATGATCCGAGTCTTGTTTGATTCCGCAGTCACACTTATTGCTCTCTGACATAATACCCCATTTTTCCAAGTTATTTTTCGTCCTTGCTGTTCTTGTCCGCATTCTATTTAAGGTTTTCCACGTTCTCCAGTCTAATACACTTCCAGCAGGCAGATTTTCGGCCGGTTCTTTCCATATTTCGAAGCGCTCTTTTTCTGTTTCTCTTTTCCACATCCTTATTCTTGCTGACGCAGGCGTTTCTGAGAGCGAGCTTGTTGTCTTTAAGAAGCTTTTTCTTGACTTTAGACGGTATATCGGCGTCTCGTGTCCATATAAAGGGTGTCTACAACCTGTTTCTTGTTTAGATTTTTCTATTATTGCTGCTACCTCTCGTATACTATAAGTTGATGTAATTGCCTTAAATTTCCGAGTAAAAGTAATATAATAACGCTGATGTATTTATCGGCAATCTATTTTTTATACTCCTACTTTCGAAATTTTCGATATCTATTTGTAGTAATGATATACATCACTGCTGTTTTTTATTTCTTTTAATAATTTCGCATCATTTACTTACAGCAATATATTAGCGTGTTGTATCACTCGGGGTAAATCATTGATGTGTAATAAAAACAGAAGAGATCCTAAAACTGAGTCTTGCGAAACTCTTGACGTACAGTAGAAACTCGCAGATTTTGCAATTATTGAATTGAACACGTATTGCTTCCTGTCTGAAAAGTAACTTTGAAATAATTATAATAATTCTCTGGGAAAACAAAAATTCGTTAAGTTATAAGACAATGTCCAACCAGAGACAGAGGTCAAGAAGTTCCCGGTGCACATAGTCGCACCCAAGTTGTTCCCCAACTGATGAGCGGCCAGATCATTAGGAAGGTTCACAACATGAAGTGACCAGGCATCAAGGAACTCCTCGAGCATAAGACCCCTTCCGCAGATGTCAGCATTATACCATATTGGTGAACAGGCATTGAAGTCGCCCCCAATTAGAGTTTTACGGCCTGGCAGACCCGGGAGGATCCGCTCAAGACCGCTCAGAAATGGTTCAATCCCTGGATTATACTGATAGTACACAGAAACTCCATTGCCTAGTACCACAGTCCTACACATACAATGTGTGAGTCAACATAAATGGTCTTCAACACATCAATGTGTGGGTCAGTGACAATCACCGCAGACCAGATGTCGCCTCCCCTTGCAGCCAGTATTCTTCCACCACCTAGGAACAGAACTCTACCGGAAAGTTCGGCTGGAACTGCGAATATTCAAAGGTGCGGAAGTCGCCCCTTCACTGCCTCAATGTGGTGGCCGGCTGAGGCTATAGCCAGAAGCTCGAGCAGTCTCTTAACTGACTCGGCCTCCCCCACCACAACTAATACTCCAGCTCGGATTGGGTTGATCTTCTTAATAGTGACTCATATTCCCTTGAGGGGCACCTTCTTGTTAAGGAGGGCCCTGACCGCCTCCGCAGTCTTGCACTCTACGCTGTGGCGAATGGCCACTAAATGTCTTGCTAGGTTGGGGATTTTGGGGATGGTAACCAGTGGAAGTTTACTCAGTTTACCAGCCTTTGGCAGTGAAGCCCCAACTGATGCGTTTCCCTTCACAGTGCTCTTATTGTGGCCCGGGCAAACATTCTGCAGTTGCTACTTTTGCATAGGACAAGTCCACCACCTGCTACGGAGACTTTCCTGCGTTTGTTCTTTGGCTGCAACCCACCCGCTCGGCAACCGGGGTCCGCCTCGTGGAAGGCGCACCATCCCCAGCTGGAACACTTAGGCCAATGTTGTTATTATTTTTATTCTTGCGGCCGCAGTTTCTTTGCTGCTTTTCTCCTGGCCTTTATTTCCACTGGAGGCAGCAGTGGAGGCAACAGGAGTTCCAGCTATGTTACTGGAGGCTGACGACTTTGCTGGCTGCTTGCCCTTAGTGCCACAGTTTTTATTGGCCATCCCATTGTTGGCGGTCTGGCTGACTGCTCCCAGGGAATGACGCCATTCACAAAAAATTTCCAATGTCTCATCTTGCCGGGAACAGAGCTCATCGAGACAGAAGAATATCATGAAGGACGCCCACTTCCTCCGTGATCGTGTCCTTATTGACGCGGGCGAGTTTCCCGTGGCTAACAAGCATACATTTCAGTATGGCATCCTTTGCCCAGCTTGCCCGCTGAAGAAGGTGCAATCACAGAGTCGCCTCTGACTCCCTGTAGCAATGAACACTAATTAACCCGTCGTGGCACCCTATTATATCGCCTTCAGCTGCACATTCCAGTAGGTCCATTTCCTGTAGTTCTGGCACAGGTGCCGCAGTCCTTCAACAGAGGCAGCTTCTGGGACCTCGCCCCAGTATCTCTCAAGCCGTGGGGCATGCTAACCTGCCAGGTAGTTTCCACTACCCCCGCACTCGACAGTGTGGCATTCCTGGCTCCCCGAGTGCAGGACCTTCAGAGAGGTGAGCTTTGTGGGAGGGGCAATCTCCACTGCAACTGGCAATGCTTCACACTTTCTTAACAACGTTTCCTTTGTACCCAACAGTGTGCAAGGACCTGTGCCAGCACCTTCTGCCTGTTGCAATGCCCCGGTGCTCAGGTTTGCACCAGCCCCTGTTGAGGGGAAGGATCCATCTTGGGGGGTTGGCTCGTCTTCCACCATGGAGGCTGATAAATCAATCACCAAGGTGGGCAACTCCCCAGTCACCATTTGTGTTTCGGCGGGGACTGGTACCGAGGCACCAGGCGCCGAAGCACCGGGCATTGCAACTGGTCTGCTCAGCCATAGTGCTTTTATCTGATTCACTACTTATCAGCGGGTGGGATATGTAATGAATCATCGTTGACCTGAAGGTTAGGCTGACCAAATTCCGTGCTTTCAACAGTCGAGCCTTGACTGCTAAGAACGCAGAATCCTATGGGCCATAATCCCAACTTGTCACACGAATGCACTCGCAAACAATAACACTACTGACCGAACAGACTAGCTCAGTCAGAGACCACTCGAGAACACTGTTGTCTGAAATTGTTATTTACATCGCCAATAAGTAAATTAACAGTACTATAGGGTCGGCACTATGACTAGCGTTTGTATTTTGTCCGCCACCACCCGACGTGTTCAATCGGTTTTCCTTTCACACGGCTTGCACCGAACCCGGAACAATTAGGCTCCTCACAATTACCCCACTAGTCGGAAGGCAATTAGCAAGTTATAGATCCGGCACTGGAATATACGCTGGCAAGAGCGCCGAGGAAGGAGCGGTGGACAGCCTCACTGCCCGGCAACCGCACTCTACTAGACAACTGTCCACCACCTCCAACCCCAGTCATTGCAGAGTTATTACTATCTCTGCAAAGTGTGATTGACGACTCAAAATCGCCGGAGCCACCTTGGTGGACGCCAGTGACATGGAAGTCAATCACATACTTCGCAGTTGTTACTAGGACACCAGATGCACATGGTGGTGGGTTCTCATTGAGTTTGAACCTCATCAGGTAGTTTCTGAAGGGGCCGTGACCAGTGATCACCCAAGTAACATACTTAGTTGGCACCATGACTAGCGTTTATAATTTTGCCCGCCACTACCCGACGTGTTCAATCGGTTTCCTTTTCACACGTCTTGCACCAAATCTGGAACCATAAGGTTCCTCACAATTGCCCCACTAGTCTAGAAGCAATTAGCAAATTATAATTCTGGCGATGGAATATGCGTTGGCAGAAGTCGATATTCACTGAGTCTATGTTCTTTTTACGGTGTCCGTGTACACCTTCGGTACCGCCTTCTGGCTCTATTTACTTGTGTGGGCAGGTCCGCGATTTCGCTGCTCCACCAGTTGGCGTAACGGGACGACCATTTTCGGCGTGGGGGATAGTCCCTTCTGCCAAAGAAAGGGAACTACGCCATTCGCGATATATTTGAAGTGTTTCGTCCAGCCGAGAACACATCTAGTCAAAATCCCTTAATATATCGTGAAGTGCGCACACTTCTCCCGTTATCACTTCCTTACTGGTCTGGGACAATTTCCCGTGGCCGACACGCACACACCGAAGTATGGCGTCCCGAGCCTCGGCTGCCTCAGAGTCTTCACTGACTCCCTATAATAACAGTAGGGTACTTTAGTCTCATCGGTCCGGCACCCTTCATTTTCGCCTCCGACGGTGTTATCACAGTCCAACGGGCCAGTAACCTGATTAAAGACTTCAGAGTCTGGGTGTCGCCACCTTTTCTCGGAGTCGCGGGCTAGAGGTTCCCCGCCTTGGTCCGATCTATGCCAGGTCGTGCAATGACCATCGGCCAGATAGCTTGTCGCCTGCCCCTTAGCGGCAGTGTGGCATTCATGACTGTCCATACCCCCGGCCTTCAGGAGAAGCAGCTTTGTCGGAGGGGCAATCTCCGCATCCAAAGGCATCGTTGACCTCTTCCTTAATAGTAGTTTGGGTGTCAGTGCTACGCCACCGTCGGCCTCACCCATTGCCAACTGTTGCAACATCCCAATGCCCAGGTTTGCACTGCCCTGAGACAAGGGAAAGGAAGCATCATCGCAAAGCATCTGGTCGACCACCAAAGCGGCCAACTTCCTGGTCATTGTTGGAGGGCCGGCGGTGACTGACCCTGAAGAGTCAGGCGCCGGGACCCCAGACATTGCAGCTATTTCGGCTAGCCGCCGGCCTTATATCTGAACGTTACGACTCGCGGGGAGAGAGGTAACGTTCGTCGTCGTCTTAAAATATATAAAGGTAAAATCGTCCTGCCGCAGACAGCCAAATACAGAGCCTTTGTACTGACTGCTTCACTAACGATTTGCACCGTTGGATGCACCAACTTCACCAGTCAAGCGCACAAGCGAGCGTCGCAATACAGGCCAACAATAGCAGAATTAGCCCAGTACAGCGGCCACACAGAAGTACATGACTAGCATTGTAATATATCGCACGCCACCACCCGATATGTACCCGGTCCGGTGACCTTCTACATATCTTGCACCGCTCCGGAGCCATATGGCTCCCTATGACCTTCTGCGCCCCAAAACTAGTCATTTAAAAGGCTGGTCGCAGGATATGTTCCGGCGCTAGAGAGAGCACCGGCGAGAGCGCCGAGGAAAAGCCGATAGACCGCCTCGCTGCCGAGCCAGTCTGCTCTACTCGATAACGGCCTACCTAACAGATCCTCAGCCATCGCCGCATTGGTCTTACACGGGGCAGAGGTCGACGTCGCCTCGGACAAGTGAACGTCGACCACATGCTCCGCAGTTAATAGGACACCGCATGCGCATGGCGGAGGGTTCTCGTCGAGACTGAACCTGATCAGATAGCTGCCGAAGGGGCCGTGACCAGTGACCACCCAAGTAAAGAGCTTGGCAGGCACCAGCCACTTCCTTTCCATCCGAACCCGGACATCTGGAATGTATTGGTAGGTGAGGCGGCCAACAGTGTCTTCCTCCCACTCCCTTTGCCATTCCAGAAGTATCGCCCCTCAGACCGCCTTTTTACGGGCGGCCTCCGAGACCAACATATTCGGACGGAGTTCTGTCTGACCCGTGATAGCCGGCCGGCCCTTTCGGAGCCAGTAGAGTGCTTCCCTTTCCCACACTAGAAGATCTAGGGGGAGCACTCCTGATATCACGCACAGTGCGGCTGTGGACGTTGTTCTATACCCTTTGCACATTGACAACAGCGCGGGTCTTTGCGCCATTCTCATCCGGCAGCGAAGCCTGGTCCTCGCCGTTTGGTGTGCAAAGATACTGGCACAGTATCCTGCCATCGCCTCCACTTTTCCCGTGTACACAAGGCGAGCCGTACGAAATGTGAGGCCCCAACCAACCCGTGCCAAGTTGGCAACGGCGTGATAGCTGGTCCTACACTTCTGACTCACTGTGTCCAAGTGGCCCTTCGTCTTGGCGCCCGCCAGAAGCGTGACACCAAGATATTTAACAGAACCCCTTAGGAAAAACTGACGGCCGCCGACGCGAAAGGCCGGCTGCCAATCAAGTTTCCCTCGGAGCAATACCGCGACAGACTTGTCGGCACTGAACGACAGTCCGCCCCTGTCCGCACATCACGGGTCCGATGCGCGACCCCTGCGGGCAGCCTCTGTCCAGCCACTTCTCAACACACTGACCGTCTCCGGAAGAAATGATTGCTCGACGGTGAGAAAAGTAACTTGCGAACAAAGCCAGCAAGTTACCTTCTACACCTGTCCTGCGGACCTCCTGAACCATCTGGCTCCAGCTGGCCATGTCAAACGCGCCCGTTATATCGAAGAACAGCCCGATAACATATTTTGCCGCCGCCCCATCGACATACTCCAGGAGAGAGTTCACAGCATCCCTCATCAGTGTCACCACCTACATGACTAGCTTTGTAACATATCGCCCGCCACCACCCGATATGTATCCGGTCCGGTGACCTTCTACATATCTTTTACCGCTCCGGAGCCATATGGCTCCCTACGACCTTCTGGGCCCCAAAACTAGTCGTTTAAAAGGCTGGTCGCAGGATATGTTCCCGGGAACTAGAGAGAGCACCGGCGAGAGCGCCGAGGAAAAGCCGATAGACCGCCTCGCTGCCGAGCCAGTCTGCTCTACTCGATAACGGCCTACCTAACAGATCCTCAGCCATCGCTGCGTTGGTCTTACACGACGCATGGGCCGATGTCGCCTCGGACAAGTGAACATCGACCACATGCTCCAGTGTTAATAGGACACCACATGCGCATGGCGGTGGGTCCTCATTGAGGCTGAACCTTGTCAGATAGCTGCCGAAGGGGCCGTGACCAGTGACCACCCAAGTAAAAAGCTTGGTAGGCACCAGGCATTTCCTTTCCATCCGAACCTGGACATCTGGAATGTACTGGTAGGTGAGGCGGCCGACAGTGTCAGCCTCCCACTCCCTTTGCCATTCCAGAAGTATTTCCCCTCGGACCGCCTTTTTACAGGCGGCCTCCGAGACCAACATCTCCGGGTGGAGTTCTGTCTGACCCGCGATAGCCGGTCGGCCCTTTCGGAGCCAGTAGAGTGCTGCCCTTTCCCACACTAGAAGATCTAGGGGGATCACTCCTGCTATCACGCACAAAGCAGCGGTCGAAGTGGTTCTGTGCGCCCTACACATTGACAACAGCGCAGGCCTTTGCGCCATTCTCATACGGTGACGAAGCCTGGTCTTCGTCGTCCGCCGTGCAAAGACACTTGCACAGTACCCTGCAACTACCTCTACTGTGCCTTTGTAAACAAGGCGAGCCGTACGAAAGTGCAGTCCCCCACCGACCCGCGCCAGTTTGGCAACGGCCTGTTAACTGTTCCTGCACTTCTGACTCACCAAGTCCACGTGGTCATGCGTCTTGGCGCCAGACGACATCGTAACGCCAAGATATTTCACAGAGCGTCGGAGGAAAAACTGGCGACCTCCGACCTGAAAGGCCGGTTGCCACTCAAGTCTACCTCGAAGCAAAACCGCAATGGAACTTAGGAACGGAATTCCACTGGAGAGGACGTATGGCTCCTGTAAAAGTAGCACATCAATCCCCCGATCAACGATCTCTGCTCGGAGTTCATGGGAGACAGCTGAGCTTCTCCCCGCATTGATTTGACCGAAGTACAGCGGTTTATTCTGCATTGGAGGGTGCACCTGCCCCCGCAATGTATGCGGTTTTCCTGATTAAAGCCAGTTTGGCCCGGCGCAACGAGAGGCAACGAGGATCGTTTACCCTATGCGCATGATCGTGTCCAGTCGCTCGGCAGAGCGGACACGACGGAGCGGCGGCCTTCTTTTTACAGTCGGTCGCCTTGTGTCCATCGCCCCCGCAATGCCTACAAACTACCGAAGCGCGATCACACGCCTTCGTCACATGACCGAACCTCAAGCACTTGAAACATTGTGACACTTCTAATGAATCAGCCACTCTGCACTTGTGCCAGCCAATCGAGACCTTCTTCTTCTTCGCCGCCAAAAGTTTGGCCCGTGTACCAGCATCAACGCGAACGGTCCAGTTGACCACAACGCGGCCCTTCGGCCCCGATTTGAACCCAGGCTTCATAACAGCATCCGGGGACACTTGCCCGTCCTCTTTAATGGCCGTGACGACTTCCTCACCAGAAAGTTCGGCCGGAACAGCGAATATTCTAAGTTGTGGGAGTCGTCCCTCCACTGCCTCAACGAGGAGGCCGGCTGAGGCTATAGCCGGAAGCTGGAGCAGTCTCTTGACTGACTCAGCCTCCCCCACCTCAACTAAGACTCCGGCCCGAATCGGGTTAATCTTCTTAACGGTGATCCCTGTTCCCTTTAGGGGCACCTTCTTGTTAAGGAGGGCCCGAACTTCGTCCGAAGTCTTGCCCTCCACGCTGTGGCGAATGGCCACTAAATGTCTCGCTGGGTTGAGGCTCTTGAGGACAGTAACTGGCGGCAGTTTACCCAGTTTACTGGTCCCTGGCAGTGCTGCCCCAACAGGTGCGTTTCCCTTTACTATGCTCTTAACATGGCCCGGTGGGCATACCGCAGCCACCACTTTCACATACGACAGGTCAACCGCCTGCTCTGGAGTCCTGCCCACGTTTGTGTTTTGGCCGCGACCCACCGGCTCGCCAACCGGGGTCCGCCTCGGGGAATGCGCGCCATTCCCTACTTGAACTTGAACGCTTTGGCCAATGTTCTTGTTATCCTTGTTTTTGCGGCCGCGGTTTCTTCGCCGCTTGGCCTTTCCTTCCTGGCCTTTATGCCCGCTGGAGGCAGCAGCGGAGGCAACAGGAGTTCCAGCTGCGTTGCTGGGAACTGGCGACTTAGCTGGCTGCTTGCCCTTAGCGCCAGCATTCTTATTATTATTATTAGTATTAGCCTTCCCGTCGTTAGCAGTCCGGCCGACGGTTCCCAGGGAACGACGCCATTCACAAAGGATATCCAAAGTCTCGTCCTGCCGGGAACAGAGCTCGTCGAGGCTTAGAATAACGTCGTGAAGTGCGCCCACTTCCTCGGTGATTAAATCCTTATTCCAACGGGGGAGCTTGCCGTGACCAGTGAGCATACATTTAAGTATGGCATCCTTGGCCCGGGCTGCCCGTTGAATAAGGCGTAATCTCTGAGTCGCCGCTGACTCCCTGTAGCAGCGAACGTCCGATAACTCTTTACGGCACCCTATTAAATTGCCTTCTGGCGCACATTCCAACGGGGCCATTTCCTGCCGCTCTAGCAACAGCTGCCGCGTTCCTCCAGCGGAGGCAGGTTCCGGGACCTCGCCCCGGTCGTCGTTAGACTGCAGAGCCCTCCGACCTGCCAGGTAGTTTTCACTACCTCCGCCCACGACAGAGTGGCATTCCTGGCTCCTCGAGCACAGAGACCTTCGGGAAGGGAGCTTCGCGGGAGGGGCATTCTCCTCAGCGACCGGCAATGCTCCACGCTTCCGTACCGGCATTTCCCCTGTGCCCAACAGTGTGCAGGGACCTGCGCCAGCTCCTACTGCCTGCTGCAATGTCCCGGCTTCCGAGTTTGTGCCAGCCCCTTCTAAGGGGAAGGATCCATCATCGGGGGTTGGTTGGTCTTCCACCATAGCGGACGTTATGTCGACCGTTATGGTGGACAACTCCCCGGTCACCGTTTGTTCTTCGGCAGAGACTGGCGCCGAGGCACCAGGCGCCGAAGCACCGGACATTGCGGCTTGCTGTTCAGCCGCAGTGCCTTTATCGGATCTACTACCTACCAGCGGGTGGGATAAGCAGCAGACCTTCGTCTGACCTGAAGGTTAGGCCGACCAAATTCTACACCTTCGACAGCCGAGCCTTGACTGCCAAGAGCGCAGAATCCTATGGGCCTGAAACCCAACCAGTCGCACGAACGCACTCGCAAACAAAAACACCACTGACTGAACAATCATGCACAGTCAGAGACCACTCGAGAACATTGTTGTCTGAATGAAATAACCAATAAAAGTCCACCAAGAGAAATTCGTATCTTTATCTTATCATTCTTTACTTAATGAATAACAGTAATTATTTTTTTATCCGAACAAATATTAAAACTTGAGTTTTTTTAAATCGCTATTAACTTATTTTACTTTTCTAAATACTTTTTATTTTCAATGTAACGTTGAACCCGGTTGGCACTAGCCACTTCCTCTCCATTCTCTCCCGGACATCTGGAAGGTATTAGTAGGTGAGTCGGCCATCCGAAGACGTCTCCCACTCCCTATGCCATTCCAGAAGTATTGCATCTCTGACTGCCTTTTTACAGGCGGCGTCCGAGATCAATAACTCGGGGCGGTGCTCCGTCTGACCAGTGATAGCCACCCGGCCCTTCGGAAGCCAGTAGAGTGCTGCCCTTTCCCACACTAGAAGATCTGGGGGATCACTCCTGCTATCATGCACAATGCAATGGTGGGAGTAGTCCTGTACGTCCTACACATTGACAACAGCGCAGGCCTTTGTGTCATTCTCATATGGTGACGAAGCCTGGTCTTCGTCGTCCGCCGTGCAAAGACACTTGCACAGTACCTAGCCACTGCTTCCACTGTGCCTTTGTAGACAAGGCGAGCCATACAAAACTACAGTCCCCAATCGACCCGCGCCAGTTTGGCAACGGCCTGGTAACTGTTCCTGCACTTCTGACTCACCAAGTCCACGTGGTCATGCGTCTTGGCGCCAGACGACATCGTAACGCCAAGATATTTCACAGAGCGTCGGAGGAAAAACTGGCGACCTCCGACCTGAAAGGCCGGTTGCCACTCAAGTCTACCTCGAAGCAAAACCGCAACGGAACCTAGGAACGGAATTCCACTGGAGAGGACGTATGACTCCTGTAAAAGTAGCACATCAATCCCCCGATCAACGATCTCTGCTCGGAGTTCATGGGAGACAGCTGAGCTTCTCCCCGCATTGATTTGACCGAAGTACAGCGGTTTATTCTGCATTGGAGGGTGCACCTGCCCCCGCAATGTATGCGGTTTTCCTGATTAAAGCCAGTTTGGCCCGGCGCAACGAGAGGCAACGAGGATCGTTTACCCTATGCGCATGATCGTGTCCAGTCGCTCGGCAGAGCGGACACGACGGAGCGGCGGCCTTCTTTTTACAGTCGGTCGCCTTGTGTCCATCGCCCCCGCAATGCCTACAAACTACCGATGCGCGATCACACGCCTTCGTCACATGACCGAACCTCAAGCACTTGAAACATTGTGACACTTCTAATGAATCAGCCACTCTGCACTTGTGCCAGCCAATCGAGACCTTCTTCTTCTTCGCCGCCAAAAGTTTGGCCCGTGTACCAGCATCAACGCGAACGGTCCAGTTGACCACAACGCGGCCCTTCGGCCCGGATTTGAACCCAGGCTTCATAACAGCATCCGGGGACACCTGCCCGTCCTCTTTAATGACCGTGACGACTTCCTCACCAGAAAGTTCGGCCAGAACAGCGAATATTCTAAGTTGTGGGAGTCGTCCCTCCACTGCCTCAACGAGGAGGTCGGCTGAGGCTATAGCCGGAAGCTGGAGCAGTCTCTTGACTGACTCAGCCTCCCCCACCTCAACTAAGACTCCGGCCCGAATCGGGTTAATCTTCTTAACGGTGATCCCTGTTCCCTTTAGGGGCACCTTCTTGTTAAGGAGGGCCCGAACTTCGTCCGAAGTCTTGCCCTCCACGCTGTGGCGAATGGCCACTAAATGTCTCGCTGGGTTGAGGCTCTTGAGGACAGTAACTGGCGGCAGTTTACCCAGTTTACTGGTCCCTGGCAGTGCAGCCCCAACAGGTGCGTTTCCCTTTACTATGCTCTTAACATGGCCCGGTGGGCATACCGCAGCCACCACTTTCACATACGACAGGTCAACCTCCTGCTCTGGAGTCCTGCCCACGTTTGTGTTTTGGCCGCGACCCACCGGCTCGCCAACCGGGGTCCGCCTCGGGGAATGCGCGCCATTCCCTACTTGAACTTGAACGCTTTGGCCAATGTTCTTGTTATCCTTGTTTTTGCGGCCGCGGTTTCTTCGCCGCTTGGCCTTTCCTTCCTGGCCTTTATGCCCGCTGGAGGCAGCAGCGGAGGCAACAGGAGTTCCAGCTGCGTTGCTGGGAACTGGCGACTTAGCTGGCTGCTTGCCCTTAGCGCCAGCATTCTTATTATTATTATTAGTATTAGCCTTCCCGTCGTTAGCAGTCCGGCCGACGGTTCCCAGGGAACGACGCCATTCACAAAGGATATCCAAAGTCTCGTCCTGCCGGGAACAGAGCTCGTCGAGGCTTAGAATAACGTCGTGAAGTGCGCCCACTTCCTCGGTGATTAAATCCTTATTCCAACGGGGGAGCTTGCCGTGACCAGTGAGCATACATTTAAGTATGGCATCCTTGGCCCGGGCTGCCCGTTGAATAAGGCGTAATCTCTGAGTCGCCGCTGACTCCCTGTAGCAGCGAACGTCCGATAACTCTTTACGGCACCCTATTAAATTGCCTTCTGGCGCACATTCCAACGGGGCCATTTCCTGCCGCTCTAGCAACAGCTGCCGCGTTCCTCCAGCGGAGGCAGGTTCCGGGACCTCGCCCCGGTCGTCGTTAGACTGCAGAGCCCTCCGACCTGCCAGGTAGTTTTCACTACCTCCGCCCACGACAGAGTGGCATTCCTGGCTCCTCGAGCACAGAGACCTTCGGGAAGGGAGCTTCGCGGGAGGGGCATTCTCCTCAGCGACCGGCAATGCTCCACGCTTCCGTACCGGCATTTCCCCTGTGCCCAACAGTGTGCAGGGACCTGCGCCAGCTCCTACTGCCTGCTGCAATGTCCCGGCTTCCGAGTTTGTGCCAGCCCCTTCTAAGGGAAAGGATCCATCATCGGGGGTTGGTTGGTCTTCCACCATAGCGGACGTTATGTCGACCGTTATGGTGGGCAACTCCCCGGTCACCGATTGTTCTTCGGCAGAGACTGGCGCCGAGGCACCAGGCGCCAAAGCACCGGACATTGCGGCTTGCTGTTCAGCCGCAGTGCCTTTATCGGATCTATTACCTACCAGCGGGTGGGATAAGCAGCAGACCTTCGTCTGACCTGAAGGTTAGGCCGACCAAATTCTACACCTTCGACAGCCGAGCCTTGACTGCCAAGAGCGCAGAATCCTATGGGCCTGAAACCCAACCAGTCGCACGAACGCACTCGCAAACAAAAACACCACTGACTGAACAATCAAGCACAGTCAGAGACCACTCGAGAACATTGTTGTCTGAATGAAATAACCAATAAAAGTCCACCACGAGAAATTCGTATCGTTATCTTATAATTCTTTACTTAATCAATAACAGTAATTATTTTTTTATCCGAACAAATATTAAAACTTGAGTTTTTTTAAATAGCTATTAACTTATTTTACTTTTCTAAATACTCTTTATTTTCAATGTAACGTTGAACCCGGTTGGCACTAGCCACTTCCTCTCCATTCTCTCCCGGACATCTGGAAGGTATTAGTAGGTGAGTCGGCCATCCGAAGACGTCTCCCACTCCCTATGCCATTCCAGAAGTATTGCCTCTCTGACTGCCTTTTTACAGGCGGCGTCCGAGATCAATAACTCGGGGCGGTGCTCCGTCTGACCAGTGATAGCCACCCAGCCCTTCGGAAGCCAGTAGAGTGCTGCCCTTTCCCACACTAGAAGATCTGGGGGATCACTCCTGCTATCATGCACAATGCAATGGTGGGAGTAGTCCTGTACGTCCTACACATTGACAACAGCGCAGGCCTTTGTGTCATTCTCATATGGTGACGAAGCCTGGTCTTCGTCGTCCGCCGTGCAAAGACACTTGCACAGTACCTAGCCACTGCTTCCACTGTGCCTTTGTAGAGAAGGCGAGCCATACAAAACTACAGTCCCCAATCGACCCGTGCCAGTTTGGCTACGGCCTGGTAACTGGTCCTGCACTTCTGACTAACCAAGTCTACATGGTCATGTGTCTTGGCACCAGAAGACATTGTAACACCAAGATATTTCACAGAGCCCCGGAGAAAAAACTGGCGACCTTCAACTTTAAAGGCCGGTTGCTACTCTAGTCTACCTCGAAGCAAAACTGCAATGGACTTTTCCACACTGAGCAAAAGCACGTTCTTAACCGCCCATTGATCAGCTAATGCGCAACACTCATCTGCAGTGGCCTGGAGGGCTCTTCTAGAGTCCGCCTGCACCAAAATAGCCAGATTGTCCGCATAAGCCACAAGCTGAACACTGTTCGGCCAGTGCTGTTGAAGGAGATGGTTGAACAACAGCAGCCACATCACGGGTCCGATGCGCGACCCCTGCGGGCAGCCTCTGTCCAGCCAGTTCTCAACACACTGACCGTCTCCGGAAGAAATGATTGCTCGACGGTGAGAAAAGTAACTTGCGAACAAAGCCAGCAAGTTACCTTCTACACCTGTCCTGCGGACCTCCTGAACCATCTGGCTCCAGCTGGCCATGTCAAACGCGCCCGTTATATCGAAGAACAGCCCGATAACATATTTTGCCGCCGCCCCATCGACATACTCCAGGAGAGAGTTCACAGCATCCCTCATCAGTGTCACCACCTACATGACTAGCTTTGTAACATATCGCCCGCCACCACCCGATATGTATCCGGTCCGGTGACCTTCTACATATCTTTTACCGCTCCGGAGCCATATGGCTCCCTACGACCTTCTGGGCCCCAAAACTAGTCGTTTAAAAGGCTGGTCGCAGGATATGTTCCCGGGAACTAGAGAGAGCACCGGCGAGAGCGCCGAGGAAAAGCCGATAGACCGCCTCGCTGCCGAGCCAGTCTGCTCTACTCGATAACGGCCTACCTAACAGATCCTCAGCCATCGCTGCGTTGGTCTTACACGACGCATGGGCCGATGTCGCCTCGGACAAGTGAACATCGACCACATGCTCCAGTGTTAATAGGACACCACATGCGCATGGCGGTGGGTCCTCATTGAGGCTGAACCTTGTCAGATAGCTGCCGAAGGGGCCGTGACCAGTGACCACCCAAGTAAAAAGCTTGGTAGGCACCAGGCACTTCCTTTCCATCCGAACCTGGACATCTGGAATGTACTGGTAGGTGAGGCGGCCGACAGTGTCAGCCTCCCACTCCCTTTGCCATTCCAGAAGTATTTCCCCTCGGACCGCCTTTTTACAGGCGGCCTCCGAGACCAACATCTCCGGGTGGAGTTCTGTCTGACCCGCGATAGCCGGTCGGCCCTTTCGGAGCCAGTAGAGTGCTGCCCTTTCCCACACTAGAAGATCTAGGGGGATCACTCCTGCTATCACGCACAAAGCAGCGGTCGAAGTGGTTCTGTGCGCCCTACACATTGACAACAGCGCAGGCCTTTGCGCCATTCTCATACGGTGACGAAGCCTGGTCTTCGTCGTCCGCCGTGCAAAGACACTTGCACAGTACCCTGCAACTACCTCTACTGTGCCTTTGTAAACAAGGCGAGCCGTACGAAAGTGCAGTCCCCAACCGACCCGCGCCAGTTTGGCAACGGCCTGGTAATTGTTCCTGCACTTCTGACTCACCAAGTCCACGTGGTCATGCGTCTTGGTGCCAGACGACATCGTAACGCCAAGATATTTCACAGAGCGTCGGAGGAAAAACTGGCGACCTCCGACCTGAAAGGCCGGTTGCCACTCAAGTCTACCTCGAAGCAAAACCGCAATGGAACCTAGGAACGGAATTCCACTGGAGAGGACGTATGGCTCCTGTAAAAGTAGCACATCAATCCCCCGATCAACGATCTCTGCTCGGAGTTCATGGGAGACAGCTGAGCTTCTCCCCGCATTCATTTGACCGAAGTACAGCGGTTTATTCTGCATTGGAGGGTGCACCTGCCCCCGCAATGTATGCGGTTTTCCTGATTAAAGCCAGTTTGGCCCGGCGCAACGAGAGGCAACGAGGATCGTTTACCCTATGCGCATGATCATGTCCAGTCGCTCGGCAGAGCGGACACGACGGAGCGGCGGCCTTCTTTTTACAGTCGGTCGCCTTGTGTCCATCGCCCCCGCAATGCCTACAAACTACCGAAGCGCGATCACACGCCTTCGTCACATGACCGAACCTCAAGCACTTGAAACATTGTGACACTTCTAATGAATCAGCCACTCTGCACTTGTGCCAGCCAATCGAGACCTTCTTCTTCTTCGCCGCCAAAAGTTTGGCCCGTGTACCAGCATCAACGCGAACGGTCCAGTTGACCACAACGCGGCCCTTCGGCCCCGATTTGAACCCAGGCTTCATAACAGCATCCGGGGACACTTGCCCGTCCTCTTTAATGGCCGTGACGACTTCCTCACCAGAAAGTTCGGCCGGAACAGCGAATATTCTAAGTTGTGGGAGTCGTCCCTCCACTGCCTCAACGAGGAGGCCGGCTGAGGCTATAGCCGGAAGCTGGAGCAGTCTCTTGACTGACTCAGCCTCCCCCACCTCAACTAAGACTCCGGCCCGAATCGGGTTAATCTTCTTAACGGTGATCCCTGTTCCCTTTAGGGGCACCTTCTTGTTAAGGAGGGCCCGAACTTCGTCCGAAGTCTTGCCCTCCACGCTGTGGCGAATGGCCACTAAATGTCTCGCTGGGTTGAGGCTCTTGAGGACAGTAACTGGCGGCAGTTTACCCAGTTTACTGGTCCCTGGCAGTGCTGCCCCAACAGGTGCGTTTCCCTTTACTATGCTCTTAACATGGCCCGGTGGGCATACCGCAGCCACCACTTTCACATACGACAGGTCAACCGCCTGCTCTGGAGTCCTGCCCACGTTTGTGTTTTGGCCGCGACCCACCGGCTCGCCAACCGGGGTCCGCCTCGGGGAATGCGCGCCATTCCCTACTTGAACTTGAACGCTTTGGCCAATGTTCTTGTTATCCTTGTTTTTGCGGCCGCGGTTTCTTCGCCGCTTGGCCTTTCCTTCCTGGCCTTTATGCCCGCTGGAGGCAGCAGCGGAGGCAACAGGAGTTCCAGCTGCGTTGCTGGGAACTGGCGACTTAGCTGGCTGCTTGCCCTTAGCGCCAGCATTCTTATTATTATTATTAGTATTAGCCTTCCCGTCGTTAGCAGTCCGGCCGACGGTTCCCAGGGAACGACGCCATTCACAAAGGATATCCAAAGTCTCGTCCTGCCGGGAACAGAGCTCGTCGAGGCTTAGAATAACGTCGTGAAGTGCGCCCACTTCCTCGGTGATTAAATCCTTATTCCAACGGGGGAGCTTGCCGTGACCAGTGAGCATACATTTAAGTATGGCATCCTTGGCCCGGGCTGCCCGTTGAATAAGGCGTAATCTCTGAGTCGCCGCTGACTCCCTGTAGCAGCGAACGTCCGATAACTCTTTACGGCACCCTATTAAATTGCCTTCTGGCGCACATTCCAACGGGGCCATTTCCTGCCGCTCTAGCAACAGCTGCCGCGTTCCTCCAGCGGAGGCAGGTTCCGGGACCTCGCCCCGGTCGTCGTTAGACTGCAGAGCCCTCCGACCTGCCAGGTAGTTTTCACTACCTCCGCCCACGACAGAGTGGCATTCCTGGCTCCTCGAGCACAGAGACCTTCGGGAAGGGAGCTTCGCGGGAGGGGCATTCTCCTCAGCGACCGGCAATGCTCCACGCTTCCGTACCGGCATTTCCCCTGTGCCCAACAGTGTGCAGGGACCTGCGCCAGCTCCTACTGCCTGCTGCAATGTCCCGGCTTCCGAGTTTGTGCCAGCCCCTTCTAAGGGGAAGGATCCATCATCGGGGGTTGGTTGGTCTTCCACCATAGCGGACGTTATGTCGACCGTTATGGTGGACAACTCCCCGGTCACCGTTTGTTCTTCGGCAGAGACTGGCGCCGAGGCACCAGGCGCCGAAGCACCGGACATTGCGGCTTGCTGTTCAGCCGCAGTGCCTTTATCGGATCTACTACCTACCAGCGGGTGGGATAAGCAGCAGACCTTCGTCTGACCTGAAGGTTAGGCCGACCAAATTCTACACCTTCGACAGCCGAGCCTTGACTGCCAAGAGCGCAGAATCCTATGGGCCTGAAACCCAACCAGTCGCACGAACGCACTCGCAAACAAAAACACCACTGACTGAACAATCATGCACAGTCAGAGACCACTCGAGAACATTGTTGTCTGAATGAAATAACCAATAAAAGTCCACCACGAGAAATTCGTATCTTTATCTTATCATTCTTTACTTAATGAATAACAGTAATTATTTTTTTATCCGAACAAATATTAAAACTTGAGTTTTTTTAAATCGCTATTAACTTATTTTACTTTTCTAAATACTTTTTATTTTCATTAAAGAATATTTTATCATCCTGTTTGTTAGTAACTATAGTATAAAAAATAAATGCTAAAATAACAAACTAATACGTAAGTAACAAAATTAATATAAGAATATCAAACTTGTTATCTTAGGAACGTTTTCGGGCATAACCCATCTTCAGCTAAAATATAATCGAACTAAATTAAAAACATAGTGTAACAGTGAACACAATTTAAAACTTCACTTTGAAGCTAAAATAAAAATAAAAAATAAAACTAAATTAAAAATAAATTAAAATGAAAATAACATGAAACATAGCACACATGTGAATTGAACTACAGTCTAACACATATTCCTCGTGTTAGACTGTAGTTCAATTCACATGTGTGCTATGTTTCATGTTATTTTCATTTTAATTTATTTTTAATTTAGTTTTATTTTTTATTTTTATTTTAGCTTCAAAGTGAAGTTTTAAATTGTGTTCACTGTTACACTATGTTTTTAATTTAGTTCGATTATATTTTAGCTGAAGATGGGTTATGCCCGAAAACGTTCCTAAGATAACAAGTTTGATATTCTTATATTAATTTTGTTACTTACGTATTAGTTTGTTATTTTAGCATTTATTTTTTATACTTTTTATTTTCAATGTAACGTTGAACCCGGTTGGCACTAGCCACTTCCTCTCCATTCTCTCCCGGACATCTGGAAGGTATTAGTAGGTGAGTCGGCCATCCGAAGACGTCTCCCACTTCCTATGCCATTCCAGAAGTATTGCCTCTCTGACTGCCTTTTTACAGGCGGCGTCCGAGATCAATAACTCGGGGCGGTGCTCCGTCTGACCAGTGATAGCCACCCGGCCCTTCGGAAGCCAGTAGAGTGCTGCCCTTTCCCACACCAGAAGATCTGGGGGATCACTCCTGCTATCATGCACAATGCAATGGTGGGAGTAGTCCTGTACGTCCTACACATTGACAACAGCGCAGGCCTTTGTGTCATTCTCATATGGTGACGAAGCCTGGTCTTCGTCGTCCACCGTGCAAAGACACTTGCACAGTACCTAGCCACTGCTTCCACTGTGCCTTTGTAGACAAGGCGAGCCATACAAAACTACAGTCCCCAATCGACCCGTGCCAGTTTGGCTACGGCCTGGTAACTGGTCCTGCACTTCTGCCTAACCAAGTCTACATGGTCATGTGTCTTGGCACCAGAAGACATCGTAACACCAAGATATTTCGCAGAGCCCCGGAGGAAAAACTGGCGACCTTCAACTTTAAAGGCCGGTTGCTACTCTAGTCTACCTCGAAGCAAAACTGCAATGGACTTTTCCACACTGAGCAAAAGCACGTTCTTAACCGCCCATTGATCAGCTAATGCGCAACACTCATCTGCAGTGGCCTGGAGGGCTCTTCTAGAGTCCGCCTGCACCAAAATAGCCAGATTGTCCGCATAAGCCACAAGCTGAACACTGTTCGGCCAGTGCTGTTGAAGGAGATGGTTGAACAACAGCAGCCACATCACGGGTCCGATGCGCGACCCCTGCGGGCAGCCTCTCAACAGCCTCGTCTCCAGAGGAAATTATTGCCCAACGATGGCAAAATAACTCGCAAACAATGGCAGCAAGTTACCTCTCACACCTGTCCTGTGGACCTCATGGACCATCTGACTCCAGCTGGCCATGTCGAACGTGCCTGTTATGTCAAAGAAGAGCCCCATAACGTATTTCGATGTCGCCCCTTTGACAAACTCCAGGAGAGAGTTCACAGCATTTTCTGTGCTCTTTCCTGGCCGGTATCCAAACTGCCGGGTGTAACCGGACCTTACTATCCAAGACGGCCGTCAGACGTACCAACATCAAACCCTCAAGCCATTTGCCCATCACCAGTAAAAGGCTAATGGGATGAAACGACTTGGGGTTGGACAGGTCTTTGTCTGCCGCCTTCAATATCGGACGCACCTCGGCCACTTTCCAAATGGTGGGAAAGTTTCCCTGATCGAGGCAGATGTTAAAGAGGCGGATGAAGCAGGCCGCATTAGCTTCCCAACACTTCCTGAGCAATTCCACTGAGATGTCATCGACTCCTGGGGCCTTGCCATTCCGCATGGTCGCCAGCTGCGTTCCCAATTCATACTGGCTGAACTCCTCTGCACTTGTTGCGGAGGTGGCCACAATGTTAGCTTTAAACCGGGGGTCCTGCTCCTGAAGATGGTGCGAAGACGGTACCAGCGCATCTAACAGTGCCGCCTATTAGCCTGAATGTCGCCACCATCAACATCGGTGCCGTGCGCCTGTATTTGCAGTATCTGAGGAATTACTGCCATTTGGGCACCCTTCTTGGAGACCAGTTTATACCCACGGATGTTAGGCACTGGTCCCTCGCACAAACTTTTGCCATAACTCTTCTTTTCAGGCACGAATCGTCTTAACTAACCGTGATTTTAGCTGACGATATTCGCTGAGTCAATGCTCTTTCAGAGGTGCGCGTGTGCACCTCTGGTACCGTCTCCTGGACCTATATTCACCTCTGCGCACAAGATGGCGATCTCGTCGTTCCACCAGCTGGCATAGCGGGGAGACCACCTTCAGTGCTGGTGGATTGTCCCAACTGCCGAAGAATGGATCGTCTCCATTATCCACTCAGCCTCCTCATCAGTGTCACCACCTACATGACTAGCTTTGTAACATATCGCCCGCCACCACCCGATATGTATCCGGTCCGGTGACCTTCTACATATCTTTTACCGCTCCGGAGCCATATGGCTCCCTACGACCTTCTGGGCCCCAAAACTAGTCGTTTAAAAGGCTGGTCACAGGATATGTTCCCGGGAACTAGAGAGAGCACCGGCGAGAGCGCCGAGGAAAAGCCGATAGACCGCCTCGCTGCCGAGCCAGTCTGCTCTACTCGATAACGGCCTACCTAACAGATCCTCAGCCATCGCTGCGTTGGTCTTACACGACGCATGGGCCGATGTCGCCTCGGACAAGTGAACATCGACCACATGCTCCAGTGTTAATAGGACACCACATGCGCATGGCGGTGGGTCCTCATTGAGGCTGAACCTTGTCAGATAGCTGCCGAAGGGGCCGTGACCAGTGACCACCCAAGTAAAAAGCTTGGTAGGCACCAGCCACTTCCTTTCCATCCGAACCTGGACATCTGGAATGTACTGGTAGGTGAGGCGGCCGACAGTGTCAGCCTCCCACTCCCTTTGCCATTCCAGAAGTATTGCCCCTCGGACCGCCTTTTTACAGGCGGCCTCCGAGACCAACATCTCCGGGTGGAGTTCTGTCTGACCCGCGATAGCCGGTCGGCCCTTTCGGAGCCAGTAGAGTGCTGCCCTTTCCTACACTAGAAGATCTAGGGGGAGCACTCCCGATATCACGCACAGTGCGGCTGTGGACGTTGTCCTGTTCCCTTTGCACATTGACAACAGCGCGGGTCTTTGCGCCATTCTCGACCGCCGGCGAAGCCTGGTCCTCGCCGTTCGGTGTGCAAAGATACTAGCACAGTATCCCGCCATCGCCTCCACTGTGCCCATGTACACACGGCGAGCCGTATGAAATGTGAGGCCCCAACCAACCCGTGCCAAATTGGCAACGGCGTGGTAGCTGGTCCTACACTTCTGACTCACTGTGTCCACGTGGCCCTTCGTCTTGGCGCCCGCCAGAAGCGTGACACCAAGATATTTAACAGAACTCCTTAGGAAAAACCGACGGCCGCTGACACGAAACGCCGGCTGCCAATCAAGTTTCCCTCGGAGCAATACCGCGACAGACTTGTCGGCACTGAACGACAGTCCGCCTCTGTCCGCCCACCGATCAGCCAACGCACAACATTCGTTTGCAGTTGCCTGGAGGACTCTTCTAGAGTCCGCCTTCACCAAAACAGCCAAATCGTCCGCATACGCCACGAGTTGGACACCTTCCGGCCAGTGCTGTCGGAGAAGACGGTTGTAAAAGAGCAGCCACATCACAGGTCCGATGCGTGACCCCTGCGGGCAGCCCCTGTCCAACCACTTCCCCACAGTCCGACCGTCTTCTCCACAGATCATCGCCCGACGGTGGGAGAAGTAACTTGCGAACAGAGCCAACAGGTTACCCTCCACACCGGTCCTGCGGACCTCGTGCACCATCTGGCTCCAACTGGCCATGTCAAACGCGCCCGTGATGTCGAAGAACAGCCCGATAACATACTTTGTCGCCGCCCCTTCGACATACTCCAGGAGAGAGTTAACTGCATCCTCAGTGCTTCTCCCCGGCCGATAACCAAATTGCCGGTCGTCCAACCAAGCCTTACTGTCCAAGACGGCTGACAGACGACGCAACATAAGGCCCTCCAGCCATTTGCCAATCACCGGTAAAAGGTTGATGGGACGAAACGACTTTGAGCTCGTTGGGTCCTTCGTCACCACCTACACTACTGTCTGTGCGCATAGTCGTACGTTCCCTGAGCTGTGCCTGGAAACGTCCCCAGTCCACCTTCATTAGTTGGTACTGGCTCTGCTGCCTCTCCATGGAGTAACCGGAGGGAGGACTCAGGTCATATGTTATAAGAGCATGATCTGACTGAACATCATAAGACAATGTCCAACCAGAGACAAAAGTCAAAGAGGTTCCCGGTGCACATGGTCACATCCAAGTTGTTCCCTGCCTGATGAGTGGCCAGCTCATTAGGAAGGTTGACAACATGAAATGACCAGGCACCAAGGAACTCCTCGAGCACAAGTCCCCTTTCGCAGGTGTCAGTATTATGCCATATTGGCAGAGGGGCATTGAAGTCTCCCCCGATTAAAAGTTTCTGGCTTGGCAGACCCTGGATAGCCCCACAATGCCTGCAAACCACCGAAGCGCGATCACACCCCTTCGTCATGTGCCCGAACCTTAGGCACTTAAAACATTGTGGCACATCCAAAGAGTCTGCACTCTGCATTTGTGCCAGTCAATGGATACCCTTTTTGCCGCCAAAAGTTTGGCCCGCATTCCTGCATCAGATTTAAACCTAGGCTTCAGAACCGTGTCTGGGGACAGCTGACCTTCCTCTTTCATGGCCGTGACAACTTCCTCAGCAGAAAGTTTGGCTGGAACTGCGAATATTCAAAGGTGTGGAAGTCGCCCCTTCACTGCCTCAATGTGGTGGCCGGCTGAGGCTATAGCTGGAAGCTCGAGCAGTCTCTTAACTAAAATCACTGGAGCCACCTTGATGGACACCAGTGACATAGAAGACAACCACATGCTCTGCAGTTGTTACTAGGACACCACACGAGTATGGCGGTGGGTTCTCATTGAGCCCGAACCTCATCAGGTAGCATCCAAAGGGGCCGTGTCCAGTGATCAACCAAGTAAGATACTTGGTCGGCACCATGACTAGCTTTGTTGTAATCCGCCCGCCGCCACCTGATATGTACCCAATCCAGTGACCTTCTACATATCTTGCACCGCTCTCGCGAAGAGCGACCACTTCCCCCTTGATCATGTCCAGACTTTTCGGAGTGATCTTGCTGTGTCCAGAGTAGACACACTGAAGTATGACATCCTCCGCCCTGGCAGCTCATTCGAGTAAGACGTATCTAGGGGTCGATGCTGACTCCCTATAACATCGTGTATTTACCAATGCGCCTCGGCATCCTCTTTTGCCTTCAACGTTTTCCATAATATGGCCACTCTTGTCTAGCGGGACCGATTCTCCAGCCTCAGGTCCGGGGTGCTCTGACTTTCTCTCAAAGGTGCCGTGTCCGAGTACCCCACATTGATCTGTCTCATGTCTGGACGTGCAATGATCTTCAGTCGGGTAGCCTTCACCGGCGTCATCGGGGGCAGTGTGGATTCCGCAGACTTTCATACTCTGGACCTTTAGGAATGGTAGCTTCGAGGGAGGGGCATTCTCCTCATCGAATGGCGCGGCTACACGTTTCCCTAATGGCTTTTCCAGTGCCAGACGTACGCATCTCCCAGCACCACCTCGCAACTTTTGTTGTTCTGCTCCAACGACCGAATTTGCGCCACCTATTGCTGAAGGAGAAAGTTCATCGTCTCGGGGTGGTTGGTCAGCCGCCGAAGCGACTAACTCCCCGGTCGTTGTTTGGTTGCCAGCGGTGACTGACTCTGAAGAGTCAGGCACCGGAGCACCGGGCATCACAGCTAAAAGGCTGTCTGCCTGCTCGATATCTGATCTACTATGAACCGCAGGGAGGTTAGGTAGTAGATGGTCGTCAAAAATTTGATGTAAGGCGGTCCTTCCACAGCAGTCCGAAAACTGAGCCTTAGTAGACGGCTGAGTGTGTAATAGATACGACTTTTTGTCACTGGCCTTACAAGTCAGATCCGCACTAGCGAGCGTCGCAATATAGGCAAACAGTTCAACACAGTTAGCACAAATGAGTCCACACAGAGGGTACGCAACTCGCCACTTGGTTGGCACCAGCCATTTCCTCTTCATTCTCTTCCGGACATCTGGAAGGTATTGGTAGGTGAATCAGCCATTTTAAGTACTTTAACTTTTGTAAGTTTGGCTGAGGGACTTGTTGTTCTTTTCTTTCTGCGGTTTCTCTTTTTCCCTGGCCTATGGATCCACCTGAAGCAGCGGTGGAGGCTACAGAGTCCCGACTATGGATATTTTGCCGTTGCCTTTGCCATGGGCAGATGACTTCTTGGCCGGTTGCTTTCCATTAGCACCGGCACTATTTTTAGCCTTCCTTTCCTCACCAGACTGAATGGCGGTTCCTAGGGCACTGCGCCATTCGCGATATATTTGAAGTGTTTCATCCAGGAGAGAACACATCTAGTCAAAATCCCTCAGTATGTTGTGAAGTGCGCACATTTCTCCCATTATCACTTCTTTACTGGTTTGGGACAATTTCCCGTGGCCAACACGCACACACCGAAGTATGGCGTCCCGAGCCTTGGCTGCCCTTTCCAGTAAGTGTGATCTCCGGGTCTTCGCTGACTCTATATAATAACAGTGGGGTACTTTAGTATCATGGACCGGCGCCCTTCATTTTCACCTCCGACGGTGTTTCCACAGTCCAACGGGTCAGTAACCCAAACAGCAGAATCCAGGTGCCGCAACCTTTTCTTGGAGTCGTGGGCTAGAGGTTCCCCGCCTTGGTCCGATCTATGCCAGGTCGTGCAATGACCATCGGCCAGATAGCTTGTCGCCTGCCCCTTAGCGGCAGTGTGGCATTCATGACTGTCCATACCCCCGGCCTTCAGAAGAAGCAGCTTTGTCGGAGGGGCAATCTCCGCATCCAAAGGCATCGTTGACCTCTTCCTTAATAGTAGTTTGGGTGTCAGTGCTACGCCACCATCGGCCTCACCCATTGCCAACTGTTGCAACGTCCCAATGCCCAGGTTTCACTGCCCTGAGACAAGGGAAAAGGAGCATCATCACAGGGCAGCTGGTCGACTACCACGGTGGCCAACTCCCTGGTCATTGTTGGAGGACCGCCGGGTGACTGACCCCGAAGAGTCAGGCACCGGGACCCCAGACATTGCGGCTATTTCGGCTAGTCGCCAGGCCTTATATCAGAGCGTTACGACTCGCAGGGAGAGAGGTAACGTTCGTCGTCATCATAAAATAATATCATACGAAATCGTCCTGCTGCAGACAGCCAAATACAGAGCCTTTGTACTGACTGCTGTGCTAAGGATTTGCACTGTTGGATACACCAACTTCGCCAGTCAAGCCCTGCGAGCGTCGCAATAAAGGCCAACAATAGCAAAAATTAGCCCAGTTCAGCGGACACACAAGAGTACACCACGCACCACAATTCTCCTTGCTAGCCACTTCCTCTCCATTCTATCCCGGACATCTGGAAGGTATTGGTACATGACCTGGCCGTCCGTGGACGACTCCCACTCCAGCTGCCATTCCAGAAGTACTGACTCTCTGACCCTTCTTTTTATGGGCAGTAACCGTGAGAAGTTATTCCAGGTGAAGCTCTGTCTGACCCGTGACAGTTGCCCGGCCCCCTCTGAGCCGCCCTTTCCCACACCAGAAGATCTAGGAGGAGCACTCCTGCTTTCATGTACAGTGTATTAGTGGGCGTCGTTCTGTACCCTTTGATTTGCCCTGTTCTGATACGACCACGAAGCTTTGTCTTCGCTGACCACTGTGCATAGATACGTCCTAACCACTTTAGATAAATCCCGGCTCTTCATTCTTTCAGGCAGGGTAAAATAGACAACTATTAAACTCCTGAGCAGAAGATCCCCTTAAACTTATCCTGGCTGCAAAAAAAAAAAAAAAAAATTCAATTAAAAACGAGTATTAATACTTTTTCTAGTTACGAAAATTATTTAATAATTATTTAAAAAATGAAATGAAAAATATGAAAGACCAAAAAAACAAAACAGAACAAAAACAAAAAAATATAATACAGCTATGACTAAAAAACAACAACGACGGGAAATAATATTAAGTCTCGGACTTATATGCTATAATTTGGCTGACTCCGTCCTCCTCCTCCTTACCACTTGGCTGTGCTCTTTCTGCTTGGCAGCCTTCTAATTACCCCTCAGACCAGGTACTGCTATCACTATTCGGTTCCTGAGTACGGGGCGCCACTTTTGATATGGATATGTTCTCGTGACCCTGTTCAGGAAGCCACTTTTGAGGTGGATAAAATCATGCACTATTTTTTGAAAAAAAAAATTGAATAAAATTTTTTTTTTTTTTTTGGAGCTGACAATCGACTTCGGCTCACAGAAAATCAGCGGGCACCAGTGACACCATGCGTCACGATACCGATTCACTCTCAGCAGAGTTTAGGCTTTTCAATTCGATTTTTTCCCCCTTAAAAGTACCTTTTTCTTTCCATTTTTTTTTTAACCGAGCTGAAAATTTTACAAAAAAATTTAAAAAAATAAATAAATAAATAACCAAAACCTGTATAAACTTGTTCCAAGTCACCTCCCCTCTCCGGAGATCTCACTGTGGGATGACCACTTGTTCTTAGATAAGGAATAATAAAATTTGTCTATGAAAATGTGTACATTTGGCTTCACAAAATCGTTCCGGTAATACCAAAATAAAACTATAAATAATAAAAAAAGAAACAAATTACAAAAAAAAAAAATACATAAATTCACAAGACAGATCGCGTGGCCTGCAAAATTTCGGGGAACACAAAATTGCTCTGACCTGCTAATTTGAACATGGAGCACTAGCTACCAGCATTCAATGACTATCAATGAGAAATTAAAAATTAATCATTATCTATTATGAGCGGGAATTAATACCGATAGTTTACCCCACACTTCCTACCCTGCTACCCTTTGCGTTTTTTTTTTTTTTTTTATAATATTTTCACTGTTCGACATTGCTCGATACATCTTATTCGGCTCTTCTTACCGCACACGCACATCATTGTCTTAACTACTGACCATTACTACTCAGACACTATTATGTCTTTTACCCATAAAACTGTGTACTCAACGATCACGCCAATGATCTCGGGAATTTTTAGTATAGGTCATATAAGCTTCCCAGACAAGATAAAGCGGCGATGTAGAATAGAGAGACGTTTGAGAAATTGAGAATTAATGAATAAATCGAAGAATGATTTCTAGCTTGAACGCTGAATAAAAGATAGCGCCAAAAGTACCAAATCTGTATCAATATATTTATATGTATAAATATATATCTATATATATATTTATATTAACGGCTATGCCATTTTTACACCTGGGGTCATCAGGAAAAGTGTCCCGGCACGAAATTTGTCCCATGTATAAGACTTTAATGTGATATTAGCGCTCCTACATCCTCCGGTGGTGAAAATTGGAACTGAAAGATTTTTTTCTGTCGAACAATGTAGCCAGTGAAAAAGTTAATTATAGAAGAACTAGACCTGGTGGTGAAGGGAGCTTGCCCCATTCAAAGGCCCAAAGAGGCGAGTTTATATTTATATATAGCTATATATATTTATATATATATTTATTTATTTTTATATATATTTATATATATATTTATTTATTTTTATATATATTTATATATATATTTATTTATTTTTATATATATTTATATATATTTATAGAAATCTGCTCTTCCACAAAGTTGATGAGAAAAAAAAAATTATTACAAAAAAAAACAAAATTTTAGTGGGCGCGAATGGCTTTCCACTACTGGAAAAGCTCTGCCTAGCAGAACATTAGGCTTTTAAAAAATATATAAAAAAAATACTAAGAAAAACTCGAAAACCTGCCATACGAAGACAGTATACCCTCCGAAATGGAGATATTATGGGGCCCACCACATGTCCAATAAGAAACTTCTGGAGACCATAAATCGCATGTATTGAAAGAAACAGAATTTAATAAAAAAAAAAAAAAAAACAATTATACACCTGGGGGAGGGACTTGCGGAGTCCCCTTGTCAGTTTGTACCAATCACTGCACCAGGTCGCATAGGTTGATTTAGGACGGGAGTAGCTAATAAATGGGCAAGCTGGCGACTCCTGCTAATCCAAACCCCAATTTGTGTCCAGGTGCTCAAAAGTCATCCCAGACCGCTTATCCAAACTTAAAATTCACCCCAATTTGTGTCCACAGTGCTTAAAATTCACCCAAGTTCCCCCGAGTTTCACCCAATTTTTCTCGACAGTTTCGCTAATCTGAATGCTAAAATTGTGTCCGGGGGTCGAAAATTACTTCAATTGCCGTCCAGGTGTTTAAAACTAACCCTAATTAGTGTCCAGGTACTGAAAGTTCACCAAAGTTTCCCCGGTTCCCCTGTCCCGTAGCCAGCAGTCCTGATAATCCAAATATGGAGTAGTCACACCTGCAACCCATAGAATATTATGCTCCAGTAATCCGGCATGAGAAGGATCCCATCCCCAATTCTTGTGTATTAGCCATAAAGTAACCTATATTTTAATATTTACTTCTTTTTAATTAAATTATAACACAATTTCCCATCAGGGGGTCCCAAGTTCGCCTAAGTATAACCCCCAGGCAGTACAACCCCATAATCTGAGCATCCGCCCGGATTAAGGGGGGTTCCAGCTCATGCTCTGTTGTATGAACATATCAGATATTCAGGATTGAATAAGATGGAACCATTTATTTCTATAGCATGAAACTAACATTCTTTGACAATTTATTGTTCTTTTAGCATCATATTATAATATATAATTTACCCATTTTTCCGTGGGCATGATTATTTTTTTAATCATTATTATAGATAATATGTTTAAGCTATGCGCATAATTACAACTCTCAGGGCTATATTAATATATTAATTCAAAGAGTATTTTTCAAAATATAATTCGAGTTTACCTCGATAAATTATTTTTAATATTAGCATAAATTTAATCATTTGTCTAATTAATTAATTAAGACCTCGGATAGTTGGAAAAAATCTCCGAACAATTAAAATTTTTTCCGCGCATGATTAATTTTATTTCAGGTAAAATCTCCGACCGCTAAATAATATTTATCGGCGTCCTATTTTTTAATATTATACACATCTCAGTATAATTATTAAATGAAGGAACTCACAACATTGTTGCTGCAATCGCGCCAATCTTTCACCTCTGCAGGCATGGCTAGCTCGCCATTTACCATTATTCGGCAGAAGAATATTTTTTTTTGCGCTCGCACTCACATGAGTACGCATACATTTAACATGGGGTCGTTGGTCAGGGGACATTTTCAAGAACAACAATCGCTGCTCTGCAGCATAAGCAGGCTCTCCATTCGGCCGCAACATTATTGGGGCACCCTTTTTTACAACAGGATAATTTATGACGTCTATACAGCTTTTCTAGGTATCAGGGTGAAAGCGGCCAATCTCTCCCGCTGAAACCAGTTTTTAGACATGCGCCTGACTTTCTTTTTTAGGAATCGTCAACCTCTGCATGTATATGTCTCGTCACCATATCGACCTTTTGTTCGCGCAATACCCACTATTTTACCGATATTCAGCAGAAGAATTTTTTTTTTTTTTTGAGCTCATCCACATTCAACATCGGGGGGCGGTGGTCAGGCGACATTTCGAAGAAAAACAATCGCTGCTCCGCAGCCTAAGCAGACTCTCCATTCGACCGCAACATTATTGTCGCGCCCTTTTTTACAACAAATGAATTCGGGCGTCTATACACCTTTTCTATGTATCGGGATGAAAGCATGCAATCTCTCTCGTTGAAACCAGTTTTAAGTCAATGCTATACACTTCAATAGAGTAGCCTCACCGCTGGTAAATAAATAAAGATGCATTTTTTTCTTTTCAAACATGTATTTGTAAACTTTATTAGAATATAATAAATATTTCTATGTATTTAAATTCATTTTTCAAAAACATAAAATTATCAATTTTACTATCCTAGATAATATATTCCCAACTCAGGCTTCTATCAATGCCTCCCGATCCTTTTGTTAAATTTACGAATCCATAGTATGTAACCGTTTTGTTAAAATACCAGCTTTTATAGATAGCTCAACAGAATCAGCAATACGATTAGCTTTTTCCTTTCTAATTTCTTCACGAAGATTTTCAATAGTTTTCTTAAATTGTTTTTCCTAATTCTTCACACTGTTGATCAATTATTTCCTTAGTAATCTGTTTATGGGTAGCAGCTAATAAATGGGCGTTCTGGCGGGTCCTGCTAATCCGAACCCCAATTCCCGTCCAGGTGCTCAAAATTCATCCCAATTTGTGTCCAGGTGTCCAAAATTCCCCAGAGTTTCCTCCGATTCCCCCAAGTTTCCCCGGGGTGTCCATGTTTTCCTCCGTTTTCCCTGAGCATTTCCGCTAATCCGAACCATAATTCCGGTCAAGGTAGTCAAAATTCACCCCAATTCCCGTCGAAGTGCTTAAAACTCACCCCAATTCCCATCCTTGTAATCAAAAGTCACCCAATTAGTGTCCAGGTGTCGAAAGTTCACTGAACCCCCCCCCCCCCCCCCCCCAGGTTCCCCTGCCTCATTCCCGGCGGTCCTGGTAATCCGAACATGATCTATTTACACCCCCAACCCTTAGAATATTACGCTCCGGTAATCCGAACACTCCATAGTCCCGGAGAAGGACCACAACCCAATTTCTGGTGCTTTAACCATAAAGTAACCTATATTTTAATATTTACTTGTATATATTTAAATTATAACACAATTTCCCGTTAAGGGAACCAAAGTACACTTAAGTGTAACTCTCAACTAGTACATCCCCATAATCAAAGCACCGCCCGTAGAAAGGGGGCCCCAGCCAATGCTCTGTTGTATGAACATATCAGATATTCAGAACTGAATAAGATGGAACCATTAATTTATTTCTATACCATGAAACTAACCTTAGACCCCTCTGACAATTTATTGATCTTTTAACGTCATATTATAATACATAATTTACTTATTTTTCGGCGGACGTGATTATTTTATAATTATTATTGTAGATAATATTTTTAAGCTATGTGCATAATTATAACCTTAGGGGATATATTAATATACTAATTCAAAGAGTATTTTTCAAAATATAATTCGAGTCCACCTCGATAAATTATTTTTAATATTAGCATAATTTTAATCATTTGTTTGATTAATTAATTAAGACCTCCGTTGGATGGAAAAAATCTCCGGACAATTAAATTTTTTTCCGCGCATGATTAATTTTATTTCAGGTAAAATCTCCGACCGCTAAATAATATTTATCGGCGTCCTATTTTTTAATATTATACACATCTCAGTATAATTATTAAATCAAGGAACTCGCAGCATTGTTGCTGCAATCGCGTCAGCCTTTCTTTTTAGAAATCGTCACCTCTGCAGGTATACGCCTCATCACTACAGAAGTCTTTGTCTGCATGGGTTGTTTATTTTTAAGGCCTCTTGTGTGTTGCACACTATTTACCGATATTCGGCAGAAGAATATTTTTTTGCACTCGCACACATTTAAGATCGGGGTCGTTGGTCAGGCGACATTTCTAAGAAAATCAATCGCTGCTCCGCTGTCTAAGCCGACTCACCGGTCGTCCACAACATTATTGTGGCGCCATTTTTTATAACAGGATAATTTATGACGTCTGTACACCTTTTCTAGGAATCACGAAGAAAGCATGCAATCTCTCACGCTGAAACAAGTTTTCAGTCAATGCTATACACTTCAATAGACTAACATCATCGTTGGTAAATAAATAAAGACGCATTTTTTATATTTCATATATGTATTTGTAAAATATTATTACAATATAATAAATATTTCTATGTATTTATATTTCATTTTTCAAAAAACAAAAAATTATCAATTTTACTATCGTTGTTAGTATCATTCCAACTCGGGCTTCTATCAATACATCTCGATCCTATCCTTTCTTACGAATCCATAGCACGTAACCGTTTATCAGCTTTTACTGATAGCTCAGCGGAATCGACAATACGATCAGCTTTTTCCTGTCTAATTTCTTCACAAAGATTTTCATTCGTTTCCTTAAATTGTTTTTCTATTTCTTCACGCTGTTTTCCCATTATTTCCTTAAGACTTTTTCCTAATTCTTCACACTGTTTATCAATTATTTCCTTAGTAATCTGTTTATTGGTCAATACGCACACTTTTGCACTTAAATCGTTTATTAAACCTCCGAATATTTCAATTGTAGCTTTCACATCACTTTCATGTTTTGAAACGTGTGTATGTAATGCTGAAAGATCCTTCGAAACCGTATCTAGTTTATCCGATAGTTTTTTAATTTGATCTTTAAATTTTCCCGAGTCTTCACTCATCATATCAATATTACCAATATGAATCTCGATTTTCATAATATTATCGCTAATTTTTTTATCTAAATCTCTATGCAAAAACATAATTTGAGCATGTAATGCAGCATTTTTTTCCGTAACAAGCGAATTCAACTGCTCAACTTTTTCATGTACATCACGTATTTCCGCAGCTGTGAGAGTTTTCATCAATTTGTAAGATACAACCTCAGACTCTGACGGTTCTCGTTGTAATGTACTAACGTTTAATAACCGTTTTCCTTTAAAATTATAATTCCCATTCGAATCTAAAACAATACTTGCACTTTTGGAAGAGACACCATCAGGCATATATTTCCGCTTTTATGAAGTGGCATGACTAAATATTTACTAAAACGCTATTATCGATCCAGGAATTTTCTGAACTCGGGAATCCTAACCACTTAACCAACGATTTTCCGCCTTGACGTCTAATAACACGTTCAATTAAATATACATCTGGGTAAGATGTTTTTTGTAATTCTTCCACATAAAAAGTACCAACTAACGGTTTACTGGTTCTATCTATTAACGTATACGTCATAGGAAAAGTAGAATTCACTGTATTTATACTAAATAATTCACCAGTCCAGTTCGGAGTGTATCCTTTCTCCAATAATGTTTTAACTTTACTGATGTAAACTATGTCGCCAACTTTAAATGATTTTGATTTGCTCGGGAGAGAGAATCGATCAACAGCTTTACTACATTCTCTTGCAATATTTTCTGCAACTTGTCTTTCAACGTTCTTATTTACATTGGCAGGTGCAAATTTGATCGTGCGATGTATTTTCAGATTGTATTTTCAGGTAAGTTTGGGCAAAACTTGTAACCAGCGTTTATTACGATTAACGGTAAATTCTTTCCATATCCAATTCTTTATTGTACGATTAAAACGTTCTACAATACTCGCTTTAAGCGGCGAATGAGTACTATATAAATTAATATTATTTCGATTTAAAACTGCTCGTACTTGCGGATTATAATATTCAGTACCCTGATCCGTTTGCAAATGATTAGAAGCTTCAGCACCACTTTCTGCCAAAATTTTTTCTAACGCTTTAGTGATTATTGGGCCACTCTTTTTCTTTATAGGAATGGTCCACGCATATTTAGAAAACGCATTTATCACGGTTAATATAAATTTATGTCCTCGATTAAATTGTGCATATTGCGCCATGTAGATAAAATCAGCTTGCCATAAATCGTTCATGCCTAAAAGTTGTACACATCACGTTGGATAACATTTTTGCGCAGGTTTATGAAGTTCATTGGCTATACACGTTGTAATGATTTTGATGTAGATGTATGTTTCGGGGATATCTTTTCTAATACTAATCAATAAGGTAACTGAATGTAACCTTCTTCAGCCAACTCTTCCTTGAACGCTAAAATTTCATTATCTACACCTGTATTACCACTTCGTTTAGACGCGTGTAATAACTGTAATCATTTGACTAATTCATTAGGATCGTTCCAATACTCGAATCGAGGCCTTTTAAGACTTACCCTAGCACGGAAATCACTATATATACGATTCTTCTTCTTTTTCTCATGCTTTGCACTGGATAAATTTTCATGATAACCTTTTCCACTCTGCTCAGCAGTTCGAAACAACGGCCGAATTATATTCTTATATTTCACATTGTCAAGACCTTTCATCATACCATTACCACGCAAATGAGCTCCAGTAAATTGCAGTAATTGTTTGTATATCTCCAAATCATCGTTATTATATTTGTTTTTATCTACTTTAGTCTCCAATAGTAAATGCAGTACACCCTCGGTGAAAGGAAATTTCAGGCGATTGTTTCCTTTTCCTAAATATATTTATCCGCGATCTTTATTCCATGAAATTGTTGTTGTACCCAGCATATACTCATTGAGAATAGAATTAAACTTTATTCCGTAAATTTGATCTCTAGGTACCGGATCATCTCCATCAATACGAAATGGACCTATTTCGTTTAGATTAAACGCGTCCTTTTCCAATTCTTCATCAGTATAAACAGTTTTATCTTTCATGGGAATACTATGTACTAGTTTTCGTTTCGCAACTAGAGAATCAGTTATTGTATCAGCATCTTTTTTCGTCTTTTTTGGTTTTTGTACTGCTTCTCGGATCTCTGACAAAGGTTTCATAACAGGTTCCAACACTGCAGCCGTAACATTCGTAATATATTTGCTATTGGCTTTTAACGCGTTATATTTATTCAATATATCAGTACATATCTTTTCCAATTCAGTTTTAAGTTGTAATTCATCTTAAATATTCCTTTTAACGCTATTCGTCGACATCTTTTTAGTCTTCAATCAGCATAAACTCATCAAATCCTCAACTTTATATACTTCGCACTCTTTATCAATCACTAGAAATCCGTGCTTATTCTTCCAGCATATATTACAAAGTTTCTTAAAAGTCTTAATCGAACAAACACCATTAACGTGTTCATCGTATATATGACGTATATTTATATCATCTTGAGCAAAGACAAGTATGAAATTAGCATTATCATGTATCATATGTTTAGGGATCTTTACATATGTCTGGCACAAATAAAAACAACCCACATTTTTATGTCGGCCCATTGAAAAATACTGTTGTAAAATAGGATGAGATGTATTTGAAGGTACATCGTCAAATATAAATATTGAATTCCGATTAATCACATGGGGCGTTAGTACATCATCCTCCTTCTCAAATGTTTGATAACCAATCTCTGGTGTAGACTTGTATATCGTATCTAACAATTTATATTTCGGTTGATATAAAGAAGTACTACATATGTAGACATTTTCGTAACGCAACCCATTGGATTGTGTTAATAGCGTAAATAATGAATTTGTTTTTCCACAGCCGCTCGGACCAATAATTAAACATCTCATATTATTTGAAAACAACGATCCATGTTTATAGCGTTCTGACGTATCACTCACTATCTTTTACTAGTGTTAGCACATTACTTATAGGTAATATAGTTGCTTGCTTTTCAATTTTCATTGTAGCTTATTTACTGCTTTAATAAACACTAAAGTATAAATATACCTATTAATATCGATAAATACTCGCAGAGTCGTGTGATTGAAAGTAATATATATATAGAAAGATATCATTGACTATGGCGAGAAAACAATGAAACGTGTTAAAAAAGAATATAAAGCATGGTCGCGGTCTCGGTACTGTGTTGAATAGAGTTATAGATAAACTACTGTTTCAACTGCATTATCCAGGTTATAATTATTTGGGACCTGGTACAAAATTAGATTGTTAACTAAGTCGTGGTGTAACTGGTATAAATCCTTTGGACGAAGCTGCTAAAGAGCACGATATAGCATATAGCAAGTATTCAGATAATAAAAATCGAGCTGAAGCAGATAGATTATTAGAAAATATAGCCTGGGAACGAGTTAAAGCATCCGATAGCAGTTTGGGTGAGAAAGCAGCTGCTTGGATTACAACGGACGCGATGAAAGTAAAATGAAAATTAGGAGGTGGATGTCATTCCAACAAAAAGAAACAAGCTGTAAAGCAGAAAACCAAATCAAATTCATCGAAAGCAAAAAACTTATATTTCAGAGATGTGTTAGATGTAGCATGGAAAGCAGTTCGAAAAGAAAAAACTCTTAAAGGACGCATGAAAAAGGCCGTGAATGCTGTTAAACAATTAAATCCTATAGTGATGGATAATGAAAATGTTTGAATTATTCCGATTACCAAAACAGGAGGAACTCTTCCCCTTATCCCCTTATTAGCCGGTATTGCTACATTGGACGGAATTTCATTGTCAGTATCATCAATAGCGAAAGTGGTGAAAGATGTAAATGATGCTACAAAAAGTTTTAAATCAGGAAAATGGCTAGAAATTAATAAAAAGATCGGAAAAGAATTTTATTTATGACCATATCGAAGTGGTCTTGGTTTACATTTAGCTCCATATAGCGGTGGTCCGAGACGTGATCAATTTTTTCGAGGTTAATTCTATACCTAGCAATAGAGCGTTAACAAACTTCAATATTTTATTTTATGCGAAAAAGTTAAAAATTCCTAATTTTAGAGGAGTTTTTGATTGAGATGGGCTGCCCACCAAACCTAGTAAAATGAGTGCGCGATTGTTAATATGGATTCGCAAAAAGGTCCTGGAACTCATTGTATTGCATACCAAAAATACGGAAATTGTGCAGAATATTTTGATAGTTATGATAATCTATCTCCCCCTGCAGAGATAGTTAATTATTTACGCAAATATGATCCAAAGATTGAGATTTTCTACAACAGACGTGCATATCAAAATTATAATACGGTTAATTGCGGAGAACTATGTTTAAGATTTCTATCACATACATTACCTGCTCCATTTGACGTTCGAAAACATTAAAATTAGTATATAAGCATGTATGATTGTAAAATTTATTCAATTATTCTATATGAATACAAGTTTTTAAAATATAGTTTGCGTTATTATTACTTGTTTAAACATGTCGTACTTATTTCAGTTAAGTGGTAAAAAAGGTAATTTGACTAGTAATATATATCCCCCATTATTATTATCAAATAATCGTTAATGGATTATTGGATTAGTTTCGTTAACAATATATCATTCTATACATAATATCACGCCTTAATATATTACGTTATATTACTATGATTCTGCTTATACAGAAAAAACGAATATGCCTCCGAAATCAATTATATTACCTAGCGGATGTTATGAAGTGATCAATATCGAAGAATTCTTGTGAGAACATTTAGATGAAAGCATTATTATAAAAGGCGATGAAAGAACGTTAAAGTGTCTTATACAAAGTAAATATTACATACAATTTACCGGGCCGCGGAGTATTGGGCCACTATTGGGTTTTGATGGTGTGTCAGATGTTTTACATCCTCTAAAGAAACATACAAGTCCTAATACCGTACAAATTACACCAATTAATATATTGAATGTATATTGTAACATAGCAACAGGTAGATATACAAATGGAACATCGTCTCATCTCATTTACAGTTTTCCTTTAAATATAGCGCCCGGATATAAGATTTCTGAAACCCCAAAAACGATTATTTATTTACCTGTGAGTACGGATTACATTTTAGAGTTAAATGTATATATAAAGGATCAAAACGGAAATTTTTGCTAGTGAAGATTTAATAATAAATTTACATCTAACCAGTTCGTGATCATCTTAATAACGTTTAAAATGCTCATAATATACAGTAATAAAAGTATGTATATATAAGCGTTCTCAAACGCATGATCAAAGCGAAGAAAATTATATAAATAGAGAAAGAAAAAGAAGAAAAGCGTTGGGTGTAAAAAGTATTTGGGTACTTAAGTCGTTGGGATACAGCGTGTTACTTGAATACGATAAATCATATATATTAGTGCAGTGCAGTATAATGGAACATATACTACAAATTGATTCACCCAATACCCTTACGGACGATACAGTTGCCAGTTATGAAATACATACTCACAAACCTTATGCCAGTTCAAAATTTGATCTTAGTGATGAAATACGAATACCTGTTCAGCAAAAGGATTTTATTACTTTACCATCAGAAAGTTATTTACTTCTACAAGGTACAGTTTTCGCATCTTCATCGCGGGTGTGTCTATACTTGTAAAAATATGAAAGATCCTTAAAAAAATGTGTATCGTATGTATAATAATATATGCTTAGACTTGAAATATATTAAAATAATCTTGGTATTGGGAATGGGGGAGGCATGCATGGCATATCGTGTCAGAGATTGGAGTGTGCAGGGGATTGAAATATAGGAGTGTGATGTGTAAACGGGGGCGATGGGTTAGATTTTAGCTTTAAATACCATACTTGGGTTACATTTTGGAATTATCATACTTAGGCCCTGAATTTTGAAAAAATTGTGGTAACGTAGCGACAGGAGGGGCGAGTGGGGACTTGGGTTACTTTCAGACATTAATTAATACACTTATGTTAATTAATAATTGGTTCGGTTTATCAGAAATGAGCGAGACGCGTAAGGGGGAATTTTGGAGAAATTTTGGGAAGTTGGGGGAACTTTCAGCACCTGGACACTAATCGGGGTTACTTGCACCCCTGAATAACACTTTGGATAGTTTATTGACCTCTGGACACTGTTTGGGCATTCAGATTAGTGGATATGCACGGGAACCGTGTGGGGGGAAACTCAGAGGAATTGGGGGAAATTTGGGTGAATTTTGGCCATCTGGACATGATTTAGGGTCAATTTCGTGTTTGGATTACCGGTCTGAGGTGACTTTTCGGCTCCCGGACAGGAATTGATGTTCGGTTTAGCAGCGCTGCCAGTCCCCATTTTTTTAGACTACTCATGAGGGCAAACAAAGTCTCAAAGATCTTAAAAACAGGTGAAAACAAGTTTTTTCTTAATCGAGAAAAAATCCCAAAAACTGAATTCCAAAGCACGAATTCTCTGATAAAAAAATAAATTTGAAAATTTCAATAAAAAAAATAAATTTTGTGAGCGAGGGAGATGAGCACACCAGGTTGAAATTGGAACAAATCGAGCTCACTCTGGCGAATCGAATGCACGCTGCCCTAAAAAGCCCAAATGTAAACAATAACAAACCATCTCGGGTAAACGGCAGCAGACTCGCTAACACGCGACACAAATCTCGAAACAAACAAAGAAAAGAGGAAAAAAAAATGTATTCTTTCAAAGATCTTCTCTGGCGAAAACCAACACAAAACACGTCCAAAACTAACTAACATGACTGATAAAAAAATAGACTAGAAAGCAATAACAAATATGCAAATTGCAGAGTATCAAAAAGAATTTAACTTGACTGAATTTAATTTAAGGCCTACACTAATTGGATGACAACATAAATAAAACTGTAAGCGTTCATAACTATTTGCCTGAAATAGCTCGAATAGGCAGGAACTAACAAAACAAAAATAAACCTCCTACGACGTTAAAAGTTTCTCAGCAAAAGTCAGTGCATTCCTTAGATATTATATGTAAGAATCTATGAACGTGGACGCAAAATCTTCGTAAACCTGCCATATAGGAACATAAACAAATGACACGGCACACAACATGCTCAACTTCTGAAACAACTCAGAATGCAGGGCACCCATCATACTACTCACTCCAAACACAGCTACTCACATTCAAATACAGGCCGATTTATAACTATAATTTCTTTAATTTATTTTGACGATTAATTTAAATTTACGTGCGGCTAGAATAGTTAAAATTTTTTATTTACATTTATTTGAGCTAGACGAGCGAGTTTATGACTAGAATTTATTCTATTATTTCTGCGTGATAGTTTTCACCTTTGCAACATCATAATCTGGAAAAATTCGGCACACTTCGTTTATTAATTATTTCTGCCGATATTTCCACGACCAGAAACTTCAGTGAGGATTGTTATTATTTGAATTGATCCAGTGAGCCTAGGTGCCGTAATAGCCCAGGTAATTACACACGGCGCCTAGATTTATATTTGTAAATTTATTATTAAAAAAAAAAAAAAAAAAAAACTTCTTGACTTTGTGTTTTGTTTTAGGGTTATTTTAACTTTTTCTATAATTTTTTTAATTTTCTTTTTTATTCTTCTTCGTCTTTTCCTGATCTTAATTTTAAATTTTCTTCCGTTTTTATACTTTGTTATATTTCGACGGTTAGGTACCCTACTATACTTTATTTTTGTACTTTTTAGATGTAGCTTATTTCTTTTATCTTCTCCCTTCTCTTTGTGACATGCTTTCCGACTGCTTCTATGCTTTTCTATTCCATAAGTATGCATCACATTAAGTGTACTATGATCATTTTTATTAAAATTATATTTATCGTTCTCTTCGTTGACCCTACTAATATGGTTAACCCTATTATAATCATCCCTAACATCGCTTTTATCCTTGCTATTATTATTTATATTTTCAAATTGTTATCATCATAATTATTATTATTACTACCCTTGTGATTGTTATGTGTATTATTATTGTTATTATGCTTCTTGTCCTCACCGAGCTCAACTGGTTCCCCCTTCTCCACCTTTTTGTCCTGTAGATCCCAAGATCATCCTCTATGTCAGTTAATTTGAGATGTGCGTTAATTTCTGTTTGGTATTCGAGTTCCACGTCTAATTTGTTCGCGAATTACTTTCTTCTAGTTTGTTATGGATATATTTTATATTATGATCGAGTTTGTCGTTTAATTTGTTGTTGTTCTCCTTAATTTCTTCTTTTAAATTGTTATTGCTTTCTTATAATTCTTCTTTCATGTTTTTACTTAAGTTCATTAGATCTCGCGTCATCGCTTCCATGTTGGAGCTTGCTGATCCCATGAAGGACGGACCAGGATCCTCAAACGCTCTATGCGTCGGACTGGGAGGTGTGTATTTCTCTGATCCTATCTCAGAAAGGCGGTCCAGAATCTCACACTGCTCATTCTCCTCATTGCTTGAATTATCGGGGATGGGTTGGACTTCCTGATAATTTCCTCTTGTCACCTTCACTCTAGACATATCCCCACTCTACATATTACAGACAGTATAGCTACATGAGACTAGATAATTACGTGGTTAGGCCTATCTACCAATGATAAAAATATATATAAATATTGAAACAGAAAAGAAGTTTTTGTATTTATTGAAAAAAAAATTTAAAAATTTAAATATGTATAAAAAAATGTTGACTCTAAAGAAGGCTAAGGGGGTGACTGTAATAATAAAACGCTTATCTGGTATCCTGCTTAGCAGTACTTTCCTGCGGTTTTGCTGTTCTTCGATCAATTTCCAGGTAATGCCGCTTCTTCCTCGTAGCTATTCGGGTCCCTGTTGTCCGGGCATATTATACATTTAGTCTGTTAATGAGTTTTTGAAGTGAAACTTTGTATGGCACGGTAGGGAAGAATTTTGGGTACACGTTACGCGTTAAACGTAAGGTAGATATGTAATAAGCATAACTGAAATAGACCAATGATAATGATAGTTTTTTATAAATGTATATAGATTTATTATTTGTTGAAAATGAAAATTTTGTTTAAACTGATACCTTTTCCATCCGTATAATTATTTTAAGCACAGTTTAAAATAATAATGATAATAATAAATGTGTTACTTATATATAAAATTAATTTAAAATAAAACTTTATTATAGAATTTAATACATATAAGCCAAAGAAGTTTCACTTACTCCGCGTGTATACACTGATAAACGCATCATGATTTTTTTTTTCTGATGCAGAGTTTGATAATTATGTATTTTTGGGGCTTATTAGTTTCTACGTGGGACAATGAATTTTTAAGCCGTTTTTTTAGATCTTTTAATTCCGTATTAGGTATATTCTTGACACGTATTTTTGAGATGTTTGACGTTCAGGAGTCAGAATAACCAATTGAGTGGACGCTATACATTATCCGAAAGCGTTTTAATGCAAAATTTATTAGCGTAATTTTAAGTTTAAAAAATTTACCAAATAAAAATGCTGAAATGTTAGATGTAACCGGACAGTTTAGCTTTGCTAAAAAGCGAGATAGCATAACGAATAAAATGAGATTTGAGAAGCCATGCAATACAGAGGTGGCTCCAGATTAAGCCAAAAGGGGATAGAACTGTTTCCAAACTGACTGGAATTTTTTTTTGTATAGGCCCGAACCAACATCTAGGTGACTTGGTTCAGGAAGCTAATAACATGTTTTGAAAACCGAAGGCAACTTTGTAGAAAATAAAAATCTTATATAAACCTTATCATGATTAGGAAAGTATCAATTAATTTAAATCTAATGTAGCTTCGTACGGAGATTCACAATCCGTGATATATTTCAGTTGACATTTTAGGTTCTGAAAGGGTATCAGTTATTGTTGCTGGGTCAGAGATGACAAAAATTTGTAGGACAGTATTAAAGGGAAACATAGAAAATGTCATTATCCTACTTTACTCTTATCTGACATTTGCATTGTTGGAGCATGTGGGGAGCCTAATAAGTTAGTAAAACTTCAAGCATGGTCGGACTACAGTTATTGTAGGTTTAAATATCCCAGTTATATTAGGTATGGATTTCCTTAAAGAATTTAAAACATATGTTAATTTTCGTGAACTATGTTTAATTCTCGAATCTGAGGGTGAGTTACAATTGTGGCGTATAAGTGATTCTTGGTGTGCTAGTGCGTTAATATTGTGTTTGTGGTTGGTTGTGTTATGGGGAGCCAGGAAACCAAAATGTTTGTACCGTGATCGGAAACAGCCATGTTTTTGTTTAAAATATTTTTTTGGTTCTTAATAATTATAATAAATCACCGTCAAATAATACTGATTTTATGTTTACATACTTGAGATTCTATGATTTTTTGACGAATTTGGTCTAAGATTATTGTTTTGCTTAATACTGCGTCTTTTGGAGCTCGACCTCCAACATATCGAGTATTTATGCGACCCAATGGATCTAATATGGTATAAACATTACCCTTAAAGTAAACTAGTGTGGGTTACGTTGTCGCGAACGGCCATGGTTTCGGTAACAGATCTATGTTTAATTAAAATTAGTCATTTATGTAGGCGAGTAAATTTTGTACATTAATGTATAAAAAAAAGGTAAAAAAAGGAAAAAAGAAATAATAGTAAAAGAAAAATATGGGAAAAAGGAAAGAATACCTTTGTGTGAATATACATTTGCACGCGACATATTTGAATATTTTCCTAGGGTCGCGGTTACGTTGCTCTGCGCGGTCGGAGATTTTATTTTCTGCTCGCGTGGAATTGTTTTAGTGTCTTATTTTATATGCTATGATCGTCCGGGCATTTTTTTTTTTTATTTTTTATTCCGTTTTATAATAATAAATAAGTTTGTGCGAGGCAATTTCACAAGAGCCGGTAGCGTATTCTCTCAAATTATTATATTTATTTATTCTGCCTCTTGCTTGTGAATTTTTCTGTTACCTTCCTTATTTATTCCAATCGTCACCTGTATGAGTCCTGTTGTTCACCATTTTTATATGTGGATTGTGATGCTCGAGCCAGAGTGTTTAAGTTTCTATATATACATATCTCGATAACGTAATTATTCAGTTATAAACAACACTTTAGGGCAGTGTGGGCTCTACTTGATTGTAGAGTGGCCATGTTGTGTCTTAAGATAACAATAGTGCTCTAGCCGTAGCACTGTGCTAGGTGACGTGGGCTCCATTTGATTGTGGTTGTGGCCATGTTGACCTAAATTAACAAAGCTATAGTGCTGGAGCCGTAACACTGTGCCGGGATGGCGTGGGCTCCACTTGGTTGTGGTTGTGGCCATGTTGTTTCGGAATCGTTGGTGGTACATATCGCTGATTAACGTGTAAGTTACAGATGACCGCTGCGACAGTGTGGGCGCTACTTAAGTGTAGATGTGGCTATGCTGTTCGCAGCTAAGTCTCTGAGTAACTTCACATAATGGAACCGCAAACGTGCGTTTAAATAGGTTGTACTGGAGATGATTCTCGGATAGGCATTGTAAGCTTTTAACGAGCCGGTTACAAATTTTCCTTCTCCCTAAGTTGTCTTCTTCCCATGAGATCTGCTTGAGTGATATTGTTAAAAAGCACAAACAAAGGTAATAGTTAAAATTTTTCAATGATATACGGTTTTTATTTGTAAGTTGTAGTTAAAGGAACTTAAATAGAATTGGATGCTTCCCTAGTCGTTGTAAATGTGATAAATAGATAAGAGATTACCGGCCGGCCGTATCAGCGATGACACACACACACATACACACAGAAGCTCGTAGCGCATTTTGTTCGAAGCGTTACCCGCTGTTGAATCGTCGTTTAAGATGCCTGTTTATTTATGTTTATATTTGCGTGCGAGGATTTGTTTATATTTCGTATTCCGTATATCGTTGAGTCATTTTATCTATATGTTGTATGTGATTCAGTTTGATTATTGTTATTAATTTTTTAGTGTTTCAGTTTTCATATCGCTCTGTGTTAGTGTATTATGTTGTGTATGTTCATACGATTGGTGCGAAACTTACAGAATATAGATTAAAAGTGTAGAAATATAAAGATTGCAACATATTTTAAATTTCGCATTTAATGGATCGTTTGATAGCGAGTTATGCTTTCGATTATTATTATCCGCTTTGATGCTTCTTTATGTTTATACAAATATATACATATATATATATATATGTTTTTTTTTTTTAAAATATTTGGTTCATCTGATCTAGGGAGGTCCTTTCACATAAAGTCAAAGAAATAATCTCTACCTCAGGCAGGTCTTATCAGAGAGCTTATAAAACGTAATTAAAACGCAATAACTGCCGAATCTGTCTCAATATATATATGTATGTGTTAACTTTACTCCCTTACTACCTATCCTATCTAAAGTGCTGGAAAAATTAATCTTAAAAAGATTGCATCCTCTGATTATAAAGGAGAATATTATACCAGACCACCAATTTGGGTTTCGAGAAAAACACTCGACTATTGAACAGGTACACCGAATCCAACGTATTATCCAAGATAGCTTTGAAGCTAAGGAAATATGTGTAGGTGTATTCCTGGATATAAAACAGGCCTTTGATAAGGTTTGGCATCGTGGTCTGTTATATAAAATTAAGAAAAATCTTCCTCATCCTTTTTATCTTCTTCTAAAGTCTTTCCTTGATGATCGAACATATCAAATTAAATTCCAGAATGAACTATCAAACATCTATCCTATATCCGCTGGTGTGCCTCAAGGCAGTGTACTGGGTCCAGTGCTTTACCAAATGTACACTGCAGACTTTCCTGACAGCGAGGGCGTAGCTATTGCTACATTTGCAGATGATACTGCGCTTATAGCGGCAAACAAAGATGCTGGAACAGTAACAAATAAATTGCAGCTGGCGTTAGCAAAAACTGAAAGGTGGTTAGATCGATGGAGAATTAAAGTTAACGAGAAAAAGTGTACACAGGTTACATTCGCTCTACGAAAGGTAGTCTGCCCACCAACCAAAATTAACGGCGAAACAATCCCAGTTAGGAATGAGGTGAAATACCTTGGGTTGCACTTGGATAGTAAATTAAGGTGGAATAAGCATGTCTCACAAAAAAGAAAGTGCTTGGATATAAAGCTAAGAAAACTCTACTGGCTTCTTGGTAAGCATTCCAGCTTGTCGATCGAAAACAAAGTATTAATATATAAAATAATATTGAAACCAGTATGGACATACGGTCTAACTTTATGGGGCTGTGCTAAAAATACACACATTAATAAAATACAACGTTTCCAAAATAAAGCTATTAGACTCATTGTGTCACCTCCTTGGTATGTCTCCACGGACACACTCCATAGGGACTACAACATACCTTACGTAAAGGAAGAAATAAAACTTGCCGCACAGCGGTATACTAGTCGATTAGAAACACATCCCAACCCACTAGCTATCAACCTGTTTGACAATAGTCAAGAAATTCGACGGCTGAAGCGCTCTAGAGTCTTTGACTTTGTTTAGAACTTGAATAGATGTTCCTGGGGAACCCTGATAGTGGTGGCCCCTTACGCGTTAATTTGCATTCCAGTAAAATTGCTTGATGGTCTATGGAGACCAGTTGTAATTAATAAAAAATAATATAAAAAAAAAAAAAAAAAACTTTACTCATAAACCCATAATCAGTAACAATTAAGATAATTGGAGCACTTGTTTGAGTTCAGAAGGTCTATATTTATATCTCTCTTTAGAATCTCGGTTCCCGTTGCAGACGCGATTTTATCTATGATATCGTAGACATTCTCATTTTTCGATTTCGGCACGCTACTGATAATCAAGTTATCTTTCCGAGTATCTGAGACTTGCGCTCGCAACGCACTATTACTTTATTTTAGTTGACTATTTTCGGATCGCAATAGTTCTATAATCTGTCGCAACTGGCTGTTCTCCGTGTGAAGCAGATCAATCGATACCTGCATATTTTCTACCTTAAAGTGCAGTAAAGTCAACTCGGCCCTAATAGCGTGTAATAGCTGATCGCCACTTGCTTCTTTCTTATCATTTCGTTGCGACACTCGAAACATTGCCATTGTTTCCCCCGCTTGCCCATACCGGGCCAGGTATCGGCTGCTAAACCACTACACATCTCAAAATGGAACTGACCCTGGCATGCAGAACATGCAGTGTTATCTTATCGACAGCACATCATTACACCTCTCGCAACGCGGCATATTATATATTGAATCAGCTTACATAAAAATTTAACGCATAATAATTAACTCACGCTTTTATATAATTTACGCAAGCGTCTGTGTAAATAGTACAGATTCAATTATATTACCTGAGAGCGTTTACGGAGCAAAACAAGTATATTAAAAAATTTACTAGACAACAAATTATTATCTACTTTGAAACGCAATCTAAAGTAAGAGCTAAACAAACACCACTATTTCCTTCAACAACAAGTTGAGACTTTTGAGCATTTTCGTTGTCAATTTTTCTTTTTTTTTAATTTATTTTTTATCGGTTGAAATTTTTTCCAAATCTAGAATTCCGTTAGTGATGATAAGTTTTTTTTTTTTTTTTTTTTGGGCTTGTCAACCAGGGACCTTTACCCAGAAACAATTAGAATAGGAAGGAATCACTTATATCCTGATACGATCAGATATTGTTAGGAGAAAGGAACAAATAATAGGAACAATTTGTGGAGAGGGAAGAGATAGAACATAAGAGGCGCAGTACGGAGTAGGAAGACCAAGTCCCAGCAAACTAAAGTAGAAAGCCGAGCACTCAGCAGAAAGAGATGAACACTCAAAGAACACATGGTCCGCATCGCAAACATGCTCTTCGTTCGAGTGGAGAGGACAATACGGAGAGGAAACCAAGGAAAAACGAAAGCGGGAGGAAGGCAGCAAAGAATGGTTAAAGCGCAAGCGAATAACGGAGACAACAACAGAACCACGAAGTGAAGGAAACAAAGAGAACCACGGATTGGCAGGAAGACTAGGTTGGACAGACAGATAGAAAGAGCGATTGTTAGAGAAAGAGGAAACGTACATATCCGACCAAAACCTAAGATGAAAATGTTTGCACAGAGGAAGGATATTGGACGAAGGGACTTTTTTAAAAAAGAAGTGAGAATAGGCAGCAGCCCGAGCCAATGAGTCCGCCGCTTCATTACCGCAGATGCCCGAATGGCTAGGAACCCACAGCAAATCAATTTGAATAGAATGAAGGGAAGAAAGAGCGTGGATAAGTGAGCGAATGCGAAGTATAATGAAATCACAGGAATAATCAGGAAGGGGAGAGCAAATGGCCTGAAGGGCGGTTATGGAGTCCGATATAATCAAGAATTTGGAGGAAATGTGATTAGAGGAAATGAAAATAATGGAACGTAGGATAGCCATCAATTCGGCTGTGAATATGGAGCAGAAAGAAGGTAAGCAGAAAGATTCTGAAAAGCCAAAATCTGGGAAGATAAACGAAGCACCGACACCATCCGGTTTCTTCGAGCCATCTGTAAACACAGTTACATGCAAGGGAAAATCAGAATTGATATAACTGCGGAATTCCTGTATGATTAGGGCCTGCGGAAGAAACTTAGAGAGCGTAGGAACAGTAAACATATTTGGAGGATGGCAGAGATCGGCGAAATTAAAAGTGAAATAAGGGAGATTGGCAAAGGACATTATGTAAGGACAAAACGAACTGAGCCGTAGAGAAATGAGAGAAAGAATTGGAATTTTTCTAGGTACGAAACGCCAGTTCCTAGAAATGGAAAGATAGGAATGGGTAAGAGTAGAGGAGGTGAGTGGGAGACGCTTAGTAAGAAAACGATAGCCTAAATAAGATCTTCGGATAAAAAGGGGTGGTGTGTTAGATTCGGCAAGGACTGCTGGAACTGGAGAGGATTTAAGAGCACCAAGACAGAGACGAAGGCAAGAGTTTTGGATTACATCCAATTTAGAGAGTCGGGACTTAGAGGCACAACCATAGAGAAATGAACAGTAATCAAATTTTAAGCGGATGATAGATTTATATAGAGAAATAAGGACATAAGGATCACCACCCCATTTGGTTGGAGATAAAGCTTTCAGCAGGTTTAGTCTTTTGATTGCTGAAGAGGAAAGATACTTGATGTGTTCGGAGAAGGATAACCGACTGTCAAGGAAAATACCAAGATAACAGAAACAATTAACACGAGAAAGAAGTGTATTTTCTAGGGATAGATAGACAAAAGCAGGATTATAAGGTCGCAGAGTAAATACGGCATAACAAGATTTAGTGGGAGAAATAGAAAGGTTAATTGAGGAAAGGGAGTGATCCAACACGGAGGAGACGAATTAAGTGCCTCACTGGCTGATATAATATCGTGAGATGAGGCATAAAGTAGGATGTCATCAGCAAAGAATAAAGACGACGAATTTAGAGGAAGAGAAGCCACACTGATAGTGTATATGTTGAAAAGAGTAGGACTGAGAGAGGAACCTTGGGGGAGACCTCGAAAAACCATTCTTGAAGATTCAAAAGAAGGAGCAGAGAGGTGGATGGAACGATTCTGCATGAGATTGATAATAAGAGAAGTAAAGTGCAATGGAACGTTAATTGCTATCATCTTATCTTTTAGAGTGGGAAGATGGACATTATCAAAAGCACAGGATATATCGATGAAGGAAGCCAGAGTATAGTTTTTTAGGATAAAGGATTGGTAGATATGGGAGACAAAAAGACTAATGCAGTCGGAAGGACCAATACCAGGCCGAAAGCCGAACATATTGCTAAGAAATACATTATTATGCTCTAGCCACCAAACAAGGCGCTTGTTTAACATACCTTCAAACAATTTTCTGATACAGGAGGCTAAAGAAATAGGGCGTAACGAAGAACTTTTTTTAGGAATAGGAATGATGATAAAAGAATTCCAAGAGGGGGGAGTTATACCTCTGGAGAGGAAACAATTAAAAAGATGTAGGAGAAACGCAAGAGACAGTTCAGACAGGTTTTTAAGGACCAAAAAAGGTATACCGTCAAGACCTGGAGTGGGGCTAGAAGATTTGGAAAGGACAGATTTTAATTCATAAATATTGAAGGCAGAAGTTAGGAAATGCGTCTGGGAATTATGCGGAGGTGAAGTTGGATACAGTTCATCAACGTTAGGAACATAGGCAGGAGCAACGGAATCAATAAAGTATTCTAAGCTAACTTTAGAAAGGTTGAGATTTGAAGGACGTTCAGAGGATGGATGATAAGTTAAATATACGGCAGAAAAATAGAATCTAATAACTGCAGTTTAATTTCGCCATATTTACATTAGAATTTTCATTCTTATATCCGAAGACTCGAAATAATCACCGATATGGAGGCGAATATTGACATTTTTTCTTAACCATCAAACTCTAAGCTTTTCTATTGTTTACTTCTCCATATTTTCTTCCACTTTAAACTTCAGGTTTATTAATTAATATTATAACGGTATTATATGTAATGAAATCCCGCAGGAATGGCAACTATGAGCGCTCCTTTTAAACTCCTGGATTTAAATTGATTAATTTCTTATTATATTATTGTTATTATTATTGTTATTATAATTATTATTGTTATTATTATTATTATTATTATTGTTATTATTATTATTATTATTATTATTGTTATTATTATTGTTATTATTATTGTTGTTAAATTGGTTTTATGGTTTTTAAATGTATATTTTTATTAATTCCCTACATCAGTCTTTCTTGAGTCGTCTCTCGTCAAAATAGAAGTAGTGTCGGAATCGAAGTGAGACCTCATCAGATAATAAACGACTCGACGACATTTTCATCAGATGCGAACAGATCTAAACATATAATTAGCGGCCGGCACTGTTACACGAATGCTGCTCCGTCCCGGTAACATTTTTCGCTACGATTTTGTCTTGCCGCTGACTAACGCGTCCGAAGAATTTCCAGAGAGTCTTTGCTCTGAAACGTCCTCCGTAACGTCCACGAATATTATCGTTTGTTCGAATTTACCAAGTTCTTCGCAAAGCACACCGCCGATTTAAA